>OY365752.1:14800000-16268333 GCA_959347395.1 Mechanitis mazaeus | reverse complement strand
TAATGTCTCACGTCTGTGACCGCACTGTCAGACCTCAGGATACAGTTAGAGTGTTTTGTCTACATCGGGAACTCTGTTCCCGCAAACTAAGGAACTGTTGGAGGTATATGATTAATTAATTGACTTTCTGACAGACACTTACATCTCGTCTACCCGTGAACACGATTACTGCAAAGTATTCGAAATGTCGGGTTAAAATCAAAAATGTAGCCAAATTATACGCGAGTTTTAATTCGTAAAAATAGTTTTATTTCATACTAGATCGATTTTCTTTGTTTTATATGTTCGATAGGCCATGCTATGTAATTGTTAGATTTTTTTAATATTTAGGAGAGGATAAAGTTTGCTAGGTCCAATAGTATACTAATATCATAAAGAAGATATTTTTTCAACTCTTTTGTGTCTAAAATGATTTTGCGTTAATTTTATGTGAATTAAAACACAATTAAAATATATAATTCAAAGACCGTCTAACACCTTTCTGTAATCATTGAAGATGTTTAACGTCTTTTTATTTGAAACTTACTTCACGGAGCGTTCTTGAAACAGGCTGCAGTCATAAGAATCCAGCTGAGTTCCTGAAAACAAATTATTTAATTTATGATTATAGCTTTCAAAATTATCGCTTTTGTTAATGATACCAGACTTTCAAGGGATGCTCTTACTTTGGGGAGGATTTAACTTTTGAATTATTGTATAGGGGCGACTGTTATTGGCTTAAGAAAATGTTCTAAAGTTTTGAAAATAAAAATAATTAATAGAGACTCTTGATAAAATATGATTATGAATTATTTGTATTGTATTATATATCATTGTATTATTTGAAAAATATATAACGTAAAAAGTCAACTAAGTTTCAAAAAGTATCTTAGAGAAAAGTATGTAAAAGATAAAGTAAGTGACATTGTTTCTCAGAGAAAGGTTTAATATAAGAGGGTCAATGTACTGGGGATATTTTCGGGAATTGATTAAAAATTTTTGTAAAACCATCTTAACGAAGAAAAATGTTTCGTCAGACATGTTAGTGACTTACATTAATCATTTTTAATTATGATATATGAATCCAGTTTATTAATAATACTAAAATATTAGAAACTTAGAAAAAAGGATAAAGAAAATACTAAAACATAAAGTCAATAAACTAGTTAATGTATTGGCATAATGACAAAAATATACATTTCATAGAAATAATTAAAACCAATGCTGTTATAGTTATTTAAAACGTCGCGTTACGTTCTTAATGTTTGAGACAAAAATAACTTTACAACGCAGTATCAATCGCACATCTGTTTCTTTACTGTCTTTTATTAGGGATAAAAGAATATAAGATAAGTTTGATTGAGTGTGTTCATCTTGTCACTAAGATCGTTGCAGATACCGTCCCGATGAGTGTGTGAGTAAGAAAGAGAAAGAGAGAGAGACAGAGAGAGAAAAAGAGAGTTAGTGTTGTGTGAGATCTGTTAAAGACGTTGATGTGATTTGAACGCTTCTTATCTAAAGAAAGGTCCTAAAGAAATGGAAGATACAATCGTAGACATACTTTGATCATATAATTTAATTAAAGTGAATGTGAAAATGTGTAAATATGAAACAAAACAAGGTCAAGTAATATCTTTCAATAAATGTTACAATTCTACCTCGAATGTTTTAGAGATATTATTTTCAGTTTGCAAGATTAAAAAAATCAACTCAAAGCTATAAAAAAGTTATATGTTTTGGTGAAAATAAAATGAAACTTTTAATATCGTCCTTTAAAATATAATTTTAAAGTAATTAGAGCAAAGTGCTTATTTGTATAACTCTTCCATGTCACATCGTTTCGTGAACAAAAGAGGTCTGTGTTCCTGAATACGCATTACAGTAATTTTTTAAATTGTTTTTTTATATATTTTAAATCAATTATATAAACGGAGCCGCGGTCAACGACTTGTATATAATAAATTGCAACTGAAAACAGCTTAAAAGCTGTTTATGTCAATACGTGAAATGTCCGTAGCACTTGAACTTATAAATAATTTGCACCTGAATGTTGAACAGCGTGATATATAGTATCATTTATTCACTGTTGAAGTGAAAACTCCTTGATATGTATAATAAATCACACACATTGGTTATAAAACGATAACATTGCAGGTGAGATACGACCATACATGGTATATTAACTTTCAGCGCTTTAAAACGCAGACATTTTTACGTGACGATTTGAGATACACTAGCTCTGATCATCATCAAAGTAAGTTTTAAACCTTAGATAATTCATTATTTTAAAAGGTATACGAATCCATTAAATAATTTGATGATCATTACTAATTATAACGTAAAGAAAGTTTCTAAAATTGTATTAGAAGACTATTGCGTCCTATATGTTGAATTATATATTATTGAAATTTATGAAATAGAAAACCGATTTGTTAACTGAGCCTAATAAACTTTGCCAGACGAAAATAACTAAAAATCTGCACAATGTTTTAAGCAGATAAAGATTGTAAGAAATTATATATACATTTTTTGTTCAATTATCCCCACAAAATATAATCATCTTGAACACCATCTTAAAAATTTGGTAAATAATTAATTTATTTATTATTTCATCTTAATATTTTTGGCCTATGTTTTTCAAATCAATATTTTGTTAAACTCTAAAACAATATTCAAACCATTGAATATCAAGTTTTTAATTGATAGCTTCATACATTTTGTGAAAATAGTATTTTTATCCAGCGTTACTGAACTGGATAAATATAGATAAAATTATTACAATGCATAGGGTGTTATTCATCTATTCGCTATCAATGCCGCTGCCAAGAGCACCGCGCCCGAGCCAAATCATAATGACATTTATATTTGTCTTCAACTCCGAGAAAGACAGGTCTGTCTTCATTTTTACATATGATTCAAGAATATTTACTTATAAATATCAGGTCAGGTGACCTGCCATGAATTCTTTAAACTATCACACTTACAAAAAGTTTTGTTTCAATATTTACAGGATTTTTAATTTTTGACGCCTTTGAGTTAGTAGCAAAGGTAACACTTCCAGAAGATAGTGAATATTTGATATTTGAGTAAAAGAATATTATTTTATTGATAATTTTGTACAAATTGGGAAATAAGAATGTTGTGATATTTCTTTAGGAGACAGTTCTGACATAACTTACGGTAATGTTTGTTTTACAGTGATGTTATTTAACAGGTGCTCTATCTTTAAATGTTATATAACCTTGATATAATATAACAGTGTTAACTGTAATATAAAATAAATAATATTAATATATATAATTTATTTAATAATAATCCACGCGGGCTCATCAACAGCTGTCCAAGTTAATGTGGCAACTACAAGCCATCTGTAAACTGCGAAACACAAGACATATCAGACAAGTTCAGATTTATTGTTCTCGGTTATTGTTTCTATTATTTCAATAGTTTCATATTTTACTGACATGCCATTGACTTCTGCTTTCAACAGAATGAGGGATATTTTAAAATACAGTTGAAAAGTCCTCACGTGAAAATTTATAGAAATTTTAAGACTATTAAAAGGTTAGAAAAATTGCACTTTAGAATACTTAATCTGTATGATGAGAAAAATATATAATAACAATTAGGAAGATATCAATATTTATATCCAACTAGACTAAATGTATGACCCTGTGTTCCAATAAGTATAAATAGCTCAGTGCATCCCGAGTTGGCACTTCGCACATGAGCCATCGTGAACTTCAGACTACTCTTAGAAAGTATCTATAAACTTGTGCAATTATAAATACGTTAAGCTCAATTTTTTATTAATAAATAAAGAATGAAAAACTTATCGATACAGGCAGGATTTGAACCTGTAATCTCTGTTAATCGAGAACAAATTGAAATTGAAATTGAATTTGTCTATACACATGTATATAAATATGTTAATCTAATAATTTTATTTAATAAAGATAGAATGAACAACTTTTCAATAAGAGAGAGAAAAAGAGATAGAGAGATTCGAACTCGCGATCTTTCCATTCCTTCTTCTATAACACTATGTCTATTTTCAGATATATATGTAGTTTTTATTATAAGGTATATCATACTGTTTCCTAAAGTCTTGTTCCAAGACACACCGTCTATTCAGAAATAAATTCTTATCGTATTATATTTACGGTTGAATTAACAAGCTTTGAATTTTCTTTGACACCTTATTGTGTTATTTATAAAATTCTATTTGCCAAGTTTTATACTCAAATAAAATTTAATTTTACTCAGTCCCATCCATTTAATTGTTCAAATTGAATTTTGATCCAACGAAGAGTTTTCTGTTGGTTTAATTTAAACGTTGAATCCTTTCAGTCCAAACAAATTAGATATTGTTTTATAATAAGATCATTCTAATAATAAAACAATAAACTTATTAAGTTACCAAATTATTAAGTTATAATTATCTAAAATTATTTTAAAAAGTGTCCGCATTTAAAACCTAAAAACCAAAAATAAGGATAAAATCATTGTTAAGAAGCTTTAAGATTTGTTTATTAATTCTCATTATGTCGTATTATTGTTATTTCACATCACTACGTCAACTCTACGTCAAGATCATTAAATAAACAAAATATTTCGGTATTGTCTCAAATTTATAGCATTACACGAAAAAAATATAATAAAAAATGTTGACGTATTTATTATTTAGATTTTAGTAGAAAATACGATTTTGTAGCGATTTATGTAAATAACAAGAACAAATATAAGTCGCTGACTACAAAATTGCTTGAATGCAAGTTCGTCAATTGATTAATGGTAGGTCAAACAATGTGACGTCAGATGATTTGTAGTGATGGCATGTAGAGAAAGTTGTTTCTGTAAGTATGGGTATTCCGACGATCACTTCCTTTGGTCACTTCATTTGGCGCAGTGATTGTTTGTTTTGTGCAGTAAGGAAGTTCGGTGAAACAATGTTGATATTGTTGTTATGCCACACTGGCAATGTGGGCCGTGTACCACCGAGTCCAAATGACGACGTCATTGCTGGCGCTGACATATATATTGAAAGTTATCTCGACCAAGCGTTGATAGAACTTCTAAGAGCAGTAATCATGAACATGATAATATAAAAGATATAAAATTAAATATATTATCATTGATACAATTACATCTCATAAGTTCCAAAATTATATTTTATGTTAATAATATTTTACTCTCCTTAATGTTTTGACTGACTTTTACAATTGTAATAAGCTTAATGAATACCAACAAAATTACTGTTTTATTCAAGGCGTCCTAATTCTGTTACATTATTGAAGCGAGTGCTCGCTTAAATCCAGGATAAGAGATATTTCATTGAAGATAGCGCAATATATTTCGTCCCTAAGTCTTCAACTGATACATTATCATAACTTTATTAAACTGAAGATTTAACTTTATAATATACTAGCTGTTACTCCCGGTTTTATCCGAGAAAAGGATGCTTTAATTTACTATTAGGACAACTAAGAGTGGTAGCGTAATCCTAGATAGCCTAAAACCTTCTTCATGAACCTGATCTAACATAATATATAAACACAGAGTTTTCAAATCCATCCGGAAGAGAAGATTAGTGCGTTTAAACAAACAAATTTTTTCGCTTTATCATATATAACGTGTTTAACTTATTGTTTATTTCCAATATGAATCATATTAATAATAATTTCTGTCAGTGTGCACATGGGTGGCATAGTCAGTTTATCTTCACAATTAATATTAAAGAATGTGGCAGTTTGCGTTTTACCAAAATAATTAATTGTTTTTGCGAGGCTCACCACAATTGTAAATGACGAATATCGTTAAGCGTATATCGTAAATTAAGCTCAAATTGGTAAAGTAATTAATTCGACCAATATGTAGTTTATTACATTTTTTACGAGAGTCAATTCGATGATCTGTAAATATTTTAAAATATATAGCATAGACGAATTTGTAAATACCCCGCTTTTTTTTAGTGTTTCATTTATTTAATTTTCTTTAAAAAGGAATTATAAATTTATAATTCGTATAAATTATATTCATTATGTTTTTTCGAAGAACGGTTTTTCTTTTTTCACTTATTAAAAAAGCTTTTTTAATAAGTGACAAATAGAAAAATTCCTATACAAATTCGATTACGTATGTTATGTTATCAAAGAGAGATAAATTGTACATTTTGTAATTTTTAAACAAACATACATCGCTGACATATTTATGGGCACTTGCATATATTCTACATATTGTGTTTATATAAACAAAGCTGCCCAATTTCCATTCCCACTAGCAATTAGCGACTAGCTGTTGCTAGAAACTTCAAGTATTCTCATACTTAAATATTATGCTACGAGTCCTAAAACTGGTTTTAGGAGTCCTAAGGGTAATATACACTAGGTCCACGCAAGCGGGGTTAGCTTCGCGACGCAGCGCGCGCGAAAACAAAACGTTCTATATGTTAACTATTTGGTACACATTTTATCAATTATCTTGAAAATTACAATTAGGATTATCAATAGGTGCCTCCTATAATATTATAACATATAGCGGTTTTTATATCTCGTTCCTAGATTCGATTTAAGAGTTCGAAATGAATATTCCGACCTACACTAACATTTAGCAGTACATTCGGACGTAGTGACGTGTATCAGATGATGATTCGTCTTTGTAAATAATTCCGTTTACATTTATCACTAAATATATGAGAATATATATATTAAATTGTAAAATTAAAATGATGTTATTAACTGATAAACTAAAGTTCTCGGTGTGTTTGTTTATCTAATAGTTAACATTGAGCGCCTAGAAGCCGCAACCTGCGGTCAGACTAGCGAAAACAAATACCTTCGGTCCAGACAAAAGGACAGCAGTCTGAGTAAATACAAATAATGTTAGTTAAGGCTTAGTTAGACTGTTGTGTGACTTTATTATTATCTTATTATAATCTATCCTTTGATTTTAAGGTATTTTTGACGGTCATGGTTAATAGGAGCCTTACCACGAAAGTTTAATTACAAAAATCCTTTCACTACTCGTATAACGACATCTAAAAAAAAATATTGTTTTTCAAATTTCTGAGATCTTTTTTATTGTTTAAAAAGTTCATGCTAGGGGCCACTAGTATAGTTATAAATAAGACTGTAACGAAAAAATGGTATATAACAAAAATAATATTTTCTATTAGACGATATTCATATTTTAATTTAGTTTATGGAGTTGAGATAGTATTATTTTTTATTAAACTATTAAATTTATCGGATGGGATACTTACATATATTAAATAAATAAATAAGTAATGTACATACATTCTTATGTATAATATATTTATATTTCTTTAAAAAACAAATTATTTATTTGTCTGTGTGTCTGTGTGTTTATCTGTTTGTCTAAATAGACAGGTAAATATTGTTAAAGTCATCAAAAATAACGCGTTTCGATATGGATATGTCATGGATATTTTTTGGTCAATATATTTTTATTTGGACTTTACAACAAAACTATTCAAGAGCTTTTGATGACATTGATAAGCTTTTGGAATGGGGAACATTCCGATACTATTGTTATCGCTTATTATATTGAACATATAGGATGTTTTTCACTCCGCAAAATCCTTGTATAGCGTGCACAGAAGTTATTAACAGATATCTGTTTTATGGCTACGTGCGTCATATGAAATGGTGTGATTTTCAACATTATTTTTATTAAAAAACATTCATATTGAACATTGGTCCTATATTATCCTGTAGTATCCACTTGATAAGGATTAATGAAGGCTTTTTAGTAGCCTTAACAGTGGCAGATGTCGTTATACTGTCGGATATACCCACATGAAACCTTCAAACAAGTTCCCGGCATACAGAATATTCATAAACGCGTATACCAATGGAAAATGTTTAACTGTGTATTAGATTCATGTTTTTGATTAAAATACTATTTATAGATTTACAAGTTTTTGGGTGACATATGTGTTTTATATATATATAATATGTATGAGATTATAATCTATGCTAATATAAATACAATGTTATAGCAAATTACCAGTTAATTTCCAGTTTTGTGATCAAAGAGGTTTAAGACCTTTTCGATATCTTTTTTTATGACTGGTTTTTTTTTTTCGGAATCCTAATTATAACTTTATAAGTATTATTTTGTTGCTTTTTATATAAATATTAATTGATGTGCCGTCCGGTTTCTTTGATTAGTTTATATTTTTATTGCATCCGCTTGCGGCGATTGTTTTGCAAATATATATATAATTTTCTGGCTATTTTGTATACGTATAGTACAGATAAAAAACATCAGATATTTAAAAACTATAATAAATACTCTAATGTAATGTGACCAAAAGTTTCATAAACACACACACATATACACAACACATTTTCATAATCAATAATTATTACAAATATTTATTATAATATTACATAACAAAATATTGTGATTGTAAATTAAATAAGTACTTATATTTTAATAACTTACTTAAATGTTAATTTATTATAATGTTATACAAAAGATCAAACAAGTTTAGACTCAGAAATACCCTTATCACAGCTTAAATATTCTCATAATGTCACTGTCAATCTTAAATCTAAAATAAAAATGTCACACGCAACTAGCAGCTCTCAAGCTATATTATTATATAGTTCTATAATAATATTTTTGTGACACCAGAATCATGTTATTAAGAGATACATTATAATATTTTGATACTTTTATTAGATAGGAATGTTGCGATTCGGACAATTAATTAGTTTGGCCTTGAGTATTAGTTAAGAAGCAAAAAAAGAGACCACTGGTTATATAGTTTATATCACTCAGCTGGAAGGTCATTTTATTGAATAATATTATTAATATTAATTATATATAATTATTAAACATTGCTGTAATTTGCCTGTAGCTTATAATTTGTATATTTATCTAGCGTTAATTCACTGTGACATAAGCGGACGAATGATTTTAATATATTTATTTTATTTATTTATAATAGCGTAATGCTAGGTAGCCTTATTCATAAATCTGTCTATCTTAATTAAAAAAAAAAATTCAACTTCACATACTAGTTTCGAAAATGTGTGTTGAAATAAAAAAAAAAAAAATTAAATTAATTAAATTAATAAAATAAAAAAAAATAAATAAAATTAACTCCGACATTTAACAAATAAAATTGCTTGTAACAGTTGATTTTAGAATGTATAATAAGGGTTAATATTATTAATCCTTTTAATAGAATACATTTCAGTACTAGCGTCTGATTTCTGAAACTCACTACGTTAATTCAATCTACCCTTTGAGTTTAATTTAATAAATGAGTTTATGAACTGCGAACACGATTGTACCTGCGACCTACGTCACTGGGTACTGAATTTGTGGCTGTCTTTTTAAAATACAAGTAAAAGTGAATATAAATAAGAATTTATATACATATTTATAATTTTATAATAATTCACTTCATATAATAATATAATGTTTCTTATTAAACATTTCATATAATAATATAATAATACCTGTATAATATAATGTATAAAAAATACGTGCTACCAATAATGAGCATGACTGAAAACTCTACAACAATAGTATTTAATGCTGTCTCTTTGTATGTTTCATTTTTCAAGCAAACACTACTAGACGGATTATAATGAAATTTTATTTGGTTTTAACCCATTGTCCCAGTCAGTGTAAAAATTACTTTTTACGTATATATATTTTTTGAATTTAAATTGAAAACGTACTATTTTGGGTTATTATATGGAAGAGCTTTTGAATAAATTTGGCATAGCATATGGCTTTTTATCGGTTATATTAAGGTTGACCTTGATTATGATAAATAAACTAAGGCTTATAACTTTACGCAATCCATATTTATTAGAGGCAATATAAAATAATAATTACGCATTGTCTTCTGGTCTGTACGTCTATTTCGTTGTAAGTATACTATGGAAAATCTACTGAAACAATTTTTATATAATTTAGTATGGTGTTAGCTTGTCTTGTTTAATAAATAGAATACTTATACCCCGATATAGATAGCTTATAATTTGAATGGGAGATTGCAGAAGAGGAGTCACTGAAAACAGCTAGTTTTGAATGACGTCATACTTAAAACATCTGACACGCGGCAATCGAGCTTGCCGCTATGAAAAACTCCTAATCGGCAAATTATAACTCGCAAATTAATTAACAAACAAAGGAAAAAAAAAATTAAAATAATTTAATTAATTAATTAATTAATTTTTAAATTTAAAAAAATTTAAAAATTCGAATATTTTTTTCCATTTTTCGGTAACTTCGGCGGCCGATCTGACCACCTTCCCGTCGGACAATCAACATAATTTTGAAAAGTGAATCTTACATTTAGATGCTGACTCCAAATATATCTTTAGTTTTTCAAAATTCGAAAAATAAAATTCGACAGACACACAGACACACATACAGACAGACAGATCGTAAGGAAAAACTGAGTTTTTCGAAAATAATTATTCTTATTTTTTAAATGTTTTAAAGTTTATGCTAAATACTAATTATGAGGCCAGATCATAAAGTATTTTGCACTATTCTGAGATTGTTAATTTAAATAATTTTATGTTTTCAAGGTTGTTATATACTAGCTGTTACTCGCGGTTCCGTCCGAAGATGAATTTTATTAACTAAAAGGAGTAGTTTAATCTTAGATAGCCTATTTTATGAAATCCATCCGATATATAAGGTTTTTTTAAATCCTTCCAATATTTTCGAAGTTCAGCTTGTTGAAACGATTAAAGAAAGTAATTTTTTCGTTATATAATAATAATATAGATTTACTTATATATATTTTTTATTATTTAATATATCTTAGCTTATACTGAAGATATGTCTAAAGCTATAAATTGCAACGTCACCGCTGATAATTGAGACAGTTTGAGATCAGTGCTGTCATGTCTTGTCATCCTGAAGTCATGACGTGGAATTGATAGAGATGAATGAAATATGAAGGATGGAGTGGAATTTGAAGTGCATCGTGTGGAAGTTAATACTCTAAAGTGTCTCTATCTAGAATTTACATGACTTTGGAACTCGTCCGTATAATGTATGTATGTCCATATAATATATGTATGTCCGTATATGGTATGTATGTAGGAGGTGCATCAGAATCATATAGAAACTAGTTACTTAAAGAAAGTGTACTGGGTCGCACAAAAGTTTAATATTTGCATCGCATAGAATACAGAGTCATAAGACTGTAATAATTTAGTAGAGTTATTCATTTTAAAGTTTTCATTAATGTTTATTCGTTTATTATTTTACTAGTTTTTTATGGTGGTTTCGTTCGCGATAATCGAAATGAACCATTTTTTATGAACCTGCTCTGACATAATCAAAAATAATTTTTCAAATCCATACGATAGTTTCTAAAATCAGAGCGTTTAAACAAACAAACTTTTTTGCTTTTAAATATTAGTAGAGATACAAAATTTTAAGTAATTTATTTTTATTATTTGAGCAATATAGCGATAGCAAGTGGTAGGATTTTCTCGGATAAGAAATTCAATAACGATATGCCTTTTTCCCTATACATTAGCATAGCGGCCTATTTATATCACAAATAGAAATAAAAATCTGTTTGTTTGTATCAATTTATTACCGTTTTCAAGATATTCAACCTTGCGGTATTGTCACCTTCAATATTAATTCCGTTTAAAATTATCGTCATCAAGTCGAAGACGAAAATAATACTGTCGTTAGAATTGGGTAAAACACGTTGTTTGTGATGTGAATTTAAACACTGGACTATTTCAAGCTTAGCTGATACTGTGTAATGAGAAATTTGTTTTATAATAGCATTCAGCTTAACTGTATATTAATTTCTTTTAACTTTAAACATAATAAAAGTAAGAGGTATCTTCTTATTAAAAATGAAGTAAATTATAAAAAGTCTGTCTGTTTTATCTTTTTCTAAACGTTTATCTGAGTCAGATTTTTAAATTCAGTACATTACCTCTGAAAACAGTCTATTAAATACTCACTTTTTCATAGATTAATCACTTCCACACTAGAAAACTTTGTTTAATGTTCCAAAAACGTATTAAAATAAGAATACTTCTATACTTTTGACTATTAGGTTCACTTTTAAAATATAATTTATTTACAACGTCCAAATTAATCACAAAGTATATTTTTTCTTTATATTTCCCGCTTCTTCTGTCGAAAACCGTTAACGCGTTATGTCGCGGCTGAACTACGGACTGAACACAGCGAGGAGAGGGTGACGACTGACGAGGGATACACTGTTGGAGGCAAGTGATAGAATCATCGCAACCCCTTAATGATAACAAATCAGCAGAAACGCTTTTTTAGCTTATCTTTTATTAACTATCAAGATCTTTTATCAGACAATTTAGTAATTGTTTATTCAATTTGTTTAGGGCTTAAACTGGAGGTGAATTTGAAAGATGTTTGGGGAAACAAACCTGACATGTAGAACACCTCAGACAAATATTTGTTTAAAAATGCTTTCAGCAGATACTGCTATCAGTCCGCACTCAAATCAAGTCGTAAATAAAGTTATACTGGCGTACATTAAATCGGCATTTTTTTTAGCCATAGATTTTGTTTTTGAGAAATAAAATGAACAGTTAACATCTGTGTTACATAAAAAGTTCTAAATCTTTTGATATTTCGACATTTATTTTGAGGCTGCTGATTGACGGTTTTTAATGTAAAATGTGCGTAGTAAAGTATGAAAAACTCAACTTCTATGTTGGTTTATTTTTTAATAATGTCACATCAATTGTCACATCAATCAATTTTTTATTCTTGTCTAGACAAGAGTAAAAAAAAAAGAAAAAATAAACGAAAAAATAATTGTTAAAATAAAAACAAAATTAACAGCTAACGTGTTTTTTGATTAAGTTATTTTGATTGAATGAAAAAAATTCTTAATCTTTTGACTTTTCCTCATTTATTTTGAGGTTGCTTGACGTTATTTAATATGATTATAAAGTATCAAAAACACAACTTCTACGTTGGTTTAACTATATTAGTGTCATATTAATTCTATTCTATATTTCAATGAGAATTTTGATAATGATTAATGATTGTTAATATATTTAAAACTCTCTTAAACTCATTTGACATTTTAAGAATCATGATATCTTTAGTAACCTTGGGTTGACGGTTTCCGCGAATTTTTTTAGCATCGTATATGACATTATTAGGTTATAATAATTTAAATGGATGGAATAAAAAAAAATATGTATAAAAAATTTATTTAAATTTGCGGTTTTCTTAAATTTTTTTTGAGTGGCTCTGGATTATAATAATACTATTAAAAATATTTTATTATTTTAAAGTTTTGAAATGCCTTGCCACTAATATGTTTTTTTAATTTAAATATAATAATAAATAATAAATAATGATGGCCTTATAGAAAGAAATACATGTAATAATTTAAGATTATTGTGTTTTCAAACTCCACAACCTTTTGCTGTTGTACTATATATTTGTTGAAACTGTATTTACACATAAATAGCCACTTTAAAGTTTGTTATATAAAATTTTATGCTATAATTATAATTTATATATAAAAACTTTAAACCTATTATGAGATTTTACCCCATTGTTTAATTTCTCTGTAACAAGGTTATATAATAAATATAATTCAAACTTTTGTTTCACAAACAATAACTCTCGTTTGCTCCACGTGACGTGACGTATGGCTCGTCATGTTATAATATTAGTACTTCAATGTTCAGAGATTTCTGCCATTAATCTGTCGTCAGGTGGTGGTATAAATAACCTCGCAGCACGTACCTACACTACAATATTATTTAGCCGATAAAAGCTATCACGGGTGTTTGTATATTATATAAAGATGTAAAACTTGGCTCATATATGTGGATGAATTCATTAACAAAATATTAAATATATATTGTTTTAAGCAGAGATGGAAATACCAGAGTATGGTAGATTAAAAATATAAGACTGTACTCAACCTCAGTTTATTGCATTTTTTCCCACCAGTCCTGATATAGTTTGGAGAACTTATTCATGAGTTCTGAGCATGCTGAAATCGCGGTGTGAACTCAGAAACTAATCGGATAAATTCTGAAAAATGTATTGTGAATACAACCGGATTTCTATAGACAATACTTAATATAGATAACGAACCTCTTAATACAAAAAATGGTTTTTTAAAATATTTTTAATTATAGAACCAATGTAATTCTTTTCTGCTTTCATTACCTTTTTAAAGGTAAAGATGAAATCTTTTAAAATGATCACAATGACTGTGTTAATTAACTTTAGAAAATAAAATCCAAAATAACTTATTAAACCCCAAGTATTATAAACCGAGATTACTTTTAATCTCGTTTCTATTATGTTCCGAATTACTCATCATCTTCACAGATCTTTTGTCCCCCTTAAATGTTGAGTTTTGCAAATGCTTTTCCTCTTCCTACAGCTCTTATCTTAGATATAGTTTTAGATAAACATAAATGAGATTAGTTTATTAATAAGACTTACTATTGTTAGAATTTAACTTTAATTTTAACAAGCTTTCAGAAAAGAGCTTCCGGCAACGCTCTTGTGAGACTTCGGATATTGCAAGAGTTCATGGGCGGCGGTGATCACATTTGATTTGACCATGCTCGTTTTCCATAAAAAAAAATTAAAATGTTAAAGTCTTAGCGAATTTCAAAACGTAGTTAAGGTACGTTTGTGTGCTTGCGGAAACTACAGTATTTCAGAATCTTTACATGATAACGCACCCTGGAAACGAAGAATATTTAAGTTTACAGATACCTGTCACTACTTTGAAATATATTATATTATTTTATTTCGAATTCTTAAAATAATTTTTTAAGCAGCTAAAATATTTATTATAAAAATAATAAACTTATTATCCTAGTACTTCTAATTCTATAAGTTCGTCTTACTTTTCTAAGGTTTCACGTTTGTTATTCGTGATCCAAACACACCACTTTTTATTTAATATGTATAACTTGGCTCTAAGGTTGTACAATTCGTAAACGTGGTCGCTCGTCTGAAGTAATATCATTCTTATAGAAGATGGGTGGAAAACAGCAGTTATAAGTTCATTTTGAGCAGATGCATAAACTCTTCTCCTTCTTTTTCTTTTTCTATTTCTTCCTTCTTCTTCCAAATTGTATTTGCGAAACTTAATTTTTTTGAATCCCTGGCAAACGGTAACAATTATAGATGGACTTGAGGGATGGATGGATTTTGTTAGTACTTGATTGTGTAATTTTATTCAAAAAGAATCAAGCGTTTATTATATTACAAAGTATGCAACACGCTACCACGATAGTTAAACTATATTTATTAGACAGCAATTTAAAGCAAGTAATCTAAAAATCTTCGTGCGCTCTACAAATCCTTTCTTTTATGAGTTTTATAAGAGTTTTATTAGATTTACAAGCGCAGTTAGGAAATTATGAACTTATGCAACTTTTTCTTTTAAACTTCGGCTATTGTTACAAGTCGTTTAATAGAATTTATTTTTACTTCTTACTAGAACTACGTTACTTTTGTTTGGTGAGATACTGTGTTATATAAAGTAAATGAACCTCTGTTTTTAATGAAGGAATATTCTTAAAAAGGTACACATACATACAAATGCTACAGATATTTATAAATTCAATTAAATTAAAAATTACAGGCAAAGGCATACTATAAAAAAAAAATACTTATTTGATCAAGATTGCTGAAGAAGACTAAAGAAAGTGGGGAGGAAAATCTAATGCGTTACTGAATATAGGTCGTTCATGGTCATGACGTAGATTTATACCGTTTTATATTTATTACCGATTCGAAGGGCGTAGAAAAATTATAGGTTACATATTATTAAAATCTAGTCGCGTTGTTCCAAATAAAGCTGCTCCATAGGTCCATGGAGAAAAATGAAAAAAAAAATTTAAAAAGATTCTTTAATGTATGTATTAATAACAATGAGTTTTTAGCTTTATTTGTTTATTTATTTAAATTTTTAATTTTCGTTCTTTACGTTATAACTCAAGCACTAGTTTGCCCCGCAATAAATAACATTGTTTCTCTCCACCATGGGTCGACTGGCAGAGATATCTTATAGAGATAAGTTCGCCCTTGCCACCATTCCGTGATGTATTTTCTTTTTTTTTTGTTTTTTAAAGTGCAATAAAGAATATATATATATATATATATATATATATATATATATATATATATATGTCGGAAATAGATGGCGCTGCTGTGTCAAATTAAATCAAAATTAAGAATGTCATTTGACTCTTAATATCGAATTAGTTCGTGATTTGACTTTTAAAATAAAATTGAATAAAGGAAGTGGAAACGCCGGTCTTTTTGATTGGTTAAAAGCTAGTCAATTTGCCTGGACATAATCTCGAACGTTCGGACCGATTAGAGGCAGTTAATTTCTGAATTTGGTGGTGACAGCACGTTCCTCGAGAACTTGTCTATAACCGCTGTAATATTGAGAAAGTTTATTGTACCTACCCTAAAAAATAAAATTCATTATGAGAAAAGAAGAAAATCAAATGATGTCGCGCTCGGCCACCCATGACGCTACGTATATATATAAAATCTTGAACGTTGATTGATCTACAAATTATGTAAGAGCACATTAGGCCTAATAAAGGAAAATGTTCCCATATTACTGTAATGAACTAATGTTCCGCACGTGAAGTCTTTTATAGTCCACGTTGATGAAGTTACAGGTTAATGATAGTTAATAATAATTTGCTACCACACCTATATAAGATAAATTTTTGTTAAAATGTTTTATTATTACAGAAAAATACAAGTGGTTTGATAAAATTTGAATTTCCAATTTTCTCAAGATTGTGGTCGTACAAATATATTTAATGTTTATTATATACCATAAAATTTATTATAGCAAAAAACTTTTAGTACAAAAGACGATTGGTCTAGTGGTTAGTTGTCCTATCTGCTGAGTCAAACATCGTGGGTTCGATTTCCAGAACACAATTGTTTGTGTGATCCACATATTACTGTTTCAAGTCTAGGTGTTATTTGTGTCCGGTATTTTTATATTTGTATGTTTGTCACGATACAGAGATTATTTATCTAGGGCGAGAGTTGTTTTCCTTAAAATATTATTTTTTATTAACAAAAAAAGAGTTATCTGTGAAACTAATCTCACAATATATTAAGTTGTTATAAACCAAGGTATATATATATATACCTTGATCCTTTTTTATAATAATGCAATAAACTTAGCAGCAAAATAAAATGTTTTGATTTATTATACGTCGGATTATAATAATTTGTAAATAAATATAAATAAAGGCTCATACACAAAATATTTTGAATAGTTCAATATGGTCAATGTATTGATGTCATACAGTATTCTTTATTTCATACAAACCGTCAATTAATTATATAATATTTCATAGACATGTCGGCATCATTCGGATATAGTCGTCTGTTCCGAGTTAACACAATGGGAACGGTTTTGTCTACTATACTACTACTATTGTATATCGTTTTTATTTTAATACTATTGTAATTTTGATATTTGCTGCTTTAGTATGTGAAGGTATTAGTTTTATGACAGTTCTAGTTCAGACTAAGTTTAATGTAAATAAAATTTTACTTTATTAAAATAGGATAAAATATATCCAAAATAAGTTAAGCCCTTTCCAAATTTGGTAATGGAAACTCAAAAAAAAAATGTTTACGAAACCTATAAATTTAATATGATTTATTTTAGCTCATACAAAGAGAAAAGATAAGAAACTCTTTTATGCATTCGATGATATTGCAAAACACTATGAGTTTGGGAAATGGTGACAACTTACCATCAGCTGATCCGAATACATCTTTTGTCATATAAGAAGGGGATTGGGTTTCTCGTTCTCTCATTATTACTGTTTACTGATTTAACTAATTGATTGATAAAAATAGATCCCAAAACTATTTCAAAGATGCTTTCTTATCAACAGTATCCTCGACAGGGTTGATATTTTAACTTTATCAATAAAAGCGAGCAGTGCAGCTTCATTAGTCATATAACTTCGTCAAGGTCTCGGGCAGCACTGAGCTATGTTGATCCAGGTTATAACTTTGTCTCGACGTCCGCCGACCACTTTATCAATTTATATCCTATACAAATAAATTGTTCTATTTAGTGACCCTCCTTGCAAGGTTACTCGAACATTTATGTAAATTTAAAAAATTTAAATAATGTTTGAATTATTCTTCAGCGAGCAAAGAATGAATGTTTTTATGCAGATCTATTTAATTATTTATTTAAAAAATACTTTTAACCTTATTTAAATTGATAAAAAATTTAAAGAACATTATTTTTTTTATTGTATTCTTGTATTGTTTTTTATCTGCATGTTTTATTACATATTTTAAGGGTAAGCTTTTGAAGAATGTTTGTGGCATTATGTATGCGTTTTGAAAATTGAGCAAGAATGAATGAACTAAATAAAGTTTCTATTGACTATCCATATAACGGTGAAACAAGAAATTTATAAATTTCAATTCAAAATATCTTTATTCTAATAGGCATTTTTGAAGAACAAGCACTTTTGAATTATCAATTATAAAAATATAAAAATTTATTTGTAATAAGTTCGTGAGTAAGCTTCTATCAGTTCGTAATGCTGTTCTGCTGTGAAGAGGTTGTCAGAAACTCAACAATTTTTCTTTTAAATAAAATTGAACAATATTTGGCCTATCTTCATAATAAAAACCCTGCAAACGATTCAACAAACAAAATTAAATATGTTATGTAGATCCTATTGTTAATATAATGTAGTAGCGCTTAATAACATGCAAAAAGCAAAGCAATCGCAGATCTCCAAGGCTAAAATTATCGTGTATGAGAGTTCTTATAGATGTATTTTTTATTCTCTTATACTAGATCTCATTTCGCGGTTAGAGTTAGGTTAATGAATATTAATAAGTCTTTAAATCTATTAAATAATTGTGCGTTCCTTTGATGCTAGTCCATCAAGATCGAGGTACGAGGACCTCGATCTAACCTCTAAGAGCTGATGAATCCTACTATTATATGCATTCAGAAATAACACCTTAAAAATACGATTGACTTGTATCAAGGTCACAAATGCAATTTTCGTTTGATCCGAAACTAAACGTAAATATTTTTAAATCAACGTCATAGGTTCTGTGTCACGGCGTTAATAATATGCAATGCGTATATGTGTCCCAGGCGTAAACAACGTGAAATTCTTTGGTGTTCTGGCATTAATAAAATGCAATGCGTTAATGTATCACGGCGTTAATAAAATGCATTGCGTGTTTGTCACGGCGTTAATAACATGCATTGCGTGTTTCTCGGCGTTAATAATATGCAATGCGTATATGGGTCCTGGGCCCTTAGATACGTGAAATGCTTTGGTGTCCCGGCGTTAATACTATGCAATGCGTTTGTGTTCCGGCGTAAAGAATATGCAATGCATATATATGTACAGGGGATTAATAACGTGAAATGCGTTGTTGTCCTGGTGTTAATAACATCCTGTATTTTTGTGTCACAAATTAAATATATACTATATATTTTTCTTTATATAATTATATATATATAATAAAATATATTTAAAGAGACATGAAAAGTATACCTATAAAAAGTAAATCTACATTATATACCACAAGAGAGATAAAAAGAAAGTTCTTACAAGGTAGATTGTATTTCAGTAAATAAGTCTATAAAATGAACGAATGAAACGAATGACTGTAGAAATCGATACCAGCTTAGGTGTAAATATCTCAATACGATTGTCCATGATGTGATCAATGAGCTGAGCTGAGCTTAGCTGAGTACGGACTGGACGCAATTTGCTCACAGCAGAGAAAAATGATCCAAATCGTTTGAAAAGTATCCAAATGGGTGATTTATTTGAATTGTTACTGTTGTACTAGTAAATAATATATAATATAACTATTTTTTACGGATTAAAATTCGCATATAATTTGGTTACACTTTAATTTTAATCCGACGTTTCGAAATCTGAGATGGCTAATTAACTGACTTACTGACAGACACTTACATCTTGTCTACCCGTGAACACGTTTGCTGCAAAGCATTCGAAACGTCGGTTTAAAATTAAAATGTAACCAAATTAAACGCGAGTTTTAATCCGTAAAAAATGGTTAAATTTCAAATGTTTACTTGTGAAAATCTTAGAAAATACTAATATGTAATATTATTTACATATTACATTATTACAAAATATAATATAAGGAAATGGATTCTAGAATAAGTGCTGTGCAGCTTTTAGCCTAATTATCGATTATTTTGTTACTCCACATGGGGTACAAATAAAAAGTACTTTGTGAAATGTTTAAATTTAAGTTTTTAACATAATATGAGGGTCTTATCAAATCTTTTTTTTTTAAATTTTTTTTTAGAACGTATCTCAGATTGAAATAATAAAAATAAAATTTGATAAATTTTTGAAAGTACCTACTATTAGATATTAACTTTAAGTCGAAAGAAATTTTATTAAACCTTTCCACAAATAACGTTTAAAATTAAGATTTTATAAATTAATTTTCTTAACACAGGTACAGCTCTGCAGAAATATCGTAGCTTATAAAATAAACTTCCTCTGGTGTTTAAAAATCAACTTTCCCGTTTTAAATTTTTACTTAAGCTTACGAAGTTCCTAACTTTATCTTTTATATTTTAAAAGCCAAGACACTATCATCATTATTTAATAAAACTTTACCGGCGTCATACTGACAGGGCATCTAGTTTGCTTTAAACTTTTATTCTTTGGGATTAGCGTTAGAACCACAAAACTACCAGTCAAGAAAATTCAATTTGCTAAAGCAATTTAGTAAATAAGTATATCTATTTAAAAATTTATTTATTTTGGACAACAAACAGGACACATAAACAAAACTTTATGAATAAATTTAAAATGACGCAAATTTTTTTATGCATTATCCGATTTGTAATACTAAGTTAATTGTGGTTGGGTTATTAAGATAATTATTCAATTAATCAGTAATTTTTCTACTCCCATGTTTGATTGACCTTCCACTGGCGACGAGGGTGGGAGTCAAACCCACGCGTGTCAAGCATTTACTCCGCCAACATCAGATGCTTTAGCCCTATCTAAATTCCATTGTGCGCTTATGATAGAAATAAAAATGTGTTATTTAGCTTTTCTCATTTTTAGTTTAGTTTTAGAAGACATGTTTTTTTGTTGATTTATATGACATAACAAATAAAAAGAGGTATAAAGCTATTAAGACAATTTTTCAATAAATTAGCCAGCTTCCTACTCCCTTGTTTACAGTGACTGTTTGATTGACGTTCCAACCTGTAGGTATACTTTTTTTTTATACAGCCTAAGTTAATGCTTGACTACATTCCACCTGATGGAAAGTGGAAAAGTAGCCATAGGTGGTAAGGCGCATTGATGTAGTAACCTATTCACTCTTCTCTTGAAGACACCCACATTGTATCCACATGGAAATACCGACCCCGGCAAGCTGTTCCAATCCTTCACCGTGCGAATCAAAAAGGTATTCATCATAAATAGACAACCATTACGGTTGTTAGTAAGCCAGCTATCTAATATGAGGAAAGGGTATTTATTAACTCTTTTAGTTTAAAAAAACAAAGGAAAAAGCCCTTAAACGGGGTCTTTTTTTTGGTTTTAAGGCCTAGTAAATTCATGTGTATAACCGGCCTTAAATATTAAAAATAAAAAAGGGTTTAAAATAAACTCAAGATATTGTTGCAAAGATAACTTTTAGGTAACATTATTTACAGTTCGTTCTGATATCTTCTTTCACCCTAAAATTACAGATACAAATTATTACTATAAAATATACTATAAAAAGTAGTGTTTCTGTCTTATTGTAAAATATATGTTTTATTAAAACACATATTATATATATATTTGTTTTGTTTTGTTTTGTATAACAAAGATAAAAAGTCTAAAAAACAAACAAACAACAACAGATAAATGCATTTAGCTATATTGTAAATATGAGAACAAAGTCAAAAGGATTAAAACCTTAACCTACTTGATGTCTGTTCGTCCGTGATGTCCGTCGAAGCACGCGTCAACTCGCAGCTAATGGAGCACGTCTCTCCAAGATTTCTCGATTTCCACTAAATCCATTATCTGCAAAAAACGTCGATGAGAATATCTTGCTGCGGGAGAAATACTTTCTAAAGAAATATTAAGTTCTGACAGATCTAACTGTAAAATACTCTTTTAGATATTATAATATATTTTATTCATAATACCCACTACTAATAGCATTTAATTATTGAAATTGATATGCATGATACGGTAGCTCAATTGTCAGAGCAACGGGATGGTTTCCCAGAAGTCGTGGGTTTGAATCCTCTTAGATTTTTTAAAAATATATATTGTAAATTAAATAAATTGAACACATATATTAATCAAGTTTTGGAGCGACTTTCAAGAATAAAACGGCTTATAAACGATCTCGTTAATTTTTTAGCCAATTTGTCATTTTTGATTTTAATTTTGACTACTAAAGAACAATTCATACTATAAATAACATCGACGTTTCTTATTTTCTTTATGTTAATTGTTTGATTATTTATGTAATAAGAGTGCTTGTATGAATGTTAGTATTGATTTAAGATTATTATTACTTATTAATTTTTTTATTTCGAACATAACGTGTCATTATTTTTTCTAGTAATTTTAATTTAATAGTGTAAGCTAACAGATTTATATATACAACTGATTTTATGATTTTCATCAGCATAAGAGGAGGGTAACAAATTTGATTTTAGATCCAAAATAAATTTTATTATGAGGGATCTGTAAACAAGGAACCTTCATAATTTGGTAAGAATCACCGCTTTGATTGCTTTGAACCAACCATTGAAACATTTTTTTCTAAAACCCTGCTCTCATGTTGTTACACGTCTCGATTTGTATTATTGGGTACCTTCTAAAAAATCCAGTCACATACAAAATGAAAAGGCAGAGGATCTGTGAATGAGTAAAATCGTTTCCATGTACCATCACTACGACAATCTAGTAACAACAACTTGTTCCAACCAACCTAAGTATATAAGATAAACTTTTATTCATACTAATATTAGTATCGATAAAATCATACGATATATTTTTCCTTTTTACAATATTGTAAAAAGAAATGTATATGTGACAAACGTATAGTAGTAAAGTATTATATATATTGTCTTATTTAGTCAAACTGTAAATAAAAAAAAATACAGGATTTTTTTTGTATCTTATATGTGCTATAACATATATTGTCGAAACAGTGGGGTATTAGAGGTGGCGGAGATGCGGGAAACAGAAGTCATTAATCATTTCATTCATGTGAGAGACATATAATTATATTTAATTTTTATTTATTTAATGTAAATAACATTCTTGTATATTTTATTGTAATCAATGCCAAGAATTCTTACAAGTAAATTAAAATAATTGTACAGGTAAATATAATAATCAAATAACTTTTAAATAGTGAAATTTTTATACTTGTCCATACTTTTTCATTTCAAATTTATTAAGTGATAAAAAAAAGTTCACAGGTTTAAGATGAACCGTGAACTTTTAAAACTATCACAGTTTAAATACTTTGTTTTGATATATTTTATCACTAAAAATTTTACTTTGTGAAACTTTTGAGTAACGCTTTAAAAATAAAAGTGTCTCAGAAATTTTAGCATACTATGGTTTTATAGATGTCGTGATCAGATAAGGAAAAGTAAAATTGTTGTAATATTACTTTAAGAGATGTTGGGAATCATATATACACTCTATATGTATATACTACCAAAGAGTCACTAATGAATTTGACAAAACAAAAAGTTCCCAAAATTAAATATTCAATAGTCAAATTATTAATATATACGATAAACATTACAACCCCGACGGCAAAAAAGATGAAGAAAATCAAGAAATATTTAAAAACGCTCATATTTTTCCACTATTACTTTTATTTCAAACTTATTATATACAAAAAATAAATTTTAAAAATTAAATAATTTTAAAATAAAATAATTTATAACTGAAAATGGGAATTCTAATTTTAGAATTTCATAGAAATGCGTATAATTTTTCACTATTACTCTTTTTAAAAGCTTATTATCCACAAAAAATAGATTTTAAAAATTAAATAATTTTAGAATAAAATATTTTGTAACTGAAAAACGGAATTCTACTTTTAGAATTTCATTCTTATACTAACCCTTTTTTATGGTAATCATCTACATGAAGCTTAGATAAGAAAGTCAAATAACACTTTCTTCCGCGGCTTCGCACTCATTGTTTAAATCAATATCGTAAGCTTCCTCGACTTTATATTACATATTTCCATCCCTTTTCACGAAATCTCTCTCAAAAAGTGCATGAAAGAGACAAAAGTTACAAATCTAAATAACAAATTTATTTAAAAAACAAATTTAAATAATAACTATCTATAGGGTTGTATTAAAATGTAAAAGTTTCAAACATCGCCTCCATGTTTTATTTCCCCCCACACCAGACACCACTATAAATCAAATAAGCGCGCTCGTTTATCGCTGCGATATTTGAAATGCAAAAATGCAGAATCATTATAACATAGCATATTTTTATAATGACTTTATTTTGTCATGTAGGCGTAGCGTCAGTAAAGTTCACAACAAACTTGATTGAAAATTTTGCTTAAGATTTATCTTTTTGCAGTACCAGCATCAAGAAGCGAAACTGAAAATTTTCGCAAATATTTCGTATATTAAATATTACTTATATTGTACAAATAATTCGTAATTTATTTTGTTGCTTATATAAAATCTGTCTTCGATTTAAAATTAAGGTAATGATAAAAAACCGCATGTATTGTTATAAAAACCTTTCTGCTGATTTTGGCGAATCAAATTATTATTATCTTAAAACAACCGCGCACTTCAACTTCAAGTTCAAAAGTAAACATCGGATTTCAAAGAAGAGCAAGAGACCAGAGACATTTTCATTCATTCTTATACCTTGTGCGCTGTAGGATGGTGCGGGTGACACTGTCAGTAACGTTTCGTTTCTCTCTTGAGACTTGACGCGATTTGCAAATTATATTTTAGTTTTTTAGTTATACCACATTCGTAATGGATAATAAATAATGGATAATAAAAAATAAGCCCAATAACAATGTTCTAGACTACAAATAACATCTAATAAAAAGAAAAATTAAGCAAAATGTTATGCGTATAACATAACGCATTAGTGAGGGTATGTACTGCTACGATGGAGAGTCGATGTTTTTTTACAATGATAAAGTATATTGTGTATAAATTGTTAAAGAGCTTATAATTATATTAATGAAGTAACAGAACATATATAGGGTAAGATTGCTTAAAAGGTTGCTAAGTAAAAATATATTTTATTCATCTAAACTCATATTAGAGTCGGTGCTAGCGCTCGTACTGACAGCATCACACGGGTGACCAAAGTACTCGCCGCGCTATTGTGGTATAGAGCAAAAATGTTTTTACGACAAAAAAACATTAGCCCTTTTTTAAATAATTTTATATAAGTAACACGGAGTTACACTGCACAAATGAATAACATATTCATTTGTATAACAATATTAAATAGAAATAGATTGATGCTTTGAGTATCGAAAGTAAAAAAAAATGGAATGCATAACGTCCATCCCTAGTCATGTGGTACTGACAGACGTCACCCGCACCATTTCTATAGTTGATGGTACAAAAAAATCGTAATTCAGTTTCTTAACCTAAACTAAATATAACGAAATATAATTAATTATTATTTAACGAAATTAAGTTTTGGAGTTAACCTAAGTTTAACGGAATGAAACTAATTGTTATTATTATTAAACGGAATTAATCTAACTAAAAGTTGATGGTAAGCTTTCGTATTTACAAAGCTCAATTGCCCGAAAGTGTAATAAAACTGACAATGGGTTTCAAAATGCTTACGTAAACGACGTTATACGATTCTCTTTGAACCTTCCATTATTTTCACTCGTCACTTTTATCCGAAATCCAATTTTTTAATCCGACTCCCAAGCTTGTTACGTTTTATTTTGCTTCAATTTACTTTTATCATACTCGTATATTATTTATTATTTTATTAGAAATTTCATCTTCTCTATCGTCTTTCGCCGGTCATCGTTTGTTTAAAAATCTATTCACAATTCTAAATAACTTGAAGACTAACTTTGTGAAATCCAATATGTCTTGTTATTCAAAACCTGTCTGATTCAAGTTAATATGAATAAAGCGAGAAAAAAGTAAAGTTTAAGGTTCGGTGTCATAAGTTCTTTTTATTATTCGTTAAAAGTTCTTTAATAATAGGAAATCTGTGTGAGTGTGTGTGTAACACACTCACACAGACACAAAATTTGTACACCAAATGTCTAACCCAATAGGCTGATTCTTAGTTCCTACTTGTAGATGAAGAGAGCGAAATTTATAACATAAGTAACCCTACTACAGGCTTCAGTCTTTACGACATAATTCTAAATATCCTAATACATTTATATTTATTTAATTAAGTGCTACCATATTGTCTGTGACTTAAGTCACTTTTATATTATTGATTAGTAATTAAAACATATATGTCGGGGGTGGCGATAGCAGAGTGATAACGCTGTCATTATTTAGACTTTATGCTACGGGGCCCACATGGTCTATATGTAATAACAAATACATTGACCCTGTTACGTTTTGTTTGCATACTATACGTAACCACAATCTCACCTTTTAACACACAATCACCAACCACGCCACACACAGCAAGTGACTAGGCCCATGCCTCCAGAAGAAGTAACCGTTGGCTTATCCACACTGCTAAAGACAACGCAGCTGACTTCACTGCTTTTGACCTACTAAGTAATTAATTTCCGATCTTTAAATAAAACAATATTGTTATCCACTACATATACAATATATTTGGATAAGCAACACGGTATTAATACGTATATATGACTTTAAAGGTAAATTTTTGGTATATATCGTGCTGTTGGGAATAATTTACAAACGTTCTCATTATTGTAAACAAAACATCAGTGATAGCTCATGATATTCACTGGATATCGACAAATGACGACTAATGATGCGAAACCGTCAGTAATATGAGAGGAGCATTTCGAGCTCATTTCTCATTTAAGTTACATTTATGTACATCAAAACACACATATTGTTTCTGCAATAGTAATAATTTCTCAGTAGCAAGACCAACATATCATCAATAATATTATTATAAAAAATGTTTACTTCTATTATAATTATATATACGTTTTTGTTTTTGATTGTTATTTCTACAACTAATTACATCGGTCACAACCGGAGGATCCAAAAAAATACAAATTTATTACCTTCAAATTTAAAACTATATTTAATTTACAAATAACGTGTTCCTTGCTCAAAGTTGGAGACAAGAATGAATATAATAAAATGAATTTATAATTAAAGGAATACAGAAAGTGTAACAAACAAGGGCTCACATTTAAGTTCTGGAATTTTAACATGATACAATGCACCTGTGCTTAATCAGCGTTTCCACGGTTCGTGAGAATATAGTAAATGCTAATTTAACAATTTTATTATTAAGAAGAATATAAGAAATGTTTATTAAAGGATCACAGTATATGGTAATATAACAAACTTAATAAAATTTTATTTTATTTATTTATTTATGCAAAAATAAAATAAAAATTATTAAAATAAACAAATAGTGTATGGGATAATGGGATAGCTTATCTCTTCAGGTTTCTTCCAACTTTTACCTAATAATTAATCAGGTGAGGAGTAAATAAATACACAAAATAATAATTTAGAAATTGAATAACTTTATAAATTATTGTTTTGTGTTCTTAGTTACGTAGGAATTATTATTTTTTCCAACGTTTCGAATGCTTTGCAGCAAACCTGTTCGCGGTAATACGAGATGATGGTGTCTGTCAGTCAGTCAGTTTATTTGTCACCTACCTCCAACGGTTCCTGAGTTTACGGGCATAGAGTTCAGGATGCAGACGTCGGGTTAAATTAAAAAATTAAAAAACGCGAGTTATATCCGTAAAATAGTTTTATTGAAACGTGTAGTACTCGTGTAAATCTTAGAAAAGAAAATAAAATAATAAGGAGGTAGAATTTGTATAAATTTATATCACACCCGCTTTTGAACAGAAAACTGTAAAAGGGAAATTGCTAAAGCCTTATTTTAAAGATAAACCTTTAAGTTAAATTGATATTATCCCTAATATAATTTATTAATTATGAATAAGAGATTAGGGGCTTAATAGCGGTATAAATAAAAATGAATTACACTGTCTTGTACCTCCGGTATTAATAAAGGTAATTTACAATCACCAGTCTTATCAAGAAGTATCAATCATATCATAATGATGTTTTTAAATAGAATTACGTAATATTAAGTCTGTGAGTTTTATGAGCCGATATAAGTAAATAAATATAAGAAGTAGTCACCAGTTATCTTAATAATGTAGTAGCAAATATAAAATAAAAATTCAGTTGTTTTATTAATATATTTATTTATTTATTTATTGTACCGTAAAAGAAAAGTTCAACAGGCGGACTTAATTCTATAGAACATTCTCTACCAATCAACCCATAGAGAAGAAAAAAAGAAAGAAAAACGACAAAATGATAAAGCTTGAACATAAGCTAAATTTAAATAAAAACTAAATTAAAATTATTTCTAAATAATAATAATACACATAAAAATAAATACATATAAATATTTGTTCCTATACATAAATGCGAATAAATACGTACACAAATATAATATTCATTAGTATAAAAGCATATATATATATATATATATATATAATATATATAATAATTGATATATATATATATATATATATGAAAAATATATAGAATTAATTATCAAGATTCTCCATTAAATGTTGATGAACAGATTTTGTATTATAGATATATTTGTATGAAATGTAGTGTTAAGTTATTACTAAAGTTATATATAATTCAAGTTACACAAGTTCTTATCTTTACATCACGTTTGAATACGCAAGCGACCCCGTTCCCTTTGCTGATGAGATGAGGTTAAGAGTTGGTAATTTAAAGAATGCTAAGCATCAGCGCTGGCATCAACATTGGCGCACGGGTAATCCTTCATAATCCTCAGACCATCCCCTGGGTTCTGAGGCCAGTATTAAAGCCACAGTTTCGCCACGCTTCCCGAACAATAATGAAATAAACGTATACTTCGTAATTAAAATCGTAAACAGAGGCATTATATTAAATACCATAATGTTATAAAAATTAACTGTGTTTTTGTTAATTTCGTAAGATGATTATATATAAACACAATTAGGATTAAATTAAAAATTATAAATATAAATTCTATTAACTTTCACATAATTCATGCTGAATATAATCTATCTAATAAAGTAAATTGAGTTTGTTTTTAATTTGTCTTAAAGATATACATATATAAGTGAATTAATATATCACAGCGACAAAAAAAAATATGTAAAAATACATATTCAGTCATCAATCAAAGTACTTAGATGAGAGAGCGTCGCTCGGAGATATATTACATATATACATAAGTATGTCGCGTCATGGGTGGCCGAGCGCGAACATCATAATTAATTTTAGTTTTAGGGTAGGTAGTAATAAAATACACTTTCACAATATTACAGCCGTTACATACAAGTTCTCGACGAACGTCACCACCAAATTCAGAAATTAACTGCCTACATTCGGTCCGAATGTTCGAGATCATGTCCAGGCAAATTGACTAGCTTTTAACCAATCAAAATGACCGGCGCTTCCACTTCCTCTATTCAATTTTATTTTAAAAGTCAAATCACGTACTAACTGGTCAAATCAGATACTAATTAGATATTATGAGTCAAATGACATTCTTGATTTTGATTGAATTTGACACAGCAGCGCCATCTATTTATTTACAAGTATATATATACTATAACTCCGATATATAAATGTAGTAATTTAACATCATCTCTTTTTGAGTAATAGCATATTTGTATACTCTGTAGCATCTTGAAGGTGACAAGATATTTAGGACATGTTACTAAATGTGATTTACTGTACTGTATATTTCGACAGTTATTACTAGTGACGCTATTAATAACGTTATTTTTTAGCTATCACTGTCTTGCGTTTATTAAGATTGTATTGTCTTTTTATAGTTAAATTGCATTTATCCCGCTTTAGCTTGTTAGTTATTATGGAGGGAATGAAATCCAGCGAAGGTGACTTGTAAATTAAGGACAGAAATTGTCCAGAGATGCTGGTGCCGAAGGTATACTCGCTGAAACTCCTGGATCGTTTTACCTCTTCCGTCTAACAGTATAGATTTAAGAAACAATTTTTTTGTTTGGTAAATCGTATTTTGCTTTTTTTATTGATCTAGATAAGAAATTAGATTTGATATATATATACTCACTCCTCATACTCATGTAAAAAGGTTGGGAAAATGCTAGGGGTCATTGGAGGTAGCTGGACTCAATATTAGTAAAGTTCTGCGATTAAGGAAATTTATCATTATACCTTAAATGGGGTAATTCTGTGTAATTTTCGACGCACACTCAATATTATTGCTTTGCGACGAAAAAAATATATGCCTGGTTAAGTTATGTAAAAAAGCAGGATGAATAAAGTGACAGCAAGTGTGAAGATCAACATGGATATTCAAATAAAGAATTGATAATAATCGAATTAGACACTTCATAAACTAGTCAGCATTATTTCAGAAATGAGAACACCTCTATTACATTGTTTCTTCTATTTATTTATATCTCTTTATTTATAGTCTATATCATATTTTATTGTAGGTTTGAGACATCAGCTCGCGTCCGTCAGACTCGATGACTCGTGAGTCACTCGACGCACGTGTTGGCGGACAAATGATATTGTTTATATATTTCTGTCAGTGTGCATTTTCTACTATCTCTATTTCCATTTGGCCTTTTTACTTTTTAGGTTTCTGTCAACATCAATTTATGATATTTATAGGCCAACATAAAAAAAAATATATAAATTTATATTTGGTAATTAATATTATATATTATTATATTAGAATAAGTTACTATTTAGGAATGCTTATTATAACAACGCACATAAACATATAAACACACGTACATACTCCACTTTACTTTAACATATATTATGGTAAGTTCAAGTAGTTGCTGATTTGTGCAAATATGTCAAGTTTTTAAAAATTTATTACTAGTTATATCTAGTAGAAATCTTTAAAAATTTAATTCACACCAAAGATTTTTTGTAACATTCTGTGATGTGAATCTAAGATCTTGGATAGACTTCATTTCGGGCAAGTCAATTACTAGCACTGAACTAATGTACCGAACCTATAACGTCTTTTTTTTTTTAAATTACTTACTTATTATATAATCACAAAGCATACAAAAAGCAATGAATTTTTAGTTTTGGTATGAAGTTTATTTTAAGATAGGACTCCTTGTAAAAATGTTCATTTTGACTTTTGATAGGAATTGCACGACAAATTCAACAAATGAAAAGAAATCAATAAGATATAATTTTTTTATATGAGCTGATGTCGTAGCTAATAGATACTATTTCATATATGTCTTTTATTCAATTATGTATAAATTATTAGAGGAAAAATAGGGAATGGTTTGCACGAACAATGGGTCGTGCAAACAGGGAATGCCCTGTTTGCACTCCCATCTATGCAATGCGATGGGCTCGGGACACGCATGGTAAATCCAGAGAATACTAAGATGCTTTGTCTATATATATATATGTTGTTTTTTTTATAAAACTTACTTTATACTTTACTATACTTTATACTTTTATATTACTTTTCTTATAAAAAAAACAACTTTCTTTGTTTTTTATTATAAACGTAAAATTTTAAAGCATAACTTAAAAAAAAATTTAAGTATTCTAATTGCCAAATATATCTTTTCTGTTATTGATCTGATTAAACAAATAAATAAATATCGTTATGAAAAGTTAATTTTAAACAAGCTTGAATATTCAAAGCCACTAGCGTAGTAACATTAAACTGAAAAAAAGTATTTTCCTAGATTTCCTAGAAAATCAATAATTCTTAAATTATTTGCTTGGCATTCATTACATATGATACTTTGTAATTAATTACCAGATTTACCCTACGAGGAGTCTTGTAGGGTAAGTCAGATAATATTAATTAACAACGTCCTTTTTCGCGCGTGTCAAAAGACTTCACCTACGGCTTACCCATTTCTTATAATCTGTTTTTAGACAATGTGCTTAGTATTTCATTTTAATTAGATGTTGTCTAACATTTGAAGGTTAATAATATTGATTATCTTTATGTCTTTTATTATTTTCTATTTAAAGACTTCTGTGGGAGGTAATGGTGTCTAGGACATACAATTGTTAGGTTCACCTACAACATTACCTACCTCATTATCTTTTATCATATTTTATTCAATAGTTTTTGGCAACTATTTTTGGCACCGAAAAAATAATATGAAACTCAGTGCAATCTATCACAGTCTGTCAAATATCAATTTATATCAAATAACCTTCCCACGGATCAAAGGCCGATGGACGCAGTGCTGCCTCAATATTTTTTCCACAAAATAACTTAACCTTTATTTTATGAATATTGATAGTATTCACCAAGTGTACGTGAAACCATGCTCATAGATTTTTATAATAATAGCGCTTGAAATATTAAAAGATATATGTATATGTATGTATTGTGTAAAACGGTCTCATGTTGTAGTATTGTATTGTTTGGTTTGTTATGAAGTGATTTTTTAATAGCTGATTGCTTCGATAAAATTTGTGTAAAGCAGAAGAGAATTTAAAAAAAGTTTTCATGTTAAATTAAGTTACCTCAATAAAATTAACTAACCAACTAACTGACTAACTTTTACTAAAAATTTGCAGTGAACTTTTAAACTTTGAATTACTCCTGGAAGTTCTTTGAACTGCAGTCACAATATAATGTTAAAATTATTTTAAAAATACAAATGACAATTATAGTAATATGATTTTTTTTTTTGATTAATTCAATGTTATCTAAGATTAGCAAATTGATTTAATAATTTTCAAAGATTTATGGTTTTTTGGAAATCGGATTTCATTCCAATATAGGGTATACTATCGATATGTTTTATAATCCCTTCGAGATGTCTAGGGGACAGTAATTATATCTCATCTTTGTGATGTTAAATATTCTATGGCGAAATCTTTGAAATAATAATGCAGATCACTGCTCTTAAAAATTATGAAGAAACCTAACCTTCCGAATGCTAGATTCTACTTAATGTATATTTGTGTCTTATAATTGCTGATAAATATTGAACTTCTTCGAAAAAAAATCAATGGTAGAAGGACATTTGATAGTGACCATAATTCACAAGCTATTCTCGGTTTGATAAATGTGATATTCACGAGACTGTTACTAATTCTCTCTGACATTGACATCTGCTTGAAAGCAATTTGTTAAACATCATAGTCACTGAAGTATTTTTCCTTTTTTCTTTCTACTTCTGATAATGGCTATAGTGGGTTCACATACAATATAAAAGAGAGCTATTTCTCTCACTCAGATTCTATTACTGGAGATTAAGTACCCAATTTCAGCTACTTTGACAAATACATGCAATAAGTATTAAAATTATTATATGATTTAATAAGGGAAACCTTCCGTAGGTTTCCATATCTCCATTCTCATATCAAAACATATGCACAAAAAATATCTTAATTGGCCCAGTGTTTTAGGAGGTGTTTAGTAAAATTCAAACGTAGGTAAGAATTGTACAGAAAAACATTGGTATCGAGGTGTTTTATTAACCCTTTGAGAGATGTAGGGGACAGAAACCGTCTCTCGGAATCGCTCCAAAAAAAAAAACGAAAAAAAATCTATAATTGTATTTAAACTAAATTTGTATCGTCGATTGCAGAAAAATATTAAACTGCTTAAACCAAAAAAAAAAAAAATTCTAAGAGAATATTTGAAGCTTACCAAAATCCACAATCTATTCTCGTTTTTTATCGGTTCTTCGTTATTGATGTTCTTTGACATTGACTTCTGATTGAAAGTAATTTATTAAACATCATAGATACTGAAGTAATTTTTCTTTTCCATTTCTACTTCTTATAATGGCTATAGAGGGTTTCACAACTAATATAAAAGATGGCCATTTCTCTTGCTCAGACGGTATTGCCATTGATAAAGTGTCGATTTGGGGTACATTAAAGATATTTCTAGGTATAAAATTTAAAAAAAAAAAATCTTTGATTCAAATAACAGTAAAAATCACTAAGTCCAATTGGACCTAATTTCCAGAGACTGATGGTTTAGATTAACAATTCTCAAGTCCACGTAAGCAAGATTTTAAGTAAGAAGCAGACGAAAATGTTTCGAAAATCTATATTAAAAATAAATAAAGCGCTTTTAATTTTATGTCATATTGAAAATTGTCTATTAATATGTTTTCGGATTCCCACATATCCGAAGAAAAAATGCTTTGTGTTCGTTATGATTCATTAAACTACTGCAAGGATACGATACTACAAGCTGAAACTTTCCATGCGGATAAATTTAATACTGGCGAGTGTACGTGGGTATATTTGAATAATATCCACCGCTACACCCACTCACCCACGCACCCACGCATTTTTTCTAACTACTCAACAGTTACACTTATATATATCATATCTCACTAATGTAACATTTGTCGATCTGTCCGTTTATTTAACTGTGTATTAAAGAAAACTTATAATAAACATATAGAATATGGCTTACCTATGACGTTTTATGATAAAATTTGATAAAGATGGTCTCGTGCTTCGGTTAAGACATAGGGTACTTTCCACCAAAACACCACGCTGGCGAAGGCGTGGGTGGAATCTAATTTCGTTAATAAATTGGTTTTGTGTAATTTGTATAATAACAGCTTCTTAAACACTAATGTTCTTCACTGTACAGGCAAGCGCAATTTATCAGAATCATAACTCCTCTTATTTTAGTATACGAATAGTATTTATATTAATTTACTAAATATAATTATGACTAACGTTAACACTTAAGTTAGATATTAATTTGTACCACTTTGTTTCTAAATGCATTTAAGGCCAAGTTAGTTGAAGTAGAACATGAGAACAAAATAGTACTTTCAAAAACAGAAATACAGTTAGGAAACAAAGTTACGTGTGGCAGGAAGCTATTAGTGTAACCCTTAATGGTCTAAATTAATTTAGGTTCAATTTCTAAAACAAATTGACCGTTATAATTTAGGGCTGAGGGTCAGCTTGTCCTTTTAAATTCTTTCTCCACCTGTGAGTTATGCTTTATGATCACATATTGACAACGATGCTTTGGCGTCTGTAGGTAAAACTATAATTTTTGAGTCTAAGGAAATCCGAAACGTATATCATTTTTTCCTATGATTAATATAGATTCTAGGTTATAAACGTTACTAGAAAGAAAGGGGATGAAGGATAGAGTAACAGGAAAAAAAAAATAAATCAATAAAACATGGTTACACTCTCGCATATTTTGAAGTTGTATTGTGATTGTAGATTTTACACAAATAAAATGTTATTTTATATACAGAACGTTAGTAGATGAAAAGTCTTTACATACCGACTTAGGCGTCTATTCCCAATGAAACTTCTTATTTCGTTTCAGCTTATTTGTATTCCGAACCTAATTCGCTCCCAAATTCGGGACGTTTTTGGTTTCATTTTTATTTCATGTCTTATTTTGATATTCTGAGCACATGAATCTAACAAAAAGTCACACTTATATTTTCTTACTTTTTAACTTATTTGATTAAAGTAAATTAACCTTTGAATTTAGTACGTAATAATTTTTATTAGTTTAGTTGACTATGAATGTTTTGATAAATTATTATATATTAGGAGCTATCTATATATTTAAAATGATTTAAAATGATTATAAATTATGTTATATTATTTCGTAAACTTTTTAAAGATTAAAGTTGGTAAAACAACTATGCAATATGTAACATCAAATTTTTTTTATTTTTATCAATTCAACAGTATCATAACAGTATAATTGACACTAGCGTATTATAAGTAAACTTTTCTTACTATATTTTCTTGACGTTTGTTAGCTCGAGTGTTTCCATCTCTAAATGTTTATAATAAAGCGAATTATGTCGGTCACAACCGGATCCAAAAAATACAAATTTATTAACTTAAAATTTAAAACTATATTTAATTTACAAACAACGTGTTCCTTGCTCAAAGTTGGAGACAAGAATGAATATAATAAAATGAATTTATAATTAAAGGAATACAGAAAGTGTAACAAACAGTGGCTTCAGATTTATATTCTGGGATTTTAACATGATACAATGCACCTGTGCTTAATCAGCGTTTCCACGGTTCGTGAGAATATAGTAAATGCTAATTTAACAATTTCATTATTGATACCAATATAAGAAATATTTATGAAATGGTCACATAGTATATGGTAATATAACAAGCGATTGCTTATTGTTTGGATTCAAAGCAAACAAAGACGCTGACAAACGCTAATTTACATATCATATAAATGACCATTGTCGAAGTTTCTGGTCTGTGGTTTTTTGGTACAAAAAGCAAGTACTGAATTTGAATTTTGCAACAATGATGTATTGTATCATTCGTTTTATCAGACAACCATGACGTATTGCGGACTAATGGATGCAACGCATAGCTAGATTTTAATTAGTGGGCTGTTGTATCCAATTTCATGTTACTATTAAACGATTTGGTAATCACAGATTATTTAATCAATTCAATAAAGAACCGTTTATAATAATAATTAATAATATCAATAAAATCTTAATATCAATCGTGAAAGTTGTAATTTTAATTTTAACAGATTTACGGAGATTACGAATATCCGTATTTTTTTGTATGATATTTTTCACTTCCAATAATATTTTTATTCAAAGAAACATTATAGTTTTATAGAGAATAAAATTAAAATGTCGTATCTAAAAAAAAGAGCACATATAAAGGGTAGTAAAATAATCTAAAGTACTTTCTACAAATACTTAGAATTAGATTAAAATTAGTAAAAATAAATAAAAATAAATAATTCAGTTATTTTGTCAATTTATTCTTACACTAAAGTTATCAAATTTAGTTTAAAGTTTAAAAAATAAACATCATTGTGTAATTTTTGTATTCAAAACAAAAATTTTAAGTTTTGTATCAAAATTGAGCAACAGCCGGTTTTATCTGCTTCCAGATGTTAGTATGAATATCAGCAACCTTATATCAAACTAAAACACTTTTTAAAAAATGTTGCAATTTTGTGAATGATTTTGATCAGTATTCGGAAGCAATATTAAAGTTTCATAACACTTTTATTCGTAAATAAAGTTTTTTAACCTTTTACACTTTAAATATAGTTTGAAAACGAAAAAAGGCAGTTTATGTCGAAATCTAGTTCTAAAACACAACATAATATAAATAAAAAAATAAAATTTTTGTAAAAATATTCAGGAACTAAAAAGTAACCAATAATTACTTTATATGAAAATTTAAACACATTTTGAAGTGGCGTACAAATTTTACTAAAATTACAACAACTTACATAAGTTTTGCAAGGATTCCTATATAAATATAATATTCCAATCGTATTAATATAAATGAAATTGATATCTTTAGTATCCTGGAACTCAATTGCAGTACTTATTAAAAAGTAAAACCATCTGGGATATCCGTTTAGGAGTTCACCTTAAAATATACATACAGAAGAATTATAACAAATAAGACAACAACAACTGATGTGGAACTGGAGCAAGGATTCTCTTTTATTAAAGCAAATAGGAAGAACTGCGTCATTAGGCTTGATGACTGACTGTACGAAACGGAAAAAAGACATTGTTTTACTTTAATTCTCCAAATTATTATTGTCTAATACATTTTGGACTTTGAGTACTTCTCTATATATTTTCCACTTTCAATCAATACCAATGATCACTTGTGTACGTCAAATGGAAGTGCCAGGAGGGCCTATTTCGATGCCTTACATAGCGAAATAAGCCCTTCTGTAGAGTCACTGTCCAACTTATAACTAAAGCAACGAGGGTTCCAAGCGCGCCCTGGTCTGAGAAGAACCACACAACAAACTCAACCGGGAAAATATAAAAGTAGACATTTAAAAGTATTTTGTGAAACACCAGTAAACTACTATACTGTAAGATCTAATGATATAAGTCTGAAGGTCGCTGTAATTATCCTGAATTCTAAACTTTCAAGTTTAACCCCCAATAATTCTGCTATAAAATTAATAATTTGAAATCGAAGCCAGAAAATTACTATTATAAATTTACTTTGTTCTGACTTTCTCGTTTATGAGGTAAGTTTGAACACAAGTTTTTATTCTATTTAATTTTTAAATTCTGTTAAAGATATTTTGCTAACATGTTAATGTTTCTCATCAGCATCTTTTGGTAATGAACACCAAAAGCTTGATGATATTTTTAATCAATATACAAATATAGATTAAAACAGTTCGTGAGTTCAGTATGTGTGAGTCTTAAGTTAATACATTAATCTAAGCAGAAATACTTTGTCTTCAAATACTTTCTTCAAAAATCAAAGATTCGCCGCAGGTCGCGGTTTCAATATTACTCGTTTCGTTTATTTAGATATTTTTTTATAGTTAGTAAGCTACATGAATCATGCACATTAAAAGAAAAAGGGTCACAATATAAACATTTGTAAGAGAAGCTTCAAGTTTGAACAAAATCCAAAGAAGGGTTATCAAAATTTTTTTTTTTTTATGATTTTAAATACATCATAAAATAATTGTATAAATTCTTAAAAGGAAGTATTTTTTTAATACCACAATATAAAGAACCTTAATAATAAACATTACCACATTACGAATCAAAGTACTAGTGAATTTGTTAAAGTTAAAAATAGTACTGGAATGTTAGAGAAATATTTACTTTAAATATTGAAATAATAATATCGTTTCTTAGTTTAAACGTAAAGTTGCTAACTTCAATATTGCTGAACAAATGTTACGGGTTAGGAGTTTTAGTTTAACTTGAATGATTGATTGATTGTTTAATAAAAGTTATACCTCAACAGCAAAATATTGTTCTATTGTAGTTTGTTGAAAATCAATTTCTTTTATGGAATGGATGCGAATAAAAAATTAGTAATAGTAATAAAATAAGTTGAAAATTTTGCTATTTTATAAAATTATTTATAATTAATTTAGTATTCGAAAAGGCCACATATTTGTTTATCTCTTTACTTAACCTCTCATCTTATTTAAGTTTTTAATACTGCTTGAAACAGCTGATTTAGTTTTTTACTAATTCTTATATGTTAGATGTAGCCAATAAAAATCACTAGACTAGACTTGAAATAAATCCTATTTGCCTTAATTTTTCCTAATGAATACATGATAATTATAGCAATGCTGCTTGCATTGCTTTCTTTCTTCTTCTTCTTAGCAGATTCTTAGCAGTAGTCAGAGTGACTCATTTCTACCTTATCTGTAAATAAACAGTCACCTCAAGCTCTCGTGTGTCAAAAATATCTATACGTTCTAATACTCGGCCCCTGTAGTTTTTACTTCGGAATGAAACATCACCGGGCCGTGGGAAGATAACTCAGACACATTCAGAATAAGCAAGACAGTTTTTTGTTTCTGACAATGAATGTCGCTTTTTCCAATAGAAATAATGTGAGAGAAACGTGAAGCTGAGGAAAAAAGTACATTAAAGCCACAATATTGATTGCATTTATTTGACAGTTTGAAGGTTTAAGAAATAGCTTATTTAAGTATTTTTAAAAATAAATGTATTAAAAGAATGTTAGTTTCTATTTGAAGAGTCTTAAATCGATAGATTATTTGTTGCTCTTACCATTACTAAGTTATTTTCAAAAACAGTATTTTGTCGTTCAAAAATTAAAAAAAAAAGGATCTCATTTACATTTACTTAATAAAATAGTGTGAGTAACATTTGTTTATTATAATTGAAATGACAAAAATGTTCAATATGTGATTTATTATTTTATTAATTAATGGAAATTCTTATAATATGAAGTTAGTCGTCATCTGTTAATTGATATTCTTATGTCCCCCCGCCTAAATGTTGTAGCGGTGCATAGTGTGAAATAAGTTCTAAGTGCTGTACAAGAGCGCGTCTGTTAGAAGTTTTCGGACACCAAGGAGTCTATTGCAAGTACTGCGTATCATTTGAAACAAGTATATATTAACAATAGCTATTGTAATATTAATAAACCTTTACGTGTTCTATTACAAAATTATGTATTTTTGTATTTCTTTAAACCTACTCTATTGTAATCGTAAATTTAAAAGTTATTAATAAATTGCCTTTTTTGATACGAATAAAGGGTTATGTTGTTAACCCGAGACATCTTACAAGGTCAGGTCACAGAAATGAGAGTTGAGTTTTAAAATTTAATAATATGAATAATGCTTTTACAAAGGTATCTCATTGGTTATGTTTCTTCATTCTTAATTTTTTTTTATATATTTAATATTTTTCAATGACCATAGTTAAATTTTAGTTATATATTCTATGTTTTAAATGTAAAATTAATAAAAAATATGATATTGTATTTCTCAAAAGGCTTAGTATCATTACAAATTGAATAAACTACAAAATGAATTCTAATAACAATAATGGAAAACAGTAAAATTCATTTAAAATTCAATAATGGAAATATGAATAATTAATTCGAATTTCCATCAATAAAGTAAATGTACAATATTTATTGAACAAACAATGCTCTTAAGAACTCAATTGAAAATAAAATACACCGGACCTCTTACTGAAGCGATGAGAGTTGAGGAATTGAATATCTTTGTGCTTTTATTATAATATCTTGTTAATATTGTACATTTTGGATAGTGTATTGAGCGAGTATAGTGAGAAGACGAGCGGAGTTCTACAGGTGCAGATTTCTATGTGCCTCTGCTGTGACAAGGCTTTGTATGCTGATTATTGAAATATATTAACATCTATGATATTTACTACAATAATATTAATATTTTTTATACGTAGATATGTTATTTATGTTGGACCCGAAATTTCTTTTTGTGAGTCATAGCCGCAGAGGTATACTATTACTTTTTATTACTTATTATTAACTAGTAAGGGTATTAACATTGTCGTAATCCTTGATTAATCTTTATACAGGAATGTATTGTTGCTATCTTCTCTAATAATCCTTCCAGACATTTTTTAACTATGGAATATATAACATATATAACATATATTATATAATATCTTTAGAACTAAAGTTCTGAAAGGTCCTGAACCCTTCAGTTGTAAACTTATAGGTTCTTATTTTTACTTAATTTAATCGACGTCAGTAGAGAGGCATATCTCTCAATACAATAGAAAGAAATTGTTGAGCTTTATTTTTAAAAATATTATTTCTTTGTAATAATTATTTTGGGAGATTGTAATTTACCAAGAATAACATTTAATATATTAAATGTTCTTTAGGTATAACAGTTAATATATTAGGTTTTGAACCTCAAGTTATTTATATATTTAAACTATCTTGGGCTTTCCAGATTGTCTTCAGTTCATTTCTAGATTATATTTTAAGCTATTAGAGGGTTAATATAAAATTCGATTAGGTAGAAAGAGAAACGTTTATAGAAACTAAGAGTGATCTTGAATGCACATTATAAATAGACCTCTTAAAACTAAACCTGGATCGCAAGTCCAGACGTTGTCTTGAGTTTCTTTTCAAACAACGCGATGGGTGATACACCTATACGGTTTATTCATGAAATATTCAGAAGTTTCATATCTGTCTTATCTCCGTCAAATAACTAATTATATTATTAAAACGTGTTATTAGTGTCTGTTTGTGTGTCAGTGATTAAACATTTTGCAATAATGGCGACCTTTATATTACCATAAAGTCAAAGACATTTACAATAATTTAGTCTAGTTTTTATCGACTCATCGCATCCCAGAAAGTCCATTGTTATTTATAATTTGAGAACTACAAAGGCTTAAGGGCAGACGACGTCGCTGGCGATAAATTTTGAATTGCTTTTATGAAAAAAGTTTATCTAACCCTATAACTAATATATATTTTCGACATAATATGAAGTTTGATCTTCATTTTTCGAAATAAAAATGAATGATGAACTTTTGTGTTTTTGAATATAATGACGGAAGGAACAAAGAAAATCGTCATAATATATAAAAATAATTTTATTCTTCACAACAGTGTCAGATTACGAGTAGATCTAGAAAGACCTAGATATAAAATCTATGAGTGCGACTTTGTTTACAAAAACATTAAAAACTCATCGCCAAGCTTCGACTGTCTTTAAAATATAAAACTACATAGTTGTGATTTTTAATATTTTTTTAGTAAAAGATCAACAGTACTGTGACTCTGCCATCTATGATTACAGACTCTGTACTTTATCTTTAAAAAGTTCTTATTTTGTTATGGCAATGGATTCGTTTTTATAATGAATTTGAAAAAAATTATCCCTGACATATCGAATATAAAAGTATAAAGATTCTATTAAAAGCTTTCTCCTAAACAAAGCTAAGATTTGAACACAAATAATTTGTTAACAATACTGTATATGTTACTGTACATGTTCCTTCATAAGAAAGCTATATGCAAAAGTCCATCAGCGATCTTAGTTAAGACGTAACATATTTAATATTATTTTAAAACGTGACAGCATCATAGAGGACTGGTACAGTCGTGGTTATCAGTGATTCTAACTTTCATTTCGGCACCACGCTTGACTTTAATTCTAATGCTCTGTGACCAACACTAATTAGAGAAAATCAAACGTCAAAGTTATATTGTCATCGTATCTGTCACATACAATTAGTCACGACTCTGCTGCTCATGTTGCTATATCAGTCACATATTATAGATGCAGTGGAGCATTTATGCTGTACTGTAGAAACATGAATTGTCTATTTCGTCTTAATATAGTTAAAGTGTAACGTAATATAACAAAGTATCTGATGCGAGGAGAAATTCATGTGATTTTTAAGTAAAATCTAAAATCCCGTAATATGCTATCAAATTTATTATGATTGCTGTACTAGTGCATTTTTAATACAACTCAATGCTTATATCAGCAAAGTAAAAAAAAGATAACTATTGTTATACATTTTATTTAGTTTCAATTTTGTTATTCGTTTATAAAATAATAAAATAGCATCCTTTACTGGCATGTTGTTTGCCAATATAATATATATATATATATAAATGTTTTCTATTAAAATAATAATAAATAATTATTTTATTTCTTGGCGGTATTATAAAGTGACAACAACAAAGGGCCCAGTGGGCGCGGCAAATAATTTAACCCTTGAAATTTAATCGTAACAATATATCTTTGTTTAGAACAGAAAGATTTATGTCTTTTATTTATTAGGAACTTTTTTCTTACTTTTGATAACTTGCAGTAACTTTGAGATTGAAGAAATAATCTAATTGAACCGTTTATTTTTCTTATACTATTAACTTTCCTGCAGCTTCGCCCACAAGGATTATATATAGTATAGTATAGTATAGTATAGTATAGTATAGTATAGTATAGTATAGTATAGTATAGTATAGTATAGTATAGTATAGTATAGTATAGTATAGTATAGTATAGTATAGTATAGTATAGTATAGTATAGTACAGTACAGTATAGTATAGTACAGTATAGTACAGTATAGTATAGTACAGTATAGTATAGTATAGTATAGTATAGTATAGTATAGTATAGTATAGTATAGTATAGTATAGTATAGTATAGTATAGTATAGTATAGTATAGTATAGTATAGTATAGTATAGTATAGTATAGTATAGTATAGTATAGTATAGTATAGTATAGTATAGTATAGTATAGTATAGTATAGTATAGTATAGTATAGTATAGTATAGTATAGTATAGTATAGTATAGTATAGTATAGTATAGTTATACCATTTATGTCAATCTTTAAAACGAATCCAATATTATTTCTAAGTCTGACATATTTTAAATGTGTAGCAATGAATTGTCACAGTATATCTGTAAATATGTGTCAGCTTGTACTCGGGTGGAGCGTCGCCAGCTGCCCGCTGTCTCCGGGAATTCTCAAGGAAACCAATACTGTTACCTGTACCTGTTAAGTGTTAGGAATTATAACATAAAATAATATATATATTATGTCAGATGACTTCATTAACAATGGTCTGCTATTGGTTGAATGTTTTGTGACGTCACTATTTCAATATAACAAGATTTAAACAGTTTATTATTGGTTTAATAGCAGGGTAAGTTTTTAAAGGGTTTTTTAATAATTATAATATCAAAAACAAAAAATTTGTTACTGAACAATTAAAGTATTTCAGCAAATTTTGTCGGTTTACGTTGAAATAGTTTTAGAAAACATGTCACAAAAGAAAAAATAAATAAGGAAAAATAATGTTCGGATTTCAGAATTTTTCAAGGAACTTTTGTGATTTTCCATTACTAGTATCCGAAACTATTATATCAATCATACAGTTCTTATCCAAGTATCTTATTTTATTATCATTGACGTGTTATTAGCAATTATTGCTTCAAAGACTTGCTCGATATTCACCAAATACCTTCATTGTAATTTTTTGTGTTTGAACAAGGTAATATTTTTATATTATCGCTTGTATGTTCAAAATCATATTTATTGAGCTGAGCGAAGCGAAGTTCTTTACCGGCGAAACAGCAATTTTGTGTCCCTACTCCTCCTAGACTGTACCAGGAAGAACTTTGAAGTTTTGCATGAATAAAGAGTTATAGGTCCCATAAGCCTGGACTTAATTTGAAAAATAATTGTAGATTTTAAAATATATTAAATAAATTGTCCTATAGATATTGAAATATAGTTTGCTATATTAATCTTAAAGTTACTCTATTTTTTCTTCGTCTCATTCTCCGTCTGTTAATAAAAAATAAAAAACATTATAACGGTAGAAAAAGATTTTTACTTAAGGTTGTATTAAAGGTTGTGTATCGTTCAGCTCATCCTGTTTGTGTGCTCGCGGCCCTAGTAATATAATGCTGAAAATTAAATCCTACAAAGGATCATATCTTCTTTGTAGACATGTCTTTATAGACAATATATTACATCATACCACGTAGATATAGATAGAGCCTTTATCGTTTTTTCATTTAATCTCCTCTTGTTCATATTACCACTCCCTCCCCAATCCAACCTCTTAAAAGAAAAGTTTAGTATTATTTAGAAGAACTTCTGCACCTAAAGTTATAATATAATATTGATATATATTAACTTAATATTAGTTGTTACTTTTGTAAACAGTGTGTGATCTTATTGTGAAATGTGAGTGTGAAGCTTCAGTAAGACGTAAAGAGAGAAAGAAATTTTAAGATTCGGATCTGGTCACAGTGTGACAATTATTCTGATATTAATTATTTCATTGACATTATTGATTGCTACGATATCTATCGCTTGTAGAAAACATAATAATCATTAATTATAAAAATGTTTAATAAGGTCCTTGGTAATAAATAAATACAATTACATTGTAATTTCAATCTAGCAATTTTTCTTATTGCTGTTACGTATTTGTAGAAGGGTATTTGTAAAGCGTAGAGACAACATGGGGCTGTCTCTGAAGTGATTCATTTATTGGAAAAGTGGGATATGTTTTATTATACGTTTTATTCTATTATGTACATTATTTAATTGTGAATCAACACATGATACGCAAGTAAGTTTCGTAAGTAAAGTTACTTTTTTTACAAACATTATTTATAAAGTATTATTAATTTTCGAAAAATTATGAGGTAAAATTATGTTTTCAAAGCTGTGTTGGGTTAATAAACACATAAATGTACACAGTAGATGGCGCTGTTCATAATGATAATATTAGCTCCGTATTAAAGCAATCATAAAAATAGTAACTATATATATTTTAAAGTGAATTTGTATTTGATTTAAGAATAGTCTCAACTATTACGTGTATTGTTTGTAATACGATAAGTTACGGAAAAAAAGCAGTTAAAGTGGTTGTGAGATTTCGTTTCCTTAAGTTCAATAACCTTTCTAAATATTAAAGAATTCTTTAACTTGTTATTTTTTAATTGGACATAGTTGTTTTTATCTCAAACTTGTCATAACGTGAATAAATTAAAAAAATACTTAGTGCACGACCAGTAATTTTATTCAAACGCTGTAGTGTCAATAAAACTGTACCCGATTGGTGAAACATAATTTGAACATATTACTTGTAACTTTTGAGATAACATTCTAACGGTTTTTGGCTCGGTGGTTAGATAAGTCTAGCAATTTCGTAGTATAGCACCGGGATTTGCACGATCGAATCCCAGTTACTATTTCACATTTTTGTATTTATACTAAATTGAATTAAACATCTATCATGAAATTTCAATGTTGTAAATCTACGGTAGCTGGCGCCACTGGCATGGTCACTTGTTGGAAGTGCAAGAAAAATTACCATATTTCCTGCATTGTAACAGATAGAAAGAAACATTCATGTGATACTAAAAAAAACTGGATATGTTCTGATTGTTCGCATGGTAAGAACAGTCAGCTGGGCATTGATAGTACTGCCATTTCAAAATCGAATGTCAAAAACGACATCCCCGACCGTGTCGCCTTCAATCGTGATCCAACAACGAGTACTTCTTCCTCGTCTCCAGAAAGTTGTATTAATGCCACTTACATCACAAATTGACTTACAAAAGAGCAGAGAAAGTTTAAATACAAAAACAGTAAATAAGTTTAGTTTATATTTAATTTTACAATAGATATTGTGAGTTATATTAATTTTTATTGATGCTTCCTTTTTAATAGCCGATTAAAATATTACAGTGAGATCATTTGTTAATTATTTTGTTTTAATTTTAATTTTTCTTCTCATGTTAAACAATAAAAGTGTTGTAGTTAGACTCGGAAATAAAACTCTTACAACACTAATGACTATTTAATGCTTAGTGTAATTAGTAAATGTTTATTTTTATTATAACTTGAACAAGTTCAGTGGTATTTAAAGAATTACAGTAAAATAGAATTAGGTCAGTAGGTTATATTTCACAATACGTGTTACTATAACAGTGTAACGGCTTCCAATAACCAATAAAATACATTTCCCTCTTCTACGTGTCTCTTCTATTTCTTTCCTAAAACCCTATTAATGTAGCTTCGGAATTTGATACGGCTGGAGAAATGAACGTTTTGGGAATTTTTTTAAAACTTTGCTAAAGTTGCTTCACTCTGTATTGTAATATTGAGTTTAAATATTATATAACAAACTTTTAGTATATATGTTTAGTAAAAAAAACATCAGAGAAGTTGTAAAATAAGTATAAAATAATTCATTGAAACTTCAATCGATATTAAAGGAGCATTATTTTTATCTCTTACAATCTTTTAAAGATAACATATTTATAATGCCATTTTGTGTTATTCTTTATAATATTTTATATTATGAAGAATAATAAAAATATATTATTGTAATATCAATAATTCATATGATATATTTTATTGCCTTTTACTTTTTGGTATAAGTAAGTTACACAGAGCTACTGCCAAATTGACTTAGCCAGGAAAGTGCAATTCAGCCACAGAACATAACCATGAAGTGTACTGTAACTTTGTTTTGTTTGATGAGTGCCAGTGATGGTTGCCAAAAATAATCTTGTTTTTTCTCCTAGTTGCTTAAATAGAGATTGTATTAAGACTTACCATTCTAATTCTTTACTTAATGATCTAACCAACTATTTACAATCAAAAGATATGATCTATTTTCTGTTAATGACTTACAAAAGCTTCCAGTCTCCTTGAAGCTTTACTCGATAACCAAATTAAACTACGTCCTGTTAAATTGAAACGTGATACGTTATTAAGAGATTACATCACCGTATAGAGACTACATCATTGAATCCGAATGACTCTGATGATATTATATCTGCTGATGTACGCAAATATATTTTTACTTTTCAGGTAACTTTTATCTTTGAAAAAAAATTACGTGTAATTTAATATTTTATTTTACAATTTATTTCTAAAAATAACATAACGATAAATATACTCTTTATTAATATTTGTTAATGTCAACGCTTAACACCGATCCAACGTTTGAATGATGGTAAGATTACGAGGAGTTCCGGAGAAACTGCTGGCAGATACCGGCATAATAAAAACTCACTTCTCCAAAGATATACTTACACCCACTCACTATCACGTTAAAATTTACAGATTACACAACATAATACTACTTGCTTTACGTTAATATACTAAGGAACAAGATTGTAACCAATATTTAAAGCATTTTGATTATGAACCACTGGCGACGACCACAGCTCAAACAGTTTTGATTTTTGGATCCAGAAAATATTTTTTTATCTCGATCGTATAAGATTTTATTCATTCATGATAATTTTTTGTATATCTCCTCATAGTCTATAAGTTTATTTATACATTTTTATATCTTTTCACTTTGAAAATGAAAGGATACGAACTTCTACGTGACGTAGACGTCTACAGATCAACCGATTTATTATTTTGTAGAAATATCTTAACTCTCTTCAAAAATAAAGATTATTATAATTAAAACAATGTCACATTAGACCAGATTATTGCAGGATTAAAATTTCTCTTTAAGGCGGTAAGGTAATTAAAATTAATTTAAATATAACTCTAAAAACATTTAACAGTGTTTTGAATTTCTGTTCCAATACAGTCCGTATTGGAACAGAAATTGAAAAGGAAAAAAATAAAAACACACTGCCCTAGTTTAATACATTATTCAGCAGACTTTGAATTACCCGGATTAAAATAATCTTCAAATCCACAATTTGACCCTCAGAACGTCGGAAGTGAAGTGTCGTGATATACTTCACTGGTTGTTACGGTCACGTTGCGACGCGCAGGTTTGGGGTTTGTTATCTAATCCGGTGTTTATAGATAACGAACATTGAACACCCGGAAAAAATAAAGTCTTACACTAAATTACTTTTATTGTTTGTTGCGTTCGTTGCTTCATGATTTTGTACATTTGTACTGAGGATAAGATCATTTGTTCCTCATAAACTGTTTTTCAAAACACTGTTAAATGTTTTTAGAGTTATATTTAAATTAATTTTAATTATATAAATTAGTAGTTGGTGTAATAAGAATTACATCTTTTTTCTTTTTGTTATGCTTTTAAAATTAATGTATATTTAATATTTCATTCCGGTTAAGTAAATTACAATGAAAATTTAAATGTTCAGTACGAAGAGAAACGTGACTAACTTAAATATAATCAAGAAATATCTCTTCTTTTCTAACAATTTAAACAAATGAATAATATAATTAGATTCTATAGCTGAGGCATAAAAAATAACAAGTATACACACACTAGGTGAATGTATCGAATCTACAACAGAACAGTATAACAGAAAACAAATAATATAAAACAATTTTTATTTGTTTGCATACAATTTTCTTCTTATAAGTGTTTCATATAAAACGCCTTCATTATCATTCATGTTGATAAATGATAAGGAAAAATCGTGCATATGTAATGTTTTGAGTCTCAAAGGTAATTGAGTTCATGTCCCAAGTTATTAAAATGATTACTACTCGACATTTGGTCCTCTTCCTTAGGTAATATTTCATATTTACTGGTTTAGTATATTTTTTTGTCAATGAATGATATCGAAAAATGTTAATATTCATTTATTGGAAAGTGTTTTTAAATCTTTAGTAATAACTTTTTTTTTAAATAATTAATGTTAAGAAACATTTGTTTCATTTAAATTAGAAGTTTTATTTTTAAAAGTAGCCAAAATATACTATAAAACTATTTTTACGGATTAAAACTCGCGTATAATTTGGTTACATTTTAATTGTAACCCGACTTATTGACAGACACTTACACCTCGACTACCCGTGAACACGATTGCTGCAAAGTATTCGAAACTTCGGGTTAAAATAGTTTTACTTTTTTTTAAATAGTTTAAATAGTTTTACTTCAAATTTGTACTCGTGAAAATCTAAGAAAATACTAAAATATAATATAGTATACATGCCAACCATAAGAAATCACTTTTTTATTTTTATTTATAAAATACACATTCAAATAATTATTTATTGTTAATTATATATTGTTTAAATCACAATCTTTAAAGCGACCAATTTAACCATTATTCACTTCAGTTTACTCTAAAACTTTCATTTACAAGGAAGTTGATTTTTACTGTAATTACTATACAACAACATTACTAAAGTCATCCAAATTAAATAAATGACCAATTTAAATAAAGACCGCCTTAAAGAGAAATTTTAATCCTGCAACAATCTGGTCTAATGTGACATTGTTTTAATTATAATAATCTTTATTTTTGAAGAGAGTTAAGATATTTCTACAAAATAATAAATCCGTTGATCTGTAGACGTCTACGTCGCGTAGAAGTTCGTATCCTTTCATTTTCAAAGTGAAAAGATATAAAAATGTATAAATAAACTTATAGACTATGAGGAGATATACAAAAAATTATCATGAATGAATAAAATCTTATACGATGGAGATAAAAAAATCTTTTCTGAATCCAAAAATCAAAACTGTTTGAGCTGTGGTCGTCGCCAGTGGTTCATAATCAAAATGCTTTAAATATTGGTTACAATCTTGTTCCTCAGTATATTGACTTAAAGCAAGTAGTATTATGTTGTGTAATCTGTAAATTTTAACATGATAGTGAGTGGGTGTAAGTATATCTTTGGAGAAGTGAGTTTTTATTATGTCGGTATCTGCCAGCAGTTTTTCCGGAACTCCTCGTAATCTTACCATCATTCAAACGTTGGATCGGTGTTAAGCGTTGACATTAACAAATATTAATAAAGAGTATATTTATCGTTATGTTATTTTTAGAAATAAATTGAAAAATAAAATATTAAATTACACGTAATTTTATTTCAAAGATAAAAGTTACCTGAAAAGTAAAAATATATTTGCGTACATCAGCAGATATAATATCATCACAGTCATTCGGATTCAATGATGCAGTCTCTATACGGTGATGTAATCTCTTAATAACGTATCATGTTTCAATTTAACACGACATAGTTTAATTTGATTAACGAGTGAAGCTCCAAGGAGACTTGAAGCTTTTGTATGTCATTAACAGAAAATAGATCATATCTTTTGATTGTAAATAGTTGGTTAGATCATTAAGTAAAGAATTAGAATGGTAAGTCTTAATACAAGCTCTATTTAAGAAACTAGGAGAAAACAGAAGATTATTTTTGGCAACTGTCACTGGCACTCATCAAACAAAACAAAGCTACAGTACACTTCATGGTAATGTTCTGTGGCTGAATTGCACTTTCCTGGCTAAGTCAATTTGGCAGTAGCTCTGTGTAACATACTTATACCTAAAAGTAAAAGTTTATGAGGAACAAATGATCTTATCCTCAGTACAAATGTACAAAATCATGAAGCAACGAACGCAACAAACAATAAAAGTAATTTAGTGTAAGACTTTATTTTTTCCGGGTGTTCAATGTTCGTTATCTATAAACACCGGATTAGATAACAAACCCCAAACCTGCGCGTCGCAACGTGACCGTAACAACCAGTGAAGTATATCACGACACTTCACTTCCGACGTTCTGAGGGTCTAATTGTGGATTTGAAGATTATTTTAATCAGGGTAATTCAAAGTCTGCTGAATAATGTATTAAACTAGGGCGGTGTGTTTTTATTTTTTTCCTTTTCAATTTCTGTTCCAATACAGTCCGTATTGGAACAGAAATTGAAGATAAATGAAATGAAAATCTTATACGATCGACATTAATATATCGGAGTATTTAAAATGTTAGGAGTAACATATTATCTCGAATGATATTAGTAGAAGTCGATACATACAGCTCACAATTTTTCCTTCCTAAAAATAATATCCTAAAGTTTAATACTAATTATATTAAACTAAGTAAAAATTTCAATATAATAAGCAATATTTTTAATTATACTGGTTTAACAGTTAGGCATAATATGATTAATTCAGAAGAACTAACACAGTTTGTAAGCTTGTTTTTATTTAGTATTTTACTACCTGGCCTTCACTCAATATCAACATTTCAGATTAACATAAAATACATTTATCTTTAATTTGCGAATTACTCAATTGTATGTATGTTTGCTGCGGGTGGCATCGCGTGTATCAGCAGTTACGAGTATATATAAAGTATGACAAAAAGTGAATATTTTTTACATGTTACAAAGAAAATTCGATTTAAACTAGTCTACATCTTTTTTTTTTTCCGTTGGAAAAACCCGTTACGGGTACCCCGTCGGCCCAGGGGGGTGACGGCCGGGGGGTGATGTGGGACTACCCGGCAGCATAGATGATGCTGCCATTTTTAAGTTTACCCACTAAAAAACCAACGGTTGCCCTCTGCGCCGTAATGGGACGTCACGGGATCGCTTTAGCACACGCCGTGACGCCCCGGCGAGACCCCCCGAATGAGGGTGCCCGGAGCAAAACTGGTCTACATCTAAGCAACTCCCTCCGATTGCGGGATAACACAATACGGAAATAGAGTGCAGGTAAATGTTAAAGTAACAACCTGGACCATTTCAAACTACTGTTGAAAATTATTTTATGACCGCAGGTCCAGCCTCGTTTTTTGAAGCGATGGTTTCATCGCTGTCAATCGAATCATTAATCATTTAGATCCAAGAAAAAGTAAGTTCTCTCCTATTGAGAGATCAATTAGCTAAATAACAATGAAAAGGTACGAAAACAAAAGAAATGCATGACTTCTAATACCTTGACGCAAGGTAGACTTTTATTTGACAAGTATTATCATTGTCTAAGGAAACAGTAATCCATCATAACGGCATGAGTTCTGTGACCCTTAGTAACAAGAAATAATATATAGAGCCTCTCTAAGACGGTACATTAAAAGTGTATCAATCTATGCGACTTGCTTTATTTTTAATTTGGCTCATTGCTTGTTGCTCATCACATTTTTCTTTATGTTAATTAAAATCTTTTCATATTTTAAAAATATTTAAGTAAGTATAACCTACATTATACCTATCGATGTTTTGCTTTTCGATATGCAGGAAGTCTTGTTAAATTTTATTATTAATATTTATTATTTAATTAATCCCTATGTAATATTTTTGATTATACTAAGTACTTGTTGGTAATGTAATAAAATGTATACATCATGCACTGCTCGTCTCTGTTGTAGATTTATCAAAAATTGATAAAATCAAATCATTGCAAAAGATATTTAATTTTTAAATGGGAATTAATGAAATGTTAAATAGCAGAGAACTAAACTTATAAACAAAATAAACAGTGGCTTCTTCCATCCACTGAGTGTAGCAGTGGCAGTATTTTCATCTTATCGTTTTCGAGGGCTGTTGCGTGATGGCTGCTAGATGCATTGTACTTCTCAGAGACATACTTTTTGAAACAGTGCAAAATGAGCATGTGAAATACAAAATGTTACGGTTAAAAAACGTGATTACCGCATGATATTTGATTTTAGTCAAACCCAAAGACTCATTATCAATTCTACCAATGAATTGTAAACCAACAGTAATATTATTATATTATACTACTTCCATATTATTATTATTCACCGATTTGTCGCTGCATATGTTTAATTCTATGCCAATACTATATTATCAATGTAAAAATAATATGAATAGAATTAATTAACCACAACCGACGTCACTCAGTATGATATTTCGACAATTTAATTGTAAATCGAAATTGTTGGTTTGTTTGTCGTGTTGTTCACAAACCAATACACATATTATAGAGATGAGATCGTGATGTGGAAGCGAAGTGTAACATTGTCGACGTCGTTCTTTATGCTACACTGACAATATGGGTCCTATACATGATGACAGCGTTATCACTTCGCCATCGCTGGCGTTGTTATATATGTGCAATTTCTTAACATACATAAAAAATTGTAAAATATAAAAGTTTTTGTAGCCTGAGCCAAATAACAATATTAATTACACTTTGATAACTTGTTTCCACAATAAATATATCGCTTGCAATATAATAGCTGGCGTCATCAAAATAAACTTTTAGTTCTTAAACTCTCGTACTATGTGATTTAGTACATTAATATGGCTGTAAGACGTGACAGTACGGCGACTATAGACTTCATCCTTATTATATATTCAGTTATCTGTTCCTTTGTTAATACCTGCAAGAAGTAGAAGTATTATTTTTAATCTCATATCACTCTCACTATGATAAAAACTTTGGACCAAATAACTAATAAATAAATTAAAAGTAATTTTTATCTGAAAAAATAAAAGTTGTAACTGTATAAAAGAGAAAAATATTTTTATATAAAAATTAAAACTTATTTTAAAGATGTTTTGAACCTTTCACTTTCGTAAGGCATTTTTAATAAAAGTACAAGTTGTAAAAGAAGGATAGACGTAACAGATTAAATTGAAACCGTAACTGTAACTGTAGTTTTTTTTTTTTTTTTTATTGATTTATTCTCTAATAATATTAATCCATATGTTTCAGAGCGGCATGTGTGTTATTCACATCTTTTCCTATAAGGATCATAACCAGTCCAACTTAACTTATATATTTCCATATTGAATTAAGTGACACATAAGTCTTTAATACCAATTGATTAATCTCGTTATAATGATTTCTAATATTTACACGAGTACTACACATTTAAATAAAATTATTTTACAGATTTAACTCGCGTTTAGTATTAGATTTTTTAATTTAACCCGATGCTTCGAATGCTTTGCAGCAAAACGTGTTCGCGGTAAAAATAAACGCGAGTTATATCCGTAAAATAGTTTTATTATAATCTCGTTATATTTTGTGATATGGATTCTTTGTTTTGGGATTGGTTATAAGTAACTCGTAGATATACGAGTTACTTATAAAAGGTATTATTTTATCTATCTTTTTTAACGGAACTTATTACTTGAATCACAGGTGATATTTAAGAATCCAGATAAGATAATTTCCACAAAATAAATTAGATCATTTGGGTTTATAGACTTTTAAAACAATGCTCTATTAATTATCCATACTTTAAAAAAAAATCTTGCATTCTTGGGAATAAAGTTGATAAAATATTCAATTAAGGTGAGCGATAGTTTTGCATTTAGCTTTAACTTAGGGAAAATGTTTAAAGTTATAGACAAGTTAAAATTCTTGAGATAAAACTTTTTCAAATGTTCTTCCAAAGGGTATCGTGCGTTGAAGGTAGAATAATTTAACTTTCCTTTTTAACCTTAATTCAACATAAAAAAGATTTCGTAGTTTAATGTGTTAAAAATAATTTTAATGGATATTATGCCTCGCGGATACGCGGCAGGTGCGGATGAGTACCGCCACCTGTCCCGCATCTGCGATGTATTTGCACCATTTAAATTTATTACGTTTTGTTATTGCTTTTTTACTCTCTCATAAAGTTTTCATGATATATTAACATGCTATTAACATCCGATATGGACATAATCCAATAGCATTAGGACTGGCTCTAAAGGAGCAATTATGTTATCAAATGTTTTGTCAAATTTTTGTTTATACTTGCAAAGTCAAATAAAATTTTATTAGTGACTAAATATGCTATTTGTGGTTAAGTACTATTCATGGGTCGCTACTATTTGAACTTTTAAATACCAAAGTAGTAGATGTAAAGCGTTTACATCCATCCATCCAAAAGTATCCATATAAAAAGGGTCTTTTCACTCCGTCTTTCAATTAGTATATTTATACCAATATCTTTTTAGCTTTTAGCAAAATACCGGCTTCAGAATTAGAACTAGTTTCTCCGTCTGAAGCCGGTATTTTGACGACCTTTCAATTTCAGCACATAGCACTGTTTATTTTTGTAAACAACACGTGTTTTTCAATAATACATTTTTATTTTTAATTGCATTATTTGTTTCAGTTCAGAGTTTTGTTGCGAAATATTATCTTATCTATATCTTTATCTTGTCGTAGAAAATTTTACTAATCTACTGTTTAAACTTCACCCTTTGATTCTCTCGTATTTCTTTTTATGTTTTTGTCAGCTTTAGAAATATATTTGTCAATCTTTTTCTCTAATAATTGACAATGAATTCTGATTTAACTTATACTTTTCTATTGGTTTTAATTAATCTTAATCTATTAAAAAACACTTATATTTAAATTAACAGATTTTTTTTTATGTGATTATTTTATACTGAAAGTGACAGTATATATATTTTTCGTTTAAAAAAGTAAATACTTTTATTTCTTTTAACAATTAAGTGGAGACATGTTTTATCATAATATTTTAAGCTTCTTATAACTGCCTTTAACAATCGTAATAAGCTTATAAAGAAATCCCAATTCTGGTATTTTATTGAGGCGTGATCTCGCTTTTAATCAAAAATATATATAAATAAAGACGCCGAGTAATATTTTTCCTAGTAAGTCCTCTACTGATCTTAACTTATTTTTATATTTTTATTAGAAAAAATTCCGCCTTAGCGAATAATCCCTGTAATACGAGGGGTTTTAAAAACAGTAATAACTGACTTAAACATTTTTTTCTTATTCGACAGAAAAAGACAATATATAGGACACACAAACTACTTTGCTTAAAATCTAATCAACACTATTTGAAAAAAAAAAACAAAAAATAGTTTTAAAATAATGTGGCCTTGTGGGTGTTTCGAGCGAGATACTGTTATCGGATCCCACTCAAATAAATACCTACTACAGGCAATAAAGAAGAGAACTGATAACAGAATTTTAAAAGGCACTTTATTTTCGTAAAACTTATATTTATATAGTGACAGTTACGGTTTTTTTAAGAATATAATTTTCAATTTTCACATTATAATTTATACGTAGTGTTTGTTAATAAACTTTTAGACATAATTTAACTCAATACAAAATAAATATTCGACCAGTATTCGCAATAACTTACAGCGATAACTCCTGAAACTGAATGAAAAGATCATCTGAATCTTAGTCAATGAAACTTTGAAACAATTCGAGCTGCGGATTATCTCTCACACCCACAGAATAATCGTTTAATCTCTCCATAATAAATGAGACTAAATTAATTTAGAACTTTTGTTTCACAAAACAACAATCATTCTCGTTGCCTGCGACACGTGACGAGTCTTATTAATTATATATATGTGTTCAATGTTCTTCTTCAATGTTCTGAGATTTTTGATAGTAATCTGTTGTCAGAGGGTGGCCTAAATTACTAGTTGCGGTACTAATAATAGAAAAGTTACATTTATTAAGCCGATATAAAACTATTTCGAGTTGTACGTTATATGTGAATTAGGTTCTGCTAGCAACTTATATATATATATTTATATTCATGTAAAAGACGGGCTAACTAGCGTGCGGGGCACAGATAAAATGCCGCCCACAGACTCTTGCAACATCCGAAGACTCACAAAAGTTTTGCCGGCTTTAAAAATATAATGAATTGAACACCTTACCCTATCTTTAAAAACAAGATAGAGAAATCTTTAAATTTGGTACGGCAACAAAGTGAGTAATACTTTTATAAAGTTAATCTGTACATTTTCAAAAATAAAAACATAAATAATTATTAAGTCACCCCGCGTGTTCTCATAATTCTTTCTTTTATGAGTTTTATTAGAACGTTATTTACACTGTGGAAGTTTCCAAATTATGAAGTCATGGCAACTTTTATCTTATAATCTTTTCATACTGTTACAAGTCTTTAAATTAAATTTATACTTTTAAAAGTTATTTCTTTATTTATTGGTTTTTATAAATTGTAAATAATATTATCCTTAAAGAAAGTGCGCAATTTTAAACAAATAATTATTATATTTATTGTTTTTTCGTGATCCATGGTTAGTGTTACATATGGGTGTACTCGTTTACTTAGATACTACCGGCATTGCCCGAGTAGATATGAACCCATTTGGAGTCCTTATACATGATCACGCAGCGTACAAGAATAGTGAATTGTATTCCGCCATAGTATAAATGTAAATTATGTTCATTAAGTCTTAGTTACCATAATTTAATGTTAATAAATAAAGTTTGGGTTTTTGCGATACTCTAACAGGTATCGCTCTTAAGCGTTGAAATATTCTTCATTTTGCTACTGTTGCAAAAGAAATCAAGGTACAAATATTTAATTCGATTGGAAAAACCTGTGAATTACATACGAAGAGTTGTATCACTAGGTCCACGCAAGCGGGGTTAGCCTCACGACGAAGCGCGCGCGAAAAAAACTTTCTATTTGTTAACTATATGAGACACATTTTATCATTTATCTCAAAAACTACAATTACGATTTAGCTGATTTTCAATTCAGACCGAGTTTTGCTCATTATGCGCATGTGTGCAAAATTTCGTGCGCGTAGTTCATAAATTGAAGGAGGAGTAGGGTAACAAAGAGTTGAAAATTAAGGTAGTAAAGAGCTTCACTGCGCTCAGCTCAATAATCTGCAGAATAAATCACAAAATATTCATGGTATTCTAAAGTACTGTTTTGCGCTTAATGGTGCCTGATATGTTTGATAAATACGAGGCAGGTTTCTTCCGCCATATTTACGAAATCTTAACAGGTAAGAAATGGTGGATTTATCTTCCAGTAATGAAGCTCCAGTCAACAGTGTGGCTGTTTCATAATGATTCAACCCCTACAAAAGATAAAAATATTCAAATATTCATTAACAAAATTGTACACATTATAAACATTTTCTCAATTGTATTTCATCAGATCCTCTGATGGACGTATTGCGACCGAAGAGTCATTGGAACATTTGGTTTACAGTCAACTGACTTCTAATGAGTTTTGAGGACGGACACACTTTACGAAAACACACAGACCTCATTTTATAAAATTACTAGCTACATTATGCGAATTGACTTGCTCTAATTATTCTTATGTTAACTCATTAATTTAGTAAGAAGTCAAAATTGATTTTTAATTTTGAAAATAAATTTTATTAAAATTCATATCATCTTATTTAAAACAATTTGTTATGTTGAGAAATACAAATGCATATATTTAATTTTGAAAAAAAAAATTAAATCAGGAAATGCGTTATGATCAATTATCATTTAAAACTAGAGAAATTAGTAGTTATTATATTTATTTGTCATATTTTTATAATTATCTTTATTTCTTTATAAAAGAGTATATAACAGTACATTCATTTTAATCCTGTTTATTTAATAACGGTTGGGAAAGACTTTCCGTCATCTTAAAGTTCTTAATCCATGGCGTTTCCACAGCGCTTATTTCTGAGTAAAATGTGTATGTGAGAGTGTGCCAAGAGCTAAAAGTGTTTGTCTCTGTGTGTGTACTTAATATTAAGTACTTATAAGTATTATAGCAGTCTATAAGTGCTGAAGTTTGTATGGATGGAAGTATATTTGCACGGATGGATGTTTGAAACTCTTTTAACGTACAACCACTACCTTTTACGTTCATCGATGCTATGAGCCGTAAAAGTTAATATTTTTGTGTTGTTATTATAATATCTTGTTAATATTGTACAATAGTGATCGTTTATTGAACGGGTATCGTGAGATGACTAGTGGAGTGCTACAGGTCCGGATTACTAAGTGCCTTTTCCATGACAAAGCTTTGTCAGCGAATTATATAAATATATTAACATAATTGAAATCTACGTTGCCATTGCTACGTTTTTAGATTATATTTCAAGGTATTTAGGTTCTTGTTTCAGACAACAGTAAACGTCGGTAATATGTAGCTATAGTTCAATATTTATTAACTGCTGCTAACTAACCTAACTGCCGACTCTTACTTATGTAATAAACCGGAGAATAGTCACAGTGCTGAACTTCTATATTATCTGTAAATTAAACTGTCATTTCATCTCGGGTCATGAGAGAACAACTCAGATATATTCAAAATAAGCAAGACAGGTTTTTTTCTGATAATGCATGACGCTTTCTTACCAATAAAAGTAAAGCAATGACAACGCGAAGCTGAGGGAAAGAGTACATTAAAGTAAAAATAGTAATTGGATTTATTTGAACAGTTTGAAAGTTTAGAAAAAAAATGAATCATTTAAAAGAATGAATATGATTTTTTATGAAAGACTTTTTTTGTCAATTGATTCCTTGTTGATCTAACCATTGATAAATTATTGATAGAGTTATTTTCCAAAACAGCGTTTTTTCGTTCAAAAATAAAAAATAAAAAAAGTTATTCTAATACAAATAAAACACATTTAAAATATTCTATTACAAAATTAACTATTTTTGTACCTCTTTAACCTGCTCTGTTGTAATCGTAAATTAGTGTTGGAATGTCACTTTCATTGCTTGTATAAACGTTATCAATACATTGCCAAATTTGAAAGGAAAAAATCAAGGGTTATATTATTAAGCCGAGACATCTTATACGGTCAAGCTGCACAAATAACTCTTATTTATGAGTTTAAAAAAATATTAATATGAACAATAACTATAAATAACTTATTTATTTATTTATTTTATTTATTTATTTATGCACAATGTACAATGGCGGACTTAATGCCTTAGGCATTCTCTACCAGTCGACCAAGGGTGATGCAGAGATAAAAGAAGTAGGTGCATGAAGAGGAAAACAGAAGAAAAGCGCTAAAATAAAAAGTTATTGGTTATGATTCTTCATTCTTATTGGATTATTTTGTACTTTTATATATTGAATGTTTTTCATTGAACAAATAGTTAAATTTTACTTATCTGTTTTGTATTTTAAATTAATATATGTTCTGTATTTTTAATAAAAAAAAAATTCGATAATGTACTCTTCAAATGGTTTAGTATCATTACAAATTGAATAAACTACAGAACGAATTCTAAAAACAATAATGGAAAACAGTAAAGTTCATTTAAAATTCAATAATGGAAACATGAATAATTAATTCGAATTTCCATCAATAAAGTAAATGTACAATATTTATTGAACAAACAATGCTCTTAAGAACTCAATTGATAATAAAATACACCGGACCTCTTACTGAAGCGAGGAGAGCTGTGGAATTAAATATCTTTGTGCTCTTATTAGAATATCTTGTTAATATTGTACATTATTGATAGTGTATTGAGCGAGTATCGTGAGACGACGAGCGGAGTTCTACAGGCGCAGATTTCTATGTGCCTTTGCTGTGACAAGGTTTTGTATGCTGTATATTGAAATATATTAACATCGATGATATTTACAACAATAATATTATTATTTTTTATACGTAGATATAATTATGTTGGACCCGAAATTTCTTTTTGTGAGTCATAGCCGCAGAGGTATACTATTACTTATTATTACTTATTATTAACTAGTAAGGGTATTAACATCGTCGTAATCCTTGATTAATCTTTATACAGGAATGTATTTTTGCTATCTTCTCTAATGAACCCTTCAGTTGTAAACTTATTGGTTCTTATTTATAACTTAATTTAATCGAAGTCAGTCTCTACTGACCTTTTTTTTTTATTGTATTGTATGAGGCATATAGAGATATGCCTCATTCAATACAATAGAAAGAAATCGTTTAGCTTTATTTTTAAAAATATTATTTCTTTGTAGTAATTATTTTGGGAGATTGTACATTACCAAGAATAACATTTAATATATTAAATGTTCTTTAGAAATAATAGTTAATATATTAAGTTTTGAACCTCAAGTTATTTATATATTTAAATGATCTTGGGCTTTCCAGATTGTCTTCAGTTCATTTCTAGATAATATTTTAAGCTATTAGTAGGTTAATATAAAATACGATTAGGTAGCGAGAGAAACGTTTATAGAAACTAAGAGTGATCGTGAATGCACATTATAAATAGACCTCTTGAAACTAAACCTGGATCGCAAGTCCATGCGTTGTCTTGAGCTTCTTTTCAAACAACGCGATGGGTGACACACCTATACGGTTTATTCATGAAATATTCAGAAGTTTCATATCTGTCTTATCTCCGTCAAATAACTAATTATATTATTAAAACGTGTTATTAGTGTCTGTTTATGTGTCAGTGATTACAGATTTTGAAATTCATCAAATCTTCCAATAATGGCGACCTTTATATTGCCATTAAGTCAAAGACATTTATAATAATTTAATCTAGTTTTATCGACTCATCGCATCCCAGAAAGTCCATTGTTATTTATAATTTGAGAACTGCAAAGCCTTAAGGGCAGACGACGTCGCTGGCGATAAATTTTGAATTGCTTTGTATGAAAAAAGTTTATCTAACCCTATAACTAATATATATATTCGACATAATATGAAGTTTGATCTTCATTTTTCGAAATAAAAGTGAGTGATGAACTTTTGTGTTTTTGAATATAATGACGGAAGGAACAAAGAAAATCGTCATAAAATATAAAAATAATTTCATTCTTCACAACCGTGTCAGATTACGAGTAGATCTAGAAAGACCTAGATATAAAATCGATGAGTGCGACTTTGTTTACAAAATCATTAAAAGTTATCGCCAAGCTATGACTGTCTTTAAAATATAAAACTAGATAGTTGTGATTTTTAATATATTTTTAGAAAGAGATCAACAGTACTGTGACTCTGCCATCTATGATTACAGACTCTATACTTTATCTTTAAAAAGTTCTTATTTTGTTATGGCAATGGATTCGTTTTTATAATAAATTGCCAAAATTAATCTCTGACGTATTGAATGTAAAAATATAAAGATTCTATTAAACGCTTTCTCCTATCCAAAGCTAAGGTTTGTCCACAAATAATTTGTTAACAATACTGTACTGTACTGTGTTCCTTAATAAGAAAGCTATATGCAAAAGTCCATCAGCGATCTTAGTTAAGGCGTAACATATTTAATATTATTTTAAAACGTGACAGCATCATAGAGGACTGGTACAGTCGTGGTTATCAGTTATTCTAACTTTCATTTCGACACCACGCTTGACTTTAATTCTAATGCTCTGTGACCAACACTAATTAGAGAAAGTCAAACGTCAAAGTTATATTGTCATCGTATCTGTCACATACAATTAGTCACGACTCTGCTGGTCATGTTGCTATATCAGTCACATATTATAGATGCAGTGGAGCATTTATGCTGTACTGTAGAAACATGAATTGTCTATTTCGTCTTAATATAGTTAAAGTGTAACGTAATATAACAAAGTATCTGATGCGAGGAGAAATTCATGTGATTTTTAAGTAAAATCTAAAATCCCGTAATATGCTATCAAATTTATTATGATTGCTGTACTAGTGCATTTTTAATACAATTCAATGCTTATATAAGCAAAGATAATTATTGTTATACATTTTACTTAGTTTCAATTTTGTTATTCATTTATAAAATAACAAAATAGCATCCTCTAATCTAATTTTGTTTGTCAATATTAAAAATAAATAAATATATAAACATAAATGTTTTCTATTAAAATAATAATAAATTATTATTTTAGGTCTTGGCGGTATTATAAAGTGACAACAACAAAGGGCCCAGTGGGCGCGGCAAATAATTTAACTGTTGAAATTTAATCATAACAATATATCTTTGTTTAGAACAGAAAGATTTATGTCTTTTATTTATTAGGAACTTTTTTCTTACTTTTGATAACTTGCAGTAACTTTGAGATTGAAGAAATAATCTAATTGAACCATTTATTTTTCTTATACTATTAACTTTCCTGCAGCTTCGCCCACAAGGATTATATATAGTATAGTACAGTACAGAACAGTACAGTACAGTACAGTACAGTACAGTACAGTACAGTACAGTACAGTACAGTACAGTACAGTACAGTACAGTACAGTACAGTACAGTACAGTACAGTACAGTACAGTACAGTACAGTACAGTACAGTACAGTACAGTACAGTATAGTGTGAGCGAAGCGAAGCGAAGCGAAGTTCTTTACCGGCGAAACAGCAATTTTGTGTCCCTACTCCTCCTAGACTGTACCAGGAAGAACTTTGAAGTTTTGCATGTGTAAAGAGTTATAGGTCCCATAAGCCTGGACTTAATTTGAAAAATAATAGATTTCAAAATATATTCAATAAATTGTCCTATAGATGTTGAAATATAGTTTGCTATATTAATCTTAAAGTCACTCTATCTTTTCTTCGTCTCATTCTCCGTCTGTTAATAAAAAATAAAAAACATTATAACGGTAGAAAAAGATTTTTACTTAAGGTTGTATTAAAGGTTGTGTATCGTTCAGCTCATCCTGTTTGTGTGCTCGCGGCCCTAGTAATATAATGCTGAAAATTAAATCCTACAAAGGATCATATCTTCTTTGTAGACATGTCTTTATAGACAATATATTACATCATACCACGTAGATATAGATAGAGCCTTTATCGTTTTTTCATTTAATCTCCTCTTGTTCATATTACCACTCCCTTCCCAATCCAATCTCTTAAAAGGAAAGTTTAGTATTATTTAGAAGTACTTCTGCACCTAAATTTATAAAATAATATTGATATATATTAACTTAATATTAGTTGTTACTTTTGTAAACAGTGTGTGATCTTATTGTGAAATGTGAGTGTGAAGCTTCAGTAAGATGTAAAGAGAGAAAGAAATTCTAAGATTCGGATCTGGTTACAGTGTGACAATTATTCTGATATTAATTATTTCATTGACATTATTAATTGCTACGATATCTATCGCTTGTAGAAAACATAATAATCATTAATTATAAAAATGTTTAATAAGGCCCTTGGTAATAATTAAATACAAAATTACATTGTAATTTCAATCGAGCAAATTTTCTTATTGCTGTTACGTATTTGTAGAAGGGTATTTGTTAAACGTAGAGACAACATGGGGCTGTCTCTGAAGTGATTCATTTATTGGAAAAGTGGGATACGTTATACGTTTTATTATATTATGTACATTATTTAATTGTGAATCAACAGATGATACGCAAGAAAGTTTCGTAAGTAAAGTTACTTTTTTTACAAACATTATTTATAAAGTATTATTAATTTTCGAAAAATTATGAGGTAAAATTATGTTTTCAAAGCTGTGTTGGGTTAATAAACACATAAATGTACACAGTAGATGGCGCTGTTCATAATGATAACATTAGCTCCGTATTAAAGCAATCATAAAAATAGCAACTATATATATTTTAAAGTGAATTTGTATTTGATTTAAGAATAGTCTCAACTATTACGTATATTGTTTGTTATACGATTAGTTACGGAAAAAAACAGTTAAAGTGATTGTGAGATTTCGTTTCCTTAAGTTCAATAAACTTTCTAAATATTAAAGAATTCTTTAACTTGTTATTTTTGAATTGGACATAGTTGTTTTTATCTCAAACGTATCATAACGTGAATAAATTAAAAAAATACTTAGTGCACGACCAGTAATTTTATTCAAACGCTGTAGTGTCAATAAAACTGTACCCGATTGGTGAAGCATAATTTGAACATATTACTAGTAACTTTTGAGATAACATTCTAACGGTTTTTGGCTCGGTGGTTAGATAAGTGTAGCAATTTCGTAGTATAGCACCGGAATTGCACGATCGAATTCCAGTTACTATTCACATTTTTGTATTTATACTAAATTGAATTAAACATCTAACATGAAATTTCAATGTTGTAAATCTACGGTAGCTGGCGCCACTGGCATGGTCAATTTGTTGGAAGTGCAATAAAAATTACCATATTTCCTGCATTCTAACAGATAGAAAGAAACATTCATGTGATACTAAAAAAAACTGGATATGTTCTGATTGTTCGCATGGTAAGAACAGTCAGCTAGGCATTGATAGTACTGCCATTCCAAAATCGAATGTCAAAAACGACATCCCCGACCGTGTCGCCTTCAACCGTGATCCAACAACGAGTAGTTCTTCCTCGTCCAGAAAGTTGTATTAATGCCACTTACATCACAAATTGACTTACAAAAGAGCAGAGAAAGTTTGAATACAAAAACAGTAAATAAGTTTAGTTTATATTTAATTTTACAATAGATATTGTGAGTTATATTAATTTCCATTGATGCTTCCTTTTTAATAGCCGATTAAAATATTACAGTGAGATCATTTGTTAATTATTTTGTTTTAATTTAAATTTTTCTTCTCATGTTAAACAATAAAAGTGTTGTAGTTAGACTCGGAAATAAAACTCTTACAACACTAATGACTATTTAATGCTTAGTGTAATTAGTAAATGTTTATTTTTATTATAACTTGAACAAGTTCAGTGGCGTTTAAAGAATTAGAGCAAAATAGAATTAGGTCAGTAGGTTATATTTCACAATACGTGTTACTATAACAGTGTAACGGCTTCCAATAACCAATAAAATACATTTCCCTCTTCTACGTGTCTCTTCTATTTCTTTCCTAAAAGCCTATTAATGTAGCTTCGGAATTTGATACGGCTGGAGAACTGAACGTTTTGGGGAATTTTTTTAAAACTTTGCTAAAGTTGCTTCACTCTGTATTGTAATATCTGTTTTCAATATTATATGATAAACTTTTGAGTAAATAGATTTCTTAAGAAAAAAACAACAGAGAAGTTGTAAAGTAAGTATAAAATAATTCATTGAAACTTCAATCGATATTAAAGGAGCATTATTTTTATCTCTTACAATCTTTTAAAGATAACATATTTATAATGCCATTTTGTGTTATTCTTTATAATATTTTATATTATAAAGAATTACAAAAATATATTATTGTAATATCAATAATGCATAATATATTTTATTGCCTTTTACTTTTTGGTATAAGTAAGTTACACAGAGCTACTGCCAAATTGACTTAGTCAGGAAAGTGCAATTCAGCCACAGAACATAACCATGAAGTGTATTGTAGCTTTGTTTTGTTTGATGAGTGCCAGTAACGGTTGCCAAAAATAATCTTGTTTTTTCTCCTAGTTTTTCAAATAGAGACTGTATTAAGACTTACCATTCTAATTCTTTACTTAATGATCAAACCAACTATTTACAATCAAAAGATATGATATATTTTCTGTTAATGACATAAAAAAGCTTCAAGTCTCCTCGGAGCTTTACTCGTTAACCAAATTAAACTACGTCCTGTTAAATTGAAACATGATACGTTATTAAGAGATTACATCACCGTATAGAGACTACATCATTGAATCCGAATGACTGTGATGATATTATATCTGCTGATGTACGCAAATATATTTTTACTTTTCAGGTAACTTTTATCTTTCAAAAAAAACTACGTGTAATTTAATATTTTATTTTACAATTTATTTCTAAAAATAACATAACGATAAATATACTCTTTATTAATATTTGTTAATGTCAACGCTTAACACCGATCCAACGTTTGAATGATGGTAAGATTACGAGGAGTTCCGGAGAAACTGCTGGCAGATACCGACATAATAAAAACTCACTTCTCCAAAGATATACTTACACCCACTCACTATCATGTTAAAATTTACAGATTACACAACATAATACTACTTGCTTTAAGTCAATATACTGAGGAACAAGATTGTAACCAATATTTAAAGCATTTTGATTACGAACCACTGGCGACGACCACAGCTCAAACAGTTTTGATTTTTGGATCCAGAAAAGATTTTTTTATCTCGATCGTATAAGATTTTATTCATTCATGATAATTTTTTGTATATCTCCTCATAGTCTATAAGTTTATTTATACATTTTTATATCTTTTCACTTTGAAAATGAAAGGATACGAACTTCTACGCGACGTAGACGTCTACAGTTCAACTGATTTATTATTTTGTAAAAATATATTAACTCTTCAAAAATAAAGTTTATTATAATTAAAACAATGTCACATTAGACCAGATTGTTGCAGGATTAAAATTTCTCTTTAAGGCGGTCTTTATTTAAATTGGTCATTTATTTAATTTGGATGACTTTAGTAATGTTGTTGTATAGTAATTATAGTAAAAATCAACTTCCTTGTAAATAAAAGTTTTAAAGTAAATTGAAGTGAATAATGGTTAAATTGATCGCTTTAAAGATTGTGATTTAAACAATATATAATTAACAATAAATAATTATTTGAATATGTATTTTATAAATAAAAATAAAAAAGTGATTTCTTATGGTTGGCATGTATACTATAGTATATTTTAGTATTTTCTTAGATTTTCACGAGTACACATTTGAAGTAAAACTATTTAAACTATTTAAAAAAAAGTAAAACTATTTTAACCCGAAGTTTCGAATACTTTGCAGCAATCGTGTTCACGGGTAGACGAGGTGTAAGTGTCTGTCAATAAGTCGGGTTACAATTAAAATGTAACCAAATTATACGCGTGTTTTAATCCGTAAAAATAGTTTTATAGTATATTTTGGCTACTTTTAAAAATAAAACTTCAAATTTAAATGACACAAATGTTTCTTAACATTAATTGTTTTAAAAAAAGTTATTACTAAAGATTTAAAAACACTTTCCAATAAATGAATATTAACATTTTTCGATATCATTCATTGACAAAAAAAAATATACTAAACCAGTAAATATGAAATATTACCTAAGGAAGAGGACCAAATGTCGAGTAGTAATCATTTTAATAACTTGGCACATGAACTCAATTACCTTTGAGACTCAAAACATTACAAATGCACGTTTTTTCCTTATCATTTATCAACATTAATGATAATGAAGGCTTTTTATATGAAACACTTGTAAGAAGAAAATTGTATGCAAACAAATAAAAATTGTTTTATGTTATTTGTTTTCTGTTATACTGTTCTGTTGTAGATTCGATACATTCACCTAGTGTGGGTATACTTGTTATTTTTTATGCCTCAGCTATAGAATCTAATTATATTATTCATTTGTTTAAATTGTTAGAAAAAGACAAGATATTTCTTGATTATATTTAAGTAAGTCACGTTTCTCTTCGTACTGAACATTTAAATTTTCATTGTAATTTATTTAACCGGAATGAATATTAAATATACATTAATTTTAAAAGAATAACAAAAAGAAAAAAGATGTAATTCTCATTACACCAACTACTACTTTATTTAATTAAAATTAATTTAAATATAACTCTAAAAACATTTAACAGTGTTTTGAAAAACAGTTTATGAGCAACAAATGATATTATCCTCAGTATAAATGTACAAAATCACGAAGCAACGAACGCAACAAACAATAAAAGTAATTTAGTGTAAGACTTTATTTTTCCCGGGTGTTCAATGTTCGTAATCTATAAACACCGGATTTAGATAACAAACCCCAAACCTGCGCGTCGCAACGTGACAGTAACTACCAGTGAAGTATATCACGACACTTCACTACCGACGTTCTGAGGGTCAAATTGTGGATTTGAAGATTATTTTAATCCGGGTAATTCAAAGTCTGCTGAATAATGTATTAAACTAGGGCGGTGTGTTTTTATTTTTTTCCTTTTAGGTCTGTATTGGAAAAGAAATTTAAGATAAATGAAATGAAAATCTTATACGATCGACATTAATATTTCGGAGTATTTAAAATGTTAGGAATAACATAGTATCTTGAATGATATTAGTAGAAGTCGATACATACAGCTCACAATTTTTCCTTCCTAAAAATAATATCCTAAACTTTAATACTAATTATATTAAACTAAGTAAAATAACAATATAATAAGCAATATTTTTAATTATACTGGTTTAACAGTTAGGCATAATATGATTTAATTCAGAAGAACTAACACAGTTGGTAAGCTTGTTTTAATTTAGTATTTTACTACCCTGGCTTTCTCTCAATATCAACATTTCAAAGTAACAACCTGGACCATTTCAAACTACTGTTGAAAATTATTTTATGACCGCAGGTCCAGCCTCGTTTTTTGAAACGATGGTTTCATCGCTGTCAATCGAATCATTAATCATTTAGATCCAAGAGAAAGTAATTTCTCTCCTATTGAGAGATCAATTAGCTAAGTAACAATGAAAAGGTACGAAAACAAAAGAAATGCATGACTTCTAATACCTTGACGCAAGGTAGACTTTTATTTGACAAGTATTATCATTGTCTAAGGAAACAGTAATCCATCATAACGGCCCGAGTTCTGGGACCCTTAGTAACAACAAATAATATATAGAGCTTCTCTAAGACGGTACATTAAAAGTGTATCAATCTATGCGACTTGCTTTATTTTTTAATTTGGCTCATTGCTTGTTGCTCATCACATTTTTCTTTATTTTAATTAAAATCTTTTCACATTTTAAAAATTCACTTAAATATAAGTAAGTATAACCTACATTATACTTACCGACGTTTTGCTTTTCGATATGCAGGAAGTCTTGTAAAATTTTATTATTAATATTTATGTTTATTATTTAATTAATCCCTATGTAATATTTTTGATTATACTAAGTACTTGTTGGTAATGTAATAAAATGTATACATCATGCACTGCTCGTCTCTTGTAGATTTATCAAAAATTGATAAAATCAAATCATTGCAAAAGATATTTAATTTTTAAATGGGAATTAATTAAATGTTTAATAGTAGAGGACTAAACTTATAAACAAAATAAACAGTGGCTTCTTCCATCCACTGAGTGTAGCAGTGGCAGTATTTTCAGCTTGTCGTTTTCGAGGGCTGTTGCGCGATGGCTGCTAGATGCGTTGTACTTCTCCATAGACATACCTTTTGAAACCGTGCAAAATGAGCATGTGAACCTTTCTTCCACGTGTCACAAAGATGTGGAATGAGCTTCCTTCGGCGGTGTTTCCAGATCGATACGACATGGGTACCTTAAAAAAAGGCGTTTATTCCTATCTCCAAGGCCGGCAACGCTCTTGTGAGTCTTCGGATGTTGCAAGAGTTCATGGGCGGCGGTGATCACATTTTATTAGTGACCGCATGCTCGTTTGCCCTCCTTTTCCATAAAAAAAAAAAAAAAAAAAAAAATGTGAAATACAAAATGTTACCGTTAAAAACGTGATTACCGCATGATATTTGATTTTAGTCAAACCCAAAGACTCATTATCAATTCACACAATGAATTGTAAAACAACATTAATATTATTATATTATACTACTTCCATATTATTATTATTCACCAATTTGTCGCTGCATATGTTTAATTCTATGCCAATACTATATTATCAATGTAAAAATAATATGAATAGAATTAATTAACCACGACCGACGTCACTCAGTATGATATTTCGACAATTTAATTGTAAATCGAAATTGTTGGTTTGTTTGTCGTGTTGTTCACAAACCAATACACATATTATAGAGATGAGATCGTGATGTGGAAGCGAAGTGTAACATTGTCGACGTCGTTCTTTATGCTACACTGACAATATGGGCCCTATACATGATGACAGCGTTATCACTTCGCCATCGCTGGCGTTGTTATATATGTGCAATTTCTTAACATACATAAAAAATTGTAAAATATAAAAGTTTTTGTAGCCTGAGCCAAATAACAATATTAATTACACTTTGATAACTCGTTACCACAATAAATATATCGCTTGCAATATAATAGCTGGCGTCATCAAAATAAACTTTTAGTTCTTAAACTCTCGTACTATGTGATTTAGTACATTAATATGGCTGTAAGACGTGACAGTACGGCGACCATAGACTTCATCATGCAAGAAGTAGAAGTATTATTTTTAATCTCATATCACTTTCACCATGATAAAAACTTTGGACTAAATAACTAATAAATAAATTAAAAGTACTTTTTATCTGAAAAAAGAAAAGTTGTAACTGTATAAAAGAGAAAAATATTTTTATATAAAAATTAAAACTTATTTTAAAGATGTTTTGAACCTTTCACTTTCGTAAGGCATTTTTAATAAAAGTACAAGTTGTAAAAGAAGGATAGACGTAACAGATTAAATTGAAACCGTAACTGTAACTATAGTTTTTTTATTTTTTTTTATTGATTTATTCTCTAATAATATTAATCTATATGTTTCAGAGCAGCATGTGTGTTATTCACATCTTTTCCTATAAGGATCATAACCAGCCCAACTTAACTTATATATTTCCATATTGAATTAAGTGACACATAAGTCTTTAATACCAATTGATTAATCTCGTTATAATGATTTCTAATATTTACACGAGTACTACACATTTAAATAAAATTATTTTACAGATATAACTCGCGTTTAGTATTAGATTTTTTAATTTAACCCGATGCTTCGAATGCTTTGCAGCAAACGTGTTCGCGGTGAAAATAAACGCGAGTTATATCCGTAAAATAGTTTTATTATAATCTCGTTATATTTTGTGATATGGATTCCTTGTTTTGGTATCTACGAGTTACTTATAAAAGGTAATATTTTATATATCTTTTTTAAGGGAACTTATTATTTGAATCACAGGTGATATTTACGAATCCAGATAAGATAATTTCCAAGATCATTTGGGTTTATAGACTTTTAAAACAATACTCTATTAATTATCCATACTTTTAAAAAAAAATCCATTCTTGGGAATAAAGTTGATAAAATATTCAATTAAGGCGAACGATAGTTTTGCATTTAGCTTTAACTTAGGGAAAATGTTTAAAGTTCTAGACAAGTTAAAATTCTTGAGATAAAACTTTTTCAAATGTTCTTCCAAAGGGTATCGTGCGTTGAAGGTAGAATAATTTAACTTTTCTTTTTAACCTTAATTCAGCATAAAAAAGATTTCGTAGTTTAATGTGTTAAAAATAATTTTAATGGATATTATGCCTCGCGGATACGCAGCAGGTGCGGATGAGTACCGCCACCTGTCCCGCATCTGCGATGTATTTGCACCATTTAAAATTATTACGTTTTGTTATTGCTTTTTTACTCTCTCATAAAGTTTTCATGATATATTGACATGCTATTAACATCCGATATGGACATAATCCAATAGCATTAGGACTGGCTCTAAAGAAGCAATTATGTTATCAAATGTTGTGTCAAATTTTTGTTTATACTTGCAAAGTCAAATAAAATTTTATTAGTGACTAACTATGCTGTTTGTGGTTAAGTACTATTCATGGGTCGCTACTATTTGAACTTTTAAATACCAAAGTAGTAGATGTAAAGCGTTTACATCCATCCATCCAAAAGTAGCCATGTAAAAAGGGTCTTTTCACTCCGTCTTTCAATTAGTATATTTATACCAATACCTTTTTACCTTTTAGCAAAATACCGGCTTCAGAATTAGAACTAGTTTCTCCGTCTGAAGCCGGTATTTTGACGACCTTTCAACTTCAGCACATAGCACTGTTTATTTTTGTAAAAAACACGTGTTTTTCAATAATACATTTTTATTTTTAATTGCATTATTTGTTTCAGTTCAGAGTTTTGTTGCGCAATATTATCTTATCTATATCTTTATCTTGTCATAGAAAATTTTACTTATCTACTGTTTAAACTTCACCCTTTGATTCTCTCGTATTTCTTTTTATGTTTTTGTCATCTTTGTCAACCTTTTTCTCTAATAATTGACAATGAATTCTGATTTAACTTATACTTTTCTATTGGTTTTAATTAATCTTAATCTATTAAAAAACACTTACATTTAAATTTACAGATTTTTTTTATGTGATTATTTTATACTGAAAGTGACAGTATATATATTTTTCGTTTAAAAAAATAAATACTTTTATTTCTTTTAACAAATAAGTGGAGACATGTTTAATCATAATACTATTTTAAGCTTCTTATAACTGCCTTTAACAATCGTAATAAGCTTATAAAGAAATCCCAATAGTGGTATTTTATTGAGGCGTGATCTCGCTTTTAATCAAAAAAATATATAAATAAAGACGCCGAGTAATATTTTTCCTAATAAGTCCTCTACTGATCTTAACTTATTTTTATATTTTTATTAGAAAAAATTCCGCTTTAGCGAATAATCCCTGTATTACGAGGGGTTTTAAAAACAGTAATAACTGACTTAAACATTTTTTTCTTATTCGACAGAAAAAGACAATATATAGGACACACAAACTACTTTGCTTAAAATCTAATCAACACTATTTGAAAAAAAAATCAAAGAATAGTTTTAAAATAATGTGGCCTTGTGGGTGTTTCGAGCGAGATGGTGTTATCGGATCCCACTCAAATAAATACCTACTACAGGCAATGAAGAAATGAACTGATAACTGAATTTTAAAAGGCACTTTATTTTCGTAAAACTTATATTTATTGTGTGACAGTTACGGTTTTTTTAATTTTCAATTTTCAGATTATAATTTATACGTCACTACGTATAAATTATAATCTGAAAATTTAGTTAAATTATGTCTAAAAGTTTACAAACACTTTTGTTAATAAACTTTTAGACATAATTTAACTCAATACAATATAAATGTTCGACCAATATTCGCAATAACTTACAGCGATAACTCCTGAAACTGAATGAAAAGATCATCTGAATCTTAGTCAATGAAACTTTGAAACAATTCGAGCTGCGGATTATCTCTCACACCCACAGAATAATCGTTTAATCTCTCCATAATAAATGAGACTAAATTAATTTAGAACTTTTGTTTCACAAAACAACAATCATTCTCGTTGCCTGCGACACGTGACGAGTCTTATTAATTATATATATGTGTTCAATGTTCTTCTTCAATGTTCTGAGATTTTTGACATTAATCTGTCATCAGAGGGTGGCCTAAATTACTAGTTGCGGTACTAAGAATAGAGTAGTTACATTTATTAAGCCGATATAAAACTATTTCGAGTTGTACGTTATGTGTGAATTAGCTTCTGCTAGCAACTTCGCCGATTCATATATATATTTATATTCATGTAAAAGACGGGCAAATTAGCGTGCGGGGCACAGAAAAAATGCCGTCCACAGACTCTTGTAACATCCGAAGACTCACAAAAGTTTTGCCGGAATTAAAAATATAATGAATTAAACACCTACCCCATCTTTTAAAACAAGATAATTGTGAAATCTTTAAATTTGGTACTGTAACAAAGTAGGTAATCATTTTATAAAGTTAATCTATAATACTTTTATAAAGTTAATCTGCACATTTTCAAAGATAAAAACATAAATAATTATTAAGTCACCCCGCGTATTCTCATACTTCTTTCTATTATAAGTTTTATTAGAACGTTATTTACACTGTGGAAGTTTACAAATTATGAAGTCATGGCAACTTTTATCTTATAATCTTTTCATACTGTTACAAGTCTTTAAATTAAATTTATACTTTTAAAAGTTATTTCTTTATTTATTGGTTTTTATAAATTGTAAATAATATTATCCTTAAAGAAAGTGTGCAATTTTAAACAAATAATTATTATATTTATTGTTTTTTCGTGATCCATGGTTAGTGTTACATATGGCTGTACTCGTTTACTTATATACTACCGGCAATGCCCGACTAGTTATGAACCCATTTGGACTTCTTATTCATGATCACGCAGCGTACAAGAATAGTGAATTGTATTCCGCCATAGTATAAATGTAAATTATGTTCATTAAGTCTTAGTTACCATAATTTAATGTTAAAAAATAAAGTTTGGGTTTTTGCGATACTCTAACAGTTATCGCTCTTAAACGTTGAAATATTCTTCATTTTGCATACGAAGAGTTGTATCACTAGGTCCACGTAAGCGGGGTTAGCCGCGCGACGCAGCGCGCGCGAAACAAAAACGTTCTATATGTTAACTATATGGGACACATTTTATCAATTATCTCAAAAACTACAATCACGATTCGGCTGATTTTCAATCCAGACTGAGTTTTGCTTATTATGGGCATGTGTGCAAAATTTCGTGCATGTAGCTCGTAAATTGAAGGAAAAGTAGGATAACAAAGAGTTGAAAATTTGGGTAGTAAAGAGTTTCGCTGCGCTCAGCTCAATAATCTGCAGTATAAATCACAAGGTATTCATGATATTCTAAAGTACTGTTTTGCGCTTAATGGTGTTTGATAAATACGAGGCAGGTTCTTTCCGCCTTACTTACGAAATCTTAACAGGTAAGAAATGGTGGATTTATCAATATCTTCCAGTAATAAAGCTCCAGTCAACAGTGTGGCTGTTTCATAATGATTCAACGTCTAGAAAAGTTAAAACATCAAGAAGCGCTGAAAATTGATGAATGCCATTTATTAACAGATTATTTCTTATTTCTTTTGTGGAGAGTATTTAGAAATGTATGAAATTTACAGGATATTTTTATGTAATTTAATCTTATTGTGTATCTTAGTTTATGTTTATTATTCACTGCTTATAGGACAAGCTTTGTTTCTTTTTTGGCTGGATTGAGGTGGGTGTAAAAGGCGAACTACATTTGTTAATTTTATAACAGTGAATTATTTGTTACAATCAATTTTCGTTAACAAAATTGTATACATTTTCTCAATTGTATTACATCAGATCCTCTGATGGACGTATTGCGACCGAAGAGTCATTGGAACATTTGGTTTACAGTCAACTGACTTCTAATGAGTTTTGAGAACGGACACACTTTACGAAAACACACAGACCTCATTTTATAAAATTACTAGTTTAATTAAATTCATTATGTGAATTGACTTGCTCTAATTATTTTTATGTTAACACATTAATTTAGTAAGAAGTCAAATCGATTTTTAATTTTGAAAATTAATTTTATTAAAATTCATATCATCTTATTTAAAACAATATGTTATGTTGAGAAATACAAATGCATATATTGAATTTTGAAAAAAAAGGAAATCACCAAATGCGTTATGATTAATTATCATTTAAAACTAGAGAAATTAGTAGTTATTATATTTATTTGTCATATTTTTATAATTATCTTTATTTCTTTATAAAAGATTATATAATAGTACATTCATTTTAATCCTGTTTATTTAATAACGGTTGGGAAAGACTTTCCGTCATCTTAAAGTTCTTAATCCATGGCGTTTCCACAGCGCTTATTTCTGAGTAAAATGTGTATGTGACAGTGTGCCAAGAGCTAAAAGTGTTTGTCTCTGTGTGTGTACTTAATATTAAGTACTTATAAGTATTATAGAAGTCTATAAGTGCTGAAGTTTGTATGGATGGAAGTATATTTGCACGGATGGATGTTTGAAACTCTTTTAACGTACAACCACTACCTTTTACTTTCATCGATGCTATGAGCCGTGGAAGTTAATATTTTTGTGTTGTTATTATAATATCTTGTTAATATTGTACAATAGTGATCGTTTATTGAGCGAGGTTTGTGAGATGACTAGTGGAGTGCTACAGGTCCGGATTACTAAGTGCCTTTTCCATGACAAAGCTTTGTCAGCGAATTATATAAATATATTAACATAATTGAAATCTACGTTGCCATTGCTACGTTTTTAGATTATATTTCAAGGTATTTAGGTTCTTGTTTCAGACAACAGTAAACGTCGGTAATATGTAGCTATAGTTCAATATTTATTAACTGCTGCTAACTAACCTAACTGCCGACTCTTACTTATGTAATAAACCGGAGACTAGTCACAGTGCTGAACTTCTATATTATCTGTAAATTAAACTGTCATTTTATCTCGCGTCGTGAGAGAACAACTCAAATATATTCAAAATAAGCAAGACAGGTTTTTTCTGATAATGCATGATGCTTTCTTACCAATAGAAGTAAAGCAATGACAATGCGAAGCTGAGGGAAAGAGTACATTAGGTTAACAGTTTGAAAGTTTAGAAAAAAAATGAATCATTTAAAAGAATGATTATGATTTTTTATAAAAGATTTTTTTTTGTCAATTGATTCCTTGTTGATCTAACCATTGATCAATTATTGATAGAGTTATTTTCCAAAACAGCGTTTTTTCATTCAAAAATTAAAAAAAAATCAAGTTATTCTAATACAAATAAAACACATTTAAAATATTCTATTACAAAATTAACTATTTTTGTACCTCTTTAACCTACTCTATTGTAATCGTAAATTAGTGTTGGAATATCACTTTCATTGATTGTGTAAACGTTATCAATACATTGCCAAATTTAAAAGGAAAACATCAAGGGTTATATTATTAAGCCGAGACATCTTATACGGTCAAGCAGCACAAATAAGAGTTATGAGTTTAAAAATTTAATAATATGAACAATAACTATAAATAACTTATGGTTATGATTCTTCATTCTTATTGGTTTATTTTGTACTTTTATATATTTTTCATTGAACATTTGTTCAATGAAAAATATTCAATATAATATAACTATTTAGTTAAATTTTACTTATCTGTTTTGTATTTTAAATAAATATCTGTTCTGTATTTTTAATCAAAAAAAAAATTCGATAATGTACTCTTCAAAAGGTTTAGTATCACTACAAAATGAATTCTAATAACAATAATGGAAAACATAAAAGTTTATTTAAAATTCAATAATGGAAATATGAATAATTAATTCGAATTTCCATCAAAAAAGTAAATGTACAATATTTATTGAACAAACAATGCTCTTAAGAACTCAATTGAAAATAAAATACACCGGACCTCTTACTGAAGCGAGGAGAGCTGTGGAATTGAATATCTTTGTGCTTTTATTAAAATATCTTGTTAATATTGTACATTATTGATAGTGTATTGAGCGAGTATCGTGAGAAGACGAGCGGAGTTCTACAGGTGCAGATTTCTATGTGCCTCTGCTGTGACAAGGCTTTTTATGCTGATTATTGAAATATATTAACATCGATGATATTTACTACAATAATATTAATATTTTTATTTATTTATTTATTTATTTTTTATTATTATGTTGGACTCGATATTTCTTTTTCTAAGTCATAGCCGCAGAGGTATACTAATAGGCCTTCCAGATATTTTTAAATTATGGAATATATAATATATATAACATACATTGTATAATTTCCTTACAAATAAAGTTTTGAAAGGTTCTGAACCTTAAGTTGTAAACTTATAGGTTCTTATTTGTAATTTAATTTAATCGATGTCAGTAGAGATATGCATCATTCAATACTATAGAAAGAAATTTTTTAGCTTTATTTTTAAAAATATTATTTCTTTGTAATAATTATTTTGGGAGATTGTACGTTACCAAGAATAACATTTAATATATTATATGTTTGTTATATACTTAAACGATCTTGAGCTTTCTAGATTGTCATCAATTCATTTCTAGATCATATTTCAATGTATTATTATTTTATTGAGCGAAGCGAGCGGAGCGCTCTACTGGAGAGAATTTGCATTGGTTTTACAAAGTTGGCATTAAAACGGCTTAACGGTTCGGTTTTAAATTTTGCACACACCATGCTGGTTTGTATGGTGGTTTGAAAAAAAAATTTAAAAAAAATCATTGTCGTTGAGGAATAATGTCCAAAAAAACATCACTCCCATAGACTTCAATGTAAAAAAAATAGTGCAAAAAATTGAAGTCTCAATGTGGATGCGCGTGGCGAATTTTTTTAATCGAATTGTACTGTCCCCCTGTTAATTTTTTTTTCCCACACCAAGACGAAGCCTTCGGCTTGGCTCGCTTCGCTCAACATGCAAACGGCACCCGAGAGTTCGTGATTGCAGCGAGTCAAAATTGAGTTTCTAGTGGCGTTCCTAGTTTTATTAAATAATCAAATAAAACAAAAATACTAAAATTAGTAGGTTCATATAAAATTCGTTTTGGTAAAAAAGTAAGGGTGACAGACAATACACATTTTAAAAGAACCCCTTTAAAATACACCTGGAGTGCAGGCATTATCTTGAGCTTCTTTACAAACAACGCGATTGGTAAATCTCCCGTACGGTGTGTTCATGTAATGTTTAGAAGTTTCACGTCTGTCTTATTTCTATCAAATAACTAATTATATTATTAAAATGTGTTATCAGGGTCTGTTTGTGTGTCAGTGATTAAACATTTAGAAATTCATCAAATCTTACAATAATGGCGACCTTTAAATTGCCACTAGGTCAAAGACATTTACAATAATTCAATCAAGTTTTTTTCGAATTATCAGACCCTTTTTCAGAAAGTCCATTGAATATACACAATTCGAAAACTACAAAGCCTTGAGGGCAGACGAAGTCACTGGCGATTTGTGTTGAATTGCTTTAATAAAAAGGTTATCTAACCCTATAACTAATATATATTTTCGATTTATATTATGAAGTTTGATCTTAATTTTTCGAAAGTAAAATGAATGATGAACTTTTGTGTTTTTGAATACAATGACGAAAGCAACAGAAAAAATCGTCATAAAATATAAAAAATAATTTTATTCTTCACAACAGTGTCTGATTACGAGTAGATCTAGAAAGACTCAGATATAAAATCTATGAGTGCGACTTTGTTTACAAAATCATTAAAAACTCATCGTCAAGCTACGTCGTTCTTTCAAATATGAGACTACATAGTTCTGTTCATCTTAATAAAAATTCTTTTTAATATTTTTTTATGTAATAGATATATAGCACTGTGACTCTGCCATCTATTACAGACTATACTTTATTTTAAAAAAGTTCATATTTTTTTATTTCAATGGAATTCGTTTATATAATAAATTGCCAAAATTTAGTACGTGTCGTCGTTATCAGTTATTCTAACTTTCATTTCGGCACCACGCTTGAATTTAATTCTAATGTTCTGTGAGCAACAGTAATTAGAGAAAGTCAAACGTCAAAGTAATATTGTCATCGTATCTGTAACATGCAACTAGCTACCGCACTGCAGGTCATATTACTCTATCAGTTACATATTATAGATGATGTATTTATGGTGTAACCTATAGTGTTTCTATACCTCTTGCATTAAGATATAATGTAAGGTACTTAAAAGTTTTCCATAAATTATGTTAGCTAAAGTGTAATGTGATATAACAAAGTATCTAATGCGAGGAGAAATTGATGTGATTTATAAATACGATAAATCTTTTTATTCGTCAATAATGCTTAGTAAAATTTTCTCTATTTTTCACAACAATTCAATGCTTTATAAAAGGAAAAGTAAACACTTAAACTAAGATAAAAATCTAATTTTAAGTTTGTTTTTTTTTTTTGTAAACGACTAATTTGAATATTTTTAATTAAATTAATATTAAATTGCTATTTTATGTTTTGACAGCTTTACAAGTGTCAACAACAAAGCACACAATGGGTGCGGCAAATCATTTAAGAGCTAGCATTTAATACAAACAATATATCTTTGTTTAGAACAGAAAGATTTATTGCTTTTATTTATTAGGAACTTTTTTCTTACTTTTGATAACTTGCCATAACTTTGAAATTGAAGAAATAATCTAATATAACAATTTGTTTTTGTTAAACTATTTCATTTTCCGCAGATTTCTCCGAGTTGTTTTTTGTAATCGAGGTCCTTTTTAGTAATATTAAAAACTGAGTTATTTCTTTAGAATACTCTGAGGAACGGTTTTCGAGACCTTTTCAATGATAATTTACACATAAGATATTATTTTTTTTTTATTTATATTAAACTTAAGTGGTAGTAGTAGTAAGTATAATTTTAATTTATCTGGAATTGCTATAAAATCAGTCTTTATTTGTCATACCTACAAGACTTCTAAGTATTTTCTTTATTGAAATTTTAGACACTGGTTCAATAAACTGTAATAAAAAATAGTTGAAATGTACAAAATTGTTATAATTTTAAAATAAAACTATTTTATGGATTAAAACTCGCGTATACTTTGTTTACATTTTTATTTTAACCCGACGTTTCGAATACTTTGCAGTAATCGTGACCACGAGTAGACGAAATGTAAGTGTCTGTCAGAAAGCCAGTTAATTAATCATCTACCTCCAATTGTTCTTTAGTTTGCGGAAATAGAGTTCCTGATGTAGACAAAACGCACTAACTGTATCCTGAGGTCTGACAGTGTGGTCACAGACGTGAAACTTTACAGTATAATTTATAATTTTATCATGTCTAAATATGAAATTATTTAGACAGTAAAAATAGATTGGAAGTTAGTCAATGTCACTATTGTTCAAAATACATTAATTTTAATTCTATTTAAATTTCTCTTTGACATGTTTGTTGCACGTAGAAACAAAGTCAAAAGTATTCAAACTGTACGTTCATTGTTTATATAAAATATTTAATTCGTCCGTTTGTGTATATTTGTTTTACGTGATAAACAAAAACATTTATTTTATATTTGTAAACTTCAAATTCCCTTTACATAAACAATTTTATGAATTTATTTCATTTATAAATTAGATTTAAATTGATTTAAAAGATATAACCTCTTTAGTTATTCTGTGAGCTGTTTTGAATAACACATATTTAAAAAAACTTTTCTTAAAAATATTATTAATAGTAATTGGAAATTATTTATTTTATTTTAAACATAATTTTGATTTTAATAAAACTCTTCGATTCGATATAACAAAATTAAAACTGTTCAAATTTGAAGAATGAAGTTCTGACACTATTTATAAGGGTATGTGGAGTTCATTAACTTATTATTTGTCACATCACATTTGCTCATAGGCCTCACTATATAAGCAACAACTTATCTTGTTCTGTCTATAAATAGAATATTATAAAAGATCTTTTACAATACAAATAAAAATACTATACTGTATTATAATGTAGTATAATCTAGGGTTCTTATATTAAAATTATAACGTTTAAACATCGATATACCTGGTAAAGATATATATTTTAATAATCAAGGAATGGAATACTTTAATATTATCTTTTTTTAACATGATAAAATTTTCTTGACAAAATATCTTTAATCTAATAAAATGACTTCTGTATTCAGGTGGCCTGGTGCTTCGTTATTTTCTAAACAAAAAAGGGGTTCATAATTCATTTACTAAGTCTTTTTGCATTCAACAATTTCAAACAACGTGTTTTGAGAATTGACAAGGAATTACCATTTATGTCAAACTTTAAAACGAATCCAATAATATTTCTAAGCCTGACATATATTTAAAATGTGTAACAATGAATTGTCACAGTATATCTGTAAACATGTGTCAGCTAGTACTCGGGTGGAGCGTCGCCAGCTGCCCGCTGCTTCCGGGAACTCAAGGAAACGAACACTGTTACCTGTACCTGTTAAGTGTTGGGTTTAATACATAAAATATATGGACTTCGTCAGAAGACGTATTTAATAGTTCTCTCCGATTGACTGAATGTTTTATGACGACATTATTGTAATATAAAATTTAAGCAGATTATTGGTTTCATGGTAGCCTAAGTTTTTTAATTGTTTTAGCATAATTATAGTAAATAAAACACAAAACCAATTACTGAAGAATTAATGTATTTTAGAAATTTTTAATAGTTTTAGAAAACATAACATCCAACAGAATTAAAGAAATATACTGTTCGGTGCTCAGTATTTTTCAACGAACAATTTTTAAGGTATTTCTATCATTATTTAAGTCTCTTTACTCATCATATCAATCATACAGGTCTAATCCAAGAACGTTATTGTGTTATCACTGACGTGTTATTAGCAATTATTGCTTCAAAGAATTGCTCGATATTTATCAGATACCTTTCAATGTAATTTTCTTGTTTTCGAACAATATTTTTATTTTCTAAATTCATATCTTTTATCTTCAAAAGCATTCTTATAATATAATGCTGAAAATTAAATCCTACAAAGGAACGTATCTTCTTTGTGGGCATGCGTCTTTAAACAATATTTTATATCATACCAAGTAGATATACAGCCTTTATCGTTGTTTCATTTAATCTTCTCTTGTTCATATTATTATTACCTTCCAAATCCAATTCCTTCAAAAGGTTTAGTACTTAAAATTATAAAATATTACATAAAATTATATAATATTTAAAATTATACTAAAAATTATATAATATTTTATAATTTTAAGTACTAATATATATATATATATATATATATATATATATATATATATACCTAATATCAAAAATATTGGTAATTTTTTTAGCTGGAAGACCACCGCCCTTATTTCTCTTGTTCCCATCATAGCTGCACTGATAATAACTGCACGATAACACGGGACCCGGTAACAATCATAGCATGTGACCTTAATGTGTGACAACAATAAATAATTACAGTAATCTATTCTTATCAAATCTAGCACAAACATATTATTAAGTAGGTCCACGCAAGCGGGGTTAGCCTCGCGACGCAGTCAAGCGCATCAATGTCTAGATTTAAATATTAATATTTATTTATGGAAAAAATTATGATTTGATATGAATACTTGTTTTGAGCACATTTATAATTGCAAATAATATTAATAATGTCCGTGTCCGTGTCGTGTCCGTGTCGTGTCGTGTCAGTGTCGTGTCCGTGTCGTGTCGTGTCGTGTCCGTGTCCGTGTCGTGTCGTGTCCGTGTCGTGTCCGTGTCGTGTCGTGTCCGTGTCGTGTCGTGTCCGTGTCGTGTCCGTGTCGTGTCCGTGTCGTGTCCGTGTCGTGTCCGTGTCGTGTCCGTGTCGTGTCCGTGTCGTGTCCGTGTCGTGTCGTGTCCGTGTCGTGTCCGTGTCGTGTCCGTGTCGTGTCCGTGTCGTGTCCGTGTCGTGTCCGTGTCGTGTCGTGTCGTGTCGTGTCCGTGTCGTGTCGTGTCCGTGTCGTGTCCATGTCGTGTCGTGTCCGTGTCGTATCCGTGTCCGTGTCGTATCGTGTCATGTCCGTGTCGTTTTTGTAAATGCAAATTCAGTGCTGTTAGGACCACATACCGAGATTTTCAATGCGATTATGGTGCAGATAACTAAACCAGGACTTTCCCCCAGATTATATTATATTTAACAGTGAAAATAAGTTTTCACTAATTTCAATAATACTTAAATAATCTCCGAACACAGAGAAAGAGGTTAACAAAATATGAGAGATTCAAAAATTTTGTACTCTTGAGAGTTCCTGAAAATAATCAGTACAACTACATACTCAGACACAATTACCAGCTAATGTTAGTGATTAGGTTTTCAGGAACGATAACACGGGACCCGGTAACAATCATAGCATGTGACCTTAATGTGTGACAACAATAAATAATTACAGTAATCTATTCTTATCAAATCTAGCACATACATATTATTAAGTAGGTCCACGCAAGCGGGGTTAGCCTCGCGACGCAGTCAAGCGCATCAATGTCTAGATTTAAATATTAATATTTATTTATGGAAAAAATTATGATTTGATATGAATACTTGTTTTAAGCTCATTTATAATTGCAAATAATATTAATAATGTCCGTGTCCGTGTCGTGTCCGTGTCGTGTCGGTGTCGTGTCCGTGTCGTGTCCGTGTCGTGTCCGTGTCGTGTCCGTGTCCGTGTCGTGTCGTGTCCGTGTCGTGTCGTGTCCGTGTCGTGTCCGTGTCGTGTCGTGTCCGTGTCGTGTCCGTGTCGTGTCGTGTCCGTGTCGTGTCGTGTCCGTGTCGTGTCGTGTTCGTGTCGTGTCGTGTCAGTGTCGTGTCCGTGTCGTGTCGTGTCCGTGTCGTGTCGTGTATGTGTCGTGACCGTGTCGTTTTTGTAAATGCAAATTCAGTGCTGTTAGGACCACATACCGAGATTTTCAATGCGATTATGGTGCAGATAACTAAACCAGGACTTTCCCCCAGATTATATTACATTTAACAGTGAAAATAAGTTTTCACTAATTTCAATAATACTTAAATAATCTCCGAACACAGAGAAAGAGGTTAACAAAAAATGAGAGATTCAAAAATTTTGTACTCTTGAGATTTCCTGAAAATAATCAGTACAACTACATACTCAGACACAATTACCAGCTAATGTTAGTGATTAGGTTTTCAGGAACGATAACACGGGATCCGGTAACAATCATAGCATGTGACCTTAATGTGTGACAACAATAAATAATTACAGTAATCTATTCTTATCAAATCTAGCACATACTTATTATTAAGTAGGTCCACGCAAGCGGAGTTAGCCTCGCGACGCAGTCAAGCGCATCAATTTCTAGATTTATATATTAATATTTATTTATGGAAAAAATTATGATTTGATATGAATACTTGTTTTGAGCACATTTATAATTGCAAATAATATTAATAATGTCCGTGTCCGTGTCGTGTCAGTGTCGTGTCGTGTCGTGTCCGTGTCGTGTCCGTGTCGTGTCGTGTCCGTGTCGTGTCCGTGTCGTGTCGTGTCGTGTCCGTGTCGTGTCCGTGTCGTGTCCGTGTCGTGTCCGTGTCGTGTCCGTGTCGTGTCGTGTCGTGTCCGTGTCGTGTCGTGTCGTGTCCGTGTCGTGTCGTGTCCATGTCGTGTCCGTGTCGTGTCGTGTCCGTGTCGTATCCGTGTCCGTGTCGTATCGTGTCATGTCCGTGTCGTTTTTGTAAATGCAAATTCAGTGCTGTTAGGACCACATACCGAGATTTTCAATGCGATTATGGTGCAGATAACTAAACCAGGACTTTCCCCCAGATTATATTATATTTAACAGTTAAAATAAGTTTTCACTAATTTCAATAATACTTAAATAATCTCCGAACACAGAGAAAGAGGTTAACAAAATATGAGAGATTCAAAAATTTTGTACTCTTGAGAGTTCCTGAAAATAATCAGTACAACTACATACTCAGACACAATTACCAGCTAATGTTAGTGATTAGGTTTTCAGGAACGATAACACGGGACCCGGTAACAATCATAGCATGTGACCTTAATGTGTGACAACAATAAATAATTACAGTAATCTATTCTTATCAAATCTAGCACATACATATTATTAAGTAGGTCCACCCAAGCGGGGTTAGCCTCGCGACGCAGTCAAGCGCATCAATGTCTAGATTTAAATATTAATATTTATTTATGGAAAAAATTATGATTTGATATGAATACTTGTTTTAAGCTCATTTATAATTGCAAATAATATTAATAATGTCCGTGTCCGTGTCGTGTCCGTGTCGTGTCGGTGTCGTGTCCGTGTCGTGTCCGTGTCGTGTCCGTGTCCGTGTCGTGTCGTGTCCGTGTCGTGTCGTGTCCGTGTCGTGTCCGTGTCGTGTCGTGTCCGTGTCGTGTCCGTGTCGTGTCCGTGTCGTGTCGTGTCCGTGTCGTGTCGTGTCCGTGTCGTGTCGTGTTCGTGTCGTGTCGTGTCAGTGTCGTGTCCGTGTCGTGTCGTGTCCGTGTCGTGTCGTGTCCGTGTCGTGTCGTGTATGTGTCGTGACCGTGTCGTTTTTGTAAATGCAAATTCAGTGCTGTTAGGACCACATACCGAGATTTTCAATGCGATTATGGTGCAGATAACTAAACCAGGACTTTCCCCCAGATTATATTATATTTAACAGTGAAAATAAGTTTTCACTAATTTCAATAATACTTAAATAATCTCCGAACACAGAGAAAGAGGTTAACAAAATATGAGAGATTCAAAAATTTTGTACTCTTGAGAGTTCCTGAAAATAATCAGTACAACTACATACTCAGACACAATTACCAGCTAATGTTAGTGATTAGGTTTTCAGGAACGATAACACGGGACCCGGTAACAATCATAGCATGTGACCTTAATGTGTGACAACAATAAATAATTACAGTAATCTATTCTTATCAAATCTAGCACATACATATTATTAAGTAGGTCCACGCAAGCGGGGTTAGCCTCGCGACGCAGTCAAGCGCATCAATGTCTAGATTTAAATATTAATATTTATTTATGGAAAGTATTATGATTTGATATGAATACTTGTTTTAAGCTCATTTATAATTGCAAATAATATTAATAATGTCCGTGTCCGTGTCGTGTCCGTGTCGTGTCGGTGTCGTGTCCGTGTCGTGTCCATGTCCGTGTCGTGTCGTGTCCGTGTCGTGTCCGTGTCGTGTCGTGTCCGTGTCGTGTCCGTGTCGTGTCGTGTTCGTGTCGTGTCCGTGTCGTGTCGTGTCCGTGTCGTGTCGTGTATGTGTCGTGTCCGTGTCGTTTTTGTAAATGCAAATTCAGTGCTGTTAGGACCACATACCGAGATTTTCAATGCGATTATGGTGCAGATAACTAAACCAGGACTTTCCCCCAGATTATATTACATTTAACAGTGAAAATAAGTTTTCACTAATTTCAATAATACTTAAATAATCTCCGAACACAGAGAAAAAGGTTAACAAAAAATGAGAGATTCAAAAATTTTGTACTCTTGAGATTTCCTGAAAATAATCAGTACAACTACATACTCAGACACAATTACCAGCTAATGTTAGTGATTAGGTTTTCAGGAACGATAACACGGGACCCGGTAACAATCATAGCATGTGACCTTAATGTGTGACAACAATAAATAATTACAGTAATCTATTCTTATCAAATCTAGCACATACATATTATTAAGTAGGTCCACGCAAGCGGGGTTAGCCTCGCGACGCAGTCAAGCGCATCAATGTCTAGATTTAAATATTAATATTTATTTATGGAAAAAATTATGATTTGATATGAATACTTGTTTTGAGCTCATTTATAATTGCAAATAATATTGATAATGTCCGTGTCGTGTCAGTGTCGTGTCGTGTCCGTGTCGTGTCCGTGTCGTGTCGTGTCCGTGTCGTGTCAGTGTCGTGTCGTGTCCGTGTCGTTTTTGTAAATGCATATTCAGTGCTGTTAGGACCACATACCGAGATTTTCAATGCGATTATGGTGCAGATAACTAAACCAGGACTTTCCCCCAGATTATATTATATTTAACAGTGAAAATAAGTTTTCACTAATTTCAATAATACTTAAATAATCTCCGAACACAGAGAAAGAGGTTAACAAAATATGAGAGATTCAAAAATTTTGTACTCTTGAGAGTTCCTGAAAATAATCAGTACAACTACATACTCAGACACAATTACCAGCTAATGTTAGTGATTAGGTTTTCAGGAACGATAACACGGGACCCGGTAACAATCATAGCATGTGACCTTAATGTGTGACAACAATAAATAATTACAGTAATCTATTCTTATCAAATCTAGCACATACATATTATTAAGTAGGTCCACGCAAGCGGGGTTAGCCTCGCGACGCAGTCAAGCGCATCAATGTCTAGATTTAAATATTAATATTTATTTATGGAAAAAATTATGATTTGATATGAATACTTGTTTTGAGCTCATTTATAATTGCAAATAATATTAATAATGTCCGTGTCCGTGTCGTGTCCGTGTCGTGTCCGTGTCGTGTCCGTGTCGTGTCGTGTCCGTGTCGTGTCAGTGTCGTGTCGTGTCCGTGTCGTTTTTGTAAATGCAAATTCAGTGCTGTTAGGACCACATACCGAGATTTTCAATGCGATTATGGTGCAGATAACTAAACCAGGACTTTCCCCCAGATTATATTTCATTTAACAGTGAAAATAAGTTTTCACTAATTTCAATAATACTTAAATAATCTCCGAACACAGAGAAAGAGGTTAACAAAAAATGAGAGATTCAAAAATTTTGTACTCTTGAGATTTCCTGAAAATAATCAGTACAACTACATACTCAGACACAATTACCAGCTAATGTTAGTGATTAGGTTTTCAGGAACGATAACACGGGATCCGGTAACAATCATAGCATGTGACCTTAATGTGTGACAACAATAAATAATTACAGTAATCTATTCTTATCAAATCTAGCACATACTTATTATTAAGTAGGTCCACGCAAGCGGAGTTAGCCTCGCGACGCAGTCAAGCGCATCAATTTCTAGATTTAAATATTAATATTTATTTATGGAAAAAATTATGATTTGATATGAATACTTGTTTTGAGCACATTTATAATTGCAAATAATATTAATAATGTCCGTGTCCGTGTCGTGTCAGCGTCGTGTCGTGTCGTGTCGTGTCCGTGTCGTGTCCGTGTCGTGCCGTGTCGTTTTCGTGTCGTGTCGTGTCCGTGTCGTGTCCGTGTCGTGTCGTGTCCGTGTCGTGTCCGTGTCGTGTCCGTGTCGTGTCGTGTCCGTGTCGTGTCCGTGTCCGTGTCGTGTCCGTGTCCGTGTCGTGTCCGTGTCGTGTCGTGTCGTGTCCGTGTCGTGTCCGTGTCGTGTCCGTGTCGTGTCGTGTCCGTGTCGTGTCGTGTCCATGTCGTGTCGTGTTCGTGTCGTGTCCGTGTCCGTGTCGTGTCCGTGTCGTGTCGTGTCCGTATCATGTCGTGTCGTGTCAGTGTCGTGTCGTGTCCGTGTCGTGTCCGTGTCGTGTCGTGTCCGTGTCCGTGTCGTGTCAGTGTCGTGTCGTGTCGTGTCGTATATATATATATATATATATATATATATATATATATATATATATATATATATATATATCTTCTTGTGATATGTGAGCGTGAAGCTTCAGTGAGATTTCCAGAGAGAAGAAAATAGTTCTGGTTACAGAGTGACAATTATTCTGATATTGATTATGTGATTAATATTTTTGACTGTTAAGATAGCTATAAGAGAACAATATGTTTATTAATTATAACAATTATTACAACTTAACAGGTAAAAAAAAATGCCTTTAATAATAATTTAATACGAAATTCCTACAATTCTTTTCATTTACAATGGAATTTCAATCGAAAGAATATTCTTATTCCTGTTACGTATTTGTAGAAGGGTAATTAGTAAATGTTTACTTTTATTATAATTTGAACATACTTAATGAAATTTATAGATTCAGAGCAAAATACAATTGTGTCAGTAGATTATATTTCTCATTACGTGCTATTGTAAAAATGTAACGGCTTCCAATAACCAATAAAATACATTTTTCTCTTTGAGGTGTTTACTACTTTTATAAAAGCCTAATACCAACAGTATTCGGAACCCGATACGGCTCGAGAACTGAACATTTTAGAGGAAATTTCTTAAAACGTTGCTCAGAGCTGCTTTACTCGCTATTGTAAGATCGGTTTTCAATATTATACCGCAAACTTTCCAGTAAATACGTTTCTTAAGAAAAATATCAGACAAGTTGTAGAATAAAAAATAATTCAGTGCAAATGCAATGGATACCTATGTAGCGTTATTATTATCTCTCATAATATTTTAAAAATAACATAGTTATTTATTGCCATTTTGTCTTATTCTTCATTATATTTTATTTTATTGTAATAAGAAAATAATAAAAATTATATTTTTTTTTTTTTGTAATACCAATAATGCATATAATTTATTTTATTGCCTTTTACTTATTGGTATAAGTAATTTGCACAGAGCTACAGCCAAATTGCCTTCGTCAGGAAAGTGGAATTTAGCCACAGAACATAACTAATACATGAAGTGTACTGAGTTTTTTGTTAGATGAATGCCAGTGACGGTTGCCAAAAATTCCATTCTTTTCCTTTTTGTGACTGAGTAATCTTCTTTTTCCTTCTAGTTTCTTAAGCACGGATTATATTAAGGCTTACCATTCTAATTCTAAACTTAATGATCTAACCAACTATTTATAATCAAAAGATATGATCTATTTTCTGTTAATAACTTACAAAAGCTTCCAGTCTCCTCGGAGCTTTACTCAATAACTAAATTAAACTATGTCGTGTTAAAATGAAACATGATACGTTATTAGGAGATAACATTAGCATATTTAAATTTACAGACTATAGCAATGAATCCGGATGACTATCAAAAAGTACATAGATAAAGCAACGATTAATTTTTGTGATGTACGAAAATATATTTTTACTTATATCCGCACGCTTATCTTTGAAAAAATTACAATTGATTTTATATTACGACTTATTACTAAAAATAATGATAAACGTATTCTATAATAATATTTGTTTTTATCAGTATTGAAGAACGATCCAACCCTTTAATAATATTAAGATTAGAACGTGTTCCGGATAAACTGCTGGCAGACACTAAGATAATACAAAATCACTTCTCCAAAGATATACTTACACCCACTCACTATCATGTTAATATTACAGATTACACAACATAATACTACTTGCTTTAAGTCAATATACTGGGGAACAAGATTATAATAAATATTTAAAGTATTTTGTTTATGAACCACTGGCGACGACCACAGCTCACACAGTCTTATACTTGGGTCAAAGAAGATTTTTAATCTCGTTCGTATAAGATTTTATTTATTTATAATATTTTTTGTATACCTAATAGTTTATAAGTTTATTTATACATTTTTATATTTTTCACTTTGAAAATGACAGGATACGAACTTCTACGCGACGTAGACGTCTACAGATCAACAATTTATTATTTTGTAGAAATATCTTAACTCTCAACAAAATTAAAGATTATTATAATTAAAACAATATCACATTAGACCAGATTGTATCAGGATTAAAATGCAATTTCTCTTTAAGGCGTTCTTAATGTAAATTAGTAATATTTGTAGACTTTTATAATTTTGCTGTGTAGTAATTATAGTAAAAATCAACTTCCTTATAAATAATAGTTTTACAGTAAGCTGATGTGAATAATGGTTAAATTGATCGCTTTAAGGATTTTGATTTAAGTATTATAATTAATAATAAATATTTATTTAAATATGTATTTTATGAATAAAAATAAAACTGTTTTTTTATGGTTGGCATAACAAATCACTATTGTATATTTCGGCTACAATTAAAAATAAAACTTATAATTTCCATGAAACAAAAGATTTAAAAACACTCAATCAATAAATGAATAGCAATATTGTTCGATATCATTCATTGACAAACAAAATATACTAAACCAGTAAATATGATATATTCCCTAAGGAAGAGGAATAAATGTCGAGTAGTAATTTTATTAACTTGAGACATGAACTCAACTACCTCTAGGCCTCAAAAAATTACAAATGTTTTTTCCTTATCTTTTATCAACATTAATGCTGATGAATGCTTTCGTTTAAATGAAACATTTTTAAGAATAAAACTGTATGTAAACAAATAACAATTGTTTCACATTAGTTTCTTTTTTTTTATAAACTGTTATAAGTTCGATAAACCACACTCAGTGTTTGTTAAAACTCCGCTATAGAATCTCACTAATTATATTATTAATTTGTTTAAATTGTTGGATAGATTTTCGAACAATTTGTCTTATCCTCAGTACAAAATCATGAAGCAACGAGCGTAACAAGCAATAAAACTAATATAGTGTAATACTTACCAAAGATAGCACTTTCCCGGGTGTTCAATGTTCGTTATCTTTACACCGGATTTAGATAACAACCACCAAACCTGCGCGTCGCAACGTGACAGTAACTACCAGTGAAGTATATCACGACACCTCACTACCGACGTTCTGAGCAAATTGTGGATTTGAAGATTATTTTAATCCGGGTAATTCAAAGTCTGCTGAATAATATATTAAACTAGGGCATTGCCTTCTTTATTTTCTATTTTAATTGTATATTGTAATAGAAATTTTAGATAAATGAAATAAATATCTAATACGGTAAAATTTTATTTTCTACCGTATTAGATGTAGTCATCGGAGTATTTGGATTGAATGACATTAGTAGTATTACTAATTTTATATTCGATATATCGAATGAATTTTATCCTAAGCTTATCTGTGTGTTTAATACAAAGCAGGAGGACAATTCACAATCATAATTCACTCTGAAGGTTATAATTTAAAATACATTTTTTATAAAAAAAAGACAATTCTAAATATACTTGTTTTTCAGTAAGTATAATATGATTTATTTTCCAAGGGTATAACACATTTTTGTATAAAAAAAATCTTCAATCAGGATATTAATATCATGGGACTAAATGAATTGCCGCTTTACCGTCGATCTCGCATGAAACGTCGCTGTCAATCGAATCATTAATTAGTCAGATTCAAGATAAAGTAATTTCTCTTCTGTTGAAAGGCTCATTAGCTAAGTAAAAATGAAAAGACACGAAAACAAAAGAAATGACTAGCACTTTGACGTAAGGTAGACTTTTATTTGGCGTGTATTATCATTGTCTAAGGAAACAGTAATCCATCATAACGGCCGTATTTCTGGAACCTCTAATAAATAAAATATCAAAGTTTGCTAAGACGTTAAATTAAAATTGAATCAATCTATGCAATTTGCGTTTGTTTAATAAATATTGCATATTGCATTTTTCTTAAATTAAATTAAAATCATTTGTTTTATACATTTAAACGCGTAGAAACTGTATTATACTTAGAAATTATGCTTTTCGATAAGCTTTTCAGGAAGTCTTGTACGATATGATTATTTATAGTTACGTTTCTTTATTGACTTGATTCCTAAGTAATTTTAATTTTGATTATATTATGTAAGGTCATTGTATTAATTAATATATGATTGTTATTGTATGATTTATAGTATTTAATATCTATTTAGTATTCAGTATCTGATTATGTTGCTATGATTATGAAATTTTGATGCAATTGTTAAATAATAATTTACCATGAAATGAATTATGGAATGGATAGATGACGGTGGTTATAAATACTACACGCTGGACAGTCAGCGGGCATTAATTGTTTACTCACTGAATTGTGAAGACGAAAAATGTAAATAATAAGTGTTTAATTTGTCTTTATTATTTGAAAATACGAATCCAGAGCTGATCTTTTAATTATGTACATATTAGTAATATATAAAGTATATTCAACGTGCAATGCTCGTCTCTGTTGTAGATTTATTAACAATCGATCAAATCAAATCGTTGCAGAAGATATTGAAATTATAAATAGAAATTTATTAAATATTAAGTAGTAGAGGACTGAACTTATATACAAAATAAAAAGTCGCGTCTTCCAGCCATGCTGATAGGCATTGTCAGTATCTTGAGCTGATCTTCTTCGAGGGCTGTTGCATAATGGCTGCTAAATGCATAGTTCATGTTCATGGACATGCTTTTTAGAACCGTGCAAATTTAGCATGATATTTCACAAGTGCAATTTATGTATTCAATCGTATTTGAAATAAAATTAAAAATGTTGATTTTAACTTTTAATGTAATTTGACCTTGGCTTGTTGTAAACCCCTTCAAGTGTAATGTCTAGGTTTTACGAGACGGTCTACTTTCAGAAAAAAGCAGAGTAGTCTTAAGCGATTCCTGTAGTGCTCAATTTTGACTATGGGGTTTGTTGACTGTATATCTTGTTGTTGTCTGGGTATCTCTAAAAAGACAATTTCTGTGTTGTTATGTAAGTACTTGTTATTTTCGGTTATGTCTAAAAATTATTGACTTCTTCACTAACTTATTTATAAACTCCAATCCATCTCCATTGTGGAAACTTCGGGGAAATATTACGAGTTATTGACACGAGTATAGAATGATTAAAAAAAAATATATAAAAATATACTTCTTCGTCTACTACCTAGTTTGATATTTGTAAACATTTATTTTGATTATAATTTTATCCTATTATAAATCATTTACGTCGTATCTTAAAAAACTTTGTTTATATTTGTATCATAAATTTCTAACCTAAAATGTAATTTGGAAGTATTAACTTCGACACAAGTGCTATTCAAGGGCATCTCTGTCGTCGTAATCTCTTGCAAATTTTTTTTTGCGAGCTTTTTAAATTCTGTTTATCTCAACTAACACTTTTGTTAATATTTTATATATTTCAAATACATTTCTATATGTTTTCTTCAGACATTGATAAGCAGTGGACTCAAACATGTTTTCAGTAAACTAGAGTTTCTTTTCCACTCGTGGTAAGCACTTGATCATTTATTTTAGTCATAAACAACCATTGATCCTTAGTTATATATCTCAATTATAAAATAACCTTAGTAACTTCCATATTATATTTAAACAACGTCGCTATATTCGTTTAATTGCTTGCCAATATTATATTATCAATGTAAAATTAATATGAATAGAATTAATTAACCGCAACCGACGTCACTTATATGATATTTCGACAATTTAAAAGCTTTGTAAATCGAAATTGTTGATTTGTTTGTCGTGCTGTTCACAAACCAATACACATATTATAGAGATGAGATCATAGTTCTGTGTATTACGGAAGCGAAGTGTAAAAGTGTTGTCGCTGTTCATTTTGCTACACAGACAATTCTCCCTATACATGATGGCTGCGTTATAACTCCGTCAACGCTGGCGTTGTTTTATACAAATGGATTTTTTTAACATACATATAAAATTTTTAAATACTACATTTTCCTCTAAGTTATTAAGCCCGAGCCAAATAATATTAATTATTCTCTGATGACCCGTTTCCAACATAAATATATCACTTGCAATATTAAAGCTGACGTTGACAAAAAATAAACGTTTAGTTCCGAAACTCTCGTACTATGCGATTTAGTACATCAATATGGTTGTAACACGTGACAGTACGACAATAGGTTTCATCTCAATTATATATTTAGTTATCAGTTCCTGACATATCAGAAATAAGTATTATTTTTACTTGCTTCGTGAAAAAAATGTTTGGTCATTTCAAAATAAGTAATAAATTGGTCAAAAGCTTTTATTTTTGATAAAAATTACATGTTACTGAATAAAAAACTTATATTTTATATATCATGGCCTAGTTTACACCAACATTTTAAAGTTGTTTTGAAAATTTTTCGAGAATAGAAGGTATTCTCGAAAATTTTTTACTAATACTAAAAAGTTGTTAACTGAAAAACAGTTCTGTTTGTAATAATATGAATCATAAGTGGTCTGTGTGTGTTACGAATTAAATGAACTATAGTTCAAACCTCTCGAGTTTTGTTAAATTTGGTAAAGCTTCTATTGAAATTTTATGTAATTTCATCGTGTTCGTAAGAAAAAGATATGTTACAGAAACTTTTAACATGCAATAACTATTTTTTGTTGTTCGTTCTTTTACGACAATCATTCAACCTGACTTTTAAAAGGCTGTTTACGCAATTTTTTTAAAACTCCTTTAAATTCATTAAATTTTATATATTTTTTTATTCCATATTTGTATTTTTACAATGAATATCACAGTTATAATGTGTCAGTTTCCGGAGAGCTTTCAAAAGTCAGTTTTATATTTTATTATACTGCATCAGACTTTAAAAAGGATTACCCCAGAATTCCATTTACGTGTCAAATAAAAGTAACAAACAAAAGTTAAAAGGATTTATTTAAAATTGTTCGCTTTTGTACACATGAGGAGACATATTATCTAATACAAAAATCTGTTACTCTCTAAAAGTAAGAATAAACAATGAAAATCTCAATTTACATTACTCGAATAAAACCAAGTCTTAAATTTTTCTATAACGTGCAAAACAAAATGCATTATGCGAGCGTGGCGCCGGTGAAGATCAGATACCATCAATTATTACCAACTGACAGGATATTTTCACTGCATAAAAATAAAGATATATGTTAAAACTATTTATAATAATCACCTCCTTGTGTATTGTATTCTATATATCTAAAAAGGTTCTTGCCATTTAATCTATCCAAGTGGGTAAATGTTAGCCTTATTTATATGTAATATAAGTTCTTTTTTCATCGGATTTCGATTAAAGCTGAAATTCAGTTTAAACAATGACAAGAAAATTGTAAAAGTTTCACAAGTTCAGGCTAAAGTACTTCATGCTTGTCGGAACTTTATATATAACAGTAATATTCAAGTAAAATATTACAGGTTAAATTGAAACCTTACGTATGGAGGTGTCTTTTTTTATTTATATATTTTTTATTATATTAATCCACTTCAGCGCATCGTGCGTGTGGTTTAAATTCTTACGAGGATCATGATCTGTCCCATGTTCATCATGTTTTAGCGGATCGTTCGTGAGATTCACATCCGTTCCTACGAGGATCATGACCCGTCATCGTTCATTGATTATAATAAATGGATGATTTACGTTGGAACACTTTTATGTTTATATATTAAAATAAGCGACGACTTTTAAACAACTCGATAAAAAATTGTTGTAAAATATATCTTTCTTATAGACGATATGGCTTTTTGATGTCTATCTAGCCGTTGTCAATAAAAGGTAATATTTTATAACACTTACTAAATTGAGCGGATTTTAATCACGGTGGAGATTTAAGAGTCCAGATTAACCCAAATACGACGAATCCCTGTAAATAAATTAAATAATTTAAGTTAAGAGGCTTTTATAATAACTGTATTAATGGTGCATACTTCTGTTGATAAAGCTGTAAGTCTTCCAAATAAAGGATATATTATAAGTATTAAAAAATCAAAATTAGGTTATGAGAGGACAGAACTAACCTAGGATAAATGATAACAACCAAGAGAAATGGCTTGCTGATGTTATGGGGAAAATACTATTTGGCAAGGTCAAAGATATTTGTTTTAGAGAGAATATCGAGAAGCACACCACAGTTAAAGAAATTTTACGCATTAAGGAAGTCGAATATGAGTTTATCTTTCATATCGTCACAGATGTCATCATTGTTTTGAGTTATAGAAAAGGGAGTCGCTGGCAACATCAATAAAACATGTATATATGACGATAAATAATTTGCAACCGATCCACTGACTGAATATTGATCAGCATGATTTATAGTATGATTCATCTAATAAAAATGAGCACATCCGAAAAAAAAAAACGGGAATGTTTTATATGAAAAAAATTTCGCTTTTCTTTGTTTTAATTATAAGATAATTTATTTAATACTTTTATTTTAAAAACAATATAAAAGACCAATACCTTTACTCAAATTGCAAAAATATTTAATGATTTGATTGAATTTAATTAAAAACTTATGATATCTTTACTTTATTGTAACATATAGCATCACTGAACTTGAGAATATAAGAAACTCAAGTGTTCCAATAGTATTTCATGAATTCGCAAACGCAGCCGCTGCGAGGAGCACCGCACCTGATCCAAATCATAATGAAATTTATTTTGACTTCAACTCTGAGAAAGATGTTTATTTTACTTTATACAAATTATTTATGATTTTTCCAATCTCGATTGGGTTAATGACAAAACTGGTTAGTCTAACGTTTTTCCATAAGGTATCGTGTATTGGTAGGCCTGGTGAGGGGGGAGGGTGACCCCTCTTACCTAACATAGGCCTACGATGAGAGGGTGCTCTACGTTGCTCGGGGCACTCTCATTCGGGGGGTCCCGCCGGGGCGTCACGGTGTGTGATAACGCGATCCCGTGACGTCCTATTACGGCGCAGAGGGCAACCGTTGGTTTTTTAGTGGGTAGCCTTAAAAATAGCAGCATCCTCTATGCTGCCGGGTAGCCCCACTTAACCGCCCGGCCGTCACCCCCCTGGGCCGACGGGGTACCCGTAACGGGTTTTTCCAACGGAAAAAAAAAATCTATAATTTAACTATCCTCGTAAACCTTAATTAAACATAGTGGACATTTCTTCGTTTAATATGTTAAAAAATAATTTCAATGAACATTATGCACTGTATAATCCTTGCGGATACGGGGCAGGTGCGGGTGAGTACCAACCACCTGTCCCGTATCTGCGATATATTTGGATCATTTAAATTTATTACGTTTTGTTGATGCTTTTTTATTCTCTCAATAAAGTTTACATGATTTGCTATTGCTATATACTATTAATTTTCAATATATACATAATCCCATACCAATCGGACTGGAACTATGGGAGCCACTATGTTATCCACTGTCAAATGATTCAATTAGGACAAATTCTTAATATCAATATGAAAAGGTTACCTCTTACTCCGTCTTTTAATATGTATATTTTTTATACCTATGGCTTTTATTGAGCTGGAACTTTTACGACCCATCCGAAAATTTTTAGCATATAACACTATGTTCAATTTTGTATACAACACTTTTGTACACAATTTGTTTTTAATTTCAATAGCACACTACTCGTATTATTGTAAACTGCATTATTTGCTTTTGTTCAAGGTTTTGTTTGAAAATATTATCTTATCTACATCTTTATCTTGTCATACAGAGTTTTACTTATCTGTTTTATTCTCAACCTGTACTTCTCTCGTATTTTATTTCATATTCTTGATATTTTTAGAAATCTATTCGTCTACATTTTTGCAGACATCAATTAAATTTCATTGCTCTTAGTTCCATACATTTCATTTTTCAACTTATACTTTTCTAATGGTTTTAATTATTGGTTTTAATCTTTTAAAAGCAATTACATTAAAACTACAGAATTATTTTTATAGAATTTTTTATAGCAAAAATGTCAGTATATATTTTTCTAAGTACATTTCACTTTCATTATAACAAATAAGTGTAGACATATTTGATCCTAATACTATTTTACGCTTCTTATAACTGCCTTTTATTAATTGTAAAAAGCTTATAAAAACCTATAAATCCTAATACTGTTATTTTATTGAGGCATGAACTCGCTTTTAATCCAAAAAAATATATATTTTAGTGAAAACACCAAGTTATATTTTTTTCTAAGTCCGCAATCGGTTGACCACCACAAACTTATTTTTATATTTCTATAAGTAGAACCTCCATCTTAGGGAATAATCCCTGTATTGCGAGGGGTTATGAGAATATTATTAACCGAGTAGAATATTTTTTATATTCGACAGAAAAAGATCTATAGGACACACAAACTACTTTGCTTTGCTACTGTTTTTGTGAAGAATATAATTTTCAAGTTTCAATTTTCACATTATCTTTTATACTTAGTGTTCGTCAATAAACTTTTAGATATAATTTAACTCAAAACAAAATAAATGTTAGAACAATATTGGATTTTACTAACAGCGATAATTCCTCAAAATGAATGAAAAGATCATCTGAATTTTACTCAATGAAACTTTGAAACAATTCGAGCTGCGGATTATCTCTCACACCCACAGAATAATCGCTTAATCTCTCCATAATAAATGTGAATAAATTAATTTAGAACTTTTGTTTCACAAAACAACAATCATTCTCGTTGCCTGCCACGCGTGACGAGTCTTATTAATTATATAAGTGTTCAATGTTCAGAGATGTCTTAAATTAATCAGTCACACGTTGCCCTAAATAACTAGTTGTGATACGAATAATAGGAACGTTACATTTATTTAGCCGATATAAAACTATCTTGAGTGACTTTCGTATTGTACATTATATGTGAAAGATTATTAAGTCAGATAAGATTTGTTTGCAATAATCGTTATATTTCAGTCAATTAAATAAAATATAATTAATAAACACCTGAACCTATCTTTTAAAACAAGATAATCGAGAAAGACTACTATGAATACTACTACTCTATGCCCGTAAACTCAGGAACCGTTGGAGGTAGGTGACAAATAAACTGACTGACTGACAGACACCATCATCTCGTCTTACCGCGAATACGTTTCATGCAAAGCATTCGAAACGTCGGGTTAAATTTAAAAATGTAATAATAAACGCGAGTTATATCCGTAAAATAGTTTTATTGAAAAGTGTAGTATTCGTGTAAATCTTAGAAAACATTAATCAAGAAAGCTTTATATTTGGTTCTGTGACAAAGTAAGTAATAATTTTTAAGGTTAATCTGTAAATTTTCATAGATAGACATCTAAATCATAGAACTAATAGGTGACCGCACGTTTTCTACAACTTCTTTCTTTTATGAGACCGTGATTTATATCGTGGAAGAGTTGAGTTTCGAAATTATGAACTCAAGGGAACTTTTATCTTTTAATCTTTTCATACTGTCACAAGTCTTTAAATTTAATTTATACTTTTAAAAGTTAAAATTTTTATCTCTTTATTTATTCGTTTATGTTAATTGTACATAAAATTATCCTTAAAGAAAGTACCTAATTTTAAACAAATAGTTATCATTTTTTTTTGTTTTTCCGTGATCCATGATTAGTGTTATATATGGCTGTACTTATTTACTTACATACTACTGGAATTGCCCGACTAGACATGAACCCATTTGGAGTCCTTATTCGTGAATTCAATTCCGCCATAATATAAATGTAAATTATGTTCACTAAGTCCTAGTTACCATAATTTAATGTAAAAAAATAAAATAATCTGTATTGGTTTATACGATACGTATCGCACTTAAGCGTCGAAATATACTTCTATTTGCTGCTGTTACAAAAGTAATCAAGGTACAAGTAAATAAGTCGATTGGAAAAATCTGTGAATTACATGCGAAGAGTTGTATCATAATCTGCAGAATAAATCACTAGGTATTCATGATATTCTAAAGTACTTTCTTGTGCTTAATGGTCCTGATATGTTTGATAAATACGAGGCAGGTTTCTTCCGCCATATTTACGAAATCATAACAGGTAAGAAATGTTGGACTTATCAATATGTTCCAGTAATAAAGCTCCAGTCAACAGTAAAGCTTCAAAAGGTTTCAACGCCTAAAAAAGTGACACCATTCAGGATCGCTGAAAATTTATTAACCCCATTTTTAACATATTTGTTATAATTTTCTCTGTTCTTTTTTTTCGAGTTTTTAATAATTTTAAAACGTATAAAACCTATAGAATATTTATATTCTTATATTTTAAACTTTTTGTTTGTCCTAGTAAATACTTTTATTTATCGACAAGAAAGGAATGGGTGTTTATTAGTTTGACCATTTCTTATTTTTCCTTCTTCATTTCTTATAGTTCTTCACTTCTTATAGTTCCTTTCGTGGCTAGATCACGGTGGGTGTAAAGGTGTATATTTATTCATTTTATAACAGTGAATTGCTTGTTATAATCGAATGTCGTTAACAAAATTTTATACAATTTCTCAATTGTATCACATCAGACCCTCTGTTGGATGTATTGCTATCGAAGAGTCATTTTATCACTGAGTTTACAGTCAATTGGGCACTAATTAGTTCTGATAACAAACTCATCTTACGGAAAACACATTTACACACTATTTTATAAAACTATTAGCTTGATAATGCGCATTATTATTATCTAACTATTTTATGTTAACTCACTTATATTTTGAAAATAAGTTAACTATGTCATGTCATATATTGATTATATCATTAGAATTTTCGAAAAGTAACAACTAATACAGAGGCGTGTTAGATATAAAAACTAATATAACTAATTCGATAAAGTCACGTGAATATGAAAATATAAAAAAATGGATATAGAAACTTGGGACAGTTTTTTTCAAAATCCACAAGTTTTTTAAAAAAACATATTAATTAAGTTTCGTAATTTGTAGAAGTATATGAGTAGCTGTTGTCGGTGTTTAGTATTGACTTCCTGGTGCCACCATTAGACTGATGAGAAATATTGACTGCAATAATTTGTTAAAATATTAGCATAATACAAGAATAAAGAAATATTGTGATTAAACTTATCTCATAAACGAGAAAGTCAGAACAAATTAAATTTATAATAGTAATTTTCTGGCTTCGATTTCAAATTATTCATTTTATAACAGAATTATTGGGGGTTGAAGCTGAAAGTTTAGAATTTAGGATAATTACAGCGACCTTCAGACTTATTTCATTATATTTTAGTATACGTACAGTAGTTTACTGGTGTTTCACAAAAAACTTTCAAAGATCTACTTTTACGAGAAGTAATCAAAGTACAAAATGTATTAGACAATAATAATTTGGAGAATTAAAGTAAAACAAAAAAAAATATTAAATCAAAATCTTCGACAATTTTAAAGCGATTGGTACTTTTGGAGAAATACTTGCAAAATTTTTATAAGTTGTAATTTTAGCAGTATTTGTACGATACTTTAAAATGTGTTTAAACGTTTCATATAAAGTAAGTAAGTAGTTAGTTTTTTAAATAGTGTTGGTAACCTTTTAGTGTCATGGATATTTTTACAAGGATTGTTTTTTGTTTTACCAATGTTGTGTTTTAGACTTCGATTTCCACGTAAAGCGCCATTTTTCGTTTTCTAACCACTAGTATATTAAGTGTGAAAAGTAAAAAAAACTTTATTTACGAATAAAAGTGTTATGAAACTTCAATATTGCTTCCGAATACTGATCAAAACCATTCAAAGCATTACAACACTTTTCAATAAATATTTTTAATAATAAACATTGCTAATAGTTATATTAACACCTGAACGCAGATAAAATCGGATTTGCTAAATTTTTATACAAAAATTTTTGATACAATAATTACAAAATGTATTGATGTTATGATTTTTTTTCCACCCTTGAAGCCTGCTCTTTCTTTTGTTTAGATACAGTTACTTTGATTTTAGTCTGTTTAAAACTATAATCTTTTAATGACTGTAAATATCATTCGAAGTGAAAACTATCATACAAAACAAGAAAGAGAAGAGTGACCCATAAAATTTAAATTACAACTTTATAATTGAAGTTAAGATTTTATTGATATCATTAATTATTATTACAAATGCTTCTTTATTGAATTAATTAAATAATCTAAGTTGATAAAGTAAGTAATATTTAATCTCCCAGGAATTACCAAATCATTTAATAGTAACATGAATTGGATACAACAGACGACTAATTAAAATTTAGCCATGCGTTGCATCCATTAGTCTGCAATACGTCATGGTTGTTTGATAAAACGAATGATACAATACATCATTGTTGCAAAATTCAAATTCCGTACTTGCTTTTTGTACCAAAAAACCACAGACCAGAAACTTCGACAATGGTCATTTATATAATATGTTAACTAGCGTTTGTAAGGGTCTTTGTTTAATTTGAATCCAAATAATAAGCAATTGCTCGAAAGCATCTTATGTGTTCATGCTGAAAGTTTGAATATAAACATGAGAGATCTCGAGTCAACAAATGTTAACAAAACATAGTATGGAAAATTGTCTTATAATAGCTTAGTGTCAATTAGGATACTGTTGAATTAACAAGAAGGAACATATTTCGGTGTTGCATGTTACGTAGTTAATAAACCAGCTTAAATAGTTAATAGTTTGTGAATTAAAATCAAATTTTAAATATATAGATGGCTAATATTATAATTTATCGAAATATTCAAAATCACCTTATCTAACTAAAATAGTTAATAATAAATTCAAAGGTTAATTTAACATAGTTGAAATAAGTTACAAATTAAGAAAATGTCAGTATGACTTTTGTTTGTTTCGTGCGTTCTGAATATCGAAATGCGACATGAAATGAAAATGAAACCAGAAACGTCCCGAATTTGGGAGCGAATTAGGTTCGGAATACAAATAAGCTGAAACGAAATACGAAGTTGCTTTGGGAATAGACGTCTGAGTATTCATGGTGGACTCATGTATGTAAAATACTTTTCATCTACTAACACTCTGTATATAAAATATAATTTGTTTTGTGTGAAATCTACAATCACAATACGTCTTTAAAATGTGCGAGAGTGTAACCACGGGTTATTGCTTTTTTTTATTTCTTTTTTTCATGATACTCTTTCCTTCATGCCTTTTCTTTCTAGTAACGTTTTTTTGATAGAGTCCATATTAATAATAGGAAAAAATGATATACGTTTCGGATTTTCTTAGGTCCAAAAATTATACTTTTATTTATAGACGTTAAAGCATCATGGTCAATATTATTTTATGTTATAAAAAAGGTAATAAAATATAACTCACAGGTTGTGAAAGAATGTGATAGGACAAGCTGACCCTCACCCCTAAATTTTAATGGTCAATTTGTTTTAGAAATTGAACCTATATTAATTTAGACCATTACGGGTTACACTAATAGCTTCCTGCCAAACGTAACTTTGTTTCCTAACTGTTTCTGTTTTCAAAGTACTATTTTGTTCTAGTGTTCTACTTCAACTAAGTTTGTATAACTTTGGGTTTAAAAGCATTTAGAAATAGAATGCTACAAATTAGTATCTAACTTAATTATTAATGTAAGTCACAATTGGATTAATATAGATATCTTACTTATACTAAAATATTTCACGTAAAGGAATATGTTTCTGATATATTGCGCTTACTTGTACATGATACAATGAAGAACTCAAGTGTATAAGAATCTTTTGTGATATAAATAAACAGAAAATTAATTTATTAATGAAACGAAATTTTGCCTACGGCTTTGCCTGCATGGTATGTAGATTTACAGTACCCTATGTCTTAACGCAGGCTCAAGATTATCTTTATGAAATTTCATCATATAACGTCTCAGCTTAGCCGTACACTATACATTTATTAATCGTTTTATTTACATACACAGATATATTAATGGATAGACTGAGACAAGTTACATGAGTGAATTTATTATATATATTTTATTAATAGGTGTAATGGTTTAGCAGTTATAAAAAATGCAGGGGTGAGTGGGAGTGGCGTTGGATATCATTCAAACATACTTTCGACCACCCGCCGGTATTTTATTTGTCCGTGAGCAAAGTTTCATCTCGATCGGCGCAGTTGTTTAATAGGGAATAGCGAACACACAAAAAAAACTTTAATAAATAAGGAAAAGATTCCAACTAAGGACATCTGGGAAACCCAAAACACATCCATAAAAAATTTTCAACATGACTGAACTGAACATCAATTGTCGAGCTGACTTCTAAAATATTACTTCTGTAGCTTTGATGAATCAGAATATACAAATAGACTCATAATTTCAGATAATTTTCATACTATGTTAACACGGCATGGAAGTATCATTTAAAACAATATTATATATTAAGAAATATAAATGAACATAATTAATTAATAAAAAAAGAAATTACCTTATAAAATGTGAAAAATTTAAATCTAAAAAATCTAAAATATTTAATAAACATTTACTTGATTTCTGATCGTATTTGAGAAATTTCACTTTCAAACTTTTGTAAACCGTCGATTTAACACCTAAAACCAGCTAATTTAAAAAATAATTTCTACTTAACTGTTTTGAAATGAGTTAGATGATATAACAACAATTACAAGTTGAAGGTATACATACTCTAAAAGTGCTCTCAGGGGTACTTAGTGCCCAGAGTTAAAAGGACCGGGAATTATTTAATTATTAAATGTTCACGTTTTTACTCTCCATCTTCATTTTTGGGGAGAACTATAACGACATTTATGTCTCTAAGAGCGAAATGATTTGTGATTTATTGTTATTAGAAACTAGCGAAATTAATGGTTATTATCTTTATTAATAGTTATTATCTTTATTCATAGTTTTTTTTATTTTCCTCGCTTTATAAAAAAGTGGTAATAAAACATTCGTCGTATTCCTTTTTATTTAATAGCCGTTGAGAAGAGCATTACGTCAACTTAAAGTTGCTTATCCGTAGTATTTTCACAGCACTTACTTCTGAGTAAAATATGTATGTGACAGTGTGTCAAGAGCTAAAAGTGTTTATCTGTGTGTATGTTGTATTCTATACTGCTTAATAAGTACTTAGCGTAGTATTATGAAAGTCTATAAAGGCTTAGGTTTGTTAGGATGTATGTATATTAGCACGGATGGATATTTGAAGCTCTTTTAACGTAAACCCACTAACTTTTATCAAAAAAACCTGTGTATTATTATATTACTTATATACTTATATATCGAAATTTTGATATATAATAATAAAAATTTTTAGAAGAAACTCAGAGAAATAAAATAATATTGAATTGTTTTTGTTTTTTTCTTCAATACTCTTCGGATTTTAAGAAGTTTGATATATTTTATTACGCTGATCAAATTATATACTTTTTATTCTCTTATCTTTAAAAGGAATACTTATTAAATTAAATAAATATAAAATACAAATATTTTGTGGTTTATTTTCTTTTGTTGGTTTAGGGTCTAAAATCATCAGTCACGTAATAATCGCGAGGTTAGAGGTAAAAAAGGTGTGAAAAATTATTAAAACTCATACATTTTTAATAAATAACCTTGAAATTTTATATATATACCTATTAATGCCTAAGGGTGCTTTTTTTATTTAATGATTCTAGATACGTGTTGATGACAAATACCAAATAGGAAGTTGCAATGCCCCAGTAGTTTTTGACTAAAAAAATAATAAACATACTTACATCCGCACAAACTTTCAAATTTACAATAATAGTAAGATATTGGTTTTATATGGAAACTGCAAAGTTTGGGTCATATTTATGACATTAGGCTAGCAAGACAAATTGCAGGATTTAATAATGTTCAACCTTTTTACGAACATAATTCATATTTTTTTCTATTAAGTAGGGAAAACTATTTTATAAGGTTTTCTAATATGTTCCGTCCGGGTATATTTACGATAACTCCGAGACGGCACATAGTTAAATGCTGAAAATTAGTATGTTTAATATATGTGAAAATTTCAGACAGACTTTCATAATTAATTCTACAGTTGTTGAATTTAGTTTTTGAACTACGAATTATTATTCATTTTGCGCTTAACCCATTTTTTGCAGTCTAGCTCATACTTGACAATATTTCGCTACTTAAAACTTTTGAGCTTTTTTTAAATACTATTATTATAAATGAAATAAAATAGTATAATGATTAAATTATAAAATTTTAAATGAATATAAATAGAGTAAATATACAGGCCAATAAAAATATAATAATATTTATAAAATAAACCATGCTTTTAAGGAAATAAAAACTAATTTAAATACACTGAACCTCTTACTTACGCGACGAACCGTGGAATTGGATATCTAAGTGCTTTCTTATTATAATATCTTATTAATATTATACAGTATTGATAGTGAGTGAGCGAGAGATGACGAGCGAAGTGCTACAGGTGCGCATTCCCAAGTATATAATAAAGTCAAACATGAGCAGAATTATTTTCGGTACGAAGAACGAGTAGTAATAGTATACTACTTTTCTGAAGTTTCATTTTTGCCGTGTGGAAAGGCCCACTCACTTTTTTTAAATATTAAAATATAATTAAATTTGAGGTTGTACGATTCTGTAATCTGGTTGATTATTAATACTTACAGGAGCACAGGGTTAGGTACGTATACATTTGTACGTCACAAATGTTTCCATACGTAGAAAACATCAAAGTAAAAATGGAACTATGAAATGAATTTTTTGGAAGCGTTTCTATAGGTACATTTAATAAAAAACGCATTCATTTTATTGTTAATACCTTTTGTAAATTGTGAAACCTTTAGATCGACATTACATCATAAATTAGGTTATTATTTTATATCGTGGGCCGTCGCTAAATGAAGAATTTTATATTTATAATCCCCAAGAATAGAGCACACTTGAAACAAATAGAAAATGAATAAAATTATAGTTTTCAAATTTAAATATTTGAATCAACACTAAAAATTCATTTTTTTTATTATTTTTTTATTTTTTTTTATAATTGTCATACAAGCCTGAATCTGCAGCTCAAGTCAAGATTTCGTAGCATATTTAGAACTGTGTGGTCTTAGGTTGGCTAAAAATGATACGTCGTCGGTACAACTACAAGGTTAAGGAACAAGTTTAAAACATGCCGAGTGTATCATATTAGAGTGGCAAGAAATAATGTCATTAGAGTCTTTGTTACATTGTCTATTCGCTGAACTCAAATGTGCAAAGGTGTGACAATTTGAATTGACTTTGGTAAAGGTGACTTGTACATTTTTCGGCCATACAGTTTCAAGCGAAGTTTAATTATAGGACCGTGAATAAACTAAAATGGAAGGTAGTATAGTGGACCATGCAGTAGCATAATTAGGAGCAAAGTTATTTGAAGACAGACAGGCTTACCACTTAGTAGAGTAACATAATAATGCAACGTTTGCGTATCTAAGCTTGCGTAACAAACTTACAGGAAAAAAACCTTGTAGTATGCTTATAATATGTAATATATATATAACTTGTAATATGAGTGAATTAAATAGACTAAGAAACATAAAGTAAAAAAAGAACTAGAAAATAAATTAAGTAAAATATTTTTCAATTCAAACGAATAACAAGGCATTTTACATAATATTAGTACAAAGCTATGGTCTGAATAACAGAAGTATTTACTTAAAGAGCGCATATTTTATCTTTGAATTAACATAGTTTTTCTTTCACGTTTCAAGGAAACACTAATATTATCGAAGTAATTTTTTTTTAATTTATTTTATTTTTTACATTAATTTATAAAAGTACTGCGGAAATAGATCAATAGAAAATAATGGAAGTATCAGGATAAATGTATATTATTTTTATAATATTTCGACCAAGGTTAAACACAATTTCCGATTTGAAGTAAAATATTACCTAATATATAACATTCAGTTTTTTTTAACTAAAATAAGAAGGAAATCTTGCATTGTAAACTAGGTATAAAACTTCCAAGTGTTTTAATTGATAATAATATTTTTATTATTTCATGTTTGAACAATACAACTACGTCAAGTACCATATAATTATCTGTCTATTTCACCCTCCGTCTATCTGTTAGTCCGTCTACCCATTCTTCCCTCCTTCTGCCCATTGGTCTATCGTTCCATCAATCAATCCATCATGTCGTCCATTTATTGTTTGTCTTTATCGTTCTCAACTTGCGTTTCATCGAGTTTAAAAAAATATGTAATGTACAAATATAATCAATTAAATTAATCAAAATATTAATAAGAGTTTAATAAAAATCTTCCATTATTATAATAATATTTTTTTTTAATTTGTAACCTATAATTCTCATTTTAATCTTTTCATCCTTTGTTCTTCAAACAGTCTTGGTTCTTACTTTCTTGTTGTAATTATAATATAAGTATCGATGCATTGCGTTGTTTGATGAATGAAGACTTCTTATAAGTATAATAGAAATCAAAAAAATATTTTTTTCTCTAAGGTATCTTATACGTGAAGATTTCCGAAGTGTACTAAACATTTAGACCAGAAGTATATACACATTTCAATAAATTTAAATTTAAATTTTGTAAGTAAAATTTAATGTGAGGAACTAGTGCGTCTGACAATGTTAATTTAATTACAATCATGCTAAAATCAATAAATTTTTAATTAAACATCGTGCTATTCAAATAATATTAATCAATAAATATAACAATATTGTATTTTCTTAGCTTTTCACGAGATTTTCATCTCGTCTACCTGTGAACACTATTACTGCACAGTATCCGAAACGTCGGGTTAATATCAAAATGTAACCAAATTATACGCGAGTTTTAATCCGTAAAATAGTTTTATAACAATATTTTATGATATAATTTTACATAACAATAGCTAGTGAGTGTGTATGTGTGTATGAATGTGTATCTAGAACATTATGCCATAGATGTGTGGGTGCACCATTAGAAGTTTATAAATAGATAGTAGATGTATCATCGCTGGCACCAAGCCAATACATTAAAAAATTGATTACATCATCCGTCGATGGTGGAGTATAGACGCTCAATCCGCAATGTTACGTCAAGGCTCGTTAGCTCAGTAGGTTAGAGCGCCGATATACAAATTTACTTGACCATCGGAGGGCGGAGGTTCAAATCCTTCACGAGCCATAGCAAAAGTTATTAATGTTTTTAATTTTTTTTATTAATTACGTAATATATAAAGCACTAAAGTATTTCGGATTTACTGAGGATAACGTCTACTTTAAAAATAATAATTTAAGATCGATGAAACAACAAATTTTCAATAATAATTAATCCAAATCCTCTACACAACGGACTCCAAAATGAAATAAAATAAAAAAGAAATATCATTTCAAACACGTTAAAATATATACAAAAATAAAATTAATATATTTTCGAATATATAATAATTATACTCTCCCTTTACATATCTGCATGTGAGAAACAAGATATTACTGTAAATTAATGGACGTGGTTGCACAGAATAAAAATAAAATCAATTTCAGTCAATAAACCAATTCGGTTCTATAAATAGAAAAAAAAAACCGGTGTATATCTATGACACTTTTAGATAAAAACCATTTTATCTAGACATGGGCTGTTAAGTGCTGGTCATATCTTCGCACTTGAATAAAATAAAATGGTTTGGTGTGACAAACTTCTATTTTCTATGATGAATGCGTTTTATCCAGTTATATGTCCTCAGCCTACCCGGTCCATGGCTCCTTCATTGCAAACACTTGATCGTTGAAGGAGGCCATTGCAACCCAGCACCTCTCACTGCCCATCAAAGTGATTGTAAGTCCTACACTCAAATGTACGAAAATCTTCTTAATTATATTATATTTCACTATTAGCATTCAATTATTTTTTATACAATAATTTTAAGACAAACCTCTAAATATCAGCTTTAATTTACTCTACAAATATCAAAAATATCTTCTATAATATACATGTTTTTTATAAAGGCTGTAACCCTTACAAAGAGTATTACTACTTCTAAAAACAATATTAATATTACTATAGAATTTATTATATCGCCTCTAATAATGTTTTCAAATATTCCTTTATTCCGAGATACATATTGTATATTGAACATCATAAACGAAGCTCTGAAAGGGTCTTATGGGTTCTTATAAGTCGTAATTTAATTTAATCGAGGTCTATGAAAGTGTAACACAAACACTTTTCCGCAGAGGGTATAATGATGTGATTATATATATTTTTTATATTATTTCTCAAATTTACTAATAATACTTTTGATCCCCTTTATGCTGTAAGACATTCATGATAATGTTAGAATAAAACAGCTTGTCCAGTGATACTCAAAAGTTTAATAATTTAACATTTGCCTTTGAATGAAAGTTATAACCTTCTTACTTTAACTTTGAGGATCCATTATTAGTATTTTATATAATTTATGATGTTCTATCATAATTATACGAGTAATTCGTTCGAAGAGATTAGTATAATCGCTATTCCGCCATGTTCCGAGCTTATGAATAAGAGCCCCGAATTGATTAGATACTAGTGAGACAAATTTTGATAATATTTACGTGAATACTGCCGTTTTATATATAATTATATCTTACTATTGGCAATTAAATACACATAATAATAAAATGTGAATTAGCTGCTTGCATAATAATGTTTAATTACTAATTTATTCATTAATGGTTGCCATTACTACGATGCAACTAAATCATTTAGATTGTAAGGCAAAGATAGCTTATATCATTTGCTGTTCTGATCTGTTTAATATAAGTCCAATGATATACATCAGTTTATATTGTTTTTGATAAAAAAAAAGAGTTCGCAATATGTTATGAATTACTAAAAAAATAAAATATAAAAATGTATATTAATATCATATTTTTATAGAAAATATTTTTATATTTTCACACTATAAAATAATTATATTTTCACACGATAAAATAATTGGAGAAAAAAATGCTGAAACAAATACTTTTTCAGAACTATTTAATTTTACATGGAATGTATTTTTGCGACCTTCCTAAAATAAAATTAATAAACCTCTCCGCTAAGCTGAACGATCATTAAAATATAAAACTACACAGTGAGGACTTCGGCATAGATTTTTGTAATTGACTGTGCGGCTCTAGATCTAATAATACACTGATTATTTTGTTTTAAACAAACATCATATTTTGTGTTCAAAATAAATTAACCTTATGATCATAATTTAAAATATTTTTATTTGATTTAAAATAAATAATAATATTCCAAATATTAAATACTAGACATTGTATCTGAAGAAAGTTATTTCAGACTTTTACAGTATAGAATCATATTTAAAAGTTGAGGTCATGAGGCTGCTCATGAGTTGTGACTAACGCTTCATTTTTCTTTTTTCTTCTCATTTCCCACTACGTGGCACTTTACGATATTTTTCATCTCTATGGTTTGTTATTTGAGTGCTAATCCCTTTCTCAAAATATCGTCCTTCACTAAATCTATTCATAATCTCTTCAGCTTTCCTCTCCTTCTTTTATCATTTATTCTCATATGAAATCCTTTTTTGCTATATTACTCCATTCCATAAGTGAAATAAAATGAATGATGTTATGGTTCTTATGATATGCAGCCAGCATGGCGGCTGCAGGACACGTCAGCCAGCCAGTAACAGCGATCAAACACAAATAATTAATACACGTATTACTTCTCGAATATGAAACAAATACTAAAAAGGTAGACTAATATTTCTATATAAATAAAATTAAATTGGCAATTTTGTTTTTCGAGTTAGCATTGTAAATAACTCAAACTAATAATGTTTGTTGATATTTTTTTGAAAATAGTTTAAGAAGTAATTTGAATGTTTTTCATTGAATTAATATTTGATGTCTTAACAGCATTCTGTCAACAACAAAGTCCCAAGTGGGCGCGGTAAAACATTTAAGTTGTTGGCATTAAACTGAAACAATTTGTCTTTGTTTAGAACAGAAAGAGCTGGAACTGATTTGTTTCTTTTTTACTTATTAGGATTCTTTTACTTAAGCCTCTTGATTACTTGCTATAACTCTGAAATTGAAATTATACTTTGAAAGATTTAGAAGGTACTAAATTGAACAGATTGTTATTTTTTATTGTTCTAGATACTATTGTACTTTAATTCCTTTAAATTATTAATTAAAGTTATTATATAAACAGATAACATTTTTTTTTAAATAAAATAAAATATAAGACACATTTTTATATAAATTTGTTAATGATTTATAGTTCGTTAGCTTTTAAAATACATTATACCTATATCAGAACTCTTAGACATACAAATAATTAATACTTCAATTACATGATTAAATCTTTACTTTTAAATAGCCATCGGTGTTTTAATGAAAATAAATTATTTTTATATGATGCCGTAGAAGTAAAATCAGAATATAAGCTCTCCTTCAGTTATAAAAAGTTAAATAATAAGGTACTTACATTTAATTTAGCTCTTTTTTATAAACACTTAATTACGAATCACGACCACAAAAACACACACAATTTATATTTAATTAATGTAGAACCAGATAAGTATAACAACAAGTTAGTATCGTCTAAACTCTGAAGTTAAGGAATCAGTGTACGAACTCTGAAGCAGAGCGCTCCTACGCTCGGCCTACGCGCTACTGGTTTAGTTCTAGCCTCTTGATAAATGATCGTTGAAACGAGAGGTGCCTAATATTCTGTAAATGTTTTATATTTATTAATTTACTGTATACCACAAAATATTATTAACACACACAATAATTTACAAAAGTAACAATAAAACCCAATTTAACGTGCTATTGCAAATACAAAGAAGACAGATTTACTGCTAAATGGCGATTTCTTCCCGTCAACTTGAAAGTAAGAAAAATTTAAAATAATTTTGTTTATATATGTATATGAAAAAATACATTAAAAAAAATAGCTGTACACTTATGCATAAATCTAAAACGTATACATTTTATTGTCCTCGTTGATGTAAGTTACAGTCTGCAATTTGAAATCACAATGTTTGTGCAATATATTACTAGCCAGTTCTGTCATGATGTCAAAGTCAGTATCCTAGACACGTCTTGTGAATGAATTACACAACAACAATATAGGATCTAGCAGTTATCACTAATGAATATTAAATATTCTGTAAGCCCTTACATTGCGCCTTGAACATTCGATAGCCGTAATTAATTTGATTTATTTGACATTTATTCAACATTTATTTATTGTTATGGTGGGGGTTTTAAATGTTATTCCAAATCAATAAAATACTTCTTATAACAGAAATGTCATGAGTTTGGTACATCAATAGACAGAAATGCAAGTGTCAGGCGAGAACGCTTCCGCAGAGTCTAGGCTTCGTTTCTAGGTGCTGATACAAAGGAGTGACAGCATGGTTATACCCTCTTGTATCATTGCAGAGTGAGCTATGAAAGTGCCTACAAACTGTTTTGTTTCATTGCGTCTAGTTGTAATTAATCTCTACGGTCTTACTTATAAACAAAGTATAATAGTTTATATCAAGAATTAATTTGTATAAGCAATATTACAACTAATAAACTCGGTGTAACTTAAACCTAACATAATGAAATGTAAAATATTACCAAAATTTATATTATCGTTATTTCAACATTTAACTCTAGTTTAAATATAATAATTAAATTTAATATCTGCGTAAAAAAGAAAATTATACGGTAATTAATGAATTAAATTATTCAAATCTTTATTTTTTTATTTATAATTTATTTTATGTTTACTATTTGGGTAATAATTTTAAAATATGTGTTAGTATTTACTATTTACATTGTAATTGTAATTTCTTATAAAATCGCTTTTGTATTATAAAATTATTGTTGTTACGAACTAAGTTATACGGTAATTATTATCTATCCGTTATAGGATTACTACGGTTTTAATCGAGAGAATAATTGAATATTCAGTCTTGCATTAGTTGCGTAGATAACTTCATGTTATTATAATAGAGGGAAAGTAATCAATATAACACGGCGACATTGTTTTGAGTTTTAACTTTTTAATGTTATATCGAGTTTAAAAGTTAGAAAATATTATTGCGTTTTGATACAAACGAATACAACCATTTACTGTATATTTATGTAATAATATTTTTTATTTATAAATAACAGGATAACTATTAACAATTCATTTAAGTCTGAGAAAGTTCTTTATTCCGACAGAAAATTATTTAAGCTTGAATCAAAGGTATGGGTAACATTACTACTTTGTATAATATATTATATTATTATTAAGAATGCCTTGCTTTATTTATAATACATATTAAATTATTTTTTAAGACTTATACTATATATCAAATATAGAGACTATGTCATTTAGTTGTATGTTTTTACAATTTAAATCAAACTGAACGAATAACAACACAAGTAAATTCAAAAATAAAGATTTATGGTGTTCGTACTCATGTCGTTGCTATACGTTGCTTGTTTCACTTAAAGAAACAAATATCATTCTTTGAATTGATATAACAAAATCAAGTTGGCAATATAACTTTGATATCAATTTCCAATAACGTATGTCGAGCGCAGCCACACGATGTGTGCTTGTTTTATATCACAGATCTTATTATATAAGTGACGGCGTCTCCTCGTTGTCTGTGAAATAGATATGTCGGTGTAATATAGATATACCTTTGTGACATGACCTCAGTGAGAGGTCGGAATCTAATCACCATCTCATAAAGTAATATTACAAAAATCTAACGAAAAAAAGTTTTGATGACGTCATTCCAAACTTTTATTAGAAAACATTTAATTGTAACGTGACTTGGTTTTGGTAGAAGAGATTTTTATGTCTAATTCTAATTCACATTTTAAGAAACTTATAAAAAAGTTACATATTGTAATATTTATTTATTTATTTATTTTCTTTGGTAATCCAACAGTGTTACAAAATTATAAATCTAAACAATATTTGCTTATGACTAAGACCAACTAGGATTACACTATTATGATTTACATAATAAAAAATTAAAAAGTTAACATACTAAAAGCGCTTCACTTGAATATACATAAATTAGTTTAAAAAAAAATGTTTAATATGTCTGTGCGTTTGTGTTTGTGTGTATCTATGTGTATGTGTGTGTCTATGTATGCGTGTGTGTGTGTTTTTGTTGTACATAGTACGTACAACAATGTGTATAATGAAATATACAAGTATCATATAAAATATATTATTATTATGTAGGAATTTTTTATTGCATTTTTAAAAGCTACTTTGTTCATATTAAAAAGATCAAGTTCGGAATATAAGTCACTGTAATAACAAGCAATACGATTCAGAACACAATTTTGGCCATAATTAGTGTTTACACGACGGGGAGCTAATAGTTTTGTATTAAATAATTTATGGTCCTTATAAGTTAAGAATTTTATAAATTTTTTCTGGATGTTTTCTATTTTATCTATATATATGTCGTATTGCGGTGACCAAAATATTGAAAAAACTTTTCTTTAAACTGTCATGGTCAGGCTCAAAACATTCTTCATGGTCTTCATGGTGGGCCACCTAAATTAAAAAAAAAAAAATTGAAATTATAATTCTGTTTTCTGTTTTAACATTTTTGTTAACACAATGTTTAAAAATTTACAAATATACTATCTACTAATTGTGAGTTGTATATACTTCTAATTACAAAAAATATTACCTCATTTATTATAATGTTAAAACTAGTTTAAATTATAAATTGATTGTGATATAAACTTATTTCTTTCTCAAAGTGGTAATATTATTGATTAAAGTTATATATTTTAAAGATATATATTTGGTCGGAGCTTCCAACTTATCTTTGTCTATAAAACAACTAAACCACGTTATTAGAATGAAATGGTTTCTATAACCATTACAAGGGTTGGGAATAAATTGGGTTATTTCTAATCATTGTTTTAAAGATTTTCTGCCTTATTTTCGAGGAACGTACTTTCTTCAAACAATATTTCATCTTAAGTTAATATGCAAAGTTTATTGTTTCTTATATAACCTTCTGATTATAGTTCTAATTATGGTTCATATTATAAAAGTTGGATAGGAATCCAACTTTTATAATATGAGCTATCACTTTAGTTTATTTATAAGCGTAAAAGAGACAAGATTTTTTTATATTACAAAATTTATATTACCTGAAATTTGAAGGCACTCAGAGATGAGAATTGTGCGGTTTCATTAGATCACACATAGAATACAATTAGAATATTAACACGTTGAAGCTTCTTAAAATGATAAATAAATGTTGAATGAATAACTCATCAATGCGTCCAAGACTTAAAACTGTTAGCTTTAAAAAGTACGTCGAGGGAACTGTATATTTATCGTATCTAAGGATGCTGTATTATTTCGTAATTTATTTAAAGTCATATTATTTGACATTATATATAAAATACTAAATTCCAATTCGCTTTTAAATATAATAAACTCAAGCAACAGTGTGACACGTCTTTTAAAAGACAGTACATTCTTACTGTCTGCTTATATGTAATGTAATAAGAACACCCTTCAGTACAATGATGAAAAAATTAAATGCAGGTAGTTAAAAAAGGTGTCCTCATCGCACTAATAGATGTTAAATATTACTGTTATTACTTACTGTTAGTAATATTTGTATATTATAATTTAAATGACAAAAATGTTTAATACGTGGTGTATTATTTTATTAATTATTGGAAATTCTTATAATATGAAGGTAGCCGTCATCTATTAATTTATATTCTAATCCTAAGAAATATTATTACTATTTTAATTTATCGCTTCACTGTTCACCTTAAGATTAACAATCAGAAGAACATAAAATGAACACATTATAGTAAATCAGTCTCTTCAGAAAAATCATTAGACAAGTTAACTGTACAAAGATTGCTAATAAATCTATTCAATTGCAATAGATATTTCACTTGCGTTCTGTTCAATCTCGAGGGCTCTTTGAAACTCTTTCAGATAAACTACGTTCCGTTTACAAAGGCATAGACATGATCTTTACATTAAGCTAAGAGGAGTTAAAAACTTACTTTGCCGGCAGAGAAGTTTATCATTTGACACGGCTGTTTAGATCGGCGTTATTGAATAGTAATATAAACTCCGTAGACTAAAATTAAACGTAATACATTTAGACCCTATAGCCTAAATATACGGGATTCAAACCAAAGAGTTGTCGTTTAATTTTACATGGATGGAACATTAACTTTTTCAATGGAATGAAATGCAAGTACATTTGGTTTAGCCTCTACCCAGACAGAAACATGGCATTTACTGGGATTTTTCCTCAGTGCATCAGTCATGGTAATTTGGAATCTGTATATATGGCTCCTCGCTTCGCCTCGCCTCGCCTCATTTAATCTTATTAATCTTAATTTCATATCTAGTATATTCATTAAGTTACTAATTATATTTATTCTTTTGGCGACACTTTAGAAAGAAATGGACTGAAAAAAATTAAATAATATTTAGTTTATGCTCTAAGTAACGTCTCTGTTAAACAAACACATACATAGTATGTGTCCACTACAACATATAAACTACTCTGGTAGGTATTTAATAATTTTAATGGTGTAAAGTATACTTCTATATCGTAACTAAAACTTTAATACATTTCTGAAAATATACTACTTATAAATTTATTAATTTTGAACTTCAATAAGCAAGCAAAGTTAGTAAATGTTATTTAAGCCAAGGAAGCTTAGCTGCAAAGTTCTTCCGAACATGTTAACATTTAGGTAGGTACTGTGTGCATAATATACACTATCTTCCTAAAAAGTATTTTAATATCAGCTTTAAATATTTGTCTAGCTAGTATGTTTTCATATCTAATGAAAATAAATAAGTTATTGATTTATTATGTATTACGTTAATAGAATACCTTTAAATAGTGATATAATATGATTACAGCTTTTTTAACATATAAATTCAAAGTAATTAAATGATTGCAAACAAGTTCTACTCTATTTTATAACTATAATGATTTTATTTGTTTGACTTAATATTTACGTTTTTTTTCTTGTTAATAACTCATAACATACAATAAATGTCTTGTCATGAGTAATAAAATAATGTGACGCTTCGACGCCTCTGTTATGCTTTAATATTTATATGATATTGTTTATTTTTTATGTAAAACGTACGATATAACGTATTCAGATGTCATACTATATATTATTTTTATCATATTTTATTACTTTTTACTATCGTATGTTTATTATGTTTCCCTAGTTAGTGTTTGAAGATAGGACAGTTTGATATTCATAAATTAATATAAGAATGTTTTGTAGTTAATAGATTGTAAATTGAGATTAACATATTGTTTTTTTTTTGTTGTCATTTGAAGCCGAAGATTTCCATAACTATGATAATTTAAATTAAAAATTTAATGTAGGAATTGTTTAATAAAAATATAAATATGATGACATAATCAAATTTAATTCACCAGGATAAATATAAAAGAAAAAGGATTAATAAATATTTTTTTTATTTTCAGTTTGTTTATATTTATAGCGATCCTAAAAACTATTTATTTATTAATGCTATGTTTGTTAATTTTATACATTAAAGGTGCCATCAAATAAAAATTATTATATGTTATTGCGAGAGCTTGAACAAAGAAGATTAAGTTTCTCTTTATATTATGTTTAAGTGGTAAATATATTAAACTTTTTAATAAACGGTATTTTTTTTGCTCCATTTTTATCTTGCTTATTTTCTTTCTTACAAAGCACGTGATGAGTCGTTTAATTGGCATTTCCAAGAGAAACGTGACCGACTTCGACACGTTCCACTAAAGGCCTTTCTTTGTTATAAATTTATTTATAAATAAACGAAAATATATTAATCTGCCTAGTTTCCTAAATAATATATTGTTTTAAAGAAGTTCTTTGATCAACAAAGTCTATTTAGGAATTTTTAAGGCTATTTGTATTTTTTTTGTTAAGGGATTTTTTTACAGACATTATGAGTTTCGTTCCAAGAAATCGTATATTAGAAGTAGAGTTGATAAAACAGAATCCTTTGGGTAAAAATTTAATTTGGGTAATTCCAATGTTGAAATATTTTTATCAAACAAGAAAGAAAGTAATATTTTCTAAGGTTTGAACGAATATAACTCGCTTTTATTATTGATTTTAAAATTTTTTTTTGTAGTAGAAAGAATATAGTTTTGTTCAATGAATTAGTAGTATAAAAATAAATGAACAGTGAACTTAACCGTAATTGAACCGTACAAGTTTCAATGTATATCATGTGGAATATTGGCACAAAATTCTTGTAATAAATTTACCAACAATATTTATGAGAGAACATTTAAGTATGATATTAAACTATTAGTTTAGATTAGAACTTGAGTTTCTCTGTTAAGTTTCATAGGAACCTTAAATTATTATCTTAATAAATTATCATTAGATCATTTACATAATAATATTAAATAAACTTCCTGAGCAATAAAATAATTGATATATATAGTTTTTAAGATACTAATGTAAAATTTGTGAATTGAGAACATAAATAATAATTAAAAAATTTTCCATAATAAAATTTTGTATTCTCTTAATTAATAATAAAATTGTATGAAAAGTAATTTATAGAAAACCAAATTTAGACATTAATTGTAACTAATTATTATTAAAAATCTTTAAAATAACTTTTAAGAAAAATTCAGCCTTGAATCCAGTGGCAGTACTTATCAATAGACATACCCTCTTTATCGCGGTTATGAACATGTTACATTAAAGATACACCAAATAATGAAACAGACGCATCATTTAAATTTATATCTAAATAGGAAACGACTATAAAAAGTATGGTTTCATTAAAGAACGGAAATGTTTCTATATAATATTATTTTTACTTTTGAAGTCCAAGGTTGGCTATGCCGCGCGCCGTGTAGACGTACTTAGCTAAAGTAGGATATTAAATTAATAATATTTATGCTGTGGGTGCATATACATTCATTGCACTTTCTCAATTTCTGTTTAATTCATTGCACAAATATATCTCTAAATTATTTCATAGTATTGTTATATTGCATATTATAAGAAAATTATACTATAAGAAATTGTTATTTATTTTTGCAGGTCTGAAGGTTCAGCATCAGTGGCGTACGTTGCACTGTTATAGTTAATAAACTGCAAAGTCTCAAGAGTATTTCTTTGTTAATTAAGGTAATAATAAAATCGAACAAAATATATTTTGTCTATTAAGAAAAACGAAAAATCTGTTGGATAACATTAATAACTAAACTTTAAATCAATATATGTATTTTATTTAACGTTAACGCAATGAGCAACAATCAATTATTGAGTCGGCAAGTTGACAAATAAGAACAAGTCTCATAGATAGAGTTACTATTAATAAATCGGCTTCGAGATACTCGAGATAGCATATTGTTAAAAAACCCTGTTATAATGATCGGTATGATGGATTACTTATTATTCAATGAAAATACCATGCCAAATAAAAAACAACCTTATCACAAAGTGTCAAAACACAAGGTGGCACAAAGTGTCAATCGTTGCATTTCTTGCGGTTTTGTGTCTTTTCTATTTGGCTCAGCTAATGATCGTTCGGCGCAAGAGAAAATAATTTCATCTTGAATTTAAAATAATTAATCATTCGAGATACGTCGATGTTCCATTAGCAGTTATTTCCGAAAGATTAATTACTTTTTATTTTCATTGTAACTTTTACTAAATCTATTTTCATTTTAACTTCTATTTTATATAATAAAAGCGAAAACGACTGCGATATCGCTAGAAGTACAATGGATACGAAACCACAATTTTTGAGTGGGTGTTTCCTTTAAAACCTAGGTTTTTGCTATAAATTACCCGAACAAAGTTCCACACTTAATGAAAATAAATGAAACCAAAAAGTTTTTTATTTTCTATTCAGTTTTAATTTTAGTGAGAAGGATAGTTTTTAACAAACAAAGTTTCTAATTTCATCACTGTTACCAAGTCAAATAGTCACTGCACATACATTCAAATTAACTTTAGAGACTTGGTTACAGAGATGAATTCAAAAGCTCTGTTTGTGGAATGCATTGGATTTTATTTTTCTGACGGTAGAATGAAGATATTGTATATCACAATTAAAAATGCGTCTATGTCTAGACGCGGTCTAATAAGTAAATGAAATAATGAATACGGTAAAGATATATATTTAAGTACAAAGTTGACCAATAAACTGGACAGGGTCACATAAATAAGGGAACAGTTTTATAACAAACCATATTTTATATTATATGAATCATATGTTAAAATATTTTATTCTTAATAAGAAGCTATTCGTTTTAAGCAAGTTCACAGGATATTCTTTCTAGTGTTTAATATTGACCTTAGGCTCATTTACGTTCAGGATGTATATTATTTATAAAAAATAACAATACTCTTCATATAGAAAGTTGTTTAGTCGCAAATGTATTTGAGAATATTTATACAAATACTTTGCAATCTAAATTATACTTCGACGCGATATTTTTGAAAAAAAAATAAATATATCACACAACTCCGTTCTAATGACTTATTTTTTCCAGATGTCCACGAGGAGCAGATACATCTGGACTCTTAAACATGAATAAAAGATGTAGACTAGTACCCTTTTCTACAAATGGATGTCTTTTTAATAAAGTCGTTAACAACATTCTAATTTCCATTACATTGTGTGGCTCGTGTTTAATTTAGTTTTATTGGCTTTGTATACAATTCTTTGTATATAAAACTGTTAAATAATTCAACGCAAATGTTTTTTTTTAAATTTCTTGTAAGTAATTATAGAAATATAGTAATCAATCTATTTGTAATAATTTTAGGTTAATATATATTTCAATCTATTTACTGATGCAGATTGTGTTTGACTCGACACAAGACGCCGGTTGCTTTGTATTGATGATGTCACAAAGGGACTCTTTATTGTGTCTACTTTAATAAGAAGTGGTTCAGTGAAGAAAATATAGTTTTTTGTTATTTTTTTTATAGTGACAAGAGATACAAATAGAGAAAATACAAAAATATATTTGAAAACAATTTGCCTATTTCTTTTCGTTATATGTTAACATTTTATTCATTTCAATCACTTTGTTGAGTAACTTGACAGCACTTCCTTACTCCTAACACTATTTGTATCTGACATAATAATACCGTCTGATAACACCTGAGACAAGATTTAGAATTATATATATATATTTTAATGTCATATATTCAAAATACAAGCTAAAATGTACAGCTTTTAAATAAAACATGTAAAAGGTTTTATTAAACAGATACTTAAACTAAATTTGTTGTTAAAAGTTGTATATGCTGCTGAACTTTTCAAAAGCTCCGGATGTGATTAATAAATTTCGAATAAAGTGAGTTGTGAGTTGTCCCTGGACGTACAGCCCCAGGTGTCAGCCGTCGCTTGGAATACTCGTCCCAGTGCTTAAGCCATTATTTTAACTGTTACGAACTGCAAACAATTTAGTGTTGCGGTTTTACTGACTTACTTTTGACAAGTTTATATAACATATGTGATGCGATGTACTTTTAAATATTTCGTAGTGTTAATGATATTTACAAATTGTGATCTAAAACTTGTTTTCAAATTATTAAGTTACAAGTTTATAAGTCTGGTCGTTTAAAGTGTTCCTAAGTGGTTTAAAAATATAATAATAATATATATGGAAAAAGTATACTTTTATAAGTACAAGTTTACAAGTTTCTTGTTTCTTTTTTTGATGTATCTGTAGCTCAGTAACATCTTCAAAAAACTTATCTTATAACTCCTATCCATCTCAGTAGATTAAAGTTGACCAAAAAACTATTAACTTCACCGTTTCGTGAACATAAGCAAAGAAACATCTATAGACATCTAAAAACACCAAATATATAACTTGTACTTGCGAATATTTATATGACAAAATATAATAACTGTGAAACAAACGACTTATTGATTAAAACTCTACTAAAATGAAAATAATTAGGATTTTTAACTTAATAGTTTTAAAAATAAAATAATAATATTAATAGTTTAAAAAATAATAAATAATTTACTTCGTACACAAACGCGGTTTCTATTTATATAATAAATGTCTAGGGAATGAAAAGCATTAGTTTGTCCTTATGTAAGTCTTTTCCGACACAAGAGGAGCGGGATTTAAATCATTTCCATTCAATTCAGTCTCGCCTTATTTTACTTTATTTGTGAATTTAAAAATTGTCTATTTAATGTACGATTTTAAATTCTGTTCTGCAATGTCTGGTCTGTAAATAAGTTGTAGTTAACGAAATAAGGAATTTCTTCTTAACTTCGATTAATAAAACAACATTTTTACTCCATCATAATATCGTTTTACAAAATTAATTTTAAATAATCATTTTTGATATTGTAAGCTAAGCATTATATTTATTAATTCTGTCGTTTAAATCTAAAGATATAAGTTCATTAATTATCTGTTGACAATTCATTAAAAAGACTATTGGTCTGTGACACTCCTTGATGTTTTGGAAAATGAATATTGAGAGATTAAGGTTACTTTTTGTTCCATTAATTGTAAGTATGTATATATGTAAACATACAAAAAATATGTATAAATGTATATATGTGTGTATGAATGTGCGTTTTTTTGAGATCTATTGACTATGCAATTGACTTTGTTTTAGTCCCAATCAATTGCTAGTCAGGTAACTTTGTACTGATTAGTTTTAGCAAAAACAATTTGGCGATTGTTTTCTTGATAAATATGAAATCCGCTTCACTCTTCCTTAAAATTTAAATAAAATTACACATATTTTTTGTAGCTAATAATTACTGTTTTTATCAGTTTATCAATTATAATATTGGCAGGGTATTGACTTTTTTTATTATTATATATAATGAATCCAATATGAAATAATTTTTTATACTTGTTCGTTCTATCAAATGTTAATAAAAAGTAATCAATTTCAATCTTAAATTTTATTTGAAGTTTTGTATACGTAGCAATACGGTCCGTTTAATTTGCATGTTCTGCATCTTATGTCATGTCATTGTTATTGGAAGCACTTCCCACTTTCATTTTATAATCCTTAGCAGATTGTTCTTACTACTGTTAGCTTGTTAAAATAATATATTTTAGTATTTAATAAATATCAAGAATGATTAAGAAAAATGTATTTGTTGTAGTGAAAAATCTGTTTTGACTTCCGGTAAATGTTATTCTAATAGTCAATTGAAGACTGGTTATTTGACATAAGTTACTGGGGGTTGATATAAAAGGCGTCAGTCTTTGTTGTGCTGGCAAGAAGATAGTTGACTAAGTTGTGCTGTCTTTCGCATTGTAACAGTTAAGAGGGTGATAAGTGTTAATAAAACAAATTTATGAAGAAAGTGTGTTTTAATTTAGCAGTGTGAAGTTTTCACTACTCTCATTAATGCTTTAGAAACGTTGCTATGTTTATAGGAATAGTGGAAGTGTAGAGGTTGCTACGTCGCGTAGACGTTCGTAGCCGAATGCTACGCGAACGCTAGCGTATTCGTAGTTAGTGAGTACATAAATATTGCACATAAAATTGTTGTTTCACGTAAAATTGCATTACTTTCATATTTTTTTGTTAACTTTAATTTCTTTTTAATACTAACATTTATTACTGGAAATTATAAATGAATTATTGCCGTAATTGGTTTCTGAAGTCAATGGCGAAAGACGTGTTGACGTCTTTATTAATAAATCGGCTTGAATAATCTCAAAATATCAGCTTATTTTTAAAAAGCTAACATTATTATAGTTATGATGAATTACTTTTGATTATCGAATGAAAATACCAAGACAAATTAAAAACGAAATTATTACACAGTGTCAGAAGTCACGTTGCATTTCTTGGGGTTTAGTGCCTTTTCTATTGTATTCAGCTATTGACCACCCAGCACGAGAGAATATAACTTTATCTTGTATTTTTCGTGAACGGGTGCTGCTTGCGGTGACTGGTCGTCTTGCTGGCTCAGTTTCATAATTATAGTTTTATTTTATTTGCTTAATTGGTTTTTATAATTTAGCCTCCACAAGGAGTTGATTGCGATGGTTCTAGTTGTTCGTAAATTGTTTACTATATATGGACGTTTGTGAAACAGTGATCACAATACAAAAAAAAAAAAAAAACCCGGCTCAGTTTGTTGTGTGGTTCTTCTCAGACCAGGGCGCGCTTGGAACCCTCGTTGCTTTAGTTATAAGTTGGACAGTGACTCTACAGAAGGGCTTATTTCGATATGTAAGGCATCGAAATAGGCCCTCCTGGCACTTCCATTTGACGTACACAAGTGATCATTGGTATTGATTGAAAGTGGAAAATATAAAAATAAATAAATAAATTGTATTTAAAATAATTAATGATTCTAATTACTTCGATGTTCCAATACCTGTTAATTGGATTGCAAAATATCGGCATCGATAAAATAATATTACAAATGACATTGTTGACGCAGAAAACTGGTGACGTCACAGGCGCCCTGCAGCGAGGCGTGATGAAACAGAGGTGATGTTAATGTTACAGGAGCACGTATATAATGGCATGTCATTTCAGATATGTCACGTACATTGTCATACTCATAGAGTATATCAGATAACAGGTTTTAGTAATGTTAAGTAATTCAAACAATAATTAAATCAAAAAGTTTCTTAACTCTTATACTTATTATTAGTATAAGAAGAAAAATAAAATATAATACACCATAAAAACAAGAAATAATAAATGTATGAAAATAAAGCTATGTATAGTAAACAAAAAATATTAAAAAAATATGGATTTGATCGATTGTGAAGCGGATTCCAGAGTTTTGTTAAACATAATAAAACTATAATACGATTTCCACGAATAAGACCACAGCTTGATTAGAGGAGAAACGTTTACTGAATATAACAATAGCGTGTTGTTAATTATTATTGTTTGTGATAATAAAGGTCGTAGTGATAAAGGTCCTAGTTCAAATAAAAGAGGTCTGATTGAATTAAATTGATCTAAATATATAATCTGATACTTTAAATTTGCCTAGAAATATTTTATGGTTTTTTTAATAACAAAACCAGCTTATTCTACGAGATGAGATATAATAATCAGACGCAATTTACTATAGACGTACGTTATGATAGAAATACAATTATTACAGAAAATTTTAGGCAAGTTAGTTTATTGACGTAGTAATTCACAATTATTTTATATTTATTATTATATTTTACTAAATGTACAAGAAATATAGTGTAGTATATTTAACAGCTGTCACGGATCAATATTATATGTCAAATAAGGATTATTTTGAACTTGTATGAAAATATGTGCTAGTTGTAGTAAGGTAACAATTTCAATTTTATTATTTCATTTGGATGAAGATACGCTTTTCAAATTGGACAAGTGATGCTGATTTAAAATTGTTTATAATTGGAATGTCTGTTTTTATTGAATTAAATATGTTTTTAATAGACGATTTTTCATAAATTTTACAAAACTACCCTTTAAAAAAGACTAATTGTTTATTATTTTATTTAATTAAAAATATATATACATATATTATTAAATGAAATAACTAATTTTAAGTAGTTGCAAACTTCTACAACTAGTTTAACGCTTAATTAATACAAAAGGACAGCCCTTCCTATTCAATTACGGAAAGGTTAAAACTTAAATCTTCTTGTACTTAAAACTTTTCATGAGAACTTAATCTCATCCTAATGACGGTCCTATGAGGAACATAAATCATTTTATGGTGTATGTAATATAATATATCTAGTTCATGTAGACTATAAATTGTAATCAGTGTATTTCTAAGCTCTCGGCAACCCTGGAACGGCGCCGACCTTCATTAACACTGACGTCGCTGTGACGTTGTCTTTGCACCATGTATATATTAAGTTGTTAATATAGAATTTTCTAATAATAGATAATAATACTGACTAAAAATAAAATAAATTACAAGTCACTGAATTGGTCGCTCTTTTAAAAAAAACACTATATTATGTAATATTATTTATATAACATTATTTTTTTAAATTTATATTCTAAAAATTTTTATTTTATGTTGAGGAATGGAATATTTAAAAATGTTTTCCTAGCGAGAGTTACCAAGGCATAAACACTTGAAAGCAAATGAGGCAGCAAAGCCCGACCTTACTATATTCGAATTATTATATGAATTTTACATTATATTTCGATTGATTTTATTTTTAGAAGGGACTTTTAAAAAAGTTATATTTTTTTTAAATGCCATTGACCCTTCAAACAACTCGAGCACGAACTATTTAAAAGGAATGCCTAAAAAATCATAAATTAATAGCTCAGTCAGGCCTCTCTTTTTTTACTTTGGTGAAGTTTTTTTTTATAAAGTTATTTAACAAATAAATTTAATATAAATTTTAACTACATGTTAGTAAATTTTAAATAACTAGTTTTGCTGGAAACATAACATGACGGTCCACTGTGAGGTGCCAAAGTCGTAAAACTAAAGCACAATAATGCGTTACTGATCTCTTGTATGCTATGTTTTCTGTTAATGTAATTTGTCTTCGATAAATTTTTATCCAACGATTGACGAAAATACGTATTTGAAAGCCATAAATAAATCTATATCAGAACATTATTTTTATATCACGCTACAACTCTTATAAGTATTATTACATTTATTATAAAATATATATAAGAAAGTACTAAGTGTCTATGAAAGTACAAAAAATCTAATAAGTATACTATTGTTCTCCAGGTTTCGATTACTTGTTCTGAATTAATCTTCCCTTTTGTACACAACAGTGACCATTAATGAATACCAGACGACAGACAATGATAATATACAATTAAAAATATATGTGTTGCGGATATTTAATAGTGTTTTATATTAAGAATTAACTGTTGTATCGATACAACAGAATCTAAAATATAAATCAATTTCTTGTTGTAACTTTTTATTAAGGATTAAGAAAATGGTCTTTGTACACTAAATGCCTAATAATTTAATTACTTCTCCAATTGAGCAATTTACAATCATAAGATATAAAATAAATTTGATAATAATTGATATGAAAATAGGTATTAGAGAACTATTATTTTTAATTTTTCTTTTAACCGAGATTTGTACGTGTTTGAGTTCAGTCTGATGTTAAGTTTGACTGTAGTCTAAGATGTGACATGCTTACCTAAGAACCTATTAACTCTGGATTTAAGAATTGTAACTATCAGGAAACACCGACATCGGCAGAGAGTTACACCCTATATCTGTCTTTACAAAGAGAATTAAGGCGAATCGCTTTGTACGGGACTTTGGAACTTGAATCGTAAATCAATGTTTTCTTGCTGAGCTTCTGGTTGTTCGATGATGACAATTAGCTCGAAGAATCAGGTTGTATGCCTCAGCTGCACTGTTGTTGTTATGAATGTCTTTTAAAAGTGATTGCTGAAAATAAAGTCGTAAATGGAACTTTATTGAAAAATGAATAGATTGAGAATTTAATAATCTTTTTCTAATATATGACTACTTATATAAATACCCAATTCAAGCTTTTCGTTACTTCACTTTCTTAATGGTACAATCGAGAACTGTATTTCAGAATCGTAACTCATATTATAAACAATGTCAAATGTGAATCTGTCAAGGAGTCTAGAATCTAAATACTTTGATTATAAATACTTATTAAGTTATCAGTATATAATATTTTAAAAATACAAAAAGATATTATAATAACTAACTAAATAAATAATTAGAGTTAGGTTAGCAACAAAGCTATTAGGGTAACCCTTCTGAAGTTTGAATAAATTAAGGGTCGTTTAGAAAACAAAATAGCCGCTGTAATGTTGAGCAAAGGCTCATTGTCTTGATATATACGAGAATGTTTAGGAGTTATAGCAATCATTGTTTTTGATAATGTAGTTGTCTTGTATTCTTATAATTGATTTCTAGCAAGCAACTAAAAAAAAATATTTTTTTAACAATTTATCGTTGTGTGAAGCCAACAATGATGTATTATTTATTTAAGACTGACACTTTTAAGATCGCAAAAAACTTAGCAATATATTATTAAAAAAATAAGTGATAATTATCGTTTAAAATAATGTATTAATATTATAATATTTTCATAATGTTTTGCTTGAAGATCAAAATATAGAAATATAAATCTTACTCTAATCTTAATACTAATAATACTTAATGTTTATTTATATCTTTAGTAGGTATTGGAGTTTCATAGCTGGCTTATGTGAGTACAATTCACATAAGCTAGTCATACAATTCACATAACACATTTTTTTTTATTTTGCCATGTTTGTAACAAAATTTAAGTAGAAAGATAAAGAATAAAATACCACCATTCGTCTTTGTATTTTTCGAACACATGAGATAAAACTTGTCTGTAAATAAATACCCTATTCATTGTTACAGTCCTCTTGTATTTTACAAAACACATTTAGAAAACTGATGTTTACTGAACTGATTCCAACGTGATTTATACAATAATAAGAATAAAAGAAGGGTTCTTAGTATGTCTGATGTGATATGGATCAAACTAATTTACATATCTTTACTGTAACTATATAACATTGTAGTAAGTTATAAGATTTTTTTATTAAGTTAATGGTAGATATGTTTTTGTGAAGTAATAACCATATAAGTATATAATAGGTAGTCGCTAAAAAAATATTTAAAATATAATAAATACAAAATGAAGTTTTAATTGTAGATGACGTACGATTCATCTGATTTAGTCGACATGAATATTTATAAAAATTGGATACATTTTTTAATAAAGTAATATCACTGCTAATACTGAATACCGTTTTTATTTTTATAGATTTTTTTTACTGCTGTGTACTGAAGCGAAGGTTATGGCATCATCAAGCAAAAGCAAAAGCAGCAATAATATTAAAAGTTATTTTCTAATTCTTAGATTTTTTATAATTTATTAAAATCGTAAGATTTTATTAGCATTAAAAAATTATATTAATTTTCATTTTTGTACGAATTAAAAACTTATCTATAACTCGTAAAACTTGAAAGCTACATTTATTTATGTATCTTTACAAAGTCCAGAAATATTTCGACACTTTACTGCGGTAGAAGTAAGTCCTCCTCCTAATATACATAAAACATTTCAAAGATTTCCTAAAAGAAATGTAAAATGAAAATAATTTGACTAGGAGAATTCATAAATTATCTTTATTTCCCGGAGGTATATTTATATAACTATACTAACAACGAATAGAGAGCAGTCTGTTCGTAAATGGTAACCATTAAGTCAACACGTGTGCTAAAGCTTTCTAAAAATGGAATTTCAGTGCGCTGAGGGCTTTACACAAAGAAGACTTTGAATACTAATATATTTTCCACATAACACAATTCTAGTTCAATATTAAAAGACCAACTATTTAATTATGTCAGTTAAGTAAATTGTATGTATTTGGCTCATCGATTGTTACCACATCCCTTGTTATATAAAATTACATCGGTATAATATTTTACTATTGGGATCGCATGCTATATTTATTGATATACGTTATTATTGATAATGAAAGCTCGGAAAACAAAGCTTGTGACATGACAAATTATATTAAATATGTAATTAATGGTATTGTTGATATTTGTTTTACAAGTGTTTTTTTTTTTTGGGATATTATATATATTTGATTAATTATCAAATATTCATCGTATTAGGAATGCATAATTGGAGTCTGATGATTAAAGAGAAAAGTAAGCTCCGCAAAATATGAAAGGTTTACTAACCTTTTATATTTTGTAGTATTCTTCTAAAAATAATGTCACTTTTCATTATTTTAGTTATTTTTAATTTTCTATTATGTATTTATATAAATAAAAACAGAATCTAAACATCTGAACTATACTTCTCATACTAAAGGTTAAATTTTCTTAATTTTAGACTATTATCGAGCATAGCAAGATACTTGTACATGCTATACAATTTAATTGAATATTTTAATATTTTTCAGATCTGCCAATTGAGTTCTATATTTACTATTATAAATTATATATTGCTAATAAATCTTGATAATTAGTATTTTCTTAGATTTTTTATAGCACACATTTCAAATAAAACTATTTTTACGAATTAAAACTCGCGTATAATTTGATTACATTTTAATCTAATCCGACGTTTCGAATGCTTTACAGCAATCGTGTTCACGGTAGACGAGATGTGTCTGTCAGTAAGTAAGTTAATCTCGATTATTGAATTTAGAAATAGAAATAAGAGAGGAAACAATGTCTTTCTATTATTGTTGTACAGAAAGTGTAACGTTATCGGTAATTGCAATCTATTGTTCAACAATTATTGACTGCCGCCGCTGGGGTCCGACGATACCTATATCAGAGTCACGTCAATAACTCAACCTTTGTTTTGCTAATAATTATTCTGGTATTGTAGAATTATTTCCACTCAACATAACCAGTTAGTTAAAGTTACATTTTCGAACAGTCTATGTTGAATGAACTTTAGGATCTTGAAGAAAAATATGATGATATTATCGTTAACTGATATATTATATGTGTATATATTGATAGCTCAATAATTATTATTAAATCCAAGATCACGATGATGTAATCTATCAGAGGTTATGAGGAAGTCTCAACTTTTATTAGTTTATAGCAAAACTTAAGTTAATCTGTTTCCTTTGATTTCTGAAGTACAAGTACGTATGAAATTGTTAATATATAAAGTTTTAAGACTTTATTTTATATTTTAATACATTATTATTATCGCTAAGAAAGATAAAAAGGAAGAACACAAGTTTTAAAATATGCATATGACGGCGGCTATAAATTTTGACAGAGATAGCGCTATCGCTCCTCGCTTATTAGCCGAGCTATCATTTTCTATAAAACAAGTTACAAACACACAACAGCATGCACTCGGTTGCGTCTCGGTCTCGTCTCCGATCACTGTCTCGTACGGTATTTATAACGATATTTATTTTCTACAATAATAATAAATAAGAACAATAACAACGCCTTCAATCTGATGAGATCTCATATCAGATTTTTGCTCATTAATTATTGTTTCGACAGTGGGAAGACTATATATTTTATTCATACAACCATATGTTCATACAACCCGGAGTATCGAAATTGTTGTAGGATACAAAGTTGTTTTAAAAAAATTAATATACATAGGTGTGTAATAGAACTATAGTTCTCATTTTTAATTTTATGTCGTGACGTATATTGTAGGTAGCGGTAATCACTTACTATCAAGTTCACGTCATATGTATAAAAAACATAATTCTTGTATTAGTTATAAAATGTTTATATATAATATCCCTTATTGACAAAAATTAAATTTGTTGTTGACATGTCTACATTCGCAACGTTTGTTTAAAACGAGATCATAAAATACAAATATCTCTACTGAACACATATCAATATACAATGAAACAAAAGTTTAACATTAACAGTGATTTACTATGAAAGTGTTGAAACCTGTCGATAATATCAGAAAAACATTCAGTTAACTGTTAATTTGAGAGTAACTGATGGTGAGAGTTGACACATTGTTTTATTTAAAAAGATAGCCTTTGTAGTAATTACAGTTCTTTAATACATGACAGCATTATACACCCTCATTTTTATTGATGACTTTTTTTTCTTTAATAATATTTCGTATAATTTTAATATTAGTAGGTAGATAAAAGTTTCATCAAAGTAAAGGTAGTTAAGGCTACTAAATTCAATCTGTATGAGATTGCCAATTATGATCCTTTGTCATAAATAAGTCTGATTTCTTATCGTTTGACCACAAGAAGACACTTTAAAATGATCAATATATATGTATTAATACTATCTTAATTAGTTTTAAAGATAGTATAATATTATAATCTCTGTGTATGTACAATATATCTTTGGGTTTATGGTGTTGACTTTGAAAGGTATTTTAAGTACCTTTGATGAATCTCAATATTTATACAAAAGCACAGCATCACTTATTTAGCTTAATGTTGGCATAAATATATATATATTACTTAACTAATACTGACCTATTTTCTGGTTAAGTGTGACGACTACTTCACTTTAATCTGTAACAATACGAAATATCAATTACAGAAGTGACTGTAGAGAACATCGTATAGTAAATTGAATGTAAATTATTAATAATAATTAGATATATATAAAAACTCATTTAATATACATAAATTGGAAGGGAGGACCACAACTTGGCCACCTGTTTCTCATACTTACCGTTTCACATACAGTTATAATATCATCTTTATGCAGATCGTTTGTGAGAGCTACAACCACGGTCAATATAGTCCATAACCAAGCTGCAGTCTATCAACTACAGGTAACTTTCTATTAGTCAAAAGTATCTTTAAAACAAGATAATATTGGGAGTGAGCGGGGTAGTAATAGTTTAATTCTATTTTCTATGATAAGTAAATACTTTAACTTTTCGAATTCATTAAATTTGCCAATCATGATATTAAAGAGAAAACTAAGTTGCAGTGATATTTTTAAGAGTCTTATATATATTAATTAAAAATATAAATAGTAAATTGGATTGCAGCTCTTAGTATGTTCGTGCGATTCTCAAGAGTACTCTTGTTTAGTGTCTGATTATTATGAAAGCATGTGGATTGTTTTGAGGTCTGCAGTTCATTATTTCTTCTTTCAGCAGCTTAATATATAACAGAGTAGCTGTATTGACGACAATGCTAATGGTTTTTTTTATAATGTTTTTTAGTTTCCACTTAAAACATTATATACCAAATACTTTTACTATATCAATTGACATTTTTGGTATATTTAAGAGGATTATAAAAAAAAAGAAAAACTAGTTGTTATTCGTTGAATTAAAACCAAACTTGAGTGAGTCAATTATTTGATTTATTTTCGTTCTTCGGTCGTAATGTTCTTCATTAGCTTCTACTATATTCTATAGAAGGCTTTGAGACTTTGAGAAATATTAAGTGGAAATTAAGATATTTACACAAGTATAAAATTAAAACGGATGATGTGACGGACTCTTGTAAGATTCTAAATATTTTCAAAGAATATCATTTTATTTACTCTACCTCTAATCAATGCATTCTTTTGAATGTAAATTCTAACTTCATATTTTTATCCTGGATGCTATCACAGCACATAGTATTTGACATCGTGTCAGAACTATAAGTTTTTGATATCCTTCAATACTACTATCGCAAATGGTTGTTACAATGTATTTATATTTGTATAGATGAACTTTTGTGGTAGTGGTTTTTGGATAACTATTTATATTTAACTTAAAAAACTCTGTTGAAAATTTAATATACAGTACTGTTTATTATAAATACGTATACAACACATAAGTAAACTATACATAAATAGTAAGAGATAATTTTTGTATAAGTTAATCAATATATACTGATATATGTAGCCATAGTTAATTAATTATGAATCGGAATAACACATATGCAATGTAGACATCAAAATTAAGCAGATTTATTCGTTGGTCAAAATATAATAATTAATATTAAGTTATATAGTTGCTAGATTAGCTGTAGTTAAATAATTAATAATAAAGTGCAAAAACCAAACTAGTAAATGACATTTTTTTAAATATAGATCATAAATGCTTATTTTATTTAATACTTGTTCAATTTTGCTGAAAAACTAATGTACTTATAATATAATTATATATTTTAGTAATGTATCGAACAACTTCAACAAGAACTAATAACTTTTATTGCAGTTATTGTGTTTGTCTGTTGTTCTCGGTGAATGTGGAAACTTTTATATGACACAAATATTGAGAACTTTTTCTGTCCATTGTTAAGACTTTTATTGACCAATTTAAAAAATATAATAAACGATAAAATAAGACATTATTTCAGATACAGTTTGCAAGTAAAATAATTAATAATCATTTGTGAATTGATAGGCGTAGAAAAATATTTTCAATAAATATTTCCTTTCTTTTCAATCTAACTAATTAATGGTAGGAGTTTTATTATTTTCATTCTTAATTACAAGCTTTAATACTGCATGAAGTACAAACAATAAGAAAAATTACAAAATGTTGCTATATACAAAATAAATCATTTTATTATAAAAGGGGATAACATCCTTAAACTTATTCTACTAAGAAGTATTTCTAAGGCGTTGTATGTCTGGCTTAAATTGAGTTAAATAATTCAGATTATTTATTCGATAATTGGAAAACAGAAGGTGGTTGATGACTTATTAAAATATGCGACACAAAGAAAGGAGTACTAAATAAAAACAAAGTGCTATAGAACTGGTTATCCATTAAGTAATATGTTAAAGTATTTATGATTAATTTAAATATTTCCATTATCCTTAATAAATAAAATTGCGAAATATTTTTAATACTATTAAAAATAGTTGTTTGTCTCCACAACCTCAAAGTGAATATTCAAGTGAACAGCATTATTCAGTCGTCAGAATCCGATTTGATCTAAAAAATTGTTCCTTTTGAAGTTATATCTCTCATAAAAGTTGTAAAGAAATTTTAAATTAGAGCAGAATACAATAACTTCTTTATAGCGAGTAGAAGGACAAGATCGAATTGCGTGAAAGTTGACACGAGGCGAGGTTATCTCTTTGAAACTTAGTTATGAAAACAAAAGATGGAATAAAACTAAGATTCAAATAAAAATATTCGACCAAAGAACTTTGTAAAATGTGGGTTATATTCTTCGTTGATATTTTGGACATCAACCAGAGCAGAAATAGTATTGAAGCCAACCACTGCCGTTATATGCTTTGAAACGGATTGACATCGCCGGCAGCTATATAAGACAGAACAACATCTCGCGTCCAAAACAAATATTTTATAATTTATAAACCACCTTATTCTTGCTCGTCCTTGTTTACTTTAAAAGCTTTATTCTGCATTCCGGTAGATTTCTGTTTCAACTACAAGTGTTTTACAGTTTTAGAATTTATATAACTTGAAAATTTTATACATCTATTTTACTTCAGTGTTTTAAAATTTTAATTAAACATTTCTTATGTATATGAATTTTTCATAGCGTTTTTTTGTTATGTAATGATTAAAAATTTTTTCTTTGTTTAAAAATATACTTTTAAAAATATCTAAAATATTTCATACGTAAACATTAAAAAATATTTGTAATTACATTTACAAGCACTGAATATTCTAATGATAAACTCAAAACAATACTTAATTATTTTTATGGCAAAAACAAAAACACTTATAATTAAGTCTTATGGCAGATTTACCATATGGGCTCCCAAGTTATTTGAATATATTTAATTCTCATTTGTTCTGTTCGAATTACGTAAAATAGTAAGTTTAAGTTTATAGAACTCCCGTGATATATAATAATTTCTTAGTACGTTTCTTTAAAAATATAACATACGTATGTGAGAAAAATATATATAGTTGTCATGTTTAATATGAAGGCGTGGCTTAATAAAATCTGCTATAAAATATATACGTTCTTATAAAAAACCTTTTACAGGTTACATGTTTATATAAGTAACGCTTTCTTTTTAAAATTAGGCCATATTATAAGTGTTGTCAGAATATAATATCAATAAACCATGAAAACAAAGTTGAATGACAGTGATTAATATATTTGTATTTTCATTACATGAGTAATACAATTAATATCTGATAGACGTGTTGCGACCTCAGCAAGTAATTTCAGTTGAATATTAATTTTACAGTCGACTAGCGACCAATTTTTGCTCATAGCGGACATTATTTTATTTTAAAAGCTATTTTTAGCAGACATTATTTTACTTTAAAAGCATTTATAAACATTTTATGTACAAGTATAACTTTGTTATTTAATATTTTGACGCTAATAATTTTGAATGGAATATTAAATTTAATATAAAAGAAAAGTACTGAAAAATTGTTCGAATACGATTCATTTATCCATAGGCTTTCTCACAAAAGTCTCAGATTTAATAATAATTTTAATATTTACCACATATAGATATAGACATGTGAAATTAACTAAATATATTTAATTTTACTATTTTAATGTAAAAAGAAACAAACCTATAAACTATTAAAGATTATTTCACTGTTAACATATCTTAAATCCGATTATGTCGTGTTTTCTTTTAAAATGTCTTCAATAGCTTCGATGAATCGGAATTCATAACAGTAACAAATAAGTTTCTTTTTGTTATAAAACTATTTCTTAAACTTTAAAATAAATTTCAAAGAAATTAATATTATGAGAGTTTATAATTAATATATTTATGAAATATTTATTTATGTTCATAAATATATCAATAAATTAATGAATTAAAATACTAATGACAATTACATTTATAATTAAGTTATTTGTTACTAAAGTACTTTCACTTCTTTGTGGTTTTGTTAAACTTTCGATCTATATAAAAATAATTGTGAAATTGGACTAATTTAGATATTTATTATTAATTGAAAATTTAATTGATATATATCAATTAACTTGTCTATTTTGCTATTCGAGTACACAGATTACAAAAATCTTTATCATAATATTTCTTATTATTTTGCAAGAAAATGTTTTAAATTAATTTAAGTAATTTTATTGTTATTGATTTAAATTAATATTTAAGATTTTAAAAGTATTCTAAATTTCAACAAAAACGTAATTCATTTAAGTTGATGACGTTATATATAGAAATTTGACTCTTAAATAATCCTTTATAGGTATATATTTATCACAAAAACTTGATGTTAGCTGAAAAGCTGTTAGCTGTTCGTTGAATATTTTTATTTTAGCTCTGACATTATAATCGTTTTTTTTGTGAACATTTGTGATATTTATGGAGAAACAATAAATTAAAATTATGTGTTTCAATTTTTTTTTTAATCTTTATTAAAGAGTTGAGTCGCATTACGACCATGTGGCCCTGTAAGGACACGATGCATGAAATGGATTACAAAACATGCAAAATCATCTTGCCTTAAGGGATAATTGTACTAATTTTTATAACAATTCAGCATCCTTTGATAGAGGATGAGCTAATTTAATATTAGTGTTCCAATTCTATGATAAAAAGTCAAAGAATAATGTACTAGACTTTACTTACCTTAAAATATCGTTACTTCGCTCGTAAGAATTATAAAAGGTTGTATATCTGCATATTGAGAAAATACTTTCTCTATAACTCAATTATTCTTGTAAGTAATTAAACAATCTTGTTAGATGATTTCAATTTTAGCTTAGTATATATTTATTATAGACTAATACAGATGTTTATCATTGTGGTTTGAAGAATATATTAACATACTTATTATATTACAAAGTTGTTCAACATCAATGTTATTAAGTAATTGTTCAACAGCACTTCACATATTTTATACATTATTTATAGATATCCTAGATTGTTGGCATGGTAAAGTTCTTATGAAAACAAAATAAAATTTATTATAATTAGGAGAATAGTATATTACGTAAGAACTTTCATTGTATACAAATAATGTTATGACAAAATTCTATATATAAATATACATATAGTAAAATTATCGAGGTGTTTTTAAGTTACTTGAGTTTCCTTTATTGAGTGAGAGAGGGATAGGTAGCTATATCTCTCCTTTTCAGTCCTAGTACTTGAGTTATAATATAATGTTATACTTGAAAAATGTACGAGGTATTTTTTTTTCATATATCTTTGGAAATATTCATTGTTTTCTTTATAAAAAAGTTTCTATAAAACAGGACAGAGGCAAACATTACAAACTTCCAAATTAAGAAAAACACTATATTACATTAATTTTTTAAACAAAAAATAAAGCAAAGAAAATATCTCGTAATACGTAAAGTCAGGAGGCAAGGCGTCATACAATTTAATTTCGATTTCAGAAGCTCGCATACATTACTGTCAGTCGTCCTGTAACTTTAAATAAGTACAGTTTGATAAAGATATAAAATGTTGTCCTCTACTTTTATAAAACGTATGAAAATTGTAATGAAGATTCGTTCAATTTTTGGGTTGTATTGGTATTGCGGAGATTCGAAAATTCTTAGTTTACTTATACATGGATATTGTGTAATATTTTTTTTACTTGTAGGGAGTTTTTTCCGTATGCTTGTTTTCTATCCGGTATTAATTTCGCAATTAAGTGTCTCATTATTACCATTTTTCAATAAGTTACAATCACTAAGTACACTCGAATATATGATTAATTTTATTGTGGCCTTTGCTTTTAAAGGAAAATATTTAAATAAATTATTGTTTTTAATAAATGTAACTGAAAGTATATTAAATGTAAAATATCTCAATGTGTCTAAAAAACTATACATATTGCTAGGTTCCATGATCGGTTTAAGGTTTAGTTCATATTTATTGTTTTTCTATTATAAACCTGTAAATGATATGTTATTTAACTATTTTAGTATTTTAATAAGTTTTGCATTAAATACAATGTATATTTCATCAATATTGGTTTTCTATGTTATATATGATCGTATGAAACTTGTGAGACAAAATTTGGAAGGAAAATATACCATTGTGAATGTCATTTCAAAGAATGAAACAAGAGCCAGTAGAGAGGAGAATATCAAGAAAAGTTTAGCGGTTTACGAGTGTTTGGTTACTTTTATTGAAGACTTAGACCATGAATTAAAAATTTGGGTAAACGAGAAGTTTAAAACATTCTTGATTTGACAATTTTTTAATAACTCAATTTTTTTTTCAAGATTTAATATCTTTAAAACATGAAGTGCTATTTTTCATACTGACTGCTCTATTTATTTCAGTTCATTACATCAATTTTTATAAACTTTATAAAAGCCATTATATTCTCAAATACAATATTGCAAAAAATATTGACAAATGTAAGTTTGACATTTTTGTGAATGTAAAAGCTAATGAAGGATATTATTAACTATTTATTTATTATAATTACAGCAAAATATTGATTGGGAATTAATTTCATCCTTGATTATGTTTATCAAATTAGTTGCAATAATAGCATTGCCGTTAATATTTTTTGAACTTGCTCGACACGAAGTGGACATTATTAAAGATGAGTTGTCAACTTTAGCCTTGGAAGAAAAAGGTAGTGTATCTTTTATTAATAAGTATGAACAAACAAATATATCAATAAAATATATATTTATTCTAGATACTCTGTTGGTGGAAAAGCAGCGTCAAGCGTTAGACTATATTAATTTAAGGCCTTTCCAACTTTGCATTTACAGCATCCTTCCTTTCAACATGTCACTAATAATGAAGTTCAAATCTCTTGTGATAACGTATGTTATCATTGTACAACAGTTTTTTCCTTGAATAGTATTATTTTTATATCTAACTCTTGCACGTTACTCCGATTGTGTGGATTACAGAGTGACTTTACAGGTTAAGAAGAAAATATCGAAACCTAGTATTTTCTTAGATTTTCACGAGTACACTTGAAATAAAACTATTTTTACGGATTAAAACTCGCGTATAATTTGGTTACATTTTAATTTTAACACGACGTTTCTAATGCTTTGCAGCAATCGTGTTCACGAGTAGACGAGATGTAAGTCTACTTACATGTCTACTTACACTTACAAGTCTACTTACATGTCTTAACGTTGGGTTAAAATTAAAATATAACCAATAAAATATTATTTGTATTTTTAATTGTTAAAAAATACTGCAATATGATAAAACAATAATTCAATAGGGACTAAATAATATGCATATCAGCAAATTTTGGGGACATCAATTATAAGAAAAGCAAAACTTTTTTAATCTTAACGTTTGTATGTATGCTTTCAAATATTTTTTAAGGTAATATTCTTCTTAATATTAAATAATATAATGATCACACTATTTTATACTTCACGTCGCAAGTCCATAAAATATAATTATATAGTTTAATCCGTAAAATATAGTTTTATATCGAAACCTGTTATTAACTGAATTGGTAATATTTTTTTTGAAAGTGAAAAAATATATTTATTTTAATCGATTAGTTAATTGTAAGCCGTGGTGGTATTATAATAATACCTTAACAGAGCTATTTAGATTTCAGTTCTGACACTAAAAAGTAACGTATTTATACATTATTGAATCAAAAATTAATAAATTATCCGGAAAGCTTATTTCTGCAACTGACCTAAACACATGACCTTTTCAAAATTGTGGTAGATTTATAACTATATAGAGAGTTAAAATTTTTCTGTAGTCATTTTGTATGAGTAAAAATCTCAAGTTGTTCAATACTTATTAGTAATTGCTCTCTACTAACACTGCTTATTCTTTTCCTATAAGTAAAGTTAAGACGTGCTTGTTATTGTATTTAAAGCTTAAACATAAAAGTGTTGTTATAAGACTTGTACTTTTTATTAACGTTTCTCCGTCCTCTGGTGTACATTGGTGCAGTGCGCCCAGTCAAATGTTTACTCGGGCGAGTAATATTGTAATGCTATTTTGAATTTGAACAAAGGATTATTTTAAAGTATGAGTGCTGGCTAAGGTCATCTGTCAGACATTGCTTTTAGCAATAGCATATTTTGTTTGTTTTCATTCCGTTTTTGTATAAAATAAAATTATTGGAGCAACAACGTTCTTATTCACCCATCTTTGAACTCATCCATCTGCTTATCCATCCATCCATCCAAACCCAAAAATAAGTGATCTGTATTGTAAAACAAATATTTGTACCAAGTTTAAGAAGTGAAGATTAAAACTTGGAGGTTTATTTATAGAATTAATTATTAAACCGTTTTATATGGTGTCACTTAAATATGATACAATACTTATATAATCACCAGACTCGTGACAGGATAATTCATATAATAATTAATTACTAACTCTTTTGTCTGAGCGTGACACCTGTGGGGCGGCGTTAATGGTTCTCATCAATTTTTTAAAATTTTACGCAATGTGCCAATTACATTTTTGTTAAAATTCGTCTCTTACATTTTAAGGTTAATGAAAGTGTTCATTTTTATAGTATTTCAATTATAATTATAATCACTAATTCGACTAACTATTTTCTCAATTCAGATTATGGTTGCTGAAAAAAATTTATTAAAAAACAATTTTTAGCAAATACCGACCTACCGATTAATTTATGATCTTTTTCGAACTTTTAATTTGAATATTAAAAGAACCATCTTAGACATTTTTTGGGGGGATATTAATCTCTTCAGAAATGTCTTTCTTGCTTTTATATTTTAGCGAAGATCATATAAATATATTTGTTAAGACTTATAATAATTATTTCACATTAATTATAAATAAAACTACCTGTCCTGTCCTGAACATAAGCGTCCTGGATTGTCATCGCAGCGCCATCTATCGAGTTCTGTTGAGAAACTTAACCATCTACATGAACAATAAAAAGGTACTTCAAAACCATCAAACCATCAGGAGCCTAGAAGTTCAATGACTAACACACACCGAAGAATTAGAGTATTTAATTTAAGGTAATATATAATGTAACATATGACATATACAGCGTTTGAAATCTTAAATCTTTTATGTCTAACAATAGAATATTTACAATTAATGTTTAACTAGAACTGTTGCGATCTTTGATTACTATTATATATAAATATCCGGCTGTACTCATATAATTACTATCGGGTTTTTTCAACTAGTTTCGAACTCATTTAGGGTTCTTATTTACAAGATCTGAGCGTGGCCGCGACTTGAACTAATTTATAATATAGTGTGATAATTATAAATAACTAGTGTGCTAAGACCAGCTAGTCACAATAGATAATACAAAAAATTTGAAAGCGCGCGCAAAATTTCCCCATGCAAAGTCTATGGGAAAAACTAATTTTTTGACTAATTACTGCAATTAGGCTAATGAGATTTGAGAGTTGTCACTATTTTGCAGCAGTGTAGCATAATGAGACCTTTAATTTGAGCCATCAACGATATTTTTCCCTTTAGTGGTTCTCGAGCTACAGTGTGCCAACGAAATCGCTTCCTGCATTAATATATAAGATATTAACTAGAAAATTACATAAAAAATATTTTCTATTAACAGAAATGAGAAATAAGTAAAGTCTAAATATAGTAAAAACCATAAAATATTACTATTTTCAAAACCCTTCAAATTTATTAACATTTTTAGGACCCATTTCACGGCCAAAGTGACCGCTGTAATGTTGAAATTACAGTCAGCTTATTGTCTTGATTTAGACGACGCTTCGCATAGACTTGGGAAATGTCGACGGAGATGTTTTTGTATCCTTGACTACATCTTTGGCTTTCCCGCTTACCTCTTACCTAACATAGGCCTATGATAGGAGGGTTAGGTTGTGTTGCTCGGGGCACCCTCATTCGGGGGGTCTCGCCGGGGCGTCACGGTGTGTGCTAACGCGATCCCGTGACGTTCCATTACGGCGAAGAGGGCAACCGTTGGTTTTTTAGTGGGTAGCCTTAAAAATGGCTTTCCCGCTTGCTGCTTTACTCTTGTGAAAAATAAAATGTAAGAAGAGAAAAACAAATGACATGCACAATAAAATTATAAAAGTTGCAAAATTTACTCTACTACGTATTTTTTTTATTGTTTTTTATAAAAACAAAGTTATACAATAAACGAAGAGTTGTATGAAAGACTATAATTTATTTTTCTTTATTTTTGAAAGTATATAACAAATTCAAAAAATAAAAAATATTTTTCTTTTTTATAATTGATGTTTCCAACACGCACTATTTTCAAATATTGATTAAATTTGCTGATATGCGTATTATCTAGTCTTTATTATTATATTGCAGTATTGTTTTATCACATTGCAGTAATTTTCAAAAAACTGAAAATACAAAGAAAATATGTCGCTATTATTATACTTTACTTTTTTACTTAATATTTTAAATTATTTTGATAATGTTTTCTAAGATTTTCACCAGTACTACCAACACCGACATGTCGTCTTACCGCGAATACGTTTGCTGCAAAGTACTCGATACGTCGGGCTTAATTAAAAAAAATAATAATAATAAACGCGAGTTATATCCGTAAAATAGTTTTATTTTGATAATATTTATTTGTAAAGACATAATTAAATATTTTATATGCAATAAAACATTTTTTTAATCTTGCGAGGGCGTTGCGGCACGCTCAATTGATAATTGCAATAAGTACGTTTTTATTATTGTTCAGATATAAATTCTACTTTTAAATTAATCTTGTTAAAGCATCAAATATATATACCATTTATTTTAATTTAAAACACTTTTGACTACAGATTTAACTAAGAAGACTATTAAAAATCTTATTACCTTTAAAAGTTATTGGTAGTTTTAGGTATCCATTATTTCAACTTGTCCTGTATTACCTTGTAAATTTTTTTTTCTTGTAAGAATAATATAAGGATGTGTTTTACTTTAGCTTAAACCTAACAAATATAATAAGTGCTTTGTATGGAACAGAGAAATGCCGAGTCATATTGTTGTCCCAAAACACTTTGCAAGGGCAAGCTGTATAAATAAGAGTATAGCCAGATTACATTTAATAATAAGAACTACGCTTTTACAAACATAGATCTTGTTCTAGGTTTTATAATTTCTTAAACATATATAATACTCTACATCGAGATTTGAAGGAATAGTTTTGAAATAATTCAAGCTCCTTATTATTGACCTCTGAGCATCGCGGCGTGAACTGCTTGCGGCCGCTCTCTGGGCGTACTGCGAAGGAAATACAAAATTCCACCACCGTATTGGGTGCCACGGAGCTGCAAAACCTGATTTCTCGGTTTACCTTCCATCATCGAACAACAAGGATTCGACAGGAAGACATCGATGCCTGATGCAGAATCCAAGTGTCAGTCTTTTTTTTTTTTCAAAATTCCTTGTGAGGACGACAAAATTTAGTACTCTCTACCACAAACCCCGTATTTCCTGATAAAAACCCCTAGGGTATTTAAATCAAGATTTCCTGGTTTGTAGTAAGATTAAACAGTTGAAATATTTATGAGATAATAAAATAGTAATGAAGTAAATTCTATACAGGCAATATCAAGTTTTTATATTTTGATCACCATTGTAAATAAATAAAAATATAAAGCTTTTAGTTTGTGTTAATATAGTTTCCTAAGTTATATAAAAAGCTTACGAAGCATAGCAGTATCGATACTGTTGTAACACATCTAAGAAGAGATGGCTTATTTTTATTTTATTTTTTTTAATTAATAATTAATACATCATATACGCGTCACCTGTGCTCCTTTGTGATCTAAGATATGTTTGTTAGATTTATATTTCTTATTTGAGATATAAAACACGACAAAAGGCACGATAAAAGTCAAAGCCAAACAAACGATGGTAATTTATATAATAATTCTCTAAACATTATTAGCATTTTCTTTTGTATAAAGAAAAAAAATATATATTTTTTTTATTTTAGTTTATAATTAACACTTTCTATATCCAATAATAGCTCATAAATTTATTTTTTTTCGCAGCAATATATTTTCTTATTCAGCTCATGACTAATCCGCTAGAATAAACAGAAAATAAAACAACCACCGAATGAAAAGACATGTAAGACAAGAAGTCATAGCGATGATATTTGTATTGATTTTCTAATAGATTTGGTTGCGCTGTGGCTCTAGTTTTTATATAATAGATTGTTAATTTAATTTTTTTCTTATATTGCTAAGATATATATTTTAAATAAGATAAAACTAAATATTTATGGACTTGTATCTTGAAAATTACTAGGACACTTATATAACAATAGTAGTTTAAAACAAATTGAAATTGAACGTCGAATTTCAGTTGAAATGCTTGGATTAGTTGAGGTTATAACGTTGTCCTCGTGTTGTGACCAAAACTTAATTATAAAAGAGAGTTGTCAAAGAGATCATCCCTTTGACAATTCATCGTATCTGTAACATCCAGCCGGCGCGGCCATCGCAGGTCACCTTACTATATCAGGGGAACGTTTTTGATACCTCGGTGCTGTAAGATTTGACCTAAAATTACTTGATCGTTTCTCATAAAAATTTTAGTTAAAGTATAACTTAGTACATTATTACAGTACAGTACAGTTTTAAGATGTAAATGTTAAGATGGAGGTTAATGCCATGAAAGATTTTTTTTATATAGTGTAAAATTTTATATTATAGTCTTAAAACTTTACGAGAATTCCATGAAATAGTAAATATAAGTTTTTATTCATCTCTATTCAATTAAGTAAATTTTGGTATTCGAGTACGTGGACCAATTATCTTTCTCTTTCTTCTACTTACTTGGTTAGTATATACTTTCTTGAAAAATGAACAAAGTAATTAATAGTTTTTAAAACTTTATAGACATTGAAGGCTTATTCAGTATTCTTATTGTCAACACCAGAACATTCAATGGTGATATTGGATATTTACTTATTCCGTTGCATTAAATAAATACAATTTACTAAAAACAAAGTGTCTAAGAATTTTTTCGATATAAATTAATTAAACCTTCCCTTTTAAAAATATCAATACTATGGTATTTTCTAAGGGCTAATCATATATTTTTTCATGTAATAGACAATATTATTAATTAATAAAATAAAGTGATGCTATTATAGTAAATTAAAAATGAAGTCAAATTTAATAATAAATAGTTTAATATAAGATGCTTACATTTTCCTGAGATATTTCTATTCACTGAAATAATGAAATAATCTATAAAAACTCAAATATTTTTATTACATTCAGTCAGTTACAAATTAGGGCCACTAAAAATACTGTCTTTTTATTATAGTTACAAAATAGTTAGGTTTAAAAACGAGTAAATATCTTTTAAATTCTGAGTTTAAGGAGTCAGTATGTACGCATGATAGGAGCGTTCTTACTTCGGTTTACGCGGTCCTTCTATAGCTGTCGCCTCTCATTAAACTATCAACTTCGGAACAAAATCCGATATTCTATGCGATAATCTTCTATTGCCGTATTAAAAATATGTTGTATTTATAAAATATTCACTTAGATAAATAATGCTTCATTTTTAGAGTAGTAATTATATTTTGTTACCACATTAATTAAAGTAACTTCGCCCTAAGCACATGGAACACATACACATGATATATAACAATATAAACTCTTTTCTACTTAGGGTTGTTTAAAACTCTTTTGATAATATAAATAACGAATAATCAAAGAAGGTATTCCATCAAGAGTCAGGTGTTAGGTAAGTTATAACGTCAATGGATTTGATTGACGTGATGAAGACTCCATTGCTTAAAAGATTCTCTCGTTGTTTCCCATAAATACATTACAATTTAATTTTACTACTTCGGTGAATATTGTTAATTTACTTCATATCTTTTATAAAACAATTTTATAAAACAAGGAAAGTTCCTTCAAGACAAGTATTATAAATATATTGCAAAAATATACAATTTTAGCTTTTTTTCATGCAATTCAGTTACTTTCCTTATCGTTTTTTTTGAAGAATTGAAAAGTAAAGATATAAATATACTAAAATTGTAGGTGCTGATTAAAAATAATATTGTTATTTCATTAAACATACTTAGACATGACATCAATAAAACGAAAATTAAATAAAAAAAAAAATAATTTTAGCCGTGTTGGGCGCGACTCCCGCCATATCAAACTATTTAAGAAAAATATTACATTCTTTTTTGTTTATTTCGTTTTTTTTTTTAATAAAATTCATTCCATTACTTGACTTTTATTTTCTTTTTTATGGAAAAGGAGGGCATGGAATGATTATAAAATAAGTTGATTCTATTTCTACGAAATAGTTGTTTTTGACCAATTATGTTCTTTTTTATTGAAATTTTAAAGAGCCGTTTCGATAATGGTACAATACCTTTTAATTTTATCGCATGTCAACATATCTTATGTGTTAAATAAAGATTTGCATTAAGCAAAAAAGATCTTATTTTATAACTTTATACATATAAAATAGCATGAATAGTAAACCGTTGAAACACTCGAATTATAAAAAGCTGGGCTTCGTGACCGTGGTCACCAACGACTGAAGTCAAATACTAGTACTGGGGACGTGATGTGGGTAAAAATAATTATTTAACTTTTATAACAAATTTGAAATTTTATATCATGTAGCTGTTAATATACTTTATGTAATTTTCTCTTCATTTTCTGTTTATTTTTAGAAAAATTTCGTAGCAAATTATTTAAAAATTTTAAATATTGTACAAGAACATTTTAGCATAATATTTTCTAAGAATTACGCGAGTACTACACATTTCAATAAAACTATTTTTCGGATATAACTAGAGTTTATTTTTACATCTTAACCCGACGTCTCATTAACATTAACGTTGGTGTCACAGGCACCATCATCTCGTCTTACCACGAACACGTTTGCTGCAAAGGATTCGAAACGTCGGGTTAAAATGTAAAAAGAAACACGAATTACATCCAATAAATAGTTTTATTGAAACAAATTAGCCATTCTCTAATTTTTATTTATCAGTGCTGAATAGCTAGCGAACTTTTAATAATATTCCGATTAAGACGAGCTCCGGAGGTACGGTTCCCAGACACCCACATAATATTAACTTAGTTCTTTAACATTATACTTATGTTTATATTGCCGGATTGTACAACAAAACAATTCTGGCTTTTAGGTCTATACGAAAAAAAAAGACTAATACTTTTTTTAATGTATTTTTTAAAATATCAAAAGCCCTATCAAGCTTAAAATGCCTAGTAAAGAAACTATACGTCCCCATTAACTGAAGACCGAAAATATTTATAATAGCGGTTGTCAAAAGCTTATATATTCGGGTTTAAAAAAAAACTCTATTAATTTTCTTAATTTTTAGGACGGGAATAGATAGGCACCGATAAGTTTTTCCTTGCCCGCAAATGACTGAACTGGGGGCCGCGATCGACGGGTTGACCTCCACTGCACTAGACCAACATGCCTTCAAAATAATGTGATATATTTAATTTGTTTATTTTATTTTTAAATATTAGTATCATATCAAATTAAGTATTTCATAAAATAATTTGGAAAGGTGATTAGAGCGGTATGTATTCACAGTACAAAGCAATCACAGCCGCGATTCGCAAATAGAGGGAGAGACATAATTACCCATTTTAGGTAATTAATTATTTATGGTTTCACAACGGTTCTACAAATAGACATGAATATAAAGGCTTTCAATGAAATTTAAAACGTGCAGAATATTGTACTGAATATATGTATTTTAATATTGTAACTCAAAACCACGATTCTTCTATAATTTGCTAGAAATTGTTTCACACTCAGAGTGACATATTTAAATGTGTATATTTGAAATAACGCAAATTCGTTAATTATTAATTTTTCTTATTATCATTAAATAATATAACATGCCAAATATGCCATGATGTAATTGCTTCTATATGAAAAAAACAATAAAATGTCTCTATTGTCAGCTTCATGCGGAACGTTGCTGCGGGTGACGTCACCACTTTTCTGTCGACAATGATATCATTTATAATGTTTTGTCGACAATTTTTTTTATTTTTTTTTTATAACATTTTGTAAAAAAGAAACGCAAGGAATGTTTAGTTAGCACAAGATCATAAGCGCTTTAGTGTCACATTGTACCTCGGATATTATTAACTAAAAATAAATATATACGAGTACCCTCCATAATAGAAATATGCATCATAAATGATATTTTCTTTTAAATTGTTGTAATCTGAGCTTAAATCATAAATACTAAAATGTTTACGATCTTTTTTATAGAATATAAAATATATCATATGTAAAATAGAAGTAAGCGTTGACATCAAATAATGTGCTGTTCGTGATAAACTATAATTTACTTAACACTAATAGCGCTGTCACTGCGTGATCGCTGACAATGGACTATAATATGAGATACATGTTTTAATTAATTTTATAGATAATTCATGGAAGTAATAAATACAAATATTCTGTAAATAATATTCAGACAATCTCCGTAGTCACTACAAACATGTAAGTAAAATCCAATATCCATTTAAGTAAGTGATTCCAATTGACTGAATTAAGATTTATTTTAAAGATAAAAAAAAAAGAAATAGGTGTAAAAATAAATATATGTATAGTACATATATTTATTTTATATGTATAGTACATACAACATATAGTATGTATGTAACTGTAAACTGTTTGTTTGTGGTCGGACGTGTATTGTGAATATAATATACACTATTTATTGAAACCGAAACCTCTCGAATTCGTTTAAGTTCATGAAACTTCTATACAAATTGCAGTTTCCGCAAAAAAAGAAGCAAATAACTAGACAATATAAGATATGTGTTAAGATCCTTTGTTGTTCATTATTATTATTAGTACATGCAGCGAAGTTTTGATATAGAATGACAGCTACAGTGTTTCGCTCATTGCAAGTGCCGGAATTTTAGATTGTATTATATTTTTCAATTACATATATAGATTCCATCATTTAGGGAATAATTGTTCGCAATTTAAAAAAAAAAAGTTGTTTTTATTACAACAAATAAATTTGATATATATGTATATAAATAAAACTTTATAATTTTTATTACACCACAAGAAAATAGATATTTCGTTTTTTTTTTTTTTTCACTTCAATGGAAAGTTTTTATTTGTTTTTGAATTCAATTATTTTTTGTAATATATTCTTATAATAAGCTCTTCATTTTATTTTTTTTATCTTCGGTTACAAAAAAAATATTTTTAACAAACACAAACTCGAAAAATATTTTATCCAAAATATCCTCAAAGTTTTAACTGTTACCAAGTAAGTAAAATATAACTTCAATATAGTTAATCAGTAAATTATCACAGATAGCAATTTACAGCAACTAACTCACAAGACACGTGCGCTCTATTTTGTAAATTATAAACTTACGCTATCAACTTTTATCTGTTAATCTTCAAGTAAAGTTAGTTATCTCAATTACATTTATTATAACTTTACAAAAAGAAAAGTATTCAAAATTTACCTTTAGTTAATAGTTAAAACACTACATAATAAAGATTATTATTTAATATTTGTTATGTACTAAATTTTATGGAATTTCATTTTAAGTAAGGGTAAGTAAGGAAAAAAAATAAAAATATATATTATTATCAAACAGCCTGAATCGTTCATTTACCCTAATGCTCCTAATTACACTTCATCTTCCTCATCTGACAATCAATCATTCATAGAATACGAATGAACACTTAACAATTATTTTAATTTGCTCTGATATATTTCATGTCTTTATAACTGTACACTGTTTTAATATATTATAATGAAATAAATAGCTTTCTTATGATTTAGGTTACATTTTATTTTATTCTACCAATTTTTTTTTTATTTAAACATAAGTGAAAGAAAAAGTAATTAATATATTTCGGAGCGAGTATTACGTGACGGTAGCAAAGGAGATGTCGGTCTGCCCGTTGTCTCATTATTGTCTATGGAATTCATGGTTTGCGAATAATATAAACTATAATTAAAACTACAACACTGATTTAAATAAACAGATAATATTTTAACTAAACTAATACAATAAGTTAACTATGACTAATTTTCACAATTACACAAATTTTAACAATAATAACAATTTTTACAATAAATATTTAATTCGAGTAATTATAACGATTTTAATAATAATTTTAACAATATTTATTTAATTCATAACCATTTTTAGTAAATAAAATTTTAACAATAATTATTTGATTAATAACAATTTTAACAATTATAACAACTTTTTTAATTTAATAATGTGATACTGTGATTCAGGCGTGATCCGTGTCACAATTAGAAGTGCGACCAGGAGGGCTGCCTTAATCGAAGTGAGTTTGAATCGTCAACACAATCTCTTAAATAGCCGTCCTTTCCGCACGCAACCTGATTCACTGAATGGCGTGACGTCAGTTGTTTACTTGAATTATTGAACACCTGGCGTGACGTCAGGTTAAAGATATTTATTACATTTTCAGTATTACCCTCCGACACGGCCATTCTGCAAAAAGGTCGCCTTCGACCTTCACACTCGGATAATCATTGAAAATTCTGCAGTAATTGCATTACAGAGTTCTAGAGAAAATTGTTTTTACTACAAGCCAATAGAAAGTGTTAGACATGGAGGCCCCTGTCCTCTACATGTAAAACAACAATTACTACACACCAAAAGATAATTGTTAAACATGGAGGCCCCTGTCCTCTACATGTAAAACAACATAATTACTACAAGCCAAAAGTGTTAAACATGGAGGCCCCTGTCCTCTACATGTAAAACAACATATTACTACAAGCCTAAGATAAGTGTTAAACATGGAGGCCCCTGTCCTCTACATGTTAAACAACATAAAAACACAAAACATGGAGGCCCCTGTCCTCTACATGTTTTCCTCAAACAACTCTTAAAGCAGAGCATGGAGGCCCCTGTCCTCTACATGTTCTGAGAAAAGAGTTCCAAATACAAACCATGGAGGCCCCTGTCCTCAACATGTTTTGATGAAACACATCTAAATAGCAAAGTATGGAGGCCCCTGTCCTCAACATGTTTTGATCAAACACATCTGATATAACAAAGAATGGAGGCCCCTGTCCTCAACATGTTTTGATTAAACACAAAAGCATATCCTAAAATTAAATAGTTAATTCATAAACATAAATATCATCTCAATTATGTAAATCTAAGTTTCACTCACTTCAAAATTCACTCTGAACTAATTACACACGATTTCTGTAGATTGTTCAGCGTCTTCATCGTTTGTTTCTGTAGTTGCACATTCACCTGGTTTTGGTGCCAATCGAAGCTGGTCATGAGACACCTTCTTAGGCCTTCCTCTAGAAGCCACTTTTTTAACTTTGTAGCGATCATTTGGTAATATTTTAAAAATTTCATATACATCTGGATATTTTAAATCCAATCCTAATTGACATCTTGGATTAGTCTTAAATAGAACGAAATCACCTTTTTGGAATCCTTTTACCTTTGATTTACCTTTATCAAATCGGTCTTTGTCTCTCTTACTTCTCTCTTCAATTTTACCCATAATATATTTTTCGAGCTTATTTCTGTCAACTGAACTATCTTCATCATTAACAAGGGCTACTAACTCAACTGGAACTGAACACTGTCTTCCTGTAAGAGCTTTGATTGGTGGAATGTTAGTAGTTTTATTTTTGGTGCAGTTTATTGCCAGTTGGAGCCCACTTAATCCTTTCTTCCAATCCTTTGTTTCGTAGTTACGTATTATAGTTAAACCATTTTTTACAACAGCCATTATTCGTTCTACTTGCCCATTTGTTCGACTTACACCTGGAGATATAAAATGTTGATGAATCCCATGCTGTTTACAAAATTGTTCAAAATCAGCTTTAAATGCGGTATCTTGATCACTAATAATCTGCCTTGGAGCTCCGAATAGTGACACAATATAACTCAATGCAGTAAGCATGGATTTCGCAGATTTATTAGTTGCATAGGTTAACGTGACGAATTTGGTGTAGGCATCAATAATAACGACTACATATTCATAATTATTATTTCTCTTAGTAAGGTGGCCAGTTATGTCTATATGTATCGTATCGAATGGAATGGGTTTCTTTTCGATGGGATACATTTGAACTTGTTTAGGTCCGGATGATGCTTTACTTGTTTTGCATATCACGCAGTTATCTATAAAATGTCTAACTGTAGTTGACATGTTAAGAAACCAGTAGTTTTCAGCAATTTTTGCCAAAGTTTTCTCCCATCCGAAATGCTTTAAGGAAGAATGAAAAGCATTGATAATGCTCCATTGGTATGCCCGTGGAATCACCTTTTTCCACTGTTTAGAACCGGGTTCCTCATCATGATATTTTTGTTCCAAAACTTGGTCCTTAATACGATAATCATGAACTTCTTCACCGAGTTCTAACTTTCTAATTATTATTGCCAATTCTTTGTCTCTTCTTTGTTCGACTTTTAGCCACGTATCCACATTTTCGGCAAGATGTATGAATGTAGCAGGATTTCGACTGAAGAAATCTGCGTGTTTCAAACGAGATCCTTGTCGGTATTCTATTTTAAAGTCGTAGTGTTGAAGGAATGACCACCATCTGTGGATTCTTTGTAATAGTTCATGTTTGTGAGCTGATGATTTTATGGCATTGCAATCTGTTATGACTGTAAAAGATCTGCCATAGAGGTATTGTCTAAAGTGCTTTATTCCTCTCACAATTGCAAGGGTTTCAAGTTCATACGAGTGATAATGACTCTCGGGTTCAGTGGTTCTCATGCTCATATATGCAATAACGTGTTGACGATTATCTTTTATTTGGATAAGAACTGCTCCGAATCCGGTACTGCTCGCATCAGTATGGAGTTCTATTTTATATTCTTCTTGAAAAATGGTAAGAATTGGAGCCGATGTTAAACGATGGATAACGTCAAGTCTTACATTTTCGCAATCCGGTGTCCATTCAAATTTGGCATCCTTTTTTGTTAGATTATAGAGTGGAATCATTAATTCAGAAAAAGACGGAATAAACCGTCTAAAGTATCCTGCGAGTCCACAAAATTGTCGTACTTGTTTCACATTACTTGGTACTGGAGACTTTACTAAAGCTTCTACCTTTCTGTGGCTTGGTCGAACGGTCCCGTTCGTTATTATATTTCCAAGATATTCAATGCTTGTCTTAAAGAATGAACATTTCTTAGAATTTATCGTAAATCCGGCTTCGGTTAAAGCACAAAGAACTTTATCCAAGGTATTTAAACCTTCCTCGAATGTCTTGCATTTGATAAGAACGTCATCCATATAAATGAGAATGTCTTCCATCAAAGGTCGTAAAGCACTCATTATAGCTCGTTGAAATACTGCAGGGGCATTCATTAACCCAAATGGCATTCTTATAAATTCATAAAGCCCATCTGGTGTTATAAATGCTGTTTTAGAAATGGAGTCCTCTTGAATAGGTATCTGATAGAATCCTTGTGCCATATCCAAACTAATAAAGTACGTCGCATCTGACAGTCTATCAATCTGATCAGATATTATCGGGAGCGGAAACTTGATAGGAATAGTATTCTTGTTAAGTTCCCTATAATCGATGCACATTCTATCATCTCCATTCTTTTTCTTCACTAAAATAACTGGGCTAGCGAAATTAGATGTACTTTCTTGTACAATTCTGTTTTTTATTAATTCGTCCACAATAGATCTTATCTTCTGTCTTTCTATAGGTGCCATTCGATAAGGTCGTCTCGTAACTACTTTTGATGGGTCTTTAAGCTCTATATGTAAACATCCTGTGGTGACCTTAGATTTGGGTATCCCATCTGAAAAAGATTTTTTATATTTCAGTAGTAATGTCTTGAGTTGTTGTATTTCATTATTGTTGTTCAAATCCGTATCTATATCTCCATGTACTCCTTCTGTAGCTGATATTGTCCAAAAGTTTGAACTTCTTATGACTGTAGCTTTGTCCTCTGTAATAAGGACATTCAAACCTGAACCTTTTACAATTTCGGCTCCGATAAGTAAGTCACAAGGGATTTCGTGATCTTCAATAACATGAAACGCGATTTCTACAAAAACACTATTAATGTTACAAGTAACGTTGATCTTCTGACAAGACAGTATAGGAAGACTTTGACTGCCTATTCCTTTCAACATCATAGAATAATCTTCTCGTTTGCCAGGCAAAGATAAGCTTAAGGAGCGCCTTACTAAGGAGCGAGCAGCTCCACTATCGTAGAACGCCGTATATTTGTGACCATCGATACTGACTTCCATGGGAGTAAGTATGGCTTGATGTGCCTGAACCAAATTGATCTTCTCTCCTTCGTCAGCTATCTTTTTGAAACAGTTTAATTCCACATGGCCAGATTTGTTGCAATAATTACATTTTGTGTCGTTCGATCCGGTTGTTTTCGTTTGATTCATTGGTAGTGTTGTTTACTGTTTTAGGGTTATTAGTCTTATCCAGGTGCATATTGCAGTTCGATTGAAGATGTCCGGCGTTACCATATTTGTAGCAAGTCACCGAATCTATTCTATTGAATCTCAGCCTTGGGCGTTTTGTAGGTGGTTCGGTTTGACGGGTATCTCGAGGTTTTATGGAAGCAGCTACTGAAATTAATTCATTTACGATTCTTTTCCAAATATTCCAAGCCTTTGTAATCGATTCTGCTGGGTTAAGTGCATCATATTTAAAATGTCTCAATTTTAGAATATCATTAGAATACCTTGCTTCCGGTTCAAATGTCTGTATAAGAGCTTCTCGCATTTCATTCCATACGGGTGATCTGACAAGCCACATATCGCCAATTATCTTAGCTCTTCCTTGTAATAGGCCAGCTATTTTGGTACAGATTTCATAATCAGTTAGTTCTCAATGTTCTTTAGCTCGATCTACGTGATCACACCAGTCTCGTACAGTTACATCTCCATCGGGATTGTACGGTGCAATATAGATATCACTTAGTCTTGGTCGTTGTACCGTTGGTGTTGGTTTGTTAAGTAATCCTGCAAGAAACTGATTGTTTACCTGCATACTTGCCTGTTGCTGTCGCGAAAGTTGTTCCAATATGCTAGTTAATGTGGACAGCGTAGAACTAGGTACGTCTGGCTCAGGATTAGCAGATTGAGATAGAGGCGCATTCGGTTCTATCCCACTTCTGATTTCGGAGCGAGTATTACGTGACGGTAGCAAAGGAGATGTCGGTCTGCCCGTTGTCTCATTATTGTCTATGGAATTCATGGTTTGCGAATAATATAAACTATAATTAAAACTACAACACTGATTTAAATAAACAGATAATATTTTAACTAAACTAATACAATAAGTTAACTATGACTAATTTTCACAATTACACAAATTTTAACAATAATAACAATTTTTACAATAAATATTTAATTCGAGTAATTATAACGATTTTAATAATAATTTTAACAATATTTATTTAATTCATAACCATTTTTAGTAAATAAAATTTTAACAATAATTATTTGATTAATAACAATTTTAACAATTATAACAACTTTTTTAATTTAATAATGTGATACTGTGATTCAGGCGTGATCCGTGTCACAATTAGAAGTGCGACCAGGAGGGCTGCCTTAATCGAAGTGAGTTTGAATCGTCAACACAATCTCTTAAATAGCCGTCCTTTCCGCACGCAACCTGATTCACTGAATGGCGTGACGTCAGTTGTTTACTTGAATTATTGAACACCTGGCGTGACGTCAGGTTAAAGATATTTATTACATTTTCAGTATTACCCTCCGACATATATCATAATACACTAATTCCCTATAACACCGGTTATAATTCACGTTAATATTGGTTACATTTATCTTTTTATTAAATCTCTTCAAATAACTTTGCACCAGTGTCTATACAAAGTAACATGTGCCTGACCTATAATTAAATCACATTTTAGCCGGTAGAAAGAACTTACTCAAAGGCTTTCCTACAATCAATGGAGGCATCCTCTGGCAATGAAACTTTTATCCCTTTAGCTGTTTTTTTATTTTAGAGAACAAGAATTTTCTTCCTTTTAAACTACTAAGAAATGGAAACAAATAAGACAAGAATCGCAGATATAATACAGAGAAAACGTAATTTATAAATGGGAATTTTGTAAGATAGATTATAAAAATGCATTCTGGGATATTTTAAAAATCCAAACTTCCTTCTACAATGAATAAAAGTATTCTTGTCTTACAGTAATCAAAATTATGTAAAACATATATTTCTTTTATTTTCTGTTGTAAAGTAAAATATAAAATAATATATCAAGTTCCGTTGTTAAATTGTAGTTGAGGTCACAGTCAATGTCAATGTTTTAAGTAAAAGGGATTAAGAAGCTTGCCACTTATTTAGTCTGTATAAATATGCGTCAACTCACGGCTAATGGACCATTTGACGTCGCTCCGAGGTTTACTACAAATTCTCTATTGACAAAAGTATATAAAAATATTCTGGTTTTGTTCTTAATTTAAACTAATTAATCAATAAAACTGCTTATAAACCAAATCTTTATTAATTTTGTTATTTGTTATGAAAATATGTAAATTAGGATAAATAACTAACACATATAATATGACCATCAGTATTTTTTTTCTACGGGCGTTTTCAAACTTCTTCACCAATATAATATGTAAATATTTATCAATAACTTATTTTTAGTGTATCTTGTAGGGATTTTATATTTTGAAGCATCTTCCATACTAGTGGTTGTCCTTATTCTCACATTATTATAATACAGTCTTAATATAAATAATAAATTCTAAATTCTTTCTAATTCTTTCCTCCAATTTGAATATTTATCCAACGACCGCAAATGATCATTTGATCATTTCATTATGTACTTGTTTATATTTACTGGGTTTTAGATTTACGACGTTATCAATATTCACAGGAACCATTATCAAGTGCCGCACAACTAATGACAACCGGGAATTCTATTCCTACTGAGTCTATACCAAGATTACAGTAGGCACTAAAAGAGTTATTTTCCATTTCTATAAGTGTTGTAAATTCATACATACCCTAATTTAACAATTAAATTTACCTAAATACTACATATCTAATAGTAATTGCATTTATTATGTTACAGGCCACACAGCACCAGCGGTACCACATATTCCTCAGCCCTGTTTTATTCCGCAGTGAGCAGCTCATTACCCCCACTCCTTCCCCTGTGGAGTTAGTATTGATGGAGCGAGTAAATATTTAGAAGAGTGAAAGGTTAATTTACAAATCAGTTGGACCGTGGTTTACATAATTTGACGCAGATTTTAACACAACTGAGACCATTGTTAGTACTTTAAGCAGATTTATTGAGTGGTTTAACAGATTTTTATATTTGCATAAAGTAAAAATAATATGTTTATCATATCATTATGTTATTATATTATGTTTTATATGTTTATGTTATTAGTGAAAGTAAATCGTAAAATTAATTTCTTTGCTCATTATTACTTAAAATGTATAAATTTTAATTGATAAAAATGAAACAGTTGTGCAGTTCTAACTTCGAAAAATTAATTAATATGTTATGTTGTCATTACAAAGTTACGTTGTGGAATTTTTGATAAGCTGTCAAATGTGAGACATTAAGTAGTCTTAAAATGTAATGGTCTTATAATAAAAATGTGACAATAAAAAAGCAACATGAATTATTTTAATAGTAATTTATTAATATTTAATAATTTTGTTTTTGTATTTTATTAAAAACAAATAATATTTTATTCAATATAAAATGGCTTATTTACAAATTATTATAAATATATTTATGTAGTAACATGAGACATTCCTTTTATTTAACAATAACAACTCTATTTATCATTTCTCAAACATGTTAGTTTAGATAAGAAATAAAAAATATTGAACTTTTTAAGACACTATACTTAGACATCAATACAAATACAAAAAAACAAATTCTTAAAAATTTAGAAGTGTGAGTTAATTAAAAAATTAAAATATAAATTATAACAAACTTATGCGATTAAATTCTTAACAACAATGCAACAACTTGTTCCGGTGATGGTAATCCACCTTTTACTGAATTATTGGGTGATACATGACATGCTTATTTTATTGGCTACATGAGGATGGTAGTAAAAGTGGAATGTTTTATCCTTAAGCAAATATCAAAACTCTTTGGAGTAAATCAAAATACTGTTCAGTTCGCTAAACCCTCTGATTAAATAGCTATCTGTTAGAGAACATGATTATTTTGTTATATCCACAGGGCATAAAATACAAATACTCTATTAAAACATTACATCTATGCATTTTAAAGCAAAAGTTAAAACTTAACAAACATGTACCAGTTATGTCAGACTCGCTGCTGTCAGTGAAATCGTGTATGCGGTTTAGAGAAGGATGTTAAGTCACTTCCGGAAATTAAGTTTTGAACTTAACTTCAGTTTTCATTCCACCACCAATCTCCGACCACTGTTTTGCTCGACTTTCTGCGTACCCTCGTAGCTAGTGGGGTGGCTTCATTTCGAATTACTCCATCAGTCTCATATTATTAGAACTACAGAGATTTTAAACTTTGACTTTCGGCGTTTATAATTTTTTAATTCTTAAAAGATTTAAAAGATAAAAATATAGTAAAACCTTAAACTTAAAAGCCATAATACTCTACTTGATACAGGTTGTTTCATCTAAAACACATTTTACTGAAGGTATTTAGACCGACGCGACGTGATGCACAGTGAGTGGAAGTGCTTTAACATGGTCAATATCTTTTGAGTACCACATGAAGGTGCCAAAAGCTTTCGGAACGTGACTTTGGTCAAATATAGAGTAAAGGTAAGAAACAATTACGTCATCTGAGATAATAATTATATTTTACACTTGCGGATGTGATCTTTTCTTTATCAAAATGCTTATTACTAGTAATATATGTCATTTATTAAATAAGTTAAAGAGTTTCTTATCGTTTTTTTTTCAATGGAACCTTTTGGAACCCTGCAATGAGAGTCCTAATGTTTTGTAAGTCTTTTTCTACAACATTCTTTAATTTTGCGGTCATGTCATTTTTGTCTAAATATACACATTTATAATACTTTGAGGGAAAAATATAATTTTATTTTTTTTAATATTGTGATGAAGCAGTCAGGATTACATTACTTACACTAACAAATCATTAATCGGTTAATACGATGAATGATAAAAATGATATCAATATATTTAAAAAATGACTTCTTTTTAAAAATAATTTTATAAAGTATTTGTATATTTGTAACCTTTTTAAAAATATGTTTATTTCTTATTAACTTCATTTCGAATATGGACACCAACGTATTTTGATTAAACATTTTATATAGTTTAAACAAAAGAAAAGATTAAATAATAAGCATTCTATCTTTACATCCAATTTATATAAGTCTATGTATATTTATTTTTAGTGTAATTACAGCCTAATAAAATTTTATATTTATAATAAAAATGAGAGTGAGCAGTTTTGTTTTGAGTGTATAAGTCATCTAACCTCTGAGATGATCATGTATTTTCACAGCCTATTGTATTGCAATGCTGTTTTTATGACTAAATCAGTTTTTGTGTATTTCAGACATCTCTTAACAAATGAAACGGTTTAAAATTAATTCTATAATAAGGTTTGTATTACAAAGATATTCATGATATTCTTATTATAAAAAGTTTACGTTTATTGCCTTTATTTATGAACTACAATTTCTATTCATATTCTATTTGTCACGGATAAAAATATTATTTAATTAAAGTTCGTCAATTGATTACTTGATAGTAGGGCAAAAGCAGTGGCGTCAGCTGATTTGTAATGGTGGCATGAGGACAGAGTCGTCTTCGTAGGTGTGGATATGCCGACGATCACTTCCTTTTGAGGCGTGGACCTGGTCACTTGCTGTGTGTGGCATGGTTGGTGAGTGTGTTAAGAGGTGAGATTTAGGGTCTGTTGTCAAGTTTAACAATGTCGATGTCGTTATAACACACGAAATGTATGAACCCCAAGAATCCAAGTATAACCAAGTCTAAATGATGGCAACCGTATCGCTTCGCTATCGCTATCCGTGACATATTTATTTTATAAAAAGATTGAGTCTAAAAAAAAACGCTTACAGATATACATACACACACACATACTTTTTTTTTTTTTTTTTTTTTTTAAACCATATTTACATATACGTTTTTAAAGTGTAGAATTACTCAGAACGTCTCCAAATGTAAAGATATTACAAAATATCCGATTTCTAAAATCGCAGTTATATGTTATAACAGTAAAGTTATATACGCTATTTTTTATTTTTAAGAAAAATGTAAGTTGAGTGTAAACACGGGGTAAATAATATTTTCCTCTACGTTTTTTATACGTTGAGCGGAAGAACAATAACAACTATACCCTTATGACCTGTTTATCGACTATAAAATATATCGCCTGTAGTATAAAAGTTAGTGTCGACAATAAAATAAACTCTTAGTCGTGATTATCCCGTGCTTGTAATTTAATACATTTAATGTTTTCTAAGATTTACACGAGTACGACACCATTATCTCGTCTTACCCCGAACACGTTTGCTGCAAAAGAATTCGAAACGTGGGTTTTAAATTAATAAAAAATGTAAAAATAAGCGCGAGTTATATCCGTAAAATAGTTTTAATACGTTTATATTGCAATAACGCTCGAGATTTAGTACTGTACTGTAAATAGATTTGTTTTGACAAAAATTTTATAAAAATCGTTTTTTAAAGGAAAAATTACTTCATAACGTTTAATTTAGAGGTACTGTTTACTAAAATATAACAAAACAAAAGAAAAAGCGTTTAAAAAAATATGTTTGAAATACAAAAATTCACAATTATGATATAGCACAGTGCATTTATGATTTTAGGTGTAGTTGAAGCGTACGCTATACCTACCTTTTAGAACAAAATATAATTTTAAGACATATTAGACAACTAAGTTATTGAAAACTCTGATAAAAAACATCTTAATTCAAGGCATTTCTTTAAAACCAATTCCGAATAATGTGCCATAAAAATGTGGTCAATGTTAATAGTATTTAACAATGCTAATTCTGTACTTGAAATCATTTAAAATAAATACGTATCCATAAATCCGGAATCCCGGAAACCCGGAATCTGATAAATTCAGTGCCTGTCCAAAAGCCTCGAAAGTCTATATAAAGCTAACAATAGGATTTAACCTCGAACGTAAATGCATTTATATGGCTCTTTGAATCTTCTATCGTGTGCACTCGACGTTTTTATCTTTATTATAAATGAACAGACGAACAAAGTTTTTAATTTCATGAATGAAAATTGTGTATTGCATTGTTCGGCAGTAAAAAAACAAAACTTTACATTGGCAGCCTTATTTATAGAGTATATTGTTTATGATTTAAATATTTTTTATTTTTAAAAAAGTTGGTAGGGCTGCATGTTTTTGTTTTAAAATTTGTTCTAAACAAAGTGGGTTTTAATTTTATATTTTTTAGCATTAAAGTGCATCATACAACCATGACTGGCTGACCGTTGATTGGTGTAAATTTATGTGCTTGACATTCATTATTCTCTTATTGGATACAATTCTATCTTACTTTCAACTGATTTGTTTATTTATTCGTCAATAATTTAATAATTATCAATTATCTTACAGGTCAAGAGTGTTTTGTTACTAATGCTTTTTTCCATAGACGAACAATGGTAGGTCGAAATTTAGCAGTTTTCGATGACAGTGACTTATAGGTTCTGAAGTTTTTTGGTGACATATGTGATTGTAGTTTTTTATTAAATGGTCAAAGTCCTATAGAACAAATACTCGTCATAAGAAATACAACTGACTGTATTATATTTAATAATCATTTTCATATACATTATTATTTTGTGTTAACCCTTTAGACTTCTCATTCAGCAACAATGCTTCCCTCAACTCCTGTGGTAGGACGTGCGCAGTGGCGGACTTAGTATAGTCGGTATATAAAGTGAAATATGGTTCCGTATGAATGAAATAGGCTGCTAAAGAGGAAGGTATTTTATTGAACATATTGAATAGGTGTACTAACGTTAAACCTTCTCTATCTATTTACATACTACATTCATAATCAAAGATAAAACTTACTTAGGAATACAAATTAACTATTATTTTAATAATTAAAAAAACAATATTATAGTAAAATAATCAATTTAATAATAAATATTTAATTATGTTTATAAGAAGAAATTTACACTAAATATGTATATATTTATATATTTAATGTTTCAGAAACAGTGATACATTTGGTACGAAAATTATCGTCATTTCGAACATTTTACACAAAGACTGACAAAAGGGAGGGATATTGCAAATAAATTATAATGAACGAAGTTTTGAAACGCATCAACTCGTAATTGTATCGTAACTGAACATACGTGACTCTCATCAAATTTCACGACATCCAGTCGTTTTGTTGGAGGTCGTGCGTCGAGTGTGGCCGTTCATGTTTTCATTATATTTATTATTGTTTTTTACTTTTACCAAATTATTGCTATCCAATAAAGTACTGAAAAAAGCGCACTCTAATAAAAAATATGTATAGTTGTTATCATTTTAAATAAACTGATTATAGGTTTACACTTTACTCCTTTAGCGAAGTTTGGAAATGTTTCGTTCTTTAATAATAAATTATATTAAGACAAATGTATCTTTGTTGATTTCATATATCACAGTTGTGTCTCCCGTTTTATATACGTAAGTAAAGGATTGAAGAGATTTAAATGATTAAAAAAAATGTAATTAATGATTTTCTCAGTGCCTTGAAAGGTGCCTTAAATGTTTTAAATATTTATCAAGAACCATTTAAACGTGTTACAGCAATGTATTATCATAAGGTAATGTGTGTAAAATTTACATTTGTAGTAGGAATAAATATATTTTAATGTTATATATGGTACAAGTTCGTTTTAAAAAAGAAATAATATGTACATCATCAAATTGTAAGTAATTTTTTTTTATTCCAAAGTTTATAAGTATTATACTTGTTGAGATAAAAAGTCAAGTGATCGTGTATTTAGTAGTTTAGTAGTTTCATAGGAAAATTCTTTCGTTTTAAGGAAATAAATATTTAGAAAAGTAACTATTATCCTGCAATTGTAAAAAGACGTATTGTATTAAATTTTGGTGTATATTTCATAAATAAAGTAAATTTATTCTTCTTTTGTCTTCTGTTGTCTTCTTTTCTCTTACAACTGTGATAAGAATGTGACTGTATATAAAACACTATTTTCTGTATTCTTTGTCATTTTACAAACTTATTTAGAACAATGATATTATTGCGCTGTCTCTTGCGTGATTTATAAAGAAACAAAAAGTCGTAAAGGTTTCTTCGTTTTGAGAATATGTCGCATGAAGTAAAGATAAAACTATTTTTGTTTTTGAGACTTGACGAAGTTGTGGTAAGTTAAAATTAAAAACTCATAATTCAAATTTGAAAATAAATATTTAAATATTTTCAATGCAAGGTGCACAATAAAAATATAACCTCAGGGGTAACGTCCGGTTGCTCTACTCATTAAGCTGTGTGTGTGTGTGTGTGTGTGTGTGTGTGTGTGGCAAATGATTTATTACGAATATTATATAAAATTCTATTTATAAAATTTTTACATTATACTTTTTAACCATCATTGGATTACAGTTGTCTATAAGATTAATTTTAAAAAATACAAATGTTTTTTTGCAAATGTAAAACATAGTTGACTATACAACGGATAAAAGTTTGTTACATGAAGAGATGAACAATATTAACCCTCATACAATATATCTAAGCAAAAACACTAAATAAATTTAAAACTAAAGCTAACATTTTTTTAAATAGTAAAATAAGTTTCTTTTTTATTACTATTTTTTAGGTAAAGAATTAGTTAAGTTAAGTGCTATCATAAATCAAAGGAAACCAATACAATATCATGACTCAGCATGTATAATGATGACGATTCGTTACTTACAAAAGATTTTAGTTGTTATTTTAGAGATTATACTGGATTATATACCTAACTTCAAGATACAGAAAACCTTTTATATAAAAACTGTGTTACTGTGTTTATATAAAAGGTTTTAATAATCCATTAATAATCCAATCATTTTCATAAAAATGGTTTTAATTTCTGTTGATCAACTTCAGCTAATATATCTTGCTTTGAAACTGCGATAAAGACTTCAATCCTAATTACTCAACCTCTGGGTGAATTATAAATGTAAACACAAGTAATAAGTGCTCCAGTAGTTTAAGAGATTACTGACATTCGTAAGTATAGAAGAATAATGATTTGTATTAAAAATATAATTTAAATTTACCGATGTAACAGTCCATTAAAATTTATTGAGTGAGAAATGAAATACGTAAAAATTTATAATTAATTTATTGTAAGAGCACAAATTCTATTATAAATGAGTTTTTATACATTTTGTTTTATTTTAGTTTAGGATGTCAAAGGCAAAAATATGTCTAGACTTACAATTACTTTAAAATGGTAATTTCATAGTGTGTTTGTTATTAAATTATTACTCTGTACAATATTTTAGTATATAACAAAAATAAAAATATAAAATAAAATAATAAAAGATATTTATACATACGAAAAAGTATTAGAAGAAATACTTATTATTATAATAAATTAACATAAACAGGATGTTAGGACAGATACTACAAACAATTTTAAATGTTCTAATTGTTAAGTAGAACTTACTTGCTGCCAAATCAATAATATTAAGAATTTAGAAATACTATCATAGATTGAGTCTTTGATTATATTGATAGTCAATGTATCTCACTCACATAGCAGCTATTATAACTGCGGGTCCCAGACCTACGGCTTTTATGATGGATTGCTATTTCTTTAGTCAATGAAAATTCTTTGCCAAATAAAAAACTACTTTAAGTTAAAAGTATTAGAGTTCATATTGCATCAGTTGAGGTTCATGCTTTTTTTTACTTAGCTAATGAACCGCTCTCCTATAGGGAAAATACTTACATCTTCAATTTCAACTAATTAATGAATCGAATGATATATAAGTGTAAAACGAGAAAGACACTGATTTAAAAATGGTTTCAAAAGTAAGTCAAATTGAAACGACCGAGGATAATAATTGCTCTTATGTACCTGTGTTATATTTCCTACGAAAAGAACAATATAAAAGTATAATAAATATTTAAATATTTATATTCATGATATCTATATTGAGTTCATATTTCTTTGATTCATTCAAAGTTCTCAAAGAACTTTGAATGAATCAAAGAATCACAATGAATCGTTACTAATTTCCTGGACAGTAAAAGTGTTACGAATTTGTGATTTTCAACAGTTTTTTTTGGAAGATTACCGATCTTTTAAAATTTCACCCCAAATGGGTTTAAAGGTGGTGGTTATTTTTATTGTATTTAAAAAACAATTATAAGAGAAATAATTATTTTCTCATTTGAAGATACTTAAACGTTGTGAAAAGTAAACTTTATCAAACTTACCTCACAGAACAAACTTGAAGCATAGTAGAGACGAGAATAAAACTTCAAAAGTTCCTGCAAAATTAAATAATTTAAATTAAAAGAATTTTAAAATATTCATAGTTTTTAAACTTCTGACTAAAATTTTCTTTTATATTACTATAAATAAAATTCTACCAAGAAACAAGTATTAGGTAAGAAAAGTACGAATAAAATTTGTATCTTTATTTATGTAATAGTATGTCTATATAATAGTAAAAATGTATGACAATTGCGAGTTTCTAGAACGTTCTAAATATTATTAAGAGAGGAGTGCTACGTCCGCGTGTCCAATAAAAAGTTAACAATATCATCTCACTGACTGACGGTTAACAGTTTAAGTGTTTCTAGATTTCAACTTCCTGACTTGCATCGTCATGTTGTTACGATGTTGTTTATATATTGAATATTCTTTAAGTTTGAGGATAATAACATAAAATCGAATCAGTTTTATTTTATTTTTATAAATATACAAGTTAAAGTACTTACTAATAATAATAATTGCAAATTTTAAATGTAATGTTCAAATAATTAAATAAGGGAGCTTCGCATCGCTTGTAATTAAGTGCTATGTACACATTTGAGCTAATATAATATTATAATACTCACCCTATAAATAAATGTGTATTAGAGAAAGTTATTTTCATTTAATAATAACATAAATTCATATAAGTGGTCATAATATGAAGTTAAATATAAATAAAATTAAGGTATTTTTATTTTCTGCAATGTACTATTATGTTTACGGTTTTAAAATAAATGATAGCTTGAGAGGCTAATTGAAGGAGATATAATTTAAATTATTTTGTGCCTCTTTTTAAATTACAAAACCAATTTTTCGAGGCTTTTTTTAATACAAATTCCAAGGATCAGAACAGAGTACAAACTACATCATTTTATTAAATGTCATTCAGGGTATAAGCCTCGCGGGTCATCCGCAACTATTCCTATAATAATGTTAAATTATCGATATTCTTGTATATTTGGACTGCTCAGATTTGTCATTATTTGTTGTTATAATATATAGTTATAGTATATGGTTAACACGTTTTACTGACATTGCTACTGTCATCATAAAAAGTAAATTATAAAATGACTATAACACTGAAGAACCAAGAATGTTAAAAAATAAAAATGTATAGACTAATGTTTTGTTAAACTGCATTTTAAACGTTACTCTGAAGTCAATGTAAAACCAATTAAAAAGCAATCAGATAAAACTATGCTTTTCATGATCAAAAACTGTTCACAACAATTTGCATTTTTAAATGATAAAATATTAAATTCAAACGATTTTGTTATCCATTTGGAAGAATACTCGTGTCACTAATGCCCAAAGGCAATAGTAGTATACTATACTGTGTTTCATTTATAAAACGGCTCTGCATCACAAACTAACCATCGCCATGATATTTAGTCTACATTATTTAAAAACAAAGTACTTATTTTTAATTGTAATAACACAATATTACTTATTTAGTATTGTATCTATACCTAACATTTTTTTTGTTTCAAATTATCTTGTCAGTTAGAACAAAGTCTATATAATGTGTTATACAATTTATGTACAGTTAAATTCTGAGCCTTAAATTCTTATTTTATTTTAATTCGTTTTACTATATTCTCGTATTTACTTTTATATCTTTCTTATTTACAAAGCTCGTGTCGCAATTAAAATTTCATTTTACTCAATCCCATTCGTTTAATTGTTCAAACTGAATTCTGATCCAACAAAATGTGTTGTGTTGGTTTAATTTAAATGTTAAATCCTTTTATATAATTTACTATTTTCAGTTCGTACTTATTACATATTATGTTTTAGATAATCTATATAACATCGAATTTTGAGCGCTACAAAGAAAATCAGTAAACATTAACAGGAAAAAAAACTTTCTGATTTTCTTTAAAACCTTCTTTAATCAAGCCTTCCTCTTCTCTTCGTTTCCTCTCATCAATCACAATCTTGCTGGTAGAGAATGCCATTATGCTTGCCTTTGCATGATTAGTGCAAATAAATAAATAAATAAATAAAATCATAGTTTGAGTTGTACACATATAAACTTGCACTTTATTTGATGTATATTTTAGAATAAATATATTAAATCAGGAACGAATTTCGAGCACCATTTAGTTTAGTAAATAAAGAGTTAAAGTTTGCATTACATTTGTTTCTAGCTTTGAAATTTATTTATTGGTTTGTTAATAGATCGTTTTTATATTTCAAAACCGTGAAATATTGTTTTTGGTTTGACAGTCTCTTTACTCTCGTCATTATGTGTAAAATAGTCATTGACATAATTTCGTATTCCACCAAATAATAGCAATTTTCAGACCCATGTTACAAAAGTATGCTATATTTTATCTCCTATAAATGGTATGGACAATTTAGTTATAATGAGTATTGCAAGTTAAATTTAATCTTGAATATAATAAGTTCTTAAAAATAAATATAGGCTATAAGAATAATTTCACTTGTTTCAATAAAGCCGTCCTTAGTCTTTTATCTTATTTATATATTAACGGCTCGCTTTTATCCGAGATAAAAACTATGTCTAAAAATAAGGACAATAGCGCAATATGTTTATTTCTTAACGCTGAAAGATTATCCATGATCTGTTAGATTCATTAAACTGTATATAGAAACTATTTAATTATGATTGTTCACTGGAATAAAGTTACATTCGTTACAAATATTCGTAAAAAAAATTAATATTCATAATAATAATCGGTGCCATATTTGAATATAATTACTTGATAAGAACATTATCTAGTGGTAAACAGTGAATTATATTCGGACCACAAACAATGTTAATCAATGATTGTGGTCACTTTGTTATTATGACATTTAATTCATTATTTGTGGTAAGCCGCTGCGGTTGTAATTAAACAATATATTTGAGTTAGCATATCTTACAAAACCCAAGTAGGTATAATATTAAAATAAAATTTAGACTGATGCGGCTTTATTGGAATAAATTATCTGTATAGCTCCTCCTTCATGTTCTATAAATATTTTTATCAAACGTGTTTTGAGATAAGTAAGACCACTATTTTGAAAATCTTCTTCTAGATATATAAAAAATGCTGTACTGACCAAATCCATGCAGGCAGAACTTGTGTGAAAATCCATCTGTCATGTTTTAATTACTCTGTGAACTTATATATGTCCTGTTATTTAAAAATGGAATGATCTTTTACTCTGTACTATAGCAAACAAAGAGATCATTTAAAAATGGGTTCGAAATGGCTTGCCTTTGCAAGCTTTCTCTTTAGAAAGCTGTGTACTGCATGGAAGTCTGAGGTCTATTAAAAAAACGGCTTTATGCGAGTCGGACTAGCGTTCCGAGGATTCCGTTCAAACATGTATATAAGTAAAAATTCACTCTGATAGTCTAATAACTATAAAGGACTTTATAGTTATTAAAAATATGTATGTGATATAGCTAAAAATTTTAAGTTTTCGGATTTTTTTATATGTGCTACAAACATTGCTTCATGCCAAATTTTGACTGGTTGTATTTTAAGTTGACTGGAATTTTGAGTTGACTGGAATTTTAAGTTGACTGGAAGTACCCTTTTGGTTTCGATTCTCTTGCGGGTAGTTTCGAATTTAACTTTAAATTTATATATTTTTTTATTATGTAATGTAACTAAAAAATTAGGTTTTCGCAATTGCTCCTCTATCTGTGCTGTAAGACTTTGCTTCATACCAAATTTTATATCAAATTTCAAGACAAGGAAATTACCCTGTAGGTTTTGATTTAGTTGGGTGTTTCGAAAATTTTCGGAAATTTGCGACATTAACGGCTGTATCTTTGATTGTGTTGGCTTAGAAACTTTATTTTCTCATAGCCATGCCATGGGACGGTAAAACTGAGTATTTGATATAAATTTTAGCTAAATACCTCCACACGTTCCTGAGAAATAGAGTCTTTGCAGAAGGACTTTACGGGTTCTGTTTTTTTCCTTCCGAGGTACGGAACCCTAAGAAAAGAACCCTTTGGCGCGTGAAAAATTATTGTTGCTCGTTGCTTCTACTTCGTATTTCTTACGTTTGCTTAGTTTTAATTTCCATGTATTATTTTGGTAAAGCATTGTACAAGCGTTGGATATATACAGCATTTTATAGTTATGGTATTTGTTCACTTGTAAACCAATTTGCAATCAAGAAAATAATGTATATGAGATAATCAGTATAAAATATTCAAACATATCTGAATTCAGGCGAAAAGATGGTTCGTTTCTCATTCATGAGAACTTCTATTATACCTACAACTAACTTATTTATTCTTGTATATTATGTTTTTTAGTATTCCAAATCTTAGAGATAAATTTTACACATTTTGAAAAATGCAACTGACCTCTCCCCATATATATTCTTCAAATATTGTTGGTGAGAATCAAAGAGAATTTGACAGAATTATTGTAATGCCGCTACATTTCGAAGTCAATAGTATTTAGTGGATTTATAAACAGTATTATAATATATTAGAAAATATTTATCTAAATCGTTTTTCACATACTATATTTTACTGTCAAAAAAGTAAAATGGTATTTCAATATTATTCAGCATTTACTATCAGTTCTAAAGTTACTCTAACAATAATTTAAATATATTTTTGATAAATTTTTGTTAAAGTTATATTACCAATATAATTTTAACAAAATGACACTTATCACTTTAAACGTGAATATATCGAAACAAATATGTTAGTAACAACGTCTAAATCAAGCGCACAACAAATTATATAAGAAGGGTGCAAAATAGTATTATTACGATGAGCGAAGTGAAGGATCCCCGAATAAAACTACGAGTATAGCGAGGGTTACAAAGTACGTCGCCCGAGGGAAAAATAATTTACACTCGAGTTACAATCTACTTTCTATGAGAAAATAAAGAAGGGAGGTTTTTATATTACATAAACCCTCCCTTCTTTATTGAATCCTGAACTATTTTATTAAAAAAAAGACGTGTACATATAAGTTAAAACTATTTTAAATTTATAGTTATATTTGATACATTAGTACAATTTTGAAAATTGATTGTCACTGTTTTATTTGGGTCCGATATTGTTATCGATTCATTTACGTTTTCAGTATTTGTAAACTTTGTATCAGACTCGTGTTCAAGAAAAGGTACAGAATCGTTTGATGTAAAAGAATGTGGCGACAATGGCATGGGCGAGTTGTCTTTAGGACTTAATTTAATATTTTCTACAATGCATGTTCTAGTTTTTTCCTCTTCTTGAATAGAATCTTCGATGTAAACTTCTGCTACAGAGCTGGAATTCCCCTCTTCGTGCCGATTTAAAACAGAAAGGTCTATTCCAGAACCTGCCAAAAGTGTAGTGGACGTTCGGCGAAAACAACGTCCTGTGTATAACTGGCAATTAGACAACTTCAAGTATTTAGCAATTTCTAGGGGCATTGAAGACATTCTATTTTTCCCCATCACCTGTTTGAAGCACTTTCCATTTTGATACCTAATAAAAAATCTATTAGATGTCATATGAGAAGGACGCAGGCTCTGATATTTTTCCACTATTGTTTTGTACTGGCCACGAATTACGAATGACCGATCCATTTTTGTCTTTATGTCAGTTAAATTTACTAAAAGTAACTCATCTGAGTGTTTTTTGACATCATCGATTGTTATTTTTATAAGCTCGTTATTACGACAAGCTCCATGTATGCCGAATATTAAAGCCACCTGTAACAAGACAGAAAGGAAGTCCAGATTAATAGGTACAATACGTACATGTTTTTAAACATTCTTTTTATAAATTATAATGAAATATAAATAGTAAAAGATACATACTTTCGTTGCGAGAAATTCCTTATCAGGCGCTTCATTTAAAAAAGTCTCAACGTTTTGATGAGAAAATACTTTTGATTTCTTTGGTTTGTGTCCTTCAGATTGTCTCTTCAGGTAAGCTAGTAATTTCGAGTAGCAATTAATATTAATATTGTTATTGGTATTTACTGTAGACTTAAGCATTGAGTATATACTCCAAAGGGTAGAAGGTTGCTTAGTTTTAGATAATTCTTGAAAATAGGCCAAAAAAACATCTTCCGAAAATGTTTTTGCTCCTTTTCCATTTTTCCATAGAATAAAATTGTCATAAGCCCTTACATATTTGATATGAGATTTCGCAGGCAATAAGTTTCGTTCGACGCTGTTGGTTTGTATAATATTTTTTTCGGAAGTTGATTCATTGTCACTTTCATCACTCGACATAGAACTCATTATTTTTGCAAAATAGAATAAAATATGTACCTACTGATTACAAGAACACAGACGTTATTCGCGTGGCTTTGTTTTTTATTTACTCAGCGCGGGGCCCCGTGCCCTGCAGCCAACACGTACCAGTCAGTAATTCATACCATTTGCATTCGATATCTATGAATTATATAGGGATGTTCCAAATTAAAATCTCATTTCCGCCTGTTAAAACGTTCCGATCGTAAAAAAGCTATTTTGCTCCCGCTTATAGAGGAACAAATCAATACTTTTCGAACAGAGGGGATGAGAAAGCTTTTATACACTTTATATACTTTTCTCTCGTCGCGTTTGTAGACGAGCGACGCCGCGTTGCTCGCACTACGGACTGAGTGCAGTGGGGTGATGCCGACGAGAGATACAATTTTGAAGTCATATATTTGAATCGTTGTACTCTTAGATCCCTAAAATTAAAATCATCTGCAAAAGTGTGAGTGAAATTTTAACATTAAGATAATGGTATTTTTAATTATGGTTTCGGTTTGATATGTAGGTATAGTTATGAAAAAAAACCGTTTTTATCGGAAAGACCTACACATCCATAAAGTTTCCCAAAATGTTAATTACAGAATCACCACGACGGAAAGTCATACCATAACAGGCAGATTCCCAAAGTTCGAAAATTTGAGTCTTGCTCGTATCCATAATTTCACATCCTATATTTATTGAAAATGTTATAAATACTCTTTTAATACGCTTAATATATATGCTTTTTAATGTATGTACTTTTTTAGAGTGAAAAGACACCAACATATTCATTTTAAATGTGAAAATTTCTTGTGAATATATATGATTTTTTTCAAAGTGAAGATAAAATAAAGAATGTGTCTGTGTTTATAGAAACCTGTGCTTGATCGACCCTATTACCTATACTATTACCTAACAGTTTTTTATCTCTGTTAGTTTGTAGGCACATCATAGAAAAACTAGTAAATTGAATTAGACAAATTATTAAATATTTATTTAAATCAATAAAATTATATTGATTTGTAGAAATATTAAGTGTATTAAATCCAAATATATTAAAATGACACATGACACGTATTTATTTATCATATTTTTCAATTTATAATTATTTATGTACTTTAACTTTGGTCAATACCAAAAATTGGTATTAAAATTGTACAAGCAGGACAAAATATGTTTTTTATTCACTGAACAGCGAGTGAAAATCTCAGTTGCAACTTAATCAATAAAACTTGGAAGAAACTCGAGCTAAGAATTATCTCAAAGATGATATTATCTCAATTGTATTATGAACTCTCGTTCAAAATTATTTCAAAGTTTCGTTTCACAAAACATTAATCACTCTCATCATAAGCTTCATAATGAATCATGTTTGTAATATTATTGTTTCAATTTCTTAAGATGTCAGCTATTAAATTAGTCCAAATTATTAACGTCATGTTTGTATTCTATTACCTCTTAGTATCAACATGGAGGTATTGCTCATTTTTGTTTTTATTATAAAAAGACTGTTGTGGAACGGAATAAAAAGATTCTTTATTCATTACAAAACTTAAACAACTACGGTCCTCATACATTTTCTGAGAATTAAATCATTATGTTGTTTCATGCTTTGACATGATCACTCTGACTATATTAATTAATTTAAAAAAATAAATAACACAAAATAATCCTGAATTGCATGTGAGCTCGTTTAACATTGCTTTTATATTCAACAAAATAAACGATTGGTATCAACTTATATTTGAGTGTTCTATTATTAGAAGCAATGCGGTGATAAAAAAAGTTTAAAGCTATAAGTCGCTGAAGTTAGAAAGAGCAAACTGCAAAGTCTCCCCTCCCCTGCATGCGCCATAGACTCTCTTTTAAGAGTTTGTAAGAGCACGATACAATAACTTCAATCTTTCAAACTTCTTAAGCTGTTTGTTATATGTAAGTCGTTTTTAATTAAGTTTATTCAAAGTATATTTAGTTTTGCTCAAAGTAACATACTTTATAAGATAAAGTCTAAAGATGAGAAACCTTGCTCTCAACTCTGACAGGTAATATTTCACATCTTTATATTTTTTTGTGATTATTACACGTGATATGTATGTGTGCCTGTTTATATCAGTCTTCATGTGTCTAAAAAAAAATAGTGTATTGAGATCTTTTTGTTTGTTTATTGCAACAACAATACCATGATGACGGATCGTTATAAGATCGTTTTAAAATATAAAACCTTTTTTATGTTTCACATGAAAATGGGTACAAGTCTTGTCGATACACGCGTTTATATTGGAGACCAGAAGTATTATATCCTGTTTCGTACTATACCTTTGTAAGAAAATATAATTATCAAAATGACATCCAAAAAAATATTATATAAATTGTGAACTGGTTATCTTAATAATTATATATACGAGCTATTTATAAATTTAAGATCAGACTGTACCTACCCGTTAAGTTACTTAGAGATTTTAATATTCTCTTCAGTGTTCGTTTTAAGATTATATTGAACTAAATCTTATCGTGGAATACAAGTCCAGTTTCGCCACCGCCTTTCTTTCATTTCCTCCCTACACTTCCTCATCTTGACCACTAACACTTACTCATTCATAGAATATAAACGAACAGTTAATTACATTTTTTATGATCTTTAATGTATTTCATCTCAAAGCTGTCAAACAATTATTAGATATTGTAAGGACAATTATGTAAATTAGGCCTGAGAAGATCACAAAATGTCGGCAAAAGAAATATCGGTAAAGAAATCCAAGAGTTGCACAGCAACCCCTTCTCGTGTGTAAAAGTCGCCGGCATTTCTCCTCACTAATAAACCATTTCAAAGCTACCAGAGAATGAAATATCTGATGGTTTATCAAATGAACCAAAAAATTTGTAAATTAATTATTACAGAAAAATATTGTCAATTTTATAATTCACAAGAAAGTCATTGTAACGAGTAATTAGACTTTCTTGACTACAATTACAATTCAAGAAAGTGCCTTCTAAGAACAAGTTTTGAGAAATTTCGTACGAAACTTTTCCTAACTGTCATAAAAGCTAATTTCCAGCAACATTAAACAGTTAATCGTTCGCATTTACTAGTTTTCTGATATAAAACAAAACCACTTTTACATAAAGATAGAAATAATGATATTATCATATTAATAATCTTAATTATGATAGATATATTGAAAATTTATATCGACTACATACTCAAGGAAAATGTGAATTATATATATTCATACATTTTTACATAAAATTCTGATTGCTTTAATCGAAGTGTTTTACAAGTATGTGATTAGAGAGAAAATATAATTGTTAAAACATTTTCAAGATGGTTCAAGAAAACCTTATTCTAGGTGATGAGGTAATGTTAGTAAAATATTATAACACCAAATTTTACCTAAAAGGTTTACTATTTTAAGGAAAAATTCATTCTTCAGCGTCACGCCAGTTACGTCTACGATCTTATAGCATTCAATGTCTTTCAAAATCAGAGGATCTGATGCACGGAAAGCATGAATTCTTACATCGTGGATATACCTCGAGACCGACCGAACGAATACATTTTTGAAGTGATAATTTTTTAGAATTGATGTGATTTGAACCTAATTAAACGTAAATCATTTAACTACAATACTATTAAATAAAGTGAAAGTCGAGGTTTCTTAGCAATGAGTCATACATTCAATATTTTGTATATATCATAAATGACCTATATGATTGCTGTTTTAATCTCACCCGCAATATCTAGTTGTAAGACAACCTTAGTCAACGTCATCTAGTGACGAATAACCAAACTAAGTTTAATTGAAACATCATAAACGACTTATATATTTAAATGTTAAGTCTTTTTACTTAATGTATATTTACAAATATGATTACATAAGAACTAGGTTCTCTTATAAAACCTAATTATAGTACTGAAGGTTCGTTTTATTAAGAAAAAATATGCGAGAAATGATTCAAAAGTTCTCCCTTTGTTATTATATAATAATTAGTTATTCCTTTATTATGTCCCGATCATTTATGAAAACAACAATATATATAAGAATTATATGACTAGTAAAAGTTCAATATAGTACCTCTAACTCTTTCCCAGTTGTAATGTGGTACTTCTAGACTGTTATTGATTCCTTCTAGTGTAATATTGAGCTCTTTTTATTCCAAACCAATTTTTTGCAAAGCTTGGTAACTTCTGTCCCTTTTCGCTTTTGTGGCTACTTCTATAAAGTGTGTTATATCTTACTAATCTGAGTCTCACTCAGAAATAATACTTCAATTTGAAATACATTAAAGTATAGATTAATTTAAAATTATTAAAAGTATATCCAATCACACATCACAAGTAACACAAATAATCACATCTCTTATAGATTGAAAGTGAAAGTGAGCAGGTTGATTACACAAATATTATTAATAAAATAGTATAATTTAACAAAAAACACTAACAAAATAAAAAAAAATGTATATTTATTAATTTACAAACAACATTACGAAAAAAGTTTTTAGTGTGACTCTTAGAGGTCTATAAAGATTTAAGGTCCATTCCGGAGACAAATTGACCTCTGTAATGTTGGGCTCAGAGTAGGATCATTCTCTTGATTGACGATGTCGACTTCGTACTCGAAGTACAAAATGTTAGCAACATTTGTCTGGTTTTCTTATGTAAGACTTACGTCACACAGAACTTAATACACTATTAAAATATATATAAAAGTCCTAAACTAAAAGTAAAAGTGCATCTAATATGATTTTTTAAGAGTATCTACAGGACTTCAGTTATAATTCTAGCCCTCAACATTTATACATATATATGTACAATTTATCATTCAGCGAGCCCAGGTGCCACTGAAAATATGTAATCACTGTGCCACAATAAAGTTATTCTTTTGAAGTTTATTTTTTATTTGAGCTCATTTTTTTGTATTTTGTGAATAAACAAAAAATACAAAACAGTATATTTTGTCTTTAATAAGTACATAATTAAAAATAAAAACACGTTTAAATATTCAAAAATAGCCAACTGCTTCTTGTGTAAGAAAAGAAATAATAGTGCCGCGGGTTATTCCCTACAAATTATATTTTAAAAGTTGTTAATTTCGTTTATATTTATTAAAAAAAAGTAATGCTAAAGGATTGTAGTTCAAAAGGCAATGTTTGTGAAATGTATCTGGTTCGAGCGAAGACACATACATTTATGCCAGCTATGTTCTCGTACGCTAATTTAGATAACATTTTGATACTGTGTGAAACCAAATGCAAGTGTTCTATTAACCAACTCTGAATTGTATTCATTTATTTTGGTAGAAGTGACCTTATATATAGTCGCTGCATTTTTATGATAAATTTAAATTACATTAAATGTTATTTAGAAGATGTTTTTATGTTTTAGAGCTATAGAAATATAGATGAATAGTGGAATTGAACGAGGTTTTATTTTCAATGGACTGTGACGTCTGTCTAGTTACCATTAAATGTTTATTAACTATTAATTATTTACTTAGTAGCATAATAAAAATATATATTTTTAAGGACTTTAACAAATAACTTCTTAATAAGTATTTAATTTTTAATAATTATCAGTTTCTAAATTAATACAACAAATTCTTTTAATTGGAGGTCAAATTAGATTGGACGAGTGAAATGTATGAATATGAGGTAATTGATATCTCACTCCAATACTTGGCCTTTCTGCACCATCATTATAAACACTACATTTGAATCTTTTTTTCTTAGTTGTACTATAATATTAGGGGTTTCTATTTTTCAAACTAAATTTTATTTTTCAAAATATCACTAACAACCGTCTATTATGATAACAATATATTAGTTTGTAACAGCAGTGACAAGAGACGCGACTCAAGGATAATAAACTGTTGCAACAAACGTTCCCTCTTCTTGTCACTTAAAGAACTAAGTAACACCGTATTTTACTACTCTGTTTTCTACGCTTCTTTATTGGGAAATATTTTGATAATAAATATGTATATCTTACTATTACACAAAGATGTTACACAAAGATTGTTACATAATAGCTAGCTAGACAGCAGAAAATAATTGCGCTTTTTACATGAATTCAATCTAAAAAAAGATATAATAACTATAAAACGTTACTAAAGTATTGAAAATTTTTGATACATTGCATTACGAATTCATGGAATATAATTAAATAATAAATTAATACAATAATTTATTATATTTGAGTATAAATAATTGACGGAAATAAAAAATATTAAAACAATATTTTGACATTTCTAAGGCTTATTTAAAGTAGTGTTGTACATATCTGCTAAATCAGATATTTATATACATTTAGTAAAATCTTTTTCATAACTGTGGATAGCTTTTATATTACTCAAAAATTACAATATAAAGTCAAAATTTGTTTTCGAAACAGTCTTTATTAAGTAGCGAAAGTTACTTTATTAGATTGTCTGGGATATCTGTCTGTATGTCCGTCTGTGTACAAGATAACCGAGACTCCATTATATATATATATATATATATATATTATTATTTTTTATCGATTTAGTCAATCATCCCCGTCTCCCATACGTACTAAAATTTCTCCAAACATATTGTAATAATAATTTTATAGATATAATTATTATAAAAATATTGTTTCCTCATATGCACATACACTACATATTTTTTTTATCATACTGTCCAGCATATAAAAACAAAAAAACACATATACAAAAAATATTTTGCTAATGTTAAAGACGACTCCTAAAATGAAGCCGTAATTCTCATTACGTGAATGCATTTCGTGCATTTATGTGATAAAACTGTATTGGGAAAAATACGTATCTAACAACAACGATCTAAACGTATAATTTAAGGACTTAGTTATATATCTGTTATAAACATGTACTTAAAATGTATTCGTTTTTTTACGACCAAAATCATAGCCGTGGATTCAATAACAGTGCAACTGTTATATAAAACAATTAATATCTAGAGAATTTTCCTTATTTCATTTCACAGCCAATTGTGAAAATAATTTTCGTTAAGTACTTGTTTTAAAACAGAAGAGTTATGTATTCAAAAAATTTAGAACCACTCTAACTAAGCTTTCTTTTTAGTATTCTATTCGAAAGCGATAATATTATTCGCATAAAATGCAGTAACTGCGTTGGTGGAACCGCGACAGCTTGGGCAAGTAATATGTTTGGCAAAGCAATATGCTATCGCATATTATTTTCAAGGACAGAAAGCCAACGAGTATTTAAACCAATACTCGTTGGCTTTCTGTCTTTTTTAATTATAGTCTAACAACAGTTTAGAGAATTAAGTGATTACATGAAAATTTAAAATATAAAAATGAAAGCTGATGTTTAAAATAAGATTATTCTTTTAATATTTAATTTGGTGTCAATTCTTAGCAACCTTCAACTAAAAATCAATAATTTGATTATTTAGCTATCTTAAGATTCGCGAGTTTCAAACTGTCTACAAAGTATCTATTGAGAGCTTCTGTCTTACAGTAGTTTATTTCTGAACATTTTGGAAATAAAAAGAATAAATGAATCCTAGTATACCTGCTGTGATAAGGCAAGGCCATAGTTAATTTAGTAAAGTACTAATTATAATAGATATTAGTAAATTAATATCAAAATTTTCTTTAATTTTACGTTATATTTTATTTCGCCAAAAACAAAAACTATATTAGAAATTAATCTAAAGATTGTCATTAATGCTTTAAAAGTAAATCTTACACAAGATAACAAAAAGATATCAAATCATCAAGTGAACACAGCTAACTATTAATTTCGGTGTCTTCAAGAGAAGAGTGAATAGGTTACTAAGTTAATGCGCCTTACCACCTGTGGCTACTTTTCCACTTTCCATCAGGTAGAATGTAGTCAAGCATTAGCTTAGGCTGTGTAAAAAAAAAAACTAGACATTACTCTCTACCTCTCTGCGTCTCTCAATCACTAACTCATCTCATCCTCATTGTCGTAATAATACACTTTCGAGTCATTTGTATTGCGAGATTCCGTGTAATTGATAAACAATTTGGGTCTATTAGTAAATGTCGAAAATTGTCTTTAAACATGATTTCGATGAATTTTTGATTAAATATAGAATAGAAAAAAAATAACACGGCCTGTACTCCCTCGGCTCAGAAGGTCATGGCCAGCTGTTTATGTGGGACTCGTGGTTAAAGCTACCCACTCAATAACCAACGGCTGCTTTGCTCGCATTATTACCGACACCTAGGGATCACTTTCGCACTTACTGTGACGTACCAGCTGTAACCCGAACAGACTAGCTTACCTTGGTCATTGACATCTATCGACGAATTGTCACACTATGATATGATATTTAATTTACTACTTTGGTTTTATTAAAAAATCTCCAAATGACTTTTATAATTTTAGTTAAAAATTTAAATCTTCCTACCGTCATTAAAAAACTACAGCTAAACAAATGCATCTAATAAAACGACTTTTTATGATAATAGTCTGATGTGTATTTTATGTTGACATGAAAAAAGTAGCACATAAAAAGAACTCATAAAATATTGGTAATATCACAAATAGTTTAAATTAAAGTTTTGTCTACTGAACTTATATAGCTATGTTTATAATTTATTATAAACAATTATTAGAATTTCACTAAATAACAAAAAATAATGTTAAGAAAATCAAAACAATAAAAAGGGTTAACCCTCTTGTACAAATATGAACGAACAAAACTAATTAATATTTAAAATAAGGGATGGGTAAATTTAAATTTACAGAGCCTGGTCCAATATCAGCGAAATTGCTAATTACATATCTCAACATTTCTACCGTATCTTAGAATGTCATACACAGATATGATGGAGTACGAAGTGAAATGCTTGATTATTTGTTAACAATATATATTACATTTATAGATAAATATATTCATAGTTATTATATATATAGATAAATATATTCGGTTTCATTATACTTAAACGAATAGGTTTTGATCCCGCCAGAAATAATCCATTTCAATTATTACAATGTACGTTTATGTACATAAAGCTATGGCGACGTTTAGTTATTAAGTTTAAACCACAATATATAAATAAAGGCGCTTCATTGAAGAATGGGTACTAATTATTAAATAATAAATATTATATTATTAACAACACGTAGCGGACATGACATTTATACTTATTACAATTACTGTTACTGACTCAAATATGTTATATTAATTATTTACTCAATTGTATTTTTTATACACATAAAATAAAATTATTAATCATTAAGAAGTTTTTCTCAATAAAATTTTTACAAAGTTCTCATTGAAACAGCTGGGAAAATAGTTCTCGGTTCGTAATTTTAACGTTAAATTAAATCATAATATTCTTTGTAAAGTCAAGAAGAAGAATAATTCATCATCTTATGGAATATTGGAAAATCTCTTGACAAGTATTCATTTAATTTTTCTTACTCACCTTCAGTGACTAGAGATTTTACGGTTTATTGAAATTTTTTTACTTTCTATATATAAAATTATAATTTTAAACCATTTCAAATTTATTTTGCATATTTATTATATTTCCGCAATAATCATCTTATTAATCATCCAGTCTAGACTATTTCCTCTCAAAATATATTACTTCGTAAAAGACATTTTCGTTACAGAGTCAAAGAGGAAAAGATAACTTTGTATTTTGGAGAATTCCATCTTTTAGGAATGGAATGAGATAACATCGTTATTAGTAATGTCATGTGACGGAAGTACGGACGTGTGAAGGTAACTCTTATACTTATTAATATTTTTATTTTATACTTGTACTGTTAACATTAAATTTTATTTTGGTAAAGATTCTTTAACTTATTTTAATAAACCGTAGATATTTTAAAAATTAAGACTATTAGAAAAGTCGTATTAATAAAATTAGTATGCAATTTTTTTTTACCAGAAACATGCAAAAAGTTTTTTTTATTATTTCAGTTTTGCTACTATTAATAAGTGTACTTTCGTAAGTGCTTACATACATATATTTGCATATATACAATATATTTTATTCGTGATATTTTTATCAATAAAATTATCGCATTGATATTATTAAACCTAGCAAAGTCTTCATTTTAAATATATTTATAAGATAATTGTTTTTGTTGAATGAAGACATTTCATTACATTATATAAATAATTTATTTAATATTAATAAAGCAGTCAACCGACTTAATTATTATTAATTTCTATTGGGATGAGGTATTTATTAACAGTAGTTAAGATGGATATCTAAGAGAGGTATGTCTGTGTGCTGTTAACTTACTGATAACTGGTTTATAGCAACTTTCAATTACATATTTGTATCTTCAGCAATAGTTATTGAACCAATTTAAGTTGTGTATCTTATCTGTCTATTTATTCTAGTCCCAGGGGATTTAGTTGGATCCCTTGTAAACTTTGTTGCATATTTTAGTTTCAAGTTTCGGCCCTCAGGACTTTGTTTGATCTCTAATTCAATCAGTCACTCAAATTGACAGCTAAAAGGGATTGATTTGGGGTTTCCTTTTTTTAAAAAAAAAAATCAACTCTTAAGATTCTTTAAAAATCACCTTCCCTGGTAGCGGTCCTCTAGTTTTTAACATCATGATGAAATCCTTCACCCTGTTCCTCACTGATGTCTCCTACATTTTCAAGAAAACTGTGTAAATAGTTTTACACAGCCACTTACACCGTTTTTCTTATATCGTTTTCCTAACATGAAAATATTCAGTAACAGCCATTTTTAAGGATTTTTCCTGAATGAAACTGTTGCACTACTTAAAATACACAAAATAAAGTTAGTAAAAAATACTAGTATATGTGAATTAGAACTGAACGTTGTTTTATAGGACTGCACATTTAAAAAAAACAATTATCTATAAAAGTAGAGCTGATGAAGTTAAACTGATTTCATATTTCTATTCTGACCCCTAATATAGCTGAAAACAGCTCTCAAATCTTTGACGGAAAAAGATTTATTTTTTTTTGTAGGTCTGTAAAATAATTTTTTATAATGGCCGAAAAGACTCACGGTCACTCAAAGCCACGCGGGCGAAGCTGCTTGCGGAATATAGTAATAGTAATAACCGCGGATCAGGAAAGTCTTATTACAATACGAGTAGTACACATTTGTGTTCTTTGTGTTCCAAATACACTTGCTCCTTGGCATCAATATGACTTGGAAAATTAACGATGTTTACCTTTGGTCATATAAACGTAACCTGATATAACGTTCCATTAGAAGAGTAACATTACATGATCTTATATAACAACTCGTACTACTAACATCAGACGACCTCTCCGATCTATTATGGTTTCCGACAGAGGAAGTGTTAGTATATTCAATAATGCAAACGAGGAGGTGACACCAAGCTTTAAAGGGCCATGAACATGATCTATTGCTAGATACTCAGCATTTTATTGTTGAGGTTTACCTACTTTTATGAAAATAGTAGTAATGTGACAAATAGTATATTAAACAGTTGCTAACGTAGAATATATCAAGAGGAATGTGGCAACATACGACAACTACGCTTTTGTTCAATGGTAAATTATCCACATAGTATAAACGCATTTTATTATCATTAGCATAGTATTATCAATTTGTTTTGGAACAACAATGTTTTTTCAGCATATAATACTTATACGATCTATATATATGATTAAAATGTAGTCTATTTAGCTATTTTTATAATATTTTATGAAACTTTTAAACTGATATTATACCCTAATAATTATTAATTTATCCTTTAACATAGAGTAAGTAAAGTACAAAATATTTACGAGCAAGATTTAAATTCAGTTTATTTTAAAATCCTTCTTATAAAAGAATGATAATCTTTATTTTATAAAGTTCACTGTTAAGAAAAAAACTGAAAAGAACGTTATGACATTAAGTTATTATAATTAATCTAAAACGATGTTTTATATGAAAAGAAAAACATTAGGGTCACGTTAATCAAACAAACCATATAAGAAACAGCTGAACAAATAAAATTGAGTCAAGATTGGGAAATAAAAACATTACCAATAATAAGCTCTTGAGACATAGTTGACAAAATAGGACCGATGTAAGAAAGGCCTAAGTCCTGGAATGTAATATAACGACGATGAAACCAAGTTTGTGCAAAGTATTATAATATGTAATATTAATTATATTACTCGCTGCGAACTTATACTAAATAAATACTTCAAACTCCCAAATATTAAGATAACAAGATAAACTATGCGGGTATGAAAGCTTTACTAAAGCTACACAGTAAAGCTGTAGAAGGTTGTCTGTGAAGTTATTGCAAGTCACAAGAATCTTTACATCGATACTTTTAAAAAAAATATTTTTAGTAATGTAATAACCTTGGATATTTATTTATTACCTTTTTCTGTTTTAAGAATTGTTACTATTTTCTTTAAATATTTTTTTAATTTAGATATCGTATATTTCAAAACTATTGAAAACACTTAGAGACTTAAAAAGCGACTGTACATTGAAGTTTTTAATTAAATTTATTTCACAGTTCAGTTTATATGCAATTTGATCACTATATCTATATCATTACATTTTTTTTTCTCCAAGGCACTATAGCTACTAGTGTACTTCTTTGTTTTGTAGTACTATAATAGTACACTCATAAAAATCCTACTTCAAGTTTTAGCAGAAAATTTCCAAGGTTCTATTGTTCACAAAATCATCCAGATTAACGATTGACTAATAATAATAATAATAATAATACTCTTTATTGCACACCAAATAAAAAAAAAATACAAAACTTTGGAAAAAAAATAATAATACTAATAACAATATGGTAGTACAAACAGGCGGCCTTATCGCTAACAAGCGATCTCTGCCAGGCAACCAGTATTTAGAGGATAACTATTATGGAAGTAAAAGGGGTATGCGATGAAATGGAGATATATTTTTGCAATATAATACATACATATACCATAAAATAAAATATTTTGTATAAATCTAATATATCATATTAAATGAATTATATTTTACGTTTTAATTAATTAAAATATATTTTAATAAATAAATAAACTATTGATCAAAAGGATTATTATAGAATTTATATAACACTAAATTATTATTATAGAATTTGTATAACTCCTCTAATAATGTTTCAACTTGTCTCTGTTCTGTAAGACAATACGTCCATCAACGAAGCTCTTACTCGTAAGGCCATTACCTCTTATATGTAACTTAATTTAATCGAGGTCTGACAAAGAATGCATTCAACTCAGTAGAACGTATAACGAAGTTCTTTTAGTTTTGTCACACAAAATTCCTATTTTTTTTTCTAAAACTTAATATTGAATTGTATTGTATACTCTGAGAGATTCATAATAATAATTATATGTCAGAGTAAGTCAGTTTGCTGAATGCTGCTCATGAGAAGCAATTAACATCTTTAAATACTTATAATCTCATGTCAAAAGTCTAAGTAAATCTTACTATTACCAAATAAGCAGTTATAATATTATAATTATTGTCACTATATCCTAGGTTTAATTTTGATAAGAGAAAAATAAGCATTTTTTATTACATTTTGCGATACAACCATGACGAAGTATTATTACGTTATTTTGTCAACAATTAGCAATTAATTGGTGTAATATAACGCATCGCTGAATATATTTATCTGTTGTAGAATATAAATTGGATGTTATTTTTGACTGATTTGTTTATTCTGTATTAATATTTACAAATAATTAATTTGTTATATTTAAACAACAAATTTTCATTGTTTTAACATTAAGCTTTGAGAAAGCAGATCATTATTTTGTGCATATTGTACAAGTTTTTTTCTGTGTGCTGTATTTTTAAATCAATGAGTTTTAAACTCATTAGAGGATCAAACTTTTAAAGAGATTAAAATTGAAATATCTGAAGAGAACAGTCACTGCTGAAGCGGTCATTGTACTAATAAGTGTTGTTTTATATTAATGAGTAAATGTTATATTTTCACAGTTTCCTTTTAGAATATGAATTATTTCACTTACGTAACTCATGATAAATTATCATTTTTATTCTTGTTACCATTATTTTTCTCTACGTTGTCTTTTTTCTGGGATCAGCGCAACTTATATTCTTTATCCGCTCACTCCTTTCATCCGTTACATCCGTCACTTAACAACAATACAATAAAATGAGTGGACGGATTGTCTAAGTTAACCAAATTACTCAGAATTTTTTGGAGTAGAAAATAGTTTTCATGTATGTAGAATTCAAGGGAAAAAGAATTTAGTATTCTAGCTTTTCTATTTAGAATGTTGTCAGAGCACTTTATTAAGCTAACATCAAATGTACGAAGCACAAACAAGGAGAATTGTTACTATGATGTCATTTATTTGTTAAAATTTAAATGTAGCAATCGTGTTTTCAAAATATTAAATAATGATCATAATATTAACTCTTAAAATCTCTCTATTTTGTCTAATCAATAAATTACATAAATGTTTAATATCAAATAGCATTTTTATAATCAACAATAAAGTTTATAATTTATGCGAAAATTCATTTAAACTGCTGGCGTTTTATAGAAACGTTTTATCTTTGTTTGAATCAGAGATGGCTGTAATAGAATTATTTTTTCTTTTATTTATTAGGAATATTCTTAATATATTTAATACTCTTATGTTTACTCCAAATTATATATTATAAGCATATTACGCTTAAATTATACAGAGTTTACGTGCTAGTAATTACGACTTGATGTTTTACGTCTAAGATTTTTTTAATAAAAAAATTAAGCCACGTTTCCTGAAATATCAATTATATAGACATTTGTCGTTGAAATCAACCGCAAAACCAAACCAACACAAGCAAAACCGATTATAAAATAACTGTTGCCTGCGACTGCAGATGAGTATTACGAAGTGATACACTTAATATTAAAATTAAAATTAATTAACTTTCCATCGAGCCCGACAAATTAAGGAAGTTGTCGCTAAATATCAAATCAGTTTCAAGGTTTTTAGTGTGATGTTATGTAGCTTAAATGAACATAAAATTTTGATATTTCTACAGTAATGTTTGTTTGACGTTTGAATAAAAAACACATACAAATAAAAACCGAGTCAATATATTAATGGAGTATACTTTCTTCTTTACTATTATAGGGTATATAAAGATAAATTATTGTCGCAATTTATGCTGAAATATTTTATCTTTTCTCTGATTGCATCTCAGTGGACTTGCTTTCTTTATCTAAAAAGTTTTCTTTTATTCAACCATCCACAAACAATAGTTCATTACAATGGACATCACAATTTTATGTGTAGCTAATAATAATTAAGTAAATAAATAATTATTCTAAATGAATAATTAAAATTCATTTGGTGAATGAGACTTACCAAATGTTTATATTATTTGACTGGCCAAAATTATGAATTTATATTTTTTAATACCCTGTTTTTAAATAAAACAATTAACTCTTCTTTTACGTCATATAAATAAAAATATTATCTTAAAAGTCCATTGTACTTTTCAATTAAAAGCATAATAAAGTTTATAATTTACTTCAGAATATTCATAATATTTATAATTAAATTAAAAGTAAATAAGTTCATGAAATTATCTAATAGCAAAGAAAAGCTTAAACAAATATAAATACCACTTTAATTTCAAAAAAATTAAATATTTTAAATATAATATACTCACTCTTTGAAAAACACTAGTTATTAAATATTTAGTCACAAATTACATTCACACACCACAAAATAAGTCAATATATTTATTTAATTAATATAAAAGAGAACTAAGTCTCGCAAAACTCATGTAAGTGAACGAGTCAGTGTGTGCACTCTGTAGAAGAGCGTTCCTACGCTCGGTCTACGCGCTACTGCTGTAGTTATCACCTCTCTGTAAACAAACTGAACGAGAGGTGGTGTATATGCTGACGGTGGATAATCTTACATTGTTTTAATCAGTACAAATATTTAATTAAATAAATAAGTATGAACCGTTCGTAGATAGCATTTTCTATTCATGCTGTATTTATTTCATTAGAAAAAAAAAACAAACTGCGAAGAGATAATTACAATTATATATAATAGTCCGGCTATATTCACAGTCTCTGACAATCCTTAATATGAGTTATTTTTGTATAAAAAAATTGTAAAAAGAAACAGTTTTTAAAAATAAATAAGTTTACACTTTACAATAAAGCATTACGTATAAGGCATTATCGACCATAAAAAATACTTCTTTGTGTATTTAAAAAAATATATATTCATGAAAACAGAAAATAATATGTATATATAGAACATGGCATTTAGAAAACCTTTGTCCTGAAAATTGTAATAGTGACATCGTCATGAGTTAATTGTGTAAATGAAGCCTGTGTGTCGCGAGTCGATGGCAATTATCTCCTGTGGGAGGGGACAATAATGTGCGAGGAAGATTTGAATTGTAATTAAAAATAATACATTTACGTTAATTTCACAATTTGATTATTTAAGTAATGTTCAAATTTTATACATATTATAACTTTTATTGCAGCCATTGGACTTCACCTCTGTACTCAGAAAATATTAAGAGTTCGACTGCTACAAAAGTCTCAACTGATTACTGTTTACTTTTAATATTTATTACTATTATTTGATATATTTTTACTCCCCTGAGCTTGTACCTTTATATTTTACAATACTCTTATTATGTTTTAATTATTTTATTTTCAAATAAATAAACCATGGTATTAATTTGATAAACAGAATTATAACTCTTGTCAATCCAAAGTTAATATGAAGTCCCAATATCAATGTGTTGAGCGCATGGATTTAGTATTAGATATCCGGTTTCATATCAAATATCTTATTATATTATTGCGTTGTTTCCTCATCGGGAGTATGGACGTCTGATATTACTGATATTGGCATATTGGTGAAGTGACCTCGATGAGAGGTCAGACTGAAATGTCAGTGCGATGAGCAGTCTTACTGACCTGCTGTTAATGTAAATTTTACAAATACTCATGATCATAATGGTCATTGGATACACATTGAAATAAAAATATATATAATAGGAGTGAAAATATATAAATTAAAATCTTTTTTTTATATATTATTAAAATTATAAGCAATTATTCCAGACTTAGACTTAACAATGAGTACAGATATAAATGTTTCTGTTATTATAATTTATGTAAATATAAACCAAATTAATAGTGAATTATTAACATTACTTTATTCACTATTATTCAATAACCTGTTATATATGATCTTACAATGGATTAAGGTTTTACATATAATATATTGTCTCTTAGCTATTTAATTTGTTTCAAATTTATATTTGCCTATAAAACAAATAAAATACATCTATGAGATAGCTCTCGCACGAGAACAGTTAGTAGTGGTACAAGGGTTAAAAATAAATTGAAGCAATAGAAAATACGATATATCAGCAGTGTCTGCGCAACCCCTTTTTTTTTTTTTTTTTTTTTTTTTCCGTTGGAAAAACCCGTTACGGGTACCCCGTCGGCCCAGGGGGGTGACGGCCGGGGGGTTATGTGGGACTACCCGGCAGCATAGAGGATGCTGCCATTTTTAAGGCTACCCACTAAAAAACCAACGGTTGCCCTCTTTGCCGTAATGGGACGTCACGGGATCGCGTTAGCACACACCGTGACGCCCCGGCGAGACCCCCCGAATGAGGGTGCCCCGAGCAACGTAGAGCACCCTCCCATCGCAGGCCTATGTTAGGTAAGAGGGGTCACCCTCCCCCCTCACCAGGCCTACAACTGGGGAAGGAAGCGGCGGGCGTATTCCCGCCTCCTTCTACCCAGTCTTCCCCGACGGAGCGGGTCAGCGGACGAGGCTGACTCCCTGACCCGCTCCGCGGCCTCCTTTGCGGTGATGACTTGCTCGCAGAAGGAGGCCATTGCGACCCAGCACCTCTCGCTGCTGACCATCGCGCTGATAACGCGCGGCAGCGAGAGGTCCCTGCCAATCACGCCCACCAGCTCAGTGCGCTGGTGGTCCCAGGCGGCGCACTCCGCCAAGGTGTGACGAGCCGAGTCGACGGACTCGTCACAGTGATGGCAGGAGGGGGTCGCCTCCCTTCGTGCTATCCTGTGCAGGTACCCACCGAAGCAACCATGCCCGCTCAGCACCTGCACAAGACGGAACGTAAGCGTTCCGTGCCGCCGATTGATCCAGTGTTCGAAGTGAGGGCGGACCGCCTCCACTGTGATCATACCGGCGGCAGGGGACTCTAAGTCCCTGTTCCACCGTCGCATCAGGGCTCGGTGAGCTAGAGCCCTGATTCGCGCCACCTCGGGCCTTACCCCCGTGGCCAAGGCTTCTGCCCGGTGCCAGTACACGGCTGCGAGCACCTCCGCCTGTAGCTCATCTGCGCAACCCCTGGAGACCGACGCTATTAGAATAATAATATGCAAACTTTGTAACATCATTTTATATTAAACAAATTATAAATTACAGAGTTTTTTTATATAGTGAGATACTTTTTGATTAAAGAAACCAAAATAAACCAACAAAATTTTCTGTTTAGCATCCTAGATTGTAATTTCTGTACTGTGCAAGAAAACATTCTTCTTGAATAAATAATAATCTCTATTTCGGACAATATTGAAAATGTTCAAGAATTACATGGAGAAGTAATACATCTAATAAATAACAAACACACATTATAGTATTGTTTACAAAAATATTTTAACTAAAAAAATTTCGATCATTTGATTATATTTTTAATATCAAATAAAACTTGATTGATATCTATCATAAATAAGTTCCTTTAAAAATGCATTAAAATTATTTATAAACCATCTAATAAATATATATTTATAGTAGGAAGTTCGTTGTTTCTTTCGACCTCCTTATTTAAATAAAATAACGTTCACATAAAAAAAAAAATAATTTAACAATTTTATTTGTCAACTTCATTACCAATGAATATATGATTTAAATAACAAGGCGTAATCAAAATGCCATCAATTAATTTTACCAACATATATACAACATATATACAATTAAAGACGGTGTAGTTGACGCACTAATAGACGTCGAGTGTCGCTAGCATTACCAACTGACTGCACTTTGAGTTGGAACTCACTAATTGTGCACTTCTTAATTATTACATTCAATGAGCACAGTTAAAATATGCATAACTGTATTACCCTTGGATATCATTTAAGAAATTAAGTCATAATTTAGATATGAAGAAATTACAGCAAAATTAATTATATTTTATTATAATTGAAAAAAAAATATCTCACGAATAGGAAAAATAGTTACCTGTACGAAGTTCAAGATTGTTCATGAAGATAATGGATATATATTATAAATATTAAGTAAAAGATGTTTAATATTAATACCATTGTTAATAAATTATTATACAATTAAATCATTGACAAAATTTGTCAATTATTTTAGTATTATTTTCGGTGCATTTCTATTTTTCTACTCTTTTATATCGGAGCATTGATTAAAGTCATATTTCTTTACGTGTAATTATTAATAAAAAGCTATATATAATGAATTCAAAGCTTTTAATTTAAAAAAAAACATCCGACACGCGGCAATCGAGCTTGCCGCTATGAAAAACTCCTAATCGGCAAATTATAACTCGCAAATTAATTAACAAACAAAACAACTTTTATTGCTTTTTTTATTTTTTTATGTAGTTTATGATAGGATTTTAAAAAATTTAAAAATTCGAAATTTTTTTTTCATTTTTCGGTAACTTCGGCGGCCGATCTGACCACCTTCCCGTTGGACAATCAACATAATTTTGAAAAGTGAATCTTACATTTAGATGCTGATTCCAAATATATCTTTAGTTTTTCAAAATTCGAAAAATAAAATTCGACACACACACAGACACACAGACACACATATAGACAGACAGATCGGAAGGAAAAACTGAGTTTTTCGAAAATGTACCTTTTTAATATGTCAATCGATCGTTTACTATAATATATCCATACATTTAAAATGAATAAATAAATCCTAGAACATTACTTTTATATATTACTATTGTTACTCTAATTATAAACTCATTAAAAGGAAAATCAGACATTGCGAGGTAGAGGCTTCAAAGTTCTGTGGGATGGAGTTCTAGTTTTTTGAACAAAGTGCATTACCGTGTGCGTCTAGAATAATGTGAATTAAATTGTATTATAACAAAATAGTAACAATCAAAAGCTAATAGGAGCGAGTGTCTAAAGTGGCTATTAGTTTCATGCAGGATGCAGGAACTTAATGTTCGCCGCTTGACTTGCTGACAGAATTAAACTATTCATTTGTATTTCCACTTTCAAATGAAACACAACATCAAATTATTGAACATATGTTCAATACATATAATTACATATAATTTATTATAAAATATTTTCTTAGATTTTCACGAGTACACGTTTGAAATAAAACTATTTTTACGGATTGAAACTCGCATATAATTTGGTTACATTTTTTATTTTAACCCGACGTTTCGAATACTTTGCAGTAATCGTGTTCACGGGTAGACGAGAAGTAAGTGTCTGTTCACGCACGCTGTCTGAGAGAAGATTCTATCAAACTCGTCTCACGAACTACAAAAGGAATTATTTTAAAGTGGTGTAGTGAGTTAATGAAGTTTTTTATTATGCCAGGATTCATAAAATCGTTTAAATTAAAAAATATTCAAATCAATCAATAAATAAGTCTTTGTAAATATAATATACATGCGTTTCTGTTTGTCCACAAAACAAAATTGTTCTTAAATTTATAATAAATTAGAAATAAAACAATTCTTTACGGATAACACTCGCGTATAATATGGTTACATTTTTATTTTAACCCGACATTTCGAATGCTTTGCAGCAATCGTGTTCACATTTGAAATGTGTACTCGTGAAAATCTAAGAAAATACTAATCCAGTATATAGTTTTCTTATAGTAGAATAATAAAGGGCACTCTAATAAAACACATATACTGATAAGAAATCTCAAGAAGTGAAATTGTTTGAAAAAGACTAAAACAAAACAGCTTCCCTATAGACAATTTTATTAATAATTTATGCAAACCTAAGCTTGCACTCAGAGAGATTGTGTTGGTAACGCAAACAAATTTCCAATACAGCTGCGTTTTATAAGGAATGTTGTTATTTTATTAAATTATTACAAAATGTGTAATAAAAATATGTATTAAAATAATTATAAAAATAAGAAATCAAAAGCGGGTAGTCGATTAAAAACACTGGTGACGTCAGGCATCGTCGCTTGTTTCTTATCTTGATGCATAATAACAACAAAATATGAGTTTATACACTTTTTTTTGTTTGGCAAATACTGTTCGATGGAAGAGCTAACACGGCCAGCGAGTATAGTTCCGGCTTCAGGAATCACTTGACAATCTCTGTTCTTATTTTACAATGTCGCCTTTCCATACTCGCTGGATCATCCGCCATAAGAATAACATGAAGTTATCGAAGCAACAAATGCAGTGCTAAATATTGAATTATTTCCTTAGTTTACAACTGTAACTATCCCATAATGCATTGATAATAATTTAACTATTTTCACAATATTATTTTAGTTGGTAAACATAACAATAATCTTAAAATAAAACTACAATGAAATCATTACAAAATACAATCACAATATAAAAACTCAATAAAAAAACTTATTTTGAAATAATTTACCAAGTATTAAACATAACTAAATATAAATAGAACAATAACTATAGAAATAATGATATTAATAATTAATTATTATTTGATGTTCGACTTTAATATATATTATTTACTCAAAAAGTAATCTTATTTACTTCAGATATTTAATATTTGGGTCAATTTGAAAAATTCTAGAATTGTTGATGAAAACCAATTAGCAAGATACAACGCCCCTTCTCAGTAGTTTTTAATTGGAAGAGTAACAAATATACTCATATCCTCAGAATTTTTTTAAATTGTAATACTAGTAGGATATTTGCCTTACGAGAAATTTGCAGAAGGTTGGATCACAGTAACGACATCAGGTAAGCAGAATAAAATGACAGGATTTAATAATGTATTCAAAGAGTTTACAAACATGCGAGTAGCTTGTCTTTCTTTGTTCTTTATGTAAATTATATTATTACACATTCAATAACATATATAAATGATAAAAAAATAATCAGATTTTCAACAGTATAAATAAAGTAAAAATACAGATAGAGGTCAATACCAATATACTATGGTTTGTTTTATAATATTTATAAAACAACCATGCTTTTCAAGACTCAATAAAAGCTTATTGAAATACACTGAACCTCGTACTTACGCGACGAACTGTGGAATTGAATATCTTTGTTCTTATCTTATTATAATATCTTGTTAATATTATACAGTATTGATAGTGAGTGAGCGAGAGATGACGAGCGAACTGCTTCAAGTGCGCATTCCCAAGTAACAAATAAAGTCAAACGCAGAGTTCTTTTCAGAATGAAGAACGAGTTGTAGTAGAAATAAATGATACACGTTTTTTCAAAAGAAACTGGTCTCTCTAGCCATATAATCTACAAATATTCTTAGTAAGAGTTATAGTCTATTTGACAGAGTTATTATTAATAGCTTTTTAATGTCGTTGCTTATAATACTAGAAATAATTTTTCATATGCTACTGTTAAAATTAAAATAGTATTTCAATGTTATTCGTAAATAGTTAGCAGAACGGGTCAGTCGTTTTAATCGCTGATATGTTCGCGGAACTGCCCTTATTGGAGAACGGGATTGTTCACCGTCGATCGAATGTTGAGAACATTAATAATTCTCACAAAACCATATGTTTGTTATTTAGACCCTCATCGTTTGTATTTACAATTAACAGCTATTTTGTGTAGCCTTTCGTTACATTATATACTATTTCATTGCATTTATATAATTAGTCAACATCACGATGAAATTGATCAAAATAAAACAGTAGTTTTATGTATTGTAATTATATCGCCATAAAAAGAACCTTTCGGGTGCTAAAAGTTTATAATAGATCAATGTAATATAGAAATTGTATTAGAATCGAATAGTTGTGCTCTTTTAACTCAAACAGATTTTTAATTTCACAGTAAAGACGAGTTTTTTTTTGGAGAATACTATTATTCTGATTTCTAAAATCCTATCATTTTATAAATCTAAACACTACTAATCCTCCATTAGTGTTCACGGAAACAATTTACATATATTTAAGCTACGTTGTTGTTAAAGTTATAATTGTTATTAATAATAAAATCACACTTGTCTCTTTACATGCGAATATATCAAAACAAATATGTTACTAAAGGCGCAAATAATAATCAAGCGCAAAATAGGAGATTGTTAAAAAAGGAGCAAAGGATTATTTTTACAAAGAGCGAAGTGAAGGATCCCCGACTAAAACTACTAGTATATCGAGGGTTGCAAAGTTCGTCGCCCGAGGGAAAAATAATTTGCTCTCGAGTTACAATCTACTTTCTATGAGAAAATAAAAAAGAGAGAGTTTTATGTAATTCATGAATATATTGCATTAAAAAAAACGTGTACATATAAGTTAAAATTACATTAAATTTATATTTATATTTGATACATTAGTGCAGTTTTGAAAATTGATTGTCACTGTTTTATTTGGGTCCGATATTGTTATCGATTCATTTACGTTCTGAGTATTTGTAAACTTTGTATCAGACTCGTGTTCAAGGAAAGGTACAGAATCGTTTGATGTAAAAGAATGTGGCGACAATGGCATGGGCGAGTTGTCTTTAGGACTTAATTTAATATTTTCTACTATGCATGTTCTAGTTTTTTCCTCATCTTGAATAGGATCTTCTATATAAACTTCTGCTTCAGAGCTGGATTTCCCCTCCTCGTGCCGCTTTAAAACAGTAAGGTCTGTTCCAGAACCTGCCAAAAGTGTAGTGGACGTTCGGCGAAAACAACGTCCTGTGTATAACTGGCAATCAGGCAACTTCAAGTATTTAGCAATTTCTAAAGGCATTGAAGACATTCTATTTTTCCCCATAACCTGTTTGAAGCACTTTCCATTTTGATACCTAATAAAAAATCTATTAGATGTCATATGAGAAGGACGCAGGCTCTGATATTTTTCCACTATTGTTTTGTACTGGCCACGAATTACGAATGACCGATCCAGTTTTGTCTTTATGTCAGTTAAATTTACTAAAAGTAACTCATCGGAGTGTTTTTTGACATCATCGATTGTTATTTTTATAAGCTCGTTATTACGACAAGCTCCATGTATGCCGAATATTAAAGCAACCTGTAACAAAAGAGAAAGGAAGTCCATATTAATAGGTACAATACGTACATGTTTTAAAACATTCTTCATAAATTATAATAAAAAAAGGTAAAAGATACATACTTTCGTTGCGAGAAATTCCTTATCAGGCGCTTCATTTAAAAAAGTCTCAACGTTTTGATGAGAAAATACTTTTGATTTCTTTGGTTTGTGTCCTTCGGATTGTCTCTTCAGATAAGCTAGTATTTTCGAGTAGCTATTAATATTAATATTGTTATTGGTATTTACTGTAGACTTAAGCATTGAGTATATACTCCAGAGGGTAGAAGGTTGCTTAGTTTTAGATAATTCTTGAAAATAGGCCAAAAAAACATCTTCCGAAAATGTTTTTGCTCCTTTTCTATTTTTCCATAGAATGAAATTGTCATAGGCCCTTACATATTTCACCTGAGATTTCAAGGGTAATAAGTTTTGTACGACGCTGTTAGCTTCTATAATATTTGATTCATTGTCACTTTCATCACTCGACATAGAACTCATTATTTTTGCAAAATACAATAAAATATGTACCTATTGATTATAAGAATAGAGACGTTATTCGAGTAGCTTTGTATTTTTTTAGTTAGCGCAGGTCCCTGTGCGATGCAGTCAACACGTACCAGACAGTAATTCACAAAATTTGCGTTTGATTTCTATGAATGATATAGAAATGTTCCAAATTCAAATGTAATTTCCGCCCACTAAAATGTTCCGATCGTAAAAGAGCTATTTTGCTACCGCTTATAAAGGCACAAATCAATACTTTTCGAACAGAAGGGATGAGAAAGTACAGTTTGTAGACGAGCGACGCCGCGCTGCTCGCACCACGGACTGAGTGCAGTGGCGTGACGCCGACGAGAAACACACTTTTGAAGTCACATATTTTAATAGTTGTAGATCGCTAATATTTAAAATCATCTGCTAAAGTGGTGTGAGTCAAATATTAACATTAAGATAATGGTTTTTTAATGGTGGTTTCTGTTCGATATATAGGTATAGTTATGAAAAAAAAAACGTTTTTATCGGAACGAAGTATACATTCATAAAGTTTTCCAAAATTCTTATTTAAGAATCATAAAGGTGGAAATTCATACGATAACAGGCAGATTCCCAAAATTTGAAAATTCGTGTCTTGCTCGTGTCCACAATTTCATATCCTATATTTATTTCAAAATGTTATAAATACTCTTTTAATACTTTTAATATATTTTCTTTTAATATATGTGGTTTTTTAGAGTGAAAAGACACCTACATATTAATTTAAACAATAATTCAATAAAACATCTTATTATTTCTCGTGAAAATATGTAAATTTTTCAAAGTGAAGAGAAATTAAAGTATTAGTCTGTGTTTATAGTAACCTATGCTTGATTGACACTATTACTTATAGAACAGTTTTTTATCTCCTTTGGTTTGTAGGCACACCACAGTGTAGTGAATGGATTTATATTATTTATTCAATATTTATATTTATTTAAATCAACAAAATTATATTAAATTGTATAAATTTTAATTATAATAAATCCGACTTATAAAAATTTAACAAGACACGTTTTTATTTATCATATCTTTCATTTCATACAATGTATAATTATATATTTACTTAAACTTTGGTCAGTATGACAAATCGCTATTAAACTTTTAACAAAAATGAGAATGTTTTCAAGCAAGATATATGATATAATTCATTTACTGAACAGCGAGTGAAAATCTCAATTGCAACTTCGTCAATGAAACTTGGAAGAAACTCGAGCTGAGAATTATCCCAAAGATTACAATTGTATTATGATCGAGACAAAATTATTTCAAAGTTTCGTTTCACAAAACATTAATCACTCTCATCGTAAGCTTCATAATAAATCATGTTAATAACATTATTGTTGCAATTTCTTAAGATGTCTGCTATTAAATTAGACCAAATTATTAATTTAATGTGTGTGATTCATTAATATTAAGCATAAAATGTCTCAAGTGACCTATTTTTTTAAATATTTGACTTGATTGGAATAGATTGTTTCGTTTTTTATTTACACATATTTATACATACACAAACACAGGCAGATATTACGAAGATTGTAATTTTAGGTTTTACTTATTTTAAATTAAGAAATACACTGTTTTGGAAGGAAATAAAATTATTTATTAATAACAAAACTTAAATAAGTACGATCCTTACAAATTTTCTTTGCTTTAAATGTTTTGAAATGATGCATGTTTTAATATGAGCAAAATGACTAAGTCAATAAATTTTCTAAGACAAATTAAAAGAATAGGAAACCTTAATTACATGTAAGCTGGTGTAGGATATTGCTTTTGTATTAAAAAAAAGAGATGTTTCACAAAAAGTCATATTTGAACGTTCTATTTTTAGAAGCAATGCGTTACTTTAAAAGAAATTCAAGCTTTATTTAGCTGCTAACGTTAGAGCAAGCTGTCAAAGTCTCCTCTCTCCTGCATGCGCCATAGACTCTCTTTTAATAGTTTGTAAGAGCACGATACAATAACTTCAATCTTTCAAACTTCTTAAGCTATTTGTTATTTGTAGCTCGACGGGATAAAAAAGTTTTTTTAACTTATGATTAGTTTAAAGCAAAGTAACATCCATTATAATTCTGTTGTGTATAAAGTCTTGTCACTGGGCATTTGAACTTCCTGTATTCTGAATAATTAGATAGCAACAAACAAATTTATTTTTGAGGCACGCTTATTAAAAAACGCTAAAAATGACATTGAAAATATTTTATTTTCGATTTACAATACAACAATACAGTGATGACGGACAGTTATTAGGTGTGTGTACAGTTGGTTCTGTATACTAATAGCTAACTCTTAACTTTGCTTGTGTAGTAAATTTGGCCAAAAAAGAAAAATAAATAAAGGAATATATCTAAGTTATAAAATAAAAGTATTATTTCAATTTTAATTTATTTTTTATAACGCATTGTTAAAAATTTGTAAAAAAACGAATTTATATGTTCGCTTACATTAATTTCATTGTGGAAAACTTAGCGTGTGGCAGCTAAAAGTGAGTATACATACAGTCTTTGTTTTTAAAATTTTGCATTTTATTTTTATGAAAAATATTAAATGGTTTCCAGGGAATATAAACTGTAGCGGATGGGGGAAGCGAAGTAAAATACACTAAGACGTACACTGTATGCAGAATGTTACTGAGTTAGATTAATATATAATTTATAAACTTGACAGATTAAATATTATAATGTTATGGAAATAATAAATTGATATTATTATTATTAAATGTTCCTTATTTCAATTAATTAAATTGTTTTTCTCTAATTGCTCAAATTGAAAATGTTTCCTTTACGTCTTTTTTTTTAATTTTTTATTTCGGCTTTTACAAAGATAAGCCAATGTCAAGTTTTACGTCTCTAGACATAAAAAAAAAAATTCATGAACTTTTCAAGAATTTTACATTGATTTCAATTTTCTCTAATGTCTAGTTTTATTATTAGTAATAACTTTAGTATGAGTTTAGACTTTCCAGTCACAATATCCTTTATTCTCCGGAGTTAAACCTTTGACAAAGCTTATAGGTGGTTAGGCCTGTTAGTCAATATACAATGTTAAAATTTAAATGAACATTGAACTATATTCCTTTTTAAAAACTATATTCTGTTTACATTAAAAACTTGATCGGGTAAAAGTCTTGGCCGTACACTCGTTCCTGTATACACATTTTGTTGATGACAATGGTTATATTTATTTTGTTGACGACAATGGTTACAGTTTCGTAACACAATGAAGTGCTTTAATATGAAGATAACATGTAATTTTAGTTCTGGTAATCCTAATAATAATTATATTCATAAATTTAAGATCAGACCATACACACACGTGGCCGTAAAAGTACTAAAGCAGAAACCTCCTCTTTTGTATAAAAGTAGCCAGTATGCCTCTGCACTCATAAGCGATTGCGAAGCTACCAGAAAAATAAAAAAAATAATAAGAAATTTATCAAAATAAAACAAATTAAACAATAAACAACTTTTAGAAAATATTGTAAATTGTATATAATTTCCTAGAAGTTTAATGTAACAAGTAAAACAAAACCTTTTTAACTACTACAATAATAATTCACAAAAGTGCTTACTAAGACCGAGCTTTCAGAAATTTTGTACGAAAGTTTTCCTAACTGTCATAAAAACTAATTTTAAGAAACATTAAACAGTTAATCCTTCGCCTTTACTAGTTTTCAAAGTTATTAAATTAAGCCGTATCATATCAATTCCAAAAATTTAACAGTATCATATACTTTATTAAAGTAGGTAAAGTTTTCTATAACAAAAATTTACGAGTTCGACTATTATTACTTTATAATAATCGATTTTCAATACAGAGTGTAATGCAATTAAGATCTGATGGACGTGTCGAGACCCTACGTGAGTGAATATGCCCTAAACAATTAGTTTACAGCTTTCAGTCTACTCGTCGGTAATTGTTATTGACACATTATTTTAAATTAAAAGTTATATTTTAAAATTTACATTCTATATTGAGATGAATGACAAGTGCTTATTATTAAAACTATATAATCTGACATATGTATAATTTATGATAATTCATAACATTTTTTTAATATTGTTTCATGTACATGTGCTTCATAGTTTTTTTTATCATAGTGTCCAACATATAAAAACAAAAAAACATACACAAAGAAAAATGTTTCTAATCTTAAATACGTCTTCTAAATGAAACTGTGTTTCTCATGACGTAAACGCATTTTGCATATGTGATAAAACTGTTTTGGGATACGTATATATCTAATAGCAACGACCTGAACATAGAATTGTACGACATAGTTATATATCTGTTATTTCATGTACATTAAATGTTTTGTATTAGTTATTTTATTACCAAAAATAATAGCCGTGGACTCAATAACAGTGCAACTGTTACATACAACAATTAATATTTATATCGTTTTTTTAATTTTATTTGACAGTGAATCGTGAAAAGAGTTTTTGTTTAAGTAATTGCTTTAAAAAAAAGGTGTATTCAAAAAATGTAAAAACATACTAACCTAGCTTTCTTTTGAGTATGCTATTCAAAAGAAATAATATTATTTGCATAATTTGAGACGGTTTAACAAAGTGATTGATTATTATTTTTGTTTCAATACTTTTTTGCTTTCTAATAAAGAGTTCAACAACATCTTAGAGAATTAAGTCATTGTATTGAAATTGAAAATGTAATCATGAATTCTGATACTATTTAAAAATAAGATTGCTCTTTTTTAACTAAGTTAAAAATTCTTAACAACTTCCAACTAAAAGTTTATAATATGATTATTTAGCCATCTTAAAACTCACGAGTTTTAAACTTTCTAATAAGTAGCTATTGAAACATATCTTATACTCGTATTTTATTTCTGACCTTTTAGAAATAAATAACATAAAAGTAACTAAAGCTAAATCGTAACTTTCAGTAAGTCAGTTAATTAGTCATCTAGCTTCATTATATTCTACCATTCGAAATTCAAATCGTCGGATAAAAATTATTAAATAAAACCAAAATTATAAGCGAGTTAAATACGTAAGAAATAGTTTTTATACACTTAAAATTATTTAATTTTAACTTATATACTTATAAATAAAAGATTCTCGTTGAAAATTTTTATAGAAACAGGTGAAAAAATTTGGTGGTTCCTAATTTTAAGGTTTAGAAAATATATTTAAAGTAAAAGATTACATATAGCCGATTTGTTATTAAATTATAAAGTCCTTGTAAAGTCAAGAAGAAGAATAATTCATCATCTTATGTAATATTGGCAAATCACGTGACAAGCATTATAATATTCATCTAATTTTCCTCGCTCATCTCAAGTGACTAGAGATTTTATGTTTTATTGATTTTTCTTATTACTCTCTCGGCATAAAATTATAATATTAAGTCGTTTTAAAGTTATTTAATATATTTATTATTTATCTTGTATATATTATTATATTTTCATGTTAAGATCTAACATTTCGTACTTAGTATTCCGGGACACAAAGTAAAAGAAAAAAGATAATATTATTTTTTTTCAGTATTCCATCTTTATACGAATGGAATTAGATAACATTGTTATGTTATGTCATGTGCCGGAACTACGGACCTTCACAAGTTCCTACTTCCGGACGTCCCAATTTTTATAATAATTAAAATTATAAGATATTTTTTTTTGTTAAATAGCGAAAATTAATTGCTTTATATAATAAAAAAAATATTATAGAGTAGTCAATCGTCTAGCTTATTATTAACAAGCTACTTTTAGGATTAATTTAAAAGTATTTAATTCCGATTATTATTATATCAGTACATAAGATAAATGTCTAAGAGTATTATAAATGTGCTGTGTTATCTTTCTAATAACCATATTATAACTACTTTCAATTACATATTTGTATCTTCAGTTACAGTTATTGGACAAATGTAAGTTGTGTATCTTATTATATGTCCTAGGGGATCTAGTTGGATCCCTTGTAAACTTTGTTGCATATTTTAGTTTCAAGTCTCGGCCCTCAAGGCTTTGTTTGATCTCTAATTCAATCAATCACTCAAATTGACAGCTAAGAAGAATTGATTTGGGATTTCCTTTTTTTATTAAAATCAATCCTTAAGAGACTAAAAAAAAACATTCCTTGGTAGCGGTCCTCCATAGTTTTTAAATCATGCTGAAATCGTTCACCCTGTTCCTAACTAGTGTCTCACAAATTTTCAGGAATACAGTCTAAGTGTAAAATTCTTTACAAAGGCCACTTAGACCGTTTCCCGTATATCGTTTTCCCTAACATGAAAAATATTCTAGAAAACATTCAGGAAGGGTCATTTTTTCCAGGAGTTTTCCTGAATGGAACTGTTGCACTACTTAAAATATACAAAATAAAGAACTTAAACGTTATGACATTAAATTATTCTGATTAAACCAAAACTATGTTTTTTTATACGGAAACAAAATCAGGGTCATGTTGATCTAACAAACTATATAAGAAACAGCTGAACAAATAAGATTCAGTCAAGATTGGGAAATAAAAACAACATAAATCTTTTGTTTAAGTTTGTGTCGATTGTGTTTGTACATTCTTTCTTTCTTTTATAAATCTTTTATATACTACCTTATACCTTTTATTTGTAATAATATAGAAGATTTAAAAGTCCGATTATTAATTGATAGCAAATTTAAATTCTTAGTTGTTATATTTATTTAATGATACGTTATAATGATAATAATTCAATAAACATAACATAAGACCGAAGTAACACACACAAGATAAGGACTTTGTATGGAATATAATAATCTTCTTTAAAAAATCGATGAGATCACAAATCATTATATGTGAACTATTTTCATTTCGAATATTAATAATATTACTTTGCTGTAATATTAATACTACACACACGCAAATATTAAGATAACTAGATAAACTATGCGGGTGTTAAAGCTTTACTAATGCTAAACGGTCGAGATGAAGAAAGTTGTCTGTGCAGTTGCTTCAAGCTACAAGGATCTTTAAATCGATATTTTATTAATTATTTACTGACTCTAAGGTTGTACAGTTTTGCACATTGATAAATCTTTATCTTCATTAATGTAAAATTCTTAGTTATTCATATATCATCTTCTAACTGTTTTAAGAATTGTGACTGTTTTCTCAAAAAAAATTTAAATACCTTTTAAAATCATTACACATTTAGAAGCCTAGAAATCAACTGTACCACGAAGTGCATTTATTATATTTATTTCACAGTTTAACCATAACAGAATTAAACTTGTCGTTTTTACTTGTCTTTCCTCTAAGACACATTGTGTAATATTACTCACAATAAATGCATCAACAAACCTCTTGCAGGTCTAAACCTCTTATACGTAACTTAATTTAATCGATGTCTGTCAAAGAATGCATTCAATTTAGAAGAACGTGTTACGAATTTCTTTAGCTTTCTCTAACAAGATCCTTCTTGAAATAAAACTAATTTTTACAGATTAAAACTCGCGTACAATATTATATATAAATCGAATGCTTTGCAGCAACCGTGTTCACGGGTAGACGAGAATTAACTGAACACGTTTGCTGCAATGCACTCGAAACATCAGGTTAAAAATAAAATGTAAATAAAATTATACGCCAGTTTTAATCGGTAAAAAATTGTTTTATTTCAAATCTAAGAAAAAACTAATCTAAGAAAAAAACTAAGAAAATACTAAGATCCTTGTTATTTACCTCTAACACTTAATATTGGATATAAAAGTATACTGTAAGAGATTCATAACAATAATAAGAACATTGTATTTCAGGAGAAGTCAACTTGCATGCTGATCGTAAGAAGCAATTAATATATGTAAATAATTATAATCTCTTTATAAGAACTACAAGAAAATCTTACCATTACCAAATAAATATGTATAATATTATAATTATTGTTAGTTTACTGCAAATTTTTGTTTGATATGAAAAAGTCCTTACTTTTTTAAAATACCTTTATTTGATAGAAATTATTATTTGGCCAACAACCATGTCGGGTTATTACTTAATTATATAACAGTTAATTGGTGTAAAATAACAAATCGCTGATTACTCAAATATCTGTAAATTAATACAAATTTATATCATTTTCGCTGATTTGTTTATTCTAAATTAATATTTACAAATTGATTATTATTCAAAACACAACTTTCCATTGTTTCAACAACAAAGCTTTTGAAAGCACATCGTTATTTTATGTATATTCTACAAGTCTCTTTCTGTGTACTGTTTGTTTACTTTTAATAAATAAATAAAAAAAATAAAGACACTAAAATCAAAATATCTAAAGAAAATAGTCACTGTTGAGACGGCCTCTGTCCTCTTGGTATAGATAAAATAATCAAGCCCATCAAGAAATAATTAGAAGCCGATTAAAATTACAAAATTCAAGATAGGAATTGAACTTCCAACGTCGGGTAGCTTTAAATTTTCATGAAGTAAGTTTTGTTTTAATACTGAGATGATGACGTTTTTTCACTGCCTTTTATTATATGATCTAGTTCGAATTCAAATAATTACTTTAAACTTTATTTTTATTAAAATTATATTTCTCTATGTTCTTGTATAAAATTCTTGGAAATGTTTGTTTCATTTGTGTATGGATTTAATTAAATAGGACGATAAAAATTGAAAAAAAAATTTAAATGAATTGAATTTTTCTCTATGAATTATTGAAATAGTTTAATATTTTTTTATAATCAAAAACAAGATTTATAAAATGTTCTAATTTTATTTAAGTTACTCTCATTTAATATAAATAATTTATAACATAAAGCGAAAATAAATGCACACCATATTTTCATACACCCACAGTAAATTTTGTATGAAGTGTGAATGAAAAAACATTTATAAATTTACAAATAAATATCAATATTTTAATTTAGTATACTTTATTCTCTACTATAATGGTTTATGTATAAATTAATTATCCTCGCATTATGAGCAAAAATATTTTGGTTCATTTTATTTTATTTACTTAACTTTGGAGACTTTCTTTATCCTTTATCCAACAAAGTCTTTTTCTATTCAGCCAGCAATTGACGTCACAATTTTATACGTAACAAATAAATTAATTGTTTGAATTAATACTAATTTTAAATGAATAACTAATATCCATTTATTGAATGACACTAACAAAATATTTAAATTACTTGACTGACCTTTTGACCTTTACTAGTAAAATTTTGATGTCTATTTCCTGGATCACTCTTTTAAAGAATACAATGAACTCATTCTTTAATATAATAAATTAAACTATTATCTTTATAATTTATCATCTTTATTTATTATCTTTATAATAGTTTTATTTATTATAATAAAGAATGAGTTCGTTATATGTTTAAAAATCATAATTGACTGTAAAGACAGTCTATTGTTTATTTTTTTGATTAAATTAAAAGCATAATTACATTTTTAATATACTTTAAAATATTAATTAAATTTATAAAAATTATATAAAAATAACTAATGACAGAAAAACTATATATAAAATATCTGCTCAAATTAATAAAAAATGTTCAAATCTAATATACTCACACTTTTTGAAAACACTAAAATGTTTATATATAGTCACAAATCACAGTCACGTAATACAAAATAAGTCAATATATTTATTTAATTAATATAAAAGATAAAAGTCTCGCGACACTCATGTAAATGAATGAGTCAGTGTGTGCACTCTGTAGGAGAGCGTTCCTACGCTCGGTCTACGCGCTACTGCTCTAGTTATCACCTCTCTGTAAACAAACTGAACGAGAGGTGGTGTATGTGCTGTTGGTTGATAATCTTCTATCGCTTGGATCTGTATAAATAATTTTTCGGCGAGAAATATCAAATTATAGGAAAAGTTAAATGCGTTAGTTATTGTATGCAATACTTTTTCCTTTATCTAACTTTGTCTATATATTAAGAAACACCGGTATTTTATTGCTACTACTTTAGGCTACTAGGGTTTTTTTTATTTATATTCACTAATATAGCACCATATATCATAAAAACTTATAAAAAGTTATAACAACGAAAAGGGTAAATATTATTAGCAATACGAAAAGTTGTCAGTCATAATAAAATTTCAAAAAGATAACGGTTTAGTATTAGCATCGCCCTAGAAACCGCTAGGTTATTCTATTAAGCTCAAAAGTATTCGAAAATTACCAAAAGTTACACAATAAGTTCGGTGTATATCCAATACATTTTAACCACGAGTGACGAAGACATGCACGAGGTCTCCGAAGACGACACCTCATCTTCCCAAAGGCTTCTCAAATAAGACCATACGAACCGCATTCCATATTCACGATGTAATTAATTCACTTAGAAAAAAGACGAAATTACAATAAGTATGTATACACCTAAAATGATGAATCGGATAAAATTAAACTCGATAATTTTTTTTTATGAAATATCAGATGTTTGATAGGAAAAAAATAGTATAATATTCATTTGAAATAAATAATCCTCGTATTATTATTGTGGTATATAATTATTTATTATAGTCCGTCTGTACTCACGTAAATACTATCGCAATTTGCTCGACAAATTGTGAACATATTCAGGATTCTTATTCATAAGGTCGGAGCACGTAATCTAGGCGTGATCGATATGATTACATATCATAGTAATAATTTTGAAAGTTGATTTAAGAATGCAAAATAATAAGTGATAAAGCATGTTATAAGTTGTTTTGGATGAAGAAATAATAAAACGGACAGTAATATTTTCTTAGATTTTCACGAGTACACATTGGTAATAAAACTATTTGTTACGGATGAAACTCGCGTATAATTGAGTTACATTTTAATTCTAACCCGACGTTTCGAACGCTTTGCAGCAATCGTGTTCACATTTAGACGAGATGTCTGTCAGTAAGTCAGTAATCAGTCGTATAATACGTAATAAATGGTTTTATTTCAAACGGACAGTAACTTTTTTAAAATAAATAAGATTAAACTTTAAACCTGTAATTAAAGCATAAGATTTTAATTATTGTCGATGTTTTTATAATAACACAAAATACTGCTTTTTGTAAATAATAATAGTAATCATGAATACAGTAAATAAATATACATTGAACCTTGTATTTGTCCTGAAAATTATAATAGTAACGTCATCAGTTAATTGTGTTAATGAAGCCCTGAGTGTCGCGAGTCGTTCTCAATTATCTCCTACAGGAGGAGACAATAATGTACGAGTAAGAATTGTCTCGTTGTATTGCAACTTAAATATGTAATTAACATTAATTGCACAATTTCCTTATTAAAGTACTCTTTAAATTTAACACTCAATTGAAAAATACTTAATTTCATTTAACACCAATAATTGGAATCTCTACTTCTATTATAACTTTTACTGCAAGGATTTGACTGTGTTCTCAGAACAGAGTGACAAATTGTATACGTTATTAATATTGAGAGTTCGATTACTATTTAAAGTATAAACCAATTATAGGTTACTTTTAATATTCACTACTATTATTTGATATATTTTTCCTCCTTGCCTATAGGTTATAAATAAAAACTACTAAATTCGACTATGTTTTTGAAGGCTTTTTTTTTTTTTAAATACGATGTTCTATAAAAGCAATATATTTTTTAAAGAAATCTGGTGGATAATAATGCGTTTCTAATAGCTATTGCTAGAGGTATGATGATATAACGGTTAAATATATATATCTGAACGGTCATAATTAAAATAACAGATCGTGGTAACATTCGTGTGTATATAATATCTGGCCGTTTTTCAAACTTTTCGTTTTGGGATATAAAGATTACCATGTTCTCAATCATATATAGTCTGTACGCTGTTAATTTAAATATCCAAGTACCTAAAAACAAATTTATAACTTTAAAATGATTGTTGTATTAACAGATTTTTATAAATTTAGATCAAAATTAAAACATATTACCAGAAGTATAAAAATACATTGACGGTTTAACCTTTAAATATTATAATATTTTCAGTATATTTAAATAGGAGTTTCATAAAAAAAATACCGAGGTATTAATCTGATAAACAGAACTATAATGTTAATCCAACGTAAATATCTAGTCTCGAAAACAATGTGTTAAGAGCATCGACTCAGTATTGTCCGATTTCATATCTAAGATCTTATTATATTATTGAGTTGTTTGCTCATTGGGAGTATGGACAGCGTCTGATATTGTCACTTTGGTGAAGTGACCTCAATAAGAGGTCAGATTGAAATGTCAGTGAAATGGTCATTCTGATTGACCTGTGGTTGTTGTAAACTTTAGTAGCACGGTACTTGCTTGACTAATAGTTCTCAGTTATTGGGTACACTTAAAAATGAAAGTAAAAAAAAAAAATATAAAAAATTAATAATATAAATAATATTTACTTATAATAAAAGTCTTTAATTTAAGATTAATCTTATATAGCTTAAATAATAATGTTATGTTATGTTGTGTTGTGTTGCGTTGCGTTGCGTTGCGTTGCGTTGCGTTGCGTTGCGTTGCGGTGCGGTGCGTTGCGTTGCGTTGCGTTGCGTTGCGTTGCGTTTGCGTTTGCGTTTGCGTTGCGTTGCTTTACATTGAATTGAATCAGTAAATTACTAAGAAACTTTTCTAATAGAACTTAATAAATCTAATAGGTTGTAAAATATTCAACTTATTTGCTGCAAGTCATTACTTAACATATTATATATGATCTAATAATGAATTAAGGTTTTATAGTAGTAGGTTTTCTCGGAGATATTTAAATTGTTTCCAATTTATATTTACCTTTAAAATAAATGAAAATACACATATAAGATAGATCTCGCACGAGAACCATTATTTGACGTATCTGTACAAGAGTTGGAAATAAATTGAAGCAATACAATAGCCAATTTGTTAGCAGAGTCTGCTCGATCCCCGGAGGCCGACGCTATTAGAATATTAACATGCCGACAATACTTACATTAACTTATATTACACAAATTAAAAAAATATATAGTTTTTGATTTTGGTTGGTACTTTTATTATTTATTTAATCGAAATTAAATAAATATAGTTAAACAAAATTATCTGTCTGGAAGCCTAGATTGCAATTTGTGTACTGTGCAAGAAAAAAATAATTTTAAATAAGTTATAAACATTTTGAATAAGTTATCCTGGATATTATTGAATGTAGTGATAATAAGAATTCATTTAATAAATTACAAACATATATGTCACATTATTAATTATTTATAAAAATATATTATTTTAATTAAAACTCACTCACACTTCTAATTTCGATATAAATCACGTTTTTCAATTTTCTAGTGGGGAAACAACTAATACTTGAAAATATAAAGCATTTTTATATATCAATGTCCATTATAAATTAGATTGCCTTAATATTGAATAAAAATTATTTATAAACTTACTATATATAGGAGAAAGCTCATTCTTTTTCCTGCTAGCGATCATCTTTTTTAAAATATAATAACTTTGGCACAGTAAACACTTAAATTAATTTTTTTATGTCAAAATTTAATTACTAATTAGTTCATAATTGTAATAATAGTACACAGTCAAAGTGCCATCCATAATTTGTGCCAACAGTTATGCAGGTAGTTAGAGACAGTGTAGTTGATGTACTAATAGACTTCGAGTGTCGCTACCATTACCAACTGACTGCACTTTGAGTTGGAACTCACTAATTGTGCACTTCTTAATTATTACATTCCAAAGAGTATAATTAAAATATGCAAAACTATTATTATTATCTAACAATAGACATGGACGTCCACATAACTTTGTATTATCTATGAGGTCTTTTAAAACCGTAACGAATAATATACAACAAAAATGTTTACTTTTTAATAAGTAATAAAAAGAAGCAAGACTTCAAGGATATGACTAAAGCAGAGCTTGGAATAAATAATTGTAGCTTAGCAAAGTAATTGTGATATAATCAAAACCAAGCTATCGTAAAAGCTAATGCTGTGCGTGTCTCAACTGTCAGCCAATTTGGAAAAATTGGATCATCTTGTTAATATTTGTATTTATTTTATTTTTAATTTGATCTCATCTCTTAATATCGCTCTAAGCTTAAATAGATAACCATCCGTAAATGAAGACATTTGAGAACTCTATGTCAATTATTTTATATTATTATATTCTTAATGATCTAACTTCTCCACATAATTTAAGTGAACATTTTAATTACTAAGAAAAAAATCTGACATGCAACTTCTTTTAATCTTAGTTTATGCATACCTTCACAACGTACTGTTTTTTTATCCAACTCCTTAACAGTACAAGCAACAAAACTCTCGAACAGTTCTCTGATGCACTCCGATAAACATCCAATAAGCTAATTTTTACCAATTTAAGCAAATTTTGGCAATTTACCCAAAAACCATTAAATTATAATACGTTACGAAGGAAAGATACCTTGCAAGTACTGGAACAGTCTAGGTGAAATACAATCAATTATCAAAACACGATAAATAATTAATTGCATATTTAAGAACTAAGAATTGCTCCAGCTGGCAACATTCAATTTCTGAAAAACATTTATTAATGTCTTTAGATTGTATAAACGACAGTCAAAATGAAAATGAGTATATGTGATTAACAATATTTCAATGATTACAAAAATCAACCAGTATATTGTTAAGTTTTATACAAGACGGCTCTGTTAACTTTAAATCATTTTACCATGGCACAGGGCTGTAAGCATCATCTGTGGGCTTTAGTAAATCGCAAGATCTGGTTACGTTATAAAATATAACTGCTCTAACAAGTTATTTAAAAGAAAGAAATTTAGAGTTTCTTTATTAAAATATGACATAAAATTATATTATAAGAATTCTTGAAATTTTTAGCATTCTAATAATATTTGATGCCCACAATGCTTCAGTATAAACATAAGTTACTACATTCAATACTGCTAATTTGTTCAAATTAAACAATCACGTATATAGTTTTTTTTCTCTAATTGGGGACAGCCAACCTCTCTATTAGAACAATGAAGGGTACTATAATAAATACGTACAATACTGATAAAAATCTGGAGAAGTGCAATCACTTAAAAAACTCTAAAACAAAACAGCTTCCGTATAGACCATTTTATTGATAATTTATGCAAATCTAAGCTTGCACTCAGAGAGATTGTGTAAACAAATTACCAATACAGATACGTTTTATAAGGAATGATATAATTTGGTTAAGTTATTCCAAAATGTAGAACAAAAATATATTAAAATAATGATTAGTATTTATTCAAAGAGTAATCAATATTCTTTTATATAATATATAATATTTTAGTCAATTCTCAAAATTCTATGAAAGGTCTTTTATAGCAACACTTTTATTAGACCCGTTTGAAACTAAATAATTATGCAACTAATTACAAAAGGTGAGTGAATTTTGACCTTTCACCTTGAAGTCTATTATATTACTTATAAATAATATAAATGATATCAAAGATGAGAGGAATACCTTGATTTTAATTGTTAAATAGTTCATAAAATATATGATAATATTGTTTTCAGAATAATTAACGTTGTTGTTAAAAACACCATGAAGTGTTATAGTTATGATGTATTGAAATAGTAAAAAAAAAATCTAGGAAAACTAAATAATTACTTTGGTGCATAAGTAAGATGGTTTATACTGACATGTAATTATTTTTTGGCTTATAATATTTTTACTTGGTGGTTGGTTTGAATTTGTCTCGATATTATTTAGTAAATTAAGTGGAAAAATTATGATAATTATATTATTATTATTGAGATATTGAATAGGTTTGGAATTATTTTTCTTCATTTTTGTTAAACAATTTTATTAATGATCCTATATTTCATTTTTTTTTATTTGCCTCTAGGTTATGCCTTTATACATATTGAAAAATATTCAGGATGTAGTATTTTTAATATTTAACAATTATATATTGTTATATTATATAAAAATATATAATTGTTGTTCACGGAAATTATAAAAATATTTTAAGATAGTCGACTTAACAATACGTTTTTTACTATTACAATTCGGGCGTAACAGCTAGACAGAATATATCTTAGTAAATCAAACTATAAAAATATACAGAAGGCTTTTACTATCAAGATATTTTATTTGAAGATGAGAATCTTTTAGTACTATCACCACGATGCATTTTGTGAGGTGATGCAGTTTACAGTTGAACCCTCTAACCAGCTGTTACTAGCCAGTAGGATGCTCCAGTTAGATTCTACTACATAGTTAAATTGGATTTCGCTATAGCTTCTTTTTGATGACATCGTTGTGCACCTTGTGAGATGTTGAGCTTGACATAATACTATTTTTACGCATTAAACTCGCGTATAATTTGGTTATATTTTAAAAGAAAATAAAAATGTAACCCGACGTTTCGAATGCTTTGCAGCAATCGTGTTCACGGGAAGACGATATGTAAATCTTTCCGTTAAATTTCCTTTCGTTTTTATGTTCGGAGTTAATTATCGAAAAAACATAAATTCCGAAGTATAATAATGTATATGGAAAGAGATTTTGCTCTTACTTACTACCGTGCATCCTACATAAGTTACCAAAGGAAATAAAAACTCGAAGCAAACTCAAAAAAAACCTAAAACATTATTATACTAAAAATGAATAATTTAGTAAAAATTCAAAATTTAATTACGATATTTTATTTGCGTGTAATTGTTTTATTAGATATTTAAGTTAATCATAAGTTTTCGCTAAATATTATTATTTTATTTTTATATAAATCTTAAAATTTGAACGACATTTACCCTACAACGTATAACGGTCAAAAGCTTCAGTATTCGTAACTTTCTTATTCGATCTTTTCAGGTCTTATAAGGAACTGCAACGTTGTAACTTCTAATAGAATTTTAAAGAAGTTCCATATTATGCACGCTGGTGTTCTTGGTTTAAATTGCATCTTAAGAATATATATTTAGGGTTACTGTTAAGTTTTGAACAGTGTATATAACAAATGATGTAAGAAAGTATGGTATACAAATATTTAGCAACGGAAATATACTAAAACTACGGGCTGTAAGACTATATCATAATATAACGATGACACAGGCCACAGCGATTATTGACTATAAAATATTATAGTGGTAGTAAAAAACAAATATTACCGAGCATAAAAATAAAAACAAAGCCAAGAAAAACGAAAAAAAGAAACAGAAAGACCATTATCTGCATTTGTAGTATTATTGTAGAAGGCGCTTCTAATGTTTTAATTTTTTTCACCTTTCAAACACATCTAAAGACGATTATGTTTACAATAACTATTTATTGTTTAATCTTAAAGTTATTATGGCAATAACAATGTACGACTCTGATAATAAAATACTCTATTATTATTATACTGTGTTTTGAAAAAGTCACAACTAATTCATTCAGAACTAGTATTTTCTTAGATTTTCATGAGAATACATTTGCAATAAAACTATTTTTTTTACGGATTATTACTCGCGTGTAATTTGGTTATATTTTAATTTTAACCCGAAGTTTCGAAGATCGTTTCGAGATGTACTTACATCTCGTCTACCCGTGAACACGATTGCTTTTTTTTTTTACACTGTTTTAGTTAATGCTTGACTACATTCCAACTGATGGAAAGAGCAAGTGTAGTCATAGATGGTAAATCACATTAACTCAGTGACCTATTCACTTTTCTCTTGAAGACACCCACATTATATTCAGATGGAAATACCGACGCAGGCAAGCTGTTCCAATCCTTCGCCGTGCGAATCAGGAAAGACGAAGCAAAGCGCGTCGTTCGGACAGGTGGAATGTCTACAACGTATGGATGGAGACTCGCCGTGCGTCGGGATGTCCGTTGGTAGAAGGGGGATGGGGGAATTACGTCATGTAATTCCTGTGCACACTCTCCAAAATGTATCCTATAGAATACTAAGAGACCAGCAATTCTCCGCCTGTGTTTAAGGCTTTGAAGGTTGGCGTCAACCAATTCTTGGTCGCCAATAAGCCTTTTTGCTCGCCTCTCGATTAAGTCAAGAGCCGCTAGATGAGACTTTGCGGCACCAGCAAATATGTGACTGAAGTACTCCACACACGACCGGATCTGTGCTTTGCTGCAAAGCATTCAAAACGTAAAATTAAAATGTAACCGAATTATACGCAAGTTATAATCCGAAAAAAAAATTGTTTTATTTCATACTAAATGAATTGTATGTTATATTTTTACTCAAAAAAGAAAAGATTATTAAATCAGATTAGTTCTATCTGTCGCATATTTCTGATGAATTTAATGCTATTTCTTGTAACTCTCAGTTAAGTTTTCTTTTCAAATCTCTTTAAATTTGTGATACTTTTATACAACTTCGTTACTTTAACGAGTAACGAAACATATTGGGTACAAGACCAACCAAATGTGTTCTGTATACTTATGAAACTTCTGAAGAGTTTTTTATGAAAGTTAAAGTATAGTTTTCGCATATTTATAATCTAAGCCATTACATAGAATGGTTTTCACAATTTTCTAATAATGAAAACATTAAACTCTGCTCACTTATGGATGATATGTAAGGTTAAATAAAAATCGTGTATAAAGTCATACAAATTATTTAGGATATTATAAAAAAAATAATTTGCATAAAAATATTATTATATTTAATGCGAACAGGAGCGATTTTAATATTTCTGAGATACCCCACTTATGCCACAATATATTTATCTCTTTTACCTTCTTTAAACATGGCACTGGAGTACAGTACAGTAATAGTTTTGTATATAAACGATATAATAAGGGAGCTCATAAATGAACATTATTAAAAAATAATATTAAATGATTCTTAAATATAAACAAAATTTTAAAAATCCCAACAGACGACGTCCCAAAAATCTTAGGCACGTAAGTTTAACTCTTTCTAGACTGTATAAAGTATTCACTTCATATATATCTTTTTGACACCAACCCTGTCCTAATATAACACCAACCCTGTCGCCTCTCTTTAGCCCTACCTCTGTGTAACAGAAATATGTTTCCAGAAACTCGAATGAGAACAGCGTCAAGAATTGTTCCATTGATACGATTTTCTTCCTGGTAGGTTCAAAATAATAAGATATTAGACTTGCAAATTGATATGTATTGCAATCACGGCGAAACTATTTAGCGGAAACGCGAAAATTTGGACTAACATGTACCTTTACAAAGAAATATCGAAATAGACTTGAAACACCTAACGCCCTCTAGCTTTGACACAAATTGTCACAAAGACTTCATTTAATTGCTATCTTGAAGTATAGAGTATAATATCTAGATGTCGCTCTAAAGGCCGGTGCTTCACGACTTTTAAAAATAATATTTTAAATATTTGTTTTATTTTGTGTAACTAGTCTTTATATTTAACTTCTAGAGAAATTAATTAATTTAAAGTTAATACAAGGGATAAACTTATATAGTTTTTCAAACAAGTAAATAATATTATACAATTTGTTTGATTGTCTAATTTTTATAAAACTTATTGTAAATGATAACATTTAAAATCAGTTGCAAAAAGTTTTCATAACTATTGTAGTAATAATTTTTTAAACTATTTATATGTTTTTTTTTTTGTTATTTTTAATGTATTGATAAGAACAGAAATGCTTATAATTTTTTTAATTTGCCTTGTAATAGTATATAATGCAATTGTAAAATAAAATAATATTATTTTATTTTACATTATATTTGGTATAATAATAATATGTAAATAAAAAAATACTATAGTCCAAACTTTATTATATCACATTATAATTTAAAATAATAACAATGTCAGCAATTGTACATTTTATGTTGGTTTATACAATAAGACAAAGCCACAACCAAAATTTATAAAAAGTTTCAAGTAGTTTATTTTACTGTTTTAGAAAATATTTTACTTATAACAAAACAAATTACTCTTTTTTAGAACTGAAAATATTTTACTTATAACAGAACCAATTATCTTCAAAATCCGTCCATGACGTAAGAACAAACAATCAAATTAACATTCAAAAATCTATGGTTTTCAGTTCTATTAACTAGCAACCAGTTTTGCATAATATATATAATTTATAAATTTGACACCGCTACTTTGTTATATGTATAGAAAATTAAAATATAAGCAAATTACTGCCATCATCTTTTTTTCGTTTATATATTTCATTTAGATTTTTAATTATATTCTGTTACTAGCTAAAGTCTTATAATCCATACTAATTTCCTAAGAATAAAATGTTCTCCTTTCCTTTCCAATTATGTAAAATACATAACTTATATCTTCTTGCATTCAAAGTTCTCTGTTTAATTAAGTGGGTCGTATAAGACCTAGTTCCTTTAAGTATGTCTTATACTGACAGGAACTTTTGACCGAAAGGAAATTGGAAATTTATAATATAAGATGGGTTTAATATAAACTATAATACATGTAGATCTGAAATTGTTATTAAAGCTTAAACCTATCTAAGGTACTTCAATTTGAAGTGTAAAATACCAGCCAATATAATATTTTAAATCGAATTAATTAGATATTTTGTTGGATATAATAATAATTTCTAAAATACTTGTCAAAATTCATAAACACGACGAGCAACGACTCAATTATTAATAACAGCTTCACAATAAGTACAACTAATGACATTTCAAAAGTAATAAGAATAGCCTTAAATCTTTAGAAATATTAGATAAAACAATACGCTAACAATAGCGTTATCGAATTAAGATAAGAAAGTATCTAAAAGTTTTCAAAGTAACAATGATTGATATTGAGTCATTGTATTTAATACAAAAGTATTGGTATAAATAAATCTTATTTATTTTGTAATGTAAAAACTTTTAACAAAAAATCAAGCAAAATTCCAATAACAATTTATATTAAAAGTAATAACTGAATATCAATCAATAATTGTTATTAAACTTTCATATTTTTATACATAATAAAAATACATATCGAGACTTTATCGCGTAAATATTTTTTTAAAGGTACGATACCTTTTTATTTATCCGACGTTTATGAGTCGATCTGTGACCGCGAACTGTACAATTCGATCGAAACATCGGATAAATAAAAAGGTATCGGACCTTAAAAAAATATTTACGCGATAAAGTCCTGATTTATATTTTTATTATCATCAATGAGTTTATTGTATTTAAAATGCTTTAATCTATAATTTCTATTATATACAATTATCCGCACGCAATTACTACCGGAATTAGTTCAATTAGCTTTGGACCCATTCGGGATCCCTGGATCCCTGTTCATGAATTCAGAGCATAGCAGAATCGAGGCATGCGCTGCAGTATAAAATAATATTACTTTTGTTACTGTCTATACATTTGTTAACTTCCTGTTTAAGGAAGTTATTGTAATCTCCGCCATTTTTAGAATGTTTGATTATTTTTTGTTATTATAATGGTTTATTTATCCTAAGTAAATCTTAACTAGATTTCCTTAGGACAACTAAAAGTTTTTAATAACTGAAAAAATTATAATTGCGATTTCCAAAAACCTCTTATATAAACTGGGTGGTTATAATACCAATCGATGCGTATTCCCGTAACTGATTAGTTTTCAAGCGAAAACGAACAAGCGGTTTTATAGTTTAAAAAAAAACTGAAAACTGCCTATTTGTGCTTACTAAAAAGCTAATTGCAATTAGCAATTAAATGCCAACTGGTGAGAGTTAATAGTAGAAAAGTATGCTTAAATAATGTAGGTCTAGTTAGTACATTTTAAACCCAAGTCAAGTGGAAGTGTTAGTACTTTTATTGCATTTAAAATTTATTGCACAAGTAATGTAACTTCATAGATCTATTGCATATAGAGTATGCTATGATTGTCTTATTGGTCTAATTATATTGATATTACCTATTTATTTAATTAGTTAGACTTCCTGCTTACTTCCCGGTTCATTTCAATCTTTAAAATCAATTGTTTTAAGGTAGACTTCAAACTATTACTCATGTGTTTTTAAACGGCCATAATTAATTTTACTATTGTTATTGTCACCTCGCAGTTACAGGTGTGGTGAGATGCTATACAATAGTTTTAATTGGAAAAGATTTTATCCTAAACTATTTATTGTTTAGCATTTTCTGAAATTTTCACGAGTACTCATTTGAAATATACATTTTTTTACGGATTAAACTCGCGTATAATTTGGTTACATTTTAATTTTAACCCAACGTTTCGTATGCTTTGCAGCAATCGTGTTCACGGGTAAACGAAATGTAAGTGTCTGTCAGTAAATTAGTTAATTAGTCATCTCACACATGTAAAACAGATTAAAATTAAAATGTAACCAAATTATACGCGAGTTTTATCCGTAAAAAATAGTTCTGTTTATTGTTTGTATGAATTATGTCTGAATTTTCTTACAGAATCTCAGTTATGTGTAGTTGTCAACGCCTCAAAAGATGTAATTGTTTAGAAACAAAAAGAATTAACTTAGGATACGATATTATGTTATTAATCATTTAAATGTTGTATTCTGAATGAAAAATATATTACAATTATTTATTATTTCACGGTAATGAAGAATGTTTAAATGTCTTTTTATGAATCTGTAGAAAAAATATTTTTTAAAAGGAATTCAGTTCAATAACGTATATTATTTTGTTGGTAATTACGTTTGCGGCAGTCAAGAGATTGAATAATTATTAATTATTTATTAATTATTATTAATACATAATTATCTTAAAGCTAACGACTACTTTAATCGTAGTGGGAATAAAGAGTGATCAAAAAATATGACAATTACTAAAGTAAAAATTAAAACAATGGAAAACTTAGAAATTAAAGCAATGGGGCATTGAAAGGCGGGGAACTCGCGGGGCGGTCACCTGTGAAGCTCCCATCAGTTTGGTTCGTCAGCATATTCGTAGGATTAGGGTTCCGTAACTAGCTTCAATACATATTTTCTTTATCATAACTCTTAAAACAACATTTTATTTCATAATATTCATACATTCAACAATGGTAAGTAAAATTTCCAATTTTTTTTTACATATAAATAATCCTAACAAAATTACATAATAATCCATACATACATATACATACATAATAAATTACATGTAAGTAGAGCCTACGGTCATGGAAATATACCTAATTTAATAAATTCGCAACTGATTCATATATTCTTCAAATTAATATCATTCCTGTACAAAAATATGAGCCCCTGATATCTCTGTAGGCACGGTTAGTTTTTAACATGTGACAATCTGTTACCGACTGTCACGTGACCTTGGAGTTGTGACATCACGTAATCTAACGGCTCTTCTAACGACTTTGTAGTTCAGTTTCCTCTCGATGACAAACCTCGTTCGTTTCTTGAATCACTACTGCAGTATTTTGAGTAGATTTGCAACAATTTTCTTCCGCAGACTGTTCTTATTTCTTTCAGCAGTTATGTCGGTCGCTATCTTTTTTGACTCTGTCATGGTGACTGTGGGTACTTGATTACAACTTTTTAGTCTTGACAACTTTTGAAGGATATTGCTTTTGCGTCGTAATAAGAACTCGCGTTGCTATGTTCGCCGCCATCTTTCGTGTTGGCGAGAAAGTAGTAGGAAAGCTGAATGCCTGTTCCCGTCTGAAATACTTAGAAATCTGACTGGATATCAAATAATATGTTTAAATGCGGTGGCGATGTACTATCAAATATAAAAATTAATAATTAAATCGCAAACCATTAAACATATATCTCAATTATCAAAATATAATGCAAAAAGCAAAACAATAAAAGTATGCCACTTGTGATTTTAGGGTAAGATTGTAAGACGTTAAATCTGATGAGAATAAATAACAAAGTGGGTAAATATGATTCCTATGAACAGCTTATTGAGTTGAAATAAACTATTTTTAAAAAACGACATTATGAATCCAAATAAGCGAGTTTAATCAGATGAGTATAGAATAGCAAGTTTGAAAACAACTCGATAAATTTTTGGTTCCTGTAACAATACTATCAAATATGTCCGGTTCATTTAACCAATCAAATTATACTGCAATATACACTATGATGTACTATAACAGACAATACAATGATTCTGCTTAGACGTGTTCAGCTGCATATAAATTACAAACGAAAACGATAGGCAACCTCCATTTACAATATTGATAGAAAATTATGATATTTTTAAGAGTTCATGTTAGTGAGTTCATTTAAATCGTATCAAGCCCCGGGCGAGATTGGATTCGGGCTTGCAGTAGAAGTTCGCCGAGGAACAAATTAATATCAATAACTAGAACACTATTGCTACATGTCGAGTCTGAATATTGCGACTATTATATTTTAATATCTCACTTATAAAGTGTAAAACCATTACATGTCTATAAAAAAGCTCATAAAAAAGCGTCAGTGACAGTGAAGTCATTCAAACCTTTGCCAGATTCAGGCCTTTTACAACATAATTCAATTTATTATTACCGTCTTTCAAAACACTATAAAAAGCCTAAAATTATATTGAACATCCAAGCTAATTTTCATTTTTATTTCCTATTACATTGTTCTTGTAAACTATAATTTAATAATTTGAAGGAGGTAAAGTTATAATTTAAAAGTCATTTTACTAGACCAGGGATGGCGAACCTTCTATGATGTCCGTGCCACAAATGTATTTTTTTTTAAATATGTAACGTGCCATAATAAAATTTCCTTCGAAATGTTAGTATAGTGAAATTATGACTAAGTATAATTTAATAAACAAATAAAACCAATTCTTTTTAAATATTTTTTATCAAACAATGTTTTACAATTTTTTTTTGCACGTACCATTAAAACTTTCAAACGCGCCACTTGTGGCACGCGTGCCATAGGTTCGCTATTCCTGTACTAGACTTAAAACCTTGTAGATTATTACATGATTTAAAGAGTTTTTTAATTTATTAAGAACATCATCATAACAAAAAGTGATTTAATATTGAACGTAATAGCAGAACAATACACATCTGCTTTACATAAATATCTTAACAATTGTTGATTAAAACTACATATTTTAAAAATGTATTCCATAATTTATATTTTTTTTGCTCCGACATACATATACATAAAATGTAAATTAACTATTAAAAATTTATTACCAGTGTTAACTTAGTTATATTAACATTTAACTAAGTGGCGATATGTCAATGCGTTCATTGACATATTGCTACAAATAAATCAACTCATAACACAACTGTTGATTGATAAACAGTATTTTTCCTTAAGAACGATTTATTACCAGAATATACTTGAAAGACTAGCCAATAGTAAACAATTGTTTCGTACAAGTAACCAATATTTAGTAACTAACTAATATAAAAAAGTAGAAATTATAACATTAGTCGCTTAGGAGCACATGTCTTATGTTCCTTAGATTAGATGATGCAAAGAATTTTTTTAAATAATTAAATTTTCCCAGTTTATTCCGAATATGTTTTATAGGATTTAGGTCTGGCGAGCGTGCTGGCTATCCCAGAACTTGTATACCGACCTCAGTAAGACACTCCGAAACTACCTCTCACAATCTCCCTAAAATATCTGTAACGTATCAGTCAGGGACCCATTTATGTGACTAAACAAAGTTTTTTAATCATCAATATATTATTTTTGTAATGTGCCATCACTGTTTTAAAACTGTAATGCAAAGAAAGACCCGCTATATTTTTTGTCTCAACTTTTATTCCGTGACAATGACAACTCTAATGATGTTCATTTAATATTGGCGTGTATCATGTTTACCAGTTTTGGTATAATTTGGTGTATAGCTATTTTTGAACGTTTAATATGGTCATCGAGTTTTGAAGCTGACTGTACCTAGCGAACCTGCATTCAAGAAACCAAATTTTAATTTTCGTAACCTTATCATTTAAACAATGTTATTAATTTGTCTGAATTGAAAAGCAACCAGAAAGTATTTGTAGAAGGTAAATAAAAAGAATTTTGCAAGTTAGATACACAACTTACATACAGTAAAAAAAAGTATGTGTAGGTTATATTAAATTGCAGCTGAGAAACCATTAAGAAATAAATTTTATTAGTTTAAAAATTATAAATTGATATTATTGGTAAAAACTTTCAAGTACTTTTATTTTTATATTTTCAAGTACTTTTATTTTTATATTTTAAATAATTAAATTCGGAAATGTACATACATTTTCGTATGTATGTATATATATATTTCCTCTCGTTTTTATGCCCGGAGTTAAAAACTTTAATAAGTTTGAAAAATTAAAATATCACGTCATCCTGATAAAATATATTTTTGTGTAAACTGTGTATCGGTTTTTTCGAAAACCTTACCTTTTTTCTTACCTTTTCTATGTATTTCTTTCACTGGGTACTGTTTGTTAATTAACATTTATATTTTATTACTATATTGAACTTGCCAATTAAACTTTTATTATTAAATTTTTCCTCAATAAATGAGAAGTAGTTTTTTTGTATTAGGTGTTCTAATTGATTACTTTTTATAGTGTACATAAATCTCTTTCTTTTACTTCTCTCCCCACCTCTATCGTACTGTTGCGGTTGTTGCTTATAAACTGCGCTGAAGCTGAGATTAGTATAGCATCCCCGACTCTCATCCGTGTAACAACGACGACCAACATAAATAAAAAATGGCAAAATTGATCGTATTCTGCGCTTTAGTGGCTCTTGTAAGTACAAGAAAAAGATTATACTATTTTTACATTTAATTTTTTATCCAAATTTAATTTTTTTGTTAAAATAATTTTAATTTTAATTTTAGGCCTCAGCTGGAACAGTACGTCGTGAAGCTCCAAATGCGATCGATGAAATACAGAAACATGCAGAGCAGTTCGGAAATATTTTCTCAGAGAAGTTTAACGCGCTCTTCAGCTCGAAGAACGCCGAGGAAGTCAAGAAGGAGCTGAAGGAAAAGTCTGACTCTGTGCTAAGTCAAATCTCCACCTTTTCCAACAGCTTGCAGAACGCTGTAAGTGTTTTTAACTTAACCTTACTTATCTCACAGAGAGCGTCGAGAGTTTGTACCTTTCATCATTCACCGCAGTGTTAAAGTTAACGAAAATTGCGATAAGTTTCACTAAATTGAGTTAAATGTTACTAAATGCCAATTATATTGATTTTTTCTTTCGTCGAAAATTTTAAATAAACTTCAGCCGGTTTTGGTTTTAAAAATTGTATACAAAGCTATTTTTGCAGTAAGTACATAAGTTTATATATCGGGTCCAAATTATAAAACAATGATTTTATAGTTGTCAGAGGCTAAAGGCAACGCCAAGGAAGCTCTACAGCAAGCACAGGCCAACTTACAACGCATCGCTGATGATTTTCGCAAGGCGCACCCAGAGGTTGAACAGAATGCCAATGCGCTCAAAGAGAAGCTGCAAGCCGCTGTCTCCAACACTGTCTCTGTAAGTAATTTATTTCTTTTATATTTGTAACGGTGATACCCAAAGTTACTATAAAATTTGCTATATTTTTTTATTGTATTAGTTTATGAATATTATATGTTTTTTTTTTAAATTCGTACTGTCAAAATCAGCAACCATGCATGTTGCAACCAAGTATACTTACTATACATTTGCTCATTGGTTTAAATCTTAACAAGAGCTCCTTCTAAAGTTACTAAATAAGTTGTTTCAAATTGCTAGGAATTCCAAAAGTTGGCTAAGCAGGTGTCCGCCAATAGCGAGCAGACCAACCAAAAGTTGGTCCCACAAATCGGACAAGCCTACGACTACTTCATTAAGCACGCCGATCAAGTGCTGCAGATTCTGCATTAGGCTGCCAATAAGAAGTAATCACGTGCCGTGTTACTGTTAATATCTTATATGTGATATCTTCAAAAATAAAATAGCTATATTCTTTCACAACTGCTTTTTCTTTTATACCTACGTAAATACTCTATTTAACATAATGTTTTTCCCATTACTATTATAACGATACCTTATAAAAGAAAAAGGTTTTATTCTACATAAGCAATAAAATTCAAATTAATTATGGCTTCTGTATTTAATGGCTACTTGGATTTTTCAAATATAGATTGAAATAATAACAAAAACTTATCGGTGGAATGAATAAATTTATTATCAAATCGTAGACATCGTTTTAAAATATATGATATTTTGACAATATATGAAGTCAAAAATCATCTTGAGACATATTGTTAGTGGAAAGTATGACCATCAAAAGATTATGATACTAAATTTTACGTAGTTTAATATAGAAAAAGTCTATTACAGATATGAAACTTAAGTAATGCTTCTCGTGCGTGTTATTGTGTATGGTTTTATGAGGAAGAAAAACAAATTGCCTATTTGTCAAAATATACTGACTTAAATATTTATTTAGTCTTATTAGTTTTTTTAATCTGTGAACGACACTCACAGAATGGTTCAAATGTCGTTTCTGTGGTTCAAATATTATCACTAAGTGTGTATAGTATTAATTGGACAAAGGCTTAGTGAGCTTTAGAAACTTTACAATATTAATCAGTCTTACAAAATAATATCATAACAATTATTTATTCACGATTGCTGGTGGCTCCATCTACTGAACCTTTTAAATGAAACATTTGTGTTAGAAATTACAACTTTTGTATAATGCGAAATAAATGCAGCACTTGTGATAAATACCTTGCTGGTTCAAAGAGTATTAAATGTACTAGATGCTCTGCCAACAACAGCTTCGGTTCCACCGAAGCTGTTTGAACCTTAGCCCTGAGGTTCGCATATCTGCAAAATGAACTTGCCAGGAGTACAAAAAATTTACTAACAGGAGACACAAACCTTGTACACCTGTAAAGGACTCCACTGAGCAGCTATATGAAGAAAATGTTATAAAGGATGCAGATGTAGGTGAGTAGTCCCAAATATTGCTTTAATTTAATGAAATCCGACTGCTGCGAATGGAAATTGCGACTTCCTCAAAGAACATGTCATTCTTTCGAGAAGAAATATCTGAGCCACAAATAATATTCTCCGGTAATCATCATAGTGTATATTGCAGTATAATTTGATTGGTTAAATGAACCGGACATATTTGACAGTATTGTTATAGGAACCAAAAATTTACCGAGTTGTTTTCAAACTTGCTATTCTTTACTCATCTGATTAAACTCGCTTACTTGGGTTGATAATGTCGTTTTTTAAAAATAGTTTATTTCAACTCAATAAGCTGTTCATAGGAATCATATTTACCCACTTTATTATTTATTCTCATCAGATTTTACGTCTTACAATCTTACCCTAAAATCACAAGTGGCATACTTTTATTGTTTTGTTTTTTGCATTATATTTTGATAATTGAGATATATGTTGAATGGTTTGCGATTTAATTATTAATTTTTATACTTGATAGCACATCGCCAACGCATTTAAACATATTACTTGATATCCAGTCAGATTTCTTAGTATTTCAGACGGGAACACGCATTCATCCTTCCCAGTACGTTCTCGCCAACTCGAAAGATGGCGGCGAACATAGCAACGCGAGTTGTTATTATAACGCAAAAGCTATATCCTTCAAAAGTTGTCAAGACTAAAAAGATGTAATCCAATACACACTGTCACCATGACACCGAGAAAAAAGACAGCGACCGACACGACAGAACAGCCTCCAGAAGAAAATGGTTGTAAATGTACTCAAAACACTACAGTGCAGTACAGTACAGTAGTGATCCACGAACCATACGAGGGTTGTCATCGAGAGGAAAGTGAAGTATAAAGTCGTTAGACGTTAGATCACGTGCAGTCACAACTTCAAGGTCACGTGACAGTCAGGAACAGGTTGTCACATGTTACAAACTAACCTACCGACTACAGTGTTATCAGGGGCTCATATTTTTGTACAGGAACGATATTAATTTGAAGAATATATGAATTAGTTGCAAATTTGTTAAATTAGGTATATTTCTATAGGAGGCGGACTTCGCAGGGGTTTTAGTGGGTATTCCGGGCGTCCATGGAGTTAGGAGGGGCGTTTCGGCGAGACGAGTCCCATACTCGGGCGGCGGCCCGGTCAGTGCGTAAAGGCATTTCCCCTGACGTGAATAAAAAAAAAAAAAAAAAAAAAAAAAAAGGTATATTTCTATGACCGTAGGCTCTATGCACATGTAATTTATTAAGTTTGTATGTATGGTTTATTATATAATTTTGTTATTAGGATTATTTATATGTTAAACAAATTGTGTTAATTTTTGCTTACCATTATCCTAACCAAATCAATATATTATCCTAACTTACCTCTTTTTGTTTCTAATGAATTACATTTTTCGGGGAGTTGACAATTACACAAAACTGTGATTCTATTAGAAAATTCAGACATAATTCTTACAAACAATAAACAGAACTATTTTTTACGGATTAAACTCGCGTATAATTTGGTTACATTTTAATTTTAATCTGTTTTACATCTGTGAGACGACTAATTAACTAATTTACTGACAGACACTTAAATTTCGTTTACCCGTGAACACGATTGCTCGAAAGCATTCGAAATGTTGGGTTAAAATTAAAATGTAACCAAATTATACGCGACTTTAACCAGTAAAAAATTGTTTTATTTCAAATGAGTACTCGTGAAAATATAAGAAAATACTAAACAATAAATAAATTAGGATAAAATCTTTTCCAATTAAAACTATTGTATAGCATCTCACCACACCTGTAACTGCGAGGTCACAATAACAATAGTAAAATTAATTATGGCCGTTTAAAAACACATGAGTAATAGTTTGATGTCTACCTTAAAACAATTGATTTTAAAGATTGAAATGAACCGGGAAGTAAACAGGAAGTCTAACTAATTAAATAAATAGGTAATATCAATATAATAAGACCAATAAGACAATCATAGCATACTCTTTATGCAATAGATCTATGAAGTTACATTATTTGTGCAATAAATTTTAAATGCAATAAAAGTACTAACACTTCCACTTGACTTGGGTTTAAAATGTACTAATTGCAATTAGCTTTTTAGTAAACACAAATAAGCGGTTTTCAGGTAAAAAACCGCTTGGTCCTTTTGTGCTTGAAAACTAATCAGTTTTAAGTTACGCGAATACGCATCGATTGGTTCAACAACCACCCAGATCGCATAATGGTTTTATAGCAAACGCAATTAGGTTTTTTTTTTTCAGTTTTGTCTTTTAAACTGAATATCACTAGGTCGCTTTTGCTAGATAACTAATCAGTTTTAAATTAAGTTAATACGTATCTGTTGTTACTATAATCGCCCAGTTTATATAAGAGTTTTTTTGAATTAACAATTAAGTTTTCTACAGTTTTTTTTAAATTTTAGTTGTCCTAATTTAAGGTGTCTTATTATGATTTATTTAGGATAAATAAAACATTATCATAATAAAAAAAAATTAAAATATTCTAAAAACGGGGGAGATTACAATAACTTCCTTAAACAGGAAGTTAACAAATGTATAGACAGTAACAAGAGTAATATTATTATATACTGCAGTGCATGCGTCGATTCTGCTATACTCTGAACTCATGAACAGGGATCCTTAATGGGTCCGAAGTTAATTGGACTAATTCCGGTAGTAATTGCGTGCGGAGAACTGTATATAATAGTAATTTTAGATTAAAGCATTTTAAATACAATAAACTTATTGATGATAATAAAAATATAAATCGGGACTTTGTCGTGTAAATATTTTTTAAGGTACGATACCTTTTTATTTATCTGACGTTTCGATCTTACTTTTACTTACTTACTTTTGAAATGTCATTAGCTGTACTTATTGTGAAGCTGCTGTTAATAATTGAGTCGTTGCTCGTCGTGTTTATGAATTTTGACAAGTATTTTAGAAATTATTATTATATCCAACGAAATATCTTATCAATTTGGTTTTAAATATTATATTGGCTGGTATTTTACAAGTCAAATTGAAGTACCCTAGATATGTGTTAGCTTTAATAAACATTTAAGATCTACATGTATTATAGTTTATATTAAACCCATCTTATATTGTAAATTTTCAATTTCCTATCGGTCCACAGTTCCTTTCAGTACAAGACATACTTGGAAGGAACTAGGTCTTATGAGACCCACTAAATTCCACAGAGAACTTTGAATGCAAGAAGATTTAAGTTTTGTATTTTACATAATTCGAAAGGAAAGGAGATAAAATGTTCTCCTTTCTTTAGGAAATTAGTATGGATTATAAGACTTAAGGTAGTAAGAGAATGTAATTAAAAATCTAAATGTAATATATACACGAAAAAAGAGATGATGGTAGTAATTTTTTTAAGGCTTGTTTATTAACTTTTTATACATATAACAAAGTAGCGGTGTCAAATTTATACATTATATATAGCAGTTGCTAGCAAAACAGAACTAGTTGCTAGCGAGTAGAAAACAATAAATTTTTGAATGTTAATTTGATTGTTTGATGTCATGGACGGGTTTTTTAAATAATTGGTTATGTTATAAGTTATTATTATGTCATTTTCACGGAATAATATAAACTATTTTCGGTTCTATATAGAGTACAATAAAACTACTGGAACTTTTTAAAAATTTTGGTTGATGCTTTCTCTTATTGTATAAATCAACATAAAATATTCAATTGCTGACATTGTATGTATGTAACGATTATTTTAAATTTTAATATATTGTAATAAAGTTTGGACTAAAGTATTTTTTTATTTATATATATTATTATTATATTAAAAATTCAAATAAAATAATATAATTTTATTTTAAAATTGCATTGTATACTATATTACAATGCAATTTAAAAAAAAATTATAAGTATTTTGTGTGCTTATCAATACAAAAAATAAATAAATAAATAAATAAATAGTTTAAAAAAATTGTTTGCACAAGAGTAGTGAAAACTCTTTGCACATATGAGCAACTGATTGTAAATGTTATTATTAACAATCAGTTTTATAACAATTAGACAATCAAACAAAGTGTATAAATAATTTTATCCCTTATTTTACTTAAAATTTATAAACTCGCTATGAGCTTTATAATATATGACGAACTAAATGCTAAAAAGAAATTGTTGTATAATTCTTATAGAAACAAAACAAACAAATATACTCAGTTCGTGAGACATAGACAAATAAAAAATGATATTTGTAAAAACTTTAATAATCAACTTGAAATTTGGACAATAGTTAACAGACTTACTGGACAAATTGTAAAATGTATTGACGATACAATTGTAAAATATTTCAAGCAGGAACCGCTTAGTCTACCAAATAATTTTGCATAAGAAAAGGATAATAATTTAAAAAACTTATGTATCCGGTGTAACATAAAAATACTAAATTCTTCTTTATACGAGAACATACCGAAAACTTCAATAAGATTGAGGCGACCACGCGAAGAGGATGTGCAACATATAATTATGAATATTAATGAAAAAAAAAGTCCAGGTTACGACGGAATTAGAGCAACAGATATAAAATATATCTCTTCACATTTAACACCCGTCATTACTCACCTTATAAATCAGTGTATAGCCACATCGATCTATTGGTGTTATCCGGCCGATATATAAAAAGGGAAAGCGTGATGATTACAATAATTACCGCCTAATCACCATACTATCAAGTATAGATAAATGTATTGAAACTTGGGGAACAACATAAATAAATATTTATCACAACATCTAGAAGTCAATAGTAGACAATATGGGTTTCAGAAATATAAAAACACCACTGAATTACTTAGAAAATTTACTTTTTACTAAATTTACGAGGTTAACACGTACTTAGACAAAAAACTTCACGTGCTCGTCAAAATTATCATCTTAATAGAAAAACTGCAGTAAGCATAGCGAAACAATGTAGTAATTTAATATCTACCACACGCGGTACAACACAGGGCTCAATTATCGGTCCTAATGAGTCCTTAAGGATCTGTGTACCAGTTTGTGGATGACACATGCTTAGTAGTAGCTCAAAAAAACGTCAAAAAAGTCCAGGACTTGTTGCAATATAATTTTAATCAGTTTTTATAAGGGCCCACGATGTACACAAAAAACCTTATCCGGCTTTTGCAAGAAAAACATAAGTGGCGTATAAAATTTAAAAAATATTAAAATCCTGGTGACGAATTAAGCTACTTATTGATCAAGAAAAGGTGCATCGCACTTACTAATCAAAATTACAAGGAATACTTAAATAACTTGGAAAATTCTTTGCGAAAAAATCCCCGAATATTTTGGACTTACTTAAAAAATAAAAAACAAAATTCGAATTCTCTACCCTACACAATGAATCTGGACAATGAGAGTGCAATGGACGGTAATGACGTCTGTAATCTCTTTGCAAAGTCATTTTCTTCAGTCCAACCTAACCACATTCCTCCTAAAAATACAAATAACATCTATATTTCGGACTCTTTTGCTAGTTCTTTAAATACCATATCTTTCAAAGAAGATCAAATTTTAGAGAAATTGAGACATTTGGATCGCCATAAAGGACCTGGACCGGATGGAATACTCCCGTTATTTGCTTTTAAGTGCTGCAGCGTTTAACTCTCCCTCTTACTATAATTTTTAATAAATCATTGGAGTGTGGAATTTTCCCTTCGAAGAGGATAGAGGCTAGAATTGTCCCAATTTATAAATCAGGAGATACATCGTTGGTCAAAAACTATAGACTAATCTCAATACTGTCTGTGTTTGGTAAGCTATTTGAGTCATTGTTATGCCCTATCTTGAAGTGGCACTTCAAGCAACTGTTATCTCCTCAGCAGTATGGGTTCGCCCAATCGTCGCTCTACGACATCTAATTTCGTGTCATTTATTACTTATGTAACTAATGCTGTAGATCTACGTATTCCCATCGATGCTATATACACTGACTTTAGTAAAGCTTTCGATTCCTTTAATCATACAATTTTCATAATTAAGCTATCCATGTGTGGCGTGAATGACCCTTTCCTAAAATGGTGTCCATCATACTTGAGTTCTACAACATCTAAAGTCTTTATAAACGGATAACCCACTTCTAACCCATTTAGAATTTCTTCCGGAGTTCCCTAGGGGTCAATATATTTTTTAATGATATTATTGATATATTTAAAAATGCTAAATGTTTTTTGTATGCAGATGATTTAAAACTAGCAATAAATATTAATAGTAACAGCGACGTCTTTTTACTCCAAAAAGATTTGGACAGTCTAACACTTTGGTGTAAAGAAAATCAGGTAGCTCTTAATATAAATAAATGTCACTTTATCAGATTTACACGAAAACACAACTTAAGTACACCAGTTCACACAATAGAAGGACAAACTCTAAGGGAAGTAGAGACAATCACTGACTTAGGAATAGATCTTGATAAAAAGCTGCAATTCAATTCTCATATAGACAAAATAGTTATCAAAGCATCTAATCTTGTACTAATATCGCTATATTGTTCGTTGGTACGCTCATGTCTTGATATTGTAGCCCAGTTTGGTCCCCTTTTTATCAAATTCATGTGGATAGACTTGAAAAAATACAAAAAACGTTTCTGAGGCATCTAACATTTCAAACTTATAAGAGTAAACAATTAACATCGTATGGGGATCGTCTGGCTTTCTTTCGATGGAATTCACTGCAGGATAGAAGGCTATTACTAGACCATATATTTTTATTTAAATTATTCAATGGACAGCTAGACTTTCCCTCACTACTCCAGGAAATAAATTTATGTATTCCTTTTAAATGCTCCCGTCTTCAAAAATATTTGCCATTTACAACTTCAGTCAAAAAAAGTAAATTTAGCTATAATTCACCTATAAATAGATTTCAGAGAGATAAAATTCTGCACTGTATGACACAAAATCTATAAATTTGTCACGATCGCGTTCTGGCTGTATGTTAATAATTATTGATATTTTAATGTCTAATTGATAATTTTATTTTATTGTTGGGAATTTGTATAATTTTATTATTATTGTATTTTTTTTTTGTTGTTTTTATTGTAATAAGCATGTTTATTTATTTATTTTTTCAATAATTGTTGTTGTAGTTTCAGTTACTTATAAGTTAATGCCTTAGTGTACGTTTATCTTTTTGACTGCAATTTTTTGCATGTCGTGGCAGCCTGTAAGTAAGACGACACTTAATATCTAATTTATATATTTTTTAAACTTTAATATTTGCGATTGTATTTTTGTGTTGTTTTGTTGGTTGTCCTTAATAAATAAATAAATAAATAAATAAATATAAGATTTTTATTTAACCTTACATATTACTCACAAGTGAGCAAAGTTTGATGTTTTCCTTATTAGAAAATTGTGAAAAGCATTCTATGTAATGGCGAAGATAATAAATATGCGAAAACTATACTTTAACTTTCATAAAAAAATCTTTAGAAGTTTCATAAGTATACAGAACACATTCGGTTGTTCTTGTACCCAATATGTTTCGTTACTCGTTAAAGTAACGAAGTTGTATAAAAGTATCAAAAACTTAAAGAGATTTGAAAAGAAAACTTAACTGAGAGTTACAACAAATAGCATTAAATTCATCTGAAATATGCGACAGATAGAACTAATCCGATTTATTTATCTTTTCTTTTTTGTGTAAAAATATAACATACAACACATTTAGTTGTAACTTTTTCAAAACACAATGATAAGATAATAGAGTATTTTATTATCAGAGTCGCACATTTTATTGCCATAATAACTTTAAAATTGAACAATAACTTTAGATGTTTTTGAAAAATTTTAATATTTAAAACATTAGAAGCGCCTTCTACAAAAATATTACAAATGCAGATAATGGTGATTCTGTTTATTTTTTTCGTTATTCTTGGCTATGTTTTTATTTTTATGCTCGGTAATATTTGTTTTTTACTACGGGTATAATATTTTATAGTCAATAATCGCTGTGGCCTGTGTCATCGTTATATTATGATATAGTCTTACAGCCCACGGTTTTAATATTCTTGACTGTTGCTAAATATTTGTATACCATACTTTCTTACATCATTTGTTATATACAATGTTCAAAACTTAACAGTAACCCTAAATATATATTCTTAAGATGCAATTTAAACCAAGAACACCAGCGTGCATAATATGGAACAACTTTAAAATTCTATTAGAAGTTACAACGTTGCAGTTCCTTATATGATCTGAAACGAACGAATAAGAAAGTTACGAATAATGAAGCTTTTGAACGTAACACGTTCAAAAGGGTAAATGTCGTTCCAATTTTAACATTTATATAAAATTTAAATGATAATATTTACAGAAAAGTAAAAAAAGAACGAGGTGGACATAAAAACTTTGCGTCATATATTAGTAACGAGAAAAATTCTGATATGATTTTAAATATATTTTAATTTGTATCAAAACTTAGACTAAAAGTTAATAAATTTCCAAATGATTCAATTAATAATTTTTCATCCTTCTATTTGGACTGTAATTGCTTTGTAATGCGAACATGTGTAACTGTGAACTGATTTCTTAAGAACTCAATTAATTACACAAATGATATCACTTGTAAATTAATTAATCATATTATAGCACCTACTGTTATTAGCGGTTCGAACCACGGATGAGAGACTTTATTTACTTTTAAAAACACTAAGAGCGGTAGCTAGATAATCTACATAATATAATCTTCCTCATGAAACTGCGAATCTTAATTAGAAATAATTTAAGCAAATAAAAAAAAAACAGCGAATTATTTGAAATGAATGGAATCGTTGCAGTTTTATTATTTTTTTCCAGTTTGAATAGACACATTTTTTTACTAGGTCTACTTTTTTTACAATCATAAATATATTTTTTACATCTGTAGCTTTCAAGTACTTTTATTTTTATATTTTAAATAATTAAATTCGGAAATGTAAACACATTTCCGTATGTATATATATATATATATATATATATATTCCTCTCGTTTTTATGTCCGGAGTTAAAGCTTTAACAAGCTTGAAAAATTAAAATATCATCAACAATAATCATTCATCCTGATAAAATATATTTTTGTGTAAACTGTGTATCGGTTTTTTCGAAAACCTTACCTTTTTTCTTACCTTTTCTATGTACTTTTTTTCACTGGGTACTGTTTGTTAATTAACATTTATATTTTATTACTATATTGAACTTTTATTACCTTATAAATTTTCAAATATAGAATTAATTTATTGCCAGATTTTTCCTCAATTAATGAGAAGTACTTTTTATGTATTAGGTATTCTAATTGATTACTTTTTTATAGTGTAGCTAATAAAATTGTGAAAAACGTTTGAGTAAGTCAATGTAACTTAGATGGATCAAATATAAGTTAGTAAAGATAAGTTTATCATCCTCAGAGACACGGGTCTTACAAGACTATGCTGTCTTTGCGACTCAGTGAGCCATCTATTATTCCCTTTGTGCTAAAAATTCTGAAAACGCTCTTTGACCAGGAACATCATCACAAAGCGTGCACCGGTACATTAGTTACAAGGTTGCAACCCCTATTTCACTCCCTTAGGAATTAAAAATAATAAAAATCCTTTCTAAGCGAATATCTCCTAGTTTCAATTAAGCATCCTTAATTTCATCTTTATTAGCAGTTTTCGAGATCGTTTATATATATTATAACAATAGCTTATAGAAGAAAAAGGTTTTATTCTACATAAGCAATAAAATTCAAATTAATTATGGCTTCTGTAGTTAATGGCTACTTGGATTTTTTAAATATAGATTGAAATTTTAACAGAAACTTATCGGTGCAATGCATAAATTAATTATCAAATCGTAGACATCGTTTTAAAATATATGATATTTTGACAATATATGAAGTGACATATTGTTAGTGGAAAGTATGACCATCAAAAGATTATGGTACTAAATTTTATGTAGTTTAATATAGAAAAAGTCTATTACAGATATGAAACTTAAGTAATGCTTCTCGTGCGTGTTATTGTGTATGGTTTTATGAGGAAGAAAAACAAATTGCCTATTTGTCAAAATATACTGACTTTAATGTTTATTTAGTCTTATAAGTTTTTTTAATCTGTTAACGACACTCACAGAATGGTTCAAATGTCGTTTCTGTGGTTCAAATATTATCACTAAGTGTGTATAGTATTAATTGGACAAAGGCTTAGTGAGCTTTAGAAACTTTACAATATTAATCAGTCTTACAAAATAATATCATAACAATTATTTATTCACGATTGCTGGTGGCTCCATCTACTGAACCTTTTAAATGAAACATTTGTGTTAGAAATTACAACTTTTTTATAATGGCAAATAAATGCAGCACTTGTGATAAATACCTTGCTGGTGCAAAGAGTATTAAATGTACTAGATGCTCTGCCAACAACAGCTTCGGTTCCACCGAAGCTGTTTGAACCTCAGCCCTGAGGCTCGGATATCTGCAAAATGAGCTCGCCAGGAGTACAAACAATTTACTAACAGGAGACACAAACCTTGTACACCTGTAAAGGACTCCACTGAGCAGCTATATGAAGAAAATGTTATAAAGGATGCAGATGTAGGTGAGTAGTCCCAAATATCGCTTTAATTTAATGAAATCCGACTGCTGCGAATGGAAATTGCGACTTCCTCAAAGAACATGTCATTCTTTCGAGAAGAAATATCTCAGCCACAAATAATATTCTCCGGCCACATAACAATAAATCTCGATGCACCTGACAGTTAGTTCTGGTTCGTGCGAACAGGGCATCGTAACTTAGAGCAAGGCCACGCTGGTCGGGCTCGGGCAGGTCCTATCGTAGTGCGGCTCGCCGGTCTGTGTGCGATGACCTGCTACGCGCGTACGTAGCCACACCGCCTCAAAAGGCGTCATTGATGGGGACCCACGAAGGTTGTACATTAATGAGAGACATACACCTCTAAATCGGTTTCTATTGTTTGAAGCTGATATTACCAAGGATTTTGAGGACAGTAACAATTAGTACAGAAAAATTTTTCACCATTGTTTGTCTCTTGTTTGCTACATTTTATTTTGTTTACTTTATATAAGTTGTGTTGCAAAGATGTAATGGGAGTAATTTATAATTATAATGCTATTTATTCTTCTAAAGTGATTATAATTATAAATATTTTTTTTTTTTTTTTTTTTTTTTTTTTACACTGTCTGAGTTAACGCTTGACTACATTCCACCTGATGGAAAGTGGAAATGTAGTCATAGATGGTAAGGCGCATTAACTCAGTAACCTATTCACTCTTCTCTTGAAGACACTCACATTGTATTCAGATGGAAATACCGACGCAGGCAAGCTGTTCCAGTCCTTCGCCGTGCGAATAAAGAAAGACGAAGCAAAGCGCTTCGTTCGGACAGGTGGAATGTCCACAACGTATGGATGGATACTCGCCGTGCGTCGGGATGTCCGTTGGTAGAAGGGGGATGGGGGAATTACGTCATGTAATTCCTGTGCACACTCTCCAAAATGTATCCTATAGAATACTGAGAGGCCAGCAATTCTCCGCCTGTGTTCAAGGCTTTGAAGATTGGCGTCAACCAAGTCTTGGTCGCCAATAAGCCTTTTTGCTCGCCTCTCGATTGAGTCCAGAGCCGCTAGATGAAACTTTGCGGCACCAGCAAATATGTGACCACAGTACTCCACACACGACCGGATCTGTGCTTTGTATAATACAAGTAGCTGTCCCGGTGTAAAGTACTGTCGGACCTTCGCAAGAATGGCAAGCTTTCCTGCAGCTGCTCTTGCTCTGGACTCAATGCACCGACCATAGTTGAGGTTCGAGGAAATCTCTAAGCCTAACAACTGAAGCCGGTCACTGTATTCCAAAGATACATTCTGAAAAGAAGGAGCCAAGGTGAAAGGGCTCCTTTTGGCGGTGAACAAACACGTCTGCGTTTTGGTGGCGTTGAATGTGACAAGATTGGCACTGCCCCATGCAGAGACTGCCTGAAGTTTGTCACTCAAACGTTGCACCATGGCTTCTCTTTCTGACTGTACTTGTTCTCTACTAGCACGAGTGCTTGGCAGATATCTTTCTACAACTGTGCTGTCGTCTGCGTACCCATAGATTCCGGGCTTCAGCAGATCGTTTATATGCAGCAGGAAAAGAGTTGCAGAGAGAACGGACCCCTGAGGAACCCCGGCATTTATTGTTAAGGGCTCCGACGAGCACCCTTCAACAATAACTCGGATAGTTCTAAGGTTCAGGAAGTCCGTAACCCAGCCGATCAGACCAGGAGAAATACCGTACGCTGAAAGCTTGCTTATAAGGCTCGCATGCCAGACCCTGTCAAAAGCCTTCGAGACGTCCAGAGAGACGGCGACCGCTTCTCCGTTCTTCTCGATAGCCTCGCCTAAAATGTGAGTAGCATACACTAAAAGGTCCCCAGTGGACCTATTTCGGCGAAACCCGTACTGTCGGTCACTGAGGAGATCGTTACCTTCTAGGTATGCTAAAAGGCGCGAGTTCAATACACGCTCCATAATCTTGCAGAGTATGGAGGTGATTGCAATCGGTCTGTAATTGGCAGGATCGGCACGTCTGCCTTTTTTGGGCACTGGTTGCACGTTGGCAAGCTTCCAGGATTTCGGCACTAATCCAGTCTCGAAAGAGAGGCGATACAGACGTGTTAATATAGGAGACAACTCAGCTGCGCATGTTTTAAGCAGAATGGCTGGTATACCATCAGGACCACTGGCTTTATTCACATCCAAACGACACAATGTTCTCCGTACCTCTCTGTTTGTGATGCGGATTTCAGGCATCGAAATACCGCAGTGAGGAAGATGTGCTGGAGACGCATTGCTAGTGTCAAGATGTGAATTATTAGCAAACAGAGAAGCAAGTAAATTCGCTTTCTCTGTCGCTGTATGGGCCAGGGATCCGTCCGGCTTCTGCAATGCAGGCAGTGAGGGTTTACAGAAGTTCGACTCGATCGATTTGGCAAGAGACCAAAAAGCTCGACTGCCGGTTGGTCTGACAGAGAGCTCTTCGCCATTCTTAGCGATTCGATCGAGACGAGCCTTCCGCAACGCCTTTTTGTAAGACTTGGCAGCTCGGTTAAAGGCTCTCTTCTTAGATCTTACATCCGGAGATTTGCGGCTTCGAGCGTCGGCCCAACTGAGGTATGCCGAATGTTTTCGGCCTTCAGCATGACCACATTCGGCATTAAACCATGGGCGAGCTTTGCCACCGATGGGTACATCAGCAAACGGAATGAAATACTCCATTGCTTGATGCACCACATCGGTTATAGCATCTGCGCAACTCGACGGATCCAAAGAAGAGAAGCAGACCTGCCGCCAAGGATAAGATGCAAAAAAGTGCCGCATCTCATCCCAATCTGCTGACTTGTATTTCCATATTCGCCTGACACCATGTGGTTCGGAAACTGGTGGGGAATAAGTAAATACAGATTTCACCAGACAGTGATCGGAAGTTCCCAAGGGGGAGGAAACCTCAACACGATATCTGTCCGGATCAGTTGTCAGCAGAAGGTCAAGGCAGTTGGCTGTATGGGACTCCACATCAGGGACCCTCGTCGCTTGCCTAACCAGCTGAAAGAGGTTCAAAGACAACGCGAAGTTCCGCGCCTCTCTTCCAGCATGGTCCGTCTTCTGGTACGGGTACAGCCATTCCTGATGACAGGCATTAAAATCCCCCAGAAAGACGAGCTGCGCTGAAGGGTATCGATGCAGAGCCATATCAGCAGCCTCACTGAGATACTCAAATAAACGAGTGGTCTCCTGATCACCGCTGTGCGAACGGTAGACACAGGAATACAGGATTTTTTCGATTCCTGTATCTACTAAAACCCATATGGAAGAAAAAGTGGGGTCTTCAAGGTGACGGAGACGATGGATACAGAGGTCGTTCCGCGCGTACACACATACCCCGGCACGTGAGCGAAAGTTGTGCTCTAACGTGTAACCGGGATAATCCAGGTGTGCAGCACTCATAGGACATTGAATCTGCGTCTCCGTCAAAAAGAGCAAGTGCGGCTGCGCTGTCTCGAGATGGTGGTGGACAGATTCGAGATTTGAGTGCAAGCCTCGGATGTTACTGAGGTGCACTAAAAGTGAGGAGGAGTGCAACCGCTGAAAAAACTTGTTCCTTTTTTTAAACTTTTTCATAAAATAAATATAATAATAAGAGTGAAAAGGATGGGAAATGGCAGTTGAACGAGACGCTGCGTATCGAGCCCGACGTCGAAATTGGTGTTGTCATGTCACTGGGAGGCTAGTCTGGAGACTGCGGGGACGCCCGAACCCCCCCAGGGATCGCCATCGGGCCTCCTCGTCTGGTCGCCAACCAGCACGATGGAGCCACCCTGGGATTTTTCGCAGCTGGCGGGGCAGCCTTTCGTGGGTGGCTAACCTACTATTTGGGCCCCCAACTATCTGCGGGCGGCCAGCGGAAAGCCGTCGCTTCGGATCCCGCTACCCTCCTCGACTAGGCACCCGACACAACCAACATCAACTCGACGCCAAACCGGTTCGCCAACGCAACGCAGCTGTTCAGACCCATTTCCCATATACGGCTTCATTGAGCAGCGTGCCGGAACACGACTAGGTCGCTTTGCGGCACGACTTTGCCCAATGGGTGGTAACCTTGCCGGCGACCCGATGTTATGGTCTACCACCGAATATTTATCTTAAAATTTCTTATTCTGTATATTTTTTTTAATGTCGCATTTAATATTATTTTATAACTAAGTCGGTTTATAAATGCATATTTTATAACATTAAATCTATTATTGATAAGTAGGGCTTTATGTAACTTTAATATATATATAGCCGCTCTACGAAAGGACGTGCCCGAGCCCGACCAGCATCTTCTTGCTCTAAGTAACGATGCCCTGTTCGCTCAGCACTAACCAGAAATAACCGTCATGTGCATCGAGATTTTTTCCAACCTTTTTGGCTACCAAGTTTACGATGTTTGTGACGTTTTCTTCCAGCTTCTCCTGTAAGCAAGTAATCTCAAGATTAATTTCCAACCGCAGCCTGGCGGTTTCATTTATGCTGTTCCCATCGTTTCCTTGTTTTGGCGCCTCGCGTTTCTCCAGTGCTGATACTCTTTTGTTTATTACAATGAGACGGTCATTGAAATCTGTCATGTGACCGGAGAATATTATTTGTGGCTGAGATATTTCTTCTCGAAAGAATGACATGTTCTTTGAGGAAGTCGCAATTTCCATTCGCAGCAGTCGGATTTCATTAAATTAAAGCGATATTTGGGACTACTCACCTACATCTGCATCCTTTATAACATTTTCTTCATATAGCTGCTCAGTGGAGTCCTTTACAGGTGTACAAGGTTTGTGTCTCCTGTTAGTAAATTTTTTGTACTCCTGGCAAGTTCATTTTGCAGATATGCGAACCTCAGGCCTAAGGTTCAAACAGCTTCGGTGGAACCGAAGCTGTTGTTGGCAGAGCATCTAGTACATTTAATACTCTTTGCACCAGCAAGGTATTTATCACAAGTGCTGCATTTATTTGCCATTATAAAAAAGTTGTAATTTCTAACACAAATGTTTCATTTAAAAGGTTCAGTAGATGGAGCCACCAGCAATCGTGAATAAATAATTGTAATGATATTATTTTGTAAGACTGATTAATATTGTAAAGTTTCTAAAGCTCACTAAGCCTTTGTCCAATTAATACTATACACACTTAGTGATAATATTTGAACCACAGAAACGACATTTGAACCATTCTGTGAGTGTCGTTCACAGATTAAAAAAACTAATAATACTAAATAAATATTTAAGTCAGTATATTTTGACAAATAGGCAATTTGTTTTTCTTCCTCATAAAACCATACACAATAACACGCACGAGAAGCATTACTTAAGTTTCATATCTGTAATAATTTTTTTCTATATTAAACTACATAAAATTTAGTACCATAATCTTTTGATGGTCATACTTTCCACTAACAATATGTCTCAAGATGATTTTTGACTTCATATATTGTCAAAATATCATATATTTTAAAACGATGTCTACGATTTGATAATAAATTTATTCATTCCACCGATAAGTTTTTGTTATTATTTCAATCTATATTTGAAAAATCCAAGTAGCCATTAAATACAGAAGCCATAATTAATTAAAATTTTATTGCTTATGTAGAATAAAACCTTTTTCTTTTATAAGGTATCGTTATAATAGTAATGGGAAAAACATTATGTTAAATAGAGTATTTACGTATGTATAAAAGAAACAGCAGTTGTGAAAGAATATAGCTATTTTATTTTTGAAGATATCACATATAAGATATTAACAGTAACACGGCACGTGATTACTTCTTATTGGCAGCCTAATGCAGAATCTGCAGCACTTGATCGGCGTGCTTAATGAAGTAGTCGTAGGCTTGTCCGATTTGTGGGACCAACTTTTGGTTGGTCTGCTCGATATTGGCGGACACCTGCTTAGCCAACTTTTGGAATTCCTAGCAATTTGAAACAACTTATTTAGTAACTTTAGAAGGAGCTCTTGTTAAGATTTAAACCAATGAGCAAATGTATAGTAAGTATACGTGGTTGCAACATGCATGGTTGCTGATTTTGACAGTACGAATTTTAAAAAAAAACATAATATTCATAAACTAATACAATAAAAAATATAGCAAATTTTATAGTAAATTTGGGTATCACCGTTACAAATATAAAAGAAATAAATTACTTACAGAGCCAGTGTTGGAGACAGCGGCTTGCAGCTTCTCCTTGAGCGCATTGGCATGCTGTTCAACCTCTGGGTGCGCCTTGCGAAAATCATCAGCGATGCGTTGTAAGTTGGCCTGTGCTTGCTGTAGAGCTTCCTTGGCGTTGCCTTTAGCCTCCGACAACTATAAAATCATTGTTTTATAGTTTTGACCCGATATATAAACTTATGTACTTACTGCAAAAATAGCTTTGTATACAATTTTTAAAACCAAAACCGGCTGAAGTTTATTTAAAATTTTCGACCAAAGAAAAAATCAACATAATTGGCATTTAGTAACATTTAACTCCATTTAGCGAAACTTATCGCAATTTTCGTTAACCTTAACACTGCGGTGAATGATGAAAGGTACAAACTCTCGACGCTCTCTGTGAGATAAGTAAGGTTAAGTTAAAAACACTTACAGCGTTCTGCAAGCTGTTGGAAAAGGCGGAGATTTGACTTAGCACAGAGTCAGACTTTTCCTTCAGCGCCTTCTTGACTTCCTCGGTGTTCTTGGAGCTGAAGAGCTAGTTAAACTTCTCTGAGAAAATCTTTCCGAACTGCTCTGCATGTTTGTGTATTTCATCGATCGCATTTGGAGCTTCACGACGTACTGTTCCAGCTGAGGCCTAAAATTAAAATTACAATTATTTTAATAAAAAAAATAAAATATGGATAAAAAATTAAATGTAAAAATAGTATAATCTTTTTCTTGTACTTACAAGAGCCAATAAAGCGCAGAATACGATCAATTTTGCCATTTTTTATTTATGTTGGTCGTCGTTGTTACACGGATGAGAGTCGGGGATGCTATACTAATCTCAGCTTCAGCGCAGTTTATAAGCAACAATCGCAACAGTACGATAGAGGTGGGGAGAGAAGTAAAAGAAAGAGATGTATGTACACTATAAAAAGTAATCAATTAGAACACCTAATACAAAAAAACTACTTCTCATTTATTGAGGAAAAATCTAACAATAAAAGTTTAATCGGCAAGTTCAATATAGTAATAAAATATAAATGTTAATTAACAAACAGTACCCAGTGAAAAGAAATACATAGAAAAGGTAAGAAAAAAGGTAAGGTTTTCGAAAAAACCGATACACAGTTTACACAAAAATATATTTTATCAGGATGACGTGATATTTTAATTTTTCAAACTTATTAAAGTTTTTAACTCCGGGCATAAAAACGAGAGGAAATATATATATACATACATACGAAAATGTATGTACATTTCCGAATTTAATTATTTAAAATATAAAAATAAAAGTACTTGAAAGCTACAGATGTGAAAAATATATTTATGATTGTAAAAAAAAGTAGACCTATTAAAAAAGGTACGTGTGTTCAAAATGGAAAAAAAAATTACAACTGCAATGATTCCATTAGTTTCAAAAATTCTCATTTCAAAGCTCTTACATCCCAAATAGAAGGAGAAAAATTGTCAATTGAATTTTCATTAACTTAATCATTATATTTTTACCAATAATATCAATTTATAATTTTTAAACTAATAAAATTTATTTCTTAATGGTTTCTCAGCTGCAATTTAATATAACCTACACATACTTTTTTTTACTGTATGTAAGTTGTGTATCTAACTTGCAAAATTCTTTTTATTTACCTTTTACAAATACTTTCTGGTTGCTTTTCAATTCAGACAAATTAATAACATTGTTTAAATGATAACGTTACGAAAATTAAAATTTGGTTTCTTGAATGCAGGTTCGCTAGGTACAGTCAGCTTCAAAACTCGATGACCATATTAAACGTTCAAAAATAGCTATACACCAAATTATACCAAAACTGGTAAACATGATACACGCCAATATTAAATGAACATCATTAGAGTTGTCATTGTCACGGAATAAAAGTTGAGACAAAAAATATAGCGGGTCTTTCTTTGCATTACAGTTTTAAAACAGTGATGGCACATTACAAAAATAATATATTGATGATTAAAAAACATTGTTTAGTCACATAAATGGGTCCCTGACTGTTATATAACTGATATTTTAGGGAGATTGTGAGAGGTAGTTTCGGAGTGTCTTACTGAGGTCGGTATACAAGTTCTGGGATAGCCAGCATATTCGCCAGACCTAAATCCTATAAAACACATTCGGAATAAACTGGGAAAATTTAATTATTTAAACAAAAATCTTTGCATCATCTAACCTAAGGAACATAAGACATGTGCGCCTATGAATGAAAGCATACTGCCACTTAGTTAAATTTTAATATAACCAAGTTAACACTGGTAATAAATTTTTAATAGTTAATTTACATTTTATGTATATGTATGTCGGAGCAAAAAAAATATAAATTATGGAATAAATTTTTAAAATATTTAGTTTTAATCAACAATTGTTAAGATATTTATGTAAAGCAGATGTGTATTGTTCTGCTATTACGTTCAATATTAAATCACTTTTTGTTATGATGATGTTCTTAATAAATCAAATAACTCTTTAAATCATGTAATAATCTACAAGGTTTTAAGTCTAGTACAGGAATAGCGAACCTATGGCACGCGTGCCATAAGTGGCACGTTTGAAAGTTTTAATGGCACGTGCAAAAAAAAATTGTAAAACATTGTTTGATAAAAAATATTTAAAAAGAATTGTTTTTATTTGTTTATTAATTTATACTTAGTCATAATTTCACTATACTAACATTTCGAAGGAAATTTTATTATGGCACGTTACATATTTAAAAAAAAGTACATTTGTGGCACGGACATCATAGAAGGTTCGCCATCCCTGGTCTAGTAAAATGACTTTTAAATTATTACTTTACCTCCTTCAAATTATTAAATTATAGTTTACAAGAACAATGTAATAGGAAATAAAAATGAAAATTAGCTTGGATGTTCAATATAATTTTAGGCTTTTTATAGTGTTTCGAATTATATTGTAAAAGGCCTGAATCTGGCAAAGGTTTGAATGACTTCACTGTCACTGACGCTTTTTTATGAGCTTTTTTATAGACATGTAATGGTTTTACACTTAATAAGTGAGATATTAAAATATAATAGTCGCAATATTCAGACTCGACATGTAGGAATAGTGTTCTAGTTATTGATATTAATTTGTCCCCCGGCGAACTTCTACTGCAAGCCCGAATCCAATCTCGCCCGGGGCTTGATACGATTTAAATGAACTCACTAACATGAACTCTTAAAAATATCATAATTTTCTATCAATATTGTAAATGGAGGTTGCCTATCGTTTTCGTTTGTAATTTATTTGTTTGTCTGTTATAGTACATCATAGTGTATATTGCAGTATAATTTGATTGGTTAAATGAACCGGACATATTTGACAGTATTGTTATAGGAACCAAAAATTTACCGAGTTGTTTTCAAACTTGCTATTCTTTACTCATCTGATTAAACTCGCTTATTTGGGTTCATAATGTCGTTTTTTTAAAATAGTTTATTTCAACTCAATAAGCTGTTCATAATGTTTTTTTTTTTTGTATTGATAAGAACACAAAATACTTATATTTTTTTTTTAAATTGCATTGTAATATCGTATACAATACAATTTTAAAATAAAATATAAGTATTTTGTGTTCTTATCAATACAAAAAAAAAATAAATAAATAAATAGTTTAAAAAAATTGTTTGTATGAGCAACTGATTGTAAATGTTATTTTTTACAATCAGTTTTATAACAATTAGACAATCAAACAAAGTGTATAAATAACTTTATCCCTTGTATTACTTAAAATTTATAAACTCGCTATGAGCTTTATAATATATGGCTTGCGGACGAATTAAATTCTTAAAAGAGATTGTTGTATAATTCTTATATAAACAAAACAAACAAATATACTCAGTTCGTGAGAAATAGACAGATAAAAAATGATATTTGTAAAAACTTTAATAATCAACCTTAAATTTGGAAAATTGTTAACAGGCTTACTGGAAAATTGTAAAATGTATTGACGATACAATTGTAAAATATTTCAAGCAGAAACCGCTTAGTCTATCAAATAATTTTGCATAAGAATTTGACAATAATTTAAAAAACTTATGTATCCGGTGTAATATAAAAATACTAAATTCTACTTTATACGAGAACATATCGAAAACTTCAATAAGATTGAGGCGAGCACTCGAAGAGGATGTGCAACATATAATTATGAATATTAATGAAAAAAAAAGTCCAGGTTACGACGGAATTAGAGCAAAAGATATAAAATATATCTCTTCACATTTAACACTCGTCATTTCTCACCTTATAAATCAGTGTATAGCCACATCGATCTATTGGTGTTATCCGGCCGATATATAAAAAGGGAAAGCGTGATGATTACAATAATTACCGCCCAATCACCATACTATCAATTATAGATAAATGTATTGAAACTTGGGGAACAACATAAATAAATATTTATCACAACATCTAGAAGTCCATAGTAGACAATATGGGTTTCAGAAAAATAAAAGCACCACTGAATTACTTAGAAAATTTACTCACGAGGTTAACACGTACTAAGACAAAAAACTTCACGTGCTCGTCAAAATTATCATCTTAATAGTAAAACTGCAGTAAGCAAACAATGTAGTAATTTAATATCTACCACACGTGGTACAGCACAGGGCTCAATTATCGGTCCTAATGAATCCTTAAGGATCTGTGTACCAATTTGCGGATGACACATGCTTAGTAGTAGCTCAAAAAAACGTCAAAACAGCCCAGGACTTGTTGCAATATAATTTTAATCAGTTTTTATCAGGGCCCACGATGTACACAAAAAACCTTATCCGGCTTTTGCAAGAAAAACATAAGTGGCGTATAAAATTTAAAAAATATTAAAATCCTCGTGACGAATTAAGCTACTTATTGATCAAGAAAAGGTGCATCGCACTTACTAATCAAAATTACAAGGAATACTTAAATAACTTGGAAAATTCTTTGCGAAAAAATCCCCGAATATTTTGGACTTACTTAAAAAATAAAAAACAAAATTCGAATTCTCTACCCTCCACAATGAATCTGGACAATGAGAGTGCAATGGACGGTAATGACGTCTGTAATCTCTTTGCAAAGTCGTTTTTTTCAGTCCAACCTAACCACATTCCTCCTAAAAATACAAATAACATCTATATTTCGGACTCTTTTACTAGTTCTTTAAATACCATATCTTTCAAAGAAGATCAAATTTTGGAGAAATTGAGACATTTGGATCGCCATAAAGGACCTGGACCGGATGGAATACTCCCGTTATTTGCTTTTAAGTGGTGCAGCGTTTTAGCTCTCCCTTTTACTATAATTTTTAATAAATCATTGGAGTGTGGAATTTTCCCTTCGAAGTGGATAGAGGCTAGAATTGTCCAAATTTATAAATCAGGAGATACATCGTTGGTCAAAAACTATAGACTAATCTCAATACTGTCTGTGTTTGGTAAGCTATTTGAGTCATTGTTATGCCCTATCTTGAAGTGGCACTTCAAGCAACTGTTATCTCCTCAGCAGTAATGGTTCGCCCAATCGTCGCTCTACGACATCTAATTTGGTGTCATTTATTACTTATGTAACTAATGCTGTAGATCTACGCATTCCCATCGATGCTATATACACTGACCTTAGTAAAGCTTTCGATTCCTTTAATCATACAATTTTCATAAATAAGCTATCCATGTGTGGCGTGAATGACCCTTTCCTAAAATGGTGTCCATCATACTTGAGTTCTACAACATCTAAAGTCTTTATAAACGGATAACCCACTTCTAACCCATTTAGAATTTCTTCCGGAGTTCCTCAGGGGTCGCATCTCGGTCCGATACTTTTAAATATATTTTTTAATGATATTATTGATATATTTAAAAATGCTAAATGTTTTTTGTATGCGGATGATTTAAAACTAGCAATAAATAGTAATAGTAACAGCGACGTCTTTTTACTCCAAAAAGATTTGGACAGTCTAACACTTTGGTGTAAAGAAAATCAGGTAGCTCTTAATATAAATAAATATCACTTTATCAGATTTACACGAAAACACAACTTAAGTTGTGTTTTCGTGTAAAACACCAGTTCACACAATAGAAGGACAAACTCTAAGGGAAGTAGAGACAATCACTGACTTAGGAATAGATCTTGATAAAAAGCTGCAATTCAATTCTCATATAGACAAAATAGTTATCAAAGCATCTAATCTTGTACTAATATCGCTATATTGTTCTTTGGTACGCTCATGTCTTGATATTGTAGCCCAGTTTGGTCCCCTTTTTATCAAATTCATGTGGATAGGCTTGAAAAAATACAAAAAACGTTTCTGAGGCATATAACATTTCAAACTTATTTACTCTTAAACAATTAACATCGTATGGGGATCGTCTGGCTTTCTTTCGATGGAATTCACTGCAGGATAGAAGGCTATTACTAGACCATATATTTTTATTTAAATTATTCAATGGACAGCTAGACTTTCCCTCACTACTCCAGGAAATAAATTTATGTATTCCTTTTAAATGCTCCCGTCTTCAAAAATATTTTCCATTTACAACTTCAGTCAAAAAAAGTAAATTTAGCTATAATTCACCTATAAATAGATTTCAGAGAGATAAAATTCTGCACTGTATGACACAAAATCTATAAATTTGTCACGGTCGCGTTCTGGCTGTATGTTAATAATTATTGATATTTTAATGTCTAATTGTTAATTTTATTTTATTGTTGGGAATTTGTATAATTTATTATTGTATTTTTTTGTTGTTTTTATTGTAATAAGCATGTTTATTTATTTATTTTTTCAATAATTGTTGTTGTAGTTTCAGTTACTTATAAGTTAATGCCTTAGTGTACGTTTATCTTTTTGTCTGCAATTTTTTGCATGTCGTGGCAGCCTGTAAGTAAGACGACACTTAATATCTAATTTATATATTTTTTAAACTTTAATATTTGCGATTGTATTTTTGTGTTGTTTTGTTGGTTGTCCTTAATAAATAAATAAATAAATAAATATAAGATTTTTATTTAACCTTACATATTACTCACAAGTGAGCAAAGTTTGATATTTTTCCTTATTAGAAAATTGTGAAAAGCATTCTATGTAATGGCGAAGATAATAAATATGCGAAAACTATACTTTAACTTTCATAAAAAAATCTTTAGAAGTTTCATAAGTATACAGAACACATTCGGTTGTTCTTGTACCCAATATGTTTCGTTACTCGTTAAAGTAACGAAGTTGTATAAAAGTGTCACAAACTTAAAGAGATTTGAAAAGAAAACTTAACTGAGAGTTACAACAAATAGCATTAAATTCATCTGAAATATGCGACAGATAGAACTAATCCGATTTATATATCTTTTCTTTTTTGTGTAAAAATATAACATACAACACATTTAGTTGTAACTTTTTCAAAACACAATGATAAGATAATAGAGTATTTTATTATCAGAGTCGCACATTGTTATTGCCATAACAACTTTGAAATTGAACAATAACTTTAGATGTTTTTGAAAAATTTAAATATTTAAAACATTAGAAGCGCCTTCTACAAAAATATTACAAATGCAGATAATGGTGATTCTGTTTATTTTTTACGTTATTCTTTGCTATGTTTTTATTTTTATGCTCGGTAATATTTGTTTTTTACTACGGGTATAATATTTTATAGTCAATAATCACTGTGGCCTGTGTCATCGTTATATTATGATAAAGTCTTACAGCCCACGGTTTTAATATTCTTGACTGTTGCTAAATATTTGTATACCATACTTTCTTACATCATTTGTTATATACAATGTTCAAAACTTAACAGTAACCCTAAATATATATTCTTAAGATGCAATTTGAACCAAGAACACCAGCGTGCATAATATGGAACTACTTTAAAATTCTATTAGAAGTTACAACGTTGCAGTTCCCTATATGACCTGAAACGAACGAATAAGAAAGTTACGAATACTGAAGCTTTTGAACGTAACACGATCAAAAGGGTAAATGTCGTTCCAATTTTAACATTTATATAAAATTTAAATGATAATATTTAGAGAAAAGTAAAAAAAGAACGAGGTGGACATAAAAACTTTGCGTGATATATAAATAACGAGAAAAATTCTGATATGATTTTAAATATATTTTAATTTGTATCAAAACTTAGACTAAAAGTTAATAAATTTCCAAATGATTCAATTAATAATTTTTCATCCTTCTATTTGGGCTGTAATTGCTTAGTAATGCGAACATGTGTAACTGTGAACTGATTTCTTATATCACTTGTAAATTAATTATATTATATCACTTGTAAATTAATTAATCATATTATAGCACCTACTGTTATTAGCGGTTCGAACCACGGATGAGAGACTTTATTTACTTTTAAAATAACTAAGAGCGGTAGCTAGATAATCTACATAATATAATCTTCCTCATGAAACTGCGAGTCTTAATTAGAAATAATTTAGGCAAATAAAAAAAAAACAGCGAATTATTTGAAATGAATGGAATCGTTGCAGTTTTATTATTTTTTTCCAGTTTGAATAGACGTACCTTTTTTTTAGGTCTACTTTTTTACAATCATAAATATATTTTTTACATCTGTAGCTTTCAAGTATTTTTATTTTTATATTTTAAATAATTAAATTCGGAAATGTATACACATTTCCGTATGTATGTATATATATATTTCCTCTCGTTTTTATGACTTTAATAAGTTTGAAAAATTAAAATATCACGTCATCCTGATAAAATATATTTTTGTGTAAACTGTGTATCGGTTTTTTCGAAAACCTTACCTTTTTTCTTACCTTTTCTATGTACTTCTTTTCACTGGGTACTGTTTGTTAATTAACATTTATATTTTATTACTATACTGAACTTTTATTACCTTATAAATTTTCAAATATAGAATTAATTTATTGCTAGATTTTTCCTCAAAATTAATGAGAAGTACTTTTTATGTATTAGGTATTCCAATTGAGTACTTTTTTATAGTGTAGCTAATAAAATTGTGAAAAACGTTTGAGTAAGTCAATGTAACTTAGATGGATCAAATATAAGTTAGAAAAGATAAGTTTATCATCCTCAGAGACACGGGTCTTACAAGACTATGCTGTCTTTGCGACTCAGTGGGCCATCTATTATTCCCTTTGTGCTAATAATTCTGAAAACGCTCTTTGACCAGGAACATCATCACAAAGCGTGCACCGGTACATCGGTTACAAGGCTGCAACCCCTATTACACTCCCTTAGGAATTAAAACTAATAAAAATCCTTTCTAAGCGAATATCTCCTAGTTTCAATTAAGCATCCTTATTTTCATCTTTATTAGCAGTTTTCGAGATCGTTTATATATATATATATATAGATATATATATATATATATATATATATATATATATATATATATATATATATATATATATATAGATATATATAGATTATTTTGGTGAATATATTTTTGATTGATTGATTGATTGACTGAATTTGAAAATCACATACTTTCTTATGAATATATTTTATTAAACAAATATAAAGGGCACAACAGGGCACAGGGGTATCGTGCTAACGCCATACATCTCTTTCTCTCACTTCTCTCCCCACCCCTACCGTACTGTTGCGATTGTTGCTTATAAACTGCGTTGGAGCTGAGATTAGTATAGCATCCCCGACTGTCATCCGTGTAACAACGACGACCAACACAAATCAAAAATGGCAAAATTGATCGTATTGTGCGCTTTAGCGGCTTTTGGAAGTACAACAAAAAGATTATACTATTTTTATTTTTAATTTTTTATCCATATTTAAATTTTTTGGTAAAATAATTGTAATTTTTAATTTTAGGCCTCAGCTGGAAAAGTACGTCGTGAAGCTCCAAATGCGATCGATGAAATACAGAAACATGCAGAGCAGTTCCAAAAGATTTTCTCAGAGCAGTTTAACGCGCTCTTTAGCTCGAAGAACGCCAAGGAAGTCAAAAAGGCGCTGAAGGAAAAGTCTGACTCTGTGTTAAGTCAAATCTCCGCCTTTTCCAGCAGCTTTCAGAACGCTGTAAGTGTTTTTAACTTAACCTTACTTATCTCACAGAGAGCGTCGAGAATTTGTACCTTTCATCATTCACCGCAGTGTTAAGGTTAACGAAAATTGCGATAAGTTTCGCTAAATTGAGTTAAATGTTACTAAATGCTAATTATGTTGATTTTTTCTTTCGTGAAAATTTTAAATAAATTTCAGCCGGTTTTGGTTTTAAAAATTGTATACAAAGCTATTTTTGCAGTAAGTACATAAGTTTACATATCGGGTCTAAATTATAAAACAATGATTTTATAGTTGTCGGAGGCTAAAGGCAACGCCAAGGAAGCTCTACAGCAAGCACAGGCCACCTTACAACACACTACTGATGATTTACGCAAGGCGCACCCAGAGGTTGAGCAGCATGCTAATGCGCTTAAGGAGAAGCTGCAAGCCGCTGTCTCCAACACTGTTTCTGTAAGTTATTTGTTTCTTTTATATTTGTAATGGTGAGACCCAAATTTACTATAAAATTTGCTATATTTTTTTATTGTATTACTTTATGAATATTTTATCTCTTTTTTTTAATTCGTATTGTCAAAACTAGCAACCATGCATGTTGCAACCAAGTATACTTACTATACATTTGCTCATTGGTTTAAATCTTAACAAGAGCTCCTTCTAAAGTCACTAAATAAGTTGTTTCAAATTGCTAGGAATTCCAAAACTTGGCTAAGCAGGTGTCCGCCAATATCGAGCAGACCAACCAAAAGTTGGTCCCACAAATCGGACAAGCCTACGACTACTTCATTAAGCACGCCGATCAAGTGCTGCAGATTCTGCATTAGGCTGCCAATAAGAAGTTATCACGTGCCGTGTTACTGTTAATATCTTATATGTGATATCTTCAAAAATAAAATAGCTATATTCTTTCACAACTGCTGTTTCTTTTATACCTACGTAAATACTCTATTTAACATAATATTTTTCCCATTACTATTATAACAATAGCTTATAAAAGAAAAAGGTTTTATTCTACATAAGCAATAAAATTCAAATTAATTATAGCTTCTGTATTTAATGGCTACTTGGATTTTTCAAATATAGATTGAAATTTTAACAAAAACTTATCGGTGGAATGAATAAATTTATTATCAAATCGTAGACATCGTTTTAAAATATATGATATTTTGACAATATATGAAGTCAAAAATCATCTTGAGACATATTGTTAGTGGAAAGTATGACCATCAAAAGATTATGGTACTAAATTTTATGTAGTTTAATATAGAAAAAATCTATTACAGATATGAAACTTAAGTAATGCTTCTCGTGCGTGTTATTGTGTATGGTTTTATGAGGAAGAAAAACAAATTGTCTATTTGTCAAAATATACTTACTTTAATGTTTATTTAGTCTTATAAGTTTTTTTAATCTGTGAACGACACTCACAGATTCATATGTCCATTCTGTGGTTCAAATATTGTCACTAAGTGTGTATAGTATTAATTGGACAAAGGCTTAGTTAGCTTTAGAAAGTTTACAATATTAATCAGTCTTACAAAATAATATCATAACAATTATTTATTCACGGTTGCTGGTGGCTCCATCTACTGAACCTTTTAAATGAAAAATTTGTGTTAGAAATTACAACTTTTTTATAATGCGAAATAAATGCAGCACTTGTGATAAATACCTTGCTGGTGCAAAGAGTATTAAATGTACTAGATGCTCTGCCAACAACAGCTTCGGTTCCACCGAAGCTGTTTGAACCTTAGCCCGGAGGCTCGCATATCTGCAAAATGAGCTCGCCAGGAGTAAAAACAATTTACTAACAGGAGACACAAACCTTGTACACCTGTACAAGCTACAGGGCTCGGGCACGTCCTATCGTAGTGCGGCTCGCCGGTCTGTGTGCGATGACCTGCTACGCGCGTATGTAGCCATACCACCTCAAAAGGCGTCATTGAAGGAGACCACGAAGGTTGTACCTTAATGAGAGACATACACCTCTAAATCGGTTTCTATTGTTTGGAGCTGATATTACCAAGGATTTTAAGGACAGTAGCAATTAGTAGAGGAAAATTTTTCACCATTGTTTGTCTCTTGTTTGCTACATTTTATTTTGTTTACTTTATATAAGTTGCGTTGCAAAGATGTAATGGGAGTAACTTATAATTATAATGCTATCTATTCTTCTACAGTCATTATAATTATAAATATAATATTTATGTTAAGATTTATTATTCTGTATATTTTTTTAATGTCGCATTTAATATTATTTTATAACTAAGTCGTTTTATAAATGCATATTTTATAACATTAAAACTATTATTGATAAGTATGGCTTTATGTAACTTTAATATATATATATATATATCCGCTCTACGAAAGGACGTGCCCGAGCCCGACCAGCGTCTTCTTGCTCTAAGTTACGATGCCCTGTTCGCTCAGCACTAACCAGAACTAACCATCATGTGCATCGAGATGTTTCCAAACCTTTTTGGCTACCAAGTTTACGATGCTTGTGACGTTTTCTTCCAGCTTCTCCTGTAAGTAAGTAAATCTCAAGATGAATTTCCAACCGCAGCCTGGCGATTTCATTTATGCTGTGCCCATCGTTTCCTTGTTTTGGCGCCTCGCGTGTCTGCAGTGCCGATACTTTTTTGTTTATTACACAGTCATTGAAATCTGTCATGTGGCTAGAGAATATTATATGTTGCCGAGATATTTCTTCTCGAAAGAATGACATCTTCTTCGCCATTTCCGTTCGCAGCAGTCGGAATTCATTAACTAGAAGCGATATTTGGGACTGCTCACCTACATCAGCGTCCTTTAAAACATTTTCTTCACAAAGCTACTTAGCGGAGTCCTTTACAGGTGTACAAGGTTTGTGTCTCCTGTTAGTAAAGTTTGCTTTGTTTGCACTCCTGGCAAGCTCATTTTGCAGATATGCGAGCCTTGGGGCTAAGGTTCAAACAGCTTCAGTGGAACCGACAAGAGCATCTTGCACATTTAATACTCTTTACACCAGCAAGGTATTTACCACAAGTGCTGCATTTATTTGCCATTATAAAAAAGTTATAATTTCTAACACAAATATGTTTTACTTAAAAGATTCAATAGATGGATCAATCGTGAATAAATAATTATAATGATAATAAATATTTTGTAAAAGTGATTAAAATTGTACACTTTGTATAGATAAGGGCTTACCTTGCCCAATTAATTTATATACACTTAGTGATAATATATCATTTACCACTATAACAGTTACAGATTATTATAAAATAATATTGGTGGGTAGTATATATTATATTTGTGCTTCACAGTTGATCGACATTTGAACCATTCTGTAAGTGTCGTTCACAGATTAAAAAATCTTATAAGACTAAATAAACATTAAAGTCAGTATATTTTGTCAAATAGGCAATTTGTTTTTCTTCCTCATAAAAACATACACAATAACACGCACGAGAAGCATTACTTAAGTTTCATATCTGTAATAATTTTTTTCTATATTAAACTACATAAAATTTAGTACCATAATCTTTTGATGGTCATACTTTCCACTAACAATATGTCTCAAGATGATTTTTGACTTCATATATTGTCAAAATATCATATATTTTAAAACGATGTCTACGATTTGATAATTAATTTATTCATTCCACCGATAAGTTTTTGTTATTATTTCAATCTATATTTGAAAAATCCAAGTAGCCATTAAATACAGAAGCCATAATTAATTTAAATTTTATTGCTTATGTAGAATAAAACCTTTTTCTTTTATAAGGTATCGTTATAATAGTAATGGGAAAAATATTATGTTAAATAGAGTATTTACGTAGGTATAAAAGAAACAGCAGTTGTGAAAGAATATAGCTATTTTATTTTTGAAGATATCACATATAAGATATTAACAGTAATTTGGCAGGTGCTTACTGCTTATTAGCAGCCTCATGCAGTTTCTTTTGCACTTGCTCGGCCTGCTTAATGAAGTCGTCGTAGGCTTGTTTGATTTGTGGAGCCAACTTTTGGTTGGTCTGCTCGATATTGGCGGACACCTCCTTAGCCAACTTTTGGGATTCCTAGCAATTTGAAACAACTTATTTAGTCTTTTTAGAAGAATCTCTTGTTAAGATTTAAATCAATAAGTAAGTGTATATTAAGTATACGTGGTTGCAACATGCATGGTTGCCGATTTTGACAGTACGAATTTAAAAAAAGAGATATGGTATTCATAAACTAATACAATAAAAAATATAGCAAATTTTATAGTAAATTTGGGTATCACCATTACAAATATAAAAGAAATAAATTACTTACAGAGACAGTGTTGGAGACAGCGGCTTGCAGCTTCTCCTTAAGCGCATTGGCTTGCTGCTCAACCTCTGGGTGCGCCTTGCGTAAATCATCAGCAGTGCGTTGTAGGTTGGCCTGTGCTTGCTGTAGAGCCTCCTTGGCCTTGCCGTTAGCCTCCGACAACTATAAAATCATTGTTTTATAATTTAGACCCGATATATAAACTTATGTACTTACTGCAAAAATAGCTTTTTATAAAATTTTTAAAACCAAAACCGGCCGAAATTTATTTAAAATTTACGACGAAAGAAAATATCAATATAATTGGCACTTAGTAACCATTAACTCAATTTAGCGAAACTTATCGCAATTTTCGTTAACCTTGACACTGCGGTGAATGATAAAAGGTACAAACTCTCGACGCTCTCTGTGAGATAAATAAGGTTAAGTTAAAACCACTTACAGCGTTCTGCAAGCTGCTGGCAAAGGCGGAGATTTGACTTAGCACAGAGTCAGACCCTTCCTTCAGCGCCTTGTTGACTTCCGCGGTGTTCTTCGAGCTGAAGAGCGCGTTAATCTGCTCTGAAAAAATCTTTTGGAACTGCTCTGCATGTTTCTGTATTTCATCGATCGCATTTGGAGCTTCACGACGTACTTTTCCAGCTGAGGCCTAAAATTAAAATTACAATTATTTTACCAAAAATTTTAAATATGGATAAAAAATTAAAAGTAAAAATAGTATAATCTTTTTCTTGTACTTACAAGAGCCAATAAAGCGCACAATACGATCAATTTTGCCATTTTTGATTTGTGTTGGTCGTCGTTGTTACACGGATGAGAGTCGGGGATGCTATACTAATCTTAGCTTCAGCGCAGTTTATAAGCAACAATCGCAACAGTACGGTAGGGGTGGGGAGAGAAGTGAGAGAAAGAGATGTATTGCTTTAGTGCTACCGGGAAAATTTCCTGCAAACAGTAAACAATACCGCCCTGTGCCCTGTTGACAAAGTACAAACTCATTAGTTAATAGGTAAACTATCGTCAGTAATTGTGTTAATAGAATATAATTTGATAAGGCGTCCCTGACCCATCTTATGAGATCTAATGTTAAACACATGATCTGATGTATATTCTTAATAATTTTTCCTAGAATATATTTTGAATTCTTTATTGTCTATGAATAATCAGAATATATGACATACTATACATTTTACTGAGTCTAATTAATGAACTAACTGAATTTTTATATATTTTAATAATCATATTGAAAAGGTATTTCTATTATTCAAACTCTCAGCATAATTTAACATACGCACGCACAAACAAACATATGACAGAGACAAAAACTGTTCCACACATAGGTACAAAGTGCTCATTTAAATATATAAATGTGTGAAAATCCCTGTGATGGCCACCAATGGTTTTCTTTTAAAGTGATAAAGTAATTAAAGGTGGCATTGATATCGAAGTAAAAAAAAATATTTTTTTTATTCAGACAAGTTTTTATTGTTGCTGAGGATAACTTTAATTTGAAATGTATTCGCAAAACTAATAAAATGAAGCTTTTGAAATATTCATCATGAAATTAAATTAATAGTTCTTATTTCCTCGATTCATGAAGTACATGTATACTATAGCACTATCGGCAACAAAAAACGAGCTAACTGCTTATATCTCTTAAAATAACGTCTTTTTGACATTATAAAACACAACAGTGTTGCAGTTTTAAAATGTATAAAACTGTTTAATAATAATACACAAAAAGTTTTAAGGTATTTACTTATACATATTTATCAAATGGAATAAAGTTTCTATCTTATTGTAGATAAAATCCAATATTAATATATGATGAATGATCTCATACCAAATAAATATGAATATTCAACAAAGACAACTTTCAATATGTCAATAATAATCTTAATAATAAAACGTTTCTAAATATGCTCTGTTTTATAAACTCTAGCTATTTTTTATATTTATTTCAAATTAAGTAAGTTTTACAAAAACAAAAGGGACAAGCTCCTTTTTTTGTTTTTTTTTTACATTTCTTTTATTTCGTATAGTATATTTAGAGTCGCCATATAGGTTATTATTATTAAAAATTTAAGTTTCACAAACAAAAAATACAAAATAAAACATTAAAACTAAATTTTCAAAAATTTATGCTCATTTCAAAAATTGTCAAAATTTTTCATTAATTGTATAAGTGGACGAGGATAGAGAAAGTCGCTAGGAAGATTTGGTATTTCGTATTAAGCCTTAATTTCGTTTTATTTTATATATATTTTTATTTTCTCTGTGTACTATTCATAAAACAATTAGACTTATTTATTTGTAGAAAAATTTAATAGTGTAAGTCTAACAAATTTTTTTTAGAATATAATTTTAACGCCCCAATGGAATTGTCTATACAGATGTTTAGTTATGTTTAAACTTGTTAAATATTTTCAATAAATATAAAATGAAATGTTTTGAAGTAACAATATCCCAACGGTCTCAATTTCGGCTCCTGAAAGCATTTATAGATTTTTTTTTTTTTTTTTTTTTTTATTCTCTGTAACAAAAATATTACTTGACTTATTTCAATGATTTTCATTCTTTTTCATGTTTATCTAGAAAATATTTCAAAGAACTATATAAATTCACAAAATCAGTAACATGCCAGTACGTTAAAGCGTTCTTATGATAACGTTATCAGTAAAGAGCATATTTTGCGAATTTTATTTTTTTTGTCATAGTAAACTAAAGGTCATGTAAGAGTCAATATATCGTTTCACAATATTAGATAACATAATCAGAGATATTCGCTGTCAATAAATGAATCTGCTTAATGAAGCAATCACATCTTAATGTATTACATGAAATTATTGTTTTTTTTTATACCACTTGATACCAGCGACTTCGTGTGACCTCCTCCTTCTCCAGACTCAAATATAATCAAATCTTTTAACATTTCTACTATGATACAAATCCATCGGGATTTTTTAACTTGTTTTTTATTATAACTATTTTATGTACATTAGAACCAAAATGTTTCAAAATTTTCTCCCCACTTCAAATCACATTATATAGAATCCGACTAGTATTTTTTAAAAATAATTAAACCCGGTATATCATGACATGCCCCAAGATGTTTATTAAAGTATTTTTATTACATATTTTAACTCCTCTCGTCGTTTCTTCACTAATCCCCTCTCGTAGGGTGTCTAGTGTTTAGACGAACTTATACAGCGAAAATTAAGGTATTGTGTAATATAATCTAGTAATATATTTTTCATCAGCATTTTTTTTTTAAATTCACAATATGTGTATCTCGTGGTCAGCTCGTGCAGCTGGCTCTGATGCCAATTAAACACAACATTGTACTTTATCACTATAATCATAAATGCTAATGAGTAACAAACATCATTTCTGGACAAACAAACAGATAATTAAAACAGATGTTATTGAAAACAAATAGTAATTAACTCAAGGACAATATCTTACTAATTTTACATACACTCTTGACCAAAACTTCGTTCTATCTGTCACAAAATTAAGAAAGTATGAGACTCATTCTAAAATAATTTTATGACTCGTTCTTGTTGTTGATACTCATATAAAAAATATGTTAAATATTATATATAACTCACTGATGATTTAGATCCTAAACAGATGTACCAGCTAACAATGTTTCACTAAGACTAGCGCCTGTACGAACACCGCTTGGTACCTTTGTCGTCTGCTTCATCATTGGCCATGGACCTCCAAACAAAGAATCGCCTCGCAGGGCTGTCATCGATCAGTTTTCGCATAATATAATAGTTATTTTCATTATATTTCCACTAGCGAGGAAGAGCCATAAGTGGCATGTGAATAAGTGGGTTTAAGCTGTCATTGTTTTAAAATTATGAGTAAAATGCAAGATAAAATGCAAATACTATATATATAAATAATGGAAAGATGCTAATTATAACGACGTTTCTCACCCTCTACCTGGGGTTTTGAAATTTAGTCAGTAATTACTATTTCACCAAGATCGGGTAGTTTTTGAAAACGTCGTTTCGGGCACAGACGAACCAACGAACGGGCGGACAGACGGATGACATCGCAACAGTTTTATGTTATTTAGATGATTTCAGTGTAATAGTTTAAAGATTTATACAGGTTTCGAGTGAGTTCTTAAATAACTACATTTAGAATACAGAAAAAGTTTTTTGACATTAAATGTAATTTTGTAAAGTCACGTTGCAATAAATATAAAAATTGTTGTATTGTAGTTAACATGTAGGAATAAAGTGCAAATAGTTAGCAGTCGATAAATGATAAAAAGCTTGTCAAGTAAGGATAAAAATAAAACCCTAAAAGAGGTTATCCCACGTACCCGATATAAAAATTCAGATGCACAAAAGTGACACCTTTAGTACGGTTTTGTGCTGCAATAACAAAAGTTTATGATAAACCTGAGACCATACATTTTATTGTATTTTATCATATTAGGACTATGCTCTGTCCGTAGTCTAATAAATGCGTAAATATATTATATATGAAGTTTATAGTAACATAAATTAATTAGTCTATTATTTATAACATTTCCGATGGAAAGCCAATAGTGTTATCGGACGAAGTCCCAGGAGCCGGATCTTTACACGTCTTCGTCATCAAATGTGATGTTTATTTTCTAAATATTAATTATATCTTTAGTCGTTATCATTATGACAAATGTTAGTAATATTTTTTCTTGTGAAATCTATCTTAAGTATAAATAATCATAATTGTAGGATGTTTTATTTGCTTTTTTCATGTTTTGGAAAATAAAAATGAGTCATTTTAGATTTTGGGTATTATGTTTCAATATTTTTTTAAATCACGTTTTTAAATTCGTATTAAAAGCGTTTCAAATAAATACTCTCTTAATAAGGCCTCGTACTTCATAAGCACATACCTCTTTTTTATTTGAATATTATACATTTATTATGTATTACTTCCCAATTAACACAGCACTATTTTATATATTGAACGGCCCAAGAGATAGTTGGGACAGACAAACGATTGAATACTATTTTGTATATATATTTCATGTATTTAAAACCTAATTATATTTTACATATAGATATACAGATATATACAATTTTTTTATTATTACGTTTTTATTTCTTTTATCATATGTATATGTAATAAATACTTGATGGGAAGCACCTTCCAACTCCAGATGATAGTTGCAATTTGTATAGTTGTATAATATGCGAAATATGTGTGTAATTTAAGTGAGATTAAAGAGTATTTTTCGCGGGAGTGTGAATGTTAAATTCTGAAGCGATGGGAGCGATCTTTGATTCGGTACAGTTTAGCAGTTCCATATAACCACCTCATTACCTTCCTGGTTTTAGAGTATAAAGAAATTCATAAAATTAGAAAAGAAGTTGATAAATGTTTTTTTTTTTAAAGCATGTAACAATTAATATGTACTTTGTTTGTATATAAATTTAAAACACATGTCGTCATCATTTGTTCTTTCTTTAGAAGCCCTTAAAATGACTTCAAATTTTCATTTTCTGACTCATCTCATTAACAAAAAAAATATCATAAATAATATCCTATATTATAAAAACAACACTTCTAGTTAAATATATGACAATATTTAATCAATGATCGATAATTGGTATAGATCAATAATCGATAAGTGGTTTCATGGTAGATTTTAGTGATTTTTGATTATCTTAAATCTTATGGTGCCAAGAAGCGCCGTCGCGCTGGTATATTGTAACAGAAATGGTGAATATTTGTCTTGTTCATATAAATTATCTATAAAAATGCACTTTACTGGCATTTTTAGCATATATTGGTAAAATATGTATGGCACTAAAAGGGTAAAATATTATTTATATCGTTCTAAAACGGCATCCTTGCTCTGAACCACACACCACACCTGAACTGAATACAGATCGACCGCACCCTATTCAGCTTTGCACTATACTACGCCTGTTAAAAAAATATCAACATTATACATGCTCAGACGTTAAGACAAGTAACAACTCAAAATAATGGAAATATATTGTTTTATTTGTAAGATATAGGTTGTCTTTAGAGACTGCATCGGTGAGATCAAAAGCTAGATACTTACACATATATCTTGATATTTACAAAAAAATCTTACCTTTCTATAAATCTTAGACATACCAACATTGTATATATTATTATGTAGCCAGCGTCATCGCCAAGCCTGCGTGCTGGTATTTCAGATAATAATATAGTACCCGATATATTATAATGTAGTGTCCTTGAGCGAGCCGTGGACCGTAGCCATTGTTGTATAATTGTTATGGTTATCTGGTTGTCGCTTAGAATGGTAACGGCCTTTGTATTCTCAGGCCGAAAATAAAAAGAGCAACATCCTACCTCACTTTAATTAGCAATGACGGAAATCAAACCAGTGGACTCTAATTGTAAAATTGTTGCGAACCTTCTATTTAATATGATTGTTATTTAATTTGAATAAAAGCTAGTAAACATATATACTAAAGATTTATGGAGGCGGTAGAGGATTCAGGGATACAAAATATATATATATATATATATATATATATATATATATATATATATATATATATATATATTTTTTTTTTAAACCACAAAAGGTAAGCGTTTGACTACAGCCCGCCTGATGTTAAGAATAGGCTGTAGTCTAAGGTGTGGCACGTTTACCTAGTAAATACCTATTAACTTTCGATTTGAAGATCAGATTGTAACAATCAGAAAACACCGACTCCGGCAGAGAATTCCAAATTTTCGCCGTCCGCACAAGGAATGTGGAAACGAAACGCTTTGTACGGGACTCTGGAACCTCAACCTTTTCCTAAACTACCTTCCTCTGTCACTCAAGCGCAAACTCGTCGACATGTGTATCCTAACCTACGGTGTTCAGACATGGTCCCTGACGAAGTTACAGAAGTCTAAACTCAAGATTTTCCAGAGGGCGATGGAACGCACGTCCTCGGACTCAAACGAGTCGACCGAGTGAGCAACACCGAGCTCCGTTCACGTACAAGTATCAAGACCGCCCGGCTCAAATGGGAGTGGGCGGGACACGTGTCGCGGATGAATCCTGAGCGCTGATCTAACATCACCACCCAATAGGCCCCGGGAGGAGCACGACGCCGCGGCAGGCCACGGCGACGCTGGCGGGATGACCTCGCCTCCTTTGATAGCGGATGGTGGGAGTCAGCGAAAGATAGGGTCGTGTAGAAATATTTGGGAGAGACCTTTGCCCAGCTGTGGGACGATACAGGTTAAAAACAATATATATAGAACGAATAGAGAATTTTCTGATTATTAGCACACAAAATTAAAAAGTAATAATATTTCCAATTCCAATTCATGTAACAAAAAATTTAGGTTTCAGGTATCCTATTGTTAAATCAAAACCAAAACCAAATTTGATCCCTACTGCAGCACCATCACTAACTCAGACACTTATGCGAGAGTAACTTACATAGAACATACTATTTTAATACACAATTACCGTCGAATCATAATAAAATAGTAAGGATGTCCAATTAAAAAATTATATATATTTTTTTATACAAAATTTACACGTTTAGCAGATAACAAAAAACTCAAAGACTACTTAAGAAAAATTGTATTCTGTTAAAATTATAAATAAATATCTATACAATGTCGAAATTTTTGGAACGGTTATAAAATATGGTGTGACATAAATTAAGTAATTAATTTACTTTATTGGGTAATCCAGTGCACCCAAAGTTCAAGATAAGAAAAATAAAATTTACATAAAATACTACTACACTCTTTAACAATATTTAATATATGATAAAAACAATGTTTATAAGTTATTAAAAATAAATATGTAAATAAAATATTTTAGGGTTAATGACAAAATTTCTGGTTTAAACTCTACTACTACTACATAAAGAAGTGTATTTATACTATTTACCCATTTGGGTATAAAAAGTGTAACTTGATGTATGTGTGTATCCGTAATTGTATAATGTAACTTTTAGTCGGTTACATGTGTTTTGTTAACGCTGATATAGACGTATCAAGTAAATCAATGGACAACCTAGTTTTGGACATAACCTGGGCATAACGCATGATATATCAAAGTGTGCCATGTACGGTGACTAGGTTCTCGAAATTTCAATGCAGATCACAAATCAGTACAATCGGTTTGTCTGGACAATAGCATGCAACAATAATACATCACAATGACGACGACTATCGAAATAAAGAGGGTTAATTTCATAATAATTGCATGGAGCAGAATATGGAGAAAGAAATCTATTGAAATCTACGAAGCTTCAGAATTTTATAAATTTCTTTTGAATAGTCTCTAGTTGTACCTGTGTTGATTCATTATGAAAGTCAACGAGGAATACGTCAAAATAAAGTTCCGTCAAAGTTCACGAGAAAATAGTAAAGTTTACATTGATTATACATTGAATCGATTTTTTATACAACCGAAGCCAATGCTTGACTACAGTACATGTGATGGTAAGTAGTAAGATGATGGTAAATAATTAATTGCACTAACACATACATCCACATTATAATAGGAAATAATGCTTTCACCAGATGCAGACTTTATGATGTTTAAGATGATTTTGATATAATTCATTAAATTATTATTAAGGGTTCTAACTTGTAATGTAACCATAACATTCTTAGATTTTCACGAGAACACATTTGAAATAAAACTACTTTTTACGGATTAAAACTCGTGTATAATTTGGTTACATTTTAATTTTAACCCTACGTTTCGGATGCTTTGCAGCAATCGTGTTCACGGGTAGACGAGATGTAAGTGTCTGTCAGTAAGTCAGTTAATTAGTCATCTACCTCCAATGTAAACAAGCTTGTAAACATACTTTCTTTTTCTAATATTTTGAGAAAAAAAAGTACGTTTGAATTTCTTCTAACTGTAGATTGATAGGTCATATAATTGTTGTTTTAATTTTACTTACATCTGGGGTCACCCATTACGCGATAGGTGATCACTCAAAGTGCAAGGTTTAGCATTTAAATGCTAAATTAATTAATTTAAGTAATTTTTCAAATTATTGATATGATTATTTTTCATATTCTAAATATAGGAATTGAGTCAAAATATTATTGCTAAACTTTTCAATGTACCTTACAATTATAGGAAAAAAATATTTTTACTTTATAAAAATACTAGTACTAATAGATGTATATTAATGAATTTGAATTGTCCAAAGTGATCAGAATTTAACCTATTTATTAATGTCTAATGTTTTGGAAATTTGGAAAAAGATTATCAAAAATATTATCAATCTTATATTGATACATATAAGTAGAATTAGTTATCCAAGTTGGCTCTAAGAATAATCTTATGTGATGAACTTGGAAGTCTGTATACACAAACAACAATAAACATAACGCAATATAACATAATATAATACGATAATATATATATATATATATATATATATATATATATATATATATATATAACGCTATTAATCTGCACAGGCTATTTCAATGTATATTACTAATTTTTAAATATCTCAATTTTCTTTTCTTTACCCATCATCCCTTAAATATTTTGATTCGCGAAGTTTATAAAATTATTGAAATTATAAGTATAATTAAAATTATCTGGAAAACTTATCACTTCTAAATTACATAAGCATGCAAAAACCAGTATCAAAACCAAGATAACTCCTTAAAAAATGGTCGAGAAAATGGAGCATAAAAATGTGCTTACACACATTAAACACTAAATATCTTAAAATAAAAAGATTTAAAAAAAACAATTTCGAATATCGGGATGATTACAATAACTGTCGTAAACAGGAAATTAAAGAATTGTATTTGAGGTTAAAAAATATTGTCAAAATGAAAATACAAAATCCTTTTTAATACTACAAAAGTATTTAAATTACCTAAAAACTGGAATTGAAATCTTTAAAGTAAAACTAAACAACTTGGAGATCTGGTATATCACAATACTAGCTCTCCAAGTTAGTTGCCTATCCAGAAACTACTAAAAAATAAAAACATACTTACTTTTACTATTAAAATAAAAAAAATATATAATAAAAATGAATTGAACAATAGACGCACGACAGGTGTAATAATTTCTTTACATTGTAATGTGTTGTTAATTTACTTGAAATTGGATTCAATATGTAATTTACACTACGGTTTTTTACATTTAATAATATATGAACAGGAACTGTATTATTATTAAAAATATTTATAATGTTATAGTAACGTTGTAGTAGTTTTTAGTGTAGTAATTTTATTGTATTTGCTAATAATAATATAGTATGGACATTATTTATTGGGGATATTATTGTTAAAAAATACATAAACACTAAGCTATTAGGATGAAATTCTGAAATATTCATCTGAGTAGAGCCGGATTTTTATATATATAAATTATTAAAGGTGCCTTATATAAATACATAGCAAATACGTAAATTGTTATTTCCTTCCTAACTATTTACATCATAGGATATCATACAGTAATATTAAGTACTGTGTCGAAAGAAAAATGCTGGAGTGTGAAAGGAATAGAATATGGAAAGAAATAGTTGCAGCGATGCGAATGTTGTGTTGGATGTGGATACGACAGGATCTATCGATCTATCCATTTCTTCTTCGGTCGTAAACTTATCAGAAGTTTCAGAAAGAATGTTATAAGAGAAGAAAGCGGCTAAAAAATAATTAGATATATTGTTTGAAGTCTGCATTGAGATAACGTTTATACGTTATTATTATTTGAAAAAGAATATTGCGCTGACTCCAAATAATTAGGATATATATATTATAATGTTTTCTTTTATTCACAACACAGTTATGTGCTTAAAGTACACACTATTTTTTTATGTTGAGCGGCTTGAACTATGTTATTGCTATTAAAAATTGTTAACAAAATTCGTCGCAAACTGTTAAGTGTGGCATATATATAATAAATAAATAAAATAAATAAGGACAGGTAAATATATTTTTATAGCTATACAGCTTAAATGTCAGCTAAAAAATAGGTGTTAATATCTGAGCAGGAACGAATGTTTGAAAAATGATATTTAAAAGCATTAAAAAATATAACTTAAACTTTTGATAAAAAAATAAGACAACGAAACATTGTAAATCACTGCTGAATGACAAAACTTGCTATTGCAACTATTTTGAAACAGGCGCTTAGATGATTTTCAATGGTAGATTACATTTTATAAATAAATTAAAATTAAAATAAAATCTGTTAAATAACTCAAAATTTATTTTCTAAATAGATAAATAGTTTCTTTACCTTTTTTAGAAAAGGGAACCAAAAAGCAAAAATCATATTTTTATATTTCTGAACCATAAGAATAACGGTTTTCTCTCTAATCTGAAAGCAGTACTTACATTTTTAATTTCAGGATTATACTCATTTCCTTTTCATAATAAAACTTATCTCTATGCATTTTTGGTTTTCATGTAAATAGTTACTCTTCGTTAATGGGTTTTTAAATCAAATCTTTCAGTTTATATAGATAAGATTACAATTTCGATAAGATTCACTTATCTTGTTTTATTAATTATTTATATGATTAGAATGTTATAACAACTGAACGGAATATTTTTTAGTTTTAATATAATTCGAAAAGGTAATTCACGATTATTTATTGAGACTTCTGCCATCTAAATTATTGCTGTGATTATATATTATATTATACATTAATTATATATACGATTGTATATTATATATATTATATTATACATTCAGCATTTAAAATAATAGTTTATATATATTTTAATATTTTGTACTGCAATAGCTTTTATAATTACGTAGTTAGTAATCAATAATTTGCTTCCATATTCCATGTGTCAAGTTTTGTAGTATCAGTTCCTCATTTTGTTGAACAATGGTCAATAAGAATTAATTAAGAAAAACACATACAATCAATATAAAATTAACTTTACACACACAAAGATAAAGGTTTATTTTTAACGCCATCTAGCGCTTAAAATTTTGCCTCAGATATTTATATTTTGTTTATTATTTTAATTACCTTGAGCCGCTAATTACACAACTTTGTTAAAGTACAAACATGTAAACTGAATAATATGTTATAATTTTCTTCAAATAATTTTAGTGTTTGCTTAAAATATGTAAATAATAAAAATATGTAAATAATAATCTTATTACTTTATATTCATGTCTTTCTCCAGTTTTAAATCTTTCTCCACTTTTCTAAAGTTTGGCTTTAGTTAATAGTTTTTTGAAGTTTCACGTCTTCCAAGTGTAAATGGTCTATGTAGAAAAAAAAAGGATTACAAAAAAGAATTATAGTGCTCTAAATTGACGACAAATAGTCAAACTTAATCTATTTAGTTTTCAATTTAGTCTTCCTTAGTTCTTTAAACTTTAGGTAATGTAGACAAAAACATTGACCTGGTGATATTATCAACGAAGGGAGAAGGTAGTCTTTTCACCATAAAGGGTTCTGTCAAGGTTCAACAGAAAAAAAATATAACAAAATCTAATACAACTAAAATAGATATACATAAGTACAACAAGATTAAATATTAAAAATGGACTAGTAATAAAAGTTATGTGGTTACAAAATTTAATTATAATTTGAATGATTGAATAGAATAAATACCACAAAGATCTTTATCTGCTGATGAAAGATAGTATCTGATTAAGTAACAATAAAAATGTTTGATATCGGAGTTTTTAAGTAATATAAAAAATAAAAGACAAAATAATTTTTCATCATTTTATTTACAAAAAAAGTCATAAATAAAATACACATCTATAAAAATACGTTTAATACTAGCTTTTAATAGTTATAGAGGACTAAGCGTATAAGGCGGCGCGCGGCGGGCGCGTGTCGCGAGGCCTGGATGTCACCGGTGCGGGGCGGTAGGGGCAGGCGGAGTAGGCGGCAGGAAGCCCAGCGCCGTGAGTGCTGCGTCCGCGCGCGCCACAAGCGGCCCGCGCCAGCGCCACAGCGCTTCATCCCGCACGGGCTGCGCGCGTAACTCGGCACATGACTTACTCAGGGCTGTGACGCAGTCTGCGCGGTAGTGCTGCAGGCGCGCATGCTTCGTCTCTATCGAGTAAGACGAGCAAACACCACCAAGGCATGCCAGCGGAAAGTGATTGTGGAGCGCTAGCACGCGCTCCGTCTCGTGAAACGCCTTCACGTATTGGCCGGGTTTTGTGAAGTTGCGTGTGCGATACACATGCTGTAGCATATGCAAGTACCGTGGCACACCCTCCTCCCAACCGTGTTCGTGGCGTAATGAGTCCAGGTAGTACAAGTTAGATGCGTGGTATGAGGAACGAGGAGGCTTTCCTTGCGCTGGCTTTGACAGTGGCAATATGCGCTTCATCAACGAGCTCCAGTCCCCGTCCTCTAACGGTACAATTACCTCGTCTATATCGAGTAGCGCCAACCATTTATACTGGTACATGTGTCGATATAAGCAATCGTTGTATGGAATTAGTTCCATTTGTCTCTTGTGTGTCGTCTTCTTTTTCAGATACATATGTTGAAGTCCAGGAAGATTGGGTTGACCACCTGGAAGCGTGACTGGCGTCACTTCTGTCACTCCGAGTTCATTATAATAATTTAAAACCTTTGTGATATTGGGATGTACTTGGAGTTCATAAAAAAATATCTTGTCTGCCCCAAGTAAACGTATTATTTCTATCCACTCTACGAGACGTACTGAAAGATCTTCATGTAAGAAATCAAGACCCTTTACGCATACAGCAAATTCTTTTTGGGTAGCTGGTGGTTTAGGGCGATCGTTATGAACGCGGAGATTATTGGTGGCTCGGTCGCATGGGTCGGCCACAATAGACACGGAGGCGGGCACTAAATGCCGCACTTCAGCGGGTAGCACGCATGCCATTAGATATGGTTGCAGCACTCCGTCTCGATAATTACCCCATTTGCTGTTCCACACATATTTATATTCTAGGTTTCGGACCACTACAGGTGCATCTCGCTCCTCGAACCACAATTGACAGTGTGTCGCCAGTGTCGGTTTGATGCGATCATGCACAGCCAAAACACGAACTGAGGGTCCGATACGTGAAGTATTCCGAGCGTCCATGTATGCCCCATAGAAGTGAAATACGTCAGTCTTAACTCGGAGGGTCTGCCAGTAGGTGTTGTGAAACTCTAGATCATATATAGAGGGGAAGGGCGCGCAGTCCTTTTTTTTGTAATATTTATTTTTATCATTCTTGTGACGATGCCAGTAAGCGAGGGGAAGAGAGGGCAGACGGCGTTCGGCTTCGGCACGTTGCTCGTCTTCCGAAAGTATACGCGTGTCGGTGGCGGGTCGCAGCACCGGTGCCGGCGTGGAGGGCAGTGACGGCTGCGTGGAGCCCGCCTCGGACTGCAGCAAGAGGCGCGCCGGTGGCACAGGGTGCGCCCGAGGCGGTACGGGGTGTAGTCGCGGCAGCGCCAAGGCTGCCAGCGCGCCCCAGCACACAAGTGCCGCGAGCCATCGCAGTCGTGCTCGGCCCGACCCACTCCACCGCGCGCACCACCCCCGCATGGCCTGTAAGCACCAATTAAACAAGTTTTAATAACAAACTTTAGCAAAATTACTCTAGAACTGACCCTTCCCTGGTTTAAAGTTTATATTAATTTTAGTACCAAAATTATCTAAATTTTAAGTGAGTGGTAGATACATTACATGTTTGAGACAATGATACAGCTGTCTATCACTTTGTGCAGTCTTAGGGACTGCAGCTCAGACTCAGACATTTTCTGAACATAGTATCTGATTCAATTTATTTTTTTTATGAATGGAGATCATTGAACATTATGCTCAGAATATAGAACTAATTTCACTAATAAAATAATATATAATATTTTAAATAACCTATCCTATATTCTTAAAAAAAACATTGAAAAGAAGATCACATCTTAACTAATGCAATTCAAACATGTGAGTAAGGACGTCAAAGTGACACCATTCTGTCAGATATTCGAGAGTAAGTATAGTATAGTATTAAGGCTGCCACAGATTGTCGCATTTTTATTGTTAAGAGGAGTGCATATTCTACAATTGTGGTCACATGCCTTATTTTCACTATACTTTTCACTTACAAAATTTATTTAATAATAATAATAATGATAATTTCTTTATTTCTGAGAAGAGATCCATATGAATAAAAAAATAAAAAGAAAACAAACAAACCAATATCTTAAAAATAACTCAGAAATTTCATTAAGCAAAAACTAAGGAGACACTCCACAAAGACTTATGTCTGCAGTGAGATCCAGTGACTCAGCATGGGACAACCCATTCACACAGTGCTACTAGGATAGTATTGCTTATACGCAATCTGTTAAAGATACAAAGCGAATAACTTTTTTACTTAGCATCAAGTGTAACGTAATATTGGAGAGTGTATTTCGAGACTTGGACCGCCTATAAATTATAAATATTTCGTTTTAATTTTTAATATATTCTTCGCAGAGCTACTCTTTATAGAACCTTGTAAGACGTTTCAAACTGCTATATAATCCTAATTGAAATAAAAACATTAATTTGGATTGAACAGTGCTTTTAAATAATTTTAAATATACTCAAAATTTGTAAAAGTAATAAATAATAAGTAAATAACATAAATTATTGGAATTTCATTGTTAATATGCAGGAAACAAAAAAAAGCATAAAAGATATGTTGTACTTATGTACCAAATATATAATATTCAATGTTTTAGAAACATTGCTATGAACGTAACGTTAAAATTATCCTCGTCTATAGTACGTGAGTACTACTAAGTATTACTTTGCATCAAACCAAAAGAGGCTGATGGTATTCTTCCGTGTTTGCAAGACTCATATGGATAAATTGAATCAGGTTGTATATAGTGTGAGATGTTATAAAACACTGCCTATGATGTTATTGGAAAATGTTATTTTATTGAAAACAATTTATTTAGTATTTTCTTAGATTTTCATGAGTACCCATTTCAAATAAAACTATTTTTTACAGATTAAAACTCGCGTATAATTTGGTAACATTTTTATTTTAAACCGACGTTTCGAATGCTTTGCAGCAATCGTGTTCATGGGTAGACGAGATGTAAGTGTCTGCAACAACTTATTTAATTTGGTTTTTGTTTTTTTTTTAATTGGAAGCATTCATTTTATTCAAAAATACTTGTCTACTTGATCAACATAAGCTGTTGCTTTTATCAAAGCATATGAAAGTATTTGATGTCTATATTTAAGGTTCTTATTACGTTATCCTAGTGCATGTTACATGTAGAAACTATAAAAACTATTAAAAAAAATACTTAACCAGAGTTTTTATTTAAAAAATAAAACTATTTTACGGATATAACCCGCGTTTATTTTTACATTTTTTAAATTTAAACCCGAAGTTTCGAACGCTTTGCATCAAACGTGTTCGCGGTAAGACGAGATGATGGTGCTCCTTCCGAAACGTCGGAGTAAATTAAAAAAAAATAAAAATAAACGCGAGTTATATCCTTAAAATAGTTTCATTGAAATGTGTAATACTCGTGTAAATCTTAAAAATCATTAAGAAATATTCATATATATTGTTATGCAAAAAACTAAAAAAGGCATATAAAAACAACTATGCATATTAAATTACGCATATTATAAAGTAGCCTATTACATATTACGTAAGAAGTTATTGACATTTTTAAACTTATGCGATAATTATTTAAAATATCGCATTTTTTTATTGGTTGAAATCTATAAAATGTTTAAGACGCACACATCTAACATAATGTAGGACTATTCAAAAGAAGATGGCAATACTCTATACAAGTGTCAAGAAAATACCAATAGGCCAATAGATTCAAAGGAGACGGTAATATGGTTTGTCATATATTAACAAATTTAATATAAACTTTCTTAATCCATCATTACTATTAAATATAATTATCTGGCTGTATTCACGTTACTACTATCGGAGTTCACGCCGCGATTCCGCTATGCTCAGAGCTCATGAATAAGGACCCCGAATGGGTTCGAAATTAGTCGGCCAAATTCCTATAGTGATAACGTGAGTACACCCGGATAATTATATAATAGTAATTATGGATCAAGAAAGTTTAAATTAAATTTGTTAATATATGACAAGCCATAGTATTGTCTCCTTTGGATTTCCTATTGATAAATACTTGATACTTGTAAATATAAATTAAAACCATACTAAATTAGCGCTAATTCGCATTGAAATTCCTCGTGTGCGTTTGATTCGGTCAAGGCGCCGCGGTCGTCGGAAGCGCTGGCGCCGGTTCTGTTCACCGTACAAGGATTATTAAGATACGCCGTTAGTTTACCACTAAGCCACATGGTTTGGCATGGCATTCTTAACAATGTTGGCAATGGTATGGCATGGCATTCTTAAAAATGTTAATAAAATCAATTACCATGGTATTTTAAATAAAAATCAAGACTTTAGCATGATATTTACATAACAAAAGTAGTACACAAGTTTGTTACTAGATTTGTTTATCTATCCAGTGCGGTTATAAAATTAGTCTTAAAATACTTTTCAACAATAGTTTATAGATTAAGACAAGCTGTCTGTTAGTCAGTTCATGATATAATAGTTAGTCTATGCCTACAACGGTTTCTAAGTTTAAGATACCCAGATAATGCTATGCCCGACATAAAAAATTAAAAAAATCGATTTAATCCGGAAAATTATAAAAAAAATGTGTGTAATGTTATATTTTTGAAGTTAAAATAATTATAACCTTGATGTCCATTTTTATTTTTTGTTATTACTTCCTAGTTTGGTTCGTTAGATTCCAATTTAAAGTAAATAATTATATAAATTCTTGAAAGTTTTTATTTATAAAATTTTACGAATATTTTGCATAAATTTAATCTCCCACAAAATAATAATTATGTAAGCTGTGTATAAATTATGATAATGCCTTGTGTTGATAGTGTTTGTGTAATAATATAAAAATGACCTCAAAAAACTGCATATTAAGAAAGGTGATTAAAATGGAGGTCACAGGCCGACCTCGCCGATCAGCGGTAGGACGGGGCAGAGGGCGACGCTTTCGCTAGAAAACAACAAATTGTGAACTTGTGACTTTAGAAATATTAACGAATTACGCAATTATCATATTTCACGAGCTAAATATATGATATTATTTATTGTGACATACAAACAAACGTTCAAGCTGTATCTCGACATCCCCAAGACATGTTTGTAAAGGTTTATGACAACAATCGGTACAATCTCTGCTATTGTCTCCTCGACGGCCGCTGATATTATTATAACATGCGACTCAGTCTCAGAATAAGATTTAACTTTGAAGTTAAATTGTCTTGGAACAATCAAACAAACTTTGTTAAGGACATTTTTACGAAATAATAGACGGGTTTTGAATCAAAAGTGTCAATGAAAGAAATGCCTAATATGCCTTTATGCCTTTAACTCAATTTGAACAGCAGTGTTAAGCTTCAGTTTTGTTTATACTCAATGTGTTATGATACTCTTGCTGCCTCTTTAAACGCTGGCTGAAAACTAACTTGTATTGACTTCAAATGTCAACATCTTATATAAACAAATCTGAACAATAATTGCTTATAAATTGTGATTAAAAGATGTTATGTGGCCTTTGTTGAGCGATTCGCATGGAACGGTCACGGTCGGTAGAGAACGAGTGGCGAAATGAGTTGTGAACGAAGATCAAACAACCTATTGTACACGTATTAAATAGGTTATAGATAATTTACTAGAAGAATTAAATTAGAAATATACTAACACCATAAATTGCATTGCTATATTGTCCGTCAAAAAGTTACTTGCACCCAAGTATATATGTTTTTAATCATTAGTGCCATTCTGTAATTCGTTGGCAAAATTCATTACTGATGCTTCGACAGCCAAGCAGACTTTTTGGACCAATTCGGCAGCGTAGAAAACGCTGCCAACTTTAAAGCTACCCACAAACCAACGGTTGATCCCACTACCTGAGTTGAACACCACGAACTTTCACACACATTGTGACAACCACATTTCAGGATACTTATACCCACTTCGAACAGTTGTCTCCTTCAGCTTCAATCGACGATCACGAAACTGCGCTTGAGACCAATTATTATCAAAGCTACATATAGCTCAATGGGTCTATTGTTTTGATAATTTAGGCTTGTATTTAAGCCGACTATAATAAATAGTTAAGCGATGTTGAGAGGTACAATTAATAGTAATAGCAATTGCGTGAACTAAGATGTTGTTCTTTGTTCATGTTAAATAAGACAATTAAATAAAAAGTCAAATATTATTAATTAGTAAAATATAAAATCCAGTCATATCTAAAATTATTTCCATATATATTACATATGATGTCTGATAAAAATAAGTTCTTATCTACAATTATCTATAATTATCTGATTAAACACATTATAATAACGAAAAATTTTAGGTGTGAAGTGTATATTTATAGACCAAACTTAAAAGTTTCAAGTATAAAACATATAAGGAAAATTAGTGTTTGTAATTTCCAAAAAAAAAGTACTTGTAAAAATCTTTGTTCATGAATCTCCAAGGTCCGGTGTTGGAACACTGGTTTCACGCAAAAAGCAATAAGATGATCGCATAAATCGTGATATACAGTAAATGAGGTTTACATGTTGTGACGTCACCCGGTGTCACGACTCGCACATTGCAACAGGAAGTAATCTCACGTTACTATCTGATACTTCTCTAATTTCCCAAAATCACCTAACATAAAACGTAATTAGACTACTCTGGAAATAAAGCTGAACTCGCATGATGACCATATAATTACAAGGCTTAATGTGCATAATTCTGCAAATTACATCACCTTATAAATGTTCGAGTAGCATGCTTCCAGTTAAACAAGTTTTCAAATGACCATTAAGTGTAAAATAACACAAGAAGAAATAAAGCAATGCACGGGAGGAAAGAGGGTCAATGTCCTGGCGAGGGCTGATGGCGCGTCTGCATTTCGCATTCACCAAGCCACATCGGTTAACCATATGTGAACTACGTTGACCACAAATGAACTGTGGAACTAACTAATTTATTTTTACTATATCTTTAAAATACCGTTTAAATGAAATAAAAGGAATATTTGATCTAAGACAGTGATATTAACATATTTGACTTATTGATATGAAATATGAATTTCTGTCAGCCGCCGAGTCTTAAATACATGTACATTTTATGTTCTAAGTTACCATTACTTGTTAGATTAATTATGATATTTCGCAATTCATACCAAATTATCAGCTTCCAAAGCTATAGCCATATTTAAGTTAATTTTAGATTAAATATCTCTATTAACGATGCCAATCAAATTTTAGAGACAACATTCCAAACTGCACTCAGTTTGCTTAAAAATCTTATTTTTAGTGTGCCGTCTAGCATAATAACCGGTAGTCTACCATATTTGACGGAAAAACTGGTAGAGGGTGACGTATTCATTTAATGCGTTTTCACTTTTACACGCTAATGCTTTATTTGCTTACCGATACTCGTTTGATTATAAAATAGTTTGAATACACAGAGACATTATAGTGATTGGAAAGTAAGAATATTTTGTCGAGTGTTGCATGGACATTGTGAAGACGATACCAAGAATGGAACAATAGGCATCATTTTATATAATAACATCCTTCATTTTAACAAAGAGATGGTATCGAAACACTGAAGTAAAAATCAAGAATTATCGCAGAAATATGAGACCTAAAACCAATTTATTGTTTTTGCTAATGACTCACAAGATATTCTTTTAAATGAACTAGATGATTAAACTCGCTTATACCGAATTTGCGGCAAGAAATGGTTACATTCCGTCTCATTCTCCCCTCCCCTTAGCCCTCCTCCTCGCCTTGTACGTGCTTAAACACGTCAGACTGGATATTCCATGCCTGTAGCTGAGACGGCCACGGGTTGGTTTTGTTTTGCCGCAGATGCTTCCGACAAGAGCTGATGAGTCATATAAAAATATATATTTGTTGTTTGCATTTAAGTTCTTTATTGTTCTAATATTTGGTTTTTTAAAAACTTTGAAAGTATTTAAGCGATTATAAAATTATAAACATACCTGCATTATCATCGGAATTTATTCAAAAAATAATTTTCTAACAAAATAGTTGGAAGGTCAAAATACAATATAGATATTTTTATTTTTTATTTAAAAAAAAACACTAAGATACAATAAAAAAGGTAGTTGCAACCAATATATTTACTTATTACAACGTATAACCAACAAAATGCAACTGACTCTTTCTCCCCCAGGCCATGATAATTTTCAGTCTAATTGATGTTCCACATTTCAATTGAAAATTCTTCACACACTTTTAAATTAATTAATTAATTGTATGTTTGTGTAACTAGAATTGTTTTTGTCTCTTAGACTATAGTGACAATTTTATTAGTAGGACTATAAATAAATAAACCACTATAGGATAGCAGCATCAAAGTCATTGGCGATGCTCCAGCAGAAAAATAAAGCAATAGAAAAGAAGTATCATGTATCAACTCCTATAAATTCGTCAATCAATCTGCGTGTTCGTTACCACCCTACCACCGACTGCACGCTTCGCGGGCCTTGCGTCGCGAACTACATGCCCACTACACGGAAAATATACTAACGTCTGGATATATCTTATTACCCACTTATTTTGAAAGTTAACTGATAAGTGTAGAAATTATTAAGACAAATAGTTTCCGTTCAGGTTCTTAAATTGGGATTAGGTGCAGTAAATTTCTCGAATTATCATTGCAAAATTGTTACAAGGACACAACTCATGTATGATTGAAAAGAAAAACAATGAGTGTTAATGACATTAGTTATACAACCGACATACGCAATGATCTGCTAAAATCTCGACACAAATTCGTATTATGCAAAAGAGAAGGAAAGAGACGAGAGAGAGATAGAGAATAAGTCGCAAGGGCATAACGATATTTTCTTAACTGACGATATCCAGTTAATTAAACGGTTGGCCGCGTTTTGGAAGTTCGTTAAAAAAGGGGCAAAAGTTATACAAAAAATAGACCTATTATTAATAATAATTCATTTTGTTTAAACAAGGTTATACTTCAGTCAAAGTAAGTACCTCTAAATTGTTCATTCGTCACGTCACGGGCAGTTAGTGTAACTTAAAAAATATAATAAACGTTTATTATCTGAGTGAATCGACGAAAATAAAAAGCATTAGGATAGAAGATGGTCTCGATGATACATTAAATGCGTGAAATAGAGCTACATATTCTAAAAAGTTGTTAATTAAAAAAACTTATAAATAAACAGTTAAAAACATAAATTAGAATGCTTTCTATGTGTTGCCGGCGGGCGCGTCCACGCTAGAACGAGAGGTACCATCAGCGAGAGATCTGTTATGATCGAGAAATTACGGTATACATATTGCTTAAGAGAAATTGTGCGTAGAATGTTATTGAATTAAATTTTAGTAATAAATCTATAAAAATATACAACAAATTTTAGATGTACGTTTAAGCGTAACCATACAAACGAAGATTTTTTGCTCCATTATTATTCTATAAACGTCTAATCACACACACATGTACATATCACATTAACATATCCATTTATAGTATATAATACTTTATCCACTAACAATATTATGTCTGACATTCATCTCAGAGTCGCAGGTCACAGACAAAGCCCGTGTTGCCAGGCCCTTAACCAGGCCATGAGACTTCGACCGCAATTTTCGAGAGAGCTACTTTCCACCTTAGTTTTAATGATATGACTATATCTATTAGAAACTTTAAACATGTGTTAATAAGTATATAATTGGTAACATTTAAAAAATATACTTTAATATTTATTAAACCCGAATACAACAACATGGATGTCAAGACTAAAGTACTTTCCAATATTCTCAGTAAATAGAAATAATAGCTCAAAAGCAAAGTGTATGAACTCTTAACTCTTCAACTTCCGATAGAAGGGCAAGCGACATCAATTACTAAGAGAAAAGGTTAAAAGACGATCTCTAGAGATTACCTAAGTCGTAAGCATATGAAAATTCCAACTACTTACTAACACACACACACACACACACGTGCATTTTTTGTTATAAGTAAAGTGTTTATAAAATAATTTGTAAGAAAAACAGGCGTTGAGGTAATATAACTGGTTAAGTCTGGTTGGTTGAGTAATATTTTCTTAGACTATTATATTAGCAGGTAATTTTATTACTGTACTATTGAATTAAATAATACTAGACATGTGACTAGATAAATAAATTATTACTAATTGAAATAAATAAAGTTGTTTTTTACTTCAAGGTTTACGTTTCTGTCTGCGTATGTGTTTATAAAAATTACACACGCACACTAGTGTTTAATAAGTGATTCTTAAGATCTCGTCACTGAACTTGTCAAGAGACAGGTGCGTTACGGAAATGAGTCACATAATATATCAACTGTTTCATTATCAACTTGCATACCATAAACTTAAAAGTTTTGTTTCAATATTACAATAATTTTACTTTTTAAGACTTATAAGAGGAATCATTAGTAACACCTTAAAAATGCATCAGAAAATTGAGTAATTCTATATTGTTTTGTAGATAAATTTTACGATAAAGGAAAGTAAGATTGGTATAATATTGCTTTTAAGATAGTACGGCTTCAGGTATATCGAATTACTACAAAAGATTTCATAATTAATTTCTACTTAAATATTGAATTTCCGCTGTGAGATTTGAATGTGTAAAATATATGCGTATATGTCAAACCTTCTTTTTTTAATTTTTACAAACATTATTGTGGCTTAAAAATCCAATAGAATAAAAAGTCATGTTTTCATTTGGTCTACATAAATCTTTTTTATTATTTTGAGATTAATATATAATATAACGTATATTCGTTAGTTCAGGAAGACCTAGCCTCGTCCGCTACTGTTACATACGTTACTTACATAAATATTACGTTTGCATTAGAGGCGAATCGAGGTCGATGTCTGTCGCTGAACTGTATATTCAAAAGAACAAACGGATACGTTCCAGTCTGCTGCTGTGCTTCATCAGTTCGTGGTTGATGAAATAGGTATCTAGCATCCGCTTCGAAGTTCAATTAAATGATTTAGCTACAGAATGTTATATGGCGTCAAAATTCCTAACATACACTTAGATCTTTTAATCCACTGATTACATAATCTATTCTTGTAAATAAATAAAATAATAACTAAAAATAAACAAACACATATAACGGCCTTGATTGTAGGCTTTGGCTTTTCGTATAAAAACTATAGGTAATGATGTTCGTAAACACTTTGGTAGGTACGAGTAGCAATTGTACGTAGTATTACATAGTAGTAGTAGTACATAGTAGCTAAGTTCACTTTTTACTACATGCCTTTTATTCAATTTTATGTCTAAGTTGTATGTAAAGGTGTGTTGAGTAAATAAAATATTTTATTATTATTGTAAAGATATTTGTTAACACAAGTACACCTAAGACGTGCTTCACACAGCACGTGTGTTTTGGCCGCACTTCGAGGAATGTTCAACGATGCGTGAAGTGCATATTTTGCAAAACTAGTAAATGTCTTATGTGATTTACAGCCACCGCATCATGAGTGAAACTAACACACACAAGAGTGCTACTTGAAATGTTATAACAATATTGCACGAACAGTTTAAATAGTATTCAAGATGACTAATGAATCATACAAAAAACACAATATTTTTGGCACTCTTGACACCCACACACATTGTTGCAGTTATCGATGTAACAGGTTTCACAACAGCAAGCCTGTGCCAGCGCTGAGTGGGTCACTGGCTTCGTAAAGTGGGATTATGAATTATTTAGTATCTTGCATAGTCATTATTTACTAATAAATAGCGTATTTTCAAAATCTTTTCACATCGAAACTTGTTATTGTAATAATAATGTATTCACGTAATATTCAAACTCACGAAGCCGCTTAGATTTTTTCTTTGAAACTCAATCTTAGATTGAAGGACATTTGTTTATGCTTACACATAAACAAAATGATATAATTTTGTATATGTATGTTTGTTAATATCAAAGATATTTTTGAGGTGAATAATTAACAATATTGTTCTGATAGAAAATTGTATTTGTCATCTCCATTTGTTTTTTTCTACCATTTCTTGTGAACCGAACAGTATACAGAATACTTGATTTATGGATGTGTGTATATACATGTTTGTATGTGTGTGTGTGTATATATATAAATTAATAATTTTAACATTAGTAACAGTGGAAATTCCAGTCTTATAAAGAACATAATAAATATATCGCTATTTCGTCACTTATTAAGAATTCAAATGAATTAAACATAAATACCTTAATCATAATAAGTTTATTAATTTTCATAACTTAATCGTCCTCCATAAAATAAATGCCTAATCTTAATATATATTATATATATGTAAATATGAATAATTGGTTTTTTATTCAGACTAATAATGGTTTTAAAAGTAGGTCAATGTAACTCTCGTTTTGTATTTAGCGACGAGTTTACGAAACTGCATCTCGTGTATGTATCGTAATGAGAGTAATGAGATAATTAAATATTATATTGTCATTTATTCAACGTGGTCGTGAGAAAAACTAGATACTTCCGCTACTGCCACTGTTACGGCATAATACCACTAACTACTAAATTACTATGGAATGTAAATCTTACTTAGATATATCTCACAGATATGCAGCTTATTATATCTCAAATTATATCTAAAACAACATTTTTGGACCTCTACATAATTTAATCCAATTGAATATTTTAACAAGAAAACATTAATTTAACAAGAAAAAAATATTATTTTTAAAACATCAATCTGACATACAATAATATTTTCGAACATATTGAACAAGTTTTTATAATGATACATACAATATAACACGCCCACATGCACAAAACAATTCCAACACAAATAATTTGAACTTTCTCAGAGCTTAGCGCATGCGCAGACGCAGCTTATGTAACTTGAAAGCTTTGCGCTGAACTTATATTCTGCACTTCGGAGCTGATTCAAATGGCACAAATCATTATACATTTCGTGAATATTCATATCCGTTAAATATTTTAAAATTGAACACAATATAAAATAGTTATAATAAATAGTTCATATTTTGGAACAAAAAATAACGCACATTTTATATCAACACAGACAAGACTGGCAATCTTTTTAGTGAGATTCGGTACTGTAAACATTGGTTGAAAAAACTCTTTTTCAAAATCGACTCAATCTTCAGATATATTCATGGATGTTGGTTCACCATTTGTTAGACGAAAGAACGATGTAAAAGACGGCATCCAAGAGTCCTTTCTCTGATAAATCTTTTTGTTTATTTTTTAAACTTAAATTTAATTATCATAATAATTAAATGTCTATACATTTTCAAAACAACATGAATATACTTTAACATTAATAAATATGATTTAAGAAAATGTGCTACTTATTTATCATTAAATGCTATATCACTTTTCAATTTGTAATTTCACAAACAATAAATATATTTTTATATTAATTTATGTCATATTACAGTTAAATAAAGCTGATATTTCAATGTCACAGTTAGAAAATACTATTACAGTTAGACCTACATAGCGCTGCAACGGTACTTGATCTAACTTAGCTCCACTTACAGACTGCATGTAAAACAATTATACGTAAATCAAGTCACTTTCATGCTATATTAGAATTCAATCACAATCTTATCATTTTGTTATACAATTACTCTAAAAATATATTTTTTTTCACAAATTTTGGGGATCTCAAAACTAGCTTGAATCTTTTTTATTTAAAATATACTGAAAAAATTGGTAAATTGTTTTTTTTTGTCAATCATAATTTGCACGTAATGGCGCGGAGATATATAAACAGTGGAGAAACAATACCGTTATTCAAACAGATATAATATTCTGTTTATTTTATTTTATGCAATCTGGAGAACAGACGACGATGTAGCGGTATTTATAAATCGTTTGAAATGTTTTCAATCGTAGTTCAAAATGTTTCCTTATATTTATATTAATATAGGATTTTTGACTCGGCTAATCCTACTATTAATTAATTTAACCCGAGTATTAATGTGGTTATTAAAATAGATACTAAGTATTTAAAAAGGACTTCATCGTAGTCACCATATTATTAAATTAAGTTTGTAAAAGAAAATATTAATATTTTGCATTTCACGTTTATTTGTTAAACCAGCGTCCGGCAATTAAGAAAGCAAATAAAAACGTTTATTCTTAGATAGTGATAGTAAATATGTTTTGTGTTAAGATAAACGATTATAAACAAGATAGCGAATGTCGCGGCGCATCAGCTATTTATAACAGACCTGGGGCCAGAAATATCGTAATGTTAGCAATGATATATTAAAAGACTGTGGTCAAAATACAATTATTTTTAAGTTATTTGTTATAATACTCTATTTTTTATTCGATAATGATTCAATAAAACAATTTTACGTATATAACTCGCGTTTATTTTTACATTATTTTTTTTACTTAAACCCGACGTTTCGAATGCTTTGCAGCAAACGTATTCGCGGTAAGACGAGATGATGGTGTCTGTCAGTCAGTCAGTTTATTTGTCACCTACCTCCAATGATTCCTGAGTTTACGGGCATAGAATTCGATAACGTTTGCTTTAAATAAATTAAGAATGACAAACATGGAAAGAGAAACGGAACGATGACTTGTTCGGAACACGTCTCGGAAAGAAAATGATCTTGTTTATCTCGCTAAGGCTTCAGAAAACTTACATACATTACCTGTTTTTATTATATTTAAAAAAATATATATAGTAACTTTAATAGTAACATAGCAGAATACCACACAAAAACAAAATCAGTTATCGTTGACCTCAAAAACCTATTAAACTCTATCAAGCGTACAGATCTTGTAATAGTGGTAGCGTCTGTTCGTTCGGTGATCAGCGACAACATCTCGCACAATGGCAGCGAGAGGTCGCGCCAGCTTGCGAAACTATTGCGAAGTAATGATATAATTCGATAAGTGGTACAGATTGGAGCTTTCAGTGCAATATGTGCATTCATGATTCTATGATAAAATTTTATTACGATGATCATGTTACGTAGCCTTTGGATTAATTTGTTCTAAAATATTGCTTATACGAAGACCGTAGGTCAAATAAATTTTTTCGGGTTTGATTTTGACACTAGACTACATTTTGTATGAACCACAGATAGTTCTAAACTTGGGTGTACCTCATATTCGTTACATTTTTTTTTGGAATTTTCTAAGACAGGAATTATTTACTCTCTATGTTTAATCTGGGGATTTTTTTTAAATCTATAGAGATGCAATTAACATTCTGTATAATATAAAAACTTAGCAACTGGATATCACGAATAGAAGGCTTGAGTGACTGGCCTCCAGTCTTCCACATTTCCGTACACGCACACACACACACGCAATACTAAACAACAGAAGTAGTCCGGTTCTTTTTATTCAGAATGTTGATATGTCGGTTTAAAAGGGATTGGAATTCAACAATTCTAGTTTTTTAACATTTTAAAGTTATTTTATATACAATCAGTATTGAATTTAAATTGTTCAAAAGTCGAACAAGTCCTATTTATTGCGAAATAATTATTTCTATCTATAGCATAGTTTCAAGCTGAAGTTTATTTTGTTTTGTTTCAACATAATAGCTTGGACTATCAATCGAAAAATATTGTTTTCACTTTATATTCCTAATTCCAGGCAAATGTTATAAGTCTTTACCTATTACTGTCATATACCGAATTAATTGTGTGAATTTTTGCAAAACGACTGCTACTAATATTAGATAATGTATCCTAATTAACGCAAGTATTGCGTCTTCTGAAAAAATAATTCAAATAATTGTACTAGACTTTGCACTCCCATGCTGTTTCTTTCCCAAATTCTATCAGGAGCCTTAACATCATCTCTAACTCACTTACGTAATATTACAACAATCTCTTGCTATTGGTCATACTTTCTTATGTCGAAGTAACAATAATCTATAAGAAAATATTATTATTATACTCAAACTACTGTGTACTATTCACTTTTTTGAGTTAATTATTCTACTAAAAACTCAAAACGCTCAAAAAGTTTTATTAAACAAAAACTTTTAAACTTTGCTAGTTCACGATACTTTGCCAGTACTAATGACAGCATGTTCCAACTCTTTAACTACTTTTTTCGACACGGACAAGGTCGCGGCACATACAGCATAAAATAAAATGAAGCAATATTATTTAGATCAATATGCATATACTCGAGTCTAATAAATGTCAAGCCATCAACCATTTATTCGAAGCGCTGTTATTTTTATTGCCTAAAGTGAACGTCGCACAATAAAAGAAATATTTAAAGGTTAATATCGCTAGGTTACACTAATTAGCTCTAAAAAGAATAATAAGTAGATCGGTCCAATAAGTCACTGGTTGATATTTGAGACGCCTCTCTCATCAATAAATATTTACAATTATGTTTAAGGTCAAATTGACTTCCTTATTCTGATTTGTTTTTTATTTCAATCATTAAACCTAATTATACATTATTTATTTATCAAATATTAATTTGGATTTAATTTTTGTAGAATATTTAATTGCTTGTTATGGGTTGGTAAATTGTCAATATCTTCCACGATCTTCTATCATACGTCATCTTAATGGAGTCTTGTTCTTTGCTATATCATTTTTCATCCACTCCATCCATGTCTTCCGTCATCCTTTCCTTTATAAATTACTATTAACAAAATACGAGCCATGACTAACAATTAATTCAACAAAAAACCCAATATAACAGGAAACCCAATAATATTATTAAATTCTTGAATTGTATATCGAGTGAACTTTATTTTTGTTATCATTAACTAGTTTTTATTTGTTACATATTATAATAATTAAAATGTTTAAATTGCTCTAATAATTTCCGTTTATATAACTGCATTCGATTGCAATCATGCAAAATAATATAATTAACAGGCGGTTAGACCGTAATAGCAAAGCATTCATGACAATTACTAATAAGTGTAACGAGACACCGGACGTGACGTTTTATATGGATTTCATTTTTCTAAGATGTGTTTCTTATTATTATCTCTAGTAAACGAGGAAAATATGTTTGTAATAATTTTAAAACGTATCACAAAATAGTAGAAAGGGATACCAAAACCCCCTTAGCATTTTAATACTTTCTAAAACAAAATAAACAGTAATTAAATAAGTGTAATGAGTTTGCGCATGTGTTGAGTTTTCTAACGCGTTGCTATTGCGGCTTTGTTACGCAGCGCGTGTGTGCATCCAATGAAACTATGAAAGAAAGGAAAAAAGAAAAATTTTTTATTACATTAAAAATTTAAGAATCCAATTTAGGCTGTTCCTACACTTATATATTATTAATACACTAAAAACATATTATTATACTAAACATTTGTGTTTTATAAGAGACAAGTTTTTGCAATATAACTATGTAATTGTTATAATTTATAACAATTTAGATATGCTATATACAAACTATTATAAATTATTTAGCTGAAAATTTTTGAATTGAAATTTAATTGAAAATGCGGACAAGGTTTTGCTTTTTTTCCAAAAGACCCAAACGACAAAAGTGAAACAAAAGCCCATCTATTACAATTTGATAAACGGGCTTTTTAGTCAGAATAAATACATTATAGCGAAGTTAAATATTTTCCCAATAAAATATATAACAGTTGCAATAGATAACTCGCCATTACTCATCTCCTGTTAGTAAAAGCTGAACAGCACACAATAGAATAAATATATTAAAACTTTCCAATACAATTTTAAGTTTTTGATAATACAAGTCATAAAAGAAATTACAATATATTTTTATGATGCAATTAATAAGAAGATAGAAACATTCCGATCAATCAAAAAACTATATTAATTTTCAATGAGCAAAATAACTTCAATGGCAAAAAAGGTCTTTAGCATTTTTAGAATATATAAATATTAATTCATATATTTAAACTCCCTATTATGCCTAAATTAATAAAATCTTTATATAGTAAGATCTCCAATGTCTCACTTGCGCTAGACGAAGAAGTCAATATAAAGCAAATTGTGTCCTTGATCTCCAATAAATAGTACACTCTTTTGAATCAATATGTTTCATACGTCAGTAGTTAAAAAATGAAAACATTTGATGCACTACAAATATACGAATGCTTAACTGTATATCAATTATAAAACGAAAGTCCGTCTGTCTGGCTGTATAAAAGCGATTAACTCAAAAACTAACAAACCAATTTCTATACGGTTTTCACCAAAAGATAGTGTGAATCCTGAGAAAGCTTTAGATGTTTAAATAAATATGGTTTAAATAAAAATTAAATATGGTTTATTAATTATAAAAATTGACTGAAATTTAAAGATTATAATTGAAGAGTTCAAAAAAATCTTGCTTTCATTTTAAAATAATGCTTTAGAATATCCTAGGTAACAATAACTCCCTTTTTATATATTTACAAATAGGCTCACGTTTACCGAAATAAACACAGACGAAGCTACAGGCGGAAGCTGGTATAATCATAAAATGATTCATCACTTAAGCCATTCATCAAACTAATGCACTCATTTTAATGTCATCCAATAAAGTTATTAAAGTAATGAGACTTTATAATAATAGCTGATTTGTATTTATGTTCTGTTTGACAAATAATAGCTAATTTGTATTAATATATGTGTGACCTTTAAAAAAACAATAAATATATGTAAAGATTTTTAATAAGGTCTTATTAAAAATATATTTTCCTATTCTGTATCTGATAAATCATTAAATATATTTGAAAGGTACTTTTAATATAGTTTATAAAAGCAGTTACATCTGTAAAACAATATAATTAATTAATATATTAATAATAGAATAATATATATTAATAAATTATATATCTATTATCTCTGAAAATAAGATTATATTAATATTAAAACAAAACTTTTAACAGGAAACCAATATGAGTTAGTTCTAAAAACTTTGATAGGACGAATTCTCGATTTTATCTCATACGTCTTCACAGATTTTTTTTCCTCACAATACGCTTTTAAATCATTTTTTATGAAAGAACCTAATATACTAAAATGACATGAGAACAGATTACAGTTCTGAGTTCTGAGTCTTCGAGGAAACAAAACATTATCTCTTATCTTTCCACTGCAGCAATGTATTAGTAAATATGTAGCTGTAATGCAAATACAGCGCTTCCATTGTATGCCATTGATCATAACGGCCTTCAGGACCATATCTTAAAGTAATATTACAACAATCTTACTTTATCTTTTTGTACGACGTCTATAAATTATCAAATTAATGCAATTGTTTTGATTTGTTTTTGTTGATTTTTCTTATTTTAAAACCTTAAGATTTTATAAAATTATATATATTTTCATTTATAATATTGATAAGCTGTATTTCTTTATTCTAAAAACTTAGTTTTTATAAAAATTTTCATTTGTAATATTGAAAAACTTTATAAAGATTTTCTTTTGAAAAACTATGATAGCTTATGTAACAGAAGATATTACAAAGACTTATAAAATAAGCAAGCGAATGAAATAGACGTGTCAAATCATCTTGAGAAAGTTAGATGATAGAAAGTGGGTGTTGTTGCTAATTTATGTAATTATTAAAAAATACTAATCATAAATTGGTGAAACTATAAATTTTATGAAATCGCTAATATCGTAAAGGATTATTTTGCAGTTGGAAGATTCATCACAAAATGAGTTTAGTAAAATAGTACACTAGACTTGGTAGTATTGTGTAGTTAATAGCTTTTAATTAATGAGAATATCTCTTTGAGTAACTTTAAAAATGTTTTATGAAGATTAAAGTTTTCTGAAATGTTTTCAACTTCATTACCAGATTATAGTTAAACTAACGAGCTCGTAAAGTGAACAAAACTAAATAAATATATTAAATGTTCAGAATTTTTTTTTTTTTAAAGAAATCACTGGAAATAAAAACAGAAAAATAAGGACAAATTATAGGGAAACCCGCAAATTAAAAAAGACGAAAGCGATTTGCAATTCAATTATAAAGTTTCTTGAATAATATTTTTTGCAAGCAGAACTAGCAGCATCCCTTCAGTACTAAACATACAAATATAGTACTATAATAATGTTATAGAAAGAAGTCTTTCGAGGCATAAGTCAAGGTTACATAAGTCGAATACGCGACGACCACGACACGACCTCCTACGCTTTATCATTATAAATCTATTGGTGTTATAAATTAATAAAAAAAACTAGATAAATTGAATATATTTAAGTGTTGATAAGAAATATAAATATTCTGAAGTTTTTATTTTCTATTTCATAATTAAATTGCACTGAAGAAAAATAATACTAATTAATATTAATATATAAATAATAATAATTGGAAAAAGAAATATTCGAAATGTTATACACATGTGTGGAAGGAGCAAAACCGACTGCGCGTGCGCTGCCGGTTATGTTAATAATGTAAGAGTTGTAACGCTTTGAATTAATATATTACACAAATTAATAACTTTATGATAGATTTGCAAAATATATGCATACAAAATGTGCTTAAATGCGATTTGAGTTGAACTCTATTAATGGTATTGGTTCAAGTAGAATTGACATAGAAACAAATTACCGTTGGGTTCTTATTATTATATTATTATATACACTTACTGATTTGTTACTTGATATTAATAAATATTTACAATATCATATAACAGTGCACAGTACATATTAAGTTTTCTGTAAAATATTGTTGTATATAACTTTAAATCCGAAATCCGAAAAAAGCCATGACAAATAATCAAAACACTTATATACCAAGTATATAAGACAAAAATCGAAAAGTCAAAAGACTTGTACGAATATGTACTTCATAAGTCATTGTATTTAAAAATTAGAAGCTTTATTAAAAAATCAAATAATTTTTTTCTAAATATTAAATATATCTAACTCACAGTTTGTCCGTCTGTCCGCATGACTTGCACATACGAGTGGTACCACGCAGTGGACTCCACGTATTTTTGTCAGTGCTCGTATTACAGCCTGCGAGTTGCGGCTTCAACTAACGACTGTACTATCGGTCCTATCAGTCCTTATCAAATCTAATTCGGTCTGCTAATGAAACTAAACATTATTTCACTTGATTTACTACAGTAATTCCTAATTAACGTCATATTAGTTCATAGTTTTCGAATAATAAATAATCTAATTATATGGTCTGTTTATAAATCTGTTTTTGTTATAATTATTAATAATTATTTAAGGTATGGGGACGTATAGCCATGGTGAGTGCTAACACGATCCCGTGGTATCCCCCCAAGCGATAAGGACAACTGTTGGCTTTTTAGTGAGTAGCTTTAAAATGGCAGCGTCGTCGATGCTATTGCTTGCCGGGTAGTCCCATGTAACCCCCGGCCAACACCTTCTTGCCGGACAGGGTATCCGTAACGGATTTTTCCAATGAACAAAAAAATGGCTCGAATGACGTATAACTTAATTATTTCATTATCTACACAATAACAATGTTATCTATTACAAGTATTATCGACATATCTTTTGGTGTTCTGTATGTATGTTTTAAAAGATTTTGCTTTTACGATCCTACTAAAATGTTTATTTTGATTATAAAATGAATCTTGTAACAAGAGGTATAATAAACTATATGAATATCGTAATTCTACTACTTTTAATATTTCTTAAAAAATAGTTAACAAGGTATAAGAAGAAAAATATTTTTTAATGTATATTAGTACGGATTTTTTTTTAACTCCGTAGGTAATAAAAATAATTATATTAATTAATTAATATAATTGTCTGGTTCAATTTAGTACTAGCTTTAAGGGGTTTTTCTTACAATTAATATGCTTAATGATTCATTGTTTTTTAATTGGATATAATTATTATTATATTATTATAATTTTCTAAATCAGTCGGACGTAATTACAATAATTTTAAACCTCGACGCAAGAACAAAAGGTACTTTATGTTTGGCATTTGTGTATGTCCGTGGCATCAAAGCTTCTGAAGGAATAAATTAATGGGGCTTGTCATGGCTTTTAAATATATCGAGTGAAAATAGAATAAGTTATTTCCAAGATGCTGGAGTTGTTAAAAAAAAGCATTCGACTAGCACCATCAAAAAAAATTTTCACAGGAATTTGAGTAAAACCTTTTTTTTTAAATATTATTTTATATATGTTTAAGTGCGAAAAGGGAAAGCAAGATTATATTAATATTACTTTAAGAGATGGAGATCCAGATACAGCAACTAGCGTGACGATTTTGTTTTTAATCAAAGCGCCTTTTATTTATATTATAGTTTAGTTAATCAAAATTCTTTATCAAATTCATTTACATTTTAATAATACACACTGATAACGTTTATCAATAATGCAAGGATTTTTATAATAATCTTTTAATGGAGGACTGATTTTATGTCATGTGACTTATTTATAAAATGTCTTATTTGAGTAATTTCAAGCAAAACATACTTTTTAGTTGTATTTGAATGATATTAAGTAATTATAGTAGTAACTTTATACTACTGACTCTACTACACTACTATAGATCAAAGACAATTTTTAAAATCGTTGGCTTCAAAGAAACCGTTAGTCCAAAGAACAATTTTTTTGTATTTATAATATTATTATAGAAGTATAGATTATTTTAACGAAAACTTTCCCCCCTTATGTTGTATGTTTCTCTTTTATAAATAACATTCGTATAAGCATTATCTTGAAATAGAACACAAGTTATTGATATTATTTTGAGTAAAGCATTTTAATATAAACAATCAATTCACGAACAGTAAATATTGTAATACGATACGTTAATACCGTATTAACAATACTGTTTAAAAATAACTTACTTATTCTAGATCTTTAATTTACGAATACACCATCTTAATTGATATAATTAACTGGTTGCCAAAAACAATTTGTTGGCAAGAAACATAATATATAAATATATATAACATAACAAAGTAACTGGTAAAGATTTGGCATAGATTTTTATTTATCAAACGCATAGATTAAGACTGAAACAGATCCTAAATACGTATTTCAATATGAAAAATAGAGCTCTCTGATTAACGCTACACTGTACTACTTGTAATTAAGAACTGAAACTCGATACTTAAAGAACTCGCCAGGGCTACCACTTGTTAGAGAAAACCGAAAAAGTTTAAAAATGTCATTTACCAAATGATTTTTTGTATTAATGAGAGTGTTAATAACAAATGTTAATATTGATGTATTTTTTTATTATGTTGGCAGCCCTACTCTCTATTTATTTTATTTATTTATTTATTTATTTATTTATTATTACATACATACACATACACTTACAATAAAATTTATCAAAATTTTGTAGAAGTCAAGAGGATGGTTTGAACACTTAATTACCCTGGATATCTCACTAGGATACCCTGTGCTGAGATATCCAGTGAACTCTGTTCGCGCTACTGCACCTGCGTTATTCTGTTCTTACTGTTTTTATTGCATGAAGTATAAAATAATAATATATAGCGAATAAATAATAATAATAGACAAACAATTACATATCAATTACATAACATAATAATAATAAATCTACATATAAATAAAGTTTACATAAAATAATCATAATATTAGCAGTGCTAAAAAAGTCTTAAAATATTTTCTCTGTTAGTCGACCGGTGATACTACAATCGCTAATGATTTACGAAGGTCTAAACGTGAAAGGACACGACATCAGACATGACAGCGATCAACGACAACCAGCCGTCAATGATGTGAAGTAAATCATCAATCACTCATCTAAATTGGTTTATTATTTTTACATTAAGGATTTCATGCAAGTAAAATCAAGGAAATCGTTTCTTGTATACTATTTTTGTTGTAAAAAAATGTGTATTACTAGCTTCTTACCGCAGCTGCGACCGCGTTTTTAGTATTCTATGTAGGACACTGCTAATTTACTTTATTATTTATTGATTTAGATATTTTCAATAAAAACTATTATATTGTAATGAATTATATAATTAATCCTTTTTTAGGAATCACAATGACTATTACTGAAAACTCAATTCGAAAAATTCCGTCAGTATTTTTCAAGTTCATTTAGAAAGACTTTTACACTTTTTAAGAAAGACAGGGCGGAATGTCTTTATTTTATAATATGTATAGATAAAGATACTCGTAGCTATAACTCTCTATACACATTTTTGAACTTACACAATGTATGAATAGGCCCTTTTGCATAAGTCAGTTTAAGAACCAATCTGAAGCCGCAACATAAACGTTTACAATCATGTATTGCCTAATATTACAATGTTATAATAAGTATTAACATTTAAACTTTATTATATTATATTCATGCAACGAACAAGTATAATATTCAGAATTCATTCCCGAGGTTCACTTGCTTTCGACGCTGTTTAATACGACTCATTTTCTCTTCATAAAATTTATATTAATGTTCAAGAAACTTAACATTCTAAAAAAGTTTCTTAAACAATTTTTTTTATATTTTGTTATTTATTAACATTGTTAAGTATATTTAAGTTTATATTGATATAAAGATTAGGATTTTCTTTGTATAAGTTATTCATTGAAAGGATTGGAAAAAACTATTTATTTTATATTTACATTTTTTCCTCTTTAAATTAATATCAGTGTTTACTTGTGTACGTAAAAAAGTGTCATAAAAGCTTATTTTGTTATCGAAACAAAACCCTTCTGAGTTTTGAAGCAGTTTTATTGAGCTGAGCGAAGCAAAGCTCTTTACTACTCAAATTTTCAACCCTTTGTTACCTTACTCCAACCTTCAATTTACGAGCTACAAGCACGAAATTGTACACATGCGCATAATGAGCAAAACTCGTTCTGAATTGAAAATCAACCGATCGGAATTCTAGTTTTCGGGATAATTGATAAAATGTGTCCCATATAGTTAACATATAGAACGTTTTTGTTTCTCGCTCGCTGACTTATGCTTCTTTACGAAACTTATGCAATCATAATTTTTATTCATAAATAAATACACAAATCATAATTTTTATTCATAAATAAATATCAATATTTAACTCTCGACATTGATGCGCTCGACTGCGTCGCGAGGCTAACCCCGCTTACGTGGACCTAGTAGTAATTATTGCAAATAAGATAAATTTATTATAACTTATTAGAAAACCCATCCCCAAAGAGTAATCCGTCAGAACGCTTGTATTTTTAGATAAAACAATAATGCTATTAGCTCTCGTTTTGTTAATACTGCTGTATACGTCTTCTATAAAACTATATAAAAAATATCTATTATTAATAATTTTAATTAACACTTTGGAATTACCTGCTAGCCAGATAAAAAACTCCTAAGGTCATATTATAATTTTATCGAACTGGTTTTAAATATAATTTTATGTTCGCAGACTCAAGCATATAGTAATAAGATCTATAATTATGCAAAAAGATTTTATTCAAAACTATTCATGATATTCTAGTAAGAAACTAAAACTAATTTGAATTCAGAATCGTCATGGCGTTGCACCATTTATAATTATTTTTACGGCATTCATTCGATCCGGAATATGAAACAATATTATATTATACCGCGATATTATACACATAATTTAGATTTCATACTCATTAGATTTTTATTGAACGCTTTGAACGAGGGGGTTTTATTGTTTAAACGATATTACCGTTGCGTTGTTATCGTCTTAATACTTCATAGAATTTTAAAATATTTGTTATAAAACAAGATAGTAGTATATTTTGTTGATTTATTGTAGTTAATTATTAAACCACCAACTACTGTTTGCTTAAAATTGTCCTTTCAATAATAGGTTGTCTGTAAGAGATCACTACATAAGGTCGCCTTTGTAGCAAAAGTTTAAAGTATTTTTTTTGTTTTACCATCGGTTTTTTGTATGTGTATTTTTGTGTACAATAAAGTGTATAAATAAATAAATGGTTTCTTTTTCTTTATCATTGTTTTTTGTATCTTTTATCGATTTTTATCTTCTCGATTGATAAATATCGTGTTAGTGGGAGTATATCGATATTCGAAAACCCGTCATGCGTCACATTCGTCTCCTAGCCCTACTACTATACCATTTATATGCAAATTGAAATATGCACACGCACTCCAATAAGATTTACGATAGTCGCTTTAAATACCTTGAATAGATCATTTTACACATTAATATCTATCATGTCGAATATGAAATGTTTTAAATAATCGCAGCAAATTTTTAAATGAGTACATTTTCACTAGAAGTATTGCCGTGACCAAGTAAGGATGGCGATATATATTGCGTTATGGAGAGATCGTTGTCAACTCATTAGAGGCCGCTTTGTTGCCAAAGATAATTGATAAGCAATTCGCACCGGTCTTAATTATGTCCTAAGTAACGTTATCCTAAAGACAAATAGTGTTTCAAATAAAATTATTTTTACGGATTAAAACTCGCGTATAATTTGGTTACATTTTAATTTTAACCCGACGTTTCGAATGCTTTGCAGCAATCATGTTCACGGGTAGACGAGATGTAAGACTTATATCTCGTTTACCCGGGTTAAAATAATGTAAACAAATTATACGCGAGTTTAAATCCGTAAAAAATACTTTTATTTGAAATTTGTACTCATGATAATCTAAGAAAATACAAATAGTTTTGTTGAATGCTAAACTCTGTTTACAAATAAAGATATCACGATTTGATTTTTAATGGTATATTTTAGTGGTGATTTAAATATCCAGGATAGAGCTTCGTGACCAAAATCATTATCCAGTATCTGTCGCAGTTCATCGGTACTGTTGTCGATGTAACTTCGTGACAGGGAACTATTTGAACGTAACAATTTATTAATCCAACTCAATTTAAAATGACGGTTCCAGTATTTTCTATTTATAGTCTCGGTCACCTGAAGTTCATTTACTAAACTCAAATAACAATATTTCTCTAGTACAAAAAAATAGTTTCTCCCTTTTGCAATCATTCTTCGAGGGCAGTTTGTGGAGATGCTCGTAATATCTTTCATCCTAACAGTATACGGTCGTGCCGCGCCTGGCTTTGTGCGAGAAGTGGAGCAATAAAATTCTCATCTCACTTCTAAGCTTCTCATCTCAGAATCCTCTGCCATCGCTTTCATTACACGATCTCTTACATCACCATTCACGATACCATCATTCTCTGTCAGTTCTAATTGTGCAAGTCCAATCGCAAATCGCAACACTATTTACGCCCATTGAAGCTTATTTCTATTAAAAAGTATTGAATGTATTGATCAAATAAATTATTTATACAAATTACGTGACCTTTTAGTATTATAATTTGTAAATTACACTAATAAGCATATTTATAATACAGATTTTATTTAAGTTTGTTGCTTTAAAACTCGCACGTTATTCAAGCTAAGAACGTTATTTGAGTTATAAACGCCTTGCCTTGAGCTTTCCAAGACCGTCAAGAATCAACATGACAATCTATTGAGTCAACTACAACGAATATGCAACTAGAATTTTAAGCTCAATTTTTAATCAGTTTTGGGATGTTGGGTATTGTGATCACTCGATAGAATATATACTGACAGCGCAACTCACCTGGTGGGTTTTGGTCAAATCTGTGCAAGGGCAATCGGCGGGCGCGCGCTCATGCTCGCGCGGTCGACGACCTGGCGGCTAACTGTTTAGCAAGCAAGAAAGCACACACACTGTCACCACTGACGCGTCCGGCCGCGACAATACTTATAAGCAAACTGGCCGCCGCGCGTCGCCGCCAGCGCCGCGTGCGCTGCGTCCTTGACCGCCCCCCGCGACCACCGCAATCCTCACCCCCGCTGCCGTCCCGCCTCCAAGTAGACTCTGCAGGGGAACCGGCGCAGGCGCATCCGCATGCACCCATTTATACCTTTTTTAACAGATCCCTCTGACTCAGGTAGTAAAGAGTTCCATTCAAATATGTTTCTATTGACATTGTATTGTTACTTATCTATAATTGAAATTGAAAACGTTTTTTGAAATGTCACTGATGTTGTATATCAAAAGCTTTTTGAATTTATAATGACCGGTAGTATCTTACCCACGCCGCTCCGTTTGAATCGACATTTATAAAATTGAAAGTGAATTTATTATTAAAACGGTACCTCAAACTTGGTACGGAACCATCATTAAGCTGCGTTATGGTATATTTATTATAGTGATGTTATATAAATAAATATACAAGCGAATACTTGATTGATTACTTGGGTTCCTAGGTGATTGTTTTAGGACCATTTTTTAATTTGTAAGCATCTTCGTTCTCATTCACATCCAATTAAAATTAATATTTTGGCATCCTTAATCACCTCAAAAGTTACCTAACGACGTTAATAATAATTAAATTTTGTATTAAAATTTTAGTGATTCATGAAAACCATGGCAAATTAGGTAAAGAAAAAGTTTCGTATTTTTTTTGATAATTGGAGAATATATATTTCAAGACGTCTCCCTGACCTATTTTGTTTACCCGACTTTACTAGTGTTAATTAAATTACAAATTGTCATACTACTTTCTAATCCTTTAGACTCCATATTCTTAGCCTCAAAGCATTGTAACTCCACGTAAACTGTTCTTTGAAGTGCCAAGTCGAATATTGTTATTGGTATTTTGTCTAGAATATATTATTATTAAGTGAAACATAATAATACGATACGAGAACAGAATATCAGGAATATTATAAGCACAAATTAAATTAGGTATATAAATATTGTAATAACATACACTATTATAAATCGCTGTATTTTCAGATATTTGTCCATCATTGTTACGGTAGTTATTGGTTACACACGAATGAAAAAGTAAGCAAAAAGAAAAGACCACCATACCACAAAATTTCAGATCGGAGTATCTATTGCAACCTTCTTTTGTATAGTGATTCAAAGAACCGTACTGAGAACCGAAACAAAATACACCTTTCTTCCAAGGGTCATATTCTCTTGCATTATTCCGTTCTTCCCAAGGTTGGAAGTTTATTTGCTTTTTCAACATTTATCATTAGGTGGAGAATCTGATCGTGTTTATATAGTAAGAGAAATTGTCCTGAAAGGTAAATTTAAACTTGAGAACTATAAGTTTCAATCCTAGCTAATCCTGTCAAGACAGGAAAAAAATATATATAGAAGAAGTACGAAAGCCATTACAGAACTTAAAAGCAAAATATCAATTAAATATATTATCATATCCACGCATTGCTTAATGTCACGATACGGCCAACTACCAGCAATATTGTTATAGAAGATTATATAGTTTTCTGCAGAAAAACAAACCTGCCCTTACAGGTTAAATGTAAAAATACACTCAATCTTTTCCAAGCCTTTGTACTCTAATATCTGATTTACACCAAACGCGTCGTGTAATTTTGTACGATTATAGCATTAAAATTTGTATATTTCATCATTTAATAAAATTATTTGTAATAATATATATTTTTTAATATACTCACGTATTAAAAGAATTTTTGGAACCTATGGAACGAGTTCTAAATAGATACAACTAAAATGAAAAAATATATACTATTTTTATTTATTGGTTTTTCTCGAAAAACTCTCAATTTCAAGGAAAAAAACCTAAATAAATAATCCCTATTGTCTTACTAGGAAGTTCGACTCATAGACTGAGGACAATAACATAAAAAAATACAATAGAATTTCTGAAGTCAGTACCTTTTTTTATCAAAATATTTAATATTACCCTCGTAAAAAGTTTTTTAAAGCTCATACGGAGCGAAGCTCTTGTATCGCAGTACATCAGAAGTGTCTATAAATAAAAGTCGAAGCTCCTCGCTGTTTACAACTATAGGTTAATGATTGTAATTTATACTTACAGCTTTTATTCACTCCTTTGAAGAGTTTCGAATAAACTTTAAGTTTTGTTTCATTGTCTTTGTTTTGTTAAGCATTAAGTTTGTTAGTTATAAGCTTAAGTTCTTGTCAATGTGTTTGATTATTATTATCAATAATAGAGTCTGAAGGAAGCCTCATAAAAAAGTCTTTACTTTTTTTAGATATCAAATGGGACTGGCTTCAACATTAACTCCATGTTATTGATTAAAAAGTTTTAGGTGACGTCAGAATTTAGGAAAATAATATCTCTGACGAATGTATTGTTTGGTTTGAGCTGTGTATACTTTTACTTGAAAGATGAAGATGGCAAATTTCCCAAAAAAATTTAAAGTTTTTAAGTCTGTTTTGCGGGCCAACTTCACCAACTTATTAAGTTTGTTTCACAGAATTGTATTATTTATATAAAACCTTTAATATTGCGATAACAAGTTAAAGATCAAACTTTATTTTTAAAATAACGACAAAGGGTCGATGACAAAATGGCGGATGAGATGGTATAAATAGCAATACAAATAGAAAGTAACGTTGGCGTAGAGAGGACGCAGAAACCACTAGCGAAATGTCACCTTATTTAAATGGTTAAATCTATAGATATTATTTATATTCTCACAAAAACTTTACTTAATAATGAAACAAGTTAAGTACATATATATCAAATGATTAATTTCGATACGTACTTGTCAAATTTAATTGTAAACTATCGTCTGTTCTAAAAGAAAAATATCTTCATGTCTATGGTTAAGATTATTTTAAGTTATGAATAGTTTTAAGATGCACAAACTTCAAATAGCTGCAGCGTCGATGGATTTATTCTCGTAACAACGAGGCAGCCATCAACCGGTTCTTGTCTGAGCCGCAACCGCTAACTTGATGTCAAACTTCATATAGCAACTTTGCCCCTCCCATAACCATTTATATTTTGGCATATACATTTGACGGATAAATTATGTCCACTGAAAAAAAAAAATCCTAACACAGGAATTAGATTTTTTTTTTTTGTCTTTGTTAAGATGATTCAATTATACATGAATTATTAAATTGAAGTAAATAAGCCTTCAAGGTTTTGACCTCCAGCTTCATGGTATTTATAAATATTAATAACACACGTTTTGCTTGTAAGTGTGCTCGACGCTCGTGCGCGGATGTTCCGGAAGAGTTGTGCGCTGGTCAGTAAAGATTGGAGAGGGGAGGCGACCCACTTCTAAGAAAACAGCTATTAGCGGCATCTGGTAACACTGTACAGTTAACACTTATCATGGAGGTACAAATAGGCAATACAGAAATAAGATAACTGTATTTGCACCTTTTCTGTAAATACATTTTCTATAAATAGTAAATATAGAGTAGATAGACAGATAGATAAGCACTTTATTGCATATTAACCAATACAATGAAAAAGTAAAAACTTATAATATTAAATCAAAGAAGCAGAAAGCAGAACAATAAGCAGAACAATATGTACAGGATAGTTAGTGCGATTAAAAAGAAATAATAAATATATATACAGCATATATCATTTAAGTATCCATCAATTCGTATGTATATTTTTCTAGCAAATTTTTAGCAACAAAATATATATCCTATTATATTAAAGCGTAAAATAGGTTATCTCATAGGCGCTGCTTCCAGCCTGATCTCATTTAATATCGTACTCGAATCTATCCGCTGCATGCAGTCTATGCTCAGTACTCTTAGTTGTTTTAAAATACTAGGAGCGCGAACCAGACCTCAATTTTGAGTCGCTGCGCTCACAAAATCGCGGTATATGTAAACATGTTGAGAAAAGCGAGATGCAAACAGCACTAAAGTTGAATGTACAAAACGTCGACGCATTCTGTCCTCATCTATTTTTTTTAAAATAAATTGTCACGACAAAAAATTTTCCCATTGAAGTCTATGGGATTTTAGTTTTCTATGATTATTCCTCAACGACGTCGAATATTTGTTTTTCTTGTAAAAAACCACCACCAGACTGATGTCTATCAGTGTGTAAAATTTCCGGATATACCGTTTTTGATTGATGCTTCCACAAAGGATGCAGAAAAGTCTCTCATAGAGAGCTTCACTGGTTCCGCTCGCTTCGCTCAATTATTCTGAAATAGTATTTTAATATAAAAAATCTTTTAAAAAGTTATATAAAAATATTATTGGTTATTTTTGTATAATACCATAATCTTTAGGCAATTAGGAATACTTCCTCGGTTTTAATTACAATAAATTATTTTATTTTAATCCTGTAACTCTATCTTTATATGCAAATTTTGACATAAAAGCCATATTTCATTAATATTTGAAATGTCAAAACCTCACGTTCTTTATAGTAAAAGTATCAATTGAAGATAACGCCATCAGGCAAATACATCATAGAGAAACAATTAAAATAATCCAACTTTTATGATGTCATGTTACGAAATTAGAAAGTAAGGTTATTGTAATATTGCTATAAAAGATATCGCACCGATTAAAACGGAATATTCTCTTGTAATTTCGAAAATAAACTTTAGTGACCTAAATATACTCCTTTATCTAACTACCTGCCTTATCGGATAATCGGTCAGGAAAGACGGAAATTAAGATTATATTGCAAATTAGAATTTAATATTTTTCTAATATTAACCTAAATGAGAATTATAATTTACAACCCTTGAAGAATATGAACTGATAAAAACCACAGGCTTGACTTTCCTTGACTAAGAATTGTAAAACAAAAAAATTGCTTCTCTATTATGTGCGTTTTTAAATTCTTTATATGAAAAACATTTTCGAGAGATACCATTCAAATTGATTAATAATAAAATAAGAACCCAAACCTTGATCTTCTATGCACCTACCCCAAAGAACTTGGAAACTAGAGGAAAAAATTGCCACAACTTTAACGTTAAAACTTGTAATGTTATTTATATTTATAATATTATTTTCTTTTAAAAATCAACCCATTGGCTTGAAATATCTGTTATAAATTAAATAATAGTGTTAACAAAACTATTTAATCTTTTTTAGACTCATCGATATAATGGCAACTGTCCTTCAACCTACCAAATATTAAAACTACCCCCGGTTAAAACAAATAACATTAGGATAACTAAAAGCAGTAACCCAATGCCAGATAATAAAAAAAACCACAATCACAATAAAAAGAATTTTTCAAATAAATCAGTTAGTTCAAAAACAAATACCTTTACATTAATTGTAAGATGTTTAAATCTCCACAGATCAGATCATTATCCGAGCTCTACACTGACCTACTAATCTATAAATATACCAGCACGCCCGCTACCTGAGTTCATTAACTCAAGATTTGGGTATGTCGTCTTACACACACATAGATACAAGATAAAAATGATTGATGATAAAAACATAATAAATACTTCACAGACATGTCTTTTATTACTTTTATCGTTAATTATGACTCTTTTATGGTATGTTAAGTAATGTTCAATCGAGAAATTATTTAATTTTATGAATGTTATTATATCTGCCACATTTCTAAACGCAACATGTCAAATTTTTCCCGCTCTTCTATCATTTGTCATAAGAGACATACAAACAGAGAAAGAGGGAGATAGAGAGAGAGTGATTGTAACGCTTTCTGTCTTCTTTGGTCAAAAAAAAAGTAATTTATTTTTGTATGTTTTTATGTATTTATTTTTGTTTTTTTACTTCTTTATTTTTTTTCCCTATTACTGTATTGTAATTAATATGATTTATATATACATATATGTAATTATATAAGCAATCGAAACACTACACTCATTATATAGAAAGAATTTATTTGTAAGAAACTACTGTTGTAAGGTACGTAGGTGCTAAAAGTGTCTCATACTAAAATAAATTTCAGTTCGAGGTTGTCTCATCCATATCATTTTTATAAATTATGACAAGCATACTTATTGCCACTAATAATTTACATTTATACCAACTATCACGTTTAAATAGACGACATTTTGAGATCAAAACTTTGGATAAACGACTTAAAATAAAGTGACTGGTTATTTTATTTGTTTTCCTTTGTTTTGTGTCATTACTATCTTTATATTTAGTATTTTTATAAATACATTGCCTTCTGTTTCAAAAGCTTCTTTAATGATTACCAATTTACATTTATTTTTGTACAGAGCTAACAAATTTAGTTTAAAAATACTTATTATTGAAATTATTTTATAAAGGCATAAAAGTTTTTATCTTGGATGAATTTTGACTTAGAATTTTTTTATACAATCGCATATTGATCCAGCCCGTATGAACCCATATGCGATCCATTAAACTCAATAAATGGAGACATTGTAATATAATACACATATTAAATGTTATATAACATATTCTCAAGATACGTATCGTGATTCTACCTTCATCATCGTGCTTCAAGAGAATCACTTAAAATTCCTCCAGTCTCAAACAATTAGCTGTTCCAAAACATTTAATTTCATAGTCAGGCAGATCACGTTTTATTTCTGCCTTGAGTTAATTAAATAAATATGTATTATAATATTTAAAACGATCTAAATTGAAGGAGCCATATGTTTTCGGAATATATATAAATTTTTGAAATTAATTGCACGCTAGGAAGCCCTAATTTTCTAAACATTTGATAAGAGGATTACAATATTAGAAAGATAATTAGGATACCATTTTTTAAACTCTCATAAACAAAAAGAATAAATATATCTCGTTTTTAATAATATTTTTACAAATTACAGAGAAAAGATCATGGGATATTGTTATGTTTTTTATTACAAGATTATTATTCTTGTTATTAATTACATATTGAGGAACTATTTAAATAGTACATATTTATGTTTTTAATATTTTTATACAATTTTCGTCTCATGGACACTCCAATACACATCACTTAAAATCTTTATTTAAGGCCAGGCTCCTGTTGTGCCCCGCCAAATTGCTGTCACGACTTTACATTTAAACACGAAATTTTAACAAAAGAATACGTTTTTAGAATATCGAATACCTATAATAGAGCACAAAAACTCTTAAAGTTTTTTACATTATTATTTTATAACGACTTGACAACGAGTAGATTATTAACCGCGCAGTTAATTGACTACGATCTCTCCAATATGCCAGCAATATTTTAAGTGCTGCAGATGTGTCACCACTCTTGAGGAATGAGGAATTCACAGATTTGGTAACTTCTGGTAGATATCATTAATACAACTCAGTTAAGAATACCCAATACAAAATACAATCTTTAAGAGTAACTTCTTTTCTTGGGGTCATTATTCATAAGCTGTGAACACGACAGAATCGCCGCGTGTGACCCCAAATGGGTTCGATACTAATCAGATATTCCTATATTAATAACGTGAGTACAGCTGAATATTTATATTAATTGGATATCATGGATCACGAAAGATTAAATCCAAAAAAAAATCCAATTAAATAAAAAGTTTCATTTTGGTTTTTAAAAAGTACTAACTACTTTTAGGTCAACTTAATAGTAATTTGCAAATGGTAATTACGATTCATTATTTACGAGAATTATTGTTTGTTTAATAACCGAAAAGTCAATTTAATGTGGTCGTTTTGTAGTAATTAACATTAGATTCTAAATGTTGTATTGTTTTAATATCAAAGTATGTCAGTCTCCACCAACTAATTATAATATAATTTATATGACTTTACCGACTTCTCTAGGTCGAAATTTAGCGAACAATAACACACTATGTACTATAAAGGATTACAATACAAGTTTATATATCATACATATATATATAAGTTTATATATCATCATATATATATATATATAAAAGAAATATTTTTGTTTGTTGCGTGACAGAAGTACTGCAGCTATCAAGCTAAAACTTTGCACTCGGAGACATCAAATAAAAGCGGGTGTTCGTGGGTGTTTTTAAATGTTACCCACCACCTCCCACGCATTTTCTAATACTGCTGATCCGTTACACAGATTTCGATGAAATCTTAACCAATATAACTTTTGTCGTTCTGTCAGTTTACTTATCTGTGTTTGTAAACAAAACGTATAATAAATATTTATTTAACGACTAAGTTGAGCCGTTTTACGATGAAATTTGATATAGTCAGTCTGAAGCTTGGGATAAAACTTAGGGCATTTTCTATTAACAAACAGCGCGGGTGGGATCTAATTATATATATAATCATTTTAATTGTCCATTTAAAAAAAAAAATGAAATATATTAAATTTCATAATTAATATTAAAAGGATATGCTATAAAAAAATCAATAAAACATAATATGACTCAAAACTCTTTCCGCTACTCAATAAACAATATTTATTTTATAAATTATCAAATCATCCAACACAAAGTTGGTTTGTTTGTGTCACTGTACACTGTACAGAAACATGTGTGGGACATGTGGCCGGTGTCTGGTGTCGCTATCTGTTTCTGTTCTAAGGTCGAACAGTTCACTGAAATCCTATCCTGGATTAAATTAATATCCATTTGTAATATAGAATTATCTCTAAGTATGTATATCTATCTATCTATCTCTTATCTCTTATTTAGTTTACATGAGTATTTGTTTTGTTTGCAACATAAAAGTTAATCATTATATACTATGAATACTAATACTGTGGCAAGATGCGCGCGCGCATTGTAATGTCTCGATCAATGCGATCGTGCCGCTGATCTCCTTTAAAATCTAATATTAATGCAAATTAAAACACTGGTAGGTCAGAGACAATAAAATCAAACTATATTTTATAAGATTACGTTTTGTTACAATCTAAATATGCTATTGGTATATAAATATAACAGTTCATTTATTCAAATACTAAATCATCTAAAAAAATACTAAATCGAAAGATCAACAAACTTTAAAACGAAAAATAACGCCAAAGAGCAGCACAGAATAATTTGCATGTTCTAAAATTACATAAATATATGTTTATTTATATTTATATAACAATGACGTTATATATGTAAATTAGCTAATTGCAGTGACCTTCGACTCCATGTATAATTTACAAAACTTTATAATAAATAATTATAAGGTTAGCCTCATCTTCCCTTTTAACTGTTGACGGTTAGCCTCATGCCCAATTATTATTATTACGTAATATTTGCTTGTTAAAGGTCGTTTGAAATCGTCAAAGGTATAAATAATGCTTCAAGTGACTGATTTTAAGCTTAGATATCTTATAATTAATAAGCATTTTGTAGGAAAGCTGTATATGAACATGTTAGAACTTATATGAAAATAATATTACTGAACTGTAAAATTAATATCGATCACATAAATTTTTAGTTTAGTTTTTTTATCGTTGTTCGCTTGACTCTCAGTTTTAATGTTTATGTCTGAAATTAATTAATATTATTTATAATTAATTATATTAATTAATATTGTCGACATGTTTTAGACAGAATTGGTCATCTCATTTAAGTCGGTTGTTCTCAACCCTGACCCGACGATCTTTAGATATTTCTAGAACATTTTTTTTATAATAAAAAAAAATATTAAGACTATTTTAAAAAAGTTAAATAGGTAAGGAGATATAAATATTCAATGTTAGGTAAATAGTAAATAAAACTTAAATTAAAATACAATAGATAGATAGAATATATAATATACGAGTTTACAGGAACCAATCATATAATAATATCGATTATATTTCAATTTATTGCTATAAATTTACATGCACCATTAAACAAAACATAAAAATTCAATAAATTAATTTTATGCATTTTTATGTGATAGTGTATAGGAGCAGTAAGGACCAAGCATTTATAATTATTGTTGGAAATGCGTCATCACTTAACCGGATGTCCAAAAGCCCTTTGACTTCGCGTATCCTATGCTGCTTCCTTTACGCTTTGACAACACATTTGCATGTTTATATACTTGCAGATGTCGTTCATTAAAGACACTTTACCTTTCGATGAATTGGCTTCTGACTAATACTGTTAAAAATACTAGACCTCGCTGAAGGGTAGTATTTTTGTATTTCACACTATTCGCTTACAGGGGCTAAGGGAAATGAAGCTTAGGTTGGGAAAGGAAGGGAAGTGTGTTCTTGGTTAGTTTAATTAACTTTCACATGAAACATTTTTCTTGTCACAGCTCAAAATAAGAAGATGTAAAACATGGGAATAAATATGAAAAATAAATAACAGTCAATCGTGCTATGGTCACGTAATGCGAAGATATGAAAAGAATATATCGAGAATTGCAGTTATGCAAAGAGGATAAGAGAATAGAGCGAACAAAGACATGGATGGAGATTGCGAAAGGACATGATAAAAGCAAATAACCACTGAGATAATGTATGGAAGAAGAGGGTTAAAGGAACTGTGATAATGTGACGAGTTCTAAAATTTGGGATAAGAGTATTTAGATAGATACACATGCGAAAAGGCTTTCGATAAAATCTGAGGTTGTTTGTCATATTTTTCTTTTATAAAAGCAACTCCCGCAATATAGAAAAAATCCCTGTGTCTGATTTTACGAACATAGAAATAACAGGTGCAAGAAACCTTTAAACACTAAAAAGTCTCTCAAATACTAAAACATCTATGGTTCACACTAGCAGCTATCCAGGTCCAATAACCACTAGATCAACAGGTCGTCAATATGTTTTAGAATTTGTGACATATATTTTTCATATTCGGCCTGATTTTTTTGCCGAGGCCCTATTTATGAGCTTCTGAATTAAATGAAATTTAACCCTACACAAGCGTATATGGTGTTGATAAAAATATAATATTTATTACATAACTTGATCTTGACAGTTAACTTTAACAGTTATATACGTACATCTCGACATTTATACATAAATCTCACAACGCAACTTGCACATCGTAAAGGCACTGAGGCTACATTTTGCATTAGCCAAAGAAGTTAGTCGAGGTCAGTTTGCAATCTTTATTCTTGTAAAGACATTTCTGCACAGAATCGCTTTTGAATCTGAAAGTAAGATAATCAGGAATCGGAAGTAGGACGTTTGGAAATATTCATGATATTTTACATTATTGTCAATATATATTTGAAATAATTGTCATGTCATTAATTTTAATTAAAATAAACGAATAATACAATCCATCAAACCATCTCATTCGATTTTATTTATTTTCTGCAGATTAATTAGAAGTTTTTCTTCACGGTCTTATTTAATTATAATTATAATAAGCAACATGAATATAAGCAATAGTTATTAACAATGGTGTCGTTATTGTCTGTTGCGACAGAGCTATCAGTTGGTAACGCTACTGGGTCGCATCCTTGGCGACGTCTCTTCAACCTTTTTGACTCCCTAATTGCCTTGTTTACTTAATTGTCTACTTACCGAATGTTTAGAATTCTTAAATGTCAGGTTCATTAAACAGATGTTTTTGTTTGCATGTGGTCTTTGAAATAATAGAAGATAGTTAAATTATCATGTTTTGCCAATTGGCAGCTAATAACGTAAGCTAATGTTGCAAACATTTGTTGTGAACATCATAACCCACAGATCCATTGTGTCGCTTTCCTCGTAGACGGTTCCTCGCCCAGTGACAGTGATATTGTAAAGTTTTTGCTGAACACTTCGCTTTCACACATTGTTCCACATTGAAAATCTTTGCTCACTGTGTCAATTACATCATACCACATTGTCAAAACAAAGTATTCACTTAGATATAATTAGAGTATGCGTGTGATTTTCATTGAAAATTTAATCACAGCCTTCGAGAATAAAAAAAAAATATATTTATGCAATGTTAAAAACATTTAAACTCTTCTGATTTATGTCTTTGTTGAGTGTAGGATGAAGCTCTTTGATTACATCACATTTTACGGAACTGAACTAGAATAATATATGTATATAAATTATAGTAAGTGGTTATTGCTCTACTTTTAACATTCACTTCGATGCTACCAACATAACGCAATAGTTAATAAATAGTCTGTATATTAGTTTTATGCTCCTGACCTAAATTGAAATCTAAAAGACCATCGCGTCTAATAGAACTTGCTCGATATCATTGGTCATATAAAAAGTAATAATAGCAACCTCGTCTTACTGATAGAACATTTCTATTGTGCAATGTCCAATGCCACTGCTTGTAAATCATGTATTATCAGAGTTTCAAGCTTAAATAATTCTTTAATATTAGGTCTGAGTTACTTTTTCTGACTTTTAAACAGTTTTCTTCATTAAATAATTTCGACGCTAACACTACTAATTAATATAATATTTTAGCATCGTTTAATATTGGATGGGCTAACTAAATATTGGACATTCCTATTTCTGGCCTTGTTTTTTGATCATTGTACATTTGATATGCATCTTCAACCTTAGCACTTTCTGTGCATTTACTATTTCCTGATCTATTATTACCATTACATACAATTATCCGGCTGTACTCACATAATTACAGTAGCCATTTGCCACACTAGTTTCGAATCCTTTCAAGGCAATTATTTATGAGCTTGAATCATTACGGAGTCGTGGCGAATAAAGGTCTAGAATGGTTTTGGAATTAATCAGGCAAATGTTGATAGCACTTAAGTGAGTACAGCCGGATAATTTTATATAAAGGAGAACTTACTTTTTTCATCATAAACGCAAATTTGTTTTGGCTTTTAAAGATAAAATTCCCAATACGAAGCTACAAACTTTCTGACTTTCATTTACATCTAACAAATGACCTCTCGGGTCCAAAATTATATCCAGTAGTTTGGAAAGACATCTTTCCTCAATCTGTAGTACGTGGAACTGTTAAAAAATGTCTCAAATAATAGTAATTATTGGTACAAAGCTTATAGCAAGTTTTATTTCTTTTTCAAAGGTTTTTTTCGTTGCACACAGACATAGATTGCACTTTCGAAAATTACTTTTCAAAAGTACTACAGATTTAGAAATGATGTCTTTCCAAACAACTGGATATAATTTATAATTTTTGAGCAGAGAGGTCATATTCAAATACAAGTAAATTAAATGTAAATATTTATTCTAGTTGCACAGCTCTAAAAGATAAAGCTAGGTTCAGAAAGAAGAACCAATAAGAAACCCATGGATACTATTTAAACTTATTTATAAAATAACAATACCCTGGCACTCTTTCTCTATCTAAATATTCAACAAAGAATGTTGTTATTGGTGTGTAAATTAAATTCCCTGAGCGGAAATTGTGAAGTATAAAAATCCTTGTCGTTAATTTTCCTGCTGCTTATTCCTTCCTTATATTATGCTACCAAATGTAAATTGAAGTGTTTATTTCATTATTTCTTCTTGTTATTGTTGGTAAATAAATTATACTCATTAATAATACACTATTGATTTTTATAATTATTTGGTCAAGTTGGACTTGACCAAATTTTCACATTTTAAAGGCTTTATATTTATATTAATTACGAACACTTATAGGACATAATTAACTAAAGGATTTTCTTGAGTTAATGTATTTCATCATCCAAATGCTTTTATCCTAAATATAAAGAGACGGTTCAATATATATAATATTTTGCAAAAAGGTATTATTGACGTCAACTTTCCTTGAGAATGCGTATAGTCTGAGATTTCCGCCCTCTCTCGGATAAGTGTTGTACCATTATATTCACTATAAATTTTATACCTTAGCCTGTTCTTATGATACCCTCAGGTAGAAATTGGGCGTTCCTATTCTAAGCCCGATCACACGGTACAAAATTATTTGTTGTTTATTATATATTCAGAGCCTATTTTCTATGCATAATTCTTTTATATAATACGATACACCACATGTAATCAATTCCAGAAGGTAATTGAAACCGATTGGAATAAACACAGCTATATAATCAATTTATATAGAGCAATCCGCAGCCTGCAAGGCTACTTATAATGAAAATAAACATTAGAATTGAGAGCCTAGTTTTAAACGATTCATTTTAAATAATTTATAGCATTTACTTACTTCCCTTACGCTACAATTTAAAAGCATAAAGCACTTAATTTTCTAGTAATAGTACTAATGATAGTATTTATTAATTGTATCCAATTGTGTTATTAGGCATTCATCTTCCTATTAAACTATATATTATGAATTACGATCTGCGTGTAAGCGTGAAGCATGACGGTCACGACGAGGTCGCAGGCTCATCCGTAAACATTACACTGGTGCTTACCTAACGATATATTCTTGTAGAATTTAACGGTATGTTGAAGAATAACAACATTTGAACTATTTTCTTCTCTATCCAGGTTTATCTCCACCTATCCAGGTAATAATATTGCTTTACATTGCTTAGTATTTCCAAAAAATATATATCATAAAAATATTTTTTTGCTTAACTGGCTTCATTATTTTCTACACTTATAAAAAATAAAAAATTGTTATTAGATGTCTTGGAAACATACAATATTGTAGCTGCAGTCTGTTCTCAAACATTTTTGGATATTGTGATTATGGATAGGGAGTATCTGGAATAATCTATTTACTAACATGCTTGCTTGTATACATGCTTAATTGTAACAACTTCCTTTTTAATGTATTAAAATAATTCTGAGTTGAAAAATACCGATGTATTATTATTAGATTGTTAATAAAAGTTAGTTAACTCTCTGAAAGTGTAAGAAAATCATAGATCTAAAGTGGTACAATAGCAATATCTTCTCATTCTATACCACTTGGATTCTAATTTGTTGTTACACATTCACACAGAAAATTTTTTGAATCTTAAAAAGAATTTTAAGAAACAATAATAAAAATAATAAAATAATAAAAAGACTCGTTTAATTTCTTCTCCATAGACCCCCTATGAATGATGACACTAGAAAGAGATAAACTTATTTAAAAAACTTAAAAGAAAAAGTGGCATTTAAATAAGTACTTCAATAAAATAAGTAAACGTTGTCTTTCTTCTAACAGTATATATTTAAAATCGAATACGTCTTATACTTACTCCTATGGCACATTCTACTCCTGTTGCACATGCAATCTTGCTATTGACGTCAACATAACTTAATTTTTGTTATTGGTCGCTATAATACGGCTTTCCTCTTCTCCAATGCATCCTTCAAATATTAGTTCCAACAATTCCCTGTTGAGAAGCGAAGAATAAAATATTGTTCATATCTAACGTCTATTTAAGTTCGAGAGAATTGCCTTAGGGAAATTGCCTTTACGAGTTATTTATAGGCTAATCGAAAACACCGTGCAAAATTAGATGCTTCAATCTCCATGAAACTTCATAGGGAAATATTCTAGACCCAATATTTCTAATGTAACCTCTTTCAAAAAATCTTACAAAACAAAATCATTTTTCTTCAGTGATGACAGAATTATATTTTCTTCAGAAGTTTTTATTACATTTAGTATAATTTTTAAGTATTGACTGCTATATGTACACTTCGAGGTTCGTCTGTCAGAAGGATAAGTTTGTTTTTGTTTATTTAATTCTTTTTTTTTTCATTTAAGTAATAACTTATTTATTATGTTTTCCAATTTAAATTAATATTAATAATTAAGTGATTATTGCAAACTTGCTGCGATTCAAATAGAGCAATTCTCATTCCGATTAAAAAATATAGTAAGTACTCGGAAAAAAATCAGACGTTGCACCGAATACTCCATCTCGTATACGTACCAGAACTTTACAGCTATGGCATCTGGACATAAAGTGTTAGTACTTACTCTTGGATCAGAGCCACTCATTTATTTTTATAACTAGCCTTAGACCTCGCCTTCACTCGCATCAAATGGCCATCGCATTTGAAGGAGATTAATAAAAAAATATATAAACTGAACAAACGTACGTATTATTCAACTTATACTTTATTTATATGTAGATTTATTATTATTATTATATTATGTAATTGATATGTGTTATGGTATTTTTCCAGGTCATGTTCTCTCTGCTTTAAAATTCCATACAATTCCATACAAATACATCCCTTTGCTTGCTTGCCGGTTCGCTATTTATATATTTCCAAGCAATGCTCGTATAATCTAAAATGTTGAACGCGAGCACAATGATCTCACATCCGCTCTCAGCCCGCACAATGCTATCAATCTACCTACTGACGACGAAATTTATATTATATTATAATTTAAACGAACAAACACAATGACTTGTTGTTATATAAGTATCATATCAAGAGATTATGTATATCTTGTTCTGATTCATTTGCTTACTTTTAATATGGACAGGAATTTGAATTTTTTATTCGAATGGAAAACTAATAAGATTTTCTGTGTTTAGCCAACTAATAATTTTATTGATTTACCCTAAATAAATTTGTATGTAAATAATCACAAATAAAAAAAACAACGAGAGCAAATTTTTTAAAATTTACTTTGTGAAATGATTTGTTTTGGTAGCACAGACGAGATTTGTAAAAAAAATTTTTTTTTGTACATTTGAAAATAATAATGCAATTATATATTATATATTAATTATATAATGAACATATAAAAAACGCTAAAAAACCATAACTGCTTAATAAACTGCGTACCAAACCTGACCATACAAAAACCTAAAACAGTATTTACAATAACTTTAACTAAAATTGTAGTGTACTAACACTTAACAAGTAATAAACCAAACACTGAAATAGTACGACCTTGTGGGCTCTGATTAGTATTTGTCGTGCATCCCGGCGTGGCCTTATCACCGCGATTAGAAGTGCGCATGCGCAGCTGTCAGTACTGTCAAGCACGTTAATTGCAAACAAGTTGAATGATTAATATAAATGGGGAAAAATTCTTATCTCTTATTTAAGATCGGTACCGAATTGATAACTCTTCAATAACTAGATATACAAAAAAAAATGTAACACAAGTAGTTGCTAACGAAATATTATGAGCTGCAACATAATTACTATATATCCTACTATATTTTATCAACTCTCATGAACAATTACTAATAATAATTAGCCATAATGCGATTTTCAATTAATATGTAACGACATGTCTATAAAATAAAATATCTAATATCTTAATCGTAACAAGACTTTATTTATAAATTGCTCTCCATCCTCATTTCACCAATCCTCAATAGTTAGCCAACGTTGATTGACTGCGTCTATGGAACCGAAAAACCTTTAAATTCCGACTTCTTTTATATTCTCCTGGTCTTATCTATTAGCACCCCTTTTATAATAGTAAATGCCAGCTGTCTGTAATTAGGAGTCGACCAATATAGAAAAAAATATTACCTTCTGCCTATATTAATTAGAATTATAAATAAATGCCAAATATGTACAAATATGTAACATGGCGTTCACGTCTTGATTCTACTTGCTAAGAGCTCATGAGTAAGAATCTTGAATGGGTTTAATGCTCGTTGGTCAAAATCTGATAAAATTGACATAAATATAGCCGGATTTAATATTATCCGTAATAGTAGTTATGGAACACGAAAGTCTAAATACAATGAAATAGAAACATTTCTCCACATCATTTAGTAAATAGAAAATATGTAAAAACATTTGGCATAATCTTTGGATCGCTGCTTAACTTAGAAATACATTTAAAAGAAATATCTCTTAAATGTTTAATTCTTTGAATTCAATTAATATCAATTTGGTATTGTTATTATTAAATAATTATTATTGTTTTATTTTATGATACGTCACTTACATATGTATAATATTTTGGCATAGCACAATAAAATATTACAAAAAGTTATTTTAAAAAATCGCATAAACTCTATTTAAAAAAGTGTCTAGTAAAAGTATTAAAATTTTATATTTTATATAAAGCCTAGCTGTAGACATTCGACAAGAACTCAGTACTGCCAACCTCTCAAAGATCGGATGAAAACAGTTATATAGCAAACTTTGGTAAGATTACTCAGAGAGCCGTATGTCCGAACATTGGCATCTTTTGTATGACAGATACCTTTTCTCAAGGGTGACAACACTATAACTATTGTAAATAAAATACAATGTACTGACAGCACTAATCACATAAATTAAACAATATAATGCCTTTTGTAAAATGATAAGGCAAACAAGAATAAAACTGTTGTAATAATTACCGGCTTCCGTTACATAATATCACCTAATATCAATTTGACATTGTCTATAACAATATGTTATACCAGGATACGATAATGAAAGACAAAAGAGGTCAATAGCCGATGTATTTCCGTTGCGATATTTAATTAAACTTGTATGTTCCCACGTCTGTTTGTTCAAAGTCCTATTATAAACAATTGCTAAAAATCAACTTTACTTAATTAATTATCATAACAGAGGCACTCGTACAAACGTTTCCCTCTAAATTACGCACCCAACAGCATTTAAGGAATAAAAACATTTATGTACATTTTAAGGGGTTATTATAAAATTTTAGACTGAAATTATATACTAAGGTCCAAAATACAAATAGCCGATGTTTAAAAAAAGCAACCGGGCCAAAAATGTCTAACGTATATTGTAAACTTATGGAGCAAAATATCGATAGAATTCCTATTCTGTCGATATTTTGGTATTGGTTTGGGGTCCTCCCCAATAAACCAACGTAATCGAGAAGAAGATAGAGGGACAAGAAGGGGAAGATGGATTTCAAAAACAATGACTGAATTCAGCACAAAACCGTCATATGTGGAAAAGGAAAGAAACATTAACCTTTTAATTTTCGTATAAGAATGTTTATAATCCAATCCATCTAATCCGTGTAGCAATAGTTCCATCGTGGTACTCGTGAAATCTTAAGGTTAGAGGAAAATCTTTACAGCATAGGACGTTTCGACACATAGAAAGAAATAGGTAAAATTTATCACAATCATTTTTGATTACACTCATCAAAAGTATGAAGTACGTTTTAATGTATTTCTCTGCAAAGTGAAATTTATTATATTAACTTTTTTAGATTGATTATTTATAGTGAGTTTCAAAATTTAAGTAAAGAATATTGTTTAAATTTCGATAACAAAAAAAGACAATTACCAATAAGGATTTGTATAAAATTGAGTAAAGTCGTTTTGCCAAAATCATTATCGGCATCGTAACTGTAAACAATTACATTATTATGGAGAGACGATGAAAGTTATCGCAGTGTTGGAAGATGGTTCCAGGCAATTTATTGTAGCCAACGCTTTTAGCACTACAGAGAACGTCATAAACCGCCTCTAGACACGCTATGGCATCACAGGCAGCGTAGCCAAGAGACATGAAGGATGATCTCGCACTATAACTCGCAAACAGGACCAAAACATCGAAAATACTGCTCGTACCTTGACCGCCATGGTGTTGATTACGAGACCCCACTGCTTCTCAGGCTTGCTAAAAACGATCAAACTAGTCAAAATTGTGTATAATATTTTGTTATTATAACGTTATCGTTAAGCAGCTTATAATTATATAACAATAATTATTTAACAATAATGGGTATGATAGTAATTATATAACAAAAATATATTATTGTTGTATAGTTATACCTGTCTAGTTATACAATTTATATATTTAATACAGTTCCAATCGTCTAAGACTCTAAAATCTAAGCAATACCTTAATGTTGCCCCTAAAAAAATAATCAGCTTATTTGTCAGCTGTCACAATAACTCAAAAGTCAAAACATCAGTCAAAGGTTAATATTAAATGTTATTTACTATTTTGTAAAGTATCTATTTTGCTAATCTAGTAACTTTGTGCAATATATTTTATAACAGGACAAATCCTAAACTGAGTAATTAAATCATGGGACTGCTAACTTTCAGTGTGCTTAAAAAGATCAAAATAAAATGTTTACTACATAAATTTCATAGAACATTTTCTACCGAAGTTGGTTCACAGACACAGATCATCACTGAAAGGATTACAGGTTTGTTGTCGCTTTTATATTGAGCGGTAACGCCCTGCGGAAACAAGTATACCATTAAGAAGTAATACCAACTATTAAAACAAGCAGACTTTAATTTTAACCCTCTTATTTTGGATGTCTGTTAGGTGACTCAAACTACATCGACTTCCTGCCATCATGGGGTCCGGAGCAGGAGGCAGGGCTGCGTTCGGAGGTATTACGACACATGCGCGTCTTGCCGGGGTTTGTGAACGAAGAAGAGGAGAAGGCGCTGTTAGCTGACGTGGAGCCGCAGCTACGCCGCATGCGGTACGAATACGACCACTGGGACAATGTGAGTTCCAGAGTTAAAGCTTCATCACATCATACTTTTGACTTATCATTCCATATCACTGGTAAGACATTATCTTTTACGCAAAGGAAACACTACATAAACTGCCTTTCTTATTATTTTTCCTAAATGGTTCGTTTTCGTAGTCTGTATCATTAATAATTGATTTATATTAAACAGAAAACTATAATCTGAAGTTTCTTAAGTGTGGTGTGTGTGCCTATTTATCAAACTCAATGTTCGCCTTTAGTATTTTCCACTTTCCAGTTTTTAACTTCATTTAACCAAATCTCCACAGCTTTGTGTAACTGAATTGAAAGATCACATTTGTTTATTAAACGGGCAACATTAATGATGCTCTCCTTTTAAATTTTTCTTTCAAGATAATGATAATTTTTATGCTTATTTTTGCTTGCTCTTTGAATAGTTTTATAAAAAAATACTATTTAGCTAGTTAGGGTTTTACTTGCTGCAATTGATCACTGTTGTTCATTCCAATGTTTAGTATATTTTTAATTTACAAGCCATGTCCTAGTAATCTTATAGATTGTTTAATTTTTCAGGCAATCGAGGGCTATCGTGAGACAGAGCGCGATTCGTGGAGCGCAGCGAGTGAGGAGGTAGTGTCTCGTGTGCGCCGCGTGTTCCCTGCAGCCGCAGCCCTGCTGCCGCGCGTGCACGTATTGGACCTCGCTGCAGCAGGACACATCAAGCCACATGTGGATGCTGTTAGAGTTAGTACCTGACTTTTACTTCAGAGAAAATATTTATTTCGATTTTGATGCATTTCACAAAACTATTACTATAAACTATAACTATAAATATTTGAAATTAATTTATTGCATAAATGAATTTAGATCATTATTATTGAATTGTTCTGATGCAGTTCTGTGGCGACACGATCGCGGGTTTGTGTCTGTTATCCAGTGCAGTAATGCGACTGACACACACGCAACAACCACACCTGGAAGTCGACGCTTTTCTGGAAAGGCGCGCCCTGTATATCATGAGGTGTGTTATGACGGCACTTGTGATATTTTTTTTTGTGGCAGACATTTTACACATGGGTGAAAGGGATATCTGATGACATTTTAAAGTTAAATTCATTATGTCAAGCCATCATTTCTATCTAAGTCTACATCAGAACTGGTAATTTTCTAATTCTATCAAATATTTGTAGAAGTATTATATAACAAATGAGTATTATTATGGTCATCAGCGGTGTGGCGCGCTACGAGTTTTCTCACGCGGTGCTTGGTGGAGAGAACAGCACGTTTCGTGGCTCGAGAGTAACTCGCGGACGACGCGTCGCCGTCATCTGCAGAGAACAACCACCGCCGACCAGCACACCTTAGCTCTATGATATATACCTACGAAATGCTCCTTGGCTGTAACCACAGACTACATTAGTCTACTTAACAAAATATTTTACTTATTTTATCCTATCACAATTACTGTTTTGTTATTGATTTGAACTAAATTACTTATATTGAATAGATAGACAAAGATATTTTATAAGAAAGTGCCTTTATAGAATAATCTGCTTTTTAATGCATAACAACAAACAAAATAAGTGTAGGGACATAGTTTGTTTTAAAAAAGATATCCCATTTTGTGACATTGTACCACAAAAAGTGTATAAAATTGTAGTTATTCAGGTTTGATTTATTAGTTTTGTTGATCCAAATTCTAATTATAACTAGACTTGAAAATAACCTCAATTAAGATATAGTTTCAACAAAGAAATAATGAAGAAATCTAAGTATTTACTGGTTTACAACTTTTGTTTTTACATTATATGTGGAAGTCAATAGTATTAGTATAAGTATTTATTTAATTCGTATTGTAAATTAGTTTACTTGTTATACATTTGAACTGATAATAAAGTGTTACAATTTGTTGTCAACAAGTTATTTGTTATGTAACATTATAGAAAGTTCAAGAGTAATTTAATATATTTATTAGAAACCTAAAATACATCGTAATATGTGAATTTTTTTTCACTATTTGGTCGCAGTCCATTTTCAAAATAGCAGAGAGGGTAGTTTTAAGGATCAGTGGTCGTCGTAGTCGTCGAGCGCCTCCAGCTCGAGGTACTCCACGTCTCCCTCCGTGGCCTCCGGTGATGCACGCCACTCCGCCTCCTCCTGCCAAACAAGTCCTTGTTATATACGGTACCTTGTGCATTATATAAATCGAAAATGATGGTGACATACCTGTTGCGTCTCCCGGCGGTGGACGCGTGCGTGACGCTTTAATGCGGCAACCGAACCAAACCTAGAAACATTAAGAACAAGAATTTTAAAAACGTTTTGTCCTTAGAGGTACAATTACAGTAACTGTTTTTTATTTTAAATATAGTTTCATTCAATTCAGTTTTAGGGTTTTGATGTTCGAAGTCTTAAGGAAATTTATAAATATAGTGAACTTTTATTAGTGACATTTTCCATACAATGAGATTATACAAATCCTTAGAAATATATTAAAATTAAATTGCAAATACTAATATGGTAAAAATAGTATTTGTACAATATTAGTATTTAAATTTGTATCACTCCATGAAAAATTTTAGTCTGTTTTGATATAATTTTTATTACCTCCCATAATGACGATCGATTCTTCCGTCTATTATTTATATAACATGCGAGTACGTACGTGCGCCCACAGTGACAGGTGGTTGAAGGTGGACGCTCCGACGTCGGCTCGGGCGCCGCCCCTGCGTGTTGCTTGCGAATGTGAGACAACAGGTCGCCTCTGTTAGCGAAGCGCAGTATGCAGGCGTCGTATCCGCACACGAAGCGTTCAGCTCGTCGGTGCGACAGCGCGTGAGCGGCCAAAGCGCCGCGGCTCGCGCTCGGGGCAAAGCACTGCGAGCACAAGAAGGGCGGGGAACGAGCGTGCGTCGCGGCCACGTGCGCGCTCAGAGCGCTGCGGGAGGCGGCACGAGCGCCGCAGCCCGCCGCCGGACAGCGCGCGGCACAAGAACCACCAGCCTCATGGCGACGGAGCTCAGAAGCACTCTGCGAGATGATTTAAACATCAAAAGTTAAATTAAACTCCAAAAGAATATGTATTAGAGGCTATGAGGAGACTGACCGGAAATGCGGCCTGGCACAGGCGGCAGACACGCGCAGGTGCGTCGTGCTCGGCGGCGTGGTCGCGCAAGGCCTCTCGACGAGCGAACTGCGCCCCGCACGTCCAGCACGAGTGTCGCGCACCGCCCGGGTGGGAAGCAGCGTGTGCGCGGTACGCGGCAGCGTGCTGTGATTGGATATTGCACGTACTAAGTACTCGGCCAGGTCAAATATGATAATATACAAATTTTTACTAATTATACAAATAATTATAGGTATTATAAAACTATATTTACTAACTTTTTATTTCTATCAAAATAAGATACACAGGAAATAATTTGTTTCAAATTAATAGAATTTTTAATAAACTATTAGTATTGCAAAATGGAATCAAATTAATTTGGGTAGATGAAATTTTAACAAAATATAGAATCAGGCTAACAAATTGACGTGATCTATACTGATTTTTAAAAGTATTTCATTAATTTTAACACGGAAATATGTGTATATATATACCCATCCATACATTATAATTATACACAATTCGCTCATATGTAACTTATTTAGGTTCTAAAATCTGTTTCTTGTATTTTACTTTTTTTAGTTTTTCTTTAATTATATTTGCTATTTCTATCCACTATTGTACAACACTTTGATAAATGTGGATTAAGTAAATCAAAAGACCACCATTATTGGCTTTGTTTTGCATATAAGAAATACTTATAACTTAATTACTAATTTTCATTTCTTTCCTTTATAAGGAAAAGAATATTATCAATTAAAATCTAATTCTTTTATTTAGTTGTGTTACATAAACAATAGTCATTGAAATATCAAAAAAGTGCTTTGGTTACATTTTGGTTCATTTCTAAATTAGCCTTGGGTCAGCACTGTTTGAAAATTTTAAATAAAAGCTCTAATACCTCAAACGACATAGGACAGATTGTGCATTGATAAACAGAATCGCCACAGGCATTTCTTGCTTTTTCTAAGTCCTCATCATCAGCAGCCGCAGCCGCAGCCAGTGCATCTCTCTCTACCATTATAATATCATCCTCGCTATACGCGCCACCGGAGTTTACCCCCGGACCTCCCACAACGATAAAAACATCTATTTTCTGTGTCAACTCGTGTAGCCTTCTCCTCAGAGCACGGATTTTCTCACTAAGTGGTGGAGCTGTTCTCGATCCTATAGCAGAACTGAATTCGTAGGCTTCCATTGCGCGACGTATACAACTGACACATAGTCTACCTTCAGGGACAACCTACAACAAGAAATTAAAAATTATGTTTATTCAAAAATAATTATTTATTAATAGAAGCCATTGAATAATTTACCTTGAAATTGTTTATTTGCAAAAGCATGGTCCGCAAAGACACTTGCATAGGAGGAGCACCCGCGTCGTGTTCCTCCGGGGTGAACAGATCGCCTCCGCCACCACAAACAGAACATGTTTCTGCTTCTACCTCTACCTTTAATACAGATGTAGTCATCTTATCTTATACTTATGTTTTTTAACAACGTATTTCATTTACTAATATAACATAATTCGAATAATGTAACTGTAAAAAGTGGATTCAGCTATCGGCATTAGCAATAACGAGCCACTCGCTTGTCAAAACAAAATACCACAGACATATAAATATGTACAGAATACTCAGTTTAGCTAAAGGTTATAGATAATGCAGATAAGCAATACAGATAACGGGTGTTTCAAATCAAATAGAAGTTATTAATTGTCATCATATATGCATAATTCGGTAGTAGATATTATTTGCTTCCCAGAAGTTAAAAAAATATAAACATACTAAATTACACAAATTGAATTGATCTGAACATACAACTTGAAATTTTTAATTAAAATAGTATTTAATCTTTGGTCTTGATATATCTTACTTCATAAGAAAAATAGCTTCGAAAGAAACAGTAGTATGTCAACCAATAATTATTGATTGATGATGATGATGATGAAACAGGTTAATAAATTGCAATGGTTTTTATCTATTTGATACTATTTAATATATATTATGAAGATACTGACAGTTTTCAGGTACGGTAAAAGCACTTTTAAATTATAATATTATATAATGTGTCTAAAACAGATAGTTTTGTACATCTTACCCCATTTGCGAATTCAGTATATAATACTCTATGGCTGGTAACCGCTGGGACAGTCAAAGACATGAAATTGTTAATTGTCATATGTCAGTCGTTTGACAAATGACATAAGTGCTCTGACCGCCATTATTTGTTTGTATTAAAATTTGGCGTTAGTAATAATTGAACTTTTCATCGTTTTCCATCCGTGAATTTTCAGATATTGCCAAATATTTGTTGTGAAACTGTGATACTTCATTATTAAATATGTCTATTGGGGTTCCTATTAAAGTACTTCATGAAGCCGAAGGCCATGTAGTTACCTGCGAAACAAATACCGGTGAAGTTTACAGAGGGAAGCTGATAGAAGCAGAAGACAACATGAATTGTCAAATGACGTTGGTAACAGTCACATATAGAGACGGACGAGTTGCTCAGCTGGAAAATGTATATATCAGAGGTTCAAAAATACGTTTCCTCATATTACCAGATATGTTAAAGAATGCCCCTATGTTTAAAAGGCAAGGGAATAAACCGACTGCTGGACGCGGCAAAAGTGCTATTTTACGAGCTCAAGGTTAGTTTCATTATATGTGATTTTATGGCTTTTCTTGTTTACAAATATATCTTTGAATTGTTATATATTAGTATCTCACACATATATTTATCCTACTTTCAAAAAGAATGATTACGTACGTATTACAAAATGTAAAGAAATACAAAGTATTATATATTATAAAAACATTTATTAAAAAGTTCTTGGTATTTCAAATATCAATATAATAATTACTGATGCTCACCATATACTTCATTATAGATAATTCACTAATTTATTTTCGCTTTATTACTATGAACTGTACATTACACATAAATATTTTATATTAATCCTTAATAAAAACTAATTAAATAATTAAATATTTATTATAAACTCAAACTTTGAAATTTAAAATGAAGCTGTTGTCCAATTTGGTAGATATAGCTGTCATGCTAAATTCATTCAAATTAGTTAATATAAATCATACTTTGATTATTTTTCTTTCTAAGAGCCCCCATAAATGAAAGTGACATAAAATTCTTCATTAAAATGTAAACTCAGTTCACAAGACTTTATTATACAAGATTACCTGATGAACCGTTACTTGATTTGAGTTTTGCTACTTAACAGTTACTCATTTGAAACATTCTTGATTATTGTAATGGTTAGCCACCCTTCCTGTTTGGAAAAAAGTTTGTGGATTTGATTCCAAAACAGGTGTTTTTTGTCAGATCCACAGATTGTTGATTTGAGTGTTTCTTGTCTTTTATTTCTATGTTTGTAGAATCCCATGCAAAAAAGATAGTTATTGTAATATAAGTTGTGTTTTTTTAAACTAGTCCATAAATACTGACCAAACTTGTTTGCTGTTTTCATAGAAGACACTTCTGATATTTTCACATATTATTCAATATTACTTTTTTTCTTATAGAAGTTAATGGAATAGTCCTATGTTAGATAAGGCATATTTATCTAGAATAATGTCTCATCTGAGTATTATTACCTTTCCGTTAATGTTTTGTTACTTTTAAAAACATGAAAAGAAATACTTGTTTCACTATTACTTGTATAATGAACAAAGTTTCAATACTAATTCTATGATGGTCTTGATTTTAATTTTTCAAAATAATATTGATTATATTTTTACAAAATAATATTTTAAATAAGTGTAATTTAGGTATATTTATAGGTTATTTATGTTCTGGTCACGGTGAGTGTTAACGCGATCCCGTGACGTCCCACTATGGCGATGAGGGCAACCGTTGGTTTTTTTAGTGGGTAGCCTTAAAAATGGCAGCGTCCTCTATGCTGCCGGGTAGTCCCACATAACCCCCCGGCCATCACCTTCTTGGCCGACGGGGTATCCGTAACGGATTTTTCCAACGAACAAAAAAAAAAAAAAAAAAAAAAAGGTTATTTATGTTCTTAATAGTATAAATTCACAAAATTCACACTATTAAATAAAAAATAACAATATTAAAAGGTTAAATGAAAATGTATGTATATTATACATATATACACATCTAAATACACTATACACATATGATACATTATACACTTGTAAATTATTTCAGCGGCAGGCCGAGGACGAGCTGGCGGTCGCGGTGGAGGGCACCGCGGTGGTTGGCAGGGTGGCTCCGGACCCTCGCGGCGGTAAACCAGCCACCGAACACATTGTACCTAAGCTACAGTCTTATTCACTCGCAGACTGGACTGTTTCTTTAATGAAGAATGAATAAGTGAATATTATTTAGGCAACATAGGTTTAAGTTTTCTGTCAATAATGTAAGATTTCTAACTGCCTATCCTTATATCAGTTTATATGTAATCAGAAGCTGACAATTGATCAGTTGCTGTATAAATATGGTGTTTAGTGACTTGTGATATAAGGTTTCAATAAAAATAATATTTAAGTATCCACATTTTTATTTCACACTTAACTAATTTCACCACACTTAAACAAATTGTACACAATACTTGTTAGGCTCTGTATATTCTTGATAAATAAATTATATATTATGTATAATATATACATGAAAAACAGTTAAACTAATCTCAATAGTTTTGTAAGAGAAGACCATGTTAGTCAAATTAGTCAATGATGATTTAATTAAATATTAAAAGCTTGGTCAATAATATTATTTTTCAATAACACGCAAGCTTACCTCATCCCTTAAAATAATCTTATAAATATTTTAATTATTGCATTGCTGCGGGGAACAAAAATCAGTCTTATCTAAAGATTGTATTTTATCTTCATTTAGTCGGTTTGGTGGTTTCTTTCTGAAAAGTAGGGACACTTCCCTGTACAGTCTCTGCGCTGGTAGCTCAACCAGCAACGCCAGTGGCAGAGCAGCCACGTACGACACCACCGCTACACCAAACCATCCATATATCTGAAATGTTTTTTGATCTAATGACAATATAATACAATTTAATTTATTTACATTGAGACGCCTTCCATAATTCTTGAAATTGGGAAAAGTTTTAAGCATAAAATTTCATATTATTATTTTATTGTACAAAGTTACGGTTGGTACTCGAACCCGGGAACGGTAAATTGAAATTTGAGTTAAAAGATCTTGGGTTCGTACCGCGTACTGTCGGTCGAGGTGCGCGGGCGTGGGACGCGTCGCTAGCAGTGTCTTGTTGAGCGGCATGTGCAGTAACAGCGCCCCGAATGACAGGCGGGCGAGTGCCGCGCTGCAGTGGGACAGCCACGTGCGCCACGGAGCTGCGTTCAGTAAACAATTAATGAGATATCAAGCCTGTCTTAAATAGACATCTGTAACACAAAATGTGCAGAAAAATTGAAGATTTTCGGTGAGTGTAGAGTAGACCAGTACCCGAATTTCGGACTGATAAATACAATTAATTGTAGCTAAAAAATTATATTAAAACAGCTATAATATTTTCCAAGTGGTAATAGGTACAGCAGTTTAATTCACAAATAAAAGTATATACATTTAAACTTACACTTCACCCCATGTATGGCCCCAAGAAGCGCGACAGCGACGCAGGCTGCGAACACGGGTCGCTCGAGAGCTGCAAGTAGCGCAGCAGCAGCTCGAGGCGGTGGACCGGAGCCCAACACGCGTGGGGACAGCGCTGCCCACATCAACGCAGCTGGGGCGCCCAGCACAGATACCCAGCGGAACCACTACAACTCACAATATTAAGAACCAGAAATACCTTAACATCAAAGATCTTTGTCCATAGCTGAGATTAGAGCTATCCTGTCCCGGGTATACTATTTCGATACAAAAAACTAATTGTTTTCTGTCCGATCTGTAGATTTTACCGTTTAGGAGCGCCTAGTGCTCGCACTAAAACTAGTTTTTACCTCAAAAGACAAACTCGTTATTAATCTTCTCGATCGCGTAAAAGTAAACGATTTCTATGAAATAAGAGCAACGCCATCTAACGGAAGTAATACGGTACTGTAATACAAATGTAAGATAACGCTAACAAGATCGAGTCGTCTAAAAAACACGCACTCGGCACAAGAGACTATGATTGTCTATGAAATAAATGTGTTTATTCTCAGCCACTAGGTTAATCTAAATATTGCAGAATCACAATCAAGATCAGCACAATTTAATCATAACTTAATTACATTTTCTTTCATAACGTTAAACCACGGAGTTCTAATTAAACGCAATGACATATTTCTTAGTTATTATTGCAACAGAAAATCTTCATCTAAATGAATACATAACTTTTTTCTGACATTTTCACCTACTTCTTCATGTAATAAGCCATTAAGGAAAAATAAACATAGGATTATCAATATATATAACACACTAAAAAAATACTTCAGTACAAGACTGTATCGCTTCAACAATTACAGGCGGCAGACGACGGATTTTTTAAATTTCGGTTCTGTTCGGTTTTAAAGCTCAGATTCTGTATTTCCTTTATAAAGAAATTGTAAAATAAATGTACCGAATGTTGTATAGACAATAAACTATCATGAGGACAGGCGGACTGACAGAATTTTGCCTTTAACAAAAACTTAAAAAAAGGGTTATCCGCTATAGATTATGTAAATGTTTGGTCACATTGGTTATTGCGACAGACCTTTGCGAGAAATAATTAACTATAATAGTATTAACCACAACTGAAAATTAAGACCATTTTGTATTAAAATAATTAAAATATAAATAGGCTATAAAAATAGAACGTGTTTATCTTAAATAATATATTTATTCGCTCGGTCGCTTGTCCGAACAACGTTATATAATAAGTACTTAAGCAATGCGTCGTGAACTGTAGAATTTACGGAAAATGTAGTGATTACGGCGGAAGTGACTTCCCTGTGACAACATTTATTGAGAACAAATTACAGGTTTAGAAAATTATCTAAATATACTTCAATGTTTGAGTTTCTCATGACAAATAAATAAGTGATGGTAAAATATTCTTATGTAAATATTTCTAATTTAATTGAATGATCGTTATGGGTTATATAATGGTAGATTGATGAGTGCTTCAACTTTATACAAATAATAATAAATATAGGACAAAATAATTAGGTAATATTAAGAAAATCTAACTTTAGATCTGTTTCCCAATACATAACCAACTTTAATAGCCGTTACCGAGCAGCCATCCGGATGACGCAAGCTAGCTCAAGTGAAAGTACTAGACTAACTGGACCTAAATCCCTTTACGTTTAAACGGTACAAATTCTATGAAATGTAATACAGATGAGGTAACATTTTACTGGTTTATTTCAATCACGCATATTGTTTCATAAATAATATACACAATTATAACATACAATTTGATTATTAATATTTTTCTCTGTGATATAATAAATTTGATCAACTATACATAATTTATAACAAATTTTCCTATAAATGTGTGAATATCACGGTCTTGTCGGTGATACATTAATTACACATATTGTCTTTTTTCAATTCACGGCCATTGCTTTCCGCTTAGACCCACATCCTTTGGAACTGTGCAGCTAGAACCTGACATTTCCTTACGGTATTTTATAATTAACACATCAGTCCTTGTTTACAAATAAATAGCAGCCGTATTCGTTCATACTGTTATAATTATACTTCATAAATATCTATAAAATATATGTTAAATATTATGACAAAAATTTATATATTTATAGTATATAATTTCAGTATCGGTATGTCGTGAACTGACCGGTCGTTGCAGGGCTGCGGGCGCGCGGCGCGGTGCGTGCGCCAGCAGCAGGCCCGCCAGCGCGCCCGCTGCGTTACCCAGCGGGGACTGGTACAGCACGTTAAAGGATAAGGAACCACCGTACTGCAGACGCACTGACCTGCGGACGACGAGTGTCCTCTTCATTACTTGGATATGAGAGCCATATCACGAGTATTATTATTGTACTGACTCGGGGCTGTGCACGACGAAAGTGGGCACCAGACTCCAGGCGTATGAAAGCGCCGCCAGCCCTACGATCACGCTTACGAACAAAGCGATTAAGACGCGCACGGCACAGCGCCGGCCCCGCAGGAGCAGCGTCAACCCCAGTGCAAGCGCGTACAGCTGCATGTCAGCCGCTAGGTACCTGATCGCAAAAATGGATAAAATCAATGTCCATAGAGAATATGACAAGATTCTCATGTCTCATGTTGTTTTATAAATACATAAGTAAGTATAAGTTGTGTTTGATTTTTACCTTATGAATTTGTGGTTCTATCTCGAATTCAGTTCAGAATATCAACTCTTCACGGAACTCACCAAGTCTGTATGAGACACTTGTCGTCCTTCATGAGTACGTTATTGAGGTACAGAAAGTGCGTCCACCACTTGCGGGCGCACACAGCAGCTTCCGTATGCACCAACGGTACCCACTGCGGGCCAGTGCCTAGCCGCCACCACCATGATGCAGAGAACCATACCACCAGGAAGTAGCTGGGGCTAATTCTAGATAAGCAATGAGTTACTTTTAGATCTTTAAGAATATATAATTAGATACTGCTCTTACATGATGTAAGCAAATATACCATGAACACTTACCTGACAATCCTGTTAATCATAGTGTCGAAGAAGGTGCGGAATGGAGGGAGATGATCTTTGTGCTGTAATATTTTTTGGGCAAGAAGAAAACTCGCCATCAGGAAAAATATTTGCACTACCAGGGTGCTGTTCGTCATCAAAATCACGTCGCTCTCGTGACGTAACTATATATTCAGAAAACCTTAAAATATTTTGACTATAGAAGATATTTAGAATAATTTAATATAAAATACAATTTCACCTGTTCATAAAGTCTTGTATCCTCGACATAGGAGAGGGTGCCGAGCCAGCAGACATGTTCTATGATGACGCAGAGCATGCAGAAGACCCTCAGGCCATCGAAGGAGCGCAGGTCGAGCACCGTTGAAGGATTCGGGGCCACCAACGCCCGCCATGACAGTCGGACTGACCACGACAGCGCCCATCCGTAACCTACGATAAATGAACTGATCTAGACTGATAAAGAAAATTAACAATATTGAACTCTAGACGCCTACCGGGTGAATAATTTTTTTATCAAAATTGAAACACTATTAAAGCATTTATTAATATTGGGTTTTCTTTCGTTAAACATTCAATTAGGTAAAAATATTTAAAAACTGACAAAGGTGAAATTAAAGTAACCTGTAAGATATAATAGGAGGTATATAACTACAAATTTGTAATATTGACATCGACTCAAAATAGTCTATTTTACATATTATGGTACGTATTCATAGCTTAATAATCTATGATTTAATCAACAAACACCTTAGTGAAGGGAATTTCTCGTTTATACCTTTTTAAACACTTCTTCCCACCGGAAGACTGGCCAGCACCAGTGGACGGTTCAGTTGGGAAAGGAGTTGCGCAAGCGCACTGCGGCCGCGTTCACGTAATAGACAACAGTACTCTTGTAAATATTGATACTCCAAATTATGGTTTACTTAATTACTTCTTGTAATAGTATTTCACAATCAATGTAAATAAATTAAATAGAACTTTATTTATGTCTATAAAATTTTAATAATGTTCATAACATTACTATTAGTTATATGCCTTATATAAAATAACAGCAAACATTAATTTATAATCGTACTTTGTATATTAAACTTAATAATAAGTGATTGGTTCAAATCCAACGAACCAAGACGATCTCGTGTGTTCTTAAACCTCGAACTAGATATTGATAGATCGGAAACAAAGCGATTTGAAGTATAGACTCATTCATTACATACTCATATTATAAAGAACAGAAAATATGACATTTGAATACAGCACTTGAAATTGATGATTGATGTATTATTCCGTTGTGCAGAGTAATTCCGTGTATGAACTTATCTTTACTGATATAAAATAATCAAAATAAGGTTAATGTTTTTTTTTGCATTAGCGCATTAGCGCGGCGGACATTTTGTTTACCCGTGTGATGCTGTCAGTACGAGCGTTAGTACCGACTCTGAGATGAGTTCAATTGAAAAAAATATATATTTTTTCTTAGCAACCTTTTAAGCAATCTTACCCCATATATAAGTTATATTGTTTCATTAATAAATTTATAAGCTCTTTAAAAAAAAAAATTTGACTATTTACGCAAAACATACTTTTTACTATAAAAAAACATCGACTCATATCGTAGCAGTACATCCCCTCACTAAATTCTTCTAGGCGTTATGTTATACGCATAACATTTTGCTGATTTTTTCTTTCTATTATAATTTATTTGTAGACTAAAACATTTTGATTGTGCTTAATTTAATTTACTACAGTTATTATACATCACGAATGTGGTATAGCTAAAAACGAAAATATAATTTGTAAATCGTGTCAAGTCTCAAGAGAGAAACGAAACGTTAATGACAGTGTCACCCGCACCATCCTACATGGCACCAGGTATAACCGATGTTGATGACTATTTCCCCAATTTCATCCACATAAAGGAAGGATAAAATTATAAAATATCTTTTTTTCCCTTTGAAAGAATAAATAATATTAAAGATAATATTAATTAATTATTATATAGATATGGATAATTAATTTCCTTATTTTATTATTATTATAATCTTTACGGTTTTAGATCGAATATTATATTCTCCTTTCGGAAAAATAAATGAATATTAAAAATAAAATGTTCAGTTGTAAATTGCGTGGTAAAAAATAATCATAATATTATATTGCTTTTCCTTCTTTGAGATATATTTCATAAATTTTCAATCAAATGGAATTTCACAATTTTATTCGTATTAATCGTTTTTATTGAGTAGTTTTTACTTTATGGAGTACTTTATATTCTTAGAGAAGGCTTCATTACATCTTCATTTATCTTCATATATCTTCATATATTATAGTTAGTTAAGTATGGTAATTAAGTATAGTATCAAAATAGGCCTTCCTGACTCTTCAAATTGACGTACACAAAAGAAAGAAATAAATAAATAGTTAAAAATATACAAACCTTTTCTGACATGATCTGATAGCATTAAGTCCAAGGTAGTGCTGATGACGGCGAAGGCTAACAAAGCTGCCACCACACCCGCAAATGCCTGTTCATTTATACTCAGAGGCGTATACTCAGCACCTCGAGTGCAGTAATCCAATTTGTACAACCGTGCTGACAAGTTGTAGGACTCCATGGTGCTTGCGTTTACGCAAGAAGCGAACCTTACAAATTTGATATAGATAAAAACAAGCTTTTATACTGAGTACATGTATCTATGAGAGGGGTTACCATGTGTCCATTGAAGTGGTCTGATGTGATCGACAGGACCGGGATAGACAAAGTCCTCGATGGAGTCGCGTATGGTTGAAATTATCCACCCAGTTAGCAGAGTATCGCTGTAAATAAATATTACTTTTTATTTTAAATTTGTTATTTAAGCAAATAATTATACCTGATGGTCTACAATGAACACAATGACCTACAACCAACTCTTAAAACTATCATAAAATAAAAAGTTTTGTTTCAATATTACAATAATATTACTTTTTAACACTATTGATTTGAATATATGAAAATTGTTCTTCAAGTAACAATTTCAATTACTTATTGACGCTTCTGATGAGAATAGCAATCAGTAATATCTCAAAAAAAATCGAACCCCAAAAATTTTGTTAAAACAATTTTGTTTTACAGATGTCGTAGTAGGAAAAAGTGTATGTAACTTCTTAAGTGTTGTGAGGTCCCAAGAATAGCAGTATATATATATATTTATTGTGAATAGGCCAGCGCTTGACCAGAAATCGCCTGATGGTAAACAAATCAGTGGCCAAAGATGGAACCGCTTCACTCTTGATTAAAAGAGACCCAGGCTTAAGTAACAGTAAGTTTCTCTGGAAACAAAGAAACTCACTGTTACTTCAGCTTACATAAACCATAGTTACATTCAACTGTCTTCCTTAAGTTAATAATGTTTAGTAATATTGACCGCGCCGATAATGCATTACGAAGTCCAATCGGAGCGGAACTCTGATGAAACTATTTTAAATTTTCCTTTCTATAAGCATATTTCAATGATGTTCCGTAAATATACCTAATGTCACATCGAGAACTATATAACATATTCTAAAGACATTAAATAATATCAATATTATTTAATATGTTTTTAATTTTGTTTACATATTGATTGATAGATTTATAATCTATGGTTAAAACAGCTGACACCTTTAATATTTATTTTCCTTCACATTAATTGAAAAAAAATACCAACATTACTCACACCATTGTAATTATATCTGTGAAGTTTCTCCAAATCGTATCCAAACGAAGAACGATTTTTTAAGCTAACCTCTATGTTATATATAAAGGTTACAGTATTTGGGGAATAGAGAAATTTTTACGTTCAAAAAAATATTTGTATAGATCAATCGATGTGGAATTTTATACTGAACCTAAAAATCCAACACTCATGACAAGCCAAAACTTTCTCTAGAAGTTATGAGGGAAAAACTACAAATAATCTTTAATTTCTTAAAGACTAACATTTTGCAATTCTAGTTGAGCGAAGTTCTCTATAAGATACTTTTCTGCAACCTTTGTGTGAGCATAAATGATAGACGGTATGTTCGAAAATTTCAAAATTTTGCACACTGATAGTCTAAACATTTTTTTTTTAAATATTCTATGTCGTTGAGGAATAATCGCGAAAGACCTAAAATCCCATCCACTTCAATGGAATAAATTTTTAGCGCAAAAGTTTCGCGCAAAAAGTTCGCGCAAAAGGTTCGCGCTCCTACTATAAATGACTGGTAAACGAATAACTGGTTTATATGCTAATTATCAAACAATTCGAAGTTTGTGTCAATCCACCTGCATTGTCCGGAACAGCGTGTGATGTCCTTCCGCAGAGAGCTCGAAGCTGCCGAGGCAGTATGCACTCCGCGTGGCCAGACACCCTGCGTACTCATCCAGGTGGAACAGACGAGGCATTGCGTAATATTCCTCATCTAAATTATAAAAACATATATTCTATAACACTAATTACCGAAACAAAATAAGCTAGAAAAAATAATCCACAATTTATTAATTTATATTTGAAAATTATATTTGATATTCCAACAATCAACTTTTATCTGTTACAACGCTATCGAATTTATTAAAAAGCACATAAAAAATAAAAAGCTACATAATAAACGAACGTTATATTTATATTTTGGACGCGCTGATCAGTACATATGAAAATATATTTTTAGCTTAAATTGGTCTTATTTTTTAAAAAAGAAGTTTATTATTCCGCATGAAAATATACTAACCAGCAGTTACAGACAAAAAGCCCATATCACAAACCTTATAAAAATATAAATAAATAATATACTAAAAACAATAATAAAACATTAATTAAGAAATTGTTTAAAAAACATATTAGCCTTGTAATGCTTATTTCGATTGTTAATAATTATATAATAAAAATAACAATAAGTCATCAAAATGGAGACGGTATTGGTTCAAATCCTTCCTGTCTTCCTGATTTTTATGTATATTATTTAAAAAAATACCAATACACAAATTTACTTAATTATTTTAATGGCTTTGTTATTTGCCTATAATATAAAATCTATTTAATTTAAACAAAACAGATAAGGAAACAAAAAAAAAACAAAAACAAATCCACAGCATATAAATGTAATGCATCTAGAAAATTAAATTTTAATTTCAAATACGATTTCCAATAATTTTCAAATTCGATATATTATTAAACTTGTTCTTACGTCTATTCATTTATTACTTATATATATATTATTATTATTTCTAAATGTGAAATACTATAATTATTGTCTGATCTTCAAGAGATTAAAGTGAATGTCTTGTGACAGATGTTTCCGTATATTATCTAGCATCTGTCAATGCAATATAGAATTTAAAAGTAATATTCTGTGAGCTACTTGTCAAATAAATCTTATATTAAATATTCTCAATTAGTCAATGAACTACCGAAAATACAGTAGATATTATTGAGCAGTCTTCGTAACAAAGAATATCCTAAACTTATAATTTCCAGATCAATTGTTTAATTATTTTAATAGCCTTCGTACGAATATCTTATAACGGTCTTAATTTTTTTGATAATTATTAAATATTAATTCTTTACCTACCACTAAGATTATAAATAATATCTTCATCCACCATCGCGTGTGCCTCTAGGGTTGGTGCCACTATTTTATTTTTACCATTGTCACTATATTTTAACCAGCTGTCGTTGTATATACTTTTAATATTGCCTTGATCGTGTATATTTTGGTCGTCGAATGCACTGGCGCATGCGCAAAGCAGCGCTAGGAAGAGCGCGCGGGCAGGCGTCATGGCGTTCACTGCACACTGCAGCGAGACTTGCATAACTGTATGACTGTTTTGTGGTGTGGTTAGGTTGCATAGGCTTAGTTGAAAAGGAACTAGTAATTTTAAAGGTTTCTTGTACAAATTGAAATTATTTAACACATGTTTGTTATACAGATTGTACTTTTATATACATCAAATACACCAATTTTGTATTTTTAAAGTTGGTTCATCTATTTATGAGAATTTATTTTTTCAGATTTTGCGATAGAATTAAAAGTTATTTTGAAAATAACTACACGGTATTGACCTTTAAAATTCGATTCAAAAAATTCGATTCAAAAATACTGTTGGTGCTAAAAGTGGTGAATACATTTTACTGCAACCAACCCCATTTAATGCTATCTTGAATTGCAACAACAGTTCACTGCATAAATACATTTTAGGCACTTCCATACCTGCGAAATTTTAATTTTATACCGTGATTCTTCATTTGTGATATTGTTTTTTTTTAGTATCTGTTTTGCGGTTTTTGTTTGTAATTTTTTTAAGAGACACAGACACAGTTGTAAACGTGTTTGAAGTTACATATTAAATATTTTTCAATAGAAGTGCTGTTCGAACGTTGCACCGAAAGCAAATAATAATACTCATTAAGAAAATAATTCTTATTGAAACACTAATTTTTATCCATCAACCATTTCATTATAATACTAGATGTGCCCTCGGTTTCACTTGCGGCAAAACTATTTTACTAACTAAATCACAATTCAACCTATTAAGATTATGTTTTATATATTCTCACAATATATTCAATACGTATTTTTTTAAATATCATATACATAGCACAAACTATATCTATAGCAGATTTCATCATAATCGATATAGTGATTTGGTAATGAAAGCGTAACAGACAGAGCTACTTTCGCATTTATAATATTAATGTATAATAAATAAATTTTTGTCTTTTTATGGAAAGTAGTAAGTTTTGCAGCTTTAAAAGTACTCTATTTCAACTTAGATAACAAAACAACATTATTTTTAAGCTAACCATTTTATTTTTAATATGTCTTATATTTATAGACTTCATTAGTTTTTGCATTTCCTCTTGAAAATAAAAGAATTTCCCGGCGAAAAAATCCTGAAAACTGATAAAATTATGTGTTAAAATTTAATTAAAATCTATCCAGTTTTTTAGAGAAGCCTGAACAAACAAACAGTTACGTTGTATAAGAAAATATATATTAGTGATTACAAATCCGGCACCGGCGCGAGGCGATTCGAAAACCAGTCTTGCTTTTACTATTTCCACTCAAAACACATCTAGTTTAATCGGCTGACGATGAAACAATGAAAAACAGTTTTAATTTGTTATTTAAAAATATATACTATAAATATATATAAAAATAATGTCCGTAGTTATATTAATTTTATCTATACTTATATTATAAAAAATATTTTTTTATGCCTGTATAATATAATAAACTCAAAAATTGCTGGACTGATTAAAAATAAATATATCTTATTTTTCTTTAATCTTTTGTGATCCATTACTATTATGTATAATGCCGGCTGTACTCACATTTATTAATCTGTATTTTCCCAACTGGTTTCAAACCCATCCAGGGCACTTATTCATAAGCTCGGAACATGATGGAATCGAGGCGTGAACGGTGCACGCCATGCTTTAATAAATATTTGATGCTTCCGATAAAATTACATGAGTACAGCCGGATAATTATCTATACATATAATTTTACTGTTAGTTAACTGTTTTTGTACATTAAATATATTTTAAAACTTTATAGGGGATAAGTAATCGATATAGATACCAATTTTCGAATATTGGTATAATAGCTAACTTCACTTTTACTGCAGTGAAATATCTAATTCTTATGAAAAATAGAAACAGTTGTACCAATACATTCTGTTAGGATATCTTAAGAAATATCACAATGCTTATATACAATTAAGTAGTAGAACTGGTATTATGGTATACACATTGTGATACATATACACATACATAATACACATTGTGATATTTTTTGAACATAAAACAGTACCTCAGAAAAAAATACACAAAATAAATACGTATATAAAATAATTTTGATATTTTAATTTTGATATTTACCTATAAAATAATTTTGATATTTTATTTATTTATGACAGGTGACTTAACTCGCGGTATATTTTAGAAATTTTAAATCGGAACACTCGTAAGATTTGCTGTAAGGTATTACTACATTGTAAATTTATTAAAACAAGGAAAAGTTCCGCCTCATAACAAAAGTAATCCAATAAAGAAAATTAATAAGTTATATAAAAACCGTAAATATTATTTTAATTTAAACCGATAAATACAAACTCAATTCTAATTCCAACAAGGAATTATTTTAATTCGTGTTTACGACGCGGTTCCCAAATTCATTATTTTCTTTCAGGTACTTTCTAAACTTAAATTGAAATATAATGCAAAAAGCTTATGTAGTATATAAAGCGCTATGTGGTATATAAGGCGTTACGTAGTATAAAAGGCTTTATACAGTATATAGGCATTATGTAATATATAAGGAGTTATGTAGTATATAAGGTGTTATGTAGTATATACACTTTATATACTTAGTATATAAAGCGTTATGTAGTATATAAGGCCTTATGTAGTATATAAGGCGTTATGTAGTTTATAAAGCTTTATGTAGTATATAAGATGTCATGTAGTATATAAGGCGTTATGTAGTATATAAGCGTTGTGTAATACATAAGGCGTTATATAATATATAAAGCGTATACATATAAAATTATACATAATCTATTATATACATTGAAAATATAAAAAAAAAATAATGGTGGTTTAAGAAGTAATGGATGTAATTCAACCAAATAACCAATTATTGAACATTTTGTCTGTCTGTATGTTTATGCACGAAAAACGCAAAATTAACGATATGGATTCTAATGAAATCTTGTGTGGTAGTTAAATGTCCTGGTCAACATTTAAGATAACTTTACAAAAATTAGCACTTATAAAAGTTGTAGTGTGTTCTTATAATAAAAAAATTAGTACTGGTTTATACAGTTTCTTCTTCCAGCGCAAATACTTGCAAAATCAAAGCCCAAATAATTATATAGTTTTTATTTTGAGTTGATTTCAAAATAAAGAAAATTTTTAAGTAAAGCCTTAGATAATAATAATAATAATAATAATAATAATAATAAACTTTATTTCAGATTCTCCATACATCCATATATTTGTTAGTAGATATTTTTTAAAACTATGTTACTTAATATGTGAAATGCCATTGATAATAATAGTAACAAATGCCATAATCAAAACAAAGTCAATATTACAATAACACATACAATTATTAAATAAAGTCAGATTACAGAAATGTCAAATTGAATCCAATCCAGTCGAATCGAATCGAATCGAATCCAATCCAATCCAATCCAATCCTATCCTATCCTATCCTATCCTATCCTATCCTATCCTATCCTATCCTATCCTATCAAATCAAATCCTATCAAATCCTATCAAATCCTATCAAATCAAATCCTATCAAATCAAATCCTATCAAATCAAACCAAACCAAACCAAACCAAACAAGACCAGACCAGACCAGACCAGACCAGACCAGACCAGACCAGACCAGACCAGACCAGACCAAACCAAGCCCGGCCTTTTACAACCCCACAACCCCCCCAACTGACAGCCATAGGATACCGCCCGGCGATTTGGATACCTGAGGATACGTGCACGTCCCAAGCACGCGCGTGGCAGTCTAAGATCCGGGCTGTTGTACACCTGTGGCGATCCCCCGAGAGAAACCGCCACAGCATACAGGGCCGAAAGAGGCGGAATCCACCACCTCAACCTATCCCACTCTCGCTACGAACACCTTCGCTCAGGAGAGGCTCCGTAGCAAGGACCAGACATACAGCAACCTCTACTGAAAGAGGCGCGAGTCCGGTCCCCACCTGCGCTGGGCTGTAGGCAAAGGCTAACGCAAGCCCGAAGGAACTCATTAACCGTTGCCCAGGGAGCACCGGCCTGTGCCGCTTCCGATGCCACCGGACGTATCCGACAGCAACGATAACGGACAAGCACACGAGAAGGTTCCTAATTAAGCCTATGCCAACCATAATACAGTGATGTTGTATGTGACAGTCATGACGGTTTGATATCATCTTCAAGATGCTGTTGCCACTTTTTTCACGCTTGACGCTTGACGCTTTTTTTTACGCATAATGACATGAAAGCTGTCTGTACGGGCCTCCATAAACATGAAGGATGCACTACAGTAGCGGGGCAGCTTCAACAACATCCTGTAGATGTTATTATATTGCACGCGGAGGGCGTTGTAGGCTCGTTGCAAACAGCTAACCCACGGACCGCTCGAGTAAAAAGATTGACAAAATGCTTTGAAAAGCATAATTTTCACATTAGATGAGCTTCGCGCAAATCTGCCATGCTTTTTGCGCATATTGCCCCTTACCTCCAACGCCCTACGCTCTCTGTCAACATCACAGTCATCCTTCAGATCTTCTGTCACAATTTGACCAAGATATTTAAACTAACTTACTACCTTAAGATCACAATTACATAGTTTGACAGGCGACAAAAGCTCTGGTCTATAATTACCCGACTTAAACACTAGCATGGCACTCTTTTGGCAATTATAGGTAAGTCCATGTCCGTTTGCAAATTTTTCGCAGATATTCAAAAGCTTCCTAAGACCATTGATTTAGGGACTCAGCAGCACCATGTCATCAGCGTAGCTAATGTTATTAACGCAGACGTTATCTATGTGACAACCTACATGGGTGCTGCTCAATCCCTCAATCAATGCATTTATGTACAAATTAAAAAGACTTGGTGAGGTTAAACCTCCCTGTCTCACTCCAGAATGTAATTTGTACGCCTCAGAAATGGACTCACCCCAACCTCGCTTTATTGATTGTCATACCAGTACTTAAGAAGGTTCACAAACTCACTCGGCATACCCGAGTACAAATACAAATAAAAATACGAACAATTATACAAACAAAATACTATTTAGCAACTTTTTATCGGCGTTTAATCAACACCACGCGAACGTCGCGGGTAAGGTTAGTAGTGAATAAAATTGTTTGTCACAGGGAAGGACCAGCAAGTAATAACTAGTGATAATAAACTCCAGAATTGCTGGTACTTAATATTAACTAATCAGATTAAGAATGTAATTTAGATTCTACCATCTTAATAACGTACCTACGACTTGCGACATGAGTAATATTCTAATAAATTTTCAATGTGGCGATTGTCTTATTTTTCACTATTGGTTTTAAGTAATTTCAAATAAATTAACTTAAGCAGCCATTGCATTAACCAATTTAATAAGCGAACAACTAGAGTTCTAATATCGCTTTGTGAAAAGGTATATTTTCAATTATCATACATTAATTTTATATCGAATAATGTATGGGGTGTATTACAATAATTTTTCATTATAATTTATGAATTAGTCGTTTAAATTCAAGTAATAATGAGAACAGCGTATTTCTAGAAAGGTCTAGATATACCTTGTAACATACCATATACCATGTGTTCATAACGTCAATCAATGTCATATCATGTCGAATTGAGTATAGTATTTCTTTATATATTATATTTACTGGTAAGTCTTGAATCTTTTTACGATCATTTTTATGTAAGCACAGCAATACAAGCATCAACGCGTTGGCTCAGTACAAATTACCAGGAGTATTAGAATTATATCAAAATAATTTGTACTAATGTCCTTTTAAAAAGTGTTTCCTAATTTGTCTGGAAAAAAATGTTTCACGGAAAATGATTCTGAAACAGATCTTGTTGCCAAGGAATTTCACTTTCACGTTCACTAATAGTCTAAAAAACTGCGTATTTTAATTAATTAGTACTTAATTCAAAGAAAATGCATTACTTATGATATTTGAGTAGTATTATAGTATTTTTTTTAGGTTAACTGCAATCATCCTTTTTCCGATTAATTAAACTTGAACATGCTCTGCAACACTTTATTACCATAGCTCTCATACCATAGCAATGACTTAACAAACAACCGTTTTTATTTATTTATTTATTTTTTTATTTTTATATATTATATATTATCCTGCTGTACTCACATTAATTTTTTCGAAATTTTCGTATTAATTGTCAATAGTTTCGAACGATTCACTATGCTCCATGTTGTACTCAATCTATTGTTTGATGTTTAAGTTCTGTTTTAGAAGCAATACATAATATCGTTATATCTAGTAGAAAACAAAATGGTTAGGACTATTTGGCAACACAGACAGCTCTATACCATTATAAATTCAAATTCAAATTTGGAATTTGGAATTTGGAAATAATTAAATAACGAGGACGAGGTACGGTTCGAACTTCGTTTTATTAATTTACGAAATTACTTCTTAGTGAAATGAGATATTGCTATTTTATTGTCAAAGGCTCTCATTTGGGCGCTTTGTATTATTTTAGTAAGTCAGTGAATTAACCAATAATTTTATGTTTATCAATGTTCGTTTACAGGTTTTAAACATGTTTCTATTCAAATTTAATTATTATCTTTTGGCCAAATATATATATATTCATAACAGAGTTAAAAAAAATGGACTTCTCCAATGGAATCTGTTTTGAGAAAATTATACAATGAATATTTCGGAGCAATAATTCTAGATAATAGCTCCAGATACATCTATATTTGATTATTAAAATATTATTATTATTATGTTTCAATAATTTGAGGCCATACCAACATTTCTTTAAATAATATTATAATAATCTTACTTCCATTCCGTAATAAAACTTCTACAAATATATTTTTACTCCAATTTTGTCGATTCACTTTCTTTTGAGATGTTACCAGGTGTTTGGCATTCCTAAGAACTTAAAATAAAACAAAACAGATAGTTTTGAGAGTTCAGGGTAAACGACGTGGCCTTATTTCTTAATTATTGAAAACAAGGTAATAAATATGTTTTTTTTTCTCTAGGGTCACACACCTCCCACACATTGGAAAATCCATATTCAAATCTCTAAAGGACTAATTAGTTATATATCCATTTGTATTTCGACCTCAACCTTGATATTTTTTTAACGCCTACTCGAAAAACTGCTCTTCTCTTACACATTTTATCGTATACGTTAAAAACACATTTATAAACCTTCCTTATAAAATGAACAAAAAACTCAGACTCCTCCAAGCTCCAAAGTAACAAATATGAGAAACTCACACATACAAAAAAATAAACCATGTTATTATTCTTATTACTTTATTACAAATTATTTAAATATACATTTTTAAAATTATTCTTAATATAATAAAAATATAAATAACACTAAATAATTTACTTAATATTTATTTAAGCCATTATTATGAATTATATTTTGCATAATAATATTAATGCCAAATAAATATATGGTATTTTTTTTGGGTCTATTTTTATATTCCTCATTTCTTAGTATCCAGTGTAACCTAATAGATTCCGCAAGCTTAAACTATGGTTTGTATTGCCTGTGACGTTCCGCAAGGAGTTCAGCGGGCCCTCCTACTTCCCGCCGAAGGCGGACCACTGTTCCGTTTTAGTGGGTATTAACTCGGTCGAGTCCCACATATCCCAGGGTGCGCCCTCCGACGCGCCGGGAATACTTAAATGCATTTCCTGACAAAAAAAAAAATATGGTTTGTATTGTACTATCTTACTTTCGCTAGATGGCGTTGCTCTTATTTCATAAAAATCGACATTTACTTTGACGCGTTCGATTTGGTTGCAAAGTCTCATAAAAACATGATTATACCTCTGAGCAGCGTGTTAAAAAAGAACAATCAAAAAGAATAAATATATATAATTTAATCCACTATTATTACTATGTACTTATGTGTTTAACATTGTTTTTTTGTTTCAAACATCATGGTTTGGATAAGAAATTGTTATAGATATCAGACTTTATATAACCTTGTGTTCAAATTTATAAAGAAAGTACATACATAAGTACATTTATGAACATAAAATATGTATGTATTATACATATATACTTTTCTAAAATCAAAAGCAAAAATGTGTCAAAAATTATCATTATCCTGTCCCTTATCTCAGGACGGAAGTCGAAATGATAAAAAAACATTAATAAAAATCATTACAAATCATTAATAACGTTAAGATTATTTTAAAAAATAATTTCGGAAATCTCTTCCTTAAGCGTCTTTTTAAACTATTAAGTTCTAATACAACTAATAATTAAAAGTTCGGGATTTATTAAAAAGGATATAACATATTTTTTTTCCTTTCCCTCTATTTAATTTTAGTACATACCAGAAGTTCTAGGTTCGATTCCTATATAGGGTACCTCTTTGTAAGATTCATAGCATGTTGTCATATTTATAATAATGTATTGTGTTCATTATTTAAACTACAAAACAACACAAAGATCATTTATCCTTCTTTACTATCATTAAACATATATAATTATATAAAACTTATAACTATCATAGATTCTAAAATATACACACAAACAGACAAATAATTATAAGGATTTATTTATTATCATTCATCGTATTTCATAGATCTTAATTACATTATTAAACAAATTATATTTAAATCAAACCAACAGATATTTTAATTATAACAAACATATCAAGTAAGCAATATATTAAATTGAATTATAACTCATTTAAGCATTACGCATACAGAAAGAAGCTGATTATATCATTATATCATTTATTATTATGAAGTATAATAATCATCTATATATATATATATGCTTAAAATAATTATTATTTTTATAATAATATAAAGTAGAAGAGTTTGTTACTGGATTTGTCTGAAAGCGCTGATCTCCAAAACTATTGATAAATTTAATCACAATTTCTGATTATGCTGATCATGTTGGACTGGTTTAGAAGAAGGGCTATAGGCTATCTAGCACTACGCTTCTACTCTTCAGTTACTTCATTGTAAATAAAATTGTTTGTTCGCGGGAGGAACTACAAGACATCTAGTATATTAAATTATTAGTCAGTCTTTGTCGCTCTACAGTCTTAAGAATAGCAAATGTAGAATCTGAAATCCGGAACATTCATTCATTCGTTCGTTCGTTCGTTCATTCATTCATTGGAAACAAAGGGTGTTATAACAATAAATAAAAGATTATAATAAAAAAAAATTAAAAGTAAACGTAAGGAAGACAAAAGCCGTATGCACTTTCATTTATTCTCAACATTTTACTCTTCACAGTCTTTGTTGAGATTTCCTGAACAATTCCATAATTATCATTTGACCTTATTATATTTTGTTAAAGTTCAAGTTGTGAGTACAAAGACAAATAAAAGGACGTGACAGAACACTTAAATCCGTTGAACTTTATGACAAAAGGTCGGTCTTGTGATTTGTACGTCACCGATATTTAGCTCTCGTAACAAATTAGTTCGCTTCCTCGTTAAAAGATCATTTAATTTATTACTTTTATATTGATACAATAATACTTAAACGTCATGTACTTATGTGTGGGTGTTGTGTGTATGCATGGTGATGGGTGAATTGGGATTTTCAAGGAGCTGTCATGGGATTTGTGTCTAGCATCATGAGATCCAGCATCATGGGATCTATGTCCAGCTCTCTCCATGTAAAAAAAATATCAAAAAAACATTTACGTTTTTTTTTATTAATATAAAAAAACATGAATATTAAATTTAAAAAATATTTACGAAATATAAATATTTGGTCAGGGAAAGTGATCTAGCAAATCAAAAGCATGTCAAAACCAAAAAATGCAAAAAAAAGAGAAGGTGGAAGGACCCAGGGACCAGCGTCAGAAGCTCAGCCAGTTTGTCTTTTTTTTTTATTCTATAACTGAAATACAATTTGTCATAATGTTGAAATATCCTAGCAGCGTTGAAGTCATAACAATATAGAATATACATACATCTATACAATATATATTCCCCTCAACGCGGTAGTGAGTTCAGAGCATATGAGGTTAATTATACGCGGTTATATATTGAGTGATAAACGCTATATAGAATGACATTAATGTTAATTGAAGCATGGATCGCCATTTTATAATTAATGTTTATTGTATTGGTGAAGAATTCTAATTAGTTTTTTTTTTACTTTGTATTGATACTGTAATTTATACTCTATACATGTTTACAATAAATGAACAATAAGCCCCTCCTCCTCCCCCAAAATCTTTTTCTATTAAGGAAATATCAAAGAATTTGTTGACGGTTATCTGTTCTAAAATTAAAAATTACAACAATATAACGATATAGAGCTATGTAAAAAGTCTAATAAAATAATAAAAATATGGTACAAAAAATAACTGTTGGTTCCAGAACACAAACCCATGAATATTTATTAAATGGGAATAAAAAATATAACGCAATAATTGTTGAATAACAAAAAAAATATATTACCATAGCTATTATGTCATTATGGAAAAAAAAACAGTTAGATTTTTATTTTATAAATGCAAAACATTTCTTTATACGTCTTCAACATTTTAAAAAATAGTACACAATGATAAACCAAATATTTGTATTAAACTTAATATTCCTTTGTTTTAATACTACTAGATTCCGCCCGCAGCTTCACCTGCGTTGCTTTCAGTAAACGTGAATTTATTTGGTTATTATATAAAGTGAGTTGTTATGATTATTATTATTAGCCACCCGGTTTGACCTTATTAAGACAAGAGTCCATGGTATCCAGTCCAATGGCGTATATTTGCACCAATATTGGAACCAACATTGTCACCAACTGCACACAGACAAGGTAAAAGTGACATAAAAAATATTTTTATATATATTATGCAAAATATTTATTTTCAAATTTGGAGTTACAATATACAGATTGCGAATAAGATCTTCTTCAATAAACACAAAATATTTATGTTTTTTTTTAATCACTTATCAAAACATAGGCTTAAAACTACATATACATCCTTGAAATCAGAATGAAAAAGAATCTCAAATGAGTTTAAAACTAATAAACTTCCAATGATACTTATATATAAAAACTGATATTTATATATTATAGTAATCATGACTCACGAAAGTTTGAGATAAAAAAGTATTCATGTAATGAATGTTTATTAAGTTTTACTTTTTAACTGACGTTCGTATATTTTAATTTATATCTATAATATATCTGGACACAGTAAAACAGTCAGTCGTATTATATCGTATATAAGTTTTTATTACAATAATTACATTTATAACTGAGTTGTTAAAAAACTGTTAAATATACTTGTAAGAATGAAACAAAAAAAACTAATTACATTACTCAATTACGAAGCGTATGCTTTTATGAAGTTTTTTAATAAGAAATAATAAGCTAACTACAAGAGTTAAGTTATGACCAAAAAAAAGTGGTCCAACGTTTTACGTTCTTTCATAATTAAATTTAATTTAAGTTTAAGCGAGTGTCGATTTGATTCGGCCGAAAATGAGAGCAAAGTCGAAAATTCGGTTTTGGCTGAAAAACGTGTTAAAAATCCAAGTCCTCGTCAGTCTATGTCCGGCCAAAAGCTTGGTATAGAACAGGCCTACCTCTTGATAAGAGCATAATCCACAAGACCGTTTAATGTTTAATTTGTACTCACATCATAGATTTCGTTTTTATTAAGATATATAAGTTACCTCTTTTTTATTTTTATTTTTCACCCGTGAGGAGAACCCGAAACCCATAAATTCAAACGCAATTAGTAATACCGCACCAGTAGCTGTCAAGTGGCAAGGACATGACTGTCTTACTAAAAATTACATAGTAGAACTTATTCTATGTTTTGTCACTTTCTCACAAATAACTTACGTCAAAGGTATGAAAGTGACAAAGAGAATATGGTATACTAAGTAAAAATATTTCTATTAGCAAGGGAATTTTATAAAATATCATTAGTTTCTTTCTAAAGGTAAACAATAAAATATAGGACCTATTTTATATTTAAAAATAAACATACATTTAAAGGTAAAAAAATGTGTATTAGATAAAATATATTCCCGTCCCTACCTAATATATATATATATATATGTAAATGGTATTTGGTACATATGACCTCACTCTACAATCTGCACTAACCTTTATGATAAGAGTAAAGCGACAAGTAATTCACTAATAATTCATTTTTGCAGTATTTGTTCATAATTTCAAAGCCTTGACTTTAAAAGCGGCAGTGATGGCTTCCGGAGACGCTCATTAATTTACGTTATAACGTTATTTACAGAATAATTTAAATCAAATTGTACCATTTCGAAAAACTAATACAAAAAATACAAATAAATATATTATTTACAAATATTAATTAAATATATTTATTTATATTAATTAAATTAATATAAATAAATATATTATTTACTCTGAAATGCTGTACAAGAATTAAAATAAAAAAACTAATTTGCAGTCAAACAAATTGTAAACGTTTCGGATTGGTTAATGGTTTGAAAGACAACCAATCACTGCTCTTGACAGTGTGTTCAAAAAAACTCCATTGCAATTAATTCAAAAAGTTTGAGTATTTAGTACTATTTTATATATTAGCATAATATAACTTTATATATATAGCATAATGTGGAATTTTAATTACAACTCTTAAATGGAAAAATACGCTGCTCCATTTAAATAAAATAGCATTTCCTTTATTTTTTTACATTAAATGATAATAGTATAAACCCTTTTTTAATGCTAATATAGTTTTAAGTTATTTAAAAATAGTAATAAGTCAGTCTGTACATAAAAACTTAAAAAAAAGTATATTTTAAATACATGTACCAAAATACAAACATATAGTTTTTTTTGTTTGTTTTTTCATCTGTTTACTTTTCATACGCGTGCTATCAACTCGTATATCCAATTTGTCAATATACTAGTAATTAATGAAAACTGGTATTATATAATGATTGGTTTGTGCATTCGTGGGAAAAACAGATTAATTAAAATAATAATATCAACATTAGAACAATGAGATTGCTACAAGTATCAACGACGAAAGTTCTCGACTTCTACGTACTTTAATAAAAATAGAGTAGGTATATTATTTTTTATTAACATACTTTTTGTAATGTAGGATTTTTCCACATTACCTGTAAACAATGTTTTATATTCTATCCAGCGGAGAAAAAAAAAGATTGCATATTAATTTTGAAATCAGCATTTTTTTAAACAAAAAATATCTGTTCTTTTAAAATGTGTCTGTTTTTTTAAGAAATAATCCTCAAATACATAACGTAGTTTACAAGAAAAAAAAAATTTTTGTTATCGTTAAATATAATACAAAGTAGTTTGCAAACAAAAACATTTCTAAAAAAGGTTTTTTTTTTTAGAAAAGTAATAATTTTCAAATATAATACAAATTGGCTTGCACAAAAAATAGCAAATATGTCTTTTCTTAATGAGGTTTTTTTGCGAAACAATAAAAATTTTGTAACTCAAAATAGTTTGCACGTAATAAAAATATATACTTTTTTACTTTTAGTACTATAACTTAATATTTCTTAGTAAAAATATTAGCAAATTTTACTTGTCATACTAGATTTTGATAATATTTGTTTTCAATAACTGCAAACTTTTAAGAGTGAAATGGTATACACCACACACAACAACAACCTTCCTGAAATTTTTAAGTTTCTAATAATATTTGTTTAAAATACACCTACAATAATGTAACTTATATTAAGAGAAACCAGAATTCATATTAATATTATAAAATATACATTAACATACTTCAATTTTTTTGCCGTAAAACAAAAAAAATATGCCCGTCCTTTCTTAATCTTGTGTTTTTAAACATAAGGTAACCTTCATATAATACAAATTACTTTGCACGTTATTTTTTAGAATATTATATATTTATATTATAATAGAAGTTTTAAAAATAAGTATATAAACATGTTGATTAAAATTAATTCAAGTACAATAAATTATTTGTGTAAAAAAAATCCAAATAAAGATAAACGAATTTCGAAAATGTATGTTTTGAATCTCATTTTACGAGACCTGTCTACATAAATGAATAAAAAATAAATAAGTCAATAAAAAAATAAATATTATGAAAAATCTTTACACAATAATTTTATTCCCTCTGAGTATAGGCTATATTTCTATATTTATAATAAATAAAATCGTATATTCGCAGGTAAAACTGCGATAACAGCTAATGATTTATACATTTCAAACTTTGTAGGTTAATCATGGTTTCCTTTCATGATATTTTTCAAGTAGAATTGAGGATAACTTAACATTTAAATATTAAACTAATTACAATTACAGTACAGGAATAAATAAATCTCATATAATAATAAGATAAACGGGCTCAGTAGGTCTGTCGAGTCGACAATGAGCGAAGTTATTTAAGTGAGTGGAGTCGAGGCGGGCGGCAGTAGTCGTTGAGGGAGCATGTGGTCAGTGCTAGTGGTCGTACTAGTCGCGGCGTCGGTCGCTGGAGAGTACACCGGTAATATTTATTTATATTCTGTTCAAGTGCGGGGGGTGCGTTTTTATAATATACGAGTGAAATAGTCCAAAGTGAAATATATATTTTTTTATTATTTAAATTGAAATAGACTAATTTCCTTATACTAAATGTAAAAAAAAATTGAACTTCATTGTTTTTTAAACTAATTTTAATATTTTACATTCTAGAAATTTATGAGGCTAAATAACGAAAACATACTTTTTGATTAATTTTTTTTTTATTAAAATGTGGGAAATATTATAACTTTTAAATATCGACTAAAATAATATTTATCAACCTTATATTTTGGATAAACTTGATAAAATTACGAAGTTTTAAAACTATGGATTTTTTTTTTAAGAATTAAAAAATATGATGGTTGTAAATATTTAAACCAAAAAACAAAAAAAAAAAAATAAGCTTTTTAAAAGTTTATCGATGTTAAGTTAAATTAGAATGTGTTAATTTAATTTTTTTAAATGACATTTTTTTAGAAATAATATGACATTCATAATATTAATTTTATACAGTTTGATGTTCATTTATTTCATTGTTTTGAATTAATTTTAATAAAGCTTAGTGAAATACAAGCTTTCTTACGAGTTTTATTAGTGTTATATTAGATTTCTTCTTTTTTGTGAAAAAAAAAGAATTGAGTGTTAACTATACTAATATTATAAAGCGGAAAAGTTTGTTTTAATTTCTAAATGTTCAAAACTTTCGAATGGGTTTTGAAAAATTATTTCTTGAATAGGCAGATTCATGAGGGCAGATATTAGATCGTAGCTAACAATACGCTACTGATTTTCATTATCTTAATAGTAAATAAAAGGATTTTCCGCGGCTAGAACCACGAGTACATTCAAAACTAAAACTAAAATGTAATAAAAAAAGATAAATTTTGACAATTTGTGATAATGACATAACGTTTAGGCATACATGACTTTAGCTTAAAAATTTTAAAATGCGTAACCGCTAGTCTGAAATTCATTATGTGATATACTTAAAGCTTTTTTAGTTTAATACAATATAATTTACCTTCTAAAATGTAAAATCAACTTATGTTTAGTTAAGAGTTGACGTCTATACATTTTGATTGTCATTGGTATATTTAATATATGTTATTGTTTCATATAAATTTATTTCTATTTCTTTATTAATTTTATAACTATAAATAAAAATTAATTTTAATTATAATATAATTTTCTGTGGGATATACAAAACGCTTGTAATTGTCGTCAATTATAATTATTATAATATTAGGGCAGTGTTGCATACAGCCATTCTTGGTTTATATTGATTACAGAAGAAACCAAGGTTTTATTATTAGTCATATAAAAACCTTGCGCACTCCACGGAATCTGTTTCTAGTTCAAGATTATTTCTCCTTTTTAGTGAAATGTTTAATCTACTTCGCCTACGATTTTCTATTTTAACTAAACTAATAAAATGATTTAAACCTAATTTCAAGGTCAAGATTAAACAAACACACACTTTTGGAAATTATAGAAGAATTAATTATTTATTATATAATACATAATCTCAATAACTGATGAACCGATATAAAAATTCTGTCATCATTATAATGTTACATGAAGCCTTGTAATATTGGCTATATATTTATGTATATGTTTATCAATTTATAAATTTACTAAATTAGTTTTTTTGCAAGTGGAGCCGCGAGTAAAAGCTAGTGTTTAACACTTTTTAAACAGTGAAGATAATTATATAGATCGAATACTGAAAATTTTAAAATTATAAATGTACTGTCTTTAGTAAAATGATGTATTATAGAAGGACATGAAAAAATAGATATAATGTGCAAACGCCTGATAAATGGAATAAAAGCTCTACAATGCTTAAAACTTTCATAGTTTAAAAAAACATTATTTGGCTTTTGATACCAGTAACTAGTTAAAAAGTAATATTATTGTAATATTGAAACAACACTTTTAAGGTCATTAATTAAATTTAAGTCGCAAAAGTCATAGCAAAAATTGTAGTATAGGTGATAGGACAAGGGAAAGTAATATTGTTGTAATATTACTTTAAGAGATAGTAAGGATATATGCACGTGGTAGTGTTGTATCTTGAGTACTTCTTTACCGAGACAACATTATTAGCAACTGAGTTTCTATAAGTTAATTATCATTATAATATAGTTGTACATCTGTATACGTCTTATTAGGAATAGATGAAGTTGTATGTGTATGAGATTCATACTTGGTATTATAAAATATATTTTCTTAATAATATATATATATATATATATATTTCAATAAAATTTTACGGATATAACTCGCGTTTATTATTACACTTTTAAATTTAATCCGACGTTTCGAATGCTTTGCAGCAAACGTGTTCGCGGTAAGACGACAGACAGACACCATCATCTCGTCTTACCGCTAACACGTTTGCTGCAAAGCATTCGAAACGTCGGGTTACATTTAATAGATAACATTAATATATATATATTTTTGTATTTAAACTTTCTTGATCCATGATTGCTAATATATATAAATATACATTCGGCTGTACTCACGTCAATACTATCGCAATTTGTTTGATTAGTTTTATTTTGTTATACATACATCTAGAATTATTTCAACTGAAATATATTATATTTTAAAGCGCTGAATAATAATGCAACATGGTGCAATTTAGTCTTTTTTTAAATTATAATTCTAGATACGACATACACATATTACTAGATAAGACATATATATTTATTATCTTTATATGTAAGGTGTGATAGTACAAGGAAGTAGTTAAGCATAAAATTTCCTACAGAAAACAAAGGAATTTCTGTAAGTAATTAAAATCAGTATACATAATGCATACATGCGTGTGCGTTCGTGTGTGTGTGAAAATAGTATTTTCTATGTACAGTATGTATTTATTTTAATAATGAAAAATTACCTTCTTTACTGCGTAGTTTGTTGTATTGTTTAAGGTTTAAATAAAACACGATTTATATCATTAAAATAAATAAATTATTATAATAATTAAAGTAAATAAATAAATAAATACAAAGAATATTTCTTCTGATTAATTGCATAATTCATAGTTACCATTCTTAGTTCATGTTATTTTTCTTCATTGTCCGGTTGTAAATGAGAATGCAGTTTAATATCTTGTTTGCTGTAAGTGGATTATTTTTTCAATTGAACATAAAATAAATAATTATTAACAATAATATATTTTTTAAATAGCGTTGTAATTCAGTCATGCTTCTATCTCACAAAAAAGGCCACGAATTGGTTCAAAACTATTATAGTGTTTACATGCTTACAGGCGGATAGTTTCATATAATACTAATAATCAGAGATGGGCCGTCTAGTCGACTCGTATTGGCGTCAACAATTAGTCGGCTCTTTTGAGTAACACATATTTAAAGCTTAAAGAAAAAAAAACAATAATTTTGCTTTGTCAATAAACAATAATATTATGATCTAAATTATTATTATTTGTATTAGTTCAAAGCATCTGACCTAACACCTATATTCAAAAGTCATTTAATTAAGCTTTACATAATATATTTGCTTTTAAAAGATATTATATGTAATCCAGATTATTTTTCTATATATGAGTACTAATTTATACGAAACCGACACGATACCTACCTATTCCGGGTTGATTGAGTAATAAACAAACAGACATCCATTCATCTATATTTTAGAATATTTCACATTTGTATATATTTTTTTATTATTAACATTGAACCAAGTAAAAGTAAATCTTTTCAACAATTTAGTACTATTTGAAAATAATTTACATTAGAAAAGAATTTACATTAGCAAAAAAAAAACACTATAATTGACTTGGCCGAACACTTGGCCGATTAGTCGGTCATCTAGCAACCGACTAGTCGGCTAGCCAAAGTCAAAGCCCAAAGTCATAGTCCACCATATCTTCTAATAATGGATCATAAAATATAAACACAAAATAATCATATATTTATCGTATTTTTATTAACAATATTTTTCATGCGGTCTAGATTTCTTTAATTAAATTCATTTATTCTATTTTTTAATTGTATTTCAGTGTTCTTATAAATAAATAAATAATATTTAATGTATAACAATTTTTTAGGTATTTTTTTTTTACCTTATAATACCAACTGACCCGAGAGTAAAAAATATTCAAGTACTTATTCTAATTAAGAAATAGGGATTGGTGGTATAAATATTGACAAAAAATAAAAAATAATAATAAGTTGGACCATAATATTTTCTAAGATTTACACGAGTACATTTCAATAAAACTATTTTACAGATATAACTCGCTTTTATTTTTACATTTTTTAATTTAAACCCGACGTTTCGAATGCTTTGTAGCAAACGTTCGCGGTAAGACGAGATGATGGTGTCTGTCAGTCAGTCAATTTATCAATGAAAAATTTTTACGTCCTATTTTTCGATCAACAAAACTTCATAGGAATCGGTCAAGCCGTTTCTGAGTAATTTGAATATAAACGCTGTGAAATGAAAATATTATATTTTAAATGTACAAGTTTTACTCTGATTCTCGGTTGGATTAACGTACTTGGATATCCTATTACTTATATTACTAAAAATAATATAAATAAAAGTTTTTTGTTAAACAGTTAATTTATACACAAAAGCCATATCTCTTTATCTTTATCTTTTAATTAGAATGCGAAAATATATATATAAAAAGGTTATAACACAAAAATAAGAATAAATTAATTATATTAATTGCAAGTCGGCAATTATCATAAACATATTACAAAATGAATTAAAATCAATTGCTATCAATTTTAGATTTAAAAAATTTTCTTCGTTTCATATATGAGTTGTTTGTTGACTAAAAGATTCATTTATACTAACACTAGCCTTGTCACTTAAACTCTTCACTGCTCAATCAGGTGGCCTACCATGAACTCTTTTTTTTTTTTTTTTTTTTGGAAAAACCCGTTATGGGTACCCCGTCGGCCCATGGGGGTGACAGCCGGGGGGTGATGTGGGACTACCCGGCAGCATAGAGGATGCTGCCATTTTTAAGGCTACCCACTAAAAAACCAAAGGTTGCCCTCTGCGCCGTAAGGGGACGTCACGGCATCGCGTTAGCACACACCGTGACGCCCCGGCGAGACAAACCTACCATGAACCTACCTAAAACTAGGACAGTTTAAAAAGGTTTTGTTTTATGTAACAATAATAATACTTTTTTCGTACTATCTATAACAATATGGTTAATTTTTTTTTTCAATTTATAAAATTTTTTTAAATTAATTTTTTTTGCTTTTATATAGTATTTTCTTAGATTTTCACAAGTACACATTTCAAATAAAACTATTTTTTACGGATTTTACGGATTAAAACTCTTGGGATACTTATATCTCTTCTACCCATGAACACGATTGCTGCACAGCATTCGAAACGTCGGGTTAAAATAAAAATGTAACCAAATTATTTTTTTTAATTAAATTTTGACATCGAAATCTGTTAGTCTCAATTTTTTGCATAAGACATTACATTGGTACATTTTTTTATTACATTGTTTATTTTTTTATCTTTTTTTTTTATTTCTCATATTACCCACTTACTTTTCGTAAGTGTAAGATAAGGTAGGTAAAGTTTACAATAACATCTCATGAAATGAATCAATATTGTTTTCTGTAGTAGAAGAATTAATAATTTAAGATAAAATAATAAAATAATCTTATATCAGATTATTAAAATGGAAACTAAGATTATTTTAATATTGCTATATTAGATTATGAAAGGTAATTAACACAGTTACGCAGAAATTGTTTATTTGTTTCTTAGTTCATAATTAAAATATTTTGCGTTCGCCATTAGTTTCCTTGTAAGCATTGTTATACAATTTTAATTGGTTAATACTTTTAATGTTAATAACTCACCTAGAAATATCTCAATCCCTTTGTTTTAATTTTTCTAAAAATATTTTAATATTTACAGAATTTATTCATGAAGCGTTAAGCATTTGGATCAAAATATTTTTCGAATTTAATTCGCATTTTATAAAATTTCAATTCAAATTAAAAAAAACTTTATTGAGTCAAAAATATTTTAAAACCATTCAAAAAGCCTAGGTAATTTTTTTAAAATGTTTATTACATTTCAATTACATCATTTTAATTTATTAAAAGTTAAACCTGTAATATAATTTTATTTAAATGTTTAGTACTCTTAGTGATCTTGGAAAAGTACTAACTTAAGTTCCCTTACATGTAAATTACACGGGTATAATTAAAAACTAGAAAACAAGGAAATGTCATATATCACTATAATTATATATTTTTATTGATTAAAAATTAATGCAAGTAGATGATAATTTTCTACTCGCTGCCGGGAAGTCTGTATATAGAAATCGTTTAGACTAGTTCTTCGACCACATTGATATATATATCTACGTACATATATATATATATATATATATGTACGTAGATATATTATACAAACTATATACAAACCAACATAGACATTATATACTAGGAGCGCGAACCAGACCTCAATTTTTGGTATGTGTTAGCATATTGAGCGAAACGAGGTGCAAACAGCCCCGAAGTTGCTCATACCATAAAACTCGGATTTTTTCGAGTTACCATAATCGTATCCATATAAAATTTAACTGGAACAGCATTTTTTTATTTTGCTGTATTTTAGCTATGTTTAAACTGGTACTATCAGAGACAACACCATTTTTAAAGGTTTTAGTATGTAATTCGTAGTGAAATAAAAACAGCGAGTCAGCTGTCCTTTTTCTAATTATTTGAACTATGATTTAAATAGATCAGAACTAACTGACTGAGACTGAGGCGGAATGCAAATTTTTAAAGATAGTATAGATTGTTTTATAAAAATATTAGAAAGTTATGTAATTTCTTTTTTAAATATTACACTATACAATATGTGAACGATCGCAGATTATTTCTAATAAGATCATGAACTCAATACTAAAATAAATTTTAATTTTTTACATCTGTTCCTACTATCAAATATTCTATGAACGCAGAGTTATGGGTGTCAAGTAATATTCCTTATTAGAGTGTACGTTATTGTTGATTATCAACAACTTTTGTATCCTCCTTGAAATAGTATTCTCCAAATAATTTTGTGTTTTTGTATGATCAGACGTAGAGCAACTTCGACTGCCCCGTTTGTTCCATCTCGACAACTACGAGAGATGTCTGGCGCAGCGCGATGGATTGTACTGCCTCGGCAGTTTCCGAGTGAACGCAGATCGGGACAACCCCTCTTACAAGTTCATTAAGGTATACAGATACTAATAAAAAGTGATAATTTAATTGTTCCAACTGATTATGCCTGACATTCTTTTTGTCATTGGCAATCTTATATATTAATGCAGGAAACGATTTCGTTGGCACACTGTAGCTCGAGAACCACTAAAGGGAAAAATATCGTTGATGGCTCAAATCAAAGGTCTCATTATGCTACAATGCTGAAAAATAGTGACAACTCTCAAATCTCATTAGCCTAATTGCAGTAATTAGTCAAAAAATTAATTTTTCCCATAGACTTTGCATGGGGAAATTTTGCGCGCGCTTTTTTAGTAGCGATCTTTTGGCTTTGTTCCCAGCCGCACGCTGCTAACTAGTAAAATATTATATCTGTTTCAGGAATACAGTTCAAACCCATACAACTTCGATCGTACGCTGGTGCATCGTGGGTATTGCCTCTCCTCCCGATGCCCGAGGGAGGCTAACACCACCCTGCGCTTCGAGCGATGTATAGAGCAACATGCGCTGCCGCATGGTTTCACTGCAGCACTGCAGAGCTACTCTTGTGAGACTAACAAAGAAGTTGACTTCAATATGGACATCCCTCAGTTCCTATTCCTGATTGTTGTTGGAGTCTTACTCTTCTTGAACGTAGCTGGCACGCTATATGACCTGCTGGTGGGATGCGAAGACAGTAAGTGACATTTAATATGATTTTATTTAAAGCTAGCTATGACTGGCGACTTCGTTTTATACGTAGTATTCATCTTCATCATCTTATTCTTATATTCGTACCATGTAAGCGTAAGTAACGATGGAGTATAAGACAAATTATCAACTGATAGGCTCATCTAAGTATGTATAACAATACTTGAAATGCATTTGAAATATCGTATCAAATAAAAAAAATAACAGAGATTATTCCATTAATACATTTTTATAATTAAAAATAGTATCATAATTCAAGTGTTCGTTATCCTACCACCCATTGTTTCATGAAAAACTTTTCACGAAAAAATTTCTCTTCAATTCTGCTTTCGTTAACGGCCCATGCCATATTGTAATCTAAAAATAATATCGAAAAATGTATAAAATGTCTTGAAAACAATGCATGTTTTAACATATTATTAAAGAAGATTTTACTAAGAAAAATAATATTTTAGATAGAGGTATATGAAGATAGGTTAACAATATTAAAAAATATGAAACTGAAATGAATTCAAATACTTTAAGGTTTGGTAATCAGTTTTATTACACACGCTTGCAAACTTTTACTTTTAAATTTAAAACTCGAAAAACACTGTGTATTTTTAAAAATTATAACGAACAAATTGATAAAATTAAAAAACTAAGTAAAAAAAAAAAGACTGAATATATCTTATTTGTTGTTTTCGAAAAACTCAGTTTTTCCTTCCGATCTGTCTGTCTGTATGTGTGTCTGTGTGTCTGTCGAATTTTATTTTTCGAATTTTGAAAAACTAAAGATATATTTGGAATCAGCATCTAAATGTAAGATTCACTTTTCAAAATTATGTTGATTGTCCAACGGGAAGGTGGTCAGATCGGCCGCCGAAGTTACCGAAAAATGGAAAAAAAAATTCGAATTTTTAAATTTTTAAAAATTTAAAAATTAATTAATTAAATTATTTTAATTTTTTTTTCTTTTGTTTGTTAATTAATTTGCGAGTTATAATTTGCCGATTAGGAGTTTTTCATAGCGGCAAGCTCGATTGCCGCGTGTCAGATGTTTATATTTGACGACTGTGTACAGTGCACTTATGCCATTCATTCCTTTAAAAAATTGCTTGCTTGAAATTAAAACCAATAATAATATACTTTGTTCTAAAGTAGAACTTTAAAAACTAAAAACTAAAAGCTGAAAACATAAAACTTCTACATTAACGCAAAAAAATATTATGGCTTTTCTATGCAGCTAATAACACATATTTCGACACTCACAAGAAAATCAAAATTGATAGTATACTTCCCGTTGCCTTACGACTATAAAAAAAATACGAATATAAATAAAAAAGTCGGCCGACTATTCGACTACGATGTAGACTAGTCGGCCTTTCTCTAAAAATTATGTATAGTTTTATTTGTATCTACACTCTCTAACAAGTCCCAAAATAAATTGAAATTAATAGTGGAGCAATGAAATAAAAAAACTCTCATAACAGCCTATTTTTAACAAAACTATTTTTATATGTTAAGATTATATCTTCCGTGATTACTTCTTTGTTTATAATCATTATCTATTTATTCCTTGTTAATGTGTCGGTATTCAATATATTTACTAGTATTTTCTTTGTTATAGATCTATATGTCCAATATTAATATCATATAACTTAACATATGTACACATTGAAAAGGAATGTCACTTTTAATTGATACCAAGAACTGGCTATCTTTCCTGCGCGCTATATAAATTATGCCTATAAAAGTATTGCCTATTAATCTTAGTAGGACAAATTTTATTAATATATATGTATTGTGATCCAATTAAAATACATTTTAACATAAAAAATGCAGTGATTAATTAATTATAATAGATAGAATATTATAATTTCAAATGATGACAAACAAAATTGATGGTAGCGAATATCTCAATTGGTAGAGCGACCACACGGTTTCTCTGAGGCAGCGTATTGCTCGTATCGAAAAATGTTCCTTCTATATTTATTAAAAAATTAATAATATTACGAAAAGTTTTAAATATTTCCAAGGCTTTTAAATGTTTATTTTTCTGTTTATTATATATATAGATTAACACATATCAAAATATTTATGTATATAATTATCAATATTCTGTCACTTAATAATTTATGTTTTAACTTGAACAATAGTTTAATCCGTTATTACACCAAATTTCAAGATAATCCTTCCTTCTTCAGACGCAATCGAGATAAAATAAAGAAGTTGTAGCTTGGCTTTGGCTTTGACTTTGTGACACTTCAACTTTATTTAGCGGTCTCTAAACAATTTTGGCATTAAATTAGAAAAGCTATAAAACGCAGACTTATCAAAATCCACTATTTGGCAAAATAAAAATTACAATTGTCGAGTGCACTCAATGAATCTAGAAATATATAACGAGTGGGTGAGTTTTGTAATCCAGTAACTATGAGGTGGCGCACCTTACATTTAATTGGTCCCCAGTCTTATTAAAATTCAATCTAAATCCATTCCAAATGTCCGATCAGTAATTGGTGTATAATTAATTTGTACGCAGAAGTGAAAGCCAGAGTTATAACAGCGAAATCTCTCTATAACCTACTAAAAGATTTTGAATTCTCTAGAACTATTATCAGTTCAATTCTAGAACGTACTTCAATGGGGACATTAGTAGGTTTGTTTAAAATTTGGGTTGGTAAGGAAAAGAAAATTATAAGGTGAGCGTACATCCGCATTTTAAAAGGACCCTTAAACCTACACCTGGGTCACAAGTCCCAGGCACGGTTTGCACTCTTCTGGCTGCAACGTGATAGGCCCGGAACCCCCACAGTAAATCACTTTTATTATCATCCGTCTAATATCTGATGTATCCTTATTCATAACCTTATCCTTATTCAACCTAGTCAGGCAAATTCACATAATATGAACGTGAGTTCAACCGGATAATATGTAATAGCAATCATGGATAATGAAAGTTTTAATACAAAAAATACGTAAAAAGTTGTTGTTTGAGTTAAGTATTGTAATATACGAGCTTAAGACTTGAGTCACTAATTGATTTAACATCCCACACATGAGAAGTGTTTTATTTTGCATTCATTAATATATCCATATTATCCATATTAGTTACATTGTAGTACCTAGTATAATGAAGCAATTTATATCAATATAAACATTTAAGATCTATTCATTTCGTAAGGCAAATGTTACTGATAATGCTCCTGGGCAAAAAAAAAATCCGCCTTTATTAGTTTTTAACACGATATTAACAGCCATAATACATGTTTTGAATACTGTTAATTATAAAACAAATAATGAAAACAAGTCAAGTTGACCTTGTTAATAATATATTTTTGCTTTACAAACGAGTATTAAACTTGAGTCAAACTTATACTGTCGTAGACAATATTTCGTGTAGTAGAAGTCCGCCGCGTAGATAAGGAAGCTTGTCTCTACCGATGACCCACTTCGTAGGTATAGACTGGTAAGAAGGAATTGGGAATATGCCCTCAGATTCCTTTTCTAGTTTTGGTGGGAGGGGAAGGGTTGCCCCTCTCAGCTTTAAAATTACTACAACGCGAGGGTACGCTAAATAGATTAGGCGCTGAGGTCAACCGTTGCTTTTTTAGTGTTAAAATTGGCAGTGTCATTTATACGGCCGGGTAGTCTCACATAACCCCCGGTCATCGTTGTCTGAGCTGGATAAGGTGTGTGAATGCATTTTTTAAACTATAAAAAAAAAGCTAAGCGCGTATGAGAGTCCGACCCGGACTAAGCTGTCTTCTTTTTATTTCAATATCAATATCGAAATATTTATTCAGGTTCAGTTTAGTAATTTTTTAATCTTATAGAAAGCAAGTACGTGCAGGCGTGGTCGCTGCGGATGAACTGGCGGCGCCTGACAGCCACACACGAGGACGGCGACCCTCGCCTCACCGCGCTCGCGCCAGTACAGGGCATAAGGTAAGAACTATGGGAATGAAATATTTAATATTTTTATTGAACAGTTAACCAAATAAAATGTATATAAACCAAGCAAGTAAGAAATTTATTTAAGCCCTATTACGAAGATTTTATTTTAAATAAGGACAAGGGAATATAATAATCGTTCCTATCCTAAATAAATAAATGTCTAATTCTAGGTGTAGTTTCTAAATTTTCCTTTTAGATATATCTATATTTTAGAAGTAGCATACAATCTATGATAATTACCCAATATGTATGATTGTTAATGTAAATGATTAACAAAAAAGGTCTTAAAATTGACGCCTGTGATATACCAATTTTTACTTAGATTTTTATACAAACATAACTCTGCCTTTCAATGTACAGAGTGCTGCTGCTTGCTCTTGTGATGTTAACCCACGCTTCTGAAATACAACATAAGATATACCTCTACAACCCCGAATTCTTTGAAAAGGTAATTTAATTATATTCACAAGGATTAGTTTAAACAATCAATGTAATATTATGGTTAATTTTTTTTACTTTCGTACTTGCCCTTTCCTTAAAACTTAAATTTATAAGCTAATATAATTTTAAATTTATATAAACTCATACCATTTTAGCTTTATTGCAATTATAACTACCCCAATTTGTGAATTTACCGCAAGAAAGTGTGAATATTTCGGAGTGACAACCATCCTGAATAACAAATCAAGACCACTTAAGTTTTTAAAGAAATTCATGTATAATTTTTGTCATACATAACATAATAATATTTTTATATATGTGAACATATTAAGAGGGCCTGCATTTTTATTTTCCTTTATATCTTAATACTATACGGTAATCCAAATATATCACTACTTGTTGTTGTTATACAACGATATTAAATATTTTAAGATGTTACCAAAAAAATATTAAATTAAATTTTAAATAATTTTCAGGTCCTTACGTATCCAATAACAATGCTGATCAAAAACGGCTCTTCTCTGACTCAGATATTTATCATGCTATCGAACTTTCTCTTCGCATACAGTCTCCTCCTCTTTTCCAAGAATAAGCAATTAGGACTTTCCAATTTATCGACGTGTATCTTACACCGTATCATAAGGTAAAACATAAAAAGTAAAATAATCAGTTCACCTTTCCCATCATCCCTATAGAATATCTTTCCGTTTAGGTTGACCCCGATTCATCTGTTAGTTGTGGGTTTCGCAGCGACATGGTGGCACGAGTCCGGTGACGGGCCGCAATGGACAGCCACCATCGGCGCCGAGAGCCAAATCTGTCAAAAGAAGTTTTGGACTCACGTTTTTTACCTTCATAACTTCATATACAAAGATGAGCACTGCCTTTTGCAGACTTGGTGAGTTCTTCTGTCCTTGTCTCAAGGCGTTTAGAACCAATTTCGATAAATGAATTAATCATCATAAATATAATTTACGTCTTCAGGTTTTTAGCAGTCGACATGCAGCTCTACATATTGGCGTCAGTGCTGATGCTTTATATGATACAAAAGAAGAAAAGGCCAATACCAATATTAATATGTTTATTTATTTTATCCTGCTTGTTGAACGCTGCACTAGCATATATCAATGAATGGAAATCGCTTTTGTACATCATGTTGCCAGAGTAAGTAAATGTTTTTCTTATTCAAATTTGAAATAAATTGATTTAATATTTTTATGCGATTTTTGCTTGGAATTTCATTTTACAGGAATGTGCGCACTACATTTTCGGGCATACCCTCATTCACTCAATACTATATCTCACCTTGGGGCAGCCTTCCCGCCTGTCTAATGGGACTCCTCGCAGCCTGTATACACTTCGAGATGCAGGAAGGTGGATACAAGATAGCTAAACAGAAGGTACGCTATGTAACATGCGGTAAAAGTTTCCGAACACATAATACGCTCGCAGAATATTATATACTATTAACCACCTTCTCCCTCTGACCTTGTCCTCCATCAGTGGTTCAAGGTACCGTACCACCTATCGGTTCCGCTGGTGGTAGCGTGGCTGCTGGCGGGCAATGCAGTGGAGACCCGCACGTCTCGAAGCGCGCTGTCTTGGTTCTTGGCAGTGGAGCGACCTGCTGTTGCGTGTCTGGCTGCGGTGTGCCTGCTAGGCGTTGCCAACAACGTGGACAGTGAGATCTTTCATCTTGTCATCAAGTTAAGCCTCATATTGATTAAAATTAAACCTTACATTAAACATTTTTATCATCTAGATATCTTCCGGCGAGTAATGGGTTGGCGCGGCTGGACAGCGCTGGGTCGCATGTCACTGTCGGTGCTAATGTTGCACTGGCTCGTCAACGTGCGCCTCGTCGCCTCTCGACGGACTCTCACAGAAGCATCCGTCTTCACTATTGTCAGTGCTTAATTTATTTAATTGTTATTTTAAAAAATATTTAAAATCTAAATGATCCTTCGTCTACGTAAAACATTTTTATATATCTAATCATATTTTAAAAAAACATCTATTTTCGTTACAGTGTTTTAAAGTAAATGTAGACTTTTAGAGAATAGTCTCCAAACACGAATACACATACCAAGACAACAGCATTATCGTAGAGCTATCTTCAGGGCGGCGACTTACTATCAACGCTGTTTTGGACGCACATCGCGGCGTTACCGCTAACGCTGCTGGTGGAGGCGCCGCTGCAGCGCTCCTTCAACGCGCTGCTCTCCTAGTACATGGGCCCACACTGTGATAATAGACTATATAAAAACAAATCAGTTTTTAAAATGTATATAAATGATATAAAATATAATATATTGTCATAGAAAACGGACCATACGTTTGCTGTGAAGATTTAATTAAAGATAAAATTATATACTTAAATTAGTATAAGTAATAAGAAAAAAAACACGTAAAGAACATACTTGTTCATCGTTCCGTGTTTGTAAGCATATCAACTATAACAACTAAGAGCAATGCCCTTTTATCTACAAGATGGTGTTGCTATTTTATGCAAATTGAGGTTTTCGCTAACGCGACCGAGTTGTTTACAAAATCCACACTCGGCACATCTTTCTAAAAAAAATTCTAACAATAAAAAAAAATTATTTGATCATAAACATTTTTAAAATCTTTACTTATAATGTGCTTTTAGTAAATATCTGTAAACTTTAGAATGACAAAGTAACAGCATTATTTGTTTAAAGCGGGGTTATTTATATTATTAATATCCATTGAAAACAAATTTTCAAAAAAATGGTTTTTGGTTAATAAAAAATATCTAACAGTGCCTGTGAAAAACAAATAACATTTATTTCTATTGAGAAATAGTTTACTACGTAAGTAATATGTAAATATATTGAATGTATTCAGTTAAATGAATAAATAAATAAACAATATTTTAAAATATACGTATTTTATTTTCATATAAATAATGAGTTAATAACATATTCAAGAAAACAGTGTCCTGTATATAGGGCGGTACAAATTATTCTCTTCGTGCCTACTACGTGCAGGATTACTTATATCTATATAAATATATAAAAATATTTCTGTATGAACACATTGAACATATTTTAAAACTTTTAATGGGGGTGTAATAAGTAATAGATATAGATACCAAGTCATCAATCTAAATCTAACTCTTTTTCTGTCTATTTGTATGTTTGTGCGCGAATAACGCAAAACCTAAGCGACGAAATTCGATGAAATTTGGCATGGTGATAGCTGAGTGTCTGTTTCACTGTAGGGACAATAAGTAATTCCTACAAAAAATACAAAATAGCAGACCTTAAGATTCTTTTAATACTAACTATATATTTAGTTTATAATAATGATATATATTTTTAAAGCATTTTTAGGCAGCCGGTATATTATATAATTTATTAAGCACTAAATCAAAAAGTGTCGCTTTGTAAAAATCTGTTAATGCGCTAATTGTCATATCTTTTATCTTACTAAATCTCCAAGGTAGCTGCCTACTATGGACCACAAATTCAAAACCTTGATAGTAAAAAACAGTCATGTGCTACCTCTGCCTTAATCATAAAATCTTCTAATACATTATATTTTTTTAAATTCTTAGCATATCCAATTTATTTCATTTAATCCTTATGGATTATTATTATTATTAAGGGATATGCTAGTACAATACTTATGTATTGTACTATGCTCTAATAATTTCTACATCCCAAAATATTCCATTGTCAATGCTCATCACGTAATTTTTTTATCATTTATTTTTATTAATTTTATCAATAAATCCTTCTTTCTAATTATCCTGCATTACAAAAGGTGAGATCGCCTAAAAACATGAAATCTTAAAAATGAAATTAAATAAATATAACATTACTAATTATAACAATATAAAATATAAAACTAAGAATTTCAATTTAAATTATGATTTATCGCAATTTATTTTTAAAAAACATGGTATCCATAAATAAAACTATTTATTTTTTTTCGAATGTCTGTCGTCACACTTACTTCTCGTCTACCCGTGAACATAATTGCTGCAAAGCATTCGAAACGTCGAGTTAAAATTAAAATGTAACCAAATTATACGCGAGTTTTAATCCGTAAAAAAAAATAGTTTTATTTGAAAGGTGTACTTGTGAAAATCTAAGAAAATGGTGTCCATAATTTTTCTAGTTAAAATATAATTCGTTCTTTCATTATATTTTTTCATTCAAATTCAGATTCATTCGATGATATTATTAATATTATTAGATTGCATATGAATGTTTATATTAATAACTACATGCGTATGATGTACAAGTACTTCATATGAGCGCTGACTTCACAAATTACTTGTATCAAAGTTCATTCAACTTGTCATTTGAGCCACGACTTTTTTTAATTTAATTGTAATTTTATGGAATACTTTATTTATTAATAATATTAAGAGGATAATTCAGAAGCCTTTTAATATATTATATTAGTTATGTTATTTAAATGATTATAAAGTTATTCAATGAATTTTGGTGAATGTAATATTAGTATACTAAGTGTAAAAGTATATGTCAGCTTAACGTTGCATATTTAGTAATGTTCATGACCCTGCAAAATATTTAATATTCTAAGCATTTGCTTTTTAGTAAGAATTAAAGTATGTGTGTTTATATAAAATATAAAAAATTAAATACAAATCTACAAGCTCAAGACGACAACATTAACATAAAAAATGTTCGCCCTTAGCTTGCGTAAGCGCAAGGGTAGTTAGCGCGAAGGTTAACTGTATAGTTTATATAAAAGATTTCAGAGCTGAATGGAGTTAGTGCTGAAGAGTTAGTGATAGTGCCATGATAGTGTTGTGGTGTTTTGTGTTGGTGGGGGGTGCGGCAGCAGTCGACCTAACCGGTATTATATATGAAATTTATTTAAAAACTGATGACGTGGGTCTGAAGTTATATATATATATATATATATATATATATATATATATATATATATATATATATATACATTGTTTTAAAGTAATTATTTTTTATACTTTGGAATTGAAATAGATAGAGATAAATCATTTTACAAAGGTGATAATGAAAGGTAATCTTGCATAAATAAAATGGTTATTTAATTTGAGAACCTTAAACAAGGAAAATAGAAATATTATTATTTATCTCGATTATATTATATCAATAATAAGACATTGATGGGACCTAAGAAGGATACTTGCGTGTCCCCAAAGCTATGTATGACAGTTAAAATAAATATATGCTAATAAACTAATTTCAGTCACCTGATATTAAGATAATATTCTCTAATTATGATAAATTAACGTTAAGTATATTAATTACATACCTATTTATTTAGTTTTAAAGTTATTGTCTGTGATCAAGTTTGTCAAAAGTGTTAGACAATTCACCGCTATTAAACTCATAAATTGTTGAACCATCATATGCTAATATTATAAAGAAGAGCTTGAATCTTCGTAACTGATAAACTTAAAAACTAGTGGACCGATTTTTAAAAATATTTACTATTATATGGCTACATTGTCCCTAAATAACATATCTTTCGTGGTCATAGGCTGAGTCAATCTGTGACGAAACGTCAGGCAATTAAGAGGTATTTTCTTAGATTTTCACGAGTACGAGTAAATTAAGAGGTATATAATAAATATTTCGTGACGCGTTAATTTCCTTTAAAAAACAATAAATAGGGTAAATTTATCTGAAACTATATATGTGCACGTGGTCTGTCCGAGGGTAGAACCACGAGTAACAGCTAGTATATTAATATTAAACAATACTAAACTAAATAACAATAAAAAATTTATAAATGTGAGCATTGATGGTAAGTAGTAATATTACTAATTGACAACTATATTTTAATTATTATTCATCACGACTGCAATAATGCGGACGCTGAAGAAGATTATTCAATAAACCTGAGATTTCCTCAAGTTACAAAACTCTTACCAAGCACTTGTTAGTATAAAACAGATGTACGTAGTTACATTAGCAATTTAAATATAAAATTGTTTACGTGTCCTATAATTAAATGAATGATAAGAAAACCCACGCCGGATTAGAGATCTAGAACATATATCTTGCGCAGACTGGCCGCCATTCATGTTTTCTTTGTATTATTTTACTTGAAATCATGAGGCTTTTATATTCAATTGCAATGGTTGTAGTGGTTTGCAAATTGTTTTTAATATTGACATTAATAATAAAATGATTATAATAAAAAAAAATCATCACGAGTAGGGTTGAAGATTCCCTTCCCAGAAAGATTTTTGGTATAAAAATAGCTCCTACCTACACTTTAATTTGACGTTGACAAGTGTTCACTGATATCGATTCAAAAAGAAATAGAAAACAAATATTTTAAATTTTATTCAATCCATAATTCTAAAACAAAGTAAACTTAAATCACTAAACAATAACGTAATAAAAAAACATCTGACACGCGGCAATCGAGCTTGCCGCTATGAAAAACTCCTAATCGGCAAATTATAACTCGCAAATTAATTAACAAACAAAACAACTTCTATTGCTTTTTAAATTTTTTTTATGTAGTTTATGATAGGATTTTAAAAAATTTAAAAATTCGAAATTTTTTTTCCATTTTTCGGTAACTTCGGCGGCCGATCTGACCACCTTCCCGTTGGACAATCAACATAATTTTGAAAAGTGAATCTTACATTTAGATGCTGATTCCAAATATATCTTTAGTTTTTCAAAATTCGAAAAATAAAATTCGACACACACACAGACACACATACACACATACAGACAGACAGATCGGAAGGAAAAACGGATTTTTTCGAAAATTATAGTCAATGTTAAAATAGAAATTGGAGATTATGAACATTTATTTCGTAATAGAACATATTCTTTTTAGTTTATTGTTGTATTGTCTATTTCAACTTCCACATTTAAGAACACTAATAAAATAACCTTTCTTTTAGGATAAAAAATTAAAAGAAACTAGTTTTTAAAATCACAAACAAACATCCAAATAAACATCGAGTTGTGTTGTGTCATTAATAAATCCTTAATAGAATATCAAAGATTAAATCTCTTTCTATAACTTAGTTTGAAGATTGGTAATTCATATATATAAAAATAATGAACGGATCGATTATTAATTAGGGCCGTAAGTGTTATAATATCGGTAGGTATTTTTACTATAATTTGATGTTATCTTTATGATGTTATATATGATGTTATCTATATGTTTTATTTTGTTACTTACATATAATATTTTTAAACCTTCATTCATTTTCTGCTTTCTGCAGTAACAATAACATTCGTTTTTTTAATATTTTCAATTTTTTCTCTAATTTCTCTAAATATTTTATGTATTTCTACTCGTTGTCGTTTTATACTGTTTTGTTATTTTTTATTATTGTTATTTTGTTTTTTCTTTTTTTTGTATTCTCTTCGCACCCTTACATTTTTTTTTACTGTTTAACATGGGCTTGCTGGTAGAGAATGCCTGTGTCATTATGCTTGCCTTTGCATGTTTATTGCAAATAAATAAATATTATTTATTTATTTATTTGCAATAAACATAAATAAATATACTTATACATGTGACAAAATTAGAAATTACACATTAGAATTTGTCAGCAAATACTATATAAGAATGTAGATACTACTTTGAAAAATAATATGCGATGTATAGTGTTGTCACTAGAGAAAATCATGAACAAGTTTTATTAATTTTATCTGATATAAAAAACTGTTTCCTTTAGTAATTTATTTTTTACATTGATTTGTTAATACGTTTTACAAGGACGAAAAACATATCGGCACTTAAATAAGACAGAAAATAAATATTTAACATACATATATTTCGTTTGTTCTGTACAATAATTTGAAAATTCAATTTCAAAATTCAGTTTATTTTCTGCTTTTAGGCCCTTTTTTGGGTTTTGGCTGATATTTTTTAAGTCACTAAGGTTTTTTTGTAAAATAATATACCATCTAAATATATTAGAAATACAAATAAAATCTCAATAAAGCCATTTGACTAAAAGTCGTACACGGAGTTGCGAGAAGGGGTGAATTTTTTAAATATATTTTTGCTCGTTTAATCTTTTTCGACCATTCCCCTACATAGTTTTGTTTTCCATATTTGTTACTGCATTTCTCATTTTGTATATGAAAATTTCTAAAAAATATTGTAGATTTGTTCATCTATTCATTTGCAAAAAAAACTATTTGGTGTAATGTTTTCATGATTGTGATAGATTTATAAAAATCTAGAATCTTACCATAAGGTAAGTTTCTAGATTATTTAGTTATCCATTAATTTCAGAGGAGCAATACTACCAGTTGCCGCAGCTTTTCGAGTTGGACAACTACGAGCAGTGCTTAGCCTTACACGGTGCTTTCTGTCTTGGCTCTTTCCACCTACACTCCTCGCGGCCAAGCCAACTCCTCGAGCTAATCCAGGTAAAGTGAATAGTAATTATGAGCTGTTTGAATTTGAATTTACGTGAAAACATCACAGCTTCCAAGCTTTGAAGATTTCTTATTCATTTGTTCTTAATAATATATACATATATTTTTTTATCATTATAATTACTTTCGTAGAGGTCTTAAATCAAAGATATCAACAAAGCAAAATAAGAAAGTATTATTCTACTATTAATATCATTATTATAGTAAATAGCATAAAATTAAGTTAATAATAGGCTGTTTTTCTTCCCCGGATTCAGATTCGGACAAAACAATGTTGAAGGCAATGCACAGAATAATAATTTTATATTAAACAAATATTTTTCGGATTCAATAACACAACGCAAAGAGAAAAAAGACAGGTGTTTAAGATTGCTTTTTTTAATATTTTTCTTTGTAAATGTTACTTTAGTATATTAATATACTAAAATCATCCTTAAAATACGTACGTACGTTAAATTGGCGAAAGAACTACCAAATTCATGTTAGAGAGCAGAAAATTGTACTTTTTAGTCCAAGTCCAATTATTTCTTAATATAATTTGGATAATTAACATTAGCCTGACCTAGAACAGGAAGGGAAACGAGAATTATGCAAGAGCTTAGAACTATTTGCGTGTGAATTAAACGTACTTTATATCATAGTTAGTATTCCAAACAGTCAGATTATAAACATTATTTATAATATTTATTTTATACATTTAAATTTATTATTATTTTATTCCCGGGAATTAACGCGTCACGAAATAGGTATTACATACCTCTTAATTGCCTGACGTTTCGACCAGGTCGCACCGGCCGTGGTCACAGGCTGGCGGTCTTAGTGGTGAACGCTCTCCGTCGTCGAATCCGTGAGGTCGAAATTTCTTCATCCAAATGAAGACGTGAGGGTAGATAAAGAAATTGGTCTCGAAATTTGTCAAGATTTTCTTCATCTACCTGCACGTTCCCGGGAATAAAATAATAATATATCAGGCAACGCAAAAGTTTAAAAACATAACATTTACTTTTTTTTCAAAGTTGATAAATTATATAAATTTTACGACCAGACAAGGTAAAGACTTGCAAAGGTTAAAAAACTCCCATATACTACTTGGATTCCCAATCTTGCTGCTAAATACACCTTTCCCCCAATACAAAAGGTTTTAAAAATAAAATCTTTTCTAACTTATTTAAAAACATCCTTTTAGACTCTTCTTTTATTCTCGATTTTTTAGTACGCATTTGTTTTTTTATTGTTTTATTTTTATTTTTTGTAATTCCCATGTTTTAAATAAGAGAAAGCTTTGTTATTTAATTTTGTCTTTCATTGGAAAACATAGCATTTACTTTTCATAATTCCTAAATAATTGTTAAATTTTTTTAGTACTCGGAGTACATTGCACTAGTAATTTTATTATTTTCCACTTTAATAGTTCAATTTATTTAGTTGCTGGTTACAAATATGTATCTATTAAGTATTAAATGTAACCATTATTTAACTGCGTTAAATCCGTTAAGAATAGGTTCATTTTTATTATATTAAACATGGTTCTCTTTTTCATACAAAAGATTTTTCTAGGTTAAATATCGACTTGCAAAGGTTTAGCTAAAAACTATAAAAATATAACATAGTTATAGTGAATAAAATGTTGCTTATTGTATGTATGTACATTAATCAAGAAAATTTATTACTATATAGTATATTTGTATGTACAAAACAGTATAATAATTTATAATAATCTTATTATTTATTTATTTATTATTCGAATTTATTAACATTATTATAATTAGTATTTTAATCATATTAAAATTAAAATCATAAATATTTTGATATATATTACTAATTAATTTAAATATTAAATAATATAAACAAGCAACACAAACTCCATTTTTCAGGAGGTTTCAGCCGAGAGGCACAGATTCAACCACACCCTGATCCATCGAGGCTACTGTCTCAGCAGCACTTGCGCACACGTCCATGGAGCCTCTCATAGCAAAGTCTTTGAAACCTGCGTCCAGCACGTTACGAAGGCCAAGTATGGGCTTGATGCAAGTCTTCTCAAACTCGAGTATTGTAAAACTGAAGAAATATCAAAACCCTTTGAGACGTTGGATATTATAGTGTCTTCGATTTTTGCTCTAATCGTCATGGGAAATGTAATTGGAACAGCATATGACCTGTTTCGAAATCCAGAAAATAAAGGTAAGGATTAAAATTTATTCTTTATTTTGTCTTTCTTATCTGAAAATAAAATCGAATACGAATTACAGAGTAAAATTGCAAATGAATAAGACTACAATTATATCTTAATTCAATATTAATTTATATTACAGCCAACCGCTATTTGATGTCATTTTCTCTGTACGTGAATTGGGGGAGGTTCACACGATCCCAAGAGAAGAAAGATAAGAAACTAGATGCCCTGGACCCAGTTCACGGCATGAAGTAAGAGTATACCTAATTAATGACTGTCTCTCTTGGTTCACTAGAATAAAAAATAAAATTTCTATGTTAAGGAAATTCGTCGATGTTTGTCAAATTTTCGTAAATCAATAAAATGGTAAGTTTTGTTTGTTTCAGAGCACTGACTCTGATGGCGGTGGTTTTAGCACATTCAATAATCGCTTATCACATTACGTACCTCTATAATCCCTCCTTTTTAGAAAAGGTAAGATACTTTTCCAAAAATTACTAAATAACATAAAAACTGTTCCAGGTTCTAAATTTTACAGATCATTTGATTTCCAGGCGAACCTGCACCCTCTATCCACGATCATCAACAATGGCACATCAACGGTGCAGACCTTTATTATGTTGTCCAGCTTCCTGCTCGCGTACAACATGCTTCTATTGCTGGAGACTGACAAGGAGATGAAAGTAGACTTTAGTTTCTGGTTCAAGATCATGATTTATAGAATTATCAGGTAAAACAAAGTAACTTATCATTAACCTTGAATACATTTGGGACACATATCAAATCAATAGTACAACTAAATTAAATTGGGGTATTAGAATCGGGTTCACATATTGACGTATCAACTGAATCGTACGAGCTCAAAACAACTTCACATAAAATCTGAGTTTCTTCAGGATCAGCCCAACATATCTGGTGTTGGTGTTTGCCACGGGTTGGTGGAGTCCACGCGTTAGTAATGGACCGCTCTGGTGGATAGCAGAGGCCGAAGCAGCTCGATGTCGCCGATCTGGGTGGACCAACGCGCTGTACGCCAACAACCTGCTTCGAACCCACGACACCTGTCTCATACAGAGCTGGTGAGGAAGTTTTTTTAGAAATAGTACTCTTTGATACAATAAACGAAGATCTATTTACAAGTATAATAAGTCAAGTTCGATAGTAGTGGAGTTCAAAGAAGCGTGGCCAATATTAACAGCTAATAAATTTAATATTTACATATTTATTATTACGATCCTGCGCCACAGTTAAAGTAGTTAAGCATTTAAATAACCCTTCCTGTCAAGAAAACTACATAATCACAAAGAATGATGTAAAAATTATAACAATAGATCATGTTTGATCAACTACGTTATAATAAATTCATTTTCTACGTCAGTTGGGAAATCCTTGTCACGCGAATACAGTTTTTAAGATTGTAGACAACAACAGATGAAGCATCTCACGAACGCAGGAGTTATAATTGTTGTTTATTATTTTTTTTAAGTATTTAAGAATTTTTGATGCCTTTCAATGTCAATAGATAATATTGAGCAAATATCACACTTTTTTTATACTTTAAGCAGTAAGTTTTTCAAGCACCTATCCCCTTCGATCTTTGAACCCTATATACAGTATATCCTGTATATTGAAAATACAAAAAAAAATTTGGTAACAAAAAAAAGTAGAACGTTAATAATTTCTTATACCATTTTTATAAATTTAAGGGTGGTGCTTTAATAGTGAAATATTAAATACAAATAAACTAGACTTTAAATTTCTTTTGAAAAAATAATTTTTATGTTATGTTATTGAAATAGAACTCTAAATAATATCTTTGTCTGTCTGTTGACAAGTGAAGTGAAGATGATATATGAAATTTTATGTAATAAATGTTTATTGATATCTTGTCTTATGAATTACGTTGATTGACTTTTTAATATGTGAAATTGATTCATTGTTTTGACTAAAAATTTTGAAATGGGTAATATAAGGATAATTTTTATTTATCCTATGGTTTTATTATCAAAAGTGTTCAGTTAGCCTTATTTTTTGTGAGAACAGTAAGTTCTTTAATAAATTTTTTCCAGGTTTCTAGCAGTAGATATGCAGCTTTACATAATGTCTTCTCTGTTGCTGTTATTTTTCGCGCGAAGACCACAGACCGCAATCAAGGCGCTGGCAGCCCTTTTCGTTCTCGCCGTCATCGGCAACTTCTTCATCGCCTACTACCTCGACCTCAAGGCTATCGTCTTCATTGCTCATTCCGAGTGAGTATTTGGATTTAATGACATAAAAATGTATGCTTGATAAAACTTGCTTACTCAAAAAACCTTTACTTTACTTACATTCTCATAAAATATTTGTACGTAATTGCCAAGTTTTGCCATCAGGTACATTCGGCGCCAATACAACGGAGTGCGTTCGTTCTCATGGCAGTACGCCGCACCGTGGGCTAGCGTACCAGCTGCGCTAGTAGGCCTGCTGCTGGCCTTTCTTTACCAGCAACTACGAATCAATGACTACAAACCTCAGGAAAGCGCTGTGAGAACTTTTACTTTCTAAGCTTCAGCTTTTAGTTTTGCTTAACCAGAGCTAGATAATACATCAAGTATAATTGTCTTTTTTGTACAAAAATAGTTTCATTTTAATTTTTAACATATTTTGAGTACCTTGTTACGTTTACCAGATATTCCGCTTCCTGTATCGTCTTTCTGTCCCGGGTATACTAGCGTGGATCTTAGGCGGATACCTTGTGAGGGACGCCACATCGCCCTTCCTCGTGTCACTATACACTGCACTTGATAGACCAGTGTTCATTCTCATCATCACTTTGGCTACTGTCGGCTTTTTTTTCAAAGTTGATGGTAAATTTTTACAGTTACTCTTAAGGATTAATATTAATAAGAAATTTTTATATCATTTTATTTAAGTCTGGATGTCTTAATAAAAGAGATCTGATCAAAGTCCATCCCTTCCAGATGTCTGGTGGCGTTTCCTATCGTGGCGTGGATGGCGGCCACTGTCGCGCATGAGTTTGTGCGTACTGCTGGTGCACTGGGAGTGCAACTTGGCACTTTTGGCAATGCGTGAGACGCTTTCCCAGGCTTCCGTACTTGACATTGTTAGTATATTGGTATTTGTGACAAACGTTTTGTGACAAATATTTGTGTAATAATTGGTTGTGCTTTTTTTAATAGTTTGTCATTATACAGTATATATTATTTCAGGGCTGTCACTGGCTGGGTTCACTGTTCCTCACATACGCTATGTCACTGCCTTTGCACCTGATGGTTGAGCTACCGACACAAAAATTCTTACAAGCTATCTTTATTTCATAATTTGTTTATGTAATTCAATTTATAAATAGGATTTAAAAAATATTAGTACTATAGTGAACTCGTAAATATTTGTTTCAATATTGTTAAGTAATTATTGTTTCTGTGATATTGTAATTACTTAGATGTAAGAATGTATGTTAACTTAGGTAATAACACGATTCAGTTTAATTGTTATTTTGTAAAAATGAAAGACCTTTCGTTACTAACAAGTTATTTCTTTCTTCTTTTTTTATACTATATGTTAACTAGAGAGACTAAAGATCTTATTACAATCCATCATCAGTTTCTCTTTATTGCAAATACGAACAAGTAGACTAAAATGATAAAAATATAGATCGAGCGAAGAAAGAGAAGGAAGTGTCTGTCTGAAATACGGCTAGCACTGTGGGTAAGAGTGAGAGAGGAGGAGCCTACCAGCTGCCGATGTACTCTTGAGATGAAATCCAGACAGATTAGCGTTATCACCCTACGTTATCAAATGGTTTACCCTCCTATAAATAGTTATCACTGCAAACCATTGTTCTTATTTCTTAGTATGTTCCTATATAACGGATAGCAAAATTTTTTTAAATAATAAGAATATACAGATTTTGTCTACTAACTATTTTATTACATTTAGGTTTTTATAGGCTTTTTGAAAACAAAAAGAAAATATTAGTCGTAGGTAAATATACTTTTCAAACTATTATAACATATAGCGCAAATAAATAGTTACATAATTTCCATGATTGAAAATCAGAATTTATAAAACAGTATTTTCATATAATATAAACAAATATATATAATAATAAAATACAATTGGTCGCTATTGTAAAACTACAACAGTTGGGTACTTTTCTCTTCCTAGTCGATACCAAGAGATTCGCATGGACAACACTTTGTTTGGCAAATGACTGCTGGTGTACCAAAATGCGATATTCTTTCACTCTTTCTTTGCATTATTTATTAACTCTATCACCAATGATCTCATATCCTCTTATCATTTCTAAGCCGACGATTTTACTAATTTACAGAAATACTAAACCAACAGAAGCTGTCATTAATGGTATGATGCTCTAAATTTAAAATTTATGTTAATCTACTAAAATATTTGGCAATGTCAACATCTGTTTCCACTCTGTCTAGAGTCTTTGTAAATATGCATTCCACTAACGTTCTCAACTAAATGTGTTTCCTATCCGTATATTAAAATCTTATTTTTAGATATTAATCGCAATAGAGTTAAGTCGTCAATGTTTCTTTTTCGCCGCAATCTACACACTTTTGTACTGTGTTTTATTTAATCCTTCTAATACTTCTTGTATAAAAGACAAATTGACCTTTGTCGATTCTGATAACAGAGCTGTAAGATTATCTCGAAGTCTAAAATTCTAAAACACAATTCCAAGTTTATTCAATAAAATAATCCAATAAAATTTCTTTTATTGATAAAGCTATTTTACTACGGAATGCCTTACAATTGCGATTGCAATGCAATTTTAATAAAAAAAAAAATATATTCATTTTAAAATTCAATTTAATGTTCTATTGAATGTATGAGTATTATTTTGGCTTCGTAATTTTTGTATTCTATAGTATTATAAATTATTTTGTAGTGTATAATAAAAGTATTATGAAAATTAATGATAAAATGTGTTTGTTAGATATTTATTGACGTATTTAAGTATATCTTAGTATGTATGTTTGCCACGATCATCGTATCTTATTAAAGGAAAATTTTTCATGTACAGAAATTATTTTAATGATTACATTATATACCATAAACAATTTTAACAATTCTAGACAACACTCAGCTGATTGAACTGTCAGCAGTCAAACGTCGACAGTTGACAGTTGACACTGACAACACACATTAAACATGACTACATCTTATCTGTGACTCGCATGCTGATTGTACAAATCAGTTATTTTTTTATTTAGAATCCACGTAAACCCTCTGAATTTCTTTGTTGCTTAGTTTGGTAAAATATAAATAAAATGGGGAATCATAGTTCACATGGAAAAAGTGAAACGGACGGTGGTAGTGGAACGAGTACTCCTCGAGGTTCTACCCGTGGTACAAGATCTGGATCCAACGGTGAGGTACAAGGCCAGCAGGAAAAGGTTGAACATGAAACAGTCTCTCTAGTACCTGTTGAGAAACTCGGCAAGGTAAGGTTGCATTCTTAACATTATTTTCAAACATTAACCACTAAATCGTGGTGAACAAAAAATTCCATTACAATATTTGTTTTGTTTGGCCTTGATTGTAATTGCTGATTTCATCAACTCAGGTGATAAGAATAGTAAACATCTAAAGACAATAAAATTAAAATAATAAAGATGATTAGTACCTTTCATAAAATATTATTAACATATAAAAGTTCAGATATTGCTTATATAATTTATCAGTAATAATGATAAGGATTTCAAGATGTTTGGTGAGTGATAATCATTGAGAAAGAAGTCATTTGTTTAAAACAATTTGAACAGTGTCACTGCTATTTAAAGAACAAAATTGTTGTTTATTTTAATTAAGAGTTATAGCCTTATCATATTTGGACATTCCTTATAACCTTATATAAATACCAATAAATAATATTGTGAAAAGAACTTAAGGAAAATTGTATTAGTTATTTGTTTATCCATATTAGTCTTGAGGAAGGTTATGGATTGTCATCATGGTAATTCACTAGTGAAGCAATCTTTGCTTTTTAACAATAATTTTCTCAGATTAATTGTAAATAAAAAGATGTTCAATTTAGTTTTATTATTAGATAGAGAGATAGATAGTTTAATTGATAGATAGATAGATACATACAAAACTTATGATAGTTTAATTGTTCAATATATAGATACTTACAAAATAATTTACCAAAACCTTAGTTTTAAGTTAAGATATTGAACATTACAAAATACCAAATTCATCAACTACCTACCCAGTTTAAGTTAACATGTATCAGAGGAAGCTTGCTTCTTTGTAATAACATTTTTCTGAAACTCATTTGTCTTCTTGGTTTGTCGTTTTACCATTCGTTTATACTTTTTATATGGTCTTCATCTGACAAAAAATGAATAATTTTATTTATAAAAACTTATATTTAGAGTTACCGTGTGAGTTAATCCATCCATCCATTCCATCTTGAATTAACAATGCACGGTAATTCTCATACAACTACACTCATACATAAAGCTGTTAAACAAATTAGCAATCAGTTAAACTGTGTAGCATTTCCATTTAAAGCACAAAGTAAAGTGTATTGTGTGTGTGAGTGTGTGTGCATCAACTACAGTAAATATTCATGTGTATTTAAATTCTAACCATCATTTAGAGTGCCTTCGAACTAGCAAGAGCAAATATATTTTAGAATGAATGATGAACATTTAATTACCTACAGGCATCGATAATAAGTATTGTATTTCGATTGTTTATCTTTTGAAAAAAAAAATATATTTTATGGTAAAAAAGAGGCAGTGGAAAAAGTGGATTTTGCATTTGTTATAATAGTAATTAGTATATATAGTTATATAAGTATTTTTGAATGAATTTTGGAATTAAATGGGAATTTGTATGTGACGTGTAATAGCATAAGAGGTTTTAAGTAAATATGAGTGTGAAATAGATTGGGAAATAGTGTGAAATAGATTGGGATATGTTGGAATGATGAAATCCGAAATGTTCTGAGAGAGAGTACGTTAAATGGATGCAAAAACATGGATCAAGATCGAGACGCGAAAAAAAAGCAAATGCAAAATTTACACATATTTGCAATTGCTAAAGTACAATAAGAATACATTATACAACTCACGACAAAGTCCGCTAAGACAAAAAACAAGTGTACAAAATCGCTATTACAAAGAATACACATTTTAAACTTAATTGTAGGAATGGCCTTTTTCTTGAATTAATTATTCCAAGAAGAGGCGATCAGAGAGAGTCAGAGGTGTAACACTTTGCTTGTCCTGTCTATAATTACAAGGGTTATGTGCAACTAAACAAGACATATAGGAAGAAAGTACCTTGACGTATGCTTTTGTCGACTACATTATTCATCCTCATTGGACTAATAAAGTGAAAGAATAAAAGTTTAGTTGCTATTTTGAGTTTACTTTGGTTGTCTTAATTGGTGTGTTCCTTACTAACTAGTCCGACTTGCGCTACCTTGGTTTACTAGTGCAAAATGATTGAAGGATTGATAGGAATGTATGGAACAGGATAAATGCAGAATAGAAGGAATGGAGCAAATTTATAAGACCATCATAAAGCCTGTGAGGTTCAGAATTTTGGTGGAAGAAAAGAGCCAATACGAGAAAGAAGAATGTGGAGATGTATTAAAGGATAGAATAAAAAATAGTATGTAGAATAAATACAGACGTTGCTCCGGTATTGCGGAAGTTGAAAGGGCTGGCTTTTTATGGGCATGTGATAAGGTACTTCATATGATCGTCGTAGAGAAAAGGATACAATTCATAGTTTTTGCGGACTAGACGTCTGATAAAAGCTGATGTTGAGAAATGAATTGAGCACTGAAATGTACAATTAATAGAGGCTAGTAGAAGAGACGTACGTGCTATACCGATTCCAAATAGTGAAAAATATATAAAAAAACAATAAAGTATTGATTATTACGAAGTTTTTTGTAAATCTTTGAGAAAATCAACTTAATCTGTAATGAAGGAGGTTGTATAAAAGAGGTCAGGTAACAAGGCCGTCCAAAAAGATTTATTTTGAATATTTTAGTATTTCAATGTTTTCTACTTCTTGAATGTAAAACAGCCTCATTTAAAACTAAATTAATACTGTTTCATTACTAGTAATGTTACAAACAATATAACATATGAGTCACTCATGTTCATGAGCAATAATCCAGTAATATGTATTTTAGGCACTCCACAGAGTTCAGACACTCAATTAGTAATACATTGCTAATCTTCATCTGGAAGTTATTTATGATCCTGATTTAATTTCTCTTATACATATTTTAATACTTACATATTTATAAATGGGTACAAATACTAACTAATAATTACTTTTATAATTGTATTCATCGGTGCCATTTTAGAATTTCCTTATTTTCAAAAGATAAAACATCTCTTAAATTATTTCTTTGTTCTCTATCCGTCTATCAAGATCTGTTTTTTCAAGAACGCATAATAAATACGATATAAGTCCTTTCAAAGCTATGTACAGCAATTAAAAAATACGCAGGTAATATTTTCAATGATACGAACTATTTTGTAAACAAGTCTTGGAACACTTCTACAATCTCTTAAAGTAATGTTACAATAATCTTACTTTCCTTTTTGGTTTCTTCCAAACTTCACCTTGTTTTTAATTTGATTCTTAAAACTCAAAGGTTTTAAAAATAAAATATAAAAATTTAAATTAAAAACTTTTTCAAACTTTGATAGTTCAGAAAGTTCATGGTAGGCCATTATCTGGTGGTTTTTTATTATGTCATTCCCCTTTTTTATTTATTCCTGAATAACAAATTGTTATTATGAGAATCACTTACCATTAATCATTAATTATATTAATGTTAAGTGATTCGATAAAAAATATTAACATACATACATAACATACATACATACATACAATTCCTTGAATATTGTTGAATTATAATTCGCGTATAATTAAGCTCTTATTGATAAAATGGTATCACATGATCGCTGCACGTTCCTTCTGAACCAATTCATTGCATGATTCCAAACGCTCGACCATTATCAAATTAGATTGCAATGGCTTAATCTTATCAACAAATCTGGAGATAAATCTCAGGTTCAACAAATAGTATTGTCATCGTAGATAGTGGACGTGTGTTTAATTATTTTATAATGGAGAAGTTGGTGGTGGTGGCTAAAGATTTGCGGTTTTCGTTACAAATTAGGCGGAAGGCCAAAAAGTTTGTTAAAGTTGACTGTAAGGTAAGACGGACTAACACACACTCACACACACTCACACACACTCACACACACACACTCACACACGCACACACACACACGTGTGAAAAGTATAGATATATTATAAAAATAAGCATACCTACATTTTTATTTATATCTGATAGTATATATTTTTATTTGTACTTATATCAACAGATTAAGTAAGTGTCATTGTATATTAATTAATAATTTTTAACACTGTCGATAGCTATCAAATAAAAAAAAAAGAGAATCCATTGACAAACAGAAGAAAGAAGTACTTACTAAGCTGTTTAAACTAATAATAAATAAAAATTTTATTATTTTTATACGTGCCACTTTACAAATTCGATCTAAACACTTGTTTTGGACATATTATTAATTACACTATATTTACTGTAAAATATACTTTAATTAAATGTTAAATACAATTAAATTATAGTACTAATTTTTAATCTTAAATTCTAATATTTAATTCCTTATTTTAAAGTATAACACAGTCAAGCATAATTTTTACGACACAAAGAATTTATAAAAAAAATGTTGTTTAATTAAAATTTTGATTCAGAACACTTTTAAATAAATATAAATTAAAATTAAAAATCTATTCTATACGTAAAACATGTTACCTAAATATAGACTGAGATCCCATCGGCTTGTTAGGGTGTTTTTTTTTTTGCAATAAAAATAGCTAAGAACCAAACAGAATAGACTTTTAATAAAAAAAACTCGTTTATTCGTTTATAACACAGACAAGTAAATACGCAGGTCAAACTATTAACTTTTCCATGTCATTTCAAAATAATTCATTTTAACATAAATACTTTAATCATATATAATAAATCGTATTGACATTTCAAAACATGCATAGTTTAGTTGATTATTTGTTATCTACTATTGAAGAATCCTTTAAGCCTCTGACGTTGATGGATAGAGTGAGCGAGTGAGTGAGTGAGCATTCTTTAATGAAATCCATCATAGACTATATAACATCAATATACTATGATGAAGTCCCTAAGCCGCGTCTTTCTGTCTGTGTTATAAACTTTAAAAGTTCTGATTTTTTTTATAAACTTCCGTATTAAAGAAATGATGTCTCAGATAAATAACTAGAAGCTCGAACCAGGCCGAAATTTTGCCTCGCTGCACTCGCAAAATCTCGGTATGTGTTAGCGGTATATTGAGCGAAGCGAGGTGATACCAGCACCGAAGTTGTATTTACGAAACGTCGACGCATTCTCCTTTTTTTTTCAAGCTAAATTTTCGCTACAAGATCGAATATTTGTTTTTTTTAAAACCACCACCAGACTGATGTTTTTGATTGCTTGCACAAGGTATGCAGAAGTCTGTCATAGAGAACTTCGCTCAATAAAGGGTGCAAACATAGAAAAAAAATATCACCCAGAATTGAAACAGCAATCTCTGGATTACACAAAGAAATGTCCCGTGTGGGAATCGAATCCACAACCTTTGGCTTAGCAGGCAGGCTAATCAATCACTAATAGACCGCTCGGGCGTCTGTACGTTTTCATAAATATATGTGTTCTTGAGATATATTAAAATGTAAGATTCATTATGATATTATCAAAATTGAGAGAAATTAAGTTGAAAAACTTGCCAAAATATCTTGAATAATGAAATAAATAAATTAAACAGTAAATTATGAATATTTATTAGAAACAACTCGTTAATAATAAGATACAAACTCTTAAAAGAAAAGCACAGACATATTCCTTTACCACAGTATCTATATTTAAATAATATATTTTATAAGGTAAACTATTTTAAACTTATCAGGTTTGAAGACTCATTTAGCTCGTTCGATTGCTTCTTAACTGGAATGCTAAAACTTATGAACTAACTGTATTTAAAGCTAGGCTTATATCCACTATGTAAATTAGTCTTCATCTTTGAAATTATTTTATACTCGTATTATTTTTTCCTAACTAATCTCAACTTTTATATTTAAACTTTAGTTGTCTAGTATTTTCTTAGATTTTCATGAGTAGACATTTCAACGAGTACAAAATTTGGTTTCAATTTTTTTTTAACCCGACTTTTCGAATGCTTTGCAGCAATCGTGTTCACGGGTAGCCACTATGTAGTTATCTATCTTTATATTTATAATCATCCGGCTGTACTCATGTAAGTTCCGAACGCCGCGATTCCGCCATACTTCGGTCCCGTGAATAAAGGACTAATTGGATTCTAACTTATCTGGGCAAATCCCAATAGAATTAACGTGAGTACAGCAGGATCTTTATATATTATAATGAATATTACGTACAGTTGCTATTCCGCCTGTTCATTGGGCAAGATTGCAATTTTTGTCAAATAGATTGACTCAATAAGTAAAAATATAAATAAATACCAAAATTTATCCAAAATATTTAAATCTATAGTTTTCAGTATTTACTCTTATCTGATATATGCTCCGTATTTATTATATTTATTGATAGTATTTACTAAAAGTTTGTATTTGTTTTACGCCTGAACGAAATTTGGTCATACTTTGTCGGTATAGAAAGCAACATTGTGTACCTTCGTCGTACGAAAAGTCCTGATGTTGAAGAAAAGAAAAGTAACTTTTAAAAACCGATATAATTGCAAACGAATTGGTCTAGTGGTCAGTGGTTGGCTTGCCTGCCTGCTGAGCCAAACGTAGTAGGTTCGATTCTCATTCATTAAACAGTTGTTGGTGTGGTCCACAAATTGTTATTTTCAGTCTGCGTGTTATTGTGTACGTTAATTCTGTTTGTTAAGGTTTCTACGCAAAGATTATTTCTCTAGTACAGCACTTATTTTTAATTAAGTCCTTTTTTATTCCCACATTCTGACCGAAGTTGCTGACAAAAGCTAGTATATTTGTACATCTAATCTAACCGTTAAGTCAATTACGGATAAATGAGTAACTTAATATATATCTACTAACATATTTTTTTCGTTCATGTGTTTTGAGAATGATAATCACGGATAAATGCGGGCAATTAAAATGTTAAAGCTTATTATTATATGATATAATAAACTTTTTTAATTCTTCTATAATAACTCATCATGTTTGTGTTCGTTCCTGTGTTTATTATTTGTTTTCGCAAGGTTAATGAACCAGGTACTGTTATAGTACTCACTTTTAATTATACCAATATAATATTATAATATAATTATTTGTGTCTGTTAATGGAGTCGAAATAAATAATTGATATTGTTAACCGATGTAGTACACTCTATGCTTGAGCAAAGCGAGCGAAGCACTCTATGAGAGACTTTTCTGCATTTTTTGTGCAAGCATCAATCAAAAACGGTATATCCGAAAATTGACAAATCTTGCACACTGTTAGACATCAATCTGGTGGTGGTTTTTTTCAAATAATCGATGTGGTTGCGGAATAATCATGGAAAATCTAATATCCCATAATAATAATATTCTTTATTGCAAACCACATAAATAAAAATACAGTCAAAAGAAGTATGGAAACATTTGAGGTATACAATAAGGAGGTCCTATCGCTAAGTAGCGATCTCTTCCAGACAACCTTATTTGATAAAAATCAAACGTAAACAGAAACGTAGACTTCAATGGCCAAAAAAAAATTTCGAACGCAAATTTGACGAGTCAAAATTGAGGTCTGGTTCGCACTCCTAGTGTAATAAGTTTAAATAGTTTAAAAGTTATATCAAAAAGAGCTTTCAAGAATCAAGGTCTAGAATCTGGAAAATATAAAGAAACTATACATAATGGTCACCCTACACTGTGTTGTCTACTTCATCGATCACGATACTGATAATTAACTCATTATTTATAATTATCAGTCAAGTTTATTTTATTAATTAATTATAATAAACAAAATAATAATTTAATTAATTTCATATATAACTACAGTCCCCGATTATCTCTAAAACGACTTAACGTTCTACGTACTTCAAGGATCGTTTTAGTACCTATTTAATATACTCATTCATTTGTATTACAAATAATATTTCAAATTAGTAGGTACAGCAAATATCGTGTTCGTGATTTATCGTGCTTCGTTCGGCTAACTTCGTTACTAATTTACTCACCTGTCATTTTGTAAGACTTATTTCTAAGAATAAAATATTTATTTATTTCGTTCATATGTGACATAAAAAAATATATAATATGGTGTGTAACACAGTAGTTTTGAAAAAGTTGTAAAAAAATTATAGAGTGAAAGCTAGTAATTTTAAATATATTTAAGTAAATTTCGGTTTGACCAAAAATGAGAGCTAAATCGAAAAGTCGGTTTCGGTTTCGGCTCAAAGACTATTTTGGTCGGACACTATTTGTAAAAAAAATTCTATAAACAACGCATTTACTAATTTCCTAAATGTTATTTACATCTTACGTAAGTGATAATTTAGTCTATTAAGGAAATTTTAAACTCACTACGCAATAAAAGATACCATTCATATTGTATTTATCAGTAATCGAACTTACAATATATAGGAGTGGTATAAAAATATAAATATTTACTTTAAGCTGCTCGTATTAATTACTTTGACTTTTAAGATTATAGGATAAAAAAAAAATGATTTGTCCATCTACATCAGGGGTGGCCAACTCAATCGACTCGAATCGACTCGAGATCTTCTATACTCCAGTAATTTTCGTAATATTTAGGACAGGAATAGGTAAGTACCGATAATTTTTTACTTGCCCACGACCGACGGATTGGCCTCCCCTAATCTATATCATTTAATAACAATCAAAAAAATCTGTTTAGTTTTTTATCAGTATTGTTTGGTTTTTTTTTATAAAACACTGATAAAGTCATATTATATTTTCGTTCACAATACAGTAATGTCACATTCAGTCTGACAGTTCTTTTATGACATATGCAAACATTATTGAACACAAAAACCTAAAACGCTAGATTTAAAAATGTTACAAAATATACATATATTTCTTGATAAGTGCAATTTATTTGAAAATTGCAAGCGAAATCTGGTTAAATTGTTAGTTTCGCTATAAAAAGTTTTATTGTTTATACAATTGCCGACAGCCATAACTCATAATATGACGCGTGAAGCACCGCACGTGACCGAATGTCTGAAAAACTGAAAAGAAAAACAAACTTAGCATGTGATACGCTATGTTTGTTTATATTACTTAGGATTAAGTGTTAAAACAAAACATTATGTAACTAGAAATTTAATATAAGTTAAATAATTATATAAACTTGTTCTGCATATAACTATTCTTGTTAATTAAGATTTTAAGTCTTTTCAAAAATAAAAAAATATATTATTATTTTCAATGATTTCTAAACAGTATAAAATCGATTTTGTTATTAAAAAATAGAAAAAAATAACCATTACCTTTACATAAAAACCTAAAAGAATATATTTAAAAAAAATCATCATGTTTTTCTCTTTGGACTTATATTTCATATTTTAATTCAACACGAGACAGAAACGTTAAAACAATTGCTTTGCTGTGAATCATATTTACATTAAAATAGAAAAGACAGTTCTTTATACCATATTCTTTACAACACAAAATTATTGCAATAAATGTCCATACATACAATTACTATAGTTTTTTTTTTCTGTCTTCAGCTCCTCGCTCAGCGATCACAAAAAGAAGATGGAGTCAACGGTGTCACAGAAAAATCATTTACCGTAAGTCATTGTGCATTCGAAATAAACAGTTTTTTTAAAATGTACATGTTAATAAGAAAGTTTTTTATAATATTAGCACAAAACTTAACATTGAAGAATTAGTACAGGATTATTATACACTTTTTGATACATTCAGAGAAATCGCTTAGGTTATAAATTCTTTAATCTTACGTATAAAGCTCAAACAATGCATTTTTTTTCTCAACGCAGCAAATTCTTTTGTTTCAGTAAGATAAGTGTGTGTTAAATTTTCGAGTTTTTTACCAATTCACTCAATTTACAAGTTTTTTGTTTAATCTGTCAGTCCTGCCATTCCATTATTTTATTGTAATTCTGATGAACTCTTTCTGAATCCTAATAATAAAGAGTGAGGATTTTTCTCTAATACAATATTTTATTGCAGAAATATCTGTTCCCAATGTATCCAGAGCTGGCGCGTCAGTTCTACAATTACATTCACAGAATTGCTAAATGCAAAAATAATCACATTCCCCTGTCCGCCTTCAGACAACAATGCGAAAAGATTTTAGCTATGCTAGACGATAGCGCCATCATTGAGACTTACATTAGGTAATATCATCCTGCTTATACATCTAAAATAAACAGTTACCTATTATATCATAAAATTTCACTCACTTCGTACCTCCTTCCTATGTATTTCTTTCCTAAATGTGAGTGTTTTAATTTTTTATAAATCATGTAACATATTTGATTCCACAGAATGTTCAGCTCCGATCCAGAAGAAGGCCAAGTGACACCGGATGATCTTCGCAGCTTGCTGTATATCAGCTACAAACTGTCCATGGACCATTATCCCGAGGGTCCGCAGGCGTGTCCTATGGTGAGCCAACACACCGTTTGCGGATAAAGAACTAAATAAATCGATGACAAATTACTGTACTGTTATATCTCCTTTAGATTAATAAGACGCTAAAGGCGGTCATTCGCGGGTGCTTCAACAAAAAAGACTCTCACAGCGTCGGGTTCGTGGTGCGCTGGCTGGAGGAACACTGCCACCGTCTCATTTTTCCAATACACAGGTAAGATCCGACCTCAAAATTATCCATATTCACGAAACGGTAGCACGAAATAACAATAGCTTCTTATAGGTACTGCGTGCACATCCTGGCGACACGGCACCGCGACGTGGGCATGCTGGGCAGCGAAAGCGGTTCGCTGGAGCTGGGCACACCCGTGCTGGAGCGCTGCGCGTGGGCGGGAGCGGGCGCGCTGCTGCCCGTGTCGGCGGCCTGGCTGCTGGCCGCCACCGCGCCGCCGCTGTACAGCCGGCCCGCGCGCCCGCCCCCGCCGCCGGGCGGCACCAGCGCCTCCGCCGCCTGGGTGGCGCGCCTCGTCTGCGCGTTGCCCTCGCACTGGGCCCCGCTGTACGCCTCGCGCGAGCATGGTCTGGGGACCAACCGCTTCCTGCATCACACGCTCGCATACCGGTACGTGCCCACCATGAATTTTTCTGTAAACTACCATGTCATGTTTAAACGCGAACCTTGAATTGTCTAAATTCTTTACAGCGGTCCAACGTTAGTGGTTATAGAAGGGAAGTGCGCGGGCGGGGGCGACGATCTAGACGAAGAAGACAGCGTGACGGTGGTGATATGCGCCCCGCAGGAGTGGCGCGACACCCACCAGTACTGGGGGGGACCGCAGGGGGCGCTCGTGCAGCTCTACCCTACGTGAGTTCACATACACTCCCACCCCACATACCGTCACACAAATGTGTCGTTCATAATTCTCCTTTCTCTCCCCGTAGGTTCGCGCTGGTGGAGACGGGTCCCAAGATGCTCTACCTGAACTCTCATATTCGTGGTTATCCCCGCGGGCTTCGGGCGGGCTCGGATCCACGCAAGCCGCTGCTTATCGTTGAGGAGGGTTTCGACGGGTTCAGCTTCAAGGGCGTGCCTTACAGACTCGGCGCCATCGAGGTGGGTTCTTACATATTTTTCAATTTGTTTTTCTGATGGTATAAAATAATATTATTGTGCACATATACAATACCGATATGCGTACAGGTTTGGGGCTGCGGGGAGCAGGCGCTCCGGGAGGCGCAACTTGAGGTTAAGAAGTGGCAAGTGCGGGAGGCGGAGAGACAAAGACAGGTATACGCTCGCTCTCACTTCGACAGTGTCATCTGATTACACGACCTAAAGAAAAAAAGAAGAGAGAAATACTTTTATTTGAACACTACAAATCTAAAATGCAGCCATAAAATATATATATGTATATCAATAAAGCTATATGAAAACTAATAACAAATAAAAAAAATGGTCTTACCGAGAACACGTTTGCTGCAAAGCATTCAAAACGTCGGGTTAAAATTAAAAAATGTAACAATAAACGTAATAATGTTACATCCGTAAAATAGATATATTGAAATAAAAAAATAAGAATAAGAAAAAAGCAGGTGTATAATAAAAAATACAAACAGTTATTAAATCCTATTTTGTGTTTTCAGGTGAAAATCTCTGCTGCTGACTGGATCGAGCATCCTGATCGCTACCTTCTTGAGCTGGCGGGACGACCACAGTACAACAACTCAGCCAGCTAGTGAACACTCATACATACACACACACACACACACACACACACACAGTGTTGTAATGATTTGAATGAGGAAATTCATAACTAAATAGAATTTGACAGTTAACTTAATTTGTTCCTCATAAATTAAGCTTTTAAAATGTGACTTAATATTATATGCAGCAGTAATATTATTAGAAATAAGTAAGTGTTGAATGATTTGAAAAACTGTGATATTGTAAGTCAATCTCGTCTGTATACAGTATGTTCCAGTGTATGTGGTGCTTAGGTGCTTTTATATTATATTTTAACTTTCTTTATATATTCAACTTTTATACAATAATATCCAAATAAATCTTAGTACTTACAAAATACGTAAAAATGAGCAGGATTCTTTAACTTTTTTAATACAATATATTTTTTTATTATAACATATATTGTCTTAATTAAAACTGTTTTTTTTCTTAATAATTATTCAAGCAAATATTCCATATTTTAAAAAAAACACAATGTTCAAATCAATAGTAAAATATTTAACTAATGACATCTATGGTATATTGTTGTGTTATGAGTAACTGATATTTTGTCTCGCTCACTCTTATTATAGAATCAGTATTTTCTCTATCTAGTAAACTGCTTTAGAAGCTATTATAATTGATAGCCAATAAAAGACTAGAAAAAGACAATATTAAAATGTTCAAGGAATGCGATATTATTGTCATATATTGTAAAGAACCACTGTGTTATATTTAGTTTGTTAATTACAATTATTTATCGGAGTGATTGATATTTAGGACCAATTTCATATGTTTTTGCTCTGCTTTACACAATATATATCGCAAGCTTACTAGAATTAGGATATAATTGTAAACAGCTCACCTGGCGCTAATGTAAATCTCAGTAAATCAAAAGGTACGTAGTAATGCTCTCAAAATATCACGAAATATTTTTTTACTTCCATAGACAGCCGGGTGAGATAGAAAAAAGTTGCCTTAATTGTAAAAAATGTCTTAAAGATTATTAATGTTTTACAAATGTAATATAATGTAAAATATAGTTCATAAGATAATAAACGAATATAAATTATAAAAGGTTTTTTTATATACTAATATTTACTCCTAAAACTAAAACAAAAATAGACAACGATATATTAATAATTGTAGCTAGCGTGTTCTGTTCTCAACAGTATGAGCTTCAGAACACTTCTCAAACCAACATTTTATATTATCATCCTTGAGTCGCCTACGGCACTAGAGCTCTCAGTTTGTCAGCCGCAGAGACCATTAGGCAACAATGAGGTAACACATCGTAGATATATTACAAGGAGGGCCCCCTTATCGTCATTGGTAGTCTTCCCTGTTTCTTGAAATAAATTATATATTTTGAAAAACATAAATTTGTACATAAAATTGCAAATATTGAATTAATGTTCTTTATGGTATAAATATTAAAATACTAGTTTAGGAGAGAGTTAACCCTCAAAAAACATGTATATATAGTAAGTCTATAGAGAGAGAAAGTAGGTGCATACTTGATAGATTTTAAACAAATGATGTAACGATTTAAATTTCAAGTTACATATAATATGTAAATTATTCAAAAAACCGAAATATATTATAAAGGTACCTTTAAAGTTTTCGTGAATATTGCTTCATCGATTCCATCCTATTCAAATTGTATCATTACGATTATAGACAACAATAAACAATGTATTATATAAGTTGTGGTCATTGGCAAAATAGCATTTATGCTCTATCTATGCCAACAAAAACTCTACAATACTAAATGTCAACTTCAAGTTTTGCAATTGACGTTATCAGCTGATAAATGATAATAAAGAAATTGAAAACATGAGAACATATTATATATTATATGAAAGACATTAAAAAAAAGGATACCTTATTGAAATAACATATGTTGTAGTACGTTGTAGCTAATACTTAATTACAAAGTGATAAAATGGCAGTCTACGCTGCACATTTAACCCGCACGTTACAGGGAACACCGTCGGTTTTCCAGGTAACAGCACAAGAGGCCTTAGGGGCTACAGTGAAGCCCGCACTACGAAGACTCGTTGAGGTAAGATCACACAAATAAAAAAAAAATGAGAAAAATTTAAGTAATAAGATTGGCTTTAATCAGCGAAGATACAAATTGTGAGCTCTAATCAACATTTTAAATTATTTAAAACTACTCTTCTAATCTGCACATATACATTATATTACATTTGATTGTTTAACTCAATTATCTAAGTTTTTCAATTATGAAAAAATTTATACAAAGTGAGATATTAAAATATAGGTCACAAAATATAAATATACTTGCAGTATTTAGCAGCAGTGTACCCTCACAAATGTGGGTGGAGTGAGCGATGGTATGACGAGTTGTATCTGCTGCTGGACTGTGTGGTGCAGTACCACTACCTTAAACACTATGGTGAGAACTACACGGAAACTAAGTTTTAATTTCTGTGTACTCATATATTTTTGTACATTATTATACAAAATGGCTCGATAGTCACTTCAAACTACAGTAAACAAACACAAAATAAATTACAATAAACAATTACAAATAATATACAATAAAAAATATTGTATGTTACAGTTTTGTTTCTTGATTGATACCTCTAAAACATGTTTTATAAGTATTAAAAGAAACAATTTTTATTTTAAAGTTTAATACGTGCATAATATTAATAAATTTTAATATTGATATTACTCACACATAGGAACTAATAAAATATTTGTTTAACTATCACTTCACAGTTCTGCTTTAAAATTAACTTAACAAATCACTTTAAAAAAACACATATATTGCTGCAGCGGCCTCATTCTCTGAGAGTTTCTATGGTCTGGTGCGAGCCCCCATTGCTCCATGTACTGAGTTTAACTCGGGTCCTCGTCTGCCGCGCACGCTGGAAGCCGCTTCGTGGACGTTGCTTGTAGTTGCACCATACCTGGGAGATAAACTGGATCAGCTGATGGAACGCTGGAGGGAGGCAGAAGAGGATGGACGTCTGGGTAAGGTAATCTTATTTATTGTACTTACTGTGTTCAAAATTGTAAGGTTTTTTGTAGCTTATGATGCTTTACACAATGAAGTCATTAAAATTGTTCTTAGTATATTGTACATTATATATATAATTATTGCTTGCTGTCATCGGGGTTGAAATTTAACATGTATTGATAGTTATAATTATGTAATCTTAAATTTTAATTGTATAGTTATGCCTTATAAAAATAAAATAAAATTAAAAAAAATTATAAAACATTTCAGATATTTCACAAAGATAAAAAATTAATTATAATTAATTAATAGTTTTTTTAAAGTATTAAAAGGTTGTGTTATTATGGGGATAATGAAGATCATTTGTTAACAACAAAAGAATATAATTTTAATACATTTTGTTGTAGAGTAAATTAGACCGAGCTCGAAAAGCAGCAGTGAAACTGTACTCCATAGCGTACTTCGTGACGGAAGCGAGCAAGCTGGTAGTACTGGCGCGGTACCTAACCGGCAAGAGCCAGGCCCCCACACTGCCGTTACACTTACTGGGGATCACGTTGAAAGATGCGCCCCCTGAGGAGCCTGATGAAAACACTTGGGGGGACTTTTTCCACAGTATACTTACTGGACAGTTTAGGTGAGTAGGACATGAGTAATATGTCATCTTTATAGTGCCGATGGTGTTATAAAAATCAATACTGTACGAAACTGCTAGAAATATTGTACACCCTAACTACCTAGATGTTTTGTGGCCGGTTAGTCTTTTCCGAGGAATATTCTGCTAGACAATATCAAGAATGTAGAATGTACATCTTGCCGAGGTGTTTATTTTTATTTATTTATTTTATTAAATCTTTATTGCCCCAAGAAGGTATTGGGGGACTTATTGCAAAAATAATTCTCAATTTTTCCATGGATGGCCGTGATCACTTTTCATGATCATCATTATTACCATATGAAAAGATATTATTATTTTATAATACCCATCTAGACTATTAGCTAACATTGTGAATATATGATGTAATAATTGTCCTGTCACGCTCCACTCGCAGCAGTGCCGTGTTATCGTTCCGTATGTGTTGCCTCGCGCTGAGCGCAGCGGCTGAGCGCGGAGCCTTCCTCGTGCAGCTGCTGCGGTGGTGGGACGCGCGCGCGCCCGCCGCCCGCGCCACACTGCCGGCACCGCCGCCGCCGCAGGTACACACACATAAACACACCCACATCATTACAGAAAAACAGACACACACGCACACACACACACAGCATGTCTACACCATCCCTATGTTTACCAACACACGACGTCTACGCTATTCATATATACACACACAGCACGTTTCCACCATCTGTATGTGCACACACATACATCCCTTTTACACCATCTATAAGAGCGCACACACAATCCGACTACACTTTCCATATTTGCACACCCTTAATAATTTTTTATTTTCAGAGAGCTGAAGGTCGCTGGGCGAATATCTGCCCTCTGTGTCTTCAACCATGGCGCGTGCCCACCGCGCTGCCTGTGTCCGGGTCAGTGTTTGCTTTGAGACGTCGAGGGTGAGTGATAGAGGGCAAGGTCTGAAGGTTGGTGTGTCGCAGGTACGTGTTCTGTTACTCGTGCGTGTCCCGCGCGCTGCGCGTGTCCCCGGCGTGTCCTGTGTCCCGCCTGCCGGCGACCGAGCGTTCACTCGTGAGACTGTACCTGGACGCGTGACGTGACACGACAAGAACATTACTGGGCATTTTGTTAAATGTAAATTTTATTAAGGAAAGGCTGAAGAAAATTGATTTAGTATGAAGACAGAGAATAAAATTATTCATTTTTACCTAGCTTATTTAAAAAAAATAATGGTGTTAAGGTTTGCATTGTTTCAATTTTTTATATGTGTGGTTATTGGTCGTTAATTTAATTTTAATAATAATAAATATTTTTATTAATTTTATGCTAGATATGCGAGAAAAAGTAGTACTTTTAATTTGAATTTTCGTAAGTCATAACACCACAGTCAATAGACGAGACTTCTTAGCATTCCATGCATTTAGCCGGTCCGGTCCTGTGCCGGATCTATCAGCTGCAGGAGGAGTGCAAACAGTGCCTGGGACTTGTAACTTAGGTGTAGATTTAAGGAGCCCCTTAAAAATGCGCATACAAATGCCTTCTTCAGTTACTTTATACCAAAGGTTGTAATATTTACTATATTCATATTTATTTGTGTTTATGGTTAGATAGAGGAAACAATAAAACGTATATTTGTAATTGATACAATGTACCGGTTATGGTTAAGGGTTTGTACAAATAAAATTATGTATAAAAAATAAAAGACAATATTTTGCTTACAATGTTTTTTATTATTTAAATATACAGTATATAAGTGTCTGAAATATTTCTTAATATTTAAAGAAAATATTAAAAAAACTTAAATATAATATAAAGTTATACAAAGTGTTTTTAGTAAATATTTATAGTTTTATCATATCAGTGTGTGATTATTTTCTACATGTTTATCTGAGTTATTATGAGTGTGTTGACTGTGAGTGTGGAACCGACAATTTTGTATATCCAGTTATACTACATTTTCGAATATATCTTTTTATAATATAATTACAAATATTCAATGTCAGCGTAAAGATTTCCTTGTAAATAATGATGGGAAAGTTGTCGGCCATTTTCGGCGACTAGAATTATCCTCGGTTTTTTTCCCCTAAGGAGCAAGGGTCTTGGGGGGGTTTCGGGAGTCACAGAAACCTCCGGTAACCCCGCTATGTACTCCCGCAGCTGCTCACGATTCGAGAATGATCTGTCTCCATAGTACACCTTACCATCCTCCATGTCCATAAACTCCCAGGGTTTCGAGGTCTCGAAGTATCCACCTTCACCCTAATTATAGAAAATTTAGTGAATATCAGGCTGTACTCACGTTCAGTTCATGTTTCGAGTTTCGCCATGCTTCGAGATCATGAATAAGAACCTCGGATGGCTTCGAAACAAGTCAGATAAATTCCGATACATGTAATGTGAGTACAAATACTACAGCACAGAAATGTACAGATAATAGTAAATATGGACCATGAAAGTCTTAAGTTTTAATATAGAAATAAAAAAAACACTAATACATCATATTTAAAAGTATTATCAGAAAATCAAAATCAACCGTATTATTTAAATAACATTAAAAATAATTCTTTAAGCAGCAATTTTCTTGCAAGCATTTACAACAGACAGTTTGTTCTCATGTGATAGTAGTCCAGATAATCTCCGTAGGCGTATATGTGCGAGGGCGGCCCGTCAGATACAGTTCAAAAAAATATAATTTAATGTAGTGTACTTTGGGTGGATGTGTGAGTGCGTGTGCCGCGCGTGAGCAAATCACGCTTGCGTCTGTGCGTGTGCCTGTGTTCATGTGTGAGTGTGGGTGTTTGTGCGCGTATGTGTATGTGTACCTCTATGTTTGAGACGGCGTAGTGTTTTCCTTGTCGAGCGGTGATGAGCGACAGGAGGCGGCCGTCGGTGTTGACGAGCGGCGCGCCAGCCACCAAAACGTTCAGGGACTCAAAGCTGGGCGCGCACCGCCACTGAGCCACCTCGCCATCGCTACTCGTCAGCAGCAAGCGACGATGGCGGTTTATAAATACCTCGGATAAAAATTCCAAATACCGTAATTTGTTAGTAGCAACTAGAATTAGATCCAATACAAGATATACAAAAAATATGTTGGTAATTGTGTTGCCGAATATATTTATTTATTTAAATCTTTATTGTACCAAAAAACAAAAAAGTAAAATAGGGGAACTTAATGCTATAGAGTATAGAGCATTCTCTACCAGAATCAACACAGAAAAATAAAAAGAAAAATAGAACAATAATATAATCTAGTTTTTACTGTTGAACCAACTTAAGATGCAAGATTTAGATAAACTTTTCGCCTATTTTGTAACTTCAATTTATCTACGTGATCTTGAAAATTATAGGTTTTATACGAGACATTAAATAGCTATTTTATTTAATTCCTAAAAATGTCCGGAGCCCAAGCGCTAGTGGATTAAATACGTGAATAAAGTTTTAAAAAGTAAAATATTTCTTTAAACCGTATCAACTAATAAATTATCTAGAAATAGGTACTCGATTACTTGTGTAATCGAATATATTAAAACAGATTAAGATTACCTTTTCGGCGGTGTTCTCGTCAAGTCTAACGAATGCGAGCTCATCTAGCTGAGCCAGCAAATCATCTGAGAAGACGTCACAGTAGTGGTGCGTCGTTTTCGACAGCCTCTCTTTCTGAAGATTTGACAGTTTCATTAGTAACACACCATTTGTTTTGTGTAACAATAAGTTCCTAATGTCAAAGTATGAAGTATTTACCTCTTCAGGAGTAGCACAATGTATGGGCATCGCGGTTCCGAACTTGGCATACGTTTTTCCATTGTACTGATGCATCGTTGCTGGTATAGACATATTCTCCACCAACCCGGAGTATTTGTCTTTGGTTATCGTGCACTTGGACATCATTAACTGTCAACATTAAAGAAAACAATATTTCTATATTGTTTTCTTACTACTAGCTTTACTAGCGCAGTGTAGTTTGTATTATTCTGTCTATAAAGAATAATAAAATCTACACTGCGCTAGTATGATCATTTATGATTTGAGTGTCTCCGGCAGTCGACTCGTCAATAGTATAGTGTCTCAAGTTAGTTATTAAAGTAAATACCGTGCTCATGATCGATTATTTGTGAAGCCCACAATTTTTAACAACACACAATTTGTATGAATAAAGAAATGACAACAAAAACGAATTTTACTTAAAATTGATTAACTTTTATTAATTTGTTTACAGAACAATTTCATTTTAGTGTATCTGAGTAATTTCCCTTTATAAAGATAATCGGCTCGATATACTGATATTAGATAACCTTTGATTAATATTGGATTATCCAACAAAAAGACAATAATTTTGCATTTTTAAATTATTATTTCATATTAGGTTGGTACTTACGATTACCTGAATTCGCTACTTTTTTCTTTTAGTAATTTTACTATGTCTTAATGTGAATCGGAAGAAAAAATATTAAAGTAATTAACCACAACCAAATAAAGGAAATATTCCAGTAGATACTTAAATCATAAATAATTAATTAACTCCACGTTTGTTATTATGTCATTTGAGATGTGTTTAAAATTGATAAAGTTTACTAAAACTCTTCTCCTGTATATATTAAATTACCATTTGCTAAATGATATAAGTAAAGTTTTATTTTCTACAACTACTGGTACTATCTATCTAGAATGTTGATCAATTTTAAATTATATTTTTCAAAACTTTCAAATGACTCTTGATGGAAAAATAGCAAACTTACAACAAATTGAGGCAAACTTTTCCACTCACAATTGTATCAACCACCAAACATTTAAAATATAAACTAATAATTGATACACACTCCAGACAAAAGTTTGTTTAAGATTCAATCACTTGTTCTTTGATAAGTCTTATCAGTTAATCACGCTGTTAAATGCATACATAAGAACTCTCACAACAAATATTTTCGAATATAAAAGTCAAACCTCAGTATTTTATCTTTGAAAATAATTTGGTTCAGCCGAATTTTTAGAAACGAATCGCATATAAAAAATAGGTAACAAACTCACTTATGACTTCTTAGCTGTGCCAATCGTTTTGCCTGAATATAATACTACTAATATACTGCACATTGAGCTGCCTCTTATAATCAGAAAGAATTTTTCAAATCCACCCTTTGTTTTAAAGATTATCGCGATTAAACAAACAAACTTTTTAGCTTTATAATATTAGTATAGGTGAGATATTATATATATATATATATATATATATATATATATATTGAAACCTGGACATAAACAGTTTAATCATTTTATTTATCTGATATTTTTATTTATAAACATGACAGATACCCTTATAAATACGGACTTACCTAAAATGCAATAATTTAATAAATTTATAATCATAGATAATCAAAACCAATACCAATATCATTTTATGCACTATTGTTTAAAAAAAACAAATTAAACACTTTTATGTACCTGACTTCTTTTTCTTTTAACTATAAAACAAAATCTGAAACCGTCGCAGTAAATATTTCATTTTAACCCTGTTTTTCAATGTTTTAGTACTAAATATTAAAACAAACATAATATTACTAATATGTTTTCAGTGCGTTCTTTCTTTGTATGATACATTTGCAAACAAACATTAAACTTACTGAAATTATTTTTACCAGGATACTATTATTTCAATGAAAGTAACTCTTATATGTATGTATATATGTAAATATATATAACTACCTTCAAGCTTAACAATAAAATAAACTTGATATTCCGCAATAACATTATATATAAGACAAAGCTGATGACGTTGCTAAATATTATGCAATCAGAGCCAAAATTATTTTTTATAAAAGCACAATAAACCTTTTTTGGTATCAATTCTCACAATCATTACAATCTCTAAGATAAAACTACAAAATATATATTGAATCTATCAAAATGTCAAAGAAAAATAACCTTTGTCCTTTCAAAAGGGGATTACCCAGTCATAGACAATAAAAATCAGTGTTGAACAAATAAACTTAATTATAAGTACAGTAGTATGATTGTCTATTTTTTATTATAACTTGAAAAATATTTAAGGTACCCTTTTAATTAAATTGAATTAATAGCTTGTAAGCTTTAGCTTTATTATATGCAAATGTGAGCTATTAATGTTGGTGTTCTGGAACATAGTATTTAATAGCATTGCATCTGCTAATACTTCAGTCATGTTCTATTAGTAGGTTTTAATGTGATAAATATAGAATTATTGAAGCACTACATATGCACCGAAAAAAAAGACAAAAGTGTGCCTATTATTGACCTATAACTTTAAACAAAGTAACTTTTAGTAAGTATTTTTACAATAATTTCATCGTGTGAGTGCTCTTTGTTAAAACTAGAAATCATTAATGGGTAAAATGTTGTCAGTGTAAAGATATAGTAGGCTCCTAGTGCTATGTTATTGATGAAATAACATTTCTGGAACATTACATTTTATAAAAGAAATTGTATTATTAGCACTTTTTAAAATATATCATTATTATTGAAAAATTATGCCCAGATAACATACAAATATATATATATATATACAATTGTTTTTACATAAAAATAAATTTCGGCAGTGGATGAAAAAAGAATTTTATTTGCTTTCATATATTATATGGAATGGTTTGATATCTGTATAGTATGTTTTATATCTTCTATAGAAAAAAAATCACAAGCTCTATGCCAAATTATAATAAAAATCATGTTCGGATATATTTTTTTAACTGCAGCTGCATAATTTTTTTATTTGCATTGTGTAAGTACGTCCTTACACTAACATTCAGACACCGACCGATTAAAAAGAAACAGATTTAGTGTACTACGCATTACCTATTTCCACAATGCAATCTATCGCTATATACTTACAGTACAGTTCTATTTTATCAGACATACAATCAACATTGGGTCACTATTTTTCTATTTGATATTTCCACATCCTATATTATTTTATACACTGCTACGATGCTTTCATAGTCATACGAAACTTTGTTTTCACTTTAAAAACTTTATTTTTTCACTTGTTTTTCTGACAATCTTTTCAATTTTCTTATCTTTTAACTTTTAACAGTTCTACTTTAAACTTTGTACTCCAGGACAATGTATGCTTATCTGTGTTATTCTTATTCTAATGTATATAAACACAAACAAACAAATAAAATGTAAGTGTATTTAAATAAACTATAGGTGTTCACATAAAAATATTTGTGTACTTACTATGTTCAACAATCGTTGTTATAATATTATTAGTGTTTGTAATTTTATAGATATATTACACATTATTATAATATGTTTATGTGTAAATGTGTCCTTGAATCGGTATTTGTTGTCTTCTCTTTTTCGATATCCGCCGATCAAAGATTTTTATCGTACGCTAAGGTTAAAAGGGAGTGAAATGCCTTGACATAAGTTTCTCTGTTGTAAATTTAGAAATAATAAAGGATAAACAAATAATATAAAAAATAATCAGAATAGTAACAGAAGTAATGAGAATAGCTAATATTTATTATAAATAAGTATGACATCGTAGTCTGTGCCGTGGGCGCGTCGAGCGGCATGCAATCTGTAAGGCGGCGTCATGCAGATGGGTGCGTTGCGGGCCGGATCGTGAAACACGAGCTTGCCCGTGTATCCCACCACTAGTACGTAGTGACCACGATAAGGACCACCAAAAATTTTTCTGAAATAAAAAAAAAATTGTTTTACATGGTGTGATTGTTGTTTTACTGGTGGCCTTGTCACAATAGGATACGAAGAGTCAGAATACGAAATGACGAGAAATAGTACGAAGGATGTAAATTCGTAGACAGAGACCTGTGCCTACGAGGGTTAAGCGTAAACTTAAATTTATGTGATTTATCCAATAATTTATTTTATCATTCAGACAATTTTTAAAATTTTACCTGAATTCGGACGATAGTTTATTATGTTTGCACAAGTCACAAGATAATAAAGTTGAATCTACCAGCACTACGGCCGGTCCGATCGTCGTGACATGCTCAATTAATTCTTGAGTAGAAAGAACGCCATCTACAACTTCAATCCCGTTAGCAGAAGCGTTCTGGAATCTACTTCTGATTCGATCTGCATCCTATATTTGAATAAGATATCTTTTTTTTATTGGATCTAGAGGATTATAAACAAAATATAATTCACCAACTTTTATTGTGCCATTAGGGCCACTATTCCGGTGTCTATAATTTGCGGCTCGTCTAATAGTATGCATTCGATGTTTTATTTTAAATCTGAAATTAAGATGTAATTAATACACATAATTATCCGACTAGTTTAAAAAATTCCCGACTAGTTTTGAACCCAGTCAGGGTCCTCATGAGCTCGGAACATGGCGGATTCGAGGCTTCATTGAACAATGTTTACCAGGTTATAATTCAAATTTCGATAGAATTAACTTGAGTAAAACTACATAAATATATATAACAGAAATTACGAATCACTAAAGCTTAAATAGAAAATAGAATTAATGACAATTAAATTGCGAGCAAATTGTAACAGATGGGTTTTAGGGTGTAACCATGTTTCCTCTATACAGACGAGTTCCGTATTATCATTCCCGCTTTCCTCAGGACCATTTGGTATACATACATTATATAATTTCGAAACAATAATAAAGAAATTTCAATAAAACTATTTTACAGATATATCTCGCGTCTATTATTTATTATTATTTTTAATTAAAACCCGACGTTTCAAATACTTTGCAGAAAATGTGTTCGCGTTAAGATGAAATTTTGGCGTCTGTCTTTCCACGCCAACAAGTTGAGGTAGGTCAATTAAAAAAAATGGTGGTACCTAGCCCATTAGGCTAATAAGATTTTTTTAACGTCCTTTAATCGCTAACTTTATTTATTTTTTATATACATGCATTTGTATTTTTTTTTCTACGGATAACTTTCATTAAGTCCGTATCATTTCTATTTCTGTTCATGAAATCTTTTTAAAGTAAGTTTAAAATGAAAAGAAATATTTTGGACTACGCATCCCCATATATTGTCTTACTGTTTTAATAAGTAGCATAGGTCTATTGTCCAAGTATTAGTCCCAAAACCTTCCTCGTGGCATATTTGAAAAAAGGTCTTTTGAAAATAATTTCTTTGCTTTGGAGACAACAACATTAGCACGCAGGCTAACCCGCAGTCCCAGTTAAACTGTTGTTTTATATGTGAAATACTATATCTTACTTGTTTAATTGATTTATCTAAATAGACAACAGACATATTAGACAAAAAGCAAACAAATATTGACGAAATAATACTTTTCAGATAATTATATACTATTTTACGTAAAAGCTTGGATTTAATCGTACATCAATAATACTACTAAATTACTCTAGATAAGTATTATATGAATACTGTATTGTATTAATTCTGTCAATTTTCTTTTATTTATAATAATACCCATTATAACTTTAATAAATCACGTTAAAAGATATGCACTATTTAGTTATATTTAACACATTCACATTTTTGAGTACTTATCATTATCAATTACATACTACTTCATATCACCAACTTTATCAAATGTTGTTTCGTTTCTCAAAAAATATGTTGATAATTACTTTTATCGATTGCCAAAAATATATATGTATCAGAATTTTTAATTATATGATTTATTGTACATAATAGTAAGTAAATAAATATTAAAGTTGAAAATGTATTTAAATATAGATTGCATTATTCGTACTTGTACCTGCGTTCCGTGCCATAGTAGCTTGTATCATAAAAAAGTACATAAATATGTACTTTTTGATAAATATCGAAGTTCTGTCTTTTGATTATTCTAATAAGTAGGTCTTCTGAGGAAAAGTTGCAGTGAGGTTCGAAATATCGATTAACCCGAAAAACTCCTCAGATATTCTTGAAAAAAATAATAAGAAACAGAAGAGAAAGAACATGTAAATTCCGATACGTTGAGTGGAAAATCATTTGAATTACTGTTTTGTTCTAAAGTACTAATTATCTTATAAAAAAATGTTTTAATCAACTCTATTTATTTAACACTTTTACGTTTCGTTTTATAGCTTATGATTGCAGCAGGAGAAGACAAAATGTAATAAAAAATCAGTTATTTAGTTACATTAAGCACAACAAGGTAGTCACTGGGCTCAAAGTTTGATTCATGTTTATTTCATTGCCCTAAGAACGCACAAGTTTTAAAAAACTAAAGTCAAGTTTTCAATTTCTCACTTGACATTGACAAATGACAATTAATTTTACAATGATAAGAAAGATAGAAATAGTCCCAAATTTATTTAATTGATTATGCAAAATTTAAGGAATATTTTGTTGTATTTGGGAATGAAAGCTTTAACTTATATCGTATGAATTGAGCGTTTCGAAGCATCTGTTGCTTATAAATAACGCTGATTCTTTAAACATAAGCACGAATCCTGATTTTTTGTATCGTTCCTATTGAAGATGGCACTGAGAAGACCGCTTTTACGATCAATAGTTGCTTCAAAGGTTTCACCAAATTTTTGTAGAGTGCGGCATTACAGCGCTCAAGCTGAAAATCAAAAAGACAGTGACAAGAAGAAAACACATTTTGGGTTTGAAACTGTAGATGAAGATGAAAAACACAAAAAAGGTAAAAATTAGAAGGTAAACATTATAAAAAGATAAAATATCTAATATCCTAAATTAGCAGTAAGCATTGCATGTAGTAAGAAATCTGAAAAATTTAATTTTGTTTAAGTGCACAAAGTATTTGAGACAGTGGCGGATAAATATGATTTAATGAATGATGTGATGTCATTTGGTGTTCACCGACTCTGGAAGGACATGTTTATGATGACGCTGGCTCCATATCCTGGCACTAAGCTACTAGATATGGCAGGGGGTACAGGTATATATAAACACAGCATTTTTAATAATCAAAAAATATTCAACAATTTTTTTTAGTTTTGTTATAAAATTTATTGAGTTGATATTATTAGCAGAAACCATGTTCACAAGAAAACTACATTTTAGTAAAAAATACTATAATTTCTTTGTGTTAATTTAGGTGATATAGCATTTAGGTATATAAACTACTTGAAGAATCATGGTGGTCCAAGTGACAAACGCAGCAGTGTGACAATAAGTGATATCAATCAAGCCATGCTAGATGTTGGCAAGCTGAGGGCCGAAAGGTATCCAAATCATTATTTTTTTTAAAATAACTGATCAGAAAACAATTTTAAAAGTATGGTAGATATAATACAATTTTAAGGCTGTACTATAAAATATCATATAACTACTATTTCAACTTTATGCAGCAATTCAATAATTGAGGGCTCCACACTCCCATGCTCCTTAGTTAATAATTTTTTAATGGATTTAAAACTAGTCAGGCAAATTGCAACACTATTTATGAGAGTCCAGCCAGATAATTGTATAAAATATAATTATGGATCATGAAAGTTTGAATACAAACATTGTAGATATGATTTATATATTATTTCAGACAGGGCTACACAAAAGACAGCAGTGTCGATATAGACTGGGTGTGTGCAGATGCTGAAAAGCTACCTTTACCAGATGAGAGTTACAATGCGTACACTATCGCTTTTGGAATTAGGAACTGTACACATATTGACAAAGTATGATGCAATTAACTTAAATTTTGTGTTAAGTCTAAAAGTAATATTGAATTTAATATCTATTAAAAGTTTCTATTTAATGTTAACAAATTCACTGCGGACGCACAATGCTTGTGTTTGTATTTGTGTAAGACGTCTAACACACGGGTGTGTTTGTCTTACCGTATCTTGAATAAGGCGAAATCATATATTCATTAGGTAAGGATTGGTTCTTAAATAAATATTAATTTATACATCTGTATTACGAATATACATTTATTAGGGTAAATTAATTACAATAATCAATATATTATAAAGGCTGTATATTTTGTATCTTTTATGTTATATACTGAGTGTGACAGTCGTTAAGAGTTCATAGAGGCTGGTTCGTCATATTCCAGAAACGTTAAAAAATTTACGAGTGTTTGATGCAGTCTGGAATCGGTTTTTTATTTAACGTTTGTGTAGTCAAGTGCTAATAGCGGTTTAATCGGCTGCAGGAAATGAGTTAAGGATTCATTGTTATAAATTGAATTGTATAACTAATAAGATTATAATAAACCTCTCAATGTTCTAATAGGTGCTTGAGGAGGCCTACCGCGTGCTGAGACCGGGAGGACGCTTTTTGTGCCTAGAATTCAGTCATCTGTCTAATGGAGCTCTGCAGTGGTGAGCTCTACTTGTCAATATAACAAAATTACATTCACTAATGAAATTAGACTCTCTTAGAGAAATTACAATTTTATTCTAAGCAACAAATGTATGTCTTCAGGGTGTATGACCAGTATTCGTTTCAAGTAATACCAGTTATGGGACAACTTGTTGCTGGACAGTGGCAGCCCTACCAATACCTTGTTGAAAGTATTCGACAGTTCCCCGATCAGGTATACATTAACAAATACTATATAGAATGAAATTACCTTGCATTTTTTAATATTTTTTTTTATGATTTACAGGAAAAGTTTAAATCAATGATAGAGAATGCCGGCTTTCGACAAGTTAGCTATGAAAATATAAGTCTTGGTGTTTGCGCTATACATTCAGGGTTCAAGATATAAGTGTCAGTGTTATAGTTTTAGTAAATAGGCGTATAAATAATATATAAATAAAACAAATTTCAATTATCCATAGGAAATTTATTAAGTCCATCAAACTGTGTTGGTCTTTGGAATGCAGATCCAGTACCTAAATTACAATCATTTACACTACATCGGGCCGACATCTTGCAATCTAATACAATCCATATCGATACAGTCGTGATACACACACACATACGCCCTCTCACGCACATTCTCACACTGTATGTAACGAGGCAAAGCTCGAGGGCCGTCATCGGTTAGCTCGTAGTTCGGAGTGCATGTTATTGCAAATAATCAAAATCATACCCAGAGATCCGACATTATCCGGTCCGGGTCCGGTCCCAGGTCCGTCCGTCCGGGCTGATCCGTCCCGCAGCCCTCTAGCTACGTCCGTCCTATCCTATCCTCTAACACCTCCAGCCAAGCATCCATCGAGTCCAATCCACAGAGGATGAAACAAAAGAAAATACTTTTAATTATAACTATCCACACTCGTATGTACACTGCGGCGGACCCCCCGTGCCACCGGCGATTCACATTGTGTCAAAACCCATTACATAATATATATTTCATGAAACTCACAGACAAGATTCATTTATAGATTTGAACATTGACTTATCTACATCTAAAAGACCGTAAACGATATGTAGTGCATATAAAACATAAATAAAATTATTATGTAACACTATGTATTTAGATTGAGCAGTTGCATACATTTATACTTCTTAGCTATATCATCTAAGAAATATACACGGAGACAATTCGCAATTATAATTTACATAATATAAATCAATAATAGAATATAAAAAAAATGTCGTTCCCATATTTAAAATTTAATAATACACCACCTCCAATAACTTACAACTAACACGATAACATTAATATTCTTAAACATATATATCTCATCGCCGTCAGTACGGGGAGCGAGCTAATAAAACTCGGGTGGTCATATGGTGACACGTTTGACAATAGTACACTATGAAAGTCGGGTTGCGCTACCGGTAGCGCAACCGGTAGCTGTCATTGGGGTAATATAAAATGTATATTTATTTAAATATATATGTATGTATGTGTGTGTATTGTTGTCAAATCAGTGCGAGGTCTCCGCCGCCGCCGCCGCCGCGTCGCACGGAACAGCCTCAGACCACGGACGGTCCGACCGGGCCGCACTCTGGATACAATCATAATTGATTTTTTTCTTTTTTTTTTTCCATAATTTCCGTTTGTTTAAGAATGGAGCCAATTGTACTAGCAGTGATCACTCTCCGACGTCCCATCTCTGACCGCTGATATATACCACTTTTACGATTGGCGGGTTAGAATTGAAAAACAGTGTTAACTCTTTATAATGAAAGCATATGTTAAATATTATTTCTTAATATTTACATTAAATACTATGATATTTTCAGCCCCTACTTTAATAGCATTTTTTGTTAACATTTAGTAAATATTTTAAACCATTAGAAAAATTATTAAATCTAAAAACAAAATTGCCTCAAATACTAGAAATATCAATCAATGATTAGTTCATAATACGTTATTTCAAAATTTGTAAAGATAAAAAAAGCAACTCAATTTTTACATACAAAAAAAGTTTGTTATAAAGAGTTTACACTGTGTTAAATTATTTTACATGATGGATTGATATGCAGACAAACTTTATACTAACTTCAATATTTGGTTAGCATGAATTAGCATTCAAAGATATTCATTATTTATGCTATACATATTATTGTGTCACTCAATCAGCATTTTAGAAAATACTTAGAAGATTAGTACAATACAAAATTAATAATAAAATAGAACAGTGTAAAATTGTATCCATCCTGTGTCCAAATGTGTATCCTTATCCTTTGTATCCTTTCCATGAAAATTCACTCAAATTACATTTTTTTTAAATATTTTTTTCAAAATCCTGTGCAATCCTGAATTATCCAAACTACTGAGCGTAATCCAAGTGTCCAAGATCCAGCTTATAAAATAAATAATATCCAAGATGCGAATAAATAAATCCAAGTAAACTGTGAAAAAGGATCTGTTATTATGGATAATTAGGGCTCACTATCATATGGACGTGAAACAAAATGTTAAAACAGTATTAGTAAGCAATATATACTATTTTATTATAGGATACATATTACACACTTGTGATATCTGTTCACAAAGCTCAGCAATTTTGGAATATGTTAAACTACTAATGTGTTTGTGTGTGTAAAGTGTGTGTGTATGTTGTAATGCTTATTGATCAAGTGCATGTATGCACAGCTTATTAACAGTCTTGTACATGTTCACAGTACACTCACATAACTGTGCACAAATGCAATGTGTGTTTCTATTCATGTTGTGTGTGTGTCTGTATATGTATGTGTGTGTACCTCAGTAGTTCCTGGGGCGGGCGGCGCCAGGAGACGGCGAGCGCGAGCGTGAGTAGGAGCGGCGCACGGGAGAGTAGGTGGGCGAGCCACGACGACGAGCAAACGACGGCGAGCGAGGAGAGTACGAGCGGGACCTGGGGAGAAGGGGATTTATTATATTTCCGATATTTAATTTATTATAAGTATAAGTTATATATGTGCACATTTTTTGATTAGGGAGGCTATGTTCCATTTAAATCTGAATTTTAAGCTGTTAACTCAAACTCTGGAAGCTAAGAGCTAAGATAGATAGCATTAAAAATGGCTTGACTATATTTTTTCTTCAATCTGCTTTCAAATGTAGTCTTTGGTTTTATCGTATTTTATATTATATTGTGCACGAGGTCTATTTACAAAATATAAAAATAATTGTTAGTAATTTCGAATGTTGCTTCTGCATACAAACTTCACATTTTTACAATATATGGGGTAGGTGTTAGTACCTGTCTCTATCGCCACCGCCCCCCCCACTGCCGTAATCCTCTTTGACTCGGATGTACGACACCTCGCCCTCGTGGCTCCTGAAGCGCGAATCGTCCAGCTTTTTGACGGCATACTTCATGTCTTCGTGTCGCAGGAATTCCACCACCCCTGTGCCGTCCTTAAACGTGTCCGCGAAACATACGTCGCCCGCTTCGCGCATGTGGTCTTTCAGATCCTAGGACAAAAACTCTTTTAAGTTAGTGCTACAGTACAATATTGTTCTAACATGTAAGCAGTCACATATATACAATATGTATATATCCCCAAAATTACAACTCCTTTACTCTATCAGACATTAAAGTCATTTTTCACCCACCTGCCACGAGCCAGAGGGCGGGAGGCCGGTTACCAGCACACGGTACTCGGAGCGGCGTGCTGGCGGCCCACGAGCAGCTGGACGAGGTCCGAAGCGGTCGGGCTGAGAGCGACCACCGCGCGCGCCACCTCCACCGCCGCGAGGAAACTCTACTCGCAGGCGGTACCCATCGTAGTCGTACCCGTCACGTGCACGGACCGCATCGTCGGCATCGCTAGTTGATTAAGAACACTGTGAGGCGGGTGTAAATCAAAAGCAACGCGTCAACACGTACCTGAATGGTGACTGAAAGTTACATAATCTAGACCAGAATTGATTAATTGAAAATTTTATCCAAATCAATATAAATAAAAAAAGATTGCCAGGACTGCGACTAAAATAATATCCAATAACAAATAGAGCTAAAGATAGAGACAGGAACATAAAGCAATATGACAGACATAAAAAAAGACTAACATTTGGCACAGTATACATAGCTACAAATTTACAATTAAGTTTCTAAAAGGTGATCTTGAAGAACTTTGGGTACGTACTACCCATATTTACGTCAATATGTAATAGAATAATGAATATGAGTTTTTAGCTTAATTTGTTTATTTATCTATTTGTTTTAATTTAATTTTTTTTTATAACTCATGCACTAGTGTGCCCCGCAATAAATGACAGTGTTTCTCTCCACCATGGGTCAACTGGCAGAGATCTCTTATAGAGATAAGTTCGCCCTTGCCAACATTCTGTGATGTTTTCTTATGTATTTTTATGTTTTTTAAAGTGCAATAAAGAATATATATATATAATCACTAAACAGTAAAATATATTTCAAATTATTGTTTAATTTTTATAACTTCTTGATTATATTTATAATTCATATTTTGAAGACTTTAGATACACTGTTAAAATCTAGATCAATATCTAAATTGTATGAAACAAATAATACAAAAAGTAATGAAATATAAGTAACACTATCTATTTAATTGATTACTTACTCTACTACAATAAATTTCGAATAAGCTGAAGACAAAAGAATGGATACTATAAGAATGTATTGTAATTATTAATATCTGCTTAAATAGCAAAGAAGCAATATAAATAGAAGAATAAAAGTTTTTGCAAGATCTATTAAATCCTATATCACTAAAAATGTTATTATCTTACACTACCAAAGTTTTTTTGGGAAAAATCTGAACCTTAACCTTAAAACCTTTCTTTAAGATTTACTGATAATATTGACCAATTAGTCTAAAATGAAAATAAATAAAAATATAAATGGTTATAAAACTCAAATATTACAGGTAAATGTTTACAGGTACAAAAAAAGACAATGTTGTTCTTACCTAAAAATTAAGAGATGAGGAACAAACAATGTATGATAAATATGAATATGTATTGATTAATTAAAAATTTAGCCATTTCGGTTATCATGGAAATATTGGATTGGTGTCAGAGAGCACAAATACAAGCATCACAGAAATAAACAAAAAATAAAGAAAAAACGTAACTGATTGAAAAATTAGGGAAGACAAAAGGAAAGGAAGAGAATAGAATAAATTTAATATAACAAATGCAGAATGACAAACTAACAAATGTTGTGAGAGTATTATTTAAAACCCACTATTGATAAGAGAAAGTTGAAACCAAACTCCGAGGAAGCTATTAAAGTCAGCTTATGCAAGCCATACTAAAAAATAGAAAATTCTAAAATCTACAGTAATTAAAATAATATATATATTATATTTTATTCCTTATGTTAACAGAATTATTGAATATATAATGTACAAATAAAACATGTCTTTAACATTATAAACTGTAATCGTAAAGTAACCAAACAACATGTGACTAATTGTTTATCAATTACAAGGTCACAGCATAAGATAAATGATTAGATTTTTGTTTTTCAGGCATATATATTATATCATATTCATATGTACATGGCTTACATGGCTTATGTACATTAAAATAGTCCATACCAATATATACAGATGTTCATATTGTAACAATTTAAAACGTAATAATTACCTTTTCATGATATAACAAAAGTAACTATGATAATAACGAAAAAAATATTATTTCATGATAAATATAGATTTATTATAAAATGCAAATTTACCGTGGATCTTCAAATTCAACAAATGCGAAGGGTGGTCCTTTCCTGTTCTTCAAATCTACGAATGTAACTTTTCCAAATTTGTAAAAGAGGTCTTGGATGTCCTTTGTCCTTATATCTGGTGGTAGATTACCAACGTATATCCTGCATTCGTTTCTGCTACCGCCGCTACCTCCAGACATGTTTGTGTGCTTTAGTTATAAAACAAAACTAAATTGATTTGTTCTTTTACCAACACTAAAGTTTCACTTATATTCCACTAAATTATATTCGTAATTAGAGCAATCGGCATTTATTGGAAATTCAGGTTTTGACAAATTAAAGATGGCGGCTCAGGCACGTAGAATGTGGACTGGGCGCGACGAGCGTTCTCCGTTCAGAATCGAATGACTTTTGATAAGTATTACCGCAATAATACACTTTAATTTTAGTAACTATAAGGAGCTCAAGCTACAAGCAGTTGAAATAATAAACTTTTAAATAATGTCTAAAACTACTCTATTATTAAAAAAAAAAAAGATTTGAGAAAATATTCTTAATTCAGTACATTATTACGAAAATAATTTAATTAAAAATGTTACATATTAACATTTTATATCATAATATAAAATATAAAGTGAATACATGATATGTAAAGATGTCTGGTTTGACCAGTATTAATTATTAAAAATTATTTACCATATTTTTCGATTTTAGAACGAATTTAAATTTCGAACGCCCCCTACCGCGATTCTGAGCATTCTTAACTGAAAGAAGCCTTTGAAAGAATCCTCTAGAAAGTAGGCAAAGAATCTCCGGTATCAAAATCATTACGTGAGAAATTGTTCATAGTCCGACGTAAAAGTGAGTAAAATTATAGTTATTATGTGAATATTGTAGAGTATTTAATTAGCAACGAATTATATATATTATTTAGTATTATATATTTTTTTTTCCGTTGAAAATCTTTGAAAAATATTAATTTTATCTATAAACATGTTAGCCATGTTATGCTTAAATTTTAATTAAATACAGTGAAAAATTCGTAACACAAGTCCAACCTTCAACCATTTCATTTTCTTTTTTTGGAAACTCTTTGTGGTTTAACATAATAATTCTCCCAGCATCGTGAAATTTAGTAGTAAAGTTACATTTATTGATTTAATTTCCATGTTTCTATGGTGATAACCCATAAAATAGAAGAATTCGATTATTTTTGTTGAGGTCCGTGTTCGTGTTAAGCCTTGCAAAACGTAGTCTTTTGATTTTTTGATGACGGGTATAAAGGCAAGTGCCTCAGTCCGAATAACTACAAGAAAGCCTTCACAAAATTTAATCGAATTAAGGTAAAGTTGAATATATTGTAGAAGTATGTACTTATTTCGATTCAACCCTGATCGTGCGGTTTATGTAGAATTCGTAAAAGGGCGCGCGGGGATGTATTCGCGCCTCTGACCTTTAAGAGTTATTTATAGGTCCTCGCTATTGAACATAAACAATCAATCGCTTGGTTAACGCATGTGGAAAATTAATCGTACGTAGTAAGGATTATGATAACCTTTATACTAGTGGCTGTATGAAGTACGTGTCTTATGATGTCAACGTCTAGTACTTACGCTTGACTTATTTGGCGCGAGCTGAGTATGTGCTACAAGTAAACTTAACATTAGAAATACGAATCAAATTTCTTTGACTTAGAGACCATTTCTGATTGGCGGTAGTGCGCTACACTTGTACTTAGCCTATTTCGTTTGCTGTCAAAGGTTTGAATAAGATAAAAGGTAAACATTCAAAAGATTCTATGTTAAGGGTTACTATTTTGTTATGTCTCAAGAGAATAGTCTAGAAAGTATCACTATTTGACATATCTTCTTTGGCAGCTACAAAACAGACAAGATGTGTGACCGCAAAGCGGTGATCAAGAATGCTGACATGAGCGAGGAGATGCAGCAGGATGCAGTTGACTGCGCAACACAAGCCCTTGAAAAATTTAACATTGAAAAGGTACAGTAAAAGTATATTATTACTAAATTAATACAGTGAATATATTTTAAGTTTGAAAAATGTTGGATTTTTTTTTACATTGTTTCCCATGATAACATGGATTATTTTATCATGGTTATATGAATTTGTAACAAGTAACCACATTGTTATCATACTTTGTCGTTAATTAGCAAAAAATAGTGTAATTTGCTAATGAATGATTCAGGTTTTTGTTATTTACTATTATCATTGGAGGCGATGCATAGATATTAATTACAATTTATTCAAAAGCTTTGCAACATTTTTTAATTATATGTACAATATTTGGAAAGGATACTGTCTGACATAATGTCATAAGTCTATACATATAACTGGTCTGTGTTTTTATACTATTCGCTGGACATACTAGCTACATAGTTAGCATAAGGAATTTTTTAAATTGGGTATTAGATCAGAGAAAAGGCCATTAAAATGTATTACAAAATATGGAAACCTGTTCTTGGTGTTGCCACTCTAATCTCATGTTGAATCGGAAGTGCCTGAATTCACTTTAATGTAGTTTTAGAAAAATGGCTAGAGTAATATTCTTTGGAAAATATATGGTACAAAATTAGTACCAAATAATATTCTTTAAAAACTAAGCCAAATAGATGTTCTTATAAATAATTCAGAATTTTCATAAGTCAATAAAATGAACACTTGTGTATACATTTTAACATTGTATGTGTCAATTGCAGGACATAGCAGCATTCATAAAGAAAGAGTTTGACAAGAAATACAACCCGACGTGGCACTGCATCGTTGGCCGCAACTTCGGGTCGTACGTGACGCACGAGACACGCCACTTCATCTACTTCTACCTGGGCCAGGTGGCCATCCTGCTGTTTAAGAGCGGCTAGATAGCGCCGGACCGGACCGGCCGGACGGCGGGGCCGGGCCGGCGCCGGACGCGAGCCGGACTCGCGGCGGAGGCGCTCGCCCGGCCTGTATCACTTTTAGTGTATTTATATTGAAGAAATTTTAGTTAATTCCTAGACTTATACCTAGCATAGCGTATCATATGTTAGTACTTACCTAAATTTATTGTTTTTTCGTTGTTAATACATCACTGGAGATATTTTCAATACTTCTATAATTATTAAACTTTCTTACAAACCATTGTCTTGTTTTATTGGCACAAACTATATTTAAACTTAGAATGGTATTTATAAAATGTTATTTTTGGGTAATTGAGGTTTGGTAGTTATCTTTTTAAAAAACATCTAATATTCCAGGTTTATCGTAAGTATATTTTTTATATTTGACCTGCAGAAAAAAAAATAGCAATAAACATTCATTGGGATATATTTAGGATATTGGGTATTATATTTTTAAAAATCATTTAAAATAGCTGCTTTTACTCGGCATACTGACCTGACCATTTCAAAATAATTAGAAAATTCTTAAGTGGTAAATATTTTTAGGCTTTTACCCATGTAATTTTATTATTGTAAATTTTGTTGTAATGTTATCTTCCAAATAGATCATAAATGTGTTAAAATTAAAATAAGTTGGTTATTATTTAAGTTGAATTATTATTTTGTTTACGTAGTAACCCTCTTCACTTGAGTGCACACTAATTCTGTTAATTAATAAAAATATATTTGATAACCAAGGCTATATAATTTGAAAAGTACAATTGGTTATACTGTAATCTATACTGCATATAATAAATCTTGATACATATCTGATTTTTATTTTTTGGGCACCTTGAATTTTTGTGATTGATTTTTGGTTGGAAGTATGTTATTTTTTGGTAGCTATTAGACCCACTAGATGAAGGAGTCTAATCCTATTCTTGCTAATAATCTTTTTGGAATGATTAGTGCAACTAAAGGACTTGCAGACTAATTTGTAAGAGGTCAAGGGTTAATTTCAATTTCTGATTGTAAATCAACTTAATTGCACAGGACAAGTGAAGATTGTCAGTTGCACCATAGTGTTACTATCTACTTATAAGTTATATATGGATTATAGGTTCAAAGAACTAAAAAAAATGATCTAAACGCATTTTGAAACATTTTAATACAACGCTTATGCATTTTCAATATCCTGCTATATATAAAAATATATGTACTTTCTAATAATGTTTGATAAAATAATTGATTAATTTATTAGTCTGATACAAAAGTCAGTGGTACCACTCCCTCTCGGGACTTTAATCTGTTTAAAAAAAGTGCTGGTTACTCAGTATTTCTATTCTGTTTATTTTCAACTTAATTTTTAATAAAAATATTTTTTATAATAGCTTTGATCCATCAAAGGTCCTTCATATTTTACCTGATACACGTGACCTCTCAAGGACGATCAATCAACACTACCAATCGATTCACCACAAACTGCCAACAGTCACGGTACTAAACTGTTATGTAAATTGTAAAATTGGTATAACATTATTTTACTACAATTGTCAAGGTCATTTTAGGTATATAACCGTGTAGAAGTACATATTTACGCGTTAGCGTGTACGGACCACAAGGCAGACTGTTGTTTTCTATAATTTATTAGTTCTTTAAATCATTTAATAATATATTTTGATCGTTTATACAGATTAGCCATTTAGCTCACATCAGCTACTTATACAATATATACTAATATTATAAAGTAGACAAGTTTGTTTGTTTAAAAGCGTTAATCTTAATATCTATGTTAATAGTAAATAAAACTGTTTATCCCCGAGTGGAACCACAAGTCGCTAATACTATTTACATTAGTCGTAGCCTTGTTATCTGTTCATAATTAGAGTAGCCTAAAAAAATAACTTCACACTGCATTAGTTACAATTTTAAAAATTTGTTCAAAGATTTCCATTTTCCATATAAAGCGCTACCTATATGGCAATTTGAAATATTTATTTCGGTTGTAGGATTTATGTAAAGGTATCAAATGACAAGAAATGTCTTTTTTATAAAATTTTTCTATCAAAAAAGCTAAATTGTAGATAAGACGCAAGACCGATGGGACAGCAGGGAACAATTGGGTTCCGCAGAGATTATTCTCTGCAACAACATTTCTAACCCAATTATAATTTATAGAAAAGAAATTTTATATTATGTTTATTGTGTCTTTGATAAGGTGCTGCATATCTTCAATAGCCGTAATTTTTTATTATTTAATTTAATTTAAGTATTTGGTCTTTAATTAATAAAAAAAGAAAAACAGTTTTAAAAATTAGTATACCTTTGTGTTGTTTATTAAAACATTTCAAATGCACAGCTTTTTGCTAAGTAAAGTTTAACAAATGACCTCAAAAAAAAATTGACATTAACTAAAAATTATAATTCAATTATTAATTATTTTTGAATAGAAAATTTGACATAAACAAAAAATTATAATTCAATTATTAATTATTTTTGAATAGAAAATCAACAATTACAATATTTCTCGTCCTGAGATTTAAGCACACACATACACACAAAGATTAAAATAAGAAATAAACATGACAATAAGAGATTATAACTACTAATAAATGGCTTTTTTAACAATTTCTAATCTAATTTCAATGAGTATAAGATTTAATGTATATTTTTTTGTAATCTTGTAAAGACCTGTTAAGGAGTTGATGCTATTTTTTTCATAAATTGCGAAGCAAAAAATTTTATTTTATTTTATTTGATACATATAATACTTGAATTTAAAGACAATAGACTGCCTGGGATTAACCTTTTCCTTAAGTAGAGTGATCTGATTCATATAGTTTTAACTATTATTGTTTATTATATAAGTGACTTCAACCTTATACTATATTAAAATATTTTTTTTTGTTCAAACAATAGAAATAAGGTAAAAACCAGCCTGTCTTAGCTGTCGGTCACGGTCAAGAGTCCAATTATTAAAAGGGGTAGGAATGCAGCCCCTTGTTCCATTTCATATTACAAATTACAGATATATTTTTAAGATTTGTAGCGTTCATATTCTTTACATAAATAAATTATATTTTATAAAAAACTCGGACAAATATCTCATTATCTATTTTATTTGAAATAATATAAATTTAAAACTGCAATACTTTTTTTATAGTATTAGGTATCTATTGTAAATAAATTTTAAAATATTTCGATATGATTGTATTATCATTGCCCGCGGCATCCCGACATCCTCCTGATACTCTGACCGCAAGTCACACGGCTTCGTGTGCATCATGGTGTTGGTATAAAAACCCTGGTGTGATGGTACATGTTACAGTCAGCCGTGATAGTCGCGGCTAACCGGAAGCCTTATTATTAGTACCATCTTTTATTTTTTATTTTCTTTTCTTTTCCAAAATAATATAAAAGGTAAGTTAATATAATTTTAACTATTGAATCACTTGTAAGACCTTTAAGATGTTGATTCCTCTACTTAAATCTTCAAAAACAGAAAATGTTACAGTTATTTTTTAAAATTTTAAACAATTTTTAAAAATATATAATTAATTTAATACTTTGAAACTGCTCTAATATTTATGAACTTAATTCAATAATTTCTTTGTCCATTAGATCATCATGTCTGAAACCAAGAAAAATCTCCTCCTGTTCTTCGACCGCCCAACAGAGCCCTGCTTCATGCAGAAGGGCGAGAACAAGACTACTTTTGAACTACCCGACAATTACTACGTATGTCATTAAGTTTATTTTTAAAATATTTAGGTTGACAAATTCCATGATGAATATGACCAAATATGCTAAATTCTAACGGAACAGTGATTTCAAGGGAAATGTGCTTAATAAAAAATTATGTATTTTAGCCAGACAAATACAAGTCTGCCAGCGCTACCCTCTCGAACAGGTTTGGCAGCGACTCCAAAAAACGCATCAGAGTCAACAACATCGCGCTGCCAAACCTGTCTCTTCCCATGGAACTGCCCTATAATGACCAATTCTCTCTTTTCGTGCCCAAGCACAGAAAAATGGCTGGAAAACTTATCGATATTTTCATGGGTAAGTTTTGCTTTTATTGAGTGTATAACATAAGTTTCATTTAATTTTTTTACTAAAGGATTTTTATTGGTTCAGGAATGCGTGATGTAGACGACTTGCAGTCTATCTGTTCATATTGTCAGATGAGAATCAACCCTTATATGTTCAACTACTGTCTGTCTGTTGCAATTTTGCACAGGTATGTTATTCATATTAATGTCGTTGTGTCTGTTTTGTTAATTATTTTTTGTTTAATTTTTATTTCATTACTTAACTTACGATGTTTATTTGATTCTGAGTATTGGTTGGTATAAATTTATTGCATCAAGTAATTAAATAATCTATAATTGTGAGAGGTGAATATAAGGAAATATAATTATTTGTCCTGTTAAACACTAAATATCCTTGTTTTGATTTAGATTTTGTTGTAGCTAAAAATAAATTAAGTATTGGTTTAAGTATATTTTCTTTAGTTTCTTCTTAAATATGCGTAATTTAGGGAAGAAGTTAAAAGTTTCGTATTTCTTTTATTCTAGGGATGACACCAAGGGATTGAATATCCCGACTTTCGCTGAAACTTTTCCCGACAAGTTCATGGATCCGAGGGTATTCCGCAAGGCTCGAGAGGTTAGCAGCGTAGTGCAAACCGGAAACAGGGTATGATTGATAATATTTGAAATCATTGTATTATTCTTAAATTATGTTAACAAGAACTTTCTCGTTTCGTAGTTGCCTGTGGTGATACCTCAGAACTATACGGCGGCGGCGTCGGAGCCCGAGCAACGCGTGGCGTACTTCCGAGAGGACATCGGCCTCAACCTGCACCACTGGCACTGGCATCTAGTGTATCCCTTTGATGCCGCTGACAGGAATATCGTCAACAAGGACCGTCGTGGGGAACTGTTCTACTACATGCACGAACAGATTATCGCCAGGTACATATGTATATTTATGGAGATTTGGAGAAAAGGTGTCGAAAATTTTACAAGTTTACATATATAAAAAGTTATACAAATTATAAACTATTTAAACTTATTTCTGAAATAAACGATGTAAGTGTCAGACAGTCAGACAGTCTACCCGTGATTACTGCAAAGCATTCGAAACGTCGGGTTAAAATAAAAATGTAACCAAATTATACGCGAGTTTAATCCATAAAAAATAGTTTTATTTTAAATGTGTACTCGTGAAAATCTAAGAAAATACTATTATTTCTGGTCTGCTTTCATCAATCTAGGGATAAATTTCTTTTTATGTACCCTTTGTTGTATTATATATTATATTACAATTTAAAAGTGAATACAAATAGTGTATTTGAATCGTGATATCTAAGAGAAAGGATAAATTATTGTTTTTGAAATGTTTATTTCAATTAGACTAAATGTGTAACTCCTCAAAATAGATACGAAAAAGATTGAATTATACTGATCTTTGATAAACTGTGTCTCAACAGGTACACGGCGGAGCGCATGTGCAACGGTCTGAACCGTCCTCGTCGGTTCAACAACTTCCGGGAGCCCATCGAGGAGGGCTACTTCCCCAAGCTAGACTCGCAAGTCGCCAGTCGTGCCTGGCCCCCGCGGTTGGTATACTTATAATTTACTTTTAATATTAGTGTACTTACTTGGCTGACTCTTTGACGTTCATCTTACTTAGATATAATTTGGTTGAATTCGAGATATAGAAGAAAATATTACAAAGCTCCAAGATATATTCTTTTTCTATGTGAACAGTTTCGCGGGATCTACTATTCGGGACATAGACCGACCCGTAGACCAAATCCGCAGCGATGTATCTGAGCTAGAGAACTGGAGGGACCGCTTCCTGGAGGCTATCGAGGAAATGGCAGTTATGCTGGTCAGTATTAAAAGTAGTCGACCATATTATCAGTATATAGGTTATCTATCTTTTTATAATATCAATACATATTTTTTTATTAATTAACTGTTTTATGCAACTAATTCCTGTCTAAAAATTTTCTTTTAATAATTGGTTGTCTGTAAGAGGTACTAAAAATTTTTTGTTTCTTTTCATATTTGTTTTCAACACTTTTTTGTGCAATAAAGTCTAATAAATATACGTATGTCTAACCAAAATATAATAAATGTTTCAGCCCAATGGCCGCAAGATGCCTCTGGACGAAGAGACCGGTATAGATGTGCTCGGCAACCTCATGGAGTCGTCCGTCATCAGCCGCAACCGTGGTTACTATGGCGACCTTCACAATATGGGACACGTGTTCATCTCCTACTCTCATGACCCGGATCACAGGAATCTGGTGGGTTTTATTTATATAAATAAAATTTTGATTAACAGTAAGTGTAAGTGCTTGTAAGTTATAAGATATATAGATTTGGTTTTGTTTTGATTCTTATTTACTTCTGTAGGAGCAATTCGGTGTTATGGGAGACTCAGCGACTGCGATGAGGGACCCCATTTTCTACCGCTGGCACGCTTACATTGATGACATCTTCCAGCTCTACAAGAACAAGTTGCCGCCCTACCCTGCCGAAAGGGTACCTAGATCTCTTAATAGAGATATTTTTATATTTGTATATGTGTAATATATCCCATGACATGTCTTGAGATGTATATTACACAGCATTTATTTATAAGTTTGTATAAATAATTCTTCCTGCCCTCTCAAATACTTTTATCCATAAGTCATATCTCTCAAGGATAAGCTCATCCTTTTTAAATTTATATCTTTTATAATAAAAGTGATGCATTTAATAAAATAATATCTAGATCACAAAATAACCCATGTTTCTAAAAATTTATGACTTTATTACCCTCTGCTTCCAGCTGGACTTCCCTGGCATCCGTGTATCGTCTGTGGGCACGTCTTCCCCAGCGGGCGCCAACCGTTTCTCCACCCAGTGGGAGCAGAGCACGCTGGAGCTCGGCCGAGGACTTGATTTCACGCCGCGTGGCTCCGTACTTGCCAGCTTCACGCATCTACAGCACGACGAGTTCCAATACGTGTAAGTGATAAGTGCACCAAGATACACGTGTACATTTTGTTTTAAGACGAGAAATTTTAAAGAATTTGTGTCGTATGGATAATGTTAATGATTTGTTGATTGATATTTTGGAAGAACGAATGTTGTCTTTATTTTAATGGAATTATTACTATTCCCGCAGCATCGAGGTCAACAACACGAGTGGTGCCGGTGCCATGGGTACGGTGCGCATCTTTATGGCGCCCGTCAACGATGAACGTGGCAGCCCTCTGTCCTTTAATGATCAGAGACGACTCATGATCGAGCTGGACAAGTTCACTCAAGCCAGTGAGTACAAACGCTCTTTCATTATAGACTAAGTAAATTAAATCCGACTTCATAATTTTCATCGTGAAACGAACGATAGTTTGCTGCTGTTATTTTGATTTAGTTTTCTCAATGAATGACTCATAAATAATGGTTCCGTCCTTTTCAGTCCCCGCTGGCACGTCCACCATCCGCCGTAACAGCGTGGACTCGTCGGTAACGATTCCGTACGAGCGCACCTTCCAAAGCCAGGCGGCGCGTCCCGGCGACCCGGGCTCCGCTGCCGCCGCTGAGTTCGACTTCTGCGGCTGCGGCTGGCCTCACCACCTGTTGCTGCCCAAGGGAACGACACAGGGCTACCCCGTCGTACTGTTCTGTATGATCTCTAACTGGAATGACGACAGGGTCAGTTTCAACCTTCTAAAATCGTAAATCTGTTATATAAATAATAAAAAATAAATCTAGTTGTCAATGATTAATATTATTTTTTTCGACAGATCGCTCAAGAACTAGTGGGTACTTGCAACGATGCAGCCTCTTACTGCGGCATCCGGGACCGCAAGTATCCCGACCGTCGCGCCATGGGATACCCCTTCGACCGTCCCTCCCCGGCCTCATCTCTCCAGGACTTCCTCACTCCCAACATGGCCGTCAAGCCCTGCACCATCACGTTCACCGACTCTACGAGAATGAGGTCGTCGCGGTAAGGTGTGAGAGTACGAACAAGAGAGACAGGGGATGATATTTTCTAAAAATAAACTCAAATCATTGAAGCCATATTGTTAGTAATTAAATACAGTTAATTAATACCTGTTCTGTAAAATACATACCCTCGATAACCGCTGGTAGCACCGCCTCTCCCGTAGGTCCTGCACCTGTCCCGAACCTGAAGCCGTAGACGTGGACGCTCTCATCAGGAAACCATATTACTATATACCCTGCAATCACAAACAACATATATTTTAGGCTAAAATTATTAATCATTGCAGTCCACATAACTGCGACATCAATAATTGAATTGTTAATTGTATTTTCCCATTTATTGTATTGTTTAAAATATATTTTTTTTTATTACCGGCGACGACTTGGCACGCATAATGGACTCCGAATTGCCGTAGGTTAAGAAACGGGTCACTTATTCTAGTTATCTTTAAGTTATGTAAATACTATATTATTGGTAAGTGTTAATAAATTAGCCTTTCACCAATGTTCTGTATTATTTCTATTCCCTTCTGCATCGATTTATCGATCGATAATAATAATGTAAACAAAAAAAATACCCCAAAATGAAATCTGTAATAATGGTAATTTCTTAATAAATCAACGATTCCTTCTGCTTTGCAATTATGATATCATTATCATATGTGTCGAACAAAGAGTTCAATAAATAGTTTCAGACAGTATTAAAAAATAACTGCGAATTATCAGCACGATATTCTAATTACAAAATAGTTTATTTATTGCGAATCTGCAGATCTATAATTGAGTTGATTCGAAGTGTTCTTTGAAAATATCAGTTCAATATGAAGCTTTTTGTTTTGGTAAGTTACCAACTTATGCACTTTTTAATATTTAGGTTTAAAAAAATTAACAAAATATTCTAAAATCAACATAAAATGTATTATATATTTTTAAATGGTAAGATATAGTATAATAACGATCTCGGTTCCATTGTAGCAATGTACTTGTTATGCGGTTTATACTCCGTAACGGTACTACTCTTGGAAGAAGGGTAGGCTGTTATTCGGGGCGACTTAGTCTGGTAATTGGTCGTGTGGGTTAGTGGAATAGAATAACAAAATTTAAGTTGGAAATAAGTTTTGTGATAACACTAACACTAAAACGGGGCTTATTAGCGATATGACAGTTTACTTTTTACAAGCTTTTATGTAACTTAACTTGTCCTTTCGTTTGTTTATTGAGGAAAATATTGGAAGTGAATTTTAAACCATTTATCTTCAAGGGATTGATCCAAAATTTGGATTACACCTTTAGTTTCCTTGACATTGAAACTACATATAATCAATACTGTTATCATTCCGAAATGGCAGCCGCAAAATAGCGGATTATATTTTTTTGTTTGGCCCACGCAATATGGGTATCAAATTAAGGAATTTTTAGATTACAATTCCATATAAAAAAACTAAACCTTAAATAATCACCATCACTATATGGTGGAGTACATATTTTGGTAATACCCTATTACGTGTATTAAATGACCTTCCTTTCATTTGATACACCAAGACCAATACTTTTGAAGAATACGAAACATCATGAAAACTTCAAATCAAGACCATTGATATAAAATGGCATTCAGGCTCTTTAATAAAAGCCTGTTTGTCATAATAGGTACAGTTTAAAGAGATTTTGTTCCTGATTATGTTAAATCTGTTCAATCTTAACCAAATAAGCTACAATGCAAATTTTGGAAGAATTTTGAGACGTTAATACGAGTAAGATCAGATAAAAATATTAAATATTAGTATCTAATACATGATCATGTTTCTATTCCAGACAGTCGTCTCTCTGATTTTGAGCGTCAATTCAGAGGATGTGAAATCAGCTCAGTCAGTTTTAGAGGCCTTGTATCCAGTCTACCAGGAAAGCTACTACTATGGTAGGCAAGGATACCTAGATAAGGAAGAGAATAGAGACTATAAACCGAGAAATAATAAACCATCTCAAAACTATGGAAATAATAGAGAATATACAAGAGATAGGGAGCCAGAAAAACGTCGTTTTTATGACAACAAGCACAATTACCAGTATAGACTGATAAGCAGGGTTGGTCTTGGTTTTGACAAACGGACAGCCACTACTTATAGCTACTTGGCCCCTTTAACACCAGAACGTCTGGAACTAGTCGGGACCAGACCATACGCAGTTAATAACAACGGATATAATTATTTAAATTTAAACTTGAACCATAGTTCAAACATAGGAAAATATAATACTTAAAATCTTTATCTTAACAGCGACATCTAGATTATTTTTAAGAAATTAAGAACATGTCTTCAAGTAGAGTATAGTTCTCAATATTTTGTACTTCATTTTGGTTTTGATTTTTTTTACATTCAAAGATATGTATTTTAAAAATAATGTACCATGTTATGTCTCTAAATTTAAATGTTTTCCTTTTGACTGTTTTATAATAAAATGATGTTGACATAGATTTGTTTTTCATTTTTACCATATATTCAAAAATCAAATTTTACAGTTTTAATAATACAGCCCTTAATGATTATATTAAAATGATTTCTTTTGTTCTATTTTTTAATAATAAGTCAAATCGACAAAATAATAGATTATCTCTATTAGTAAAATAATAGAGATAAGGGACTTTTTAGTGCAATGACAAATACAGTTTAATAACGGCAATAAGTAATAAAATTATTAATACAAATTTTTTAACGTAAGCATGTATTTGTATTAAAATAACCTCAAATCATTGAAGCCATATTGTTAGTAATTAAATACAGTTAATTAATACCTGTTCTGCAATATACATACCCTCGATAACCGCTGGTAGCACCGCCTCTCCCGTCGGTCCTGCATCTGTCCCGAACCTGAAGCCGTAGACGTGGACGCTGTCATCAGGAGACCATATTACTATATACCCTGCAATCACAAAAAACATATTTTTAGGCTAAAATTATTAATCATTGCAGTCGACATAACTGCGACATCAATAATTGAATTGTTAATTGTATTTTCCCATTTATTGTATTGTTTAAAATATATATTTTTTATTACCGGCGACGACTTGGCACGCATAATGGACTCCGAATTGCCGTAGGTTAAGAAACGGGTCACTTATTCTAGTTATCTTTAAGTTATGTAAATACTATATTATTCGTAAGTGTTAATAAATTAGCCTTTCACCAATGTTGTGTATTATTTCTATTCCCTTCTGCATCGATTTATCATCTGATCGACTATCGATTTATCGATCAATAATAATAATATAAACAAAAAAAATACCCCAAAATGAAATCTGTAATATTGGTAATTTCTTAATAAATAAACGAGTCCTTCAGCTTTGCAATTATGATATCATTATCATACGTATCGAACAAAGAGTTCAATAAATAGTTTCAGACAGTATTAAAAAAAAAAATGCGAATTATCAGCACGATATTCTAATTACCAAATAGTTTATTTATTGCAAATCTGCAGATCTATAATTGAGTTGTTTCAAAGTGTTCATTGAAAATATCAGTTTAATATGAAGCTGTTTGTTTTGGTAAGTTACCAACTTATCCACTTTTTAATATTTAGTTTTAAAAAAATAACAAGATATTCTAATATCAACATAAAATGTATTATATATTTTTAAATGGTAAGATATAGTATAATAACGATCTCGGTTCCATTGTAGCAATGCACTTCTTATGCGGTTTATACTCCGCAACGGTACTACTCTTGGAAGAAGGGTAGGCCGTTATTCGGGGCGACTTAGTCTGGTAATTGGTCGTGTGGGTTAGTGGAATAGAATAACAAAATTTAAGTTGGAAATAAGTTTTGTGATAACACTAACACTAAAACGGGGCTTATTAGCGATATGACAGTTTACTTTTTACAAGCTTTTATGTAACTTAACTTGTCCTTTCGTTTGTTAGTGAGGAAAATATTGGAACTGAATTTTAAACCATTTATATTCAACGGATTGATCCAAAATTTGGATTACACCTTTAGTTTCCAATTCAATTATATATTCCAGACAGTCGTCTCTCTGATTTTGAGCGTCAATTCAGAGGATGCGAAACCAGCTCAGTCAGTTTTAGAGGCCTTGTATCCAGTCTACCAGGATAACTACTACTATGGAAGGCAAGGATACCTAGACAAGGAAGAGAATAGATACTATAAACCCAGAAATAATAAACCATCTCAAAACTATGGAAATAATAGAGAATATACAAGAGATGATGAATATAACAATAGAAATGTTAAACTCGAACCAGACTATATTGCATATTACGTTAAGGAGCCAGAAGAACGTCGTTTTTATGACAACAGGTACAATTACCAATATAGATTGATAGGCAGGGTTGGTCTTGGTTTTGACAAACGGACAGTCACTACTTATAGCTACTTGGCCCCTTTAAAACCAGAACGTCAGGATCTAGTATATTACTTAAAATCTTTATCTTAACAGCGCCATCTAGATTATTTTTAAGAAATTAAGAACATATCTTCAAGTAGAGTATAGTTCTCAATATTTTGTACTTCATTTTGGTTTTGATTTTTTTTACATTGAAAGATATTTATTTTAAAAATAATGTACCATGTTATATCTCTATATTAAAATGTTTTCCTTTTGACTGTTTTATAATAAAATGATGTTGACATAGATTTATTTTTTATTTCTTACCAAATATTAAAAAATCAAATTTTACAGTTTTAATAATACAGCCCTTAATGATTATATTAAAATGATTGATTTTGTTCTATTTTTTAATAATAAGTCAAATCGATAAAATAATAGAGATAAGGGACTTTTTTAATGTAATGACAAATACAGTTTCATAACGATAACAAGTAATAAAATTATTAATACAATTTTTTTAAGGTAAGCATATATTTTTATGATATAACTAAATAAAAAGTATAAAATTTTTAAGTGGGTCCCTATGGATCTATGGATTGTCTATTTTTTAATTGTTATATCGTCTTGTATACAGAAACAAAAGACTTTTATATAAATTGTGTATAAAAAATATTTTTTAATCTTACGTATATTTATAATATTAAACTATTTTACGGATGTACTGGTTAGGTTTCTATATGAATAAAAAAGGTTTTTATAAAATGTTTATTTTTTGTTGAAAATACTTGGACATATAAACAATAAAAAAGTTTTATATGTTATTATAAATATCTTTAACATATTTTTGGATAAAACGCGTAAAAACTCAAAAGATTGTAACTGTTCATAAGTAAACAGCCTAAAATAACTATACAATAATTAAATTTCAATTAAATCGATCATTATATTTCGTTGCGTGTGGTTTCTCCGATACGGGCGTTAATTACTGATGGTAAGTATTAAATCGTTCAAGTATTGTAGACCTAAATTAGTTAATGATATGATAATAATTCCAATGACGTAATTTGGTAATGATGGCTAGTTTAGTCATCACCTATATTTTGTTTAAATGTCCGGTAAATGTTTTGTCATTTCTGATATCAACATGGCCTTAACAACACAGGTGAGAGGAACTTTTTTACATAAAATAATATCTAAATGATTGCTATTATTTTTAATAATGTTTATACAATTGTGTAATATAAAAATAAGGAACAAAAATTATTTATAAATATTTAAAATTATATTATATTTCAGATTGTGATGGTCTGCACGGCCCTGAGTCTAAGCAGTGCTCAATTTCTTTTCAAAAACCATCATCGCCGACCCCAAAATGATATGGAAGATTTCCCCAAGCTCTTAACAGAAATGTTTCATCCGAGGAATCCTATGCAAGGGCTTTTCCAAATAAATCCAATAAATCACCCAGGAATATTAGGATTTCAAAGCTTCGGAGGTGATTTTAACGGTGGAATGCTCGGACAGGGGCCGGGAGGCTACGGAACGGAGGACTCTATGCCATCGACTCCCTCATCGTTTGAGAGGGAAGATGAAAATTCCCAACGACCTGTTTATGATGAACAAGGAAGAGATCCTAATGTTAGAACAGGCCCACAAGAGGGTGAATTCGGTGATCAATTAAATAACAATAACAACGAAAATGACCAAAATAAACCTGATGATACTAATATCTCTAATAATGATAAAGAACCTGAAAAGTTGAATTCTGTCGATAAAGAGGAAGATGATAAGATGAAAGTCATTCCTTCAGAAACAGATAGTGCTTTGGAAACTAAAAAAAATAAATCTGATGATACTTTAGTATCTAAACATAAAGAGTTGGGTACTATAGTCTTTCCTGATAGTGTAAATCAAGCTAAGGATAGAATTAGTAAGGAATCTAGTTATTATGTAAACCCACAGCCATCCAATGGATATGTAAGCAGCCCTGTTCCACAAATAATATACGCTGTGAGTGTCGCTCCATCTGGAACATCATCAAATCCGGCTCCTTATGTCCCTACTACTGTCCAAAGTAATCCAAGCCAGCCTACAATAAACACTGTGCAGAGTTATCCATCCACGAATAACATCAACGTTCAAAATCCTCAACCACAATATCAGACGAATGGAAATTCTCCAACGAGTAATGTAGTACCCAATAATCCAAACCCCAACCCCGGTTATAATCTTGTTACTCTTCCAAATAATGGCGCTAGTAGCAACACTCCTGTTTATTATACAAACAATCCTCCCGTATCTAATCCTCCTCAAAATACTAATTACCAGCCACTCACCACAGGACAACAGTATTATCTGGTTTCAATGAACGGCCAAAATGTATTGGTTCCAGTAAATAACGTCCAGACTGGACCAAACCAACCTAATAGTAATAATCAAATCAATTTAATACCGGTTAATGCGCCAAGTAATTATGTGCCCGTTAATAATCCAAATGTTCCTCCATCGACGCCACAAAATAATGGGCAAGTTCATTATATAGCTGTTCAGTTAGTACCTCAAAATAATAATCAAGTAAGTTATGTGCCAGCAAATCAAGGAATCAGTCAAACACCTGCACAGACCACACCTCAAGGAAGCGTTAACTACGTGCCAGTAAATTCTCAACCAACAATTCAAAACCCGCCGCCAAATAACAATCAAGTTACTTATGTTCCAGTAAATCAGGGAATCATTCAAACACCAGCTCAGAACACAGACCAAGGAAGCGTTAAGTACGTGCCAGTAAATTATCCGCCACAAAATAACAATCAAGTAACTTATGTGCCAGTAACAGTAAATCAGGGAACCGTTCAAACGCCAACACAAGGAAGCGTTAACTACGTGCCAGTAAATTCTCAGCCAAACGCACCACAGAATAATAATGAAGTAAGATACGTTCCAGCAAATCCAGCACAAGTTGTTCAAATCGCGCCCAATCCACCTCAGAGTAACAATCAAGTAAATTATGTGCCAGCCAATACTCCGACAAATTCTGGCCAAGTATCTTATGTGCCTTTGAATACACAAAATCCTCAAGGTACGGCTCAGTATAATCTGGTTCCCATAAATACACAGAATACTGGACAGAGCAATTTAGTAAAGTTGGTACCGGCCACTTTAACATCAAACGGTAACGTGCCGTTGCTAGTATTTAAAGAAAAAGCTAAGCTATCTTCTAAGGATAAAAAAAAACATAAGGAAGAAAATTAATACTTTTGTAAGCAGAGATGGTAATAGCTATACTGATTTATATAAAAAATAAAGTTAAATATGTACATTTTTTGTCTCATTTAAATTTCATTTTAAGCCTTCAAAGTGAGTGAACTAAGTTCGTCAGTAAGATCTCAGGGGCCTCACGTCACACAGAATACCGTGATTTCCCGCAGGGGCTTACACAAATGACTTGCTGTCGGGTTTTGTAGTCCCTTTATAGCGAAAATACGACCATTCTGTTTACAAAATAACAGTATTTTATAACTCACTATATCTATTATATGTTATAAAAATAACTTCTTAGTATCCAGCGAATAGCAAATTTTTTTTATATTTATATAATTATTGTAATAAATTTTCATAATATTGAGTAATATTATGAAAATGAATTACAAAAAATATATCTTAAAATTTAACTTTCTGGTCAGGTGAGGCATTAAATTGAACAAAACTTATTAATTTTAATTTTTTTTAAATTAAGTTTATTTGTTAATTCCATTGTGTGAGTAATAATTACATAAAAATATAAATAAAAACGAACACTTTAGATCAAGATGTATTTATTGAGTTCGATTTAAAATTTTAAATAAACGAATCTCACAATAAATTGTCAGTTGAAACTTAATTTTGCAAAGGTCTCAGTTTAATAATTGTTGAAATATTTTATAAATCATATTGCGATGTTACTAAAAGCCCTAATTCTATACAATTGATTAGTTATCACTGCTCTATTAGCAATTGATTGATTGATTGATTGGTTGATCAGTAGGACGGAAAATAATTCCTATAAACAAATATATTCTAAGACTTTTGCAGAACAAAGACTGACTAGCGCAGGCTTTACAAGCATCCAAATTTTTAAAAGTAATTTAAATCTACTAGATTTATATAATATAAAGCATTATTTTAACCACCTATCACAACATGTAAAGGCAATTATATAATTGGACCATTCGCTTGCACTAAATAAATGCGAAATGACAAAATCTAACTCTAAAGTGGACTTAGAAGTGTCTTCACAAACCCTGTTACAGCCTAAGCTCAAGGGAAGCTGGCAGGAGGTTACGAGATAACATTCATTATATATTTAATTTCAGAAAATTGGTCAAGGTTTAAACACACGTCTACTTGTACAAGGGATGACATATATTACGGATATTTTGACCTCTATAAAACTTGGAAATCATTTAAGACATTTTACTTAATTCCATTATTATACATCGTTTATCTTTTGCTTATTAAAATTTTACTGAATTTAATATATATATTGTATTTTCTACATTTAAAATTATAATAACTTTAAATTATAAGAAGTTTATCTATTTCTGAATAAAATATCTTGCGGGTTATTTAGTAATACATTCAATTCCATAGTTATTTGACATATACATATATATCTGTATGTATGCATCGTCCCTTGCACGAGTGACACGGTGTCCTGTCTCGTTATAATGCTTGCGTAAGCATATGAAATTTCAAAATTCAAAGATATCATCGCAGTATATTATAATTAAGAGGAATATAAAAATCTAAATACAATAATAAATCTAAATACTATAATAAATCTAAAAAAAGTCTAATATTTAATTTGTATATAAAAAAGGGTCATTTCTAAAGAAAAAAAAACTAAAAAGTGTAAAATGTGTCACAGTTGTTAAAATATAATTTTAAAGATTTGAACTATATAGATGTCGCTACTGAGTGTAGAATGTTAATATGTTTAGTTATTTCTTTTAAACAGTTAATTTTTATTTTAAATAAATATTGTTTATATTAAATGTTCTTGAATTTAGAAGTGTATTAAAATTAATGCAAGTAAATCAGTGTTTATTAAATATAATATAATATTTTGTGTTGAATATGTTAAGATAGGGCAGTGCCTCGTTCGATGTTATTAAAAAAGTAACGTCAATGAAAAACGAAAAATCATCCAAAAGGGAATCAAATAAAAATATCATTTATATTTTTCTTATAAGTAAATATCGCGTTTCTTATTAATTATTAAAATATATAATATTTACATAATATCGAAAAAGACTAATATTTGAGCTGTTTTTATCCTAGAAGTATATTGACATTATCTTAATTATATCATAAAAGATTTTCATTATAATTAAATATATTTTATAAATTTTTATGTGCTTTGATTATGAAAAATATAATTGTAAAGTGCATGTAAGAATGAGTTTTTATAAAAGAGATATATACAAATATACTATAGACTATACTATTTAAAAGATGGATGTGCTTGTTCAGGTCTAAGAGAATTGTAAATCTTTACATATGCATATCTATTTTTTGTGAAGCTATTTTATCTGATGGTATAGTTATTATTGTATATAATTGTTGGTAAATGTAATTTATTCATATTAACGGAATATTACGAGACCATTGACATAATTTAATTTAGAAAAGAAATGTTTTATATGGCCTTAGATTTTATTTATTATTTCTGAATGTAATTCAATACAAGAAAATAATAAGTTTGTCCCTTTATGTCCGATTAACATAAATAAATTAAAAAAAAACAAAAATGTTTATCAAATAATTTAAAACTTAGATATGATTGTTTTGTTAAAATTAAATTAAGTTCCCGAAAAACGTTTATATTCTGTAATATTTGTCATAAAATATTTTCTGCCCAATTATATTTTTTGTTATTCATTATATATGAAAAAAGTTAATGACACATTCTCTTATGTTGAACTATTTGTAAGTACTTAAAAGTTTCTATTTCCTGCTCTAAAATATGCTGCTTTACGGTGCTGCCATCTTGGTTGGGTTTGTATCTATTGGTCTTAAAGGCGATATATCTGAATAAAAAAACCATAGCTCAGTTTCAACAGATCTCAATTTGACTAAAGCCTTTAGCCAAATGGCAAGCGTTCGTTGTAGATGCTTTTAAAATGTAAGAATGCAAGCTAGTTGCGTTATGATATGTCAAAACCGTACATTTATCTGTCTATTCGGCGACCGTTAACGCCACTTGTTTAGACTCTTAGGTATCCTTACGTTTATATATCGCAATGATGTAGATTAAACTTATATTTTAATCTTTTTCTTAATCACTGTATGTATAACGAGACAGCAGGACAATTATACAATGTGTTATAATATTCTAACATTTCATGGTGACTGTAGAACAATGTGGCGTATAATATTTAGCATTTTTTCCAAACACAAATTTGTGTCAATTATACAAATTATAAAAATCGTTAAAAAAGGAATTTTGTCAACCACTATCGACTAAGCTGCAGTTAACAAAGTGTCACTTATGTCAAATTATTATTTTGATGTTACTAATGACATTAGACTAAATTAGATTAAATCAACCAATGAGCCAATTAAATTATTGTAATAGACGTAAGGGCATCACTATGACGGCATCTCAAGGCGAAATAGTTTTTTTATCCAGACATATCTAAACTACACTAAAAGATATCAAACTTTTATTGTAAATAGAAGAATAAATCACTAACCAATCCAACCGATTTTTTATAGTTTATATATTTATTTATTTATATATTTATATATATAAAACTCCAATTGGTCGATAAATATCTAGATATTTAGCAAAGAAGTAATTTACTTATTCTATTATAATTGAATTATTTTAGAATATATTTCTAAAACAAAGAATTTAAGAAGATAATTACGAATGAAGTTAGTTAAATGCCAAAACAAGTCATATCACATGCAGCGCATATAAATCAGTTGCTAAACTAGTCGGGCTTTCCGGCCTGGTTGCCCGACTGGTGGCCGGATATTTTCCTCGACCGGTCGCTCGATGTGTCTTAGAGGCGTGCGCGGTGCGCGGGCGCGCGGCATCACCTCGCCTTACTCTCTTGAGCGCTTCCATTTTCTTTATTTTCTTTGTTCTCCACTTTAATGTCTTTTGGAGTGGAATTGGTCTGTATCTTCGATATAGTGCTCTGTTCTTTGAATTCTTCAACCGATTCCAACGCCATGTCGAATGATGTTTGTCTGTGTAAAGATATAATTCGTGAAATCAATCCGACAATAAGATAAGTAAACCCAAATATACATTTATTTTAGTACTTATTAGCTGACAAGAAAAAGGAAAGTAGCTAGGTAAATTAAAAAAGTAAATTTTAATTAAATCGGACTCAGATAGCCCACGTACTTATTGGTGAGATAGTTTCCGGGTGCGGATAGCGACCTCCCTGCGCGGGCGAGGCCTTTCTTTCCACGCTCACCCCCCGCAACCCCTGCGGGAGACCCCCCCGCGCTACCCGCCCCACCACCAACGGCTCCTCTCCCTGCTGGTTGCCCCGCGTCGCTCGACTCGCGACGAGCGCTTCCTTCGCGACTTCGAAGAAAGGGATTCTGAAATGATAGGTGATTTATTGTGTGCCTTCGATCAAGTATTGATCGGATCTGATGCCTGTGCAGTAATCAAAAAAATGGGATAGATTGTTGATACAGTAAGTTTTATATTCGTTTGATAAAAATTGGAAAGTTTTACTATATTAATTTCAAATAGCAAAAGATTTGTTTTTAATTTATATTCCTAGATAGAAGTGATAGGGTATTAAATAAATCTTAATGCTTCACCACCGGTTTGGTAAGTTTGAAATATCAAAGAAATTTATAGATTCTTGATAGTTATATCAATTTCTATTTCTGAGTTGACATTGTCTTTTACCTTTAGCGAAATTTATGCCTCTTAGAGTAAATACTGACATTAAGAACGAATTTATTAAAGATTGATATAATATTTGTAATTACAATTAGTAATGATACTACTAATAAATACGTACTCTGACCTTCTTTATTTATTTATTTATTAGGAAGACAAACAGTTAAATAGAACACATACATAATAATAAAATATATAAACCAATAAAGTTTTCACATATCAATAAAAACACAGAACTATCGTAAGACAACAAAAGATATTCAAAGGTTAAAATTTATAACAAAAAAAAAACAAAATAGATACATATTTAAAATGTTTAAAAATATGAATAATGAATATAAAATTTACTGAAAAGATAAATACATGTTTTTATAAATAAAGTAAAAACTAAAAAAAAGAATTAATAATACAAAACTACGAAACTACATTAAAAATTTGGTTCTTCAAATTACTAAGTTTAACATTAGAAAGGTCAATATTTTGAAGTAAATTGTTGTGAACATTGCAATCACGATACACATAGGCATTACGTGCGTAATTTGTTTTAGTCTTTGATACGAATAATAATGTTTTATTATGTTATTCTTTTGTATACTTATTATTATATAATAAAATAATGTTATTATAAAACTGATAAAATAATTTAGATAGTATTTGTATGAAATTAATTATTTTTAATTTTATAATGAAATTTCCCACAATTGTGTCTTTTCTTTTCACTTATATAATAGTCTATGTTATAATTATAATAACGAATGTAACCACAGATTTATTATCCATTCGGGAACGTTTTTCCGTACTAAAGTAATGAAATTTAATATTTAATATTCTGTTTATGAAGCTGTAAGTATACGTCCGAGAAAACTGCTTTACAAAAGAAAGTAAATATTTAGTCAACGCATTTAAAGTCGTTTAAATATTTTATATTTTTATTAATGTGTGGAGAGTTTCGTAAAAACTGTGTTTAAAGAATACGAGATGTATTTATATTTTATTTATTTTAGTTTAGTGAATTCGCTTAATTTTCACCTATGAAGGTTGCAAATTTTTCCAAAAATCTGTCAAAGTGGTCAAAAACTACTATATATGTTTGAAGAACTAAGACCTGCTCACCTGGAAGCTGTGCTTTTTGAGCATGGTCTTGATGAGTATAAGAGTGGAGAGGTTAGGGATGGAGGTGACAACTCGTGCTACGTCCTCATCTGTGATCTCCACCAGGCGGCAGTTCTCCAGCTCCGAGGGCAGTGGCTCCCGACCGTTCGCTGTCAGCCACTCGTGCTCCTAGAAATCATAAATGAAATATAAATAAAATAATTTGACTACGCTGAGGGTATATAGATAATGTTTTTTAAGATTTACACGAGTACTACATTTCAATAAAACTATTTTACGGATATAACTCGCGTTTATTTTTATATTTTTTAATTTAAACCCGACGTTTCGAATACTTTGCAGCAAACGTGTTCGCGGTAAGACGAGATGATGGTGTCAATGTAAAAATAAACGCGAGATATATCCGTAAAATAGTTTTATTGAAAAGGTATATATTTAGATAGATTTAAGTGTGTAAATTGTAACCGTAAATAATTTGATTTGTGTTACAGAAATTTATGTTCTATTTCGAGTAATTCTAACAAACACAATGTATAATTTTTATTTTCTACTAAAACTCAGTTTTGAGAATCGTACTGTTGTAAAACCAACAGTGCCACTCAAATATTTACAATTCGAGCAAACATGACCGCAAGCTCAGAACAGTAAATACTGGAATCGTCCGTCGCGTCCGCCAGTTGATGCGAGCGAGTGCCGCCACTTAGGAAATTAAAGTTTGTGTAGCCTCTACAGTATATAACATTATAACCTTAATTGGACATTATTAAATTGAGGGAAAATTTGATTTTAAAATTATATGTAATTTTGATTTATATTACCTTTATTTCTTGCATGGTAGCCCTTGCAACAGGGTCCTTTTCTAACATCCTCGCTAATAGTCTTTTCAAGGGCCTGGAAACTTGAGGTCTGGTGGGGAAGGTTAAGGGCTCTGAGAGAACCCGTCTCTGAAGGTCCGTGGCAGTCGACGCCACCCACGGGACTCGACCAGTCACCATCGCGTACAATGTAATGCCGAGAGACCAAATATCGGCCGCCTGGATAAAATGGTTACTTGAATGAAATCAAGAATACTTCGAAAACCCTTCTCTTTCTCTCTTTCAAACACAGTGTTATTGTTACATTATACATATGTTTAAAACATACGATTAAAATAATAAAGTTAAGCAAAGTTCTTATTCCCACAAAGATCTGTACTTTCAAAGGTCAATTGTAATATTCAAGAAACACAATTAACATATTTATAAATTTAGTAAATAAGTGTTTTCTGTGTTCATAACTAAGGTCTTATAGCATGTTTCGGGGCGTCACAGTGTGTGCTAACGCGATCCCGTGGCGTCCCACTACGGCGAAGAGGGCAACCGTTGGTTTTTTAGTGGGTAGCCTTAAAAATGGCAGCATCCTCTATGCTGCCGGGTAGTCCCACATAACCCCCCGGCCGTCACCCCCCTGGGCCGACGGGGTACCCGTAACGGGTTTTTCTAACGGAAAAAAAAAGAAGGTCTTATAGCATGTTATTGCCGATCACTGACTAACTGAGATATTTTCCCTTTGTGAATGTCGGCGTAATATAAAACTAGCAGTGCCGTGGTTACTTTTTCTATTAATGGTTTGTATTATCTATTTCTAATTTGATTCCACATATTGAGTCGTAACGATTGATCTGGTGTCAAAGGTTTTGGGTTCGATTCTATCAATTTTTGTGATCCATAAATTGTTGTTTCGAGTCTGTGTGTTATTTGTTTTTGTTATTTCTATTGCCATTTCCCATTTGTCATACCTCCTGACACAGAGAATATACTAGTGCCAGAGTAGTTTTATTCAAAATAAATGTAAATTTTGACTGTGACTCAGTATTTTAAATTATATTGAAATTCAATAAGTTATAACCGACTATCTATAAAATATATTTTTACGTTTTTTATTTTGGACCTTATTCTTTCAAACCGTGCAACAACAGTCTGTCGTATCATAAGTGCAATGTTTACAAAAATATATAAAAAAACTTTAAAAACAAGACATGAAACAATAACATTTAATACATGACTTAAACAATTATTTATCTAGTCATATATTATATATGTTGTAATATATAAATATTCTATCTTTTATTAAGTTTTATCTTTGAAAAATCAGTCAAAATATAGTAAACGTTAATTAAAAGTTATCTGAGGGTTGAAATATGACTATGTACTATGCTATGTCGCGGTAATAATTTCTCATTAACATTACCTCAAATTCATAAAGCGTGTATAATATTATGCTTCCTCACGCTCTGGTCACTGGAATATCTCGATGTCATCATAAACATGACCGACAAAACCGACAAAATAAACCGACTCATGGTCTAACTCGCCCAGGGATGTTTTTTTAGGTGGACATTATTTTTTATGAGTTTGTCTTGATATTAAATATTTTTACTAGTATATTTTTATTCTAAATTATAGAAAAGAACGAAAATAAAATAACAGTTAACCAAAATATATTTAAAATATATTGCACAAAATTGCTCGAAATTAATAGAACGAAAATAATATGATATAGCGAAAAAACATATATATAATGTATGCCCCAAATTTATTCGAAATTATTTTTAATTTATTTTTTATAATTCTTATTTATTCATATTTCCACCGAATTAATTTATATTAATTAATTAAATCTTACGTCAATTCAACACTAGACAGAATTTACTAAGGTTACCTTGTCGGTATTATATTTAGATTACGGTGGTAAAATAAAAACGGAAATTATATATGTAGGTCATCAGATTATATTGAATGTCGGACTTGTTCAGAATAAACTTCGTGTTTGACTTTATTAATAATACTCTTTGAAATATATTATTCTTTCTAGTTGGCAATTTTGTATCAAGAAGAATTTAAGAAGTTTCACATCAAAAATTAAATGAAATAGTACCTGCCAACTTAGCAAAATGTATTTTTGTATTTTGTATTTTAAAAAACAATTTTTTTTTTAATATGCTAGTCTAGACGAAGGTTTTTCCAAGCCATGTGATTTATTAGTTATTTAGTTTTCTCAATTGCGATTTAATATAATTCAAATAAAAAGGTGTGATAAATTAATTAGAAAATAACTATACTTCAATATTACAAATCACTGGTTAGGAGTTCAAATATAGTGTTGATTTTTATGGTAAAACACTGAACATAGACTCCTGCCTCTGATAACAATACACAATTAGTTTACTCGCTGAATATCAATCTTTGAATTATCAAATGTCCTTAGTATTTTCTTAGATTTTCACGAGTACACATTTGAAATGAAACTATTTTTAAGTATTAAAACTCGAGTATAATTGGTTCCATTTTAATGTTAACCCGACCTTTCGAATGCTTTGCAGCAATCGTGTTCACGGGTAGACGAGATGTAAGTGTCTGTGATATAGACACACACTTACATCCGTAAAAATAGTTTTATTTCAAAATTTCTTGACATTCGACGCGACATTCAATAAAGTCACAAGGTGTGATCAGAATATTTACTTACTAGTATAAAGCAAAATAAAGATATTGTAAAAGCACTGACCTCTCCGACGTACTTGTCGTCGCTGTGGGCGGTTTCGGGCGCGCGGAAGGCGGGCGTGCCGACGGCGCCTGACAGCCGTCCAGCACCCGCTAGCTCGCCGCATGCTCCCAGGTCCGCAACCTGCACCCCACCCTCGCCCAGCAGAAGGTTAGCAGGCTTCAAATCACGGTGAGCAATGCGTTGGAAGTGCACTAGGGTAAGTAAGGTTACAAGTTTAAACACATCAATAAAACATTTTTTAAACTCTTAGTACATTTTAACCAGTTGGTCAATGATATAGATATCATTACAAATATGCCGACTTTTTTATTATAAGACAATAGTTCCCAGTACTTCACTGTCATTGAACTTGCAAGCTTGTATAACATATTGTAATTATCATAATGGTTTTTATTGAGTATATTCCTTCACTTGTAAAGGTAAAAAAGGGTTCATTGACCTTTAAAACGTATTTTATAACCCACGAGCACGAAGCTATAAACAGAATGAACATAAGAACCACAGAGCTATGTAACATATATGTGTGATACTTGTCATAGGTACGTGAAATTAAAACTGTAATCCTTACAATACTCGACTCCAAGCACAATGTCTCTGAAATATTTTCTGGCGAGTTCTTCACTTAGTGGATTGTCAGTTGGTATGTCTATCACAGGACCACCTTCCAGCAGCTGGAATACCAGATACAGCTGGTCTTCTGCTGGATCGTCTAACACCTAAAATATTAAAGCCATTAGCTTTGGAAAGTGATACGTAACGATTTTGTTTAATTTAATTAAGTGTCCTATTATTTGATTAAATTAAAGCAAAATCAAAAATCAATATTGACATAAAATTCTAATAGAACATTTCCCCAAATTTTCCGAGTATATTGATTTAGTAAATGATCCCAGTATATTGATTTAGTAAATGTATAAAACCCCAAAAAATTATTACATTTACTATTTTCAGAAGCTGATATTTTTTGTTTTTAATTAATACATACTGTTGGAAGTGTTATAAGAGTTAAATTCAGAACACATTCCTCAAAGGCCTGAATATCAATTGTGTTAGTAATTAAAATTGATTAATGAAGCACTTATTGTATCCTCGCAATATATCAATTAGCGTGTATTCGCAATATCGAATTCATTATGCGGTCACAACATTATTTGTTATAACGTCGATTTATATACAAGCTTTTTCATAATCGATTTTTATTATAATATTCGTCTAAAAGACTTAAAAGTTAACTATAATAGAGTTATTGAAGTTTCTTAATCTTGTGTAAAATAAAATAGAAATTTTATGTTTTTAACATTATCTAAAGCTTACAATTTTTTTTCTTAATTTCAGTTTAAATATTTTATTGTAATTAGACGCTGGTTATTTTAGCAATTAAAACTTATTAAAGCTTATTTGGGTGAGAAAGTAATAATCAAGAAGACAACAGAGCGTCGCGATTATTTGCAGTAAAGTCAATCGAAATTAAATACAAAATCCAATAAATATTATTTAGATGAATCTTCTTATTTTTATTTACAATCTTTATTCTTATTATATATTACTCTCAATCTAATAATGTTAAAGTAATAGCTATGACCAAAGAGAACCAAGATGAGATATCGAAAAAAAATATTATAAATAATTGTAATTAATAATATAATTAAAGATTTTGTTTTATATAAGTTCAAAACGAAGTTAATTTACCTCGACGAGTTTCACTACATTTGGGTGGTCCAATTTCTTCAACACAGCTATCTCTCTGTAGACCCTCTGAAGCGGGTCTGGAGCGGGGCCTGGCCCCGGTCGTCTAGGAGGTGTTCGACCAAAGAGCCCAGCTCGCCGCATCAGCTTTCTTTTACTGAGTATCTTCATTGCCTAAAAATAAAACTTAACTTTAAACATAATTTATAAAAACAATAATATTATAAATAAATTTCAAAATATCAATCAGATAACCAACTTCAAAATTGATTTCATACAAATATTAGAATTAATTTGGTATAAGCTCAATTTAGCTCGTTAATTCCGAAATCACAATAGGTTATACCACACTGGTAATAAATCAGACTAGAATTTGGCGGCTAGATACTATTTATTACCCTTAATCCGAGTATATGACTAAACTACAATTATAGGAGTGGATTTATATGACATACGTTATGACCAGATTTACATCGTTTTATGCTTTTGAAATTATTTTTACAGTGAATTGTTTTTATAGTATTTTCTTAGATTTTCACGAGTACACATTTCAAATAAAACTATTTTTACGGATTAAAACTCGCGTCTATTTTGGTTACATTTTTTATTTTAGCCCGACGTTTCGAATACTTTGCAGTAATCGTGTTCACGGGTAAACGAGATGTAAGTGACAGACACTTACATCTCGTATCAAATCAAAAATGTAACCAAATTATACGCGAGTTTTAATCCGTAAAAATAGTTTTATTTGAATTGTTTTTATTTACATTTATATAAAGTAAATTAACAATCACTTAGGTCTCAACTTAAAGTACTTAACTTCAGTAAAAATAGCTCTTATAACTTGATATTAGGTTCTTTTGAGTATGTGTGTGTTTTCGAAACCTAAGTATTATGTATGGGGAATTCCGGTTAGGAGGTAGATATTCAGTTATTAAATTTTCTACAATTTTTTTTTCAAAAATTTGGCACAAAAACATATTTTTAGCTAAGGAGGGTATATCGCTAAAAGGCATTCTTTACCAATAATTCTTAGGAAATGTAAGAGAAAAGTCTGGAGTCGTAAAAGAAAGAATCATTGAAAAAATCTGCAAGTATAAATTAAAAAGTACTTCGTAGTCACGCATCATATGTCAATACATTTTTAAATTATATTATATTAATAAAACAGTAACTCAGATAAATTTAATTCGCGCTATAATCAATTCCGTACACATGCAAATTAAAAAAAAATTAAATATTCACTTCAATACTCACATAATGGGTGTCATCTTCTTCACTGTAAGCTAGTTTTACGATGCCGTAGGAACCCTAAAATAAATAATAATATATAAGTGTATTATATAAAAATATGTACTTCATCAACATCCAATTATTCCTAACAAAATTATTTGGGTTCGGCACTATATCTGTTTCTTTTACTATATATATGGAAATTTGCTGTTTTGGCATATAATATTTCACGAACTGTACTGTATTCTTCATTCCTATTTTTCTCACATAACAATATTTATACTTAACATTGGCTTCTTACATTCTTTGAATCTCTTTTTGTATTACATCAACTAGGATTCATAAAATAATCCAAAAAAACAAACCCTGAACTAGAAAAATAATTTCTGTTTCGCTGGAGGTTTACAAAAAATGAAATAACTGACACAAATAACACCCATACTCAAAACAGCAGTCCGTGGATCGCACAAACAACTGTCTCTTGTGGGAATCGAACCCACAACCGTTGCCTCAACAGGAAGGGGCATTAACCACTAACCATTAGATTATGGGTCGTCAATTTTGAAATATTATTGTTTAAAAGAATTTATGATAAATATATAACCTGTCCAATTGGTTCCAACAATCTATACTGGTTGAGCTGAACATATCCAGAAGCCTGAGCGAGTGAGACTCTCCGGGACTCCCGGGGTATTCTTCGGGCTTTGGGGGAGCCTTGACTGCACTCCGTCGATTTGGCTGTGTGTGACCGTAGCAAAGATGACCGATCTGGATATTGTGATCTGGTAAACATTCAAATGAGTAATATACTTAATTTATTTTATATAACATTTTTGTGCAAAAACCATCTGAAAATTAGGAAAACATTTACCAAAATTATATAGTAGGATTTAATTGTAATAAAATAACAATAGCTTATGTTCCTTTGATTTGACAATTATATATAATTTATGTCATTTTCTTATTACACACACACACACACACATATATCTGACATACATACAGTTATATACACATACATACAGTTCAATGTATATCGCAACTCAACCGCGGAGACGTCCTTTAATTGATACCTAAACATGAGAACCACAGTGTGGGAAGACGTTCCCACATTGTGAAGATGGGATTAGTTGCTTAGAGAATTAAGATTAAAATGGATTTTAAGTTCTAATACGCAGTTCATTTGATTAAACACTCAAGACATAGGTACATTTTTTTTTAGGACAAGAGGTACATTTTTTTTTATTTTCTAGAGTGCTATGGTAGTAATGTAATGATTGTGTTTGAATTGACGGGTCCTAGGTTCGGTTCTGGCTGAAACAAATAAATATAAGAAAAAAAAAAATTTTTTAATACTTTAAAAATTTATGTTTCTTATAAAAGCAAATCGTAAGATTTTTCATTTTTTTAAAATAAGATATTAGTTATTCCTCATACTAACGTACGTCGTTTATCAGAATTTCATCTAATACCTCTCAAAATTGTGCAAAAGATATTTATCATTAATAATGAAATATATTACCAAAAATATATATTATATAAGATATAATTATAATAAAAGATATAATTATTTCTAAATTATCATTTCCTCATTCGAATCATTAACGAATCAACTTAATATATTTGACCCGGTTTCTTTAATAAAATTAAGGAAATAAAACAAATGTAATAAAAAGAAAACAAAATACATTAGTAATATTGTGACCTCGTTGTGAGTTTGTTTTGTTCAAGTTTAAAACAAGTTAGCAAGTACCTTAGTTAGTAAGTACCTTATAAATACTAATGTCTTTAAAACTTTACCATTCATAAGATACTTAAAGTTTCAGAAAACATTTTCACATTTACATAAAATTCTTTAAATTAAATATCAATAAATTGTTTGCAGTCTTTGGTAAAAAACATAAAGTTTGATATATACATTTGGCGGTATATGTAAAAATATATGTATAGACAAAGAATTAATATTATTTAACTGTGCAAGGACTCACTAACAAAGTTTTTGAGACTCCTACGAAGAAACTTCTCTTTTGTCATGTTTCTCTGTCCCAAATAAGAAACTTAAATATAAATCTAAGATCACAAATCTAAGATCAAAGAGCATCAGGGACGCGACTTCAACATTATATATATTTTATTTTATTTTTTTTCTTTTTATATATTTTATTTTCTTTTAACAACATTTTATTTTCTTTTTTTTGTTATAAATTTTTACTTGTTTTTATGTTTTTATATGTTGTTTTTTTAATATTTTTAATATGTATGGTGTGCAATAAAGAATATAAATAAATAAAATAAAATAAAATAAAATAAAGGTGTCCAGGTTCTCCCAATAATTTAAAAACTTTGTGGATTTTCTTTTTTTTCTTTATCTTATTTTGACGTATGAACCGATTAGAACGAAATTTGGTCAATAAAATAGAATATACGTCGTAGTACATACTCAATCGAAATAGTGGGTCAGTAATACATTTTTGTCAAGCCAAATAAAAAACCTTGGTAACAAAGAATCAATATTGTATTGTTAGTAGACTGTAAGTAAATCTTTACTCCATTACAGGCCTCTTCTATTAAATGTATTCATGAGGCTCTTTGAGTATAATTGCACGTGACCTTTACTGTAGTTATAAATAATTCTATACAACGCAAGCATACACAGAGAAATATATCTATATACTAATGTCGCTACCTGTTTCCGTCGGTCTGTTGCCATCGTGTGACGTCATGGCCTCGGTTGGCTTCACCCACCACATCTACTGCGGAATGCCTGCAACAAAAATGAATGCTTTAGATAAGAACCAGTTTTTTTAAAATTTCAAAGGAATTACATGAACGGAAAACAAATTTTAGTAAAAAAAAAACAATATACTTTTTAATAAATACTTTGTTTTTAGTAAAGATAAAGAAGTCCTAAGATTATATTTCTTTTTAGTAAAGATAAGATATAGTTTAGCAAAAGGTAAAGATTATACGCCGAAAAATATTTTAACTTTAACTTTTTGTCATGAATACATATATTAAATGTTACGCTACGACGCGCGACGTAGTGATCTGAAGAAACTCCTCAGATATTCTCAAAGTTTTGATATTCAATAGATGTTTGCAGTTTTAAAGTTATATTCTTGTTATTTAGTTTTCAAATGAAATACCTTGTACCATATACTGTTTCTTTCCTTTATATTTATAGAGTATAAAAAATCTTATAATAACACATATGTTTTGAAAATGACAAAAATGATTATAAAAGTCCAGGTCATTGATCTATAAGAATATTAGCGAAACAGTTATTTATTAATAGTTCTATACTCCGTTCAAGTAAAAAGTAATATTAAAATATAAAAAAATGCTCTTGTCGTATATAATACTAAGGATTTTTAAGACGTACATACCGTCATTTCAGTTTTTATTAAAATACAGAGTATCGTGGGTTTGAGTGTTTTCAAATAATTATAAGATTATAATAATAATATTTGATGTGTTAATAAGTTAAAAATTACAAATTATGTAAAAATTATATTAAATCGTAAGAACTTCTAAATAGTTCATTTATGTTTTGTTTAAACTTATAAAATATATATATTATTGTATAAAGTAATAATATATGCTCTTGTTAAAATTTGTTTTACGTATATAACTCCATCTCAGATATTACATTTATAAAAACTGTAATTTTGCTGAGGTAATTCTAAATTGTAAGCGCTGTTAGGGACAAATTGTTTGAATGTTCCTCTCTGACGGAATTTACAGCCCTGTTACCCATAACTTCGAAAAGACCTAAGGGTATACGATGAGTCATGTATTACCTTGTTCGTTTAATATTATTCAATGTTTTATACTTCTCTAGGGAATTATAACCCTAAATTGCAGAAATGTTGTTTTATTATTAAAACTTTACACTGTTGCAACTGTGTGTAATTCCAGAACTAGTGATAATATTCAAATATATGTTTTATCGAGTAAAAGCATGTTTTGTGGACTCAGGACTGGAGTGTCAAATTGGATACGAAATCAAGGATTTTAAAGTTTGTGACTATCCAAAATAATCATCGCAAGCAAACCATATTTTTTGAATATAATGAGTAGATTTCATATTTTTATTGTAATAAGTATTTATTTCTTAATTTAATATTTATTTCAGAGTTATTTTCGTTTTAAAATTTTGCAGTGCTGAATTTTATTTCTAAAGGCTTATAAATAAATCTACAGACGCCCAGCCTGTTTTAAGTTTCTCTCCAGCGCCCGACACGAGCAACGCTTGAATTATTTAAGATATTTGCCGCATGGTTTTGGCCTTAGATATTTATTAACTCATTCAAAACATGTGTGCATTTTTAATACTATGAGTTCAAGGATTTGGTTTCTTGCTTTAGAATTTGTTAATATGTTAGTCCACAAATATATTTATTCTTAAAAATTTCGCGTTGCATAATGTATTATTATTATATTAAAAGGAAATAACGCGCGAAATAGGTATGACAGTCACAGTCAGTCAATAGTCAATATCCATTGTGTTTATTATTTAAGCGCTAATCGGCGTTAAATATTTTTATGATATTAAAATGGATTGGGTTTATAAAGAGCATGAAAATGTTGTAATAGCAATACACAGAGTAGATATGGAGACAAATGCAATTTCTGAAACCTCCCATTCAGTTAGTTTTACTCAAAATAGCGCGGTACACAACCAATGAAACTTTCTCTGTTTTTTGATAGAATAAGATCTGGCTCTTTTAGAACAAACGCAACATCTACATAGCATTTGGAAAAAGCGACCCAAGACGTGAAAAAAAGAATTCGAAGAAATCCTAACGGGCAGCAAATGATTATATCTTGGGAAACATATATACATAGGACTAAGAACCATATCGCGTATTTCGAAACATGATTTAGAACTTGAAATCTATGAGAAACGCACTGGAAATTGTTTGTGTAACCGATGATTTATAAATATGGTGTAAAAAATGTGAAATATGGTAGTAAAATGAAAACGTACGCAAAGCAAGGTCACTGAAAAAAATATTCACTGATGAGAAAATTTATATTCAGCAAAGTCTCAACAAGCAAAATGGCCAACTCTATACTAATAGCTTTAAGAAGCTTTCCAATTAGTCAGCAGAATACATATAATATACTATGATTTGGTGATGACGAGGAGAGATGGTTTCGAGACAGGGATGATTGCTGTTAAGTGATAACCACGCTATATTTTAGTAAAAAACGTGTCATAACATCTGCACAAGTGTATCAAGATACGATTCTTCAGAATGTGGTTAATGTGGTTACCGGACTTAGGTGGATCCAGACTAGGTTTTTGTGGTTAAACGAACGTTTTAGACTTCATCAGTACCGCCGTCTAGTCACGATCTGAATTCCCTGGACTAGGTCACTTTTAGAGAGTATGGCATGCTCTTAACGTGATGATAATTTGGATTCCCTAAAACTAAACCATAAGAACAGCAGTATAAAAGTTTTCTCATGGGGACAATTTCCGTGTTTCTATTGAGAGCTGGCCCCAACTTTTTAAAGACTGTATTAAAGCCAAATCCCATTTGGCTCATTTTGAATACGCTTCATATAACTGTAATTTTATTATATCAAAGTATGTACTAACACACATAGGATTAAATGTTTTATGGAATATTGTAACAATATTTATAGCAAGACTACATCGATTGTTTATCTTTGTATTTACTTATATTCAAGCTGATTAGAAAAAAAGTTGTAAAACAATTTAAACAAAATTTATTATTTTATTTCAATACAGTCACATAAAATATATTGTTTCGAATTTTGTCTTCATTTTTATTTTTGTATTAATGAATATAAAAGGACTAAAGAGGTATAAAATTTTTTATTGGTAAGATTGATTGTGTTTAATTTGAGGACAATTGGAATTTCTAATGTAAATAAATTTGTTAAACATAATCCCTAAAAAGAAGACATTACGAAAACAATTATAATTTTATTATGAGAACAAGATTTTATTCTGTTATTATAAAAGGTTAGATATACAATCTGAAATTGAAATCAACTTAAGATAGCGTCGTAAAAGCCTAATCTAAAGATTGTTCTCTGGCAGGGATAACTCAAACATGGATTGTAATTTAATCTTCAGTATCAAAAATTGGATCAGGATAAAATAGTGAATTATTAAATTAGGTTTCCATTTTATTATAACTTCATTCATAATACAGTTTCCATTTTTTATAACTTTAGAATGTATTTATTGAATGAATTTCAAAACTTCAGGTTTTTTTATTTGAAATTGCATGCGTGGTCCCTAATATAATAGATATTTATTAATAACCTAATTATAACTTAAATCTTTTTAATAATATTTATAAATAAGAGAACTTACAAGATATAAGTTTTTAAAAGAAATGTTACATTCGGGAATATAAAACTGTTTACAGTTATATGTAATTATGCGGCAGTACTCACGTCAATTCTATCAGAATTTGTTGGCACTGTTCCCGCAGTTCAGCAATTCACGCCGTGATTTCGCTTTGCTCCGAGCTTATGAATGAGGGTTCCAGATTAGTTTAAACCAGTCTGGCAAATTCTGATACAAATAACGTGAGTACAGTCTGATAATTATTTATATAAGTAATCAGGGACCACGAACGTCTGAATGCAAAGATCGCTTTGAAACCTTATCTGTTAATGAACGATGAAAATGGAATGAATGATTAAAATGAGGAATATTAACGCTTACATACACTTATATACGCTTTTTAATAAATATAATAAAGCGAGTTGCTAATGACGTAATTTTGGTGATTCAGTGGAAAAATATAAAATGATTTTTAGAAAATCGTGCAGAAACGGCGGTAATCTTTCATTTTAAATTGAAGCATTACCATAAATAGGGCTAAGAAGAATATATGAATTGAATAGAAAATCAATCAAAAATTGAAAAGAAAAGAATAGAAAAAATTATTTATTGAAATAGATTTACATATACCGCTATATATATTATCTATGATAATTATTAATATAGTTATATAATTAGCTTTAATAATTAAAAGTAATGTTAGTAAATATACTTTATTTATAAATAACTACGGTCAGTCATAATCGCAATTGTTTATTTAATTTTTATAGTAATAATTATATAATTGTTGTAATAATTATAATATATTACAGCATTCTCAATTTATTACGAGTGAACAATTTTCTTAAATTTGCGACAAATGAAATTTATTTTGACGTTTATTTAGCACATATAATTTCATAATTGATTTTTTGTTTATATTTTTATTTATGAACGGACTTTAGTCCTTAGCCATCTAATGGCTAAGGACTCCTATTCGCTAATGTCCGACATCTGTAAGGGCAGAGTCAAATATGTGAACCTACCCGGGAGAGTCTGCCCGTAGAGAAACTGCAGTCAAATGATAACCAGACCTACTATTGTTTAAATAATGATCCTGATGTTGTTAAATAGTTTTAAAAAAATATTAACAAAACTATAAAATCAAGCAGAGAATTTTGTGAAACATTTTTAGTGATGGAATTTCCGTTAAACATTCAAAGCATTTTTAGAGGATAGTACTTGAGAAATCGGTTCTCAATATTAAAAATATAAAACCCCTTGTTAATTTTGTATCTATTATATATTCTGTTTCGTGTATTTTTTAAATGCTTAACGAATTTAAAATAACGAATTTGTATTCATACATTTTAAAAACTCGTTTAATGAAGCTATTTTGTATCATGTATTTAATGGAAAATATTCTCTTTATATTTTTTACATTAAACATATACTTTAGGTATGATATTATATTTTTAATATAAGAATGATTGTAATAATGAGTTTTAATCTCTACAAGTGATTAAAATAGTTGCTTGCAATAAAAGTAAGTATCCTGTTTCTGTACATTGAATATATTTCAAAACTATTAATGGTGTAATTACAAATACAATTTGGTAAATTTTTTTAAATATCATTTTTACCATTTTTTTACATTTTGTCTGTCTGTCTGTATGTATGTTTATACACCAATAAAGCGAAACCTACACGACGGGTTGTGATCAAAATTGTTATGGCGATAGCTGAATATCCTGGTCAATATTTAAGTTAACTTTTACTGCAAGAAAAGGTCTTAGTTCCACGGAAAACGCGTACGTTCCGTAAATTAGTTTTGATGTCCAAAACCAGATGGCGCCACAGGTATTTCAAAACTCGCTATACTTTTTTTTTGTATTCTCGAAACTATACAATAAAATGACTTCACAATGAAGTAAGACATTACTACGACTACGCTACTCGTAAATAACAAAAAGCTTAGTTAATACCTATAAGCTTTCTTGTGGCGATTTTGAACACGTTGATTGTTCCCATAGGAATGAAATGTTAAGCAGTTTGTAAAAACAATATTATGCTATACTAATGATTAAAAAAAATGTGCGTTCTAATAATAAAAAAAAAGTTAGCATTAGGACGTGTTGCTGGCAGTTTCTTTCAGCTTTATCTTCCAACTACACTTTAGCTTTTTTAATTTAAAAAGAATTCTATAGTTTTTATTTCGAAAAAAAAATATTCTGTGTTTGAGTGAGTTTTGAATAGTTGAGTTTAAAATTTTTGAAATTAGTACGATATTCGCCTCTTAATTTGTTGAAGTTCAACACAATAAAGAAAATATATTTGTAAGGCCGTGTAATTATAAAAATAATAACTATTTTGTTAAGTTCGTACCGGCGTTAAACCTATAAGCCACGCGAACGAAGTCGCGGGCACAGTTAGTAGTAAATAAAATGTGTTTATACGTATTTATCTATATATTTATATATCTAACAGTAATCACAAAGAAACAAAGACATTTTAATATTTATAATATTTTTAAAAAATAATATAATATTCTTTATCGAATAACTTTTCGACTTGATGGTCTAAAAGTCAATATAATTAGAAGTCTCTTAAGTGAACACAACTATAAATTTTCGGGTACTGTAGAAGTATGTATATATATATATATATATATATATATATATATATATATATATATATGATTAGTGGCTCAAGGCTATATTTTATTTCTTTTCGTTTATTAATCATAAACTATTTTATATCAAGAAAACAATTGGTGCATATTGTCTAATGTATATCGTGCGTTTCAAGGTGAATGACAATACTAATACTAAGTCTGAATTTTTTTGAGAAATGTTTACTGATATTATAAAAGATATTGTTTTTATTCGCTCTGAAACATAGGACAGGGAAATTTTGAAAGAGCTTTTCTTGACTGTTACTATTTACATCTCATCTGGTACTAAGTACATCTGAAATTATTTTTCGAAACCAGTTGCCGTAGTTAATGCTTGTGAAGTCGCGACTATGTAGTTTTTAGATGGGATGAGGTTCATTTTCATGCAGAGGGTTCATCCATAGGTGAGCGAGAGTTCACGACATATCTGCCGGTTGAGCCTACTTATCCGGGTGAGGGATAGGAGATGGAGGCGTCTGAGGTGGCTGTTTAGAATTCAGTGTTCTATCCTTGTTAGGTCTGATAAATACCCGACGTTTCGAATACTGTGCAATCAAATCACTTTAAAATCAAAATGAAACCAAATTATACGCGAGTTTTAATCATCTGTAAAAATAGTTTTATTTCAAATGTGTACTCGTGAAAATCTAGGAAAATACTTTGTTCTAGAGTCCTTCATAACTACCCTCATCTATCCCAGTACGGGGTTGGTGGAAAATAATTTTATTTGAATATGTTCTTCACATGAAAAATATTGGAAAATGTAGTATTTATAAACGGGATATATAATAAAATCATATTAAAATGTTAATTTACAACTTAAATAAAGTGTTAATGGGTTAGAGTTCATATCTGTAATAGTTTTTTTTTAACTAATTCTATGAAAATAAAACATTTCTGACCGATTTTCAAAATGTTATTGCCTGTTAAGCACCACTTTTAACTCGGGAACTTTCAATCAGGAACCAATTTTTACAACTCGAATGCAGCCGGAGATTGGACAGCAAAAGTATTTCTAAAGTAAAATCATTAGCTATTATGTTTTATTTTATCACCATTTAAGTTATAAAATAAAAAAATATATACGGAAGGAAAAAAAAATTGAACAAATTATATTTATTTTGATCTGTTCTGAAATATAACTACTTTTGAATATCTTTTATTGTTTAACGAAAATTTGTGTTATAGTTATAGTTATAGCAGTTGAAGACGTTATTTCTATCCAATCCAATATTAAATATTAAATTGTTAGTTATTTGTTAATATCCTAGTACAAACCTATTACCGCTCAACGTGAATCATAAGACTGAGAAACTTTAGGAAAATAGACACAGAAGACCAGGACTTGAAGATTTCCTCTTAGGTTACCAAATAAAGTTAGTATGTCTAGCTCATTGTTTATTTTTCCAAACAGTATAAAAATGTTATTAGTTATCTTTCCAAATAACGGGTACAACGTAATATAACACTATTAAATAAATTGACAGTCGATGACATATATAGTATATACATATAGTGTTTTTGTGAAATCATTATTTAAGTCTATTTGTTATGATGCTGATTTAAACATTAACAAAAGTTGGTACTAAATAATTTCTGATATCAAAATAACCCTTCATTACGACGTCATATCTAACACACACACACGTACACACTGGTTACGTGTACACACACTCATGTATTTTATACCGAGCCTTTAATCACAGGTCTTGTGAAATAACAATTACGAATTGATATTCTTTGTTGGTTGTATTGACATACTTGACGTTACAAGACTTTTATGAACCAATTTGAATGCGTATTTTTTCCATCAAAGTTTTAGTATTTGCAATATATAGTTTAACTAAGTTTTTTAATCATTTTATCATTTAGAAACTTATGAGTATATTCATAGTATCTTCAATTTAAAAGTGTATCATGTAATTTTCCTTTGTTTTCACAACGCACACAGATATAACATGTCAATATAAACAAATTATGGAGGTGTGTGTAGCGCTTTTCTACAAACAACTGTACCTCTCAACTGAAAGCAATGAGCAACTTGCCTTGGATAATACATTTTGCAATTTTCTCAAAGGGCATCTATTTTATAATAATATTATATTATGTTATGTTCTTATCTTCAAAGCATATTTAATTCTCTGCCTTGTATACGAGAATTGTAGATTCCATTTAGTTAATTATCGTGTTATTACTGAACTGAACTGACTTCAGATTTTAATTGTGTTGTATAAACTTCATTTGTTCCGTCACTGATCATTATCAACTTTTATTTTGTTATTGAAAAGCCGATATTTCCTAAGAAAATAAACATCTGATGAAAAGGAATTTAATTTCATCCAACATTGTTATATTAATAATGTGTACAATATATACAATATGTACAATATATAAGTATTCGAAACGTCGGGTTAAAATTAAAATGTAACCAAATTATACGCCAGTTTTGATCCGTAAAAAATAGAGTTATAAATATTTAATATTTATATTAATATAATAATTTATTTAATAAATATATGAAGAAGTTTTATTTAATAAATAAATGCGTGCTTTAAGTCAATCTATTCCGTATTAATTGCCTTCGTGTCTGAGGACGTATCGCCATGACCTCTAACACTAATATTCACAAAGGTTGGACTTTAATGTCGGTTAGTGAAGTTATCTCAAACATTATTATAGAGTATATAGTAGTGTTTAAGAGTCATAAAAATTAGGGAACTCTGTTTGAGGTTAAACTGAAAAATTAGGTAACTTTTTTCATGGCACTTTTTCATTTATTTACTTCTATTTATGCGTATCTCTTCATTACATATATAGACATTATATTACAAAAACATGACATTCGTTTTTACTTTATTTTTTTTTAGAATAATATAATTTGTGATAGCTACAGCATACCAGTTATAACAAAAAAAAAGTATGAGTAAATATGACTAATAGTAATAAAATTAAAAAAAAATCTATCTATAAAAATCTATCCAGTTATTACTAAAAATATAAGTAAAATTTATTTCTTTGTCTATAATATAGAGCAATCTTTACTTGAATGCTTATTTTTATGAAATACGAAATTTAAACATTTGTAACAAATAATAAATCTTCCATTTTCATGGTTGTTATAACTGATTTTTGACATTAAAACAAAAATATGAACTCAAAGACATTAATATAAGTATTGTAACAAAATGAATTGAATGAACTAATTTTGATTTTTTCGTTTTCGATAAAAGTATAGTTTTCATTATTAAACAAACACGAATATACAAGTAATTGACATTTACACTCAACACAGTTTTAGTATAAATTAATAAATAATATTAATAATAAGTATAATAGTACAATACAGACAGAAATCAGTACATTAATATCTTATTTCTATCAGATAAAGGCTTGTATGCTCTCAGATACGTGTATTTAATAATTAAGAGAGTTCAGGTTGAAATTATTGATCAAGGAAGCTACTGTGTAATATGTGTAAAGAAAAGTCACGTTATTTATAAAATAATATGATTTTAACTGTTTTTATATTAATACAAATTCGTAATAAGAGATGATGTGAGCCTTAGAGAACAGATATTCGACTGTTCTTTACAATTAGGAGCCGCTGTAATGAATGAAGTCATGTTAAGAAATTTTATTGTTTCCAATTACTTTATTAGCTTTGAGAATTATAATACATAGATATATTGTACGATTATATTGCACAATGAAAAGTGTTTGTTGGTTGTCAATTTTAATGTTTTTTTTCTTACCTTTTCACAATAGAAAATATTATTATTATAAAAACTAATATATTCAAATATACGAAAAAAATAATAATGCTAATTAAACAATAAAAACAAGCTTCGATATTGGGTTTCATACACACTACTTAAAAATAAATAAGTAAGAACTTAAGATATTTCTAAAACATTACGTAATTTTATAATTTACTTTTAAAACAAACACTTTATGTGTACCGTCATATTAGTTTTATGTTGTAAAATAATTTGTACCTATAATGAATACATCAATATTAATATTCATAAAATATATTAGTGTTAAAATTAATATATTTTGACAATATGATAAAAAAATTATCAAACATATATTACGTTTCATCAACCAAGCAAGAGTCCAGAAGGTTATAATGTTAGTTTTAATTTAAGTTTTAATCTAGACTCGAAGAGTTGAGCAAATACTCATTTACTCAGTTGAGTCCACACGAGAGACTTATTCCACCATACTGTTTGCTTTAACCTAGTATTTATTTAACACATAGCATGTCTTAAATCTTTAATTAAATGATTACTTAGAAATAAGAATTAATTAACTAAAACTGATTAAAGAGCTGTTAGTTTAAATGAAATGAATTACAGCATGATATAATAATGAAGTGACTTCACGTTGAGTAAACTTGTTACCGCATACGGACTTTAATAAATAGTAAATGAATATTAAACAAGTGAGGTCAGACATTTGTATAAGAGGACGTACAGGATTCATCTTATATTTAATAAAATGCATTAAATGAAAATTTTGTTTGGGAAGGATAATCACTAAGTTTTAAATGTTCTAAGAATATTACGTATAGGTATTTTATTAAACATATTTGTTGTGATATCCTCTTAATTTTTTAATAAATATAGAATAAGACATTATTTAACACCTAATTAATCATTAGACTCAAATCTGCAACTTGTAAAATTCGTTCTCGTTGCTTGAGCAACTGAGCAATCGTGTCTGTACCCGTCATGCTAAATTTATCTTGATACGCGTTTCTTTTATTAAGGTATATTATATGGCCGTGTTGGTCTTAGATTCAAACAAAGACTATCGAGCACAATAGATTAGATCGTGTGCAAGCCTGTAATAAAATAGGATCATTAATCTTCGTACACCCTTTGCCTCCATGTTCTTGAAACATTAGTTTTGTTTGAAGTTGATACAAAACACAATGTATGGTTTTTATTATTTTAGCTTCCGAAGTAAAAATATCGTAGTGGAAATAATACACTTTTTATTATTAATAAAAGAATAACGGTTACCTAAGATGTATTAAAATACTAAAACTTCCAAAATATTATTAAGAATTTCAAACAAACCTCGACTGTGAGAGTAAGGCGAGTCATTAGAAATTTTGTTGTTGATACACAAATAAAAATTCTCTATTCTGTACATTTGACTCATTAACAGAAATCAAAGACGTTTCAGTAAGACGATTGTGAGGTCAAATTGATCACAGGCCTTAAAACAAAATTCAGTGTATCGGTGTACAGCCGAAAATAATAATATATTACATAGGCATAATTCTTCTTTTATTTATAATACAAATTTTAATAGAAAACAAAATTAAAATAAATATTAAATAAAATGAATAAATAAATGGCTGTATGTCGTTAATGTTGTCTGTCATGTAACAATATAATTATAGTATTATCAAACATGTCGTGTGTGACGAAAAAGTCACGAACTAACATATTTTTAATAGATTCTATCAACACATTTTAGCGCTAAGTAAATACAAATGACATATGTTCATGAGTAGTTTGATCCACAATGCCCTTTTAAATATAAGTACAGATTGGCATAGATGCGATAAAAATAAAACATTCAAATAAAAATAAATTATAAGTATCCATTCTAAACAATTTCAATAAAACTCTTCATTTTGACTTCAATGTAACTTTCATTCTTGTACTTTGCCAGCGATATCTGGCGTCGAAGGTTAAGGAGCAATTGAAAGTATAAGTTTTTCCCGGACGAAATTAGCCAGTTTTGCAGAAAATTTTACACTCATAGAAATAGTGCCATATAAAAAACACAATAAATTTTATATAACTGACGTGCCAATAGGCAAATATACATACTGGTACATATCTTTAAAAAATAAAGATTCCCTAAAAGAATAAAAAAAATATCAACGTGGGCAGGGCTTGAACTTGCGATATATGGGAGAATGAGGGTATTCTGGAGATATTTTTTTAATACTGGTATAATTACTATAGTCTAAGCTTACATGATTTTTTTTTCTTTATTTCAGATTGTCCATATATCCATATATACAAATATATATACATATATCCATATATACAAATATATATAAAACTCTCTACTAACAATAGTAGAGAGTTTTTTAAGACTATGTTAGTTAATATATGAAATGCCATTGATAATAATAATGAAAATAATTTAAAATATAATAAATACAAAGTCAATATTGCAATTACACATACAATTATTAAATAAAGTCAGATAACATAATAGTTTGTTTGATTTAAAACAGTAGTAAATTTTATTATATACAAAGAAATAACTTTTAATCTTTATATTTTATTAAAAAAGTTTGTACGAAAACCAATAATAAGTACATCGAAGTTAATAGAAATCTTACAAGTGAAGATAACAATAAAAACTATTTCCTATACTATAAAGATAAATCTATAAATGTTTAGTGTTCCAAGGCCATATTTTATTTCTTTTTGTTTGTTAGTCGTAAACGGTTTTATATCTTGAAAATAATTGGTGCGTATTGTGTGTACTTCAAGGTATAGGTCAATATGAATGATTTTCGAAATCATAAATTTGTTATATTTACTAATATTATGGAAGAATTTGTTTATTTATGTCTGAAAAATCTTCATTCGTTTGAAAGGACTTTGACCTTGCAGTGAGGAGGCTTCATGTCCTAAAGAACTAAAACAAATGTATATTCTAATGTCTTCGAAATGACGTATAAGATTATTTTGGAATTATATTGTTGATAGTCCAATTATCTTTTAAAAGATCTCTGATTGACTTTTCGGTGTAAGATAGTGACAAAGTAAAAATACTGCTATCACTTATATAGGAACAAAACGAACTTTTAGAATGGAAGGGATGAAATTATATTTTAGTTATCTGTTTCCAAATAATAGAAACGATGTAATTTAAAATGCAACTCTAAATAAATAAAAAAAAGTCGTCATGAAATCAAAAAATCGAAAAAGACTTTTTAACTTTACAGTTAGTTATATTTAAAATGTTTTTGAAAATTATTACATAAATCTTTTTGTGATGACTTGATTATTTACATCTATTTGTACTGTAATTTGTAAGTTCAAAATAGACCTTCATTACGACGTCATGTCTTGTTAGACACACGCACACACGCAAGCTGTGAATGCACACACTCATGTATTTTATACAGAGCATTTAATGATAGGTCTTGTGATACAACAATTAAGAATTGATATTGTTGGTTGGCTGTATTGACATACTTGACACTATAAGACGTTTCATGATCCAATTTGAATGCATATTTTTTCCAACTAAGTTTTAGTATTGGCAATATATAGTTTGACTAAGTTTACAATCACTTTATTCTTGAGGGACTTAGAAATACATTACTAGTTACATCTTTTAAAAACTATATAACGCCATTTTCCTTTATGTTTTCACAACGCACACAGATATAGCATGTCAATATAAACAAATTATGGAGGTGTGTTCATCTGTTCCGTCACTGTGATCATTACCAACCTACAATATGTTATTAAGAAGCTGGTCGTTCACAAATAATAATCTGATGAAAAGGAATTTAATTTCAACCTCAACAAAATTGTTATATTAAAAATGTTTTCGATATAAATGTTCTTAAACATGCTTGGAAATTAGAGCATTATTTTGACAACTACTTACTTACTTGAAGATAAATCGCATTTGTTGTAATACAGGGGCAAGACTAATGTGAACGTATCGGTTGTATAATATAAAAATCCAACGATATGTAATTCCGAGTCATGGCAACCAAGGAGATAATTTAACAAAGGTTTTATTTAAATTTTGAACTTGCTTGCAAATGAAGCTCTTTATTATTCGGTCATTGAGGTATTTTGAAAAAAAAATGGAAGCTTTGGCGCATAAAAAGTTATTGCTCGTTGTTCATCATTGATTGCGAAACTTAGTTGTTTTATAATGTTTAGTAATGATTTAAAGTGATGACAATGAGTGTGATGAATTTAGTTTCACGCCACATGAAATACAAGAGCTAATATAAACACTAAAGAAATTATTTTAGATTTTCACGAGTACACATTTGAAATAAAACTTTTTTTACGGATTAAAATCGCGAATATTTGCTTACATTTTTACACAAACAGAGAGACACTTACATCTCGTCTACCAGTGAACACGATTACTGCAAAGCTTTCGAAACGTCGGGTTGAAAAAAAAATGTAACCAAATTATACGCGAGTTTAATCCTTAAAAACTAGTTCTATTTCATACACTAATAGAAAATTTGTTACCACTAAAGTCATGTAAATATGAAGTATGTCTATATGAAGCTCTTATTAAGTATTTTATATCTATTATCCTGAATCCAGAATAGAATCCAGTTGCCAGAATATCTAATATCAATTGTAATCTCAATTTTTTTTCGTCCTATTGTTTTTTTGTTTGATGACACAAAAAATACAGTTGTCATTATTAAATGAGGTTCATATTTAACATCATATATATATTACGTTGTATATAATATCTATTTTATTAGTAATAAAATATAATAGACATAATACAGATAGAAATCAGTATATTAATATCTTATTTATATCAGCTAGAGGCTTGTATGATCTCAGATACGTGTAGTTAATAATTAAGAGAGCTCAGGTTGAAATTATTGATCCCGAAAGCTACTGTTTGAAAAATGTAAAAAAAGTCATTTTATTTATAATATATATGATAATAAACAGATATTAGATATAACTATGTATTATACAGTAAAATGATTTTGAATATGCATATGTTGATTTTAAGCAAAAATTTTTATTTATTTATTTTAACTCATAATTACGACGGTAAGTTTAATATTTAATAGATTTTACTTCAAGTTCAAATGTGCAAACATAATTAAATAAATGTACGGAATATACAATATATACAATGGTTGTTGGGTAAGTTAATATTAAAACTAGTTCATAATAAGAGATGACGTGAACCTCAGGAACCTCAGGGAACAGATATCAGACTGATTTACGTCCTTGCAATTAGGAGTTGCTGTATTGTATGAAGTCATGTTAGGGACTTCATAGTTTCCAATTACTATATTAGCTTTGAGAAATATTGTAATACAGAGTATTAATATATTATATGATTATGTTGTATAGTAACTAGTGTTTGTTGGTTATTATTATTTAATTTTTTTGTATTAACTTTTATATTAAAATAAAAAACGATTACATTCTTGTTTATTCATTTATTTAAATTTACAAAAAGATAGACTAATGTGAAAATATTAACCGCAATTTTGAAATGGCGGTTAACATTATTTTTAATTACTTTTTAATTTTAGTTGAATTATCAAGAATACTAGTTTTAAAAAAAATAGTAAGTCAACTTATTTCTTAAATATATTTTTTAATTACTTTAAAAACAAACTACCTATAAATATATATACTGTCATATTAGTTCCAGGTTATAAAATATTTCTACATATACTAGTACTATGTCATAATAAATATGAACAAATATAAAATAATTTTGTAAAAACAAGCAATCCCATATATATTACGTTTCATCAACCACGCAAGAGTCCAGAAGGTTATAATGTTAGTTTTAATTTAAGTTTTAATCTAGACTCCAAGAGTTGAGCAAATACTCATTTACTCATTTGAGTCCACACGAGAGACTTATTCCACCATACTGTTTGCTTTAACCTAGTATTTATTTAACACATAGCATGTCTTAAATCTTTAATTAAACTTGTATGCTAAGACCAGCTAGTCACAATAGATAATACAAAAAATTTGAAAGCGCGCGCAAAATTTCCCCATGCAAAGTCTATGGGAAAAATTAATTTTTTGACTAATTACTGCAATTAGGCTAATGAGATTTGAGAGTTGTCACTATTTTTCAGCAGTGTAGCATAATGAGACCTTTGATTTGAGCCATCAACGATATTTTTTCCTTTAGTGGTTCTCGAGCTACAGTGTGCCAACGAAATCGCTTCCTGCATTAATATATAAGATGATTACTAAGAAAAAATGATTAACTAAAACCGATTAAAGAGCTGTTAGTTTAAGTGAACTGTTGATTACAGCATGATAGAATAATGAAGTGACTTCACGTTGCTTTGAGTAAACTTGTTACCTCATACGGGATGTAGTGGAGACTTTAATAAATAGTAAATGAATTTTAAGCAAGTGGGGTCGTCTATTTATATAAGATGATATACTGGTTTCTATTTATGGTTAATAAAATGCTTGGATAATGGATAATGGATTTGGGAACGGATTTGTTATTGTACTAATTGAGCTGAGCGAAGCGAAAATCTTTATCGGTTAAATCGATCAAACTTTTTCCTCTACCTCCTCCTACATTGATCAGGCTATATTAACCAAATTTTGTCCACTTGATTATCACATGCCTATCTTACAATAGAAAAATTTTTGAAAAAAAAAAATAAAAGAAAAAATTTAGATTAAGAGTAGTAAGTATATACTGACGAATGTATATATTTTTTTTAATTGCAGATATTTGGGAAGTATTTCAAGCTAAAGTTTTCGTTATATATTTTTCCATTTACTCAGCTTCCCCCTTTGCGTTCTGGCGGCCCTAGAGTAATGTGGGTGGGTATTTTCATGTCTTTAAACTTGATTTTCATAATACGCTTTTTAATTTTAAATGAATACAAAATAAGGCGTTCCTATACTCAAGCAGAACCAAACTTGCGACCTCTAAAATTCGTCCTCGTTTCTTGAGCCACGGAGCTATTGTGTCTGTACTTGTCGTGGTAAATTTACTATATAACATATAATCGTGTTTCTTTTATAAACGTATATTATAATGTTCTACGTCATATAGTCATGTTAGTCTTAGACCCAAAAACGACTATCGAGCACAATAGACTAGATCATGTACAAAGCGTGTAATAAAATAGAATCATTAATCTTCGTGAACCCTTGTCTAAACGTTTTGAAACATTAGTTTTTTTCTTGTTAATACAGAATGTATCTTGTAATGTATATTGTATGTATGTATATTTAATATTTCTAATCTCTGACACAAAAAGCAGAGGTACTATAGTATTACAATACTATATATAAATAAAATTTTACTTAATGAAGCTGTACTTGGAACAAGCTTAAGCTTTGTAAACGATATAAGATTTCTATTCATATTTAATAGATAAAAATACAATTTGTTTTTTTTATTCTTATATAGATAAGTATCTAACAATTGTCTTGTTACAATTTAAACCATAAAACTTTTTTTAGCCCTGTTTAGAACTTACAATTTCAATGAATAATTTTGATAGTCTCATAAAGTTACGCCAGTGTTGGAAAGCAATGTAAATATACAATAAACTTTTTTTTATAAATTGCGATATAAATATTCTCAATATAATGTAAACACAAGTACAAGTTGTGTACACCACATATAGAACAAATATAAAATAATATGAATTTATATCATGCTATGAACTCAATATTTGGGTTAATGGCAATGAAACTTTTTTTTTTATCTTAGCTCACGAGTGATTTCATCTCAACGAAAATAATGGTCGAATTGTAAGTAAAGGTTTATTTTCGTATGTTGGTATAAATATAAATGTTTATTATGTTTATAGACAAGTCTAATTTAAATTATTTATTGTTCCATTAACCCGGATAAAGTGTTCCAGGAATGTTTCATTTACTGGATTTATTGACGGAAAATATAATTATAATGTATATAAAAATAAAACTGGTAGGTCTATGAATTTACATTCTCTTATTGTCTTGTACGTAAATGTGTTTTATATATTTTAACTTACTAATCACTTATACCCACCATCTTTTTTAGAGTCCTCTCTTGTTTTTGGTTTACATGAAAGAAGGACAAACAAACAAATAGATATCACACGTAAAATACCCAATTCCCTTTTTATTGGAAATAAATACTAATAAATAATGCAACTTAACCCGTATATTTTCCCGGATAAAAGTAGCCAGTGTCTACAATATGTAACATTCATAGAAACAGTCTCATACAAACCAAATCAATACTATACCTATATAATATATATATATATATATATATATATATATATAACTGTTACTAAAAAAAATTCTTAGAATTTTTCATGAACTTAAAATTAATTAAATCTTTTATCAGCCATACAAAACTTTAAACTATTCTGTATTGACTTGTTCTGTGGTCTGAAATGAGGTACGTTTTTATTACAATAACTTTTAACAACGAGGTCTGTACTCAACATTTTTATATGCGTGGAATATTCTAGAAATTACCATCAAATATTCGTAAAAGTACACATAAATAAAAGCACCAAAACTCCCTATTTAGCGATACATTATCCGGCCATTTATTAGTTGTTACTTTGTCTCTAACCTGACAGCTATCATTGATCTGGACGATTTGAATTGTTATATAGAACTTTGAATTTTTTAAATGGTATTAATGGAAGTGTGTATTCGTAGAAATAAAAAGAATAATTATTTATTACTATTTAAGTAGTTTATTTTATCGATCAGGATTTTAGGTTCATCAAATTTTTATTTATGATATTTCCTTTGTTGGTTTGTATAAAAGGTAATATTAATATGGCCATATTTAAGTTAAAGAATTAAGTTGTTACAAATATGAGGTTTCCTTTTCACATTATCTTGCCAAGATGTCTTTGAAATAGTAGTAGTAACTGACATTTATTATTTTTTTAAAGCTTCATATGTTAACAAATATATAATCAATAAAAATATCTTTGATTATAAATGTCATTTATATTTTAAGGTTCTCTAAAGTGATCAGAATATACAATATTTATCATTATTAAATAGTTACATATGACTATAATAATGCTGGCAGTTTGTCGATTGGGTGAGGGTTGTTCTGTATTGTACGATATTATCTTATTAATATATTTTTTAGTTAGAATAATATTAAAAAGATAATAAAAGAAATGAGTTTATTGAAATAGAACTATCTATATAGTAAGGAAAATTTCTACAAGGCTAATATTTTTTATAAAATTTTTGTCAGATTGAAAGAAATCACAAGTGAACGACTGCAAGAAAAGAGATTTCTAAATTGTGCATTGAGTAGACATCCCGTATTGTGATTCAAGGAGCGGAAAATTGAACGATTACGTCGGGATGTGTCGTTCAGATAAAGTAATAAAAAATAAGGAGAGAGAGACAGAGAAATATAGATCAGTTTGATAAAAAATAAAAGTTAAATGGTTTCATAAACAATATGCTTATTATTTTTATATTCTTAGGAGGCACAGAAATGCAGCGGGCACACGTCTCTTCTACTAACAGCTGTAATAGCTATATTCCCCGATCTTCTGGAAGAGCTTCATTAAGATCACCTTCATCAGGTTTCATGATTCCTGATTTATGAGGACAATAATATAGTTTAAAAGATGTGAAATTAATACAACCTTCTGTGTTAGAACAAAATGTTAATGGAAATATGCTTATGCGAGGCAGTTATAATATATGACTGCCTCGCAAAAGTAAATGTATCGTAAATAAACAAGTGAAGCGTTTATTCTTTTCTGGCTCAATCAAACACACACACATACACACTATTACTTGGCCCTTTATATACGTGTCAATGAATTGTATCAGCTAATGGTTCTATCAAGATATATGGCGATGAAGGATTCTCATTTATGAAAGGTAATGTATTATGTAGTTGTGTTGTAGTCGTAGTTGTAGTACATACATAGTAAAGAGGTTAATACCTAGATATATCAAAGACAAACACTTCAAGGAAACCTGACTTACCAGGTATTCCCATCAATCAATTATTGATTCCGACCTGCGACGTGAAAACCGGGGAATATTCCGTAAATAGTGATACCTTGTAGTATTATATTATAACGAGAGGATTTCCCAAAGGTCGTAGATTTGAGTGTTGTCAATGTCGATAAATTATTCTATGTTTCAAAAGAACTAAAAAAGCGCGCGCAAAATTTCCCCATGCAAAGTCTATGGGAAAAATTAATTTTTTGACTAATTACTGCAATTAGGCTAATGAGATTTGAGAGTTGTCACTATTTTTCAGCAGTGTAGCATAATGAGACCTTTGATTTGAGCCATCAACGATATTTTTCCCTTTAGTGGTTCTCGAGCTACAGTGTACCAACGAAATCACTTCCTGCATTAATATATAAGATATTTACATCTTGTAACATTACCATACCCGATGATATTTTTAGTTCTCTTCTCAGTACGCTCACCTAAGTTTTAATTAATAATTCAAGAAATATTACTGATGGAACAAATTATAAGTTTTGAATTTAATAAAACAGAAAACAGATGGCTTACAGAAGCAAGATTTTCTTTGAGGGCAAGTAAATGACGTTCGCAGGTATTGTATTTAAATTATTTGTGAATACTTCAGAATTAATTAAGTTTGTAGTTCAAATAATATTATTACTTTTGAGAGACACTTTGATTATTCACAATAAAATATTTTCATTTATATGCTAGGAAACTAAGATTAATCTTATGTTTGCGAGATTCAATTCTTAAAACTTTATAAAAAGTCACAGACTAATTATGTCTTTTTAATTAGCTGTAAACAGATAATTAATTTAAGTCGTGTCTCTCAAAAACAACAATGAGAATTTAAATAATCTACAGAGACTAATTATATTTAAATTATTATAGAAATCATATTTTTTTATAACATTACCTACGAGAAGACGCTTTGTTTTTCTCTTAATGTTAGCATAACGAATCGAAGTATATCATTTTCATTTCTATACCTACTTGATTAAAACGTTAGTGTCTTCTGAACTAGGACGCCCATTTTAATCTAGTCGGAAAGAGCTGAGCAAATGTGTACTATTCAACAGAGCACACGTGGACGAAATTACTTTCCTTCATCACCTTACATTGCTTTTACGTTATATGATTAATTTAAAATAAAACTTCGACATTATTTTTTAAAATAAAACTTCGATATTCTATACATTCTGGAGAGATTAGATTGTATCAATCCATTTATTTTACTAACAACTGTACCAATAAGATGTCTAACTTAATGTGGCAAACGCAGAACATTTTATTAATTTAAATGAAGTTTTTGAATTTTTGTTTATCAAACGACGCATCAGATGACAAGTGGTGCGGTCGTGATAAATGCAAATATAGTAAGTTAGCCCTTGAGTATAGGGAAAGGAAGGAAATTATGAAACAGAGAGTATTAAGAGGGGTTTTGAACAGAGCTTCGATAGTACACCATAATATAATTTAGAAAACCTGGCTTGTTATCTGTAGGAATGGCTCGATTAATACAAATTGATTAGCACGTTTTCGGTGTGCAAAAAAAAAAACCGTGCTTATTAATTTGTGCATGGATAAAAAATATATATATTTCGAAATTAGGTATTTTCTGTGTCGCTTTATTGAATAATACACATACAATAATATACAGACACAGGCATACATTTTTCTATTAAAAATTTACTTTTCTTCCTAATTTATTTCTAAAAGACAAATGTATTGGTGTTTGCTAGTAAAATTAATGCAACGTAAGGGTCGTACTTGTTTTGTATTTTAATAGAACATATAGCCGCTTGAAGCGCTTTAAATAATGTATGTAATCTATTTTAAACATTCTACACATATTAATATGATATTAACATAATAAGAAGCTTTTGCCGTTGAATGATGACGGAAGGCGTCGTCTCGTTCTGAGTGTCGTACTTACTTGTATAACTAAGTAGTTTGTATCAATCCGCAAGTTCTTACGCCATTTGAAATATTAAAGATATCTTTTTACGATTTAATAATTAATGCTCATATAGCATAACATATATATTTATTGTTGACGGTAGATTTTAGTTAATTGTGCAGTTAATTGTTCCTAATTTTAATAAAACATAAACCAATGCGACAGGGTAGTAAATACAATATGTCAGAAGGTGGTTAATAAATTATGTATTGTGCTTTATGTAACATTTTAAAAGTTGTACCTACTTTGAAAACAATACCAATCAAATATTTATATTGGTACATTACTTTTTACTCCTATTATATCTGGCATGGAATTTTCCTGATGAGTTCTTTGTTATTTAAATAGGTTGTTTTATTAGCGAATAAAGTTTTAAAAATAATACTTTCTTTAAAATGTTACGATTTGAAACTAGATAATGCGAGAAAAGTAGAAACAAAAAAAAACTGAGAAACCGCGTATATCATTACAAAAAAATTCTAACACCGTGATCTAAAAGTAAACATTGTTCAACCCCATCTGTTGTCAAATAATCGAAATAAGTCTGTACAGATTTAACTTTACTCACATGTAAAAGTTGTAAATTGTGTTAACGTCTAATGAAACTCATTTGATCAAAAAGATACATGGAAACTTAATAACATGTAATATATATTATCTGTAATCTATGTCATGTAATATTTTTCTGTAATATATAAAAATAATAAAGTTTAAAATGATTTTAATACATTTTTTACTCTATATTCGTTTTTTCTATAGTTGGCTACTTTTAAATTTCTAATTCTGTCTTGTGTGTATTGTAGACATCTTTTTATATTATAATATTGAAAAATTTAAACTCATTTTAAATCTATCTTTATTATTCCATACTTTATAAAATCAACACATTAGTAAGTGTAGTATTTTGTAGAACTTCACTAGTTATTTCTAAATATAGGGTTTACCCTATAGTCAGAATTTAACTGCTGAACCGTTATTTAACAGTCGCCACACAGCGTCAAACGATGTCACCGATAAATAATTACCATGTTTAAAGTTTTTGGAAGTTGCTTCTAAATCTGGGAATATAAGAAGTCTTAACTGTAAAATTAAGAAGAGAAATTTTATTGAGATTCAGTGTGGAATGAATATCTTTATACATTAATAGGAATATAAATAAATAAAGAAACAAACTCGATAACATTCATGTTAAACAAAAAATATAGTGCAATTTTTTAAATACTAATCGTTTTAATAAAAATCTAATAACCTATATTAAAATTTTATGTTCCAGTATGGTATCGTAACACTTGAATATTTATTTGATACTTATGTAAAATAAACCAATATGCGTTTGTTAAAATACGCTTAGTTTGACAAACACTGATTAGTTATACACAAATATCTATCGTGTAATTCAACCCGCAGTTACAAAATTTGGGATGTCCGTGAAAGAACCCAATAAAGAGAAACAGAGAGGCTGGTTTTTACTAAACTATATATGTTATTAGTTTTTAAAATTACTTTTACAAACTAATTTAAATTATCTCGTCAAGCGCTGATCAAAGGATTATCCACTTCAGCGAGTATCTCTTTCGAAGCCGACGAATTACATAATTCACCGATTAAATATAAAGAATGCTTAACACGTTTTGGTGATGCCGAGAGAATTGATTATGAGTTGTTTCTTAATATATTTTATTGAATATTTCCTAGACGTAGAAAGAAATAAAAAAATATGTAAGGATCAAATCAAATTGTTTATAAGAGAATAAAAATAAAAGCTCAAATAGAGAAGAGACATGGTCCATTATAACGACGTACACACAAGGACCCATGACCCATGAACACACACATGAACGACACTGACACTTTTACGAAAGAGAAATAGTATTGAAATAAATTGAAAATAAAATATTCAACCCAATTAACCGTATCGCTGCTCGCTTCAATGATTTTTGCATTCTATATAAAAGTGTTATACATTCTATATTTATTTAAAATTTATTAAGCTTAAATAGGTTATACATGTTTTTAAATATTATCACACAAATATTACAATAACCCTAACTTTATAATCTCGTTTTATAAAAGCTTTTGCTTGTCGCTTGTTTAGAGGTATTGATTTATTTATTTATATATTTAGATGAATGAAATGGAAAACGCTCTTATTATAAAATTTGGTTGAATAAAAGTAACAAATTATATACCAATTAAAAGCTAACTTAACATGCAATAACAGGGCGATTGGTCGGTTCATCTTTGAACATGTACACATTAAAAAAAGCGTTAATAATGTTATATATTATATTAACTTTAAGAGTTAATTGTAGGCCAGATGGACTGAAGATAATAGTTTTGTCATTTATCAATACAAAGTGTCAGTAGAGGGTCCCTCGTCGCACATTGAGTCGTGTAACAAAGTAATCTTTCCTTTAATCGTAAGTAATGAGTTACAAGTTAATTGGAATTAATGTTTGGAACAAATTCAAACCGACATTTTTAAAAGATGTATTAATATATTCTTGAAATTATCTTTGAAGTCTTTTATGATAAGACGATAACGGATCGTACAAAAACAATCTTAACATTTCCCGGTTTATTCCTTGATATTTAATTTTTTTTTAATTTTAACCTTTTCATAGATCCTGATACTGTTTATATTACTCTTTTATATTCTTATAATGCACTTTAAAAATTATTATTAACAACCGCCCTCCATTTCTTCCTCGCAATAATTAAATTAAAGAATATTTTTAATATATCTGTTTTTTAATGTATTTATACGGTTCTTTTCAAAGTATTTTTGTAAAGCAAGGAAAATTTGGAAAGTCTTGTAAAGCGATACAAAACTTTTAACAATTTTTATTGGGTTCTGTCACGTTGGCGTTGTGTCACGTTTTTCATCACCATGCAAGCATTACTACAAGTGTTCAGCTTCCAATTCTAGAAGTTTCTAAGCATTCTTTAACGGTCGACGAAGGGTGATGCAGATAAAAGAAGTAGATGCATATCAAGAAAGACAAGAGAAAAGAGAATTACTTGCATACAAACCATACTGAATACAAAAACTATATAATAAAGCCTTAAAAGTCAATAATACTAATAACAACTGTTATCATAATTATAATAGATGAAAAATAAACATTTACATATAAAATAAATATATATATTTATTTGTACAAACGTTGAGAGGAATCCACTATATCTTTAAACAATAGTTTCATTCTAAACACGTATTAGAAGCAAATATGTGTTAAGAAAACCATCTATACGGGACATATACTTAGTTAAAATAATAATAAGAATATATTCAAGTATTGTTATTAGTAGTTTTCTTGAGCTTTAATATCTTGAAAATCCTACGAGCATATAGCATAGGTTAAGTTGAAAAAAAAATTTCAACAATCGTCAGAACGAAAATTAATGTATTATTATAAGAAAAAATAATAAAATAACAAATTTATGTAACCTAGTATATTTATAACATTACATTTTATTACTAAATTATTTTAAGTATATTTTTAAATTATTCGTTCGTCTTCGTCGTTTTTATTGATATTATTATAATAGTTAATAATTTCTTGTATTAATGTTTGGTATAACGTTAAAATTTCTTATTCGGTTGGAGTATTCTTACTTCATTTATTCTCTAGTTTTTATCAGCGAGAACCAGACACTCATATTAGAAGCGAATGAGGTCGCGGGCAATTTCTCGTTAATTCATTATATGTTTCTCTCACCCTCGTCGCTATTATAAGGTATAATTATTATTGTTATGTTTATTGTAATACATTTATATAATAACTTTTGAATTAAATTTTGAATATTTAATATTATACATATTTTCATGTATATTTTAAATATTCCTTTGAAATCATGAGATAAACAGTATATACCTGTACTAACCATATTTTTGTAGCTAGTACATTAAATATCTTGCTATATCTATACTAATATTTTAAAGATTAATGGTTTGAATAACTTTATCGTTTATCGTTGTTACTAATAAACTCAAGAATTACTAAAGCCATTTCAAAACTATTTTATCATTAGAATTAATTAATTTAAAGTATTACATTTAATATTTAGTTAAGTAAATAGTAATAAAATTCAATAGGAACTGCTTGTAACAACTAGTTTTATAAAGAAAATTTCCATACGGTTTATAAAGGTCTTCGTGTATTGTGTCGTGCTTTAGAAGTGCGAGAGAAGAGAAAAGAAGAGAAGAGAAGAGAAGAGAAGAGAAGAGAAGAGAAGAGAAGAGAAGAGAAGAGAAGAGAAGAGAAGAGAAGAGAAGAGAAGAGAAGAGAAGAGAAGAGAAGAGAAGAGAAGAGAAAGAGAAGAGAAGAGAAGAGAAGAGAAGAGAAGAGAAGAGAAGAGAAGAGAAGAGAAGAGAAGAGAAGAGAAGAGAAGAGAAGAGAAGAGAAGAGAAGAGAAGAGAAGAGAAGAGAAGAGAAGAGAAGAGAAGAGAAGAGAAGAGAAGAGAAGAGAAGAGAAGAGAAGAGAAGAGAAGAGAAGAGAAGAGAAGAGAAGAGAAGAGAAGAGAAGAGAAGAGAAGAGAAGAGAAGAGAAGAGAAGAGAAGAGAAGAGAAGAGAAGAGAAGAGAAGAGAAGAGAAGAGAAGAGAAGAGAAGAGAAGAGAAGAGAAGAGAAGAGAAGAGAAGAGAAGAGAAGAGAGAGAGAAGAGAAGAGAAGAGAAGAGAAGAGAAGAGAAGAGAAGAGAAGAGAAGAGAAGAGAAGAGAAGAGAAGAGAAGAGAAGAGAAGAGAAGAGAAGAGAAGAGAAGAGAAGAGAAGAGAAGAGAAGAGAAGAGAAGAGAAGAGAAGAGAAGAGAAGAGAAGAGAAGAGAAGAGAAGAGAAACTTGAAACTCTTCGGTTGTTATAAGGAATTAATATTTTTAGCAATATTAAGCTTAAGAAAAACAAACAGTTTCTATTTTTTTTATTTTATATAAAATGTCAAAATAAATAGCATCAAATTATATAGCAATCAAATGATGGAATGGATTTTATTTGAAAGAAATAAAATTAAATAAAATTATATAAAATTTTACTTAGCCAGGAAGATAATATGGTGTAGCTCACACATATTAACGCTTTTATTAAATCTATAATAGTAATATTCTTTATAATTGTATAGCATATTCAAGTATAATTTCTATTATAATCTCTTTCCATATTCACCAACAGTCACTAAACTTGTCTTGCTCTAGTTTGGTAATATAATATCTAAGTTTGAAGTAATTATCATCGTAAACTACAAAGCCTGCATCAGACAAAGTATACTCGTATTAATTGACTTGTGAAGTACAGTCAGCTTCAAAAGTTGATGACCTTCTTTAAAATTTAAAAATAGCTATACACTGTACTACTTCAAAACTGCTGAACATGACAAACAATGTCTCTAAGTGACAATAGATGGAAAGGTATTACAAAAACAAACTTCAAAATACGTTAAATAAAATCTGTTAGGAACATGACATATGTTTGATGAATTTGACAACTTGATATTTAAGTAATTTGAACTCTAATGATATTCATTGTTTGTCATGTTCAGCAGCTTTGAGGTAATATAGTGTATAGGTATTTTTTAATTTTAAATATGGTCATCGACTTTTGAAGCTGACTGTACATAAATTATGTTAATACAACCAACAAAGATTAATGAGATGTTTTGATATAAATCCATTTGCCTTAATAGTAAGTCAAATTATAATTAATGAACTAAGAGAAGCTTACTAATACATACGCACACGCACACACATACACACATTTAAGCACAATTGGTGAAACTAAAAATGAAATAAAAATTGTTAAAATATTTCTTCAGTCCTTAAATGAGAACGAAAGACCTATATTCAGATCTAAGCAAAGCGGATGCCGTTATGCTCAGAGCTCATGAATAAGGCCCTCGAATGGGTTCGAAACTAGTGAGGCAAATTCCAACAGTAATAACGTGAGTGCAGCCGAATAATTATATACAATACTTATTATGTAATACGAAAGTTTTCATACAAGAACAAAGGACTCATTGTTTTCATACTTAAAAGGCAAGAGATTTAATATTGATACTTTTTGACTAAAATTTAATTCAAGATTTCCTATAAAACAAAAATTTTTCTGCGTCCTGCAGTTCACCGTGAATAAAATACATTAAAATAAATAATACATGTATAATTTAACCTGTCAAGAACATCTTTATCTATGTATGATCTTAAGCCGCGCGTGTTTTATCGCTTACTGTAATCTGAAAGCTCTGAAACGATGTCAACAACGTTTTTTTTGTACTTATCGTTTTTCAAGTGTTAGATCGTACTTTTCTCTATTTATATTATAGGTTTTTTTTTAAATTAATAAACACATGTGACACCCACACAAACATATCATACAGTAAGTCAGTAATCTGTTTCAATCATTGTATTGACTTATTAATTTTAATTTCATAATAAAAAAATAAAAAGCCAGAACTGTTTCTGAAATATTTTAAAAATTCAATGAAATATTTTAAAATTAAATGTAATACAAAACACTTATTTTGTCTATTGTCTGTTTGTATCTTCATATCAGCCATATTGTACTGGACGAATTCCGATATCATTTTTAAATGAATTTCCTGAACATTAATAATATGTAAAGAGGAAAGGAGTGTATATTTTAATTTATTTTATTTATTAATTGCTTTATGCACAAAGTGCAATGGCGTACTTAATGTCAGAGACATTCTTTACCAGTCGACCAAGGGTGATGCAGAGAAAAATGAAGTAGTTGCATGTTGAAGAAAACAACAGAAAAGAGACAAAATAACTAACTTATGAAATAAACCTTTATAAACATACAATAAATATTCAAAGTAAATAATAATAATAGGTTTTGGGGAAGAAATCAAACTTAGTATACAGTTACTCATTAATATAGTCTTAAAGACCTTTGTATCGCGCAAAATAAAGTGGTTAAGACGCTGTTCAATTAACATATAATGATATCTACAGAAAAAATATATAAAATTACAAAAATATTAAACATAGAACAGCTATTTATCACACGTATATGCTTATAAAAAAATAATTAATAGCACTTCCCACACTCAAACAACATTTCAAAAGAAAATATCTAAATATAACGTCAGAACCAAAAATAATATAATTTTAGCAAAACCAAGACCAAATTATGGAAAATATAACATTCAATTTGAAGGAACTAACTTATATTAAGATTAACATATGAGTATAAAAAACTCAAAATCATTAATATCTTTTAAAAGAAAATTAAAAGGATGTATATTCCAAAGATTATAGTCAGTAAGTTTAGTATACACACATTATCTTATAATATTAAAATAAATTATAGAAAGAATATGAAAATTTTATGAAAATTATACCTTTAATCTAAGTTTTATCTTATACGTGATCAATATTGCAATGTTCTTTAACAGAAATAATGTTTTTTAACCTGATGATATCTAACCGCAACTATATGACTTTAACATATATAATAGTAGTATTTTCTTACATTTTCACTGACATCTCGTCTACCCGGGAACACGATTACTGCAAAGTATTCGAAACGTCGGGTTAAAAATCAAATTATACGCGATTTTCAATCCGTAAAAATAGTTTTATTTCAGATATAATACTAATTTTAAGCTTACAAAGTAACTCGCTTTTACATACACAATCACAGACAGTAAATGCATTAAGCATTGCTGTAAATTTAATTCAAGGTTGGTAAATTTGACCACGGGCTTAGTCGTGATAGTTATATAGAATTAGTTTACTGATAAATACTGGTATAGTATTAAAAATTAATAAACTGGTAGTATAGTATTAAAAATTAATAATTAAAAATTCGTAAATATATGTTATATTTACTCATTCAGTAATATTTCTTTTATTATTTTTTTAAATCTTAATTCTGTAAATATAAATTCAATTATCTTTCTGTGAAAATCAAAATTTTTATTGTTTTGAGTTTTCACGGACTCCGTCTGTGAATTGAATTACAGAAAGACGTAAAACCTTCGGAAAATAAGTTCAATTGTAGAATAATTAATAGAATCTTGGAAGGAACGACAACATTACTCTTTCAATATTTTTGTATATATTTTTTTATAGCAACTTTATAAAGACGATCTTTTTATGAAAGAAGTCTCAATAAATGGAGTATAAAATGTAAATCTTAAACCGGACTGATAGTTATAGAAATTAGCTTATCTGAACAAAAAAAACTTTTTATTTATATATAAAAATGAGTAAAATAATAAAAATTACTGTTCTTTTATTTAATATATACAATCGAAAAGCATAGTAATTATAAAGAAGTCATTTATTTGCGGTCAATTACCAATAATAATAATTTACCTAAAAGTTTTAGGAATATGTTCAAAGTAAAATTACTTAAATATAAATAAAGTTTGTAACAAAGTTGGTAAATATAAAAAGCTTTTAATGTACACCATGACTCACAATCTTGGACGTCCGGACGTGACATAGTAATACAATGATATTGATTTGTATATGTGTGTGTGTGTGTGTGTGATCTCCACTACAGGTTATTAACCTTAGATGCTATACACAAATTTTGAATTTATTGAACGATAAATAAAAATAATAATATTGTGTGTGTGTGTGGACATGTGTATGTGTGTGTGCGTGCGTGTGTGTGTGACTTTTTTCTTATTTTTTTAATACAATAAAGTGTAATTAAATTAACTTGCCTTTAGGCGATAAGTCCGCATTTGTACATTCCATCTTTTATTTGCACTTGTTAATTTTAATTATATGATATGTATTTTGGTGTGTAAATAGAAAAAAATATAACTGGGGTTTTTAGGGTTTAAGCGCCCGCCATATTATTTATTGGGGTTAATGTACGCTTTTTGTAGTCTTTAATTAGCCTATTTGTTTTATCTTTAGTTTTAATTAATACAATGAAAACCATTGTTCTATTTTTTTTACTGAATTAAATGTTTTATGGTTAATAACTTCTGATTCAGTCACTCGTGTTTCTTTTGTTGAGATACAAATAATAAACTATTTATAAAATAAATATTAAAGTTTTTATAATTAAATTTTACAACAAAATATATTATTATTATAATAATTTGCAAAAAAGTAATATCGTGGAAAGCTATGATATTATTATTATATAAATAATTTATTTTTTTAATAATATATTCCCAACATTAAAAAATTCAAACGAACCGACAAGTTTAATAATAAAAATATGGAATATTGGAGATCCAGGAAAGATAAAGAAATAAATATATATATACAAGAACTGTATTGTTGTACATTGAATTTGTTATAGCTAAAGAGCAATCTTTCCCAAACAACATTTAAAAAAAGTATATTATGTTAAATACACGTGGCATAAGCCAGTTATAAATAATAGGATATTCTCAAGGAGAAGTATAAGAAATATAACGACATATACAAAAAATTGTATTATCTATTTAGTTTTATTATTAAGCAGTGTTTCAACAAGTCGAATGATCGAGTACATGCTCGTAGCTCTGTAGAAGCTTCCCAATTAGTCAGAAGAGTACAACGTGCACCTTATCCGCGTTTAGTGATGGTTTGGTAGAGTGTTAATTATCAAGGGATTTGTAAAAGAGGACCCAGAAAATCCGCATAAGTATATGAAGACACGATTCTTGCGAAGGTGGTTAAACCTTTTAGCAACACTGTATTCTGTAACCACAGCTGATTTTTTGAATAAGATTCAGCATTCAAATATTTTAATACACTTATAAAGTTTATTAAACATTTTGGAAATTATTACTTATATATTAATTCAAAAACTTTACTATCAATCTAAAGCCTTGGAATATGGTCTATGGATATTTCGTTCCTCTAATGTTTCAAGCACTTCTAAAACCCCAATATGAAGTCTGTAAGCGAGTGAAGCCGTGGCCAAAAGCTAATATATTATAAACAGCAAAAACCTTTGATAAGCTCTTTGCACTTAAAAGACTGTTAAAAGAAATACGTATTATAATTGATGTTAATATTAATTATGAATTAGTTGACCTTTTATATTTTTTTATATAAGAAAAGGACATAAAATAATAAAAATGGGCTGTCTCTGTCTATCTTTAAAATAAAGTCTTTGAAAGGCTGAAACGATTTTAATGGGGTTTGTTAAAAAAGCGTTTCTTATGAAAAATAATTAATTATTATATAAAATATTTTTTTTCTGTATTATCTCAAAATTTACACAAAAGTCTATATATAAAAAATAGAGTAAAGACGAAAGTTTATGTTTGTAGCAAATAAAATAAAAACTACTGTATTGATTTAAAAAAAATCAATTAGAATGAATTATCCCTTAGTAACATAAAGTGTATTTATCTATATATAGAAAATAAAATCATTAAACCGCGAGTGGCACCGCGAGTAATAGCTAGTTTATAACAATATCAATGATTAATAAAATGTTAACAATATAGTATTTTCTTAGGTTTTCATGAGTACACATTTGAAATAAAACTGTTTTTACGGATTAAAACTCGCGTGTTCTACCCGTGAACACGATTGCTGCAACGTATTCGAAACGTCGGGTTAAAATCAAAATTTTAAAATAATCGTTTATTTCATATTAATATCACAAATTAGTAAACCGCGTTGTAATTAAATTTTAATTATTCAAAAGCTTAATATAAAATAAGCTTAATATATATATTTAACAAGGTATTAAATTTAAAACAGTTTGTATATAGGTCATGACCTCGGGAATATTGGGACATGTGGTTTATTAATAAATAAGTCAATAATAAGTTTATTAAGTCTTTGACCAGTGTGTTGCCAGTGATGACATATGGAACAAGACGTGGTCACTCACAATGGGCCTTATCAGAGCTCTCAAGGTCACCCAGAGGGCTATACTGGGAGTTTCCATACGGGATCAAAGCAGATATGAGGAGATCCGCAGGACAACTAAACTAAAGTAATCGACAACTAAAGTAATCGACATTTGACCTCAGAGTTGTGAAACTTGAGTGGCAGTGGACAGGGTACATAGCTAGTAGAACTGATGGCCGTTGGTGTGGAAAAGTTCTTGAGTGGCGACCACGAACCGGGAGACAGTTCAGGGTGAACAGTTCATGCCGCGAGTCTGATGATAGTATGGATCACGATTTTTAATACAAAAAAGTTTTAATTATATTTTATTAAATTGAAAGTTTTGACAATATCTGCTTTGAGGATATTAGCAACTTCTTAACATTTGTATGTTATATATTTATATGTTATATGTTGATTAAGTTAGATAATTATATACAAGCTATTGCCAGCAACTCCGTCCGCATGAAATAGAAAACTGCGATTAGAAAACTTGAAAGTTATACTTCAATCAACTTCAAAACTAAATGGGATATTGACTTAAGTTAGTCTGCTGTAAATCTATAAGCGGAAATGAGGCTTTGTTCATTAAAACTTATACTAAATAAACACTTTTAAATTTCTGAATTTGTGTATGAAATCATAAAAACATACTAACATTTTAATATTGTTTAAACACAAACTTTTAACAATTTTGACATTTCATATTTTGAATGTTGTATAGTTATAAATATTGTCTAAGTTTTGGTAATATGATTGGTATCGCTTTTGTCTGAAAGAGGATTATATATACAATACTTGATTAATCAAAGCAGGTATCATAATAGCACAAATGGCAGAGCGACAAGACAGTTTCCTAGACGCTTGTGCGATCGTTCCAATCTAGATCGTGTCTTTGATTTTTGTGGTTTTATATTTACTTTTAATTTTTATAACCCTAACATATAATATATGTTTATGTGTATATATATATTATATATATTTATATATGTATATATAGTAAGAATATACCGTAATATAGTAGCTATTGAAAAGTTTGAAGGTTGGAGAGAGCGGAAGTACTTTGGAAGAGATTACAAGAGGTTGAAATATGGGAATATTATGTAAACATTTTTATTTATGCGTGAGCTGAACTTTTAAAATATTTTTGGCTTAAAAATGAATCGTATAAATTGACAAGTTATTATATTTAATTAAACGAATAATTAAAATTTACAATTTTCTCATCTTTTAATTGTAGCAAATTTGAAATTACCTTCAAAAAATTATGAAGATATGACAAGAAAAAAAAAATTGTAGACTTATCAAATTATAAAAAGCAACTTTAACAACAAAATGTTAAATTTTAGAAAAAAGACTTCGTTATAGGTAATTTTGTAGCTATAAAATAATTGTATTTGGAGACTTGCCATTATCTCCTAAAGTAACATTACCACAATCTTACTCTTTGTAAGTACCGGAACATTTATAAAACATTGTTATTTTACGTATATTTTTGTGATTCACTTTTATATGTATTTAATTCCTCTACCTTAAAAACTCAAAAGCCCGAACAAAAAAAAAATTTTAACATTAAAACAAAAATTTTTTAACTATTATAATTATATATAATTATCTGGATATACTCACGTTAATTCTATCGGAATTTGAACAGCTAGTTTAAAAACCATGATCGTATTCGCGGCGTGAACTTGGTTGTCTTAAGAGTTCATGATATCATGTTTTAAGAGTTCGTAGTAGAAGACTACTTTGTTGGAGCCAAATTAATCTATCACAGTAAAATAGATTATATATTATATATTATTGTTATGTATTGTTATATAAGTATAATTTTAATCAAATAGTCGAATATTTGTAGTTAATTATATTTCTTTCAGGCGTAACGTCAAAGGCCTTATCGCTATGCGAGACGAATTATCATGTACCATTACAAATCATTGAAAAGCAAAGAATATTTTTTCACAATAAAACTAATAATAGTGTAATAATATTGAAATTTGTATCACGAGCGTAAAACTGAACGTAAATATGAACCCTAATTTCACTAATTGGAGTGTTCGTTACTGCACGCTTTTAACTGAATATTGAATATAAATTTATAATATTTTAGGGATCCGTAGGAAAGAGAGTGATCCTTAATCATGAAAATAGATTTTGATATTTTGCAAAAACTATACATTTTGCAGACCATATCGACTTTACCAGTAAGAAATTTTATACTAAACCTTTTTGAAAGAAGCAAACACTAACAGTAGGCATTTATAGTCTATATGCTAGCTATATCATAGTATACACAGTTAATATTACATGAAGTACGTAAATAAACCCTGTCAAGACATATATTCGCACTGATCAGATTTATAACATATTTCTCTTACATTTTAATAAATGTAAATGATAGTTGTTAGTGAATTTAGTTGCCGGGATATTAATTCTGAACTGCCTTATAAGTATAACGCTGTAATAACAAGAACACACACACATAAATATACTCAATTATGTAATCATAACCTACTTTTATTGGCTATTTACATACACACTGTTTTCTAAGATTTACACGATACATAAACACAGTTAGTGCGTCTTGTGTCTTAAAATCTATGTAAACTCAGGAACCGTTGGAGGTAGGTATAAATAAACTGACTGACTGACAGACAACATCATCTCGTCTTACCGCGAACACGTTTGCTGCAAAGCATTCGAAACGTCGGGTTTAAATTAAAAAATGTGAAAATAAACGCGACTTATACACACGTACATACCAAAGAACAAGATATATAAATATAGTAGTTTTGTAAGAACAAAAAAAATAGCCAACAATATACAACCTGTTATAGTGAAACTATAATATGAGAGTTCTTTATTTAAATGAAGAATAATATATTTTTACTGTAAAATATATCATAAAGATATATTACGTTCCTTCTATATATACTTATTATATCAATAGGAAAGGTTTGAATGTTTGTAATAAATAAATACAAAAACCAATTAAAAAATATTTCACATAAAATATATAAAACCAAGCGCGATAGAAACCGCGAGTAACAGCTAGTATAATATAATTTAAACCACGAAAACTTTGAACTTAATATGCAACCTAATAATTCAAATTTAGATATCGCTTCACCTAGTTTTGCGGAAATTCAAATATTATGGTAAAGTTCAGCGTTTATGTTATGAATAGCTAATGCTGGGCTTAAAATGCAATCGGTAAATCAAATTTATTCACAAAGTTTTCTTCATATTAATTAATAGTTAATTAATCTATTTAGAGAAATCCTATTTAAACCTAGCGTAGGTTAGTTTTTTAGTTTTTATATCTCTCAAAAGCAAAATATATGTAATGAGACATTGCTGTATCTTTGATTAGTACATTACATAGTTTTATTTCACTTAGTTTAGTTTAGTTAGTTTTATATTAATTCTAACATGAAGTCATATATAGTATTTTCTTAGTTTTTCATAAGTACATTTTTGAAATAAAACTATTTTTTACGGATTAAAACTCGCCTATAATTTGGTTACATTTTAAGACAAATCTTGTCTACCCGTGAACACGATTGCTGCAAAGCATTCGAAACGCCGGGTCAAAATATAAATGTAATCAAATTATACGCGAGTTTTAATCCGTAAAAAATTGTTCTATTTCAAATGTAGTCATATATTATTCGTAGCGTTATAATCACTTTAAGTTGCTATAATACGATATATCTTAAAGGTGCTAATTCTATTTATTTGGTATATTAGCGATATTCGTGATCTGCACGTTAATGTTGATCTTGAGTCTCTAATTACAAGTGACGTAGAGATGAGTCTAGCAACCGGTGTGTATGATTGAAGGACACTGAGGATTCAAACATTGACAATATATGAACTGATTATATTATAATATATATTATATAAAATGTATTAAGCTACCCACAATTTGTCTTCTGTTGAATAATTAAACTAATTCAGGTGTTTTATGATATACTGAGTGTTCTTGTTGTTTTCTAATGTCGGATGTCGGAAGTCGGAAAACCTATTTAACAGTAAAATAAAAACTAACTAACAGTACAGTACCGTACGGTAAGGTGCGGTACGGTGCGGTACGGTACAGTATAGAATAGTCAATTTACATGCGATAGAATGGATAATTAAAAAAGTAGCTATAAGAGTATAAGATAATATAAGGTTTTATTAATTTTCTTATAAATTTAAATAAATAAATACTGCAAAACTCGCAGACTGGCAACATTGGCGCTAGTGGTGCGCATAATTTGAGGTAGTTTTGGAACGTGGGAATGGCCACACTGAGAGAGTGGTGGAGTGAGCTGGATTATTCGGAACGATTCATTGGGCGAAAAGAGCGGATAGCGATAAGACGGTTTTAATAAGTGCACTGATGTTTGATAGAATAAAGTTAATAACAAAGAGAAAGAATAAATAAGTTACAGAAATATTTGGTGTGTCATTTCTGAGATACTTAAAAATAAATATAAAGTATACAATATATAAATATATAACGTTAAAAATGAGCATTAAGATAAGCTTTCATGTTTATTTCTTTTTTTACATGTTTTTTATAATAAATTTTTATTACTAAATAAATAACTATCATTAGAGGCTTTTGGTAACTGAAATAGGAAAAAAACTTACCAACCACTATTAACAAAGTTAATAACAAAGTTTTTAGACAGTAGATGGCGTTGAGAATAAATATATTCAATCATTTAAGTTAAGTTTAAACTAATTCAATTATTTAGCACGAGATCGTATTAAACTAAGAAGACGCATATTTTAACTAAGGTTTTACGATTTCACTAAAATTATAAATGGAAATTGTTATTTCAATAAAACTATTTTTCGGATATAACTCGTTTTTATTATTACATTTTTATATTTAACCCGACGTTTCGGATGCTTTGCAGCAAACGTGTTCGCGGTAAGACGAGATGATGGTGGTCAGACACTATCATCTCGTCTTACATAATAATAAACCAATAATAAACGCGAGTTATATCCGAAAAATAGTTTTTTTGAAATGTGTAGTACTCGTGTAAATCTTAGGAAATTGTTGTTTAAAATTGAGCTTTAATATTTTTTTTTGCCACTAGATGGAGTGAATCAAATGGTGCTTATATTTAGAACAAGGTGTTAAGATAGATTATTTTTAAATTATCTGGGTAGTTTTATTGATTTAATCAAATTTTAGTTCGGATATTTGTCCCTAGATGGGGTTGTCAATTTAAAAATCTTATATTTAGATCATGGTGCGCAGATTTAAACATAAAAAAATATATAGGCTTCTTGTGATTTTATGTATTGTATTAGTTTCTTTCTCGTTCGCCTTAGCATTTCATTTGCCTCCAAACTACTCAAAAAAACTCCAAAAATTCTAATAAAGTTTTATTTAAAAACAAACTATTACAGTATGAAACCCAGTCATTGCTAAGTAAAGGACAATAGAAGAATTTTTGTCTGAAACTTTTTGTTGACACAAACCTTAAACCTCTTAAAAACACTATGAATAGAACTACTTATAATACTGCAACCTCGACCTTAACAGAACGGAAATAGTTATATTACATATATTAAATACGTCTAGTATTATAAGAATCTTTCTTGGTTTTATATATTAAAATAATAATAATAATGAAAAATATATTTTTTTATATGTTAAACTATATATGTCTTACCACCATGAAAATTACTCGCAGAGATAGTCCCGCCAAAACATTTTTACATTTTTTTCATAGCTATGGAGTTGGTTTTTCCATTAAGAGCTATAGCAAGATGGAAAACTTTATACCGAATAAACAATCAAAGAAATAGACCAGAAAACAAGTTAATAATAATTTATTTTATTATAAATATAATTAATAATATAATATATTATTCTCATGTATGCTTAAAGTTTTATGTCTCTTGTATTTGCCATGTAGTTAAAAATTATTTGCAAAATTTATGTTCCGAGCGAAAAACAATAAAAAAGTTATAAATCTTGAATTTATTATTTATTATTAATTAATAAAATATTTAATTTAAAATATTACTTTGATACGTTTAGTTTTAAGTTTATCGTTAAATTGAAATTTAAAATATATTTATTACTTTTAACTTTTATGAAACATAAAAAGTTTAGACTTTTTACGTTACTTTTGTCATACAATTGAAAACTCACTCATTCAGTGTTTTAAGTACTACTCAAAAGATAGTATAAATGTATTTTAATTTTTATTGAAAATAATTTACTGGATTTTTTTATACTTTGCGATACTTTCTGGCTAAAGTGAACTTATTAATTCATTATTAATAAATCGCTTTATACGTTTGAATTAACTATTCTTTTACTGACCTTAAAATAGTACGAGTACATTAAAAAGTGAATATTTAATGATTGACTTTTATCTTTATTTAATATTATATAAACAATTAGTATTTCTGTGTATTAAAAATAAAACGCATTCATTCTGACAGAACAATAAATTTAAAAAGAATTAAAGATTTTAATCACATTAATATTCTTATTTTAATATTCTTACTTTTTGTATTATTAATAATTTGAATATATAAAAAAAACTATTATATTACATAATTTATAAAAGCATGACTTATTTAAAACACTGCATTATCATACAAAATGTTAATTGGAACAACATCTAGATAAACTCTCAAAAGATATCCTTAATCAGATTTATTTTCTTATCTATGCCAAGACTAAATTAAGATTAGCTTTTGCCGAAATACTTCAAAAGTCAAGCAATTTGAGTCCATTATAGTATGACAACAAAAAGAAAATTAAATATATATATCAAATGAAAAGCGGGTAGTTAACAACTACTGATGTCGGGCGTCGCTGACGACTCTTTGTTCATGTGTTTTATCTTGATCCATAGTAACAAAATATGAGTTTACACTTTTTATTGTAGGCAAATCTATACTGTTCAACGTTAGAGGCAACACGGCCAGCGAGTATAGTTTCGGTTCCAGCTAACACTCGACACTCTCTCGCTTCTTAATTTACAATGTCACCATTTTATATTCGCTGAATCGCCCGCCATAGGCACAACACGAAGTTGTCTACGCAACAAATGCAGTACTAAATATTGTATTATTTCCTTCGATTACAACTACAATTATCCCATAACACACTAATAATAATTTAAACATTTCTTACTTATAATTTAGTTGGTGAACCCAAAATTTATCTTAGAACAAAACGAAAAAAATTGATGAATATAAACGAACTGTAGGTAAAGTTTAGTACATCTGCTAATACATTAACATACCGAGACGTTTAATAAATATCTTAAGCAAAGAATGTTGGTACGTGACATCACTGATTTAAATAACATGCGACATAACAATGTAAGGTCTGTCTGTATAAATATTTTTTGTTATATATAATTTGAATGACTTATAACAAAAATATTAATATTATTTGCAGTATCTGTTTCTTTGTACATCATAAGGTTATTGCATGTATTTCAATCAAACTTCACACGGTGGCAACTTGTATTCACAAAAGAATATTTCATCCCGGAAAATGTCATTCCAACATGGCTTTATAGTTAATATGAAAAATGCTATTTCGTATTATATTGAAGATAGTAAAATATTGCTTATAAAAAATTTATTTTTATAACTTTTTTTTGTAACATTTATTTATTTATTTTTTCTACTTTGAATCATTATCAGTGATTACTTGTGTACGTCAATCTGTAGAGTCAGGAGCGTATTATATTATTGTACTATGGCCTACATATTGAATTATGGTATAGTATTTTAATAATTTAATATGTAGGTCATACAAAAAACCAATTAGAAAACTATTTAATTTCGTTGACACAATAAAAGTGTAATATATTAAAATTATTATTTTTGGGAATTTAGTATTATTTAGAACAATGTTTTATTCTTATTACTGATATAACATTAAAGTGATAAAAGTTGTTGATTTGATAAATTGTCATAAGCTATTGTTATCATATTAAGTTATTGTATTTACATACTTTATTTAATAATAAAGAAATACCATTAATATATTGTTACAACACCATTTAAGAATTAAGAATCATACTGTAAAATAGTTTATAATTAAATACAGTTTACTATGTTTAAAAGTTATGAATATGATTAAACTTCAGTTGATCACAGCGCTGCTGTCGCTTTTAAAATTTGTTATAAATAGGGCTTAGAGCCATTATTGAGGCATTGTTCGTATTGGAGAGGGAGATGGCAAGTTAAGTTATTTTGTTTATACATTTTGTGTAATATTTTTCTGTTACATCTTTTGTGGGTATTTTAGTACATTAATAATTATTATTAATTAAATTGATATTAATGTTCATATTGTGTTTTTCTAATAAACAATATTCTTCATTTATTAAATATAAATACTAAGTAATCTTTGTTTCGTTTCTTTTCTTTATAATAATTTAGCGACATTTAGTTAGTTGTGCAGAATAGTTTAAATAATCACAGTATTATTTAATATATTTTGTTTTCTTTATTAATAGAGCCCCATTAATCTAACATCAGAAGTGGGATGGAGTCCATTTTATTTAAATCTATAATCTTGTTTAAGGTGGGTATAACTGCCGTACACGAGGTTCTTCGGGTCATCAAAGGCTGTTCCCGGTACTCAACAAAGGCATTACGACGTAGCACTGCCTATCTACATTCCAACGTCGAGTGGTCTAGGCGCTGAATCATGGAGCAGCAACATCGAGGCCCTATCAAAAGAATTTGGCTGAAGCAGCAGTCTAACCTCCACTAAAGTTAGTAAGATCTTTATAGGGTCTATGTTATCATGGTACGTATTATCGGACCCTTTAGGGGGTATTTTATGGGAAAAGTTACGTAATTGATGGATGTATCGGATAAGCTTTAGAAAACAGTTTTCTTTCCTTTAAAATTAGCGGACTCTTACTGTGAATAAAAAAAAAAAAAGAAAAAATGGTTATTGTGTAACGCTACAATTATTATCAGTGAATTACGGTTAATTGAATGTGTGGAAGCATATCTGACAATGTTAGAATGACTTCTGATACTTATAGCAACGTCAAAGCGACATCTGATAACTTTGATCAATTCATATAGTATAATAAAAACAAAAAAAAAAAAAAACTACTACTAGAAAAGTGCGGTCGGTATATACACGGTCCAACGATTTAATTTTTTTTTTTTTATAAAATTAGGGTATATCAAGGCACAATATTTTTTTTTGGTAAAGAAGCGCAGCCTAACGGTTCACAAGTTGAAGGTAGTAAAAGATTTGGAATATTAAAAAAAAAAAATAGCTAAATGTGATAATAAAATTATAATAACTGAAGAGGGTTTTTTTGTTTTTTCTCGAAGAACAGATTTTAAACTATCAAACGTATGTTCTAACGTTATGTTCACGGTTATCAAGTAAACATGTTCATTAAATTACATTAAAAATAATTCTTTGAGGTCCTAATTGTAATTTTGATCCACTATTTGAACTTTCGACAAGGATTGATTATTTAGATAGCGAATTACAATACAAAATTAAAACGTTTCTCTAATATCCCGCAATAATAATAAAAAAAAAAACAATAGGCTATGTACGGACTGAATTAATAATTAGGTTAAAATGGATAACATTATATTTCGTATATTGATTATATTTTATATTTTGTATATTGATTAATTTTGTATTATTAAAAATCTGATTCGCCATGTCATTCCGGATACTAAAAAGAAAAATGTTTGTTTATTCTGATACTCAAAATATTTTAGCACAATTTAAAAAAAAAAAGTGATTTAGATTCTAATCAATATTTCATAAAAAAAATAATTTGTGAAATTATGAAAGTGATCGTCCGATGGCATATTAAAACAACTTTACGAAAAAGTCCATAATGTGGGTTATGATAAAGTTTTAGACAGAATTTATAAAAACAATTGATTTGTTTTCCTGGATTGTCTGCGTTTGTTAAAAAAGTATGTATATATTTTTCATTGTTTATTTTGTAAAAGAAAAAGAGAGCCATACATGTCCAAAACAAGGGATCTTATACCCATTTTATGAAACGGCTATACTCTTTTATACAATGTATTATCATTGCACTGGGCCTTTTCTGATAATGAGTGGAGGTTTTAACATATCCTTTCACTATTTGACGGTTTTAATAGGGTCATACACACATACTGTTACATTAATTGGTACAGTAGATAGTTACATTTTTTAGTTATATGTTGAGTACTGTGTAATGGCGTGTCAGATTGGCCGAACAGTTTCTGGAAGGTTCAGCAATATATTAATACCGCAAATCAAAACTACTTAGTTTTCTCGTTTTCGTTTGTTAATCGGAGTAGAAGCGAACATATCTATTGTTCAATCCCTTTCAATATATTTATTTAAAACACTAACTTAAACTATAATATCGACATGGAAGACGTTGATAAGTTGCCATTTTGCGTTATGTGATATAGTTTACGTATATCAAAACCCCAGACAGAATGAGAAATTAAGGTAAAAGTTTAACATTTTTAAAATTCTTCCCAATGAAGAAGTTATGAAGAGTTTAAGAAAAGTAAGAAATATAGTTATTGCAAAAAAAATAATTAAAAAAATATATGGTTTTGTTTTAAGTGTTTGGTTTTGTGATTAAAGTGAGTGGATAAAAATATTGTTATTGTAAATGAAATGTGAATTTAAGTTCATAAATATATTTTTTTTAATATATGTAAATGATATAAAAATGTTCCAATAAAGTATTGTCTGGTATTACTTGGATATTTTTCAAAGCAGAGTCTGGTATTACTTGTATATTTATAAAAAAAAAAAAAGCTGGTAGACCGTAGCTTGGTGCTGATTTGTCTCATCGTCCAGCCGGTGAATGCTATCAGCATGTCTAGGTTACTGGTTCATTTAGTACATATAAAAAAAGGCTGGTAGACCGTAGCTTGGTGCTGATTTGTCTCATCGTCCAGCCGGTGAATGCTATCAGCATGTCTAGGTTACTGGTTCATTTAGTACATATAAAAAAGGCTGGTAGACCCGTAGCTTGGTGCTGATTTGTCTCATCGTCCAGCCGGTGAATGCTATCAGCATGTCTAGGTTACAGGTCCATAAAGTATGTTATCCGCTGGTCGGCCTTCTATTTGGTACCAATCGGTCTCACTGGCAGCGGGTGAATGTGGTTGGTATGTCTATGTAGTTGGCAAACATACAAAAAAAAAATATATAAAAAAAAAAGTCTAAAAATGTTATGATACACCTATATACTAATTATCCCGGTTTGTATTGAAATCCTTTCACCTAAAGGTTGTCGGACAGAGATTGCTTATAGCAATAAGACCGCCTTTGCATATTGTTCAATTTTTCGTTTGTATCACTTAATATTGTAACTTTTAATTGTTTAATTGTATTGTCTAATATGCTATAAAGTATCCATCTATCTGTATATTTTGAAATAAAAATAAAAAGAATATTGTTATCAGTATATTATGATCAATGTTAATTTTGTGTTATCATGTTTACAATGTTTTAAGTACTTCGAGGACGAAGTACTGTCAGTATGGCCGTATTATATTATTGTACTATGGCCTACATATTGAATTATGGTATAGTATTTTAATAATTTAATATGTAGGTCATACAAAAAACCAATTAGAAAACTATTTAATTTCGTTGACACAATAAAAGTGTAATATATTAAAATTATTATTTTTGGGAATTTAGTATTATTTAGAACAATGTTTTATTCTTATTACTGATATAACATTAAAGTGATAAAAGTTGTTGATTTGATAAATTGTCATAAGCTATTGTTATCATATTAAGTTATTGTATTTACATACTTTATTTAATAATAAAGAAATACCATTAATATATTGTTACAACACCATTTAAGAATTAAGAATCATACTGTAAAATAGTTTATAATTAAATACAGTTTACTATGTTTAAAAGTTATGAATATGATTAAACTTCAGTTGATCACAGCGCTGCTGTCGCTTTTAAAATTTGTTATAAATAGGGCTTAGAGCCATTATTGAGGCATTGTTCGTATTGGAGAGGGAGATGGCAAGTTAAGTTATTTTGTTTATACATTTTGTGTAATATTTTTCTGTTACATCTTTTGTGGGTATTTTAGTACATTAATAATTATTATTAATTAAATTGATATTAATGTTCATATTGTGTTTTTCTAATAAACAATATTCTTCATTTATTAAATATAAATACTAAGTAATCTTTGTTTCGTTTCTTTTCTTTATAATAATTTAGCGACATTTAGTTAGTTGTGCAGAATAGTTTAAATAATCACAGTATTATTTAATATATTTTGTTTTCTTTATTAATAGAGCCCCATTAATCTAACAAGCGCATATTGATTATATACTTATCGAAATAAGCCTTTCTGGATACTCTCCAACTTAAGAGTTAAGGCTACGAGGATTCCAAACGCGCCCTGGTCTGAGAAGCAGAAGAACTTAGCCGGATATTTTTTATCACTGTTTCACAAACATCAAAATATTCACCATTTTTTATGAACAACTAGAAGCATCGAAATCAATTCAATATGAATGCCTAAAAATTTTAATACATAAATATTGTTATTTGGCTTGCAAGACAACCAGCCATTGCAAGTTATTTAAGATTAATGTTGTGATGGTGTAGGAGTAACCCTGACTGCTGATTGGAAGGTCATGTATTCAATTTTCACCTTTTGTCCAATCCATAATTGTAATGCTGTTCCTGAATTCACCAAATAATTCAAGAATTCTTTTTTGATTTTGCAGTAGTGCACAAAATCTATACTTATTATAAAGTCTTATTATTTAACATTTTTAGATATAATTATGAAATAATTTAGTATTATTATATAGTTTGTGGCAATAAATTATTATTTATAATCAGAAATCAGTCATAGTTTAAGGTAAAATTAATATGGCTTATATATAGCTTTAGGTATAATTAATTATTGTGCAAATTAATATTTAGATAAGTATAATTATGCATTATCGATTTATATTTTCAAATAAGAAGTGACAAGGCTATATCTGTATATATAATAAAATATGATAGTTACATGTTAAGTACATGACAGAACTCTTGTCCGTCGATCTGTTTGTTTGTTTAACACAAAATTTGGTGGCTGAAGGCTATTGATAAAATTTGTCATGCTGAGCTTATTCTCTATACTTTTTCTTCTATTATGTCGACTGTTCAATATACTTTTTATATACTTATCACTGGCCTGTTGTTATAGTAAATAGTGGCCCTGCTGCTGTGACAAATGTGGTTTCGACTCCCTCATGGATCAGTTGTTTGTGTTATCTAAACCACAGACCGACAGACTGTTTCAAGTCTGGGTGTACTTTGTGCCCGTTATTTCTTTATTTCTACTCAAAAACAGAGCGAATGTCTCTAAAGCAAAAACTAGTTAAAATACAAGACTAAAGTTGATAGACGTGTTGTTTTGTTTCATTATCTATTTTAACTCAAAGAACTTTATTTAGAAATTCACTAAAAAGTATAATTGATGATGAGTAGTAATAAAAAAAAATATATTGAAAATATAGCAGAATACGAAATTAATACCTGCTTTTTGCATAGATATCTATTTAATTAAGATTTGAAAGAATAGTTATAATAAGTTCTAGATTTTAGTAAAACTATACGTAAAAGATAATTCCGCGCCATATAGTTCTGTAGAGTCCTATCTAGAATCGTATGAACAAGGATATATTACAAAATAAAATATTTATATTCAAATATATATATAATCTCTAAAAAGCTCTAAAAATATATAAAAAGGAGATTAAAAAACGTTAAATATTATATAAAGATTTTGTATATTTAATATTACATAACAATTTTATTGTATTCTGTTTTGTTATTTTATTATTAATTTACGTTTCTCAAATGAAATATTCTGTTTGACATTTGTATACAGCCCACGGATATTCAAATCAGAGTAATGTTTAAATAAAAATGTTTTTATACCAGAGAATTATATAAAATTGTATTTATAAGAAAAATTTTACTAACAGTAAAAAAACCATCCTACTATATATAAAAACTGGAAATATATTGAAATAACTTTGTGTAAAAAAAAATAACATTACATTTTTAAAGATACTTATATTTAGAACAAATTAATTTAGATTATATTTTTTTAAACAAGCTCTTATTAAAATATTTATTAGCTTATAATTTTTTCTTTACTTAGCTTTAAATATCATTTTAGAAGATATTCACAAATACACAGTTAAATAAAATTATTTTACGGATTAACTATTATTCAAGTATACTTCTTTAAATAATAAATTATTCAAATGCATCTGGTTTGTCCGATATCAGTCAAACAAAGAGAATCATCGATACTGGAATCAGAACACATCTGATGTGAAAATTAGGCGTACGTCAAAACCGTCAGAGTTTTAACATGTAACAGATAAACGCAATTTTTATTTAGAATTTAATAAATTAAAGATTCTTTTTTGTTAAAAATGTTTCTAAAATCTTATTAGATATAAAACTATTGCTATTAAAAAACATGTGAAATCATTAGAAAAGGTTGCAATCAATATTACTCCTTTAACACACGCTGAAACCTCAAGATGCTGTAGGTGTATTGCCCATCCCGTCTACCCTTTTTTTTAAATGAGGAAAGAATACTGATATATATCCGCCATTTTTGGGGGACTCGATACGTTATGTGGGGCTTCCGAGTGTAGACATATACCCATTGAAAACCTCACTGTTGTACCCGATAGTACTCAAAAAGGAGGCCCCGGGAGTTCTTACAGAACCTTGAACTCTCTTACACATTTCCAAAGTATGTCCCGTGGAAATTAATCCCCTCGAGACCTTCAAGTGTCACCACCTCAGGTCACGTGACAAACTATTGTCCTGCCCGCGCTCACTTTCTGGACAATTGAAAGCCACTGATTTCGGCCGCAGACAATCTCGATGATTCCTTTATGTTGGGAGAGTTCCAGATTATGGGGCCAGAGCGTATATTCCTGAACTTTACCTAGATGTAGATGATAAACTAACTGAAGCGAGTTAAATGGGCAGAATAGTTTAGTTTCAATAAAACTGAAAGATATAAATGTTATATGAAAACTGTACAACATTCGTATAATGGCAGTTTTATTGTAGTTGTTTTTTGTGGGTTTCTATTGAATTTCAGATATTTGGAAAAGAACACAATGAGAGCATTAAATCTTCATCATCATTATCATCATCAAAATTATTCTAGTAGACCAAATAAAAGTATATGTAGGTATCATGTAAAACCTAACTATATGTTTTTGAAATTTTGTTATAATTGTTCTGTGTTATTATATATAATATTATACTTGTAGTGTTAATATTGCCTTTGAATTGACCTTTGAAATTAATTAATACATAAATTATTTAACGAAATCAAATACTAAACCTGACCTTTCCTAGAGGTATAAAAACTTGGCTCTAACGACTAACAGATTAGAGATAATCCACAAATATTACACGCGAAAGAAGCCGTAGTAGTGGGTTCGATTTCGGCGAATATCAACCTATAAATTATATTAGAATTGATTTACATACATTGAATACCCAAAAAATGTACGAGTATCATACAGTGTTTAAAAATATATTTATTTTATCGTATTTCAGAATTTGTAGATTGAATTTTATATTAATGTATGCATACAGTGAAATTATTGTATTATAAATATTAAAAAAACAGATTTATTACGGGTTCTACATATTTTTTTTATGTATTGGGAACATACTGGAGGGATATTAGTGAAGTTTTAGTATGACCGGCTATATAATATTTTTAGAGACAATGTCACTGGAAATGGTTAGTTACAGACTGAATAAAAATGAAAGGAATAAAAAACATTCACAAGAAAGAGATAAAAATATTTAACAGCTTTTACATTTTTATTCGAATGAGAAAGCAGTAAAACTACAATATACTCTGCAGTAAACATTGTCTATGGTCACAGCTGTTTCATGCTTTTATATTAATAGACTACTTTTATTGTTATTATATTGGATTCAGCATTTTATTCGTTTTGTTTTAATATTACAATCTCTCTACAATCAAAAAGAATGTATACATATTTAAGTCTAAAGTATGTATATTAAAAGAGGTTAAAGCAGGATTGGCTGTAAAATTTTAAACATTCTGATTGGTTGATATTGTGACAGATGACAAATCTAGACAGAGGATAAATAGTTTTTTAATTGTCATTTAAAAGATCAACTAACCAGGATTTGCTGTCATATTTTAAAACATTCTGATTAGTTGATATTGTGATAGATGACAATTTTAGACAGAGAATATATTTTTTTAATTGTCAATAAATATTCTAACTAAAAGCAGGATTTGCTGTCATATTTTGAAACATTCTGATTGGTGGATATTATGATAGATGACATGATTCTAGACAGAAGATTTTTTTTTTATTGTCGAAAATAGACTAAATGCTATTGTTTTTATATAATTATTTGTTTTATATTACATAATATTGAGTTTAAATAATTGTTTGGATATTATCATGTCAATTACTTCTTTAATCGTTGCTATCATCATCATTAATCTCTGTCAGACATTATGGAAATTTGAGCGCAGTGGGCGTACGGTCCTACAAAAACGCAGCCTACAATGTTTTATGCAATAACATTAATTACCATTCATATATATATTTATAAAGACTTTTAAGACATAAAAAAAACAAAACAGAATAAAGAAAAAACAAAATACAATGGTACAATTTAAAAAAATATATATGATTAAGCTTAAATACTATATTAATTAAACTAAAATTATTACATATTTGTATGTCATATTGTTATCAAATAAATAATGGATCATCATTTATAAAAAAAAAAAAAATATCTTTTCTCGCGAAGGTACTTAAAGATTATACATGTTTCAGATTCAATAGAAATGACAATGTAGTAATTTTTGTTATAATTTGAAAATAATTTTTTTTTAATTTATTTTATGGTTTTTATTTATAACGATGACAGACATTTTCAGATTTTTTATTTTAATCTTTTTATTCTTTATTTGTATATCGAAATGGTAAAACTTATAATATTTTTTAAAAATAATAACGTTAAATTCCTTAAGAGATTTTTCATTTGAAAACTGAAAATAGCCGATAAAAATATATCTTTAACAACATAAAATATATTATTTACCTACTTTTAACACAATTTTTATATAAAACAATATAATTTTAGTTATCACGTACACCTTTCGCGACGAATGAAATATGATACTCAACGAACATCTTCGTGACCACAATAAGCAAGATATTGGATTGAAATACATGAGAATGTATTGAATCTACAAACATTTTGATTATTCTGTCAATTCAATCTCCTAGAGGAACATCTGCGGTCATTGTGGAACATGTTTTATGTTACACAATGTATTCATGGGCTGTATTTATGTTGTGTATCCTCGGTTTAACTGTTATTACATGCTAGAATTGCTCTTTGTGGTTATCACTTGAATATAATTTATTATATATATACGTATTATATCTAAAAATACATTGACATATTATCTCTCAATATAGTACAATAAATTTAAATCTAAATAAAAAGATTTGAATCCTTGTCACAAAAAACTTATGATATAAATTTATATTTTAAATTATTAAGGAACTTTGATACTATATTTTTTAAAGTGATTACATAATCATATCATAAAAAATATAACGATATGAAAAGATTTATAAAATATGTGATTGGTGTGTCTGTGTGTGTTATGGCTATTAATATTCTATCAATCATGCGAGAAAACGTGAATAATTCATAATACATTATAATTATAATATAATTATCACGTTTTATCACGATTAGCATTGGATTTACAATAACATGTTTATATAAATAACATGGCTTGTTTATGTTTTTATATGTAGCACACAAATATTTAGTTAAAAAACCATTAATACGGACATGTCTCTACCACTCGAACCTATGACCTCGCTGATACTGTCCTCGTCATTTTACTAACTGAGCTGTCGAGTTTTTATATGCCTTGATGTATTTAGCATTTATATATATTCGTCTACATAGTATAGGTTTAAAAGGGACAATGTTCCAGCGAGATGTGAGTTATTTTCGAGATTTTTTAAAAATTTATTTACAATTTTTAACAAGCATAATTTCGTCTTAGTCAACTTTATTACTTGGTATTTATTAATATTAAATATTATTCGTATTGAATACTATTGTTTTATTAAATATCAAATGAAATAATTATTGATCTTGTTTTCAAGTCAAAGGTTCGTTTGAATGTCTCAGTTTATTCTGCAAATAACAAACAAAGATTTTCAAATTAAACATGCTAAATAACATTTTTAAATCTCAATTCGTTTCAAATATTTTATCAAAGTTCTTCAGTTGTTGATAAATATGATTTACGTTCAGACGAAAATAGATTATTTTCAAATATAAGGTTATCTGTGTCATGACATGGCGTGAGTGCACGGGGTTATCTATGTTTGTTCAACAGACGCACTCACTTTCAATGACACAAAAGACTTCAAGATATTTTGTATCTGTGTACAATGAAAATATCTCGTTCAGTAACATGTTTTTTTAAATATGTGAAAAGAAATCTATTCGTATCTTTGTACAATGAAAATATCTCGTTCATAAACATATTTTTTTAAATATGTAAAAAGAAATCTATTTTTATCTGTGTACAATGAAAATGTTTCAATCAGTAACATATATTTTTTTTTATATGTAAGAAGAACTCTAATTGTATCTGTGTACAATGAAAATGTATCGTTCATTAATTTATATTTTTTTAAATATGTAAAAAGAAATCTATTTGTATCTCTGTACAATGGAAATGTATCGTTTACTAACATATATTTTTTTAAATATGAAAAAAGAAAATATCTCGTTCAGTAACATAAACTTTTTTAAATATATAAGTAGTAATCTATGTTTCTTATATATAACACTTTTATATAACACTTCTTTCGGCCAATAAATTAGTGTTGACCTCTTTTGTAGTAACAGATCTGTGATAAAACTTTTTCGAGCATGTAGAAGAGACTGAAAATAAAATTTCCTTAATTACATACTTTTACATCCACCGCTTTGCTTAACTTGTATCTGTATATTCATTATCATTCCACACATTATGTCATTCCAAAAGCTATGTCAGACTGACGTCATTTCTTGACATTAAAATGATATTCTTTTCAGCCATGACTTGGTTTGATCTTCAATTACATGTAGATATGCCACAGCTGTTAATTATAAGTGAATTGTCTTATCCAATAATGTAACATATATTTTTGTTTACTAAAAATTAATGGAAAATACACACACAGTGTAATACTGTCTTAGAATTACTTTAACTTTCGTTGCCAAAAATTATTACTATTTATATATTATGTTTGTATACATTTTTCGACATGTAAAATGTTTTTATATATAAATTCTATGCTATATATTATAGCTGAAAGAGACACCTTTAAAGAAGTACGCTATTAAATTTTTTTAATTTAAGATTTTTTATAACTGTCTTGCATAAATAAATAAAATAATATTTTAACAAACACTGTAGTACCGTAATCATTTCAAGATTGATGTATTGTGGTACATTAATGTTGTAAAGCGAGAGGTTTAACTTGAACTTTGACATGTAATCATAATTTTATTCCTTTTAGTATATTATTACGAAGCAGGCTATAGTATATTATTTTGAGAGAAGGTTATGTTGGGATTTTATTATTGTTCTATAATTTTTAAGGATTATACAAAAACATATTATTTGTTAACAAAAAATAATATTGCAATTTTTTGTATCTTTTCACAAATATGGTTGGTATGTTTAAGAATGTTTATATATAATTAGACAATAACTTCGTTAATGTTTTTTCAACTAGACAATAACTTCGTTAGTGTTTTTTCAATATTATATTGTATAGTCTTAACTGCAAAGTTAGTAAAACTAGCTAGTATTTTCGAAAGAAGTCAAATATCCCTTGTCCAGATAATGGTGTTTTTATATACATAGAACGCTTCTCAGGTATTAAGACACCCTGTCATGTATCGTTGAACACTATAACTCAAATGAGAGGACCATGGAACGGTATCCCATAGGTCGCAAGTTCGATGTATGTTCGTATCGATAAAATTTTTATTTTAAACTTATTTAAAATGTTTGCATTATATTCAATAAATATATATACAAACAAAAACATATTTTAATATACGATATTAAAATTGTAAAATTTTAAGTAAATAGTGTAAATACATAAAACATAATATTTACATATTTTATGAATATTGAATTCAAACAGAGGGTGTTGGGTCATGATGGGTCATTTAAATAGAATTAAATTACAACAGTATTTATTGTTTATATAACAAAAGGAATTATTTTGTTTTAGATCCTTTGATGACGGGTACGTGTGGGCGGGTCATACGTAAATTGAAAAATAACAAAGAAAGTGTCTAAAATTAATTTGGGCTATGTAATTATTTATTAAAGCTAATAGGAATAAAATAATATGAGACTACTATATATGTATATAAGTACATATAATACTACATAAGTATACTATATGAGTATATTGCCTAGTAGAACCTTTTTTGCGTTGAAAAATTTCTTTATGGAAACGCCGATCAAGGATGTGATGACCGGGAGATTATGTGACACTGCCGGCAGCATAGAGGATGCTACCGGTTTTACTACTACCCACCAAAAAACCCACGGTTACTCTCATCGCTTTGGTGGACGCCACGGGATTGCGTTAGCATCCACCGTGACGCCCCAGCGGAACTCCCCAAATGAGGGTGCCCAGAGCACTTCATAGAAAATCGACATGAAGTAGCGTTTGGTTCGGATAGTGGGAGACCTTGATGCCCAAGCCACTTCTGCTTCTATGATTAATCTGGGTCTAAATTACCTCTATCTTTCTCTTATTGTTTAGACGTTGCAATTAATTTATCACTTTTCGTTTCTCCGCATGTCTATGGTTGAAGGTTCACAACGTAACCAGTCTGATCTTTTGCTTGATAATTCTTTAAATTAGGTCTGGAAAAGAAGTAAGCCTGCCATTCTGTTTGTCACTGTGAGGAATTTGGTTGTAATAGCTACTTTATGCTGAACTCTAGAGAAGAAACTATGTTTTTACATTCGACAATGGTTTGTGGATACAGACGAAAATAGAAAGTAATAGTCAAGATGGCTATGTAGTACTAATCATTGGTATAGACACCACCATTTATGTCAGTATACACTTATGTCAGTAGACATATATGGCGGACATAAATGGCCGCGTGAGGAGTACACTAAATCGCTATCGTTAAGATTAAATTGAATATTCAATAATTCAATAATGACCTAAAAATTGGTACAGCAATTGTGTTCAACACGCTGTTATAGTAAGATCACAACTAATTATTCAAGTAGGTTAGCTGTGTTGTTCTCGTCTGCTGGGAGTAGAATGATGTTTATGCTTCAGTTGCCAAAAATTACTGGCGTAAGTGCTAAGTCTTATGGCTGTATAAGCGTTGGTTGTGGCTTACGTTTAATAATATTGTTCAAAGAACTTGCCAAGATCAAATAAGTTCAAAAGCATTCAATATTCAATTATTTTTCAAATAATAGTACCTAATTATTATGCATTTGAATTGCCTTTGAAATTTGAAATTAAATTAAAAAAATACTTATAACTTTATAATTTTATTAATATATATTTTTAATAAACAAATAACAATAACAAGATCTCTTAGTCATATAAGTAATGAACAAACACATGTGTCAATGGAATCTTAAACGATGTAATGAAATATGAAAGGTATAAGTATAGTCATAAAGTTTGTTTTCAATTTATATTTTAAAAACATGTGGTTTTAGTTGATGACGTAGTTCATTCACTCATCTGTTCAATCAGTTCACACAATTAATCATAGATATATATATATATATATTAAAAATATACTAAGAATATTATTATTAATATTGTTTTGTATGTATTATGAGATTTTTTGTTTTATAATTAATTATTTTATTAACTAAGAATACTTTATTACACATAATAATCCTATATTCACGTTCAAATGATCGGAATTTCTTAGATCATTTTGAGGAGAACTAATTGCGGTGTGAACTGATTCACGCCGCGTTTTCGCCATTCCTCAAACTCATGAATAAGGGCCCCAACAGGTTCGAAATTAGTTCGTCAGAATCCGATAGCATTTAGAACAGCAAGGATCATGTAAGTTTAAATAAATAGCATTAGCGAACATATTTTTAGACATATTTAGATGAATGGATGAACAAATCAATTACCATATATATATATCTTTAATAGAGTTTTATTAGATTTTCAAGACTACATACTTAAAATAAAACTATTTTTAACGGATTTAACTCGCGTATAATTTGGTTATATTTTAATTTTAACCCGACGTTTCAAATGCTTTGCAGAAATCGTGTTCACGGGAAGACGAGATGAAAGTGTCTGTCAGTAAGTCAGTTAACGTCAGTCAGTTAACAGTTATGTCTTTATTACTATAAAATCACTTAAAAACCGTTTATAGTTTTGAATTCATAATATTCCCAGAGAGCTCACAAAATTGGTCAAGTGCGCTTTGAAAATCCGAATACAGATGAGGTGACCTAAAAACAGACGGCGTTAGAACAATAGTTGCGTTATTGTGATTTTATTTGAGCTTCAAATTATTGGGTCAATGACATTGTTAAATTTTCAAACAATTTTGAATACGATAGGTAAAAAGGATGGGAACCAAATATGGGGAACCCCACCACGCTGATTATTTGCAATCAGACTCTATACATAGAATTTCTGAGATATCTAGGTTTTCCTCTTCCAACATAGACAGACATACTTAAGTCTTGAATTGAGGATAAATATTTTTTCTGGATCATCAATTAAAATTCAATTTCTTTTTATTCATGTAAAATTTTAAAGGTATACATTTAGAAATGGCTCAAAAACCTCTTTGGGTTTATCTGGACAAGTTTTCGTTCACAAACATGGTGCTACTTATATAAACAAATATATATATATATATATATATATATATATAATCCAATAATTACATACTACATATATTTGTTGAATAAAGTAGATTTATTTAATTCATTAGAACTTATCCATACTATTAAGAGTAACCTTCAACTCCTCCTAGATATGTAATAGTATATATTATCAAAAGATGTTTCTTTTTTGTCCAACAATTAAACTGGTTCCAGTATGAAACAAGATCACAATATAAATTCAAAACAAAACTTAGTTAAAAATATTCAGTCAGTGTACTTCCATTTCTAAATATATTTCATATTAACCTGCTTTTATAGTATATTTTGAATGGATAATTTATAATAATCGCTTTAGAGCACTTCACAATAAAAGGGAGCTTTGCTTTGAAATGTTGCTTCTAAATCCTAGCAAATATTCGATTTAATTTAAAAGAATATACTCCTCTTTGTTCAGTTTTGTATGTCTCTTTGTTGAGACATTTTCAGCGACATTACAGCGATCATAAGATTTATGGAATTAAACAAAAATTATTGAAATACGGAAATTTTTCCTTTGTTTTAGTTTCAAAAATAAAATTGAAAAATAATATCATATTATCCAAGGAACTTTACTATTTAACATAAAATAATATTTAAAAAATACGGAAACTACAAAATAATTTTATTTATTTTTATTTATCTCTGTCAGTATATTATAATTGATACAAAATTGTGTATATATTAAGGTAATTTAGTTGTTTTTAGATAACAAGAGAATTAAACACCGGTGTTGATTACATTATAATGACTTCATTTCTATTATCGTTTTATTCATTTTTAATGTTGAATTTGTTCCAGTGTTTTCGATTAATGGACTTAAATATTAAATATTTTCTAAATATTAAATAAAACGCACTCGTATATATCATCATTGTTATTGTTTTCAAGTCGTTGTATTAATATACATTTAAATATAGGGTGAATATTTATTTAATAGTAAATTTAAAATGGCTCCGTTGACAGTTATGTTACTAAATGTCAAAGGTCGTAGGTTCATAGCCAGCGAACAATTTCATTCTTTTTATATTGTAGCTAACATTAATAATAAAAACATTTTATATAAAAAAATAATTTATCTAAAATTTGTTCTTGTTTTTTATAAACTTATTTGTAGATTTTGTTTTTTAAGTTACAAAAGTCTTATATTTGAAGAAACTTATCGCAAAGTTTCATAGTTCTGTAAGGCTGTTGAAACCGCAATGAAAATTAAAACTCAACAGAATATTTATGCTAAAAAGTAGATATTTTAATTTTTAATAAAAGTAATAAACTCTGCGGTTTTGGTATTTATTTTTCAATATTTTTCCGCTATTCTTGTTGTTTTCCTTAATTAAAAAAAAATGTATTTGTCTAATGTAAAATTCATTATTTATAACTTTTTAGTATAACAGTTTAATAAAAATATATATATAACACTTTAAAGTTATAACGGCACAGATTAAAAACATTTACATAGATTTTTGTAACGTAACTCACCTGTCAACATTTCCCGCCATTTCTGCACATTCGTTTTTCACACAACTCATAACTTTCTTACACTAAAATCACAATAAATCACTTATAATATAGAAGGCATTAACAGCACCTTTGATATAAAAACTTTTTGGTCACAATTTATTTTTTTTAATTGTTTATATATTTCAAAAGTATTTTCTATACGTATTGTAAATAAAGCGTGTTAAATAAGGTTGTATGTCAGTTATGGTCAAGACACCATGCTGTTGTGTTGACGACTGCCGCGCGCCGCTCGCACGAGCTTACAGAGCATGCAGTGGCACAGACGCGCCGGTCGGGTTTACTTTTCATTTTCAATTCATTTATAGTTTTTATAATATATTTATATTTTTTAATCTATGATTTTGTTAAGAACTTTAATATCTACACTAATATTTTATTATTTTTTTTTATTATCATATTTTTGTTTTATAATAATGAAATATGACATATTAAAATATAAGTCAGAGAATACAAATGTCATCTCTACAATATTATTATCTACTCTATGAATAACCAGTTGCGTGTCCGGAATTTTTTACAGTCTTATCTTATTACAACGAGATAGAGTTCAATTTGGTATAACATCTCAGGAATGTAAGCGGAAGAGAGCTTTTGAGGAAGCTTGTTTATAACCTGTTATTCCTGTTATGTGATATGATTACGAAAATCAGTATTGAATCAAAATAATTATATATGTTTAATGAGATTTATTACATCCCAGGGCCCTTTTTCGTTTTGACCAGATTGACATGTAACGTACCGCGTTATGGAAAGTCCGTGGAATCGTATGTTCTATGCCATTATCAAAGTTTGAAACGCATTATCTTGCGTTATGTGAGTCAAAACTAGTCCAGAGATAACTTACTGTTTTGCCATACAGAATACGATTTTTCAATTCCACATCATTGTGCGTTTATGAACCGCATTTAAGTTTAGACCGCGTTGTGACGTCACTCGTTTTTTGCAAAAAATCTCATAATGTCATAGCGAATAAAGTCATCTTAAATATAGTTGTACTTTTTTAATGCAGTCCATATCCAAGTAATCTGAGTAATTATATGATTACAGGTTTACATACACTCTAATATGTCTTCTTACAATGATTATTGTAAAATATGTAAATCATGAAGATAAATATATGATAAATTTATATAACTTTTATAAGAAACAGAATATTACAAACTTGTTTATATTATGCTAAATTAATATATGTACGTGTTTATGACATGTCAAGTCATGTAAGCAAGATTTTGTTAGTTAACTTAATTATTCAAAATATTCAACTCAATAATACAGGAAAAAATAAATAAAACAGGATTTTTTCTTAATAATACAGGTAAAAGTATTTTTAAGATATTTAAAAATTCCAAGAATTTGAAATTCCAAAACCAAAAATTTAAAATCAAAAATAAAATATCACAAAAAAAAGAATTTCAAAAAATCATATAATATATAAAATATGATTTTTCAACGTTTAAGAAAGTGTGTATAAAACATTTGTTTCATTTTATATAGTTATCCATAATAACATACATTTATACGAGTACATACATTTGCACAAATATTTTTAATCTATACCGTAATTACATACATTCATATGAGTACATACATTTGTCTCTATAGTCTTACTATAGAGTGAGACAAATCTTTTATACATATTTTTTATAATATTTTCCTAAATAAGTGTATATAAAACAACAAAGTATTATTACACCAATTTATCAATTAATAAAAAGAAATTAAAAAGTGTAAAATAACGTGACACGAAAATTTCAAAACTGTTGTATACTACTGCATGTTTTAATTAACTTGTAGCAATAACTTTCAAAATATCTCTTGGTATTCGTGTTTTAATTATTGTTTTAGTAACATTTGTAAATATTCAAAGATAAGAATAATTATTATACAAAATATACAAAGTTCACATAATTTATGTTGTCATGTTGGCAAAACTATTTCCAAACAAAAACCTAGACTGAATTGAATTTCTGCATTGGCAAAATAAATCTTTAGTACAATTTATTATGTTGGTACGATATAAATTATAAAAATAAATAAGCAACATTAGCTCGTATGTTTTCATATGTCAAATTTTGTCTGCTCCCACCCTGACTTATTAATGTACCACCTACAGGTTTGAATCTATTCTAATTATAGCCCAAATAATTTTAGGGGTTATTTCGATGAAAAAGAGACTCAAATAATTTTTTTAATTGTTCTTAATGTTCTAAAGATAGCCTCTGCTGTCGTACGTGTGCGTATGTGTGAGTGTATGTATGTATGTGTGACAGTCAGTGATCTATACCAATCTCATACTTCATTTAAATATCATCTTATTTTGGTAAAGTTTATTCAGTATTTCATATATAGTATATTCTAAACAATGTTATACTACCGTCACTATACTGCTGATCTATGGTATGGAACTTAGTAGGGTTACAATAACACCATTCTCTTATTCATGAACTATACTGATATGTTTAGTATTTATTGATAGAATGCATTATAAGAAACTGACTTTAAAGCACACAATTATGTCTTATCGATTATAAAAATGATAATTACGAAATCTAATCACTACGATCGACATTTTCAATATAGCGCCATCTGTTATTGCATTTTTAAATCTTAAACTCATAAGGAATAAAAAATAGTAATGTCAATAAAATATTATATTACCACGCAATATGCCAGCTTGATGCCGACTTGTCTAAATATACATTTTTAAAACTTTGACCATGAATACTGTTTACTAAAATAACATTGCATTAAAATGCAAATATTAAATATTTTGAATATTTATGAAAGGAATGTTTTTGTTACAACAGCATATTAAATGATGGACTTTGTGTATTTTGTATGAGATTTTTATTATTTCACCGCAAATCGAGGGTTGAAAAGATAAATTTCAGCAGTATTTTGTATATTTGTAAATGGCGTTAAAAGGCGAAACAGTATTTCATAAAATTTCAGAGTACCCTCCGAGTTCATTATTACTTTAAAAACTGCAACACTGACAAGAAACTAAATGAATCTTACTTGTTATGAAGGCTTCAGGTCTAATTTGTTACCAAGACTACTATATTATAATATAATAAATATATATAGGTAATTCATAATCTATTACACCTCTTTTAAAAAAGTTTTGCATATATATGTATTTTTTTGGTTACTTATTTTTTATGAATCTGCTAAGGTTATGTGTTTTAATGATATTATATAATTGGAAATTCTTTTTAACGATTGTTCCAAAGAATATTCAAAGATCAATGGCCCCTTATATAAGAACACCACACCACCAATAGATTTATCGTAATAATTTGTTATTGCTAAATGAATATAATTGTAATATAGTTTTAAAGATATTTCTTATATTTAAGAACATACTGTATATCCACTTCTTTTATATTATGTATTAAATTAGTTACTAATTGATTCAAAGTGTATAAGTTATTCTGGTGTGAGGATCAATAGTTCTACTTAACTTATATTAACCTACAAACGTCAAAATATTTGACAACATGGCGTCTTTGAGTCACACGACATTTATCAGTACATAGGTTTGTATTAAATATTAGAATAGATGTATATTTTGGATATTATAGCATATTTTTTATAGCACATTTTCTCTTATTTACAAAATTAAATGAATATTTTATCTTGTAAATTATTATAATTATATTAACTTCATGCAAATAGCAGGCAGGTTTTTAATAGATTATTTTCAAATGTATCAATGTTAGCGTAAGAATAGCCCTATCTATTCGACAAGCGTTAATACCACTTGTCTACGTCCAGTTTTTAGATAAGCCATAATAATAAAAATCTGATATTTTAAGGTAATAAATATATCTGTAACTTTATTATCTAATATAGAACGAATTATATCACGAATATTATATTAATTCGTAGAGTAAATGCGTTTGTGATTATGAATGTACGATCTGTATGTGAATGAATAGGTACATAAGTGGGGAAATAATATTAATACGAATAAAAAATATTCTGGTATTTTATGTGAGTTATTAATGTGAGATATATCATTAAATATAATTCAAAGAGACTTCATTATTCAATTGATGGCTTATATATTAAATTAAATAAATTATTATATTTATAATCCGCAGGCCATAATAAACCTTGGCACACACCTTGGCGGAGTGCGCCGCCTGGGACCACCAGCGCACTGAACTGGTGGGCGTGATTGGCAGGGACCTCTCTCGCTCTCGCGCGATGGTCAGCAACGAGAGGTGCTGGGTCGCAATGACCTCCTTCTGCGAGCAAGTCATCGCCGCAAAGGAGGTCTCGGAGCGGGACAGGGAGTTTGCCTCGTCCGCTGACCCGCTCCGTAGGGGGAGACTGGGTAGAAGGAGGCGGGAATACGCCCGTCGCTTCCTTCCCCATTTGTAGACCTGGTGAGGGGGGAGGGTGACCCCCCTTACCTAACATAGGCCTACGATGAGAGGGTGCTCTACGTTGCTCGGGGCACCCTCATTTGGGGGGTCTCGCCAGGGCGTCACGGTGTGTGCTAACGCGATCCCGTGACGTCCCATTACGGCGCAGAGGGCAACCGTTGGTTTTTTAGTGGGTAGCCTTAAAAATGGCAGCATCCTCTATGCTGCCGGGTAGTCCCACATCACCCCCCGGCCGTCACCCCCATGGGCCGACGGGGTACCCGTAACGGGTTTTTACAAAGGGAAAAAAAAAAAAAAAAAAAAAAAAAAAAGGCCATAATAAACTAATCAAGAAATATGAAAGTAAATAATCTAACTTTCAAAACAAAATTGAGTTCGACTTAATTATAAAAGTTAAAAAGATTTTCGAATAAAAAATATGAAGTTAAGGAATTTTCAAAGAGACGTGATTTTAAACTAACAGAATTGATGAACTATTTTCAAAGACTTAATTAAGAGTATTTAAGATATTATATATATTATGTCTTCGGTTGTTAAATTGTTATCTTCTGTATTGTAATAAATGTTTTACTGTAAATAGTTGACGGTCTACTGACATTACTGTCATAGATATTATGAAGGAAGATGCTCACACAATATAAGTATATAATAATAACCTTTTATGACACCAACTTCCTACATTCTACTTGCATTCTTCATTCTTAAAGGTTGGAAGAAATAGCTTTAAAGCGATAAGACCAAGTGGATTTTAAATAGATATTTGTTCGGTTAATATTTTGTATTATTGTTATGTTTGTTTTTAATTATATATTTTAGGTGGTAAAAAATAAATGATATTTTATGAATAATAATAATAATGACTTAAAAAATATATGACGTCAACACTATAACATGAAGAGGGTATATTACCTTTACTAATATATCTTCCGTTTGACCTCTCACAAAGCATTATTTATTAAAGAAAAAAGTATATTAACACAACTCTGCACGCACGCTCGCAGGCCTGTATTTTAATCATTGAGACCTTTTCCGTTAATATTAAAAAGTTAATGCTACTTTGATATTCACAATTTACTTTATTTTTAATTTACCCATTTAAAGAAGATTTTATTTCTTTTTAATTTATAATCCTTATGTTTTAGCCAAAATACATAAAACAATATTGAAATACTCACTTAAACCCTTCTCATACTATATACTGGTAAAAATCATACAAAAATACGTTGGGTAGTTTTTGCGTTTATCGCGTTCGTATAAACAGACAGATACAGCTGGGGAATTAATTTTCTAATATGTATATACGGCCTATTAAAGTTAAAACCTAGGCTATAATATACTGGATATACTCTTAAGGTCTCTATAGCAAAATAGATCAGAGTAATAACAATAAATGTGTTAGTATCACCAACCTTCATAGTTAATTCATTTAATAGAACAATGATACACATAAAGAAGACAGAAGCTGAAACCGGGGTTTTTGAGAACCTTTGCGAGTATATAATAACTACTCCTCTTCCAAGCACTTTTAGCACCAAACATATTTTAATTATTGCAAAATTATTTACATTTATTACTAAAAATTTAGATATAAATATAATTTAGTTTAATATTTATAATTAAATAAATCAATTATTAATAAGCGGTCCAGATCAAACTAACGGTCAAAGACAAAAAAAAATTGTTTTGTTTTTTGTTTTAAATGTAGGTTATTAAAGCAAATGAAGACAGGAGTGTCACAAAAATTACTCTAACGCCCGTGGGTAGAGCACCGGAACACAATAAAAGATACAGTGACGTATGTACGTTGAAATGAAGTAGACTTGGCATTAGAGCCGACACCTGACACTTGTGTAGAACGAGATATATAAAGTGTATCAATTTTGCTTTATCAAAATGTAAATGAAAGTAGTTTATATAATGACAATTTTCATTGAAATGCAAAGTCAAAACAAACCAAAGTAAAATATTGTTTATTTCACATAGACATTGATTGCACTTATAAAACTATAGAAATTATGAGTTAAGTTAAATTAGAAATAAAGTGAACTCTTATATTTTTATATTATTAAAATATGGCTTCTTAATAGCTCTTGAATTTTGATCTATGTTTATCATTAAGCAGTAGATATAAAATCTTCTCTCCCTTCTTTTAAAAATTTGTCAATTTCAAACTTACGAATCCTGCCAGTATCAGTTTAATTCTAGTCAGTCACGAAAGTTACACTTAAAATTTTGATCGGTATTGTCTTGTTTCACGTTCACGTTCATTCACGTTCACGTTAATTCACGTTCATAAAACAACCCAAAATGTTAAATCATTTTTATTGTTAGAATATTAACAACATTAATTTATAGTTTAGGTATATTATACAAATAATTGAAACTTATACAAATAAAAAATGAAAAATATATTTGATCGTAGTCATAGTCGATGGTTCTCTTACAAGTTTATGTAATTTTAACTTTTTAAAATAGTTGGTTTTTATTTTGTTATATTAAAATTATATTTCATGTTGATTGTAAGATTGTTTTATTATATAGTAGAAACATTTTTTCAAATATACAATAATTATTTTTAAGTTTCAGTTGAAAATATATTTTAAAACTTTTAACGAGATACTTATTGTATGAGTGCAAATACACTTTTATTATCAATTATGAAGTTGGTTTCGTAATTCGCTGAAACCGCAAGGGACGATACTAACATATGAAATTCAATTTGTAGCGGACTCGGATTAAACGTTTAACAAGAATTTATGTTCCGCCGTGATTTATACTGCGTTCAAGTGGAAATAATTGTATATACTTTCGTTAATATATACTGAACTAGGGACTTGTATGTTATAAATAATTTAAATAACCTACGAAGATCTTATTTGCTATGAGTGTAATTTACAAAACCTTTGATTTTAATAAAGTTTTTATTTATAGTTTAAAGAACGTCATATATTTTATAATCTTACGTTATATACTAATTATAGGTAACATCTGCGGTATATGTATTATAAAAACGAGTCTGGTTCTGAAGCTTGGAAATGTTTAGAAGTTGTGTTTGATGATTAATTGTTTATACAATAGAGAGGAAGATTTAACGAACATATGATATTAAATCTTTTACATATTAGAGCATACTTGTATTCAATGAAGTGCACTTCATGTACAGGATGATTTGAGCGAAGTAATAGCCACTTACTGTATTATCCTAGTAAAGTAGCTTTCATAGCCACATTTCGTGGAGTGAGTTTAGAAGCCGTATTCTAAGCCTCTGTCTCTCCTCTCAATCCTCGCTAACTGTATTCTATACGTATCTTGCATATTCTGCAATCATGGGTACTTACCCATGATTGCAGAATTGAGGGGGATACTCTTCAGTTTATTCAGTGTTTGTTTCTGCTATACTAATTTAATATATTAATGAAACATTTTTGTCAATAATTTTAATATAATCTACTAACTTACTCACCATCTTTAGTTTTCGAAAATATAATATTGTTTATCGTTATTTTATTGAAAAAAAATATAAACAAAAAAACGTGCTGAAAATTTAAATTACTTTTTGAAAAGCATTATCATAATATCAAAAGAGGACCGTAAAAATAAAAGAAAATAGCTTCTTAGTAAGCAAGCAATTATTTTCTTTTTAGTTCAGTTTCAATTACTTTGAAAGTATTCACCGAGAAATATTTATTTGAATACTTTTTACATCTAGAAATAAAATCTCAAATGCGTCGAGAATGCTTAGAATGAACTCGGTATCCAACGGCTATACTATCTCTTACTACTCTTTATATTTTGCAGAACAACCTTTAAATTGTAAAAATATTGATACATTAATAACTCCTTCATATGAAATAAAATATTGCATGTATATTCCCTTGCAAAAATTATAGTACAGTTTAGTACATTAAATTTCATATATTATTTATATTAATTTTAAAAAAATCGAGAAAAATATTATTTTTTTCTTATTCAGAAGCTCAAAGTTCTCTAATGTATCATAGTTACATTAAAAAGTACAAACGCCAAAACACATTATCTTCCTTTAGTTCCAAGCTGCGCAGTTTCTAATTCCGTTAAAGTTTAACGTTAAATAATATATACGTTCCCTTTTACGTATCTTATTTCTATAGTATAATATATTAAGATATAAATCAAAAGCTTTGTTTTCTAATTGATATTCACTATAAAGTATTGTTACAATAGTAATCTCAATTGCAACAATATTACTATTTTATACATTTGGATGCGAATAAAAAGTAACTATATATTTTAAATCAAGTAAATAATGCGAAACAAAAATAGTAACAACGAAGCCTAGGTTTAATTTTATTACTTTATGGGTCGAAGAATAAAAAAACCGTTTTCTTAAACTACTTACGATTGAGGGCTTTTGCTTAATATTACAAAGAGAGCTCTGAAGCTGTGAAGGCTTTTAAAGAAATAACGCGTACTTTTATTATTTTAAGATAATGGCTACACAGCACACAGCTCCATGCTACGAGCAATGTTTAATTTCCTTTTATCTACAATACATGTATTACTTAAGAAAATGTTAACTTTTCTTATATGTTATTTCAGTTACTTTTATTAATGAGCCGTTTATAATTACTTACCTTTTGTGTTGAATCTGATATCAAGTTTACCTTTAAGAAATTTGACAGGAAAAAAGACGGGAAAGTAATTGATTAAGTTTCCATATTTTGAAAATAAAAAGTAAGCTATTTTATTATATATAAAACTTATTTTAATTACATTTAAAGATATTGTCTCCACACAGAATAGTAAAGTTTTATATTAACTAAATTATAATTCAAACTTAAAAATGCAAAAAAATTATTCACACTAATGACAACTAGAAACCTTAACACAGGATATAAAACTTTTTTACATAATATAGGCTTAATGTACAGTCAGGGTCCAATGTAATCTAAAATGGTCGTAAATAATAGTATACATTATCCTACCCTCACTGAATAAAGCTTTGTTTGAAATATTATAGCGGCGTCATAAGTGCTCTCGATTTGCTTCACAATGTGTTTGATAAGTATATTCTCTGAGTTCTCGTTACTATGAGTATCGGTTACTCCAACGAACATCGCTTCTATCTTGCACTTTGTACGTTTAAACAACTCCTCGAACATCATAACATACAAATGGTTCGATTTTCACATACACGTAGTAACGAACTGTTACTATTGTAGCTGAAAATATTTTCTGATATGACAATAATTAAAAATAATATTGTTAATACAATTATGTGTAAGATTAAAAATTTCTGAACATTTTCTCAACTAAACTGTATGCTTATTATTTTCAATCTTGTACTAAATCAGTCTAAGAAATATATATATAAGTTACAAATGTTTCTTAGCCATCATTTAACTTATCTTCTTTTAACTATCTGAGCACAGCGTTTTCATACATAAATATATTTTTTGTTGTGTTAATACTAAAATGAATAACAAAGCGTAAAAATTCTTAATCCAAAACCTTGCATACCAGTACAAGATATATTTAGACTTAAAAAGCACTTACAACTCTATAACTCAATGATTCCGTATTCTTGATCAAAGTAGATAGTTTGTATGCTAAGAGCTTGTGAGAGACATGAGGAGTGAGATTCAATTAATGATGATACGCTTTGTTTGTGCAACCGTCTTAATAACTTTAGAGTGTTATAAATGTTTTTACACTCATAATATTTTTATAAACTTGTACGTGTTAAATCATATTAGTCCTCGGATGAATCCTTAGTCTTACGATAGATTTCTGTGACATTCGGTTTTCGAAGATTATTTGACTATTTTAAAACGACTTGTAATTATGTCCTGCAGGCGATAAAATCCTCAATACAAAGTAGGTACATACAGTTCAATTTTGTCATCGCATTAGCTTTTATGGGTTTTATTTATTCATATGGATTAATAACTATTATCCTTAAAAGGTAAAAACCTTTAAAATAATAAATAATTAATAAGTAAAAAATATAATCATAATCTATTTTCTAGTAGTTTTGTCGATAATTTTTAATATTAATTGATAATTAGTGCGTATTAAAAAGCTTTGATAACAACTTCAAATAAAACTGTCACTTTTTGAAAGTAAGAACAAATTCAAAGTTCAAAAAAATTCAAAAATAATTTTGGCACGGCATGGCCTAACCCATAATCTCGTCAATCAAACGGTTTTATCCTCAGGTTATTATTGGTTTACTGTCAAATTCTATATTCAATTTAAAAATAAAAGATGGGTAATATTTTTTGTGAATGTCGTATTGAAGGATGTAAATATAAAATACTATTTACAATAACTATTACAAAAATGTAGTTCCTATGTTTTAAATAATAACATCATCTAGAAAACTCGAATGGTGTTCTTGAAGTTTAGTAGTTTCAGGGCGCTACGTGAAAGAATTCTCAATTCATTACAACGTTTTGAAAGTAATATTGTGTAATCTTTTTTGGTGAGTTATTTTTTAAGAAATAAATAAAAAAAAATCTCGTTTTAAGTTTTAATGATCATTTGAATGATCTGAATGACGAATGAATCGTAACATAGTATTCAATAACAGTTCAACGACTGTTCCAAAGAAACTATTGAAGAGATCAATCAAAAAAGACATATCTTAATAATTTGTTAATATTATATTAAATATAATCATAACATAATTATAAGATTACTTTTATTTAACGACATATTATATATTCACCACTTTTATATTATCCACTAAATTAGTTACAAATTGATTCAAAGTGTATAAGTTATTCTGGTGTGAGGATCAATGGTTCTACTAAACTTATATTAACCTACAAACGTCAAAATATTTGCCAAAATGGCGCCTTTGAAGTGAACAACATTTATCAGTACATAGGTTTGTATTAAATATTAGAATAGATGTATATTTTGATATTATAGCATATCGGTAATAAATTTAATATTTGCTCTTTATTCACAAAATTAAATGCATATTTTATCTGTACCAATTATTTATTTTTATTAGAAAGTTTTTTAAATAATTATAATTTTATATGAGTTTAATATGTTAAAAAATACACCACCATAATTATTATTAGTTGCGTTAAGATGACTTACTAACTCGTTCTTTATGTTCTATAAAAAGTCACAAGTCTATATTCAAAGGGCAGGCCGGTTCATTATAGATTATTTTTAAATGTATTAGCGAAAGAATAGCCCCATGTCATGGTATATCCTTACATTAATAAGAATATTCAACTAGCGCCAGCATTTGTCTAAGTCCACTTCTTAGATAACAGCTATTTTAAATGAATAAAAACCTGATATTTTAAAGTAATGAATATACTGTAATATTGTTATCTAATATAGAACGAATATATGATAGGTACTTACTGGTATTATATTCATTCGGAGAATTCTTCAAGTTGAGTAAACGCGTCTGTAATTAGGAATGTTCGTATTTGTGTGTGTGAGTGTGGGTGTATAAATAAATACTAAAATGGGGAGTTAAATAATATTAATACGAATAAAAAATATTCTTGTATGTTGTGTGAGTTATTAATTGAGATATATTATTAAATATAATTCAAACAGGCTTTATAATTTATTTTATATTACATTAAATAAATTATTATATTTATTATCCGCAGGTTATTTTAAACTAATCAAGAAATATAAAAGTAAACAATCTAAACTTTCAAAAGAAAAATAAGTTCGACTTAATTATAAAAGTTAAAATTGTTTCAAATAAAAAATATGAAGTTGAGGAATTTACAAAGAGACGTGATTTGAAACCAACAGAATTCATGAACTATTTTCAAATGATTTAAACACTTAATTAACAGTTTTTAAAATATTATTCCTTCGGTTGTTCTTACAATGTTATCACATTAAATTGTTATCTTCTGTACACCTAATTCTTACACGGTGTTCTTACCCGGTTTTGATATGACACGGTTTGAAAATAAAATATTTTAATATTTTTTTACACGATTTTATTCCATTTAGCACGATTATATAAAGAATTATACAAAGAGGTACCAAGAATTCGCGAACAACGGCTCATAACAGAGTTAATTGTTAAAAATGTAGATGCTGAACGAGCAAGAGAAAGTCCAGTTCAAAATTATTCCAGCGACGATAGTGATTGTGTACGCGTTCGAAGCAAGCGAATGCGAGTAACTAATGATGACACCAATTAAATTTATATTCCTGTCTTTATGATTATCACTTATTTTCTTTTACCTTAAAAATTGAATAACCTATTCTTTTCGTTAACAACATAGCTGTTTAACATAATTATTTTTAGTTCTTGAACTTGCCATACATTTAAGTCATATTATTTTCGAAAAACTCAGTTTTTCCTTCCGATCTGTCTGTCTGTATGTGTGTCTGTGTGTCTGTGTGTGTGTCGAATTTTATTTTTCGAATTTTGAAAAACTAAAGATATATTTGGAATCAGCATCTAAATGTAAGATTCACTTTTCAAAATTATGTTGATTGTCCAACGAGAAGGTGGTCAGATCGGCCGCCGAAGTTACCGAAAAATGAAAAAAAAAAATCGAATTTTTAAATATTTAAAATCCTATCATAAACTACATAAAAAAAATAAAAAAAGCAATAGAAGTTGTTTTGTTTGTTAATTAATTTGCGAGTTATAATTTGCCGATTAGGAGTTTTTCATAGCGGCAAGCTCGATTTTTAACTATATATTTGAGAGGAAAAAACAGAGATTATGATATGAATAATAATAATCACTAAAATATATTTAACGTCAACACTCTACCTATATTATAAGGATATATAATTATATTTTCTAATATATCTTCCGTTTGACCTCTCACAAAGCATTATTAAAGAAAATATACCAACTCTACCCTCCTCACGCACGTTCACAGGCATGTATTTCAGTAATTGAGACTTTTTTTTTATAATAAAAAGCAAGATATTACAACTTAGATATTTATTTATTTTATTTATTTATTTATTTATTTATTTATTTATTTATTTATGTACCTTAATTTTACAAATACATTTTAATTTAAAAATATGTAAAAAAATATTCTCAATTTACTCTTATGTTAATTTACTTATTTAAACAAGATTTTTTTACCTTTTCAATAATAATTCTTATGTTTATCCAAAATACATACCACAAACCATATTGAATTATTCACTTTAACCTTTCTTATAAAACACAATATATATTGGTGAAAATTGTACTTAAATACGTTTTGTTTTTGAATTTATCGCCTTCATTCAGACAGATGTGGCTTTGTTTTATAATATATTTACGGACTATTAAAGTTAAAACCTAGACTATAATATACTGGATATACTCTTAAGGTCTCTATAGCAAAATAGATCAGAGTAATAACAATAAATGTGTTAGTATCACCAACCTTCATAGTTAATTCAGGGCGCGTAATCATCAATGTAGAACAACGATGCACATAAATTATTCTGACACCCGTGGGTGTCAACTGGTTTATAAAGGGTGTTGACATTACACGTGTAAAAAACAGATAAACATAATGTGTATAGTAAGTATATGTTAATATCATGGGGTTTTTATGTTTATTCAGGTCACTAGTTTCATCTACACAATTCATTGCTATTATTTTTTTATTAAATAACGTTACCCGCATTTCTTTTGTATTTAACTAGTTAGATAAATTCCGATAGTAATTACGTGAGTACAGCTGGATAATTATATATAATACTTCAGATTATTTTATCTCCTATATGATTATTTGTTATAAAAGCCACGTTGACAATTAGAATTATATAAATATGTTACGAAAAAATTTACATATAGGTACAATTTTCTATTACACATTTTAAAACATTTTTTATAAATATATGGTATTATTTTAATATAAAAGTTTTGTGAGATATGTCATATTTAATTTTAGTTAGATTATGGTGGTACTAAATGGTGTTCTTATGAAAGTTATCTTTTAAGATTATTTGTACACTCGTTATAATTGCTTTATGATAATTTTTCGTTTTCAAATCTTTAAAAACTACATACAAGATTTAACATAATTTATTTAAAAGGTATTTTGTGTACGTAATCTCTGATTATAATATATAACTTAATAAAAAAGTAGAGAAAGCTCAATTGGGGTGACTTCATGTATTCGCGTGAAGAGCCCTCTCGCAAAAACAAGTTCTACTAACTACTTACTCAGTTTTCCTCCCCGAAAACCTTATATGTCTGAGATCCTTTGCAAGTAGCTAATTACTCCTCATACAAGCATTACATACATACTTAAACAATAACAACAAAGTTATATAATAATTAAAATTTTAGTGTGATATCCATAAAAATAAAGAAAAATTTATGTAAATATATGAAAAATAAATGTATACCTTTGCGTTACACTTTACTATTAACAATTAATTATAGACATATGATAAATTGTCAAGTTCAAACTTATCGTATTTTAATGTGTTGTATACTAATAAAATAGATATTTGTTATATTCCAACATCTGTGTAATTCATTATATGCCCATGTTATTGGACGATGTTGCATTAATCCGAGAATGTAATAATCGGATAAATAAAAGCCTTGTTGGCTCAAATTGTATTCCTATTTTCTTCTAATTATAATTTCATTTTCTTATAATGTTTTCTAACACACGAGTATTACACATTTCAATAAAACTATTTTACGGATATAACTCGCGTTTATTATTACATTTTCGAAAAACTCAGTTTTTCCTTCCGATCTGTCTGTCTGTATGTGTGTCTGTGTGTCTGTCGAATTTTATTTTTCGAATTTTGAAAAACTAAAGATATATTTGGAATCAGCATCTAAATGTAAGATTCACTTTTCAAAATTATGTTGATTGTCCAACGGGAAGGTGGTCAGATCGGCCGCCGAAGTTACCGAAAAATGGAAAAAAAATTTCGAATTTTTAAATTTTTTAAAATTAATTAATTAATTTAATTTTTTTTTTCTTTTGTTTGTTAATTAATTTGCGAGTTATAATTTGCCGATTAGGAGTTTTTCATAGCGGCAAGCTCGATTGCCGCGTGTCAGATGTTTAAATTTAACCCGACGTTTCGACGTTTTATTTTCTTATATTAATTCTTGTTTTAAATTTTGAGCAAATAGCACGTAGCTTCTAACTTAGTTAATAATGATTTGGTTATGGCCGTCGTTATTAACTAATGATCAAAGAACAAACTTATTTAACTTTAATTGTAGGCTACCAAAGTAAATGAAAACAAACATTTCATATAAATTACTCTAACACCCGTGGGTAAAGCACCGGAACACAATAAAAGATACAGTGACGTATGTACGTTGAAATGAAGTAGACTTGGCATTAGAGTCGACACCTGACACTTGTGTAGAACGAGATATATTAAGTGTATCAATTTTGCTTTATCAAAATGTAAATGAAAGTAGTTTATATAATGACAATGAAATGCAAAGTCAAAACAAAAATATATTTTTTATCAAATACAGAGAGATTGCACTTATGAAACTTCAATCTCTGTATAATTCTATATTTTCCATACTCTATAGAATATAAGAGTTAAGTTAAATTAGAAATAAAGTGAACTCTCATATTTATGTATTATTTAATTGGAGAGTCTATGGCTTCTTAATAGCTCTTAAATTTCGATCTATATTTAGCATAAATCAATAGATATACATTTTTTTTTCTTCTTTTAAGAATTTTCCAATCTCCAAGTTAAGAATCGATTCTACTCATACATACATACTCATACATACAGGATTACTCTCATGAGAGTATCACTTTAAATTTTGATTCCCAATTTTTTGTATACATTATTCAGACGCCTAAAATAACTCAAAATTATTGTTAACTCTGGCGGTTTTAGAATATAAACAATATTAATAATAATTATATTTAATTAAGTATATAATACAAAATAATTGTAACTTAGACAAATTCAAAATGATGAAAGAAAGTATATTTATTTTATCGTATTCTTAATCGATGGTCCTCTTACAAGTATATGTAGTTGCTTCTTTATAAAAGTTTTAATAGAAAGAAATATATATTTTTTAAACTCAACTGAAAAATCTACATTAAATAATTAATATTTTTATAGTAAAAGAATATTTCATATAGGTTTGAAAATTTCATTTTGGTGGATTGTTTAATAAAACAATATTTATTTTTCATTTTCAAATCAATTGAAAATATATTTCAAAACTTTTAACGAGATACTTATATGAGTGAAAATACACTTTCATATTTAATTATGAAGTTTGTTTCGTAATTCGCTGAAACCGCAAGGGACGATACTAACATATGAAATTCAATTTGTAGCGGACTCGGATTAAACGTTTAACAAGAATTTATGTTCCGCCGTGATTTATACTGCGTTCAAGTGGAAATAATTGTATATATTTACAAAACTAGTGACTTGTACATTAAATTAAATTGAAATAATCTATGAAACAGATGCAAAACCTTATAAGCCTTTAATCCAGTTGCTCAGTTGGTCTTTATTGATTCAAAATTGTATATATATAATAAATATCAATTAAACTAAACTAGTTGATATTTATTTATTTAAATTTTGTAAGTATACATATGTTTTTTTTTTACTTTAATATATAGTTATCCGCCTGTACATTCAAAAATTGTGGAACCGCGGCTTGAACTGTTCACTCTTGTCTGACGGAATAGTCCGTCGGAGATTTTTGAGTACCCTGTTTAGTAATTTTTTTTAAATTAGAGCTGCTTCTGATACAGATGATCTCTGGTTTATTTACAATTTATTGAGCTGAGCGGAGCGAAGCTCTTTGCTACTCAAATTTTCAACTCTTTGTTACCCTACTCCTCCTTCAATTTATGAGCTACACGCACGAAATTTTTTACACATGCGCATAATGAGCAAAACTCGGCCTAGACTGAAAATCAGCCGAATCGTAATTGTAGTTTTCAAGATAATTGATAAAATAACCACGCTAACCCGCTTGTGTGGACCTAGTTTAAAATACAAAAGTTTTTATTAATAGATTGAAAAAACCATAAACTTTTATTAATCTTACGCTTTATAATATTAATAAGGAATATTTGCGGTCTGTGTCTCAAAACAAACGAGTCTTGATCGAAAGCTTTAAAATTTTTGAACAGTTGTGTTTGAAGACAATCGAATTCGTTACTTCCACTCCTTTTTTCGTGACATCAATTAAAATATATTAAAAATATCATACTATATTGTTATATTTCGAGCTTAGTTATTTTTTATTTTTTTATATATCTTTTAGTTTTCGGAATTCTTACCAGCGACAGGGACGTTCATTAACGTCCGTTAAACATATCCAAACCAGAAAACATATTAGATCTTATATATGTTAGAGCCTTATTGTATTAAATTGAGTGCACTTCATATACAGAATGATTTGAGGTAGGTTATACCCTCTTACTGTATTATCCGCGTAAAGTAGCTTTTATAGCCACGTTTCGCGGAGTGAGTATAGAAGCCGGATTCCAAACCTCTCTTATTCCTCACTAACTTTACTCTGTACAAGTACACATGTTTGTAGAGCAGAGCTACGGTAATATTTACTTTCTTCACTGTGTTTGTTTGTGTACAAATACAAGAAAACATTTTTCTGAACAATTTGAATTTAATCTACTAACTTACTCATCTTAAATTAGTTTAATAAAATATAAAGTTTGAAAATTTAAATTACTTTTTTGAAAAGTATTATCATAATATAAAAAGATGCTTGAAGAAGAAAAGAAAATAGCTTCTTAGTAAGCAAACAATTATTTTCTACTTGGTTCAGTTTGAATTACTGTGACAGAATTTACTGAGAAATATTTATTTGTTGACTTTATACTTGTAGAAATAAAATGTCAAACGTTCAAGAATGCTTATACTGCACTCGGTATCCAAAGACCATAACTCTTTATTTTGCAGCACAACCTTTTAATTGTAAGGACATTGATGATTCCTTCATATGTCTACTTATGTTATCTTTTCTCCCTATCAGTAATTGGAAAACACACATAAAGTAATATTGAAAATAGAATATATAAAGAAAGGAAATGTTAAACAAAGTGTTGCATATAAACTTATTTGCAAAATTTACAGTATAGTTTAATAAATTAATTTTTATATATTATTTAAAATAATTTTTAAAAAATCGAGAAAAGTATATGTTTTCTAATTCAGGAGGTCAAAGTTCACTAATGTATCATAGTTACATTAAAAGTACAAACTAAAAAACACATCTTCTTCCTTTAGTTCGCAGTTTCTAATTCCGTTAAAGTATAATAAAGTATCGTTCCTTATTCTATTATACGTATTTTAATTTTATGCTAAAATATATTAAAGCTTAAATAAAGAGTTTTCTTTTCAAATTAACATTCATTATTAAATATTATTACAACAGTAATCACTATAATTGCAACAATATTTTACAATTTAAATTAATGTAATTACGTGCACACAGGTATTTAATAATGTATATGAAGTTCTAGGAAACTTTAAGTCCTTCGACAATAAATGAACTTGAGAATCTCTGAAGTATGCGTCGCTTAGTTTGTTAATGATGACAAACTAGTTTAACATATATTTATGACATATAAGAAGAGAAATTGCCATTACAAAATATTTCTTTTATTATATATAATTATAATATAATTATATTTTTTGTAAAAACAACTCCTGTTTTATAGATATAATCGGTATTGAGTGGGGTTTTACAACCAGAGACAACAGACTCCTAGACAGCCCACGCTCCATAATTCTCTCTCTCTTTTAATTACTGAACCACACAAACGATTGTACCCTGTGGGATTCCAACCCACGAACGAATGACTTATTTTTAATATCGACCATGCCAAAAGTCTGTAAAATTTTATTTAATATTTCTTGATTAATCAAATTTATATTCTCTTTTAGTCATAGTAGAAGATGGAAGTAGAACGTGTAAATATGATTTTTATATATAAAAAAATACTAAAAGGATTAGGTACGTTTCATAGCAATGGTATTAGTTTACACAATAAATTACTAAAAATATATCTTCAGCTAGAAAATGGGAAAAAAATAAAAGATCACATTAAAAGTATTCTTGCATATAAAGTATATTTTATAACTCAATACAATGTTAACAGTAGGGAAACCTGTTATTAACCTACTTGGTTATTATTTTACATTGAATAACAAATATTGATAAACGTGAAAAATAAATATATATATAATAGTATTTATAGTTGACGATAGATTAAACACAAGAAAATAATAATATTGAAAGAAAATATATTTAGGATTAAAATAAAAAACCTATGTAAACTACTCAAATTTATTAAAAGTTAAAGTAAAAATTTCCATTGTTAAAAATGTAGATTTATAACAAAATAAATGTGATTTTCGGAGATATTTTATATTTTGAATTCGAATAGAAAATAAGACATAAAGAAAAACAAAACCTTTGAAACCAAACGAATGATTGAAATATAGATCAAGTCAAGGTTTAATTTTATTACTTTATAGGCCGAAGAATAAAAAAACCGTTTTCTTAAACTACTTACGATTGAGGGCTTTTGTTTAATATTACAAAGAGAGCTCTGAAGCTGTGAAGGCTTTTAAAGAAATAACGCGTACTTTTATTATTTTAAGATAATGGCTACACAGCACACGGCTCCATGCTACGAGCAATGTTTAAGCATTAAGTTCCTTTTATCTACAATACATGTAACACTTATAAAAGTGTTTATTTTTCGTATATCTTATTTCAATCACGTTTTTATTATATTAGAAATATTTGTTTTATAAAATACGGCCTCCGTATATAATGGTTATACTTTTATATGTTATTGATATGATCATTTTGCTTCTGCAAACAGTGTCGCCCTTGCTGTAATTACTACTTGCTGTAATTACTTTAAAATATTTTTAAATCTGTTAATGTTTTTTCAAAATTTATTCAACCTAAAATTTTAATTACTATTATTATAAACTATTTGTTCTGGCAACCGGATACTTAACCGTACACCTAATCGAGAATATAACGTATATATATATATATAAAATAGTTTTTAAAAAAATATATATATTTAATTAACTTACCATTCCACACAAGACATTTAGACTTTGCAAACCAGTACAAGAGATATTTAGACTTAAAAACCACTTACTGCTCCGTAACTCAATGATTCCGTATTCTTGATCAAAGAAGTATTACAGCTGAAACGGCTGAAACAGTGTCTTTGAAACTTCCATTTACACATAATCAGATAGTTTGTATGCTAAGAGGTTGTGAGAGACACGAGTGAGATTGAATTAATGATGATACACTTTGTTTGTTCACCATCTTAATAACTTTAAATTTCATAGATGTTTAATCACTAATAATAATATATTAAGCGAAGACATGTTGAATTATAGAGGTCCTCTGATGAAATCTTTAATCTTAAAATATCTTTCTAAGACTGTTGGTTTTCAATGAAAATTTTAGAACGACTTGAAATTCTGTCATGTCATATCAAGCGATAGACACCTCAATGAAAAGTTAGACAAGAGCGATGGCTTATTCATTCATAAAGAGAACTATGAGTCTTAAAAGCGTTTTAATTGTAATAAATAATAATTATTATAACCTATTCTTCCAGTAGTATTAGTAGATAGCAAATAAGCAATTTTGTTAAAGTTGGAACAAATTTAAAATACCGATAAAAAATTCATAAAAAAAATTAAAAACAATAAATAAAATATAAGTATTAGTAAACACAATTCACGTCATGGCTGATCCCGTAATCTCGTGAATCATACGGTTTTATCCTCATGTTATTATTGGTTTACTGTCAAACTCTATATTCAATTTAAAAATAAGAAGATGAGTAATATTTTTGTGAATGTCGTATTGAAAGACATAAATATAAAATACTATTTACAATAACTAATTTTTACAACAATGCAATTGTATGTTATAAATATCACAAACAGTTTGTGTGTTGTTGTTCAAGTATATCAGTTTTAGGATGCTACGTGAAAATAATTTTAAAGTGCGAATTAACTGAAATAACTCTTTATTTATTAATGATTCGAAAATAATTTTCATAAATATAACTTTAAGAATATTATACAATTAAATGGCATTTGTCATCAATTTTTGGAAACTAGCTGGTTTGAGACAGTTTTTATAATACATTATGATAAAAATTTTAACTTTTAATGAAGTTGGATTCATGCTTACTCTAGTTTTTACAAGAACTTTTATTGAAATCGTATCGCCGCAGTTAATAATTCCGTTGGAATTAAATCAACTTTACTCTTTTACATATTTTTGCATAAAATTAGGGAAACATTTGTTTTCAAATAGTCGTTCAAGATAAATAAGATAAAATAATTTCAACAATATTAACTCTTTAAATTCATTCAATGCAGTTTGAGTTCCAGGAAAGTTCAAAAGCGCCGACAATAGACGATCTTAAGAATCACTTAAGAATGGCTCGAGGTGTAACAGATGATAAACTAGTTTTACAGAATAAAAAAAAATGTATATGAAAAGAATTATATCAAGTAATATCACAAGAACTTTACAATTTCATATTTCTTTTAGAACTAAATTTACAATTATAATAACAGAACGTTTATGCATATTTTAAATATATATAAATTATCTCAACCATTGATTTATAATAAAATATTCAAGTTCAAGCTAACTGACGATTTAATCTAATATATTTTAATATGTTTTTTTTTTATTTAATAAAAACAACAAAATCGTAAAATCGTACACAAAATTAAAAAGAAAAAATTAAGCAGACGAAAGTAATGATTACGTTTCGTAAGAACTTGTATTGATATAAAGAAATATTTATTTTAAAGAGCGTGAGATATAAAAGTTTTCGTTGCAATTATTTATAATTGAAGCCTTTTGTTTAATATTTCAAAGAGACATCTCGTTCCCTGTGAAGAGTTCTACAGAATTAATGTGCACTTTTATTCTTATAAGATAATGGATACTTGACTGACATTTGCTCAATGCTTCAAGCAATATTTAAGTTTCTTTTATCTCGTATAAATATATTATGATAAGTATATATGCTCATCTTTGTTTAAAATTTTATATTTTTATCTTTCTGAAAGAAGTTATTGCAATTTAATTTAAGTTATTGCAATAATTTATTTCATTATAATTGAATTCTATTTTCTGTTAAATATTGAACTAAGTTTGAATAACTTAGACGTCAATTTAGTTTTGTATTTTTACGTATTGTTAAATATGAAACTGTATAGTATAAAACTATTTTTACGAATTAAAACTCGCGCATAATTTGGTTATTTTTTTATTTTAATCCGACGTTTTGAATACTTTGCAGCAATCGTGTTCACGGGTAGACGAGAGAAAGTCAGTTAATTAATCATATGAAATACTAAAATAATATGTATAGTATAAGTTTCAAACACTTTGGCATATATTATAAATATAATAAAAAAATATATACGAAATACAAAACATATAAACAACAATGTAATTGATTTTAGTTTTAAAATCAAATTATTATTCGTGAAGTTACGTCTGGAAGTGTGTGCGTATCTCCCCAGGGTAAGCTTTTCTTATTGATATCAACGGTCCAACATCATAATACTATGATGTCAGACCGTGGATGTCAATAATTATATCAGATATAGATAAATGTATCTGACATAATCTAAATATATGCCTGTATTTTTTTAATTCTCCAGTTTCTTGTCAAAGGATAAAATTTACTGATATATATTTGTGAAGATTCTTATAATTTGATTGCATTCTATGAGATATAATTGTATGGAACGTAACGAACCAATCACGAACGCTTGTAGATTTTTCAGAATATACTACGTCTCTAGAAAAACTAGAAGAGTATTAAAAATGATTGATTCGAAAATATAAAAATAGAAATATTATTATTAATTCAGACCTGCAATTGAAGAAGGAAATAATCATATAACAAAAGATTTCTTATAGTAATAATAGCAAAATATGTGAAATCAATTCTGTGAATCTGAAATATGACATTTGAAATATGATATATGAGAGGCAGTTAACTTTACGACCGCACTCACGCTATGCAACAAAATAACAAATTCTTATTAGATTATTATTCAGTTACATATATGGTTTATTTTCTATTATGAGATTTTGCTCTTTATATATGGTTTTATTAAATCTCGTGTTTCAACTAAATATAAAGATAGAGATCTGGTGTGAGTACACATACATGATATAAATTTTTTACATTATCACTTCACTTGAAAAAAAAAAAAAAACATTTCTTTTAAATAAGAAAATTATACAAGATGAAAAATCACATAATTTATGCAAATCATTTTTGAATCAATATTAATATATGATTATTTTAACATCACTGCAATCAAATGTAGGTTTTATATCCGTCATTCTAAAAATGGACGTAAAATGTATTATACATTATCCGACCCTCACTGAATAAAGCTTTGTTTGAAATATTATAGCAGCGTCATAAGTGCTCTCGATTTGCTTCACAATGTGTTTGATAAGTATATTCTCTGAGTTCTCGTTACTATGAGTATCGGTTACTCCAACGAACATCGCTTCTATCTTGCACTTTGTACGTTTAAACAACTTCTCGAACAACATACTATACAAATAATAGACTCAACTCCCTTTTCACATATAAGTAGTAACGAACCTTAACTATTGTAACTCACCACATCTTCATGAATATTTTCGATTCCACATTTAAAAGAAAGAAGAACTTTGTTAAATTATCTATTATGGACACTTTTACAAGTGCAGCAATCGAATGTAATATTGTAAAAAGAATATTATCTTATTGTATTTATAAATGTAATTCTGTAATAGTTTGTAGTTATTTTGTTATTTATATATCTCGGTAGATTTAAATGTTCTGAACGCTCTTGTTAATTTTGTTTCTACATGAGTTACAAGTTTATATATACTTATAATATTAAATGTATTTTCTTTTTTAAGCTTTTGAGCACTAGAGATACTTGAAAATAAACTTGATCAAGGGAGATTCTTAAAACACAAAATAAATATTATAAATATTATATTATTATTTATTACTTTACCATCGTAAAACATAGATTCAAATACAAGTTATTTTTAGATCTAAAAATCAATTAAGTTCCTTAAGTCAATGTTTCTGAATTCTCGACCATAGAAACACATACTTGAGGCAATATCTTTGAAACTCAAAGTTACACATAATCAGATAGTTTGTATGCGAAGAGATTGCGGAGGTACGACGGAGGTTGAATTAATGATCGTAAGCTTTATTTGTGTTCTATTTGAATAAGTTTACCAAATTAAGATTAAATATCAAGTTTTATTCACGTCAGTATTATTTTCGTACTTTCCGAATAATTTTGACCAACTAGTTTCAAAAGTACTAGGGGCCCTTTTATAACTAACAAACATACAAATAATTAAAACGCGAAGTGAATTACGTGAAGCAGCTTTTTGAGCGAGCTGAAACAGTGGTGCGCGAGGTTGAGAGTACGTTGTATCATTATCAGATCTCTTATTTTTCGAAGACCTTCGTCAATTGCCGTAGCAAGATATGGCTTAGCGTAATTTTTACAACGTTCTAAATAACTTTTTCAGCTTAACAATATTAATTCTTGGTTAATTCCAGACCGATGATAAGCCTAAACTGAAATTTGGCAGATGGCCGACTTCAATAGCTTCACGTACTTTCCGCTATACTAAAGTCTTTTTCATAGCTAATACGGACGCTTTACCAAATATTATGCTACGAATGAGTTGTTCCCACGACGTGACGTGTATTCAGCGGTCGGTGTGCTTTGGCTTTCTGTGTACTTTAGTTACTAAGCGACCTTTATTCGTTCGTTTAAATGCTTTTCAGGAATGGTAAGCCATTATATTCTTTTTGTATCATTATAATTTTTTTTGGAATATGTGTCATTACGATAGAACTCAGGGTTTTAAAGATAGATACAATTGCTAAAGCATCATCCACATAGTGCTACAAGCATTGTGGTCTCATAGAGTGGTTTTATATAAAAGTTCTCTCAAACCACCTCTTCAAACTATTTGGTGTTGCGTGAGCGATCAGAAATCCCATAGCCACCCAATAAATAAATTTGACGTGTTCGTATCAGTGGTGTGTCAGTGTGGTTCATATGTATCAGTACATTTATTATGTTTATATTTAAGTTAAACTTATTTTTTGTTTGTTTATTTAGGAAACAAATACGTTTTTTATATTACTAGATATAATTTATAAGTTAGCAAAATTTATGTTCAGTGTTTTAAATAAAATATTGTACTTTTCATAAGTGATTGCGTCACAGAACATTTTTTTCATGGATTTTTCACACTGATATAATATGTTCACTATAACAGGCGATGTGTGTGTGTATGTTGATGCCTTTGTTTTGATAATAATGCCTTGAATTAAGTATCTCAATTGTGAAGTAACAAAAGTGAGTGAACAATAAGTTAGTTAAAACAAAAGAGACGCAGCGAATGCAATTGTGCTACGAGTCGTAAGTAAATATTTTCTTCTTTGTTTTGTTTAAGAAATGGATATGCCAACTACACATATCATTCATGATATTATCATATAAATATAATGCAGGTTTATCATTATTTAAGAACACTATATCAAATAAGAGATGATGATGAGAGAAATAAGATGTTTTTTATGACAATAGCTGAACTACCTTCTTCCTTAATAAATGAAGTCGTCTTTAGAACCTGTTATTTTAGAAAATACCAAGAACAATTTAAATTTAATTGACCTTTTAACAAAGAAAGGTAAACGATTATAGAAGGTCGCTTAACTCAAATATTACATAGAACTTAATAAAGACAATCAGATAACGTATTTTAGGGACAATTTCAATTATACTTGCCCGAAGAGAATCAGAAAGAAAAACTTATTACAAGCTTTGCCTGAGTTTGTACAATAAGTTATGTTATAATGTAAAAATTTAAACAATTGAAATTACTAAAGAGTAGCTTTTTAGCTATTCGTATTTATTTATAAAAAATCATTGCAAGAAAAAGGTACGATGGTTGAACTTTAATGCTAAAAGAATTTTTACCAGCCAATTGAAAGAAATACAATAAAAGAAAAATTTACAATTAGACGCTAAAATAATATAAGTAAACTATTTACAATTTTATACAGAATACATACAATATATCTAACATAAATAATAAATACAAAAATATAAACATTTAATATATAATACATACATATGTTATTATATGTTATTAATACTTAGAATGATAAAAAAGTTATTTGTAGACGCATTTCTTAAAAACCTTCTTAAAGAAACTAATATAATATTTACATATCGTTTTAAAAATCAAATAGATTGATTTGGTTTTATGAGTCAATTTTATGATTATTTACTCTGAAAACACCTTTTTTTTTTTTTTTTTTTCCGTTGGAAAAACCCGTTACGGGTACCCCGTCGGCCCAGGGGGGTGACGGCCGGGGGGTTATGTGGGACTACCCGGCAGCATAGAGGATGCTGCCATTTTTAAGGCTACCCACTAAAAAACCAACGGTTGCCCTCTTCGCCCTAGTGGGACGCCACGGGATCGCGTTAGCACACACCGTGACGCCCCGGCGAGACCCCCCGAATGAGGGTGCCCCGAGCAACGTAGAGCACCCTCCCATCGTAGGCTTATGTTAGGTAAGAGGGGTCACCCTTCCCCCCTCACCAGGCCTATAACTGAGGAAGGAAGCGACGGGCGTATTCTCGCCTCCTTCTACCCAGTCTCCCTCTACGGAGCGGGTCAGCGGACGAGGCTGACTCCCTGACCCGCTCCGCGGCCTCCTTTGCGGCGATGACTTGCTCGCAGAAGGAGGCCATTGCGACCCAGCACCTCTCGCTGCTGACCATCGCGCTGATAACGTGCGGCAGCGAGAGGTCCCTGCCAATCACGCCCACCAGCTCAGTGCGCTGGTGGTCCCAGGCGGCGCACTCCGCCAAGGTGTGACGAGCCGAGTCAACGGACTCGTCACAGTGATGGCAGGAGGGGGTCGCCTCCCTTCGTGCTATCCTGTGCAGGTACTCACCGAAGCAACCATGCCCGGTCAACACCTGCACAAGACGGAATGTAAGCGTTCCGTGCCGCCGATTGATCCAGTGGTCGAAGTGAGGACGAATCGCCCCCACTGTGATCATACCAGCGGCAGGGGACTCCAAGTCCCTGTTCCATCGTCGCATCAGGGCTCGGTGAGCTAGAGCCCTGATTCGCGCCGCCTCGGGCCTTACCCCCGTGGCCAAGGCTTCTGCCCGGTGCCAGTACACGGCTGCGAGCACCTCCGCCCGTAGCTCCCAGGGCGACTCTGAAAACACCTAACAATAGGAATAATTACAAGAAATTTTCCGAAATTTTTTTAACTCGCTACGGCTCATTCTGCTTCGAGTTCCGTGACTGAGGTAGTATAAGCTTATATATATTCGTGATATGTCTGTGTATTTTTGAGAATAAAAAAATATCTTTCCTGAAATTGTTCCAATTACGGCAAGTATGTAGATGAGAATTATAATTTGTTTAAATGTTACTGAAACGTGGCAAAAAACTTAAGATTATCGTCAATAACCAAAGCACAACATTGTTGCAGTATATTTATTTTATCATGTCCTATTGTTATTTAGGTATATATGTACATATTTTGATTATCTTAATTAACATTAGCCCTAAAAGAATAAACTACACACCATACGTTCGCGATTCTATTATATGTTGACAAATAAATGTTTAATATTCATTTGTGTGTGTCGGTTTTATTTGCAAAATATTCTAACCAAAGCATATCGTTCTATAGTACTTTTTAATTAACTAGGATCGAATTTATGTAATCTTATTAGCATCGTGTGTGTAAGTAATCAGTAAGACGTGTTTAACTGATTAGTTCTCTCTCACATGTTAAATTAATTATATCCTGAAGTAAATCCCCAAAGTGGCTTAACTGTAACTTGGAATAAAAGATAATTCAGGTTACTTACTAGTAGTTCATCTGGTTTGATGTTTTGTAATCTTAATTATGATCCAATTTAAATTACAAAAATTGAAATATAGCTTTCACTGAACTTCAATATCATAAAATTATCAGTGGACTTAGTCCAATAGACATTTATTAATGAAACTTGAAGAATTTAAACGAATATCATTTGTAAGAATGGTTAACAGAATTTGAACTAATTTTAGTATCGTGTATTTCTTTTAAAGAACGAAACACAATACTGTAACACCCGTCTTATATTTTATTTATTTGTCTTTATTTGTCTATGTGTCTATAAATTATGCTTAAATACACAGCTCAGCTTAAGTAAAACCTCCGTTTGTGTTGCACAGAATTTGTTGTTTGTTTGTATAATTTAATTAAAATAACAGAATTTGCAGTATAATAATATGTTATATCAAATTATAGGAACTCTATATAAAAATACTTTTATTTTAGTAGTTTTTCTGTATAATGACTGTATACAGAAAAACTGACAGAGAAACAGACTGTATACTGACTACTGACATTTTTATAATGTAATAATTGACGATTCAAAGGTGCGTGTTGGTGCCTATTTGAATAAAGATATTTTGAATTTGAAAAATGTGATATTATAAATTTTGTATCAAAGTTTGGTTAAGAAAGGTAAATATTACTTCTCTGATTTCTAACCTTGTTAATAAAACAATATAAGCCGGATGTGGTCTATTCATCTTTACGCATGAGAAAGGAGCTCCGTAACTGAAGTCATACTTAATTCCAACACTACTATAAAATATCAAAAGAACTTAATTAAACATTTATATACAGATAAAGATAGATATCATACAGTTTCTCGTCTAGCTTTTTTTAATATAAAAAATATTTAAAGTAATAATATAACTAACCATTTTTAATTAATCTGGTTTAATATCGATTTTAAAGTAATTAATAATTTACAAATTTATAAAATGGAGGCTATAACGGAAATAGACACCTCAGGTTACCTTGAGCGGAAGGTCGCGTGGAGTGGCGAGGCGAGGTGAAGTGGCCTTGTCCCTCACTGGACTAAGTTTGGGACTCCAGCACAGAAATAATTTTTATGTGAGGCTTTATTGTTATTATTCATTCGGGCCTTAAAATATGTAGGCAATTTAAAACTTATTATTAAAATGAGACGTTTGCGCATGATGTGATTTAGATATACACATATATAGGATATATAAAGTATTGATATCTAAAATATATATACCTATTGTGTATTAAGTGAATAATTGTGATATAATCCGCTGCAAAGGCAGTATTACGTAGTTTGCGAGGTAGTTTTTATAAATTAAAAATATTTATTTAGGTCAAAAAGTAATAAATTTCAAATAACCAGTTAAAATTTATTCCGCAAAAGATTTCCGTCTGTGTTAATGAATTTAACTATTAATTTATTTTATGTCATATTTATTAACCTTTCATAAAATCATATCAACAATTAACAATGTAATAAAACTTCGTAATATGTTCCATTGGTGCGAACGTTTGAAAATGAAAATTATTATTCGTAAATACTATTTCAACTGATTTCATTTTACTGTTTTATAAAATTTAATTATTTTAACAGTTTTAAAAAGCCCAAAGCGATTTAAAGGTCTTTGGAAGAAGGCATTCAATTTGAAAGCGTACTAATTGGTGTTCCCAGCGGAGTATTGAGGGTTCGATTAAGGTTTCAAATTTATAATAATATTATGAATCTTTTTTATTATATTTAATTTTAGATGATAGTGGATGGAAAAGTAAGAACTTGTTGTATATAGGTGACAAAGTGGCTGGACCCCTGACAGACACCATCGTCTATTTATATAAACTGTTTAATGGATTGATCTCGCGTATATTGGATTACATTTATAAAACATTTTTGTATGAACCTTTAACCAGAGCGTACTACCATAGTTCAATATGTATAGGTCGGTATGAATACCTACCTATACATATTGAACTATGGTATAGTAATTTAATATGTAGGTCATACAAAAATCAATTGGACAACTATTTAATTTCGTTGACACAATAAAAGTGTAATATATTATAATTATTATTTCTGGGAATTTAGTATTATTTAGAAAAATGTTTTATTCTTATTACTGATATAACATTAAAGTGATAAAAGTTGTTGATTTGATAAATTGTCATAAGCTATTGTTATCATATTAAGTTATTGTATTTACATACTTTATTTAATAAGAAGGAAATACCATTAATATATTGTTACAACTACATTTAAGAATTAAGAATCACACTGTAAAATAGTTTATAATTAAATACAGTTTACTATGTTTAAAAGTTATGAATATGATTAAACTTCAGTTGATCATGGCGCTGCTGTCGCTTTTAAAAAATGTTATAAATAGGGCTTAGAGCCATTATTGAGGCATTGTTCGTATTGGAGAGGGAGATGGCAAGTTAAGTTATTTTATTTATACATTTTGTGTAATATTTTTCCGTTACAACTTTTGTGGGTATTTCAGTACATTAGTAATTATTATTAATTAAATTGATATTAATTTTCATATTGTGTTTTTCTAATAAACAATATTCTTCATTTATTAAATATAAATACTAAATAATCTTTGTTTCGTGTCTTTTGTTTATAATAATTTAGCGATATTTACTTGGTAGTGCAGAATAGTTCAAATAATCACAGTTAATATTTTTTGTTTTCTTTATTAGTAGAGCCCCATTAATCTAACAAATGCACTTCGAATACGGTAGAAGTAAAGTATTATAAACAAAACAGAAACTTAAACTACCCAAGAGGTATATTAAATATAAATAGAAGAACACATTGTTTTCAATTTTCTATACAGTAATTTTTATTACTAATAAATGTTTATATTAGTTATAAGATCCATTTGGTAACATTGCTGCTAAAAAACTGAAGTATTGTTAACAACTCGGACCGACCTCTTGGTTTTAAAGGTCAAGGTTTCTAGATGGTAATGACTTCCGCCTGCGAGAAATGTTAAAGATCCCTATGTAGATAATTTAATAACTTCAGAAAAAAGATTAATGATCCAAGCTTAATATATAAATTAATTAATAATATGCTTAAACTTTTGTATTACTGACCCATTCAATTGGATTTTATTCCAATTAGCATAGAAGTTAAAATTCAAAATACCTATTTTCAGCTAGACAAGTTAATAAAATTCTAAAACTACTCTAACCCTTAAGGTTTACTTGGTTGGTTTGGTAATAAGATTTATTATTCTGTAGAAGCAACCTGACCGAACAGTCTTGTACCTGTTAACTTTATTTCCAGTCAGTACTACCAACTTTTAATTACAAGACTTTCTTGTAAGTAGATTTAGTAAAGGTTTATGTGTACTATAAGTTAATCCGTAATAAATGTAGAAGAAATAAAACAAATATTGACTGAATAAAATATCATATATTTCTTTCAACGTGCTTATAATAACTACCATTGCAAATTTTTAAATTACAAGCAGTTGGATGCACTGTTTGACTGTTCTCAAATGTATAGATAAACATCTTATACTGTAATTTAGGCAAATAAAATATCACTTTCCCATCTTTGAGCGTATACCAAATCTAAGAACAAACCATGAACTAATTAGAAGTTTCTATATTTATTAATAACAATTTGAATGTGAAGTTGTAAAATAATGACCTGCTTAAAGTGTTACAGAAAAAAATTCATCGTTGCTTTTCTAAATATAGTATGAACGAGTTATTTCTTAGGACACAAGCCTGTATACTTATGTATAATTCATCCACTTCTCTTGTCAAGGTAATAAATAAGTATTACAGATAAGAGAGAATAGTATCCACTGGCAGTACTCCATCGAGCTGACGTAGTTTATGACGTCACTGATTCCTCGTTTATGTTTTATGTATGAACTATTGTTTGATGTCATAAAATTTTTACGACGGCCAGTACTATGGAATAAGACACGGATTACGGATAGACATTTTATTTTACTTTGAAACATTGTTTTTTTTTCTATATTTTTTCAAATTTTATAGTTTTATTAAACGTTATTATACGTATTTTATTATAAACAGGCAGTAGACATCTGAAAACATAGACATATTTCTATAAACATATTGTTCCATAAAACAGTTCTTTAAGAGATTGTGGTAAAATTTCATTCCTTTCTAACCATCATTTATCTAATAAGATAAGATAAGACACCAGAAGACAGTTTTGTATGATCAAAGAAAACTGTAAAACTTAATTCATTATTAAGCTTAAGACTGAGCTTTTTGACAGCCAGTGTGACTGACCAGAGATTGAACCGAGACGGCAACTTTGATGTGTTTTTAAATCAGCTGTTATTAGGTAAATGCTGTGAACTATTGCTTCAAATAAATGCTGTATTTTAATTGTATTCAGCTTGTCATTTGTTAATGATTGAAGTATTATTATTTAGTGGGAGACATAAATGCAGCTTTTGGATTAATTAACAGCTTATTATATACTTTAAATGGCTATTACATCATAAGTAATAATCTATGATTATTGTCCATAACAATTGACAGTCATGACACTAAAAAGAAATTAAAATCATAAACAATAAAAACCTTGTGTAAAAGAACAAATCTTATCGCAATCTTCTTATATTATTTATAAACATTGGTTGTATAAGAACCAGAACGAAAAAGATATGTTCACAAAAGAATTCACCTAAAATGGAATCTCTCCTGACAAACTTTTATTGACTAAAGTAACATATGGGGCAGAGAAAATATTAATAATATGTAATCCTAAGAATTATTGCTATACAAAAATAAATAGATGTAACATATTAATAAATTATTAAACATATTATTATAACATATTAAAACTTTATTTATACTAAAAAAAATTACAAGATACTGTTGTTATCAATTATCGTTTTGAATAAGAATGTTTTTAAAGATATCCATCCACCTTTGTTTATGAATAAAATAAATTGGTAATTTAAGAAACAATTTAGCACATAATGTGGTAATAACATAATAATTAATTCATTACATAGTTTGTTTAAAAAGTTTTCACGTTGATGTGTTTATAATAAAAAATATTAATATTATTTGGAATATTATTTACAACTTTGGAAAGGTTAAAGATGTTTTGAGAAAACCATAATAGTACGGGTACATTCAGATGTTATCGAAATATTTAATGAGAAGACTTCTTCATTTCAAACGAAATATATCATAATCTTTTTGTTGTTAAAAACGTATCAAGATCTTATGGGAACTGAAGTTAAAGAATTTTAAATGCTAACAAATCTATTACAAACCATTCTCGAATCTCAGTTGCGACTCAGCACCGTTCTAAAAAGATTATATTATCTTGCACTCGCAGCATCTTTGCTGCCTCTGCGATATTGCAGTAATAAAGAAATATTGGAAAAAAAGCACAATATCTATTAAAACATATTGATCCTAAATAATATATCTTAGTACAATAACAGTAACTTACTCGTTATTTACATTACATTTTCAGATTTCTGTTCTTGATTGTTGATTTCTGACTTCATTTTGTAGTTGGAAAAACAAGTTACGTTTATTTTGTTTATAAAATATTATAATGTGTGATATAGAACAATAATTAAAGGTATAATACATATAGCATTGAAACTTATTCTGAAGATGTTGCAAGACTCAATGTGTATAAATTGTAATACGGAGATACGTAGAAATGTAGAAAGTAGATATCACTTATCTTACTTAGGGTGTACCCTGGATGCCAAAATTGAAACGTGTGGGCATATGTGTTTTTGCCAGATATATCGTCTGTTTTCGCTGCCTCCATAAATTTAAAGACCCATTTTTCAGTGATGTGGGAACTTGTAGACCCATGAATTTTAAAAATTCTCTTCTCCTGGATCTACTGCTCGTACATCGCATACACTTTGTTAAGTAGGCTCATAAACTACCCCAACAAAATGGTGAATGTGGCTCGACAAGATTATCCGTCGACTGAAGTTGTTTTATTAGAGGATTACAATGCCATTATCAGCTTTGGCTCTATGCATATCTGGATACAAATCAGAGGGACGGCTTGCCCTCTTGCTAAATCACACAAGGATGGTCCAAGGGGCCACCAGCCAAAGCGATCGAAGTGAATTTCTGCCACAAAAACAGCGGAAAATTGAAAGTTTCTACCGGTGTTTATTTTTTTCTGGGTTACAAAATCTGCAAATTCAGAGTTCTCACTAGATTATAGGTTTTTACTAGATTCGCATGTAACATTCTAGACTAACGTCATGATTACTATCAGGCAGGCTGTATTTCAACGCGTACCTATTTTAATATATTATTATTATAACCAACATATAATAAAAAAATAATATATCAATTAACAAAGAATTTACTCAAAAGTAAATCCTTGTTGAAAATATCTACAAATTTCAAAAAAATAAAAGATGTTTATAAAGTGTTCCGACTTCAATGCACCTATCAGCTCAGCTTATTTAAGAGTATCTTATATTTAAGTATGAATTTTCTTAATGAAAAAGTACATACCAAATTTTAAGATTTGATAGGTTTTCAGTTTACTCAAAATAAATAAACACCGCAATATCTTCAAATACAGAATCAGACAAGGTCATAATATATTCCAGTACTCTGTCGAATTAAACTAACTAACTGACAAAAACCAATAAAATAATGTATATAATAAATATTTATCAAAAATTTCAAATCGTTCCAGCTTCACATTATTAACAGATTTCGAAAATTTTTTTAATTGTTTATTATTTTTTAACGAAGGCTGATTTGTCGTATCGACAAAGAAGTAAGGAAAAATAAAGATGACTTGTTCGTCATCATTCACTTCAGTTATTTCCATGTAATAATGATTTCTTTTTTTTTTTACATATTTATTTGTAATCTGTAATTTAAGCCAGTCATTTGCAAGTTTTTTTTATTTGAGTTAATAAAACCCTTGTTGTAAATTTGTTTCAACGGCCATAGCTTACGGCTATTTCCTTATCATTAAATAAGAGAGAAAACTCCGAAAATTAAAGAACAGTGTATTATATTACTTTATCAAGATGAGCGACTTCCAAATAATTATGCTAAATAAATATTTATTAATATTGCTAAATAAATAATAAGATAAGGTATTTTCTGTACCTAAGAAAAATTTATATTATTATACGTTATTATTTTCTACCAAAAATATTATAAGAAAAACTCTGTCTCTTAAAAAATAATAAATAAGGTTTATTAATGTAACAAATCGTGGATAACTGTTGGAAAGAATGTTCTGAAATAAAAAAGTACTTGAACATATACTTGTACATTTAAAAGAAATCTAAAAAGTCCAAATTACTAACGAAGATTAAAACAAACATCTTTTTTATATATCACAAATGAACTATTCTTTTTTATTATGTAATTAATTAATTAACAGCATGTGCTGTTAATGGCAAATTCTATTTTTGTAAAGAAAGTATTTTTGTATGCATTATTTACTAATTTGTTGAAAAAAAATGCATTGGTAGGTTTGGATCCATTATGCAGTTGGTTAACATCTCACAGACATTTCCAACTAAGATAACTAGTTAAGATGAAGATAAATCTCGTTATAATCTTTAAAAACACTATAACAAGTAGACGAAAATATACCCTTCACATAATAAATACTTTTCTCATAGAGTTTCATGACAATGCGATAATCACTATTGAAACAAGAGGATTGATCCCAAAGAGGGCAAATTATTCTGAAAGAATAAAAATCTATAATACAAACTTTAACACTATATTGAGTTTCAACTAAAAAACTACTTTAACACTATATTGAGTTTCAACTAAAAAACTACTCTATCACTATATTGAGTTTCAACTAAAAGTCAATAAGTGTTAAAGTAGTTACAAGAATTACAAATTGGTAATTGATTAAGAGTTCTAAAATCTGATAAAATAATCAGTAAAAAATGTACTCCTTACTATGTTTAGCATATGGCAATGCTTACTTCATAATTCTTGTCTAATGTTAAAATACATTTATATTCATTTTGCATATCTTTGCAATATATCTATTTTCGAACAGCACTATCTATGATTATTAGATCAGTTAATATATAAATGTAATGGTATTTGGTTAAAGTATAATTGTCGTTTTCAATTTATAATCATATATGTTGTTTGACAAGTTGCTTAACGATACTGTGTCTATGTTATTATGATTTTAGTTATTAAAAACTGACAGTAGTAAATAAATAAAGACTAGTCAATTGACTACTACCTATTTTTTATTTAATATCTTTCGAATTCTAAATCCAATAAAATAAAGAATGAAAAACTTTCTCGAATTTTCGACCTCTGGGATACAGTACTTGTCGCTCTGCAAAAAACTACCGCGTAGTTCGATAAATTTGACATTCAAAATAAATAAAACCGACTTTTTGAAGAAGACATGTCTACAATAAATATATCTTATAGTATTTTCTTAGATTTTCACGAGTACACATTTCAAATAAAACTATTTTTACGGATTTAAACTCGTGTATAATTTGGTTACATTTTTGATTTTAACCCGAAGTACTTCACCACTCACGGTGAAGTACTTTCTGACAGACAATTACATCTCGTCTACCCGTGAACACGATTACTGCAAAGTATTCGAAACGTCGGGTTAAAATCAAAAATGTAACCAAATTATACGCGAGTTTTAATCCGTAAAAATAGTTTTATTTGAAATATATCTTAGTTTATAGAGGGATTTGCTTTTATAGAGGGGGTTTTAGATGAAATAGAATTCACTCGTTCTATGCCATTGGATCTAAGCCAATTATTAGAGTTCTCCAGACACTTATAACTTCCTATACAGATTGAATGACTACGAGAAAAACAAAGTGATTCGATACAATTAAATACAAGTAATTTTATTTTAAAAGATTATTTAATTAATTTTTAATTAATAATTGCTATTGCCTTTGCTTTTTTCAGACTAGATTTAGACTTTTTATTTAATATCTTACTCGATAATATAGAAAATACTAACATCATTATTCAAACATATATAAGTATTATATATAAGTATACTATTTATCAGGATGAATTCGGGTATAACCGGATTTTCTTTTTTTCGACTGCGTTTGTCGAGTTCAAGCAAGATTTATTATGACAACCTGTCTGCCATTATTACTGGTAGTAATTCATATATTCGATATATTAGCAGCTCATTATGATAAATACCTAATATTAAGTTTAAGAAAAACCTTTAGCAGTAGAAAAAAAGCGTTCGCGATTAAAACAATGTTCAAATAAAGAATTACAAGACTTTAAAAGCTTCAATGGGATATTCCAAATAATTCAATTTTTTTTTTTGAACTAGATTTAATTCAGATAGAAACGCTGTTCAAGAAGAAGAAGTCTGTAACAAATGAATTACTCTGAAATGCCTTCAATTTGTAAACACTTCTCACCGACTTGCAATATATGAATGTGTTGAAGCTATTAATCTATGTCATCTACGCACACATAGACATGGGTGCAATGAATATGTATTAGAAGTGCATTTTCTTATTGACAAGAAATAACTTCGACTTCTGAGATTACAACAAAACTCGTATATACTGTTTTCTATATATATGTCTTCTGTATGATGAAAATTTTAATTATAAACATTATAGTACGAATATTAGAAAATATTAAAAGTTTTTCAATATTAAGAAATACCACAATGAAAGGTCTCGATGAAAATATGTCATTATTAATAAATGATGGTCAATCATCGGATACAACTGAAACAAGTATCTCTTACAAGTTACATCGATATAAATGTAAAAATATTTTTTTTCCTAATTATTACTAAAAATCTTAACTTATTATTAATCTATTGATATAATATTCTGAATGGTAAAAATTATTAAAAAAAAATAGAGCTAAAAGAAATTAGCAACTTTCAAGATTTTTAGAAATAAAACTGTAACTTCTGGCCACAAATAAATAAGTACAATAATATTATAAATAAAAGTACCACAGAAATTTAATTTTTAAATTTTAATTTACTCGGATTGTGTCTGAAATTTATTGCTTGAAGCGTTCTCTCTTGTACCATCTACATAATAAATAAAATTAAGAAAAGAAATTGAAACTAGAATTGTAAATGGAGAAATAGAGTCGGATTTACTTTGTAATAGAATTTAAGAGAAGACACTTTATGATTGCTCGTAAGAGTCTTAGGCTCGTTCAAAATACTTACATTTTAAGAGAATTTGGGAAACCACAGACTAATTGCTTTTTAATATGTAACATATTTTTATGTTTGAAAAATGAATATTTACAGTTTTCTTGTAACGAAATATATTGTATTACTAGAACTTATAGCGATGTATTTTATTTTATGAAGTATTTTATTTATATTTATGAAAATAGAAAAGACAACTTTTATTTTTAACTAAAAAAAAGAAAAATTCATTATTTTACCAGTACGTATATATGATACGAACCTAAAGATTTTAAAATTTGTCCGTTAAGATCAGATGCGGAATAATTTTTAATAGTTACAAAGATGTTTTGAAATATTCACGAAGGGACTTTAGTATTGTTTTTTTTTAGTTATCATTAGATTTTGAAAAAGATGAAAGACTCCTATTTAAAAATTATATTTTTGTAAATAAAAATGATGAATTGATGTTTCCTTAAAGTGAATTCACACTTTCCCTACGACCTGTAGGCGAATGTAAAAGATGATGTGTTTATGCTTAGATCAAGAACAAAGTACAATATACTTTAATAAAAAATCAAGAAGAACTACAATGAATAATTAATCATTTTATTATATAACAGGAACCTTTAATAAAGTAGTCCAATCACGTGATTGGATACGGATTGGATACGGATACGTATCCGTTATTACATTATATAAAGTCAAGAGGTTCAAAGAAAAGCAAATGTAATCTGTTCCGTAAATAATATTACGATGGAACTTACATACTAATTGCACCTTTAGTTTAACTCAGATAAAGATTAGAATACTTTGAACACAAATCATTGAATTAAACAAGCCACAATTAGTAAAGAATTCTTCAATGCATTTAATTACATTGACCAGTTTTAAATTTGAGAAATATTTGTCGTAACTTAGAACTTATATAATTTATGTAAAAATGGAAGATCTTGTACTGCTTCTGTAATATTGAGACATGATATATGACATGATATGATATATGTTATCTGAAGCTTTCAGTTTCTAACTCACAGAAACGTAACAATTAAACAAAAATAAAGGCAGCTCATTTTAATTCATACATTGGTGAAGATTGATTCTTCAAAGGTAGAAAATTTTTTAAAGCGTTATAACCTTTTTAAAATTTATGGTACAACAACAATAAATGAGATAAACGAGATTACATTGGTATATTTATTTGTAGCTAGATACGTCTTTATTAGAGAGGAAAAGATTACACCTTGGGTGAATTGGATCAAAGCCAATTGTTAGATTTCTCCGGACACCAATAAAGTACGATACAGATTGAACGTTGACGAGAAAAACAAAGTGATTTGTTCAAATTACGTACGTATCTCGATATCTTGGAAGACATACGTATAGAAATATAGAAATAGACATATAGAAATAGGAAATAAAATAAAATCGTGGGACACGTCCACTTTAAATAAATTTTGGATGACCTTGGGGTTAACTGTATCATATTCATTGAATAATGAAATGATAACTTTAAGATAATCTTTGATAGTTTTAAGGGAAGTGAAGATGTTACAAGGCAAAACCCGTCAAATGGCTCATGCAAATGAGTTCATGTTTTGGATTCAGTTTGTGATTGATATACTTTCGTTCGTCACCTCCATTCATGGACGACACTTGATACTTACCACTAGGTGGGTGAAGTCACATGCCATGTCTTTCGATTGTAGATCTTGGACGTGCCCACGATTTTATTTTAGTTTAATCAATGCATATGATTAAAATTTGTATATTTCAAAAATGACATCTTTTGTCAAAGGTATTTACATAAATGTATATTGCATTTTTAGGAATTTATGAGACCATAGATATTTCTAGAAAGTGAGTAAGTTACGAGTTACTTTATTTTGAAAATATAACTATGTATACATATGGTACCCATGACTGTATCCATGAAATTATTTTTTAGCTCTTAGAACATTTATCTGCAATATAAAACCGTTAAACTAAAACTTTTTTTTTACTTTTTTATTTATTCTGAGCACTGTTTCACAAACTTGACCACATTGAACATTTTATTACGAACCAATGCAATCAATTTAATACAAATGATCAAAGATTTTAATCAATAAAAACTACAATTTGGCTGCAAGACAACCAGCCATAGCAAGCAGCACCGGTCAACGAGTTAACGCAAGTGTCATTAACATTATAATATTATTTTCAAAACGATTATTAAAACCTTGTGTAATGTTACAGCCTAACATATATACTAAGTACTCCAAAACAAAAAAATAAAATAAAACATAAATACACAAAGAAGTAAAAATAAATAAATTTATTAATTTAATTCTTTATAGCTAAGATGCTATATTTTGAAGACCGAGAAGCTGATTTAGTAATTCAATACATTAGTGAATCCCTTTAATTTCTTCACAATAAAATAAAGAAGCTGTTTATTGGCAAATACCAAGACTTAGGGGAGGCCAGGGATGGTTAACTACTTTTTTACTAAATCCTAGAAATATTTTATTTTACCCTTTATTGTTATATTAACAAAAGTCGAACTTAATGCCTAGTGGAATTGACTACCCGTTAATCTTTGTGAAGGTGAAAAATTGATGTAGGCGTTTATAAAAAAAAATACTAGACGAAAAGACAATACCAAATAAAAGACAATACAATCTTTAAAAACTACTAATTTCTGATATAATATATATTAGTTTTGATAAATCATGGAATTTTGCTATGAATATCTAAATGTCTTTATTTCTTATTATATTTGTAATATCTGTTTTTTTTTAATAATAATACTCGTGAACAAAAATAATAATAATGAATAGTAACGCAATTTCTAAGGTTACAAATAGTATTAAGAAGAGGAAGATCTGCCGCTTTTAAATAAAATCAATTTTATCCAAAAAACATCTGACACGCGGCAATCGAGCTTGCCGCTATGAAAAACTCCTAATCGGCAAATTATAACTCGCAAATTAATTAACAAACAAAACAACTTCTATTGCTTTTTTTATTTTTTTATGTAGTTTATGATAGGATTTTAAAAAATTTAAAAATTCGAAAATTTTTTTCCATTTTTCGGTAACTTCGGCGGCCGATCTGACCACCTTCCCGTTGGACAATTAACATAATTTTGAAAAGTGAATTCTACATTTAGATGCTGATTCCAAATATATCTTTAGTTTTTCAAAATTCGAAAAATAAAATTCGACACACACACAGACACACAGACACACAGACACACAGACACACAGACACACAGACACACAGACACACAGACGCACAGACACACAGACACACATACAGACAGACAGATCGGAAGGAAAAACTGAGTTTTTCGAAAACATTGTAGTACATTTTGCACTGGGTATTAATTGGACCGAGCGAAGCGAAGCGCTTACTCGTCAAAAGTTTAGTAACTTTTGACGAGTAAGCGCTTGAGTAACTTCTCCTAGATGAATAATAGTAGGATGTCAAAAATTGTCAGAGTTGTCGAAGACAGTTATAGATAAGTCCTGAAGTTTTTGGGTGACATTTGTGATTGTAGTTTTTTATAAAAGTCAACATGTAGAAGTTTTGAAATCGCACGCGCGAGTCCTTATTAGACTTATAGCCACTATTTACTCTGATAATTTTACAAGTATAAAAAACTCATTCAGCAACAATGCCTCGCTCAGCTCCACCGGCCGTGCACAGTGGCGGACTTAGTATAAAAATAATTACTACACACAACTTCAAAATAATAATTTATATTCAAGGTTGAACCTGTTTTTATATTTATCTAATATATTAAAACAGTTCTTAGAGTCTGTATAGCTGCGTTAATCTGGCTATAACTAGATAAATCTTAACCTATTCCGTTATATTCGGTTACATCCAGTCATACATGCTGTTTGTTCAGATTTGAATTAAAGCAAGCGACTTTTAGATTTTTCATGCCACATTATATATATTTTTATTTAAATAATAACATTAGTTCAAGAAACTCATGACTTTTTGTGTAAATAAGTAATACTTAAGTATGATTTAAAAATTTTATACAGCACTGTCATAATAGATATGTTTATTAGATTTAATATTAAAATTCTCTTAAAACCGTTTTTAATTGAAAAACATAAATAAATTGTTTAACTGTACACTATATGTATCTCTTAGTTTAGTATTCAGGGCATAACCGTTCGTAATAGAATTTCAGCAACTGAAATAAAATCGAAATAAAAAGTGAAAAAGATTTTAATACAATATATAACAATATATAACAGATATAAAATATAGTCTGTGGCAGACCACAGCAGGTGGTAGGTCAGTGACAGATCACAGACTATATTTTATGTCTATTTGGGAAACTGTGTTGGGTTCGATTAACAGGCTTTAAATATTTAATTTATTAGATATCCCTCAATAGATCCATACCACTAAATTATTTTTATACTTCTGATAGACGTTTTGATAATTTCTTTATACCTACTCGTGAATATAACTCGAAACTTTTAAATCCAATTTCCGTTTTAGCAATATGTTTCAATATGTACAATATTAAAGTTATTAGTTGTTTTAAGGACTGTTTATATTTAAAAGGTTATTTAGAAATAATAAAACTGTTATTAAGATGCTCTCGACTCGTAACACAAAACTATCAAATAACTGCAGAGTAAACTTCATCGGACATTAATATCGCACTAGTCATTGTGGTCGGGTCAATCGCACTTAAAGCTGCTTTCAAGCGCTTTCAATTGCTTTTATAACATTTTCAATATCTATGCTGTTATGTGTGGTTCAAGTTCTCGCAATATCATGACAAACTGCCTGTTAATCAATAATTTATTTCATATTATTTTAAGTGTTTACAGTTTTAGTCCTTGTAAATGTGAGAGCATAAATGCGTAGTTAATTAGTTCCAGACATTTTCTGATTCTGTTTTGATCCACGCTTTACTTGAATTATTATTTACTTTCATATATCATTAATGAGTTATTTTGACGAAAATAAGTTATAATATGTTAAAGAATCCTTTAGTTTCTAACGTTGTCTTTTAATAAACCTCTGGAACCGTGTAACTAGAGAATAACTCTTCATATAAGCCATATAAGCTTATTTGAAATAAAAAATCCTTTTTTTTAAGAATCTAAATATAAAATCACCAGCATTATAAATAATTAAATAAAATTAATGAATATGAAGCAATAAAATTTAAACGTTAATTGAGTGTCTGACAAAAGCTTAATTCATACAATTCAAAATAATGTTGAGGTTTTGTTCTAAGCTTATAACACAGATATTAATATTATACATATTAATATTTATTATAATATTGGAAGGAAAATGTTCTTGTTTTATTTTTTATGTTGGTGAATTTTTTTTGTCGGTCGATTATCATGTTATCAGTAAAGCACCCTCTGATAAGAATTTGTATTATACATTGTCACCTGTAATCAAATCATAACACCTTTATCTTTAAAATATACTTTGAATACTGACTTCAGTTAGATACACACTTTTTGTTAAAGCGTCGACAGTATCACCCACGGATGTCCAGGAATCTATAAAAGGATTAGAGGACCAAATGGTCCCTGAGATCTTCTTGGAAGGAGAGGCAAGTCATGTTTCTATAGTTCACTAGCAAATTAACAACCTTATTTATTTTTATCATATGTATAATTATGTTATGAAACGTCTAAACATTTATGGTGATATTAATTAGTTATTATTATAATATTAATGATTCATTCATTCGCTTTCTGATGTTGTCTTGTTACGTGCAAAAGGGTATTTAATATTTCTCTCAGACGGAAGACATTACAGTCCTAAAACCTCGGAGCTTTACAGTAAAGAGAATTAAAGGAATCAAATCATTTCTTATAATTTTTAGGTTACTATTATAACTCTGCTACTTAGAACTGAATAGTTTGCCAGAGAAATAAACAAGCCGATTTTTTGAAAAATTGGAAACAGCTTATAAGCGACAGCCCTAATCGTAAAGATAAACGTGGTAAAAGGTCGCTTAACCCAGACATTACAATGAGAATTATTAAAGACAATCAGATAATGTATTTTAAGCCTGAAACTCTGAAAGGTACTTCTTCAGGCTTGATAAAAGAGTTCACTTAGGTATATGTATTAAAATATTCCAATAATGTATACTTTGTTATTTTATTTTTCCTCATGCGTAGGGTTTCTGTGGGATTTGCGATCGTACCTTGGTATATCTGCGAGCCGAGGTGGTCTGCGACGAACAGAACCTCCGATAATAACACCCACCTGTAACAAATATACACTCTTAAGCATTTTTTTTATTACAAATATTTCATTATAAACTTATTAAATCTGGTTTGAGCTTTACTTCTTCCTGTAAGTATAAAACTGTAGAATAAGATTACACAAGTAATAAAACTGAATTAAAATTTTACTTATTAGTTGTTAGTTTTTTTTTGCTCAGTTTTAAAACATATAAAATTCTTAATTTAACTCAGATTAACCTTAATATTATTATTATTTCTTTTTTATAATCTAAAGGTTTTATAAATCTAAATTTTAATAATTTTTTTTTTCCATTTGACCAGTGACCAGATTTGGTGAAATTTGACCGAAACATCAGTTAAATAAAAGGTATCGATTAAGTCCCGATATATATATATTATATATGTTTGTTCTAGTAAATATTATTTTTACCTATAGGATGATCAATGTGAACTTGAATGAAACCGATATTTATTTAATATAAAAATACATATTAAACATTTCAAGCTTAGCTTTCTTAATAAACTTATTTTAAATTTATATAACTGTTAACTGGACATACATACACGTACATACTCGTATATTCAAAATGCAGGAGCTTAGTTATGAATATGCCAATAGTACTAACTCAGTGCAAACATCTCTAGCTTTGCTTAACTAATGAGTCATTGTTCAAATATCTATCACAATAGTATAGCTTCTGTATATACACAAGAGATAACTGTATCCAGGCAATATTATACATTGGAAATACTACTATTTTTTACGGATTAAACTTGCTAATAATTTTAGTAACATTTTTATTTTAACCCGACGTTTCGAATTCTTTGCAGTAATCGAGTTCACGGGTAGACGAGATATAAGTGTCTGTCAGTAAGTCAGTTAATTATTCATCATGTCATGCTGCATTAGATGTTATATTTTAATTATAATGTACCTACTGTTCTTGTTTTCTATTCTACTTTCACTGTTATGGGTAACTGGAAGAGATCTCTTAATAGAGATAAGTTATCCAATATACAAAACTATTATTTTATAAAGTGGATATAGCAAACGCTTATACATTTTATTTGCGACATAATTTATTTCAGCATATATATCTTTGTTACAAATTAATTAAGTGAGACCGAACCAACGTAATCTTATCAGTTTCGCGTTTGTTAGTAATTAGAAAGACGTGTTTAACTGATTAGTTCTCTCTCATATGATAAATTAATTATATGCTGAAGTAAATCCCCAAAGATAAAACTGTAGATTATAATAAAATATTACTCATCCTCAGTTACTGAAGTGGATCTGATTTTGACGTTATTACAATGTAAACAAGACGTAATGGGGCGACCCATACATTAATTTCCTGATTAAGATAAATGTTACATAAAATAATATCATTTTTTTTTTCATTTTCTTTTAGAACAAAAAAGGATATTTTTTTCCTATTCTGATCACTTTTACCACATTAACACGCATCGATTCGCTATCGATATTGGTATTAAAACCTCTCAATCAACAATTAATATTGTTGATTTTTAGAAATAGCCAATACATTGTTTTTAGTTAGAAAAAAAAAATACACTGGCCCGATATTGCTTGAAAACTAAACCGCTTCGAGATACGAGAATATGCATCGATTGGTATAAGAAAGACTTCAGTTGTATAAAGGTCGCGAGGAACACATACATACGTGTTTCTTAACAGTGACCAGAATTATTAAGAACACTTCAAAATGTTACAAAATATACAACAAAAACCATTTCTAAATTTGGTGTAATTAGAAGAACTTTCTTAATTAGAAAGTTAATAGTATCAAAGGATTTAATTATTAATATTATGAGAGATTTATGAACCTTTCAGAAAACCATATTAATCAAAGACGTAATCTAAAATATCGTAATTTGTAACTTTAGTGAGAATGTTTGTAAATGTAAAATATTTAATATTAATATTATGACAGACGAAATAGCTTTTATTTCAACGTTTTGTAAAATTCAATTCTTTAAAGCGTTGTAAATACCTTGGGAGTTGGAATTCAATTTGAAAACCTAATAAAAACCTAATAATAAAACCTGATATGGGTTCAATTGAGATCATATCTATAATAATATTTTAATAAAAGTGACGTAATTTTTTTAATTTTAACAGTATAATAAATGGTAAACTGAGGATTTGTTACATATAAGTGACAAGTAACAAGACCCCTTGCGACACCTGGCGACACCAGTATACTTAAATAAAATTACTTTTTATAAAACATTTTAAAGTTAACCTATTGGTTATAAAATGAACCTACAACTCGTGTGAAAGAGGTTACAATGAAGCATTAGAAACAAAGCAAAGATCTAAAATATACAAGAGGTAAATATATATACATATTACATATAAATATATGACACCCTTCAATTTCTTCCTCTGTCAAGAAGTTTACTTATGTACAAAATCTCTATATTAGTATCCCCTTATTGTAATAAGGGACCATACGGTAACACAAAAAGGATTTAAGCCGGTCTTCAGGTTAATTACCGCTGAAAACTGAAGTATTGCTAACTTCATCGACCGACATCTTAACTGTAAAGGTCGCTTCAAGGTTTCTGGACTGTAATGAACAAAGCTAATGAATGAATCAAGTAATAATATAAATTTACAAATTATATTAATATTTATTGATATGTATTGATATTATTCAAATTAGCATATGAGCTACAGTTACGAATATGTAACTGTAGTTACAAAAATTATTTTAATTTTTAAAAAATATATGTTTTTATTGTTACTAGGTTGGCTTTATTTCAAGGCTCAAGAAATTTAGAACTTGAAGTACACATTATATACATATTATACCAAACTGACCGCAGAGTCTCGTACACGCCAACGTTATTTACGGTACTACCAACTTTTAATTACAAGACTTTCTTGAAATTGTAATTAGATCTAGTAAAGCTCCAAGCCTCTATTAGAAGTTTATGTATTACCAATGAATGAATTACAACAAGTATTAACTAAAAAAATCATTTAATGTGTTTTTAAAATTGTCGATGCGCTAAGTTAAGTTGAAACAGTTGGCTGCACTGTTTGATTGATTTCAAATGAACAGAATGTATTATTTATAATTAACATTTTGTATTGTTATTTAGACATTCTAGTTCTTCTTACCCCTCGGTAGAACAATCACGATCACGCCTTTTAAAGAAAAATATTTGAAAAAATGCAATTTATCCAAATCTGAAAAACGTAAGTGCTAACTAAAAGTTTATATAATGTACTAATAAATATGTGGATGAAAACGTAAGGTATTGACCCATTTAAAGTTTTTGGGGAATAAATCTAGCTTTGTTTCTCTAAATATAAACTTAGTACATAATCATACTACAGATTAACAAGTGGTCGAATTATATTCATAATATTTTGTCAAGTTATAATAGATAGGAGAGAATAATATCCACTGGCTGTACTCCGTCGAGATGACGTAGTTTATGACGTCACTGATTACTCGTTTATGTTTTATTTATTTAGTATTGTTTGATGTCATAAAATTGTTACAATTTTACGATGGAATCAAACGTCTATACACACGGATCACAATAGACACTTTTTTTATTTTATTATATTGTTTTTATTCTATACTTTTGCACCTTCGACATTTTTATTATAAGTTGTGAAAGTGATAAAGCGTTTTGCAAACATGGAAAGAAGCGTTAAAATAAATCTTTAAAAGGTTGTAGCAAAGAGTTATTCTTCTTTAGGTCGATATATACATAAAAAGAAATGTATTTTTGTCTCTTTTTAATACCTTTGTTATAAACGGGATGGAATAAGTAATGCTTTAGACAACAAAACAACTGCTAGCATCAGACCACTTGAAAATACTTATAATATAAGTTTTTTAATAAAGGAATTACTTTCAACAATTAATACAACTTTAAATACATTTTTATTAAGCAAAAATGGATTCTAAACTACTTTCTAATATTAAACTTATAACATATTGTCAGGATAAAGTACCAGGAAACAATTTAGTATAAGCAAGACAACTGTAAAACTTAATTCATTACGAAGCTGAGGGCTGAGCTTTTTGACAGTTTGTGTGACTGACCCTTGCTAATTGAATACAGCAGGAGATTGGACAATGGCTGCCGCTTTGATGTTTTTTAACCCAACTGTTATTGTTTGAGTTCTGTAAACGAATGCTTCATATAAACATGCTACGTTTTGATCGGATTATTTATTTATGATTGAGAGATTATTTTTTATTTGGAAACCAAAATACAGTGTTTGGATTAAATAATAGGTTATGACGAATATTCTAAAGTAATAATGCATTAATGGTTCAGACATTGACAGTCGCAGAAACTGACAGTCATGTGAAGAGGAAATTAAAATTCTATAGATATGAACTTTGTTTGGATAAATCTTTATTCGAATATTATACTATTCATAAATATTAATATATGAATCCCGATTATATAGTTACTATCATATGTTTGTTGACGAAAAAACACATTAAATGTACCAGAACCACAACGAAAAGGATATGTTCACAAAAGAATTTACCCCAAAAAGGAATCTCTACTGACAACCTTTTAGTGATGTATTGTAATATAAGTGTTAGTTACACAATATTATTTGTGCTACAACAATACCAACGTATTATTGAACATAAGGTAACTTTGACTACAGATACAACTAAATAAAAACTAATACTAAACAATATGTTGTGTGAAGATATTTCATAATTGGAGTGTTTCAATAAACTATGTCAATGCATATCTTAAGTTTAATATAGATTCAATATGTTTTTGTGATATATTAGATTTAATTAAAGAAGAAATCAAGAATCATAATAGGGTATAACTATTACATATATTGTAACTTAAAACCTTCATTTTGAAGATGGATATGGTTTGAAAATGACTAGTTGTCTACCATTCAAAGTAAGCAACTTTGAAAGATTTTTAAGATATTGATGACGTAATAACAAGGGTAGACTAAGATATTGTTATAGAAATATTAGACGTAGAATGAAACGTCTTCTTTCTTTACAATAATATTTAACACAATTTTTCCATTGTTTATAACGTATCTCTTAAAAGATCTTATTAGAACAGTATAATATTATAAAATCAAGAATGCCTACAATTCTATTACAAACTAGTCTCGAGTCTTCACTGCGAGTCAGCACCGAACTAAAGAAATTATATTATCTCGCCGTCAGTATTAACTTGACCGCCTCTGAGATGTTGAACATTTAAATACGTTATGCGAGTAAATACAAAATATTAGCACGATGGCACATTTTAAAATATTTATTTGTTAATTTTATTCAAGGATTGTAATTTTGGCATCATAATTATTTATCAAATCAAAGTCTCTATCATGTTTATTCAAACATAAAAACTTTTAGATTTTGATTTATATTAAAACAAAAAACTAATTTTTGTTTTGAACATTCTGACGAGTGCAGAATTTGAGCCGTACTTTGTCAATGCAAAACCAGGACTGTTGCTGTAACAATTTCCATATAACAGTTAAAAACCTATTATATAGAACGTCAATCTTTACAAAATGAGTTCATAAATGGAAGTCGATGTCTTTCTTGTCTCATGTCTTTCTTACTTATATTTCCGATTTATTACATCTTCTCATTATTATTAATATTATTATAACTTTTATTGATATCGTTTGTTCTTTACCTTACATTTATTTTTACATACAATTGTATATTTTACATAACTGTCACTGGTGTTGCTTAGCCTTAGCCTTAGCTAGCCATTGAAAACTTAGTGGTCAACCGTTTTATTTTCATTTTTTTTTTGTTTTGTTTTTTATATTTCGTTTTTTTATATATATATATTTTTGTAAATGTATGTGACGTCTAAATAATGTTTTTTGATTTTGAATTTTTTTATGTCTGTCCAACAAGAAAACGATGTTAGAAGTTGCCACTTTTAAGCCATACTGATTACATATACTTACGGTATTGGCCGTTTAAAAATGAATTTTTATGTACATTCTTTTTCTGGACATAAATAATAGATATGAGCGAAGTTTGACCAGTCAACTCGATCAAACTTTGTTCGCGCAGATGAATGAATTGTTATTATGATTGACATATGTATCTTTTTTGTATTTACAAAATTTTTGTAATTTAATATATTCATACAAAAATGAGATGGGGAAATCGTATCAACCTAAAGTTTTCGTGATATATTTTTCGTTGTTTCTCTAATTGAAAAGAGTTTCGTGTAGTTTCCCCCGCTTGCATGCTTGCGGCCCTAATATAGTGGCATTTTCTAGTGTAATTTTTGGTATTATCGGTAAATAATATCAATAAAATATTCTCTTCTCTCTTCTGTCCTCTTCTCTTCTCTTTCTCCTCTTCTCTTCAGAATCATACAGTTAAATAATTAAACAGTTATATAATGTATAGGTTGTAGAATGACTGAAAATAAATAATATTAAACTGTAATATTCATTTGTAGATTTTTAAACGTTTGAACAGATTGGATCTAAGGAAATAGTTACATTTTTCCGACAAAATAAATTTCAATATAGATTATTCGTAGGAGGAAAAACCACGTGATTCGTTACAATTACGTACATGGCTAGACAGATATCTTAGATTAAAGACAGAGATATATCTCTGTCATACAATATCTAACAACAAAATTCATTTATATTTATATTGTTTAGTTTATTGATTTATATGTATGTTATATATTTATATGTGTACTACGTTTACGTATTAGTGTGTAAATATTTATATGTACGTTCATAATTTTTATATATTTAGTCCACCTCCTTAATACGTATAATTATTTCCTATCATTGAGGTTGTCTGGAAGAAATCGCCTTTAGGCGATAAGACCGCCTTTTGTATTTACAATAAGTAATTGCAAATCTATAATGTGTATTTTCTATGGTTATACAATAAAGAATATATAATATCTATTTTTATATAGAGTTATTGAACGTTATAAATATTTATAATCATGTAAATGTAAATAATAAAAAATGTAAAGTTGTAACGATGTTTAGTTATTAATTATTTATCAATAGTATGATGATCACTTTGTAATATTCATAAAATTACGAGATACCGGTAAATTTTATAATGATGAATATTTCATAAAAATCTGTCAAAATAACAAATTTATTCCTACATAAATTAATATAAAATCGAAATAATGTTACAAATATTACGAGGTTAACGAACCAACATCTAAATTTTACACTAGATTTTAAATTACTAAATTTCTAAAACCGATTCCAAGATAAAATTAGTATTAATATGGAATTCGGAAACTGTTTTCATATTTATATAGTATATGAGGACAGTACTGTGAATCTGTTTAATTGCATCTGCAGCATTCATCCGTTGTAACCGGATATAACCAAATAGGTTATATTCGGTTATCTCCGGTCGTACTTATACACCGTTAAGATCGAATTTAAAGAATTTAAAGAATTCTCGGGTAACATATTTTTTACTTTAATTTTATTACATATACAAATATATTAATAATTAGTCTAATAAAATATTAATATATACAACAAGATTATTTTATAAAAAAAATATTAACAAAATAAGAATTATAAAAGCTCTTATGTTTTCACCAGAAGGCAGCCCTGAACAATATTAATCCACTAAGTGACTTACTCTTACATACAATCAATTTGTATATACTACTCGTAGTACACGTAGCACTCGTAGTTACAATACGTAAGTGTTTGGAAATAGTGTATTTTGTAACTGTTAGGAAAACTGGACACAATACGAAATGTCAATTAATATGGTATAACACCCAATAAAATACTACATTTAATAGTAACTGTGTTTGTGGAGTAAAAAATATAATTAAACTTCAACTAAAACTATTTTTACGGATTAAAATTATTAACTGACTTTCTGACAGACACTTACATCTCGTCTACCAGTGAACACGATTACTGCAAAGTATTCGAAACGTCGGGTTAAAATCAAAAATGTAACCAAATTATACGCGAGTTTTAATCCGTAAAATAGTTTTATTTGAAATGTGTACTCGTGAAAATCTAAGAAAATACTAAACTTCAAGTAGTTTCAGCATGGGAAAGTGTCCATTTTTTTAAAGGCCTACCAGAACTCAGTTCCAGTTTGTAAATAATATTTGTGAAATATCTTATTCCAGTATAAGCATAGCATTGTCATTTATCAATTAAGTGGAACCAGATGAATGTAATCTTATAATACTGTGTTTATTGGTAATTAGCAAGACGTGTTTAATTAATTAGTTCATCGTCATACGATAAATTAATTATCCACTGAAGGTGTCTTAGTAGATAAAGTTGATTTAATTTGAGGTCATTGCACTCTAGATATTGGCCAAATTCTGACTACCAAAGTATAAAATTATAGATTTTATCGAATATTAATATTGCAAAATTATCGATCTTTGTGAAGGATTTAGTTTAATTTTACGTTTTTTAATAGTTACAAACTTTAAACAAATATCATTTGTTGAAGCAGTTACGAGAATTTAAACTAATTAAAACATTATAAGTATTCATATTTCTTTCAGAGAAAAAAACACAAAACCTATCTCATATTATTATTACAAAATAGCCTAAGTTTTCTGTCTCTGTGTTATGAGTTGGGGATTGTACTTGAGGTGAACTGTGTGTTTAAGTATAATTTAAACACACTTAAACACACAGTTCACCTCAAGTACAATCCCCAACTCATCTCAAAGGATTATGTATTTGTGTTGCTCAGTGTTTATAGTTTGTTTGGACAATTATGTTAAGTTGAAACCCCAACATTAGTTAGTATAACATTTTATATCAAATAATTACACTATTTAAGTATACTTTTTATAAGTTTGTTTTATAATGTTACATTGACTCATATCACAATATAATTGTGTATATATATGTAACAACGTTTTTATAAAAAGTATAATAATTGAAGGTAAATACTACTATTATTTTTTCTATCAAAACAAACCAACATCAGATTAATTTGATTTATTTATCTTCGTCCTTTAAAAAATGTTTTTTGTTTAAAGTCGTGATAAATCCAAAAATTGTTTCATATAATTTATAAAAAAACTGAATTTCATACTTTTATCCAGAAAGAGATAGAAATAATTTAGTGTCTTTTTTTAAATTTTTAATAACTGTCTTAAATTGTTGAAAAATTGTATGACTAAAATTTTTAAAGTAATTTGATTTGTGTAGTCAAAATTAAAATACTAACATATAAAAACAACTGACTTACAGAAACAGACACCTCAGCTTACCTTGAGCGGAAGATCGCGTGTAGTGGCGAGGCGAGGTGAAGTAGTCACACGGCTACTTCACCCGGACAGTCAGGGACATCCCTGACTGGACTTTGTCTGAGACTCCGGCTTAGAAATAACATTGACGTTAAGGTTTTGTTCTCTTATTATTCATGAGTGTTTGAGAATGTGTTGTCAAATTAAAACTTAATATAAATCTGATACATTTTCTGTTGTTGCGATTAGCAACCCTGATTGCAGAAGGATAAGTTGAAACAATTCCTTGCATAAGCCAATTTTTTAGAAATCGCAAATAATAATTTTTTTCGTTGTTAAAAAGTAACTTAAAAAAATTGCTTGATGTTTTCGATGGAAAACAAATCAGCTCTAGTGAATTACGTGATTACGTATCAATTGTTACCGTAACCACCACACAGACACACACACACACGCACACATATATATGTTCTTATAAAGTTAACCAAAGTTTACCGGCCGACGTCTTTGCTGTAAAGGTCCAAGGCTTCTGGACGGTAATGACTTCCGCTTGCGAGAAATATTACAGATCTCTTTTCACTTAATTTGATAACCTTAGAAGTTGTGAAAAATCCAGTTATTATATAAATATATAATATTTTCTGATTTTACTCTAACTGGAATGAGTTACCGTTAAAAAAATTGTATTTTCAATTACGTTAAATATATACATATAATGAAATGAAAAATAAATAAATTCTATAAAACTTAAAGCTCTTATGTCTTTTTTTTTATTTTTTGATTATATAATTTTTTTCCTGTAGTTATAAGATTTTAGATACTATAACACTAACCGGAGTTGACAGTCCCATACCCGCCAATTGTATTACATTTGATTACAGTACTACCAACTCTTAATAACAAAACTCGTAAAAAGATCTAATAAAGAGCTTTTCTAAATTTACATGCTACCAATGTAAAATAATTAAAACATGTAGTGACTGAGTAAAATATTATATATTCGTTTAACTTTCTTATAAAACAATCATCGTATTTAAGTTTCAAACAGTTGGCGGCACTGTTTGACTGTTGTTAAATGTACAGAATATTATGATTATGTACTGTAAATTACACACATATAAATATTTTTACTTCTCGGTTGAACAATCACAAGATGGCCTTTGAGAAGAATAAGTTTTGACAAAATTAGAGTCCTCTAAAAAATGAACCATGAACTTGAACCATGAAACTGGAATATAAAATTGTATAATGTATTAAAAATGTGGGAATGCATGTAAAGTATTGACTTAATATAAAAAAAATATTTTTTTCATACTATTTATTCTTAAAACAATTATCTATCAAGGTATTGTCAACATAAGGCACCAAAACACAATTTATTGTAATCAAAGAAAACTGAAAAACTTAATTCAATACTTAGCTGAAAACCGAGCTTTTGACATTCAGTGTGGCTCAGTGTGACTGACCCGTGCTAATTGATACAAGAGGAGATTGAACAGAGGCAGCTTTGATGTTTTTTAAACCAACTGTTATTGGACGACTGATGTGAACTACTGCTTCATACAAATATGCTGCTTTATTTATGTTGAATAGTTATTATTTATTTGGAAACGAAAATGCTGGTTTTGGATTAAATATTATTTATTATAAGGAACATATTATGTTATCTTAAAATCCATAAATACTAGAAACAATAATTATTATATCATAGCAATTGACAAAAACCGTAAAGATTCCAGCCGTTATTTGGAGAAAGAAATCTTATTTTGATTCTAGTATTATTTATGTACGAGCCACTTTTTAGATACTATCAAAATGTTTATTTAAATCCGTTTGTTGTCGAACAAATACATAAAATTTTCAAAGACGAGAACGATAAGGATATGTTCACAAAAGAAATTAGCTAAAAAGGAATGGCTTCTGACAACCTTTTAGGAACTTGTGGAGGAGAATAAATGATAATAACATAATAACATATCTGTTACTAAAATATTAAAACTATTATTATGACATATAAATATTATTAGTAAAAAAATGGTAAGTGGTAGTAAAGCAAATGTAGTAAAAAGAAATACGGTTATGAGAAAATATTTTTTCGCAATAAGTGTTATTTTTTATTTATTTTATTACATGTTCAATATAATCCTTCTATTGCTAAAAACGTAAAGATCAAGATCTTATGAGAATAGTGACATTTAAAAAAATGAAAACAATTTTATTATAAACCTCTCGAATGAAATCTGCGAGTCAGCATCGAAATAAAGAGATTGTATTATCTTGCGCTCGCAGCATCAACTTAGCCGTCTCTGACGCTGCACTTTTAAACTCGGTTAGTGAGTGAAGAAGACGAAAATATAAGACGAATAATACGACAAATAATGAAATATATTTATTTTATTTAATGACAGTAAATTATTCATCATAATTAATTATCATGTTAAAAAAATATAAAGTTTTAATTATATTTATACATTTTTCTCAATAGAACTTCATGATTGGTTATTATTATTTAATAAAGCTGCCCGGTTGCTTTAAATTTGTTAGAATTTGCTCGACTGCTTCCAAACACGTCCCGGGCTCTTATTCATTATTCACATTATCATGATTTTTTTTAGCGAAGATAGATCTGCCATTACAAAATAGACATTATAAAAGAAAGATGACTTTTGTGTTCACCTCAGTTATTTTCATGTAATAATGATTTCGTATTTTTATCCTGATTCCAGCTACATTAGAAAAGGTTTGTATGTAATTTTAAAAGAAATATTATACCTATTCAAAAAGAAAAAATAAGGTTTATTACATATTGAAGGAAGGATGTTACAGAGAGTGTTCTGAAATAAAGTTAGCAGGAGCCTAATTTAAATTTATCGATGAGACCATGGGACCCTAGTGAAAATTACTGCACGGAGATTCAAGGAAATATCTTAAAACATCAAATATTAACACTTTTGTATTTTCATAGATTTTCACGAGTACACATTTCAAATAAAACTATTTTTTACGGATTAAAACTCGCGTATAATTTGGTTACATTTTTATTTTAATACTTTTATCTCGTCTACCCGTGAACACGATTGCTGCAAAGCATTCTAAATGTCGGATTAAAATAAAAATGTAACCAAATTAACACTTTTTCAACTTCATGGTCTGTAGCGCTAATTATTTATTTAGTTGTGAATCGATTACTTAGTATTAGTGTAAAAGCTGTGACGTCGCCTTATTTGTAATGGCGGCAAGTGGACAGAGCCGTCTTTGTTAGTATGGATATGTCGATGTTCATTTCTTCTGGAAGCGTGGACCAGGTGACTTGGATTGTTTGTCGTGGTTGGTAACTGTATATAAAAAAATAAAAGTGGGATCACATACGATAAGGAAGCGAAGTTTAACGTTGCGATTACTTCGTTTTGATATATTAACAAAGTGGGCCCCTCATCAACCAAGTCTAAATGAAGACGGCCTTATCGCTCCGCTATCGCTATATGTATATATGTACATAACTGTTGTTTCCAGATCTATCCATGTTTGTGCTTTGACTTAATTATATAATGATAAAAGTAATTAAAATAAATAAATACGAATTTAAATAAATAAATAAACACAAAATCATCAACATGAGCAGGAGTCAAACTTTCGACCTCTAGAATGTCGTCGTTACTCTATAAACTAAGCTACCGTGTAATTACGCCTATTGTTGAATTTGACATTCAAAATACATGTAAACGTCTTTAACGAAATAGAAGAAGAGATAATGTTTTCTAAAATTTACACGAGTAGTACACATTTCAATAAAACTTACCGCGAACACGTTTGCTACGAAGCATCCGAAACGTCGGGTTAAATTTAAAAATGTAATAATAAACGCGAGTTATATCTGAAAAATAGTTTTATTGAAATAGAAGAAGAGATCCCTACAGTAAGTAATATATTTTATAGAAGGATTTTGTTCTAGAAGAAAAATATTTCACTTATTAGATAAAATTGGATCAAAGACAATTGATAAAGTTGTTCAGACACAAATAAACTCTGATACAGATTGAACAACGACGAAAAAAAAATGATTCAGTACAATTGAATGCAATTAATGTTATTTCTATTACAATTAATTTTAAATACAAACTTATATTGCCTTTGTTTTGATGCTTTCTAACTAGTTTGTAATTTCTGATGAAATCAAAAATTGTATTATATTTTTAATAGAATAATTTTATGTTTTCTGAAGTTTGTCTTATTAAAATTTTATTTTAACTCTTTTTAGGTGATCATTTATTATATTAAATATCAATTTAAAAAGGGTGCATTTGAAGATGAAATATGAAATACTTATGATAAAGTTATTTAAGTTTTTAAAGTCGCTGAAGTTCTTCTATTTTATTATGATATTATTGCCTTCCCTAAATATTAAAGTTACCTCTAACGTCGATGTAACAAATTTTAGAAGAAATATGAAATGAAACAAATAATATAATAACTTTGTTATAAGTACACGAAAATGTGTTTTGTACTAAATCGCTAACGTAAACAAAGATTTTAAACTAAAATTGAAAAATTGAAAAAAATGCAAAATTGAAATATAATTATAAATATTCATCCAGATTCACTAAAAATAGCGAAAAACGTAAAAGTGTTGTTTAATAGGATTAATTGAAGTATGTATTAACTTATTTAAGCCTGGATTTTTAAAACCAAACATAGAATAACATTTTATAAAAAACAAATGATATGCAACAATTTAAAAGCTTCAATGGGTTATTCGAAACAATAATTTAAAACATTGATTCAACTATATTTCATTCAGATGCTGACATCTAACATGTTCCAGGACTGAGTCTGAACCAATAAATGAATTACTCAGACATGCTTTCAATTTGTAAACACTTCTACCTGTAGTTTATGAATTTACTGACAAGCCTCTTTTAAATACAAAGAAGTGCTAAAAGCCAAGAACAATATTTTAGAGATTTTGTAAGCTACTCTTTACTGAAAATGCATTTTAAATTATAATTTACCTGGATTGTGTCTGAAAGTTATTGTTTGAATCGTTCTCTCTTGCACAATCTACATTGTAAATAAAATTAAGGAGAGAAAAGCAAATAAATTAAAATAATATATTTTAGTATGTTTCAGTAAATCGTAAATTACTCTTATATTAGCTGATATTTTAAACGTTACTTTGTAAAAGTGTTCAAGAGAAGACTCTTACTGAGATTGCTTTTAAGAGCCTTAGCCTCATTAAAAACTTACATTTTAATAAAATTTAAGAACCCACAGACTTGTTGGTTTTTAATATGTATTTGATGAGGTCTATATTTTGGTTAAAAAATAAATTGGAAATTTTTTCTCTCGTACGATGTTTTAAGATGTTTTTTATTTAATATCATTTACATAAAAAGGCGATTTTTATTTGTCAAATTTGAACACTCAATAAGCGCTAAAAAAATATTATATTATGTTAATTTTTTTTTCCATTTTTGATAATGATTTTTGATAATGACATCATACGATAAATAAATCCCCTTTATTTTGAGAATATTCTGTATATTGTGAATTTTAAAAATAAAAATTTATTGGGTGAAAGTTTAATCAAATTAACCTTCTGGTTAAGATATGTTATATTATTATTATATTTATAGTAAAATACACTCCATCTTTATTTGCACTAAAATCACTAAACATACATCTCTAGATATAACTTATTTCATAATGAAATATTAAGAAAAAATCATATATTTTTTTATATACAAGATTTAAAATGCAAAAATTAGGAAATATTTTTTACTATTGTGGTCTCTTTTGCTGACATTAATACGCATCAATTAGTACTACAGACACCCAACCTCCATATTCAGTTTCCAGTTTCAGAATGACACAGTTAAACAGTACCATAATACAGAAAATAGGCAGGCCGCTGATTTTATTTCACTTATACCTGTGCAATTCAAAAAGAATTTATATTATATTACATTAAAAACAAAAAAAAAAAATTATTTAATAAAAAGGCTATCACAATTTTTAAATGTTATAGAACGAATTCTAGAATTAAAATTAATAAGATTACACTGCAATGTTCATTTGTAGCTAGGTAAGGCATTATTTAGAGAATGAAAAGATTTAACTCATTGAAAGAGTTTGGATCGAAGCCAATTGTTCGATTTTTCAGCACATAAATAAATATCGACACTTAGTAATGGTTGATGGAAAAACAAAGTGATTCGTTACAATTACGTATATGGCTGGATATCTTCAATTAAAGATCTTATCTTATTATCTTATCTTATTTTATCTTATATCTAACTAACTGAGAGTTTCCAATACAATTATTACCATAGTGAGATTGGGAGTGCCAGTTTCAAAGACTCTGAGACAATAGAGTGGTCCATTATATTGAGATCATAAATATTATATAATACTTAAATTATATATAATATTTTAAGAATATTGCTTAAAATCTTGTATAATGTTACAATTAATGTACATAATCACATAAAAATGATAAAATAAAACCAAAATAAATAAATGATAATAAATAATATATATTAAAAAAATAAACTAAGTCTTTTTATACGTCCAGTTTGATAAACCTTTATAGGAAACTAAAGCTGCTACATTTTGAAATGTAAGCCGATTAAGTCATTCGGTACATTAAGGAACTTATTTTTACTCCGAGATTAAACACTCAGTGAAGAGATGACAATTCTTTTGCAAAAGTTTTATTTTTCCCTTTTTGTACCTGTTTTTGTATCATGAAGACTAAGTGAAAATTTATTATGAACGGAAATATCTTCAGCTAAAAAAATTGCACACATTTTACCTCTTGCAAAAACACAGAATGGAACTCAACAGTATAATAAAATATTGTATATCGCTATCACATAAAATCTTATTTATATATATAGTGAACGTTATGAACATGTTCAAAATACTAATATGATGATAATGTACTTATAGATGACAAATGCTAAGGTAATATGTTTTGTGTGATGTTGTTCGTAAAAATAATAAGTTTAAATTTAAGATACAAACCTCACCGTGCTATGTTTAAACTTATTTTATTTGTAGGATTCTTAAGCAAATATAAAAGTATCTTAAAAGAAAATAATATTATCACACGCTAACAAATTAACTACGCAGTGCTGTTTTCTTCCACACTCTTTACAAATGTCGAAATTACGGATTGACAATTTTTTTTTATATTATACAAATATGTTATAAAATATACGAAAAATGTAATTACTTACTTACTAATTCTCTCGAGGTCGGCAGTTAACATGAAAATACTAGGTCCACACAAGCGGGGTTAACCTCATGACGCAGTCGAGAACAGCAATGTCTAAAGTTAAATATTGATATTTACTTATGGACAAAATTATGATTTTATGTCAATACTTATTTTGGGCAAATTTATAATTAATTTACGTCTCACACACGACTGAGGTGAAAGCACATGAGACACCATTAAATTAGTGTAGTAGGAATGATCGCGCGCGCGAAACAAAAATGTTCTATATGTTAACTATATGGGACACATTTTATCAATTATCTCGAAAACTACAATTACGATTCGGCTGATTTTCAATTCAGAACGAGATTTGCTCATTATGTGCAAATTGAAGAAGGAGTAGGGTAACAAAGACTTGAAAATTTGAGTAGTAAAGATATATTATATATATTTATAAATGTGGTTTGTGATAATTACTAGAACTATATAACTGAGTAAACTTAGACTAAATGGTGGCCATCAATATCTTTAATAGTTTACAGTTTTATAAAGCATTAGAATGAAATTGTTACTTGTTTTAAATCAATATAGATATGTTAGTAAATACAGAGCTGTTTAAAACTTATACAGTATAATTCAGGCATTCATGTCTATAATTGCAAGCATTTTATTTGTATTTTATGTAAATATTTGAAGATAAAATTCCATATAAATTTATTTTAATAACCATATCGTAAATTATATTGATAATACGTGAAACATTGTTATTACGTCTCGTGTCTTATCAACTTTCATAATTTTAGTTATTTTGATTCTGATTGATAACGAAAAATAATTTTCAGCAAAAATTCAGTACTATTAAAATTAATATTATTTTGTGTATATATCGATGTATACCAACGACAATTTTAATTTATATCTAAGAACAATAATTAAATAAAATTATAAATAACAAATATTTAAGAATACGTTTCATTGTTTAATATGTACTTAATGTTATGGAACAGTCGGACCTGCCTCATTCATAATAAATAAACCACGATGAAGGCTGGATTATACTGCTTTAATAAATGTTAGAAATAGAAAATAATACTTAGCTGCTACTATATATATATATATATTATATTATCTATAATGTTACAATATTTTATAAAACATAATGATCATTTGTAATTATTTAATAAAACTTGTGATAATAATGTCTTTATGTACCTGCAAAATAATTTCCAGTAGATATTTAATACGATGCAATATCTGTTTTCTGGTTACTCGAGTATTTATTACTTCTTCCTGAGCTGTCGCTTTGTATCATTTCCAACATCTAGATATTGATGTAACTTGTACTGCGTTGTTTAAATACCAGTGCTATCAAAGACCCAGACAACTCCATTAAACATACCTTTAAAAATAAAACTATTATTTTCTGAACATTCTTTATCAATAGTCCAAGCCATTAATTTATCTAAGATCATAAATAATTGACTGATTGATTTAAAAACAAGAAAAGAGAGTGAATTTCAAAACCTTTCTATTTCAATCAGACCCGGAAAACTCCATTAAAAATATTTTTTGAAATTTATTAGTTCTGACTTACATCATTGATTGATTCAAACTCATGAAGTATTGACTGATTTATTTAAAAACAACAAGAAAAACATTTTACAATACACAGGTAAGTGGACACACAGATATTTAAATTTCAAAACCTTTTTCTATTATTTAAATTTTAGAAGTCAGACTTTTGACAGAAGGACATTGTTTCTCCATTAACTAACACCTTGGGACTATATTGGGATAAGTAAAAACCATATGTATTTATCATTGTCTACCTTTTACTATCCCAGTTATTTGGAGTCATAGCAATGTATTGATATATTTTACTACATATTACCAGAGTAGTTTTACATGTCTGAATAGCATTGACGCTGACTATATTTAGTATTATTTTCATTAAACATTGGTACCGCTGTACTTTCTTGTGCTGGGTACTAGGTTTCGGTCTAAGATCTGGGGGTTAATATTTTGCTCCTGTAATAAAACTCTTTCAATTTATTCCACCTTTTATAACCTCTTAATTACAACTTTTATAAAAGACGTATATGCTATATATTATTCTGACTTCAATAGCTCAGACTAATAATTTAATTATTTTAACTCATGACCGGTCGGATTGGCCGCTCAACTCCAAGTGCCTCCAAGTCAGTAACCGACTTCGGCATTATAATTAAAAAGGAATGTAATTGATTCTTAACAAAGTCAAATCAGTTCCCTTTTATGGCAAAGTAAACATTAATAAATAACAGATTGTAACATGTCAAAGTTAAATCAGTTACTTTTTATGCCAAATAAACATTAATAAATAACAAATCATAACACTCCAGAGTACGAATATACTCCAATCACTAATATAGCAGATAGCTTGTTAGTCTAGTAGTTAGCAGCCCTTCGAGATGAAAAAAGGTAGGTTTTCACGACGACCACGTTTATTTAGTGTCCTTTATGTTTATTTATAGACAAATAAAATAGTATTGTTAATGTTAATGATAACTCTCTCATGTTAAAAGTAAAACTGCATCAGGCAATGTATGACGATGCAAGCAAGGCTCTCTCACAAATTGTTAATGGCTTTAGTATTTATCTGTTACGTAATAAAAAGACAAAACATTAGATTTAAGTACAATAAATAATATTTTTATTTTACGGAAGTGAGCAATAATAGCAAATTATGTTCTGGGTCGTGAGATGAGATAACTTTAAGCAGATTAATGTGCTCACGGTCGCTGGTTATTAAAGTTTTGAAAATCTACAATACGCTCGTCAGAATTCTGATAATTTTACTAAGTAAATTTAAATACCAGCAACAAAAACAACCTAACATACTTACACACGTTCTTACTTCTGGAGCAATGTGTAAAGTGTAAACTGATCCAACAAGCTCCCAAAAAATGTTGAAGTTCATTTAAAAATTTTTCAAAATTAGGTAAGGAAAAAGATATGTTTGTTTGCGGATACTACAATATTTCTGAATATTTACATGATGATGCACTCGGGCATGAAGCGATCGCAGCCACGCCACTTCAAGTTTTAATGTAAATGTAATTTAGGCTTTAAGTATGGCTTTGAAAATATATATTTGAAAGACAAACCAGCTGTGTTTAGTCAACTCTTCTCAGTTTTGTGGCAATAAGTTTTGTAAAAAACTTAAATAATGATTTAGATTTCATTGGATTTCATTTAATATAAAAATACCTGAAGACTGGATTATTCCCGAGTCCTGGTATTAATATTCCTTAAAAAAAACATTACTTTTATATATTTTATCTTTCCTACTTTCAATCAATATCAGACTATCACCTGTGTAGGACAAAAACAGTTGTAAAGAATAAATAATTAATATAGCCGTTTGGCCTTGAGGACTGTTAAGTCAGTTTTTAATTTGATCTTAATATTAAATTTTAAAGATAGATATGTAAATATATTAAAAATATAACAAGCGATAATGGGCGCGAACACTATCACATCTTTCTGGTTTAGAAAAATGTTATATAAGGTTCTTTTTTTTTTAAATCCATTCTGGCTTGTAATTTGATTTTTAGATAATTTAATACTATTTTTTTTACATTTTCTTAAAAAAAACACAAGATATTTTTTTTTGCAATTGTCATTACTTTTATTGACATTAACATGCGTCGAGTGGAACCACAACCGCCACAAGCGAGCTGTTAGTAAATAAACGGTTTTTAGGTAAAAAAAAATAAAAGACTGTTAGACCAATTTCGCTGAAAACTCAATCATTTCGAATACACATTGATGACTGCAACGAAGTCAATTACAAAATCAGTCGCTAGAAAATTGAGCCGAAAAAACGCTAACATATATACACACGTATATATTTTTCGGCTCAATTTTCTATATATATACGTATGCATATGTAAGCGGATGTGTCGAGTGGAGTGGATCCACGCACACTCATACAAGCATACACATTTACATATATGGTTTCAAAATATCTCAAAATGTAAAGATATTGCTTATGATCTGATTTCGAAAGTCGTGGGGATTGCAATAAGTTCCTTAATCAGGAAGTTCTAAATATATATACAATTTATGTTTTTCTTACACAAGAGGTTCAAAAGAGATCTTTTTACTCAAATAATCATCCATAGTCGACCTTTGTGAAAGAAGTTTTTAATAAATAGGCCATAGCTCATAAACTATAATAATTATAATACATTTACTATATTTGTAAAATATATTTATTTTATGACAAATATTTGATATAAATATTATTGATAGGAAATGTTCATAATAACTCCTTCGGTTGTCCTGTCCTCCATAACCGTTAACATCAATGTACAAAGAAAATAAATACATATCTATGAGCATGTATGAAAAGCAAATATTGAATATTGCAGTTAGTTGAGAAACAATTCAAAATGTTATTGAACTCAAATATATTACACATAAAATGTTATATACATAAATACTTAAGTTAGTTACATAAAATGTATACAAGTGTACATAAATGTACTTGAGCTGGCAATTTAATGAGTAAAATATATTCACCAAATTGTTCTTTATGTAACTTGAAGATGTTTATCATATTTTGAAGAGCAAGGACTTCACCCTAAATCTCCAAAGCTCCGAGAAATTGGCGGTTCTAACATTGCACTAGCTTTCTCTCGGAGGAAGTCAGTTAAAAAAGCTAAAAGTCAAGTAAAAGAAGCTAGTTAAAAAATATTTTTTTAAAATGACGTTGGTATTTCCTATTTTTTTTTGTTTCCTTCTAATTTTTTTTATGTATTTTATTATAATTAAAATATCAAGACTGTTCCACGAAGTGACTTAGCCCAATGGGACAAAACTTCTTAAATAAAGAGAAAAAAATATATATATATAAAGAAAATGTCAAGTTACGTAAATAAGCGAAAATGAAAGTCCAATTTATCGTTTACAAAAGTAAAATCAGTATTTTATAAAAAAAAATTCCAAACAAAAATAAATCAACACTGATTTTGAAAACAAAAAACATTATTAAGCAAACCTAAAAAAATTGCGAAATTTCTTTTCGCAGACTCTTTTCAATTTGATAAAAATATAAATTGTCTAACTTTAGTACACTGATATGTACCTCTTAGTTTCGTATTCAAGATAGGACCGTCTGTAATAGAATTCCAGTCCCTGAAAAAAGAATCGAGATAAAATGTGACCTAAATTTTAATGCAGACCACAAATTGTAGGTTATATTAATAACATTTTTTTTAGTTATATGTAAATGAAATTAAACAAAATAAGTTTTTTTACTGGTTCATTAGAATTTGGTTCAGATTTTATATATTCTATGAAATTCGCCTCTCATTGATTTTAAATTTCTCTTTAATATTTTCAGGTTTCAGGATTACTGGAACTTTTGAAATTATATTTTTATTTTCATTCATTATCTCGCTCCTTAAGACAGAAATCATTCAAAGTCTCATTCATTTATGTATGATAATAATATCATAAATCTGTATATAGCATATAAGCATAGTATATACTGTAATTTAAGAATAAACTAATTGTGACAAATAATTGAAGCCTGTCAAGCTTTAATTTTCTATTTTTTTATTCTTTTTAAGGATATTTTAGTTTCTAGAATATTTTTTTATTTTTACAAGTAAATTCAATACAATACAATTATATTTAAAACTGATAGCTTTGTATAAATATTTAGTAAAGTTACTTATAAAACGTATAACTGTTGTTTATAATAATCCTGCTGTAATCATGTAAATACTATCGATATTTGCCCGACTGCTTTCGAACCCATTCAGAGTCCTTATTCATGAGCTCTAAACATGGCGGAATCGCAGAGTGAACTGTTCACGCGGAAATGGATTTGAAACTAGTCGGGCAAATTCTAATAGTATTTACGTTACTACAACTGAATAATATATAATAGTAAACCTGGTTCACGAAAGTTTATTTACAAAACATATAACTGGTAAAAACCAGTACATTTAAGATAATAAAATGAAGATAAAATTCAGATAAAAAGCTTTACTGTCTGTCATTTTGTAAATTTACGAATTATTTTATAAATTACTGAGTCGATCAAAATCCAGGTTTCACTGTTTGAAAATCTGAACCTTAAGATCATTAACCTTAAGATTACGAACTTAGGTTCGTACTTCATCTTAAACATTGTCTATTCTAGTGAACTTATGGTTCATGAAAAATGAATAAAATATTAATAAATTTAAATTATTCTAGTAAATATTTTTGGAACGCATTCGATTTTGGCATACTTTAAGCCTTTAGGGCTTGAAGCTTGAAAGTCTAAATAATAAAACGTTGAACTTTAAGATAACGTAAAGTCCAAAGTTTTATAAAAAATAAGAATATACATTAGTCTATTCTTATTTTTTTAAAGAAATAAAATGAAAAATTATCGACATGAGGAGGATTGGAACCCGTGACCTTTCGAATACTGTCCCGTCGATCTACCTTTTGAGCTACTGTATAGCAGCAGTATTTGATGAATTTAGGATTGTATATTACATTACCGTCTGGATCGAGACGGTGGCGACATCTCTTAGGTTTCTTACGAAACTGATGTTTCTAAATTTGCAGTTTAGAATAACATTGAAAAGATATCACAACCAAAACGAATATCTGTAATCTATGTTAACAGACGGTAATAAAATGTGGAATTCTTAATTCATAAAAGCAAGCAGGGGTACAGTAGCTCAATTGGCAGAGTGACAGGACGTTTTGCAGAGGTCCCGCGTTTGAATCTTAAGCGTATCAATAAAATCTACATTCTATATTTCTTAAAAAAATTAATAAGATCAAAAAATACATGTTAAAAGTCAATTTCAAATACATTCTTAACTAACGGGTTTTACTAGTTGATATAATTACTATATTAATTATAATATTTTATAGTTTATTTAGCTGAAACTGCAATTATCTTACGGCCTTGGTCACTCTGCTCCGGTAAAAAAACTTTTAATGAGGCTCTCTGGTGTCGTAACACAAAACAATTTTGATATAACAGTAGAATAAACTTCATCGGATATTAATAACGCGGCGTTATTGTGGTCGGTCAAATAAAGTTACATCGAACTTTTAAAGCTACTTTCAAGCGCTTTCAATTGCTTTTTCAATATCTACAATGTTATGTTCGTTCAATGAAAAGCTCTTGCAATATCATAACACATTGTCAGATAATTATTTTATGGTATAATTACTATTCTTTTTAATGTTTAGAGAAGTTTTATGGTCCTTGATTATGTGAGAGCATCATATTACTATTTATTTTCTTAGTTAATTCTAGTATTCTTCTGAATCCTCACTTAACTTGAATTCGTATGTAATTTCATATATAATTATGTATTATTTAGTTCTAATAAGTTAAGGTGTGAAGTATATTGCCGGTTCATACTTGCTGGACAGCGTACCACCAGAGTATGATATGATGTTTCGCATGTACCATAAATGGCTGTTTTTAATAAAAAAACAGAATAATAAAATAAAAAATAAGAAGTTAAATATGATCAAAAGATAATAACAAAATATATACTAAAGGTAATGGCCGCCACGAGGCAATAAATTCGAAAGGTTATTTCAATTTCTCACAAAGCTTCATTCACATGTTTTATAATAATTTTGAGATTTGGTTCTAAGCTTACAACATAAGCATTAAGATTATACATAATAATAATTACTATTATAATCTTTAAATGAAGAACTACATTCATCTTGTTCTATTTTTAATGTTGTATTTTATATTCTTGTTGCAATTTTTTCTAGTTATATGATTATTATCTTATCAGTACGGCACACACTGATAAGAATTTGCATTGTACATTGTCACCTGTAATCAAATAATAAATCATGTTGTTAAAGAATGTAATTTGAATACCGCTTTCATTGTATACACTATATAAACGTAACTTTATATGGCTCACAGTTTCGTCTGTATATACACTGATTGTCACTAGATTAGGAAGTATTATTAAATCTCCGACTTCCATATCAAAACAGGTATTAAACTGGAAATGAAATCAAAACTTCCAGGCTTTGTTTAATAATTGAAACTTACATTAGTCACATTTTCATTTTTAAAAATAACAACGACTTTGATTACTGCAAATAAATAAATAAAAATAGAAGGTTCAGTTTCAAAGTCTGCTCTATTTATAGCTACTAATAATTTCATACTAAACAACTAACAAACTGTAGGTCTGTGAGAGTCTTTAAATAATAGATTCAGGTTTCAATAAAACTATAACGGATATAACTCGCGTTTATTTTTACATTTTTTAATTTAAACCCGACGTGTAGAATGCTTTGCAGCAAACGTGATCGCGGTAAGACGAGATGAATGTGTCTGTCCAAACGTCGGTTTTAAATTAAAAAATGTAATAAACGCGAGTTATATCCGTAAAATAGTTTTATTGAAATGTGTAGTACTCGTGTAAATCTTAGAAAACATTGCTAGATTCAGGTTTGTACAATTACAGTTGTTAAGTTTTAGAGCTTCACTTTGTAACATTATACAGCTCATTAGATCCTGCAGTCAAGACTGTTTCCAGCGTAAAGCGATGACAATTTCGAAATATTAAAATAAATGTTTAAAGCATACATTCTGACTTACAATACTCGTTGCTATAATTCTACTGTCTCTTACTTTTCAGACTCAAATTCTAAGCTATCTATCAACATCCACAAGAAATTAATACCTATGCTTTTTAGTTCTTTTGTATATAGATACAAAAGAACTGAAAAGCATAGGTTTATGGGTTATAGAACCCAAACCTATTTTCGTGTTTTTCTATAAAAATGACATAATTTTTCGAATTTAAAACTATTTTATTAATAAGCTATACAATAAGCCATAACTATACCTGAAATATAACAGATAGAAATTCATAAAAAAATCATCCCTTAGTTTTTGTATTATAATGATATTCTATACATTGACTGCGGCTTTCACCTATAATAATATCATTAACTTTTTGAGAACAGTCACGTATTCAATTTATTTACTCATGAACAATTTATAAAAGCTGCATCATTAGTCAGCGGAGTACAACGTTTTATTTATCCGACTTCAATGATGGTTTTGTTGACGGTAAGCTATCAAGACTGAGAGATATTTTTATGACAAACATGTCAAAATATCGGACAAATGTATCAAAATAAGATTCTTTAGAAGATGGTTAAACTCTTTAACAATACTATGTTTTATAATCAAGCAAAACTCGATCCACCCAAGTATAGTTGGATACGAAACTTTCAGATTTTGTCAAATCTGAAGAATGGCTATCGTCTAGTCCTGACACAAATCTCCTTAATTATAATTTATAGTCTATTTTAGAGACTATGGATTGCTCTAAAGGTCATGATAATTCCTTATAACAGTCCATAATAATAACAGTATAGAGTTTTCCCATGGAAAGAGCTCGTTTTTCTATTTACAACTGTCCTTTACCTTTAAGAGATTGTATGAAGCCAATGAAGAACATTTTCAGCTTCATATATTTTTTCATTTTACTGTATCAATTTATAAATTTATAATACATGTTTTAGCATGGAAAAAAAAAGTTTTTCCTTCTAACAATATTTATGGTAAAACTGGGTATATATAAAATAGTAAAAAACAGCTGACAAGTCTGCTCTCTATCATAATGCCTATTTTAGTAATAAAAGGTCAAATGATTTCACCATGTTTGTTAATAAGAGGTCTTAAAAGAAATTAGTAATTTTTAGCTATAACTATCTAACTTTCGTTTGCATTTGAGTTTCATTTATTTTAGCTTTATAATTTGTTCCTAGAGAATTTTTTTTAGGTGGTAGAGCCTAGCTGTAGTCATCTGACTACAGCTCGTATTGGGCTGGCTCGCCCGGGGAAGGACCACCCTCTCACAAAAGATCGGCGTGAAGTAACCAAACTTATTTGGTTATGTTCCGTCCGGTGAGTGAGAGCTTCCGGAAGCCCAACTCCCCCCCCTCCCCTCTCCTCCGCCAAAACATGAATGCGGTTACTAAAATAAATATACCCCAGGAGGGTACCGGCTTTCATGAAGCCGGAGAATCCCTCCCCGAGCAAAATCGGGGAAACCACTCTCCGATTTTGCTCGGGCAGCCCGTCGTATCTGGGGCGGGCAAAGTATCGCATTTTGTGTTTACAGAGGGCAAACGACAAGGAAACAGAGCGGCACCCCGCTCCACTTTAAATGTGGATTTTTGCAACATCCGGGGACTTCACTCTAACCTAAACGCCGTCCACTACCACCTTGAGACGGCGCAGCCGGCCTTGTTGTTTTTGACGGAGACGCAGATATCTCCACCGAGCGACACAGCGTACCTTTCATACCCCGGGTATAAACTTGAACATCATTTTATACCACATGCCGGGGTATCTGTGTTCGTGAGGGAGGATATCTGCTACCGTCGCCTCCAGATTTTTGAAGGTCGGGATCTGTCTTTACTTTGGCTGCGCGTGGACATGGACGATCATGTCAGAGTCTACGCGTGCCTTTACAGGTCCCACAGTGGTAATGCAGAAACGGAGCAACTCTTGGGCCATGTTCAGGCGAAGATTGACGAACTGCTTTCACAGACTCCCTCAGCTGAAGTCATAGTCCTCGGGGACTTCAACGCGCACAATGCCGAGTGGCTAGGGTCGCGTTCCACTGACTACGCGGGGAGATCTGTGTTTAACTTTGCTCTGGCAAATGGTTTGTCCCAGTTGGTTCAGACGCACACCCGTCTACCAGACGTGGACAGCCACATGCCCTCTTTGTTGGATCTTCTGCTGACTACACATCCCGGAAAGTACCAGGTTATTGTTGAGGCCCCCCTTGGGTCCTCCGATCATTGCCTGGTACGGAGTGTAGTGCCACTTCAACGTCCGGCTCGCACAACACCTGCGACCCGTGGCGTTTGGCACTACAAGTCAGCAGATTGGGATGGAATGCGGTCTTTCTTTGCATCCTACCCATGGGGGCCGATTTGTTTCTCTTCCGATGATCCCAGTGACTGCGCTGCGGCTGTAGCTGATGTGATACTACAGGGCATGGAACTATTCGTTCCAAGCTCTGTGGTACCACTTGGTGGCAGATCGCGGCCTTGGTTTGATGCGTCTGTCAGGGCTGCAGCAGCCGGCAAACGGCAGGCGTACCGGGCTTGGGCTAAATCGATAGTCACAAGGGATCCGAACTCTAGAGTTCTGAAGAGGAAATATAATCGTGCCTCCAGATTCTTCAAACGGCAAATCGCTAGAGCAAAGTTCAAGCATGTCGTCAAAATTGGGGATCAGTTGGCAAGGTACCCACCAGGCACGCGCAAGTTCTGGGCGCTTTCTAAAGCCACTCTGGGTAACTTTTGCCAGCCGTCCCTACCGCCATTGCACACGGGGAATGATTCTCTGGCCCATACGGCAAAAGAGAAAGCCGATCTCTTGGGCACTCTTTTTGCCTCAAACTCGACTTTGAACGACCAAGGGAAAACACCGCCTACCATCCAGCGGTGTCAGAGTTCATTGCCGGAAATAATTTTCCGGCAAAAAACCATTCGTCGTTCTCTACTTTCCTTGGATGTTCATAAGTCGAGTGGGCCGGATGGTATTTCCCCATTGGTGCTACGAACGTGTGCCCCTGAGTTGACTCCAGTGCTAACGCGTTTATTTCGGCACTCCTATCTCAAAGGCGTAGTCCCGGTCTCGTGGAAGCGTGCCTTTGTCCATCCGATCCCTAAAAAAGGTGATAGCTCGGATCCGGCTAACTACAGACCTATCGCCATCACCTCTCTTCTCTCCAAAATAATGGAGAATATCATAAACCGTCAGCTCCTCGCGTACCTCGAGGATCACCAGTTGATCAATGACCGGCAATATGGCTTTCGCCATGGTCGATCGGCTGGTGATCTTCTGTTATATCTCACACACCGTTGGGCTGCGGTTATTGAAAGCAAGGGAGAGGGTCTGGCAGTTGGTCTGGATATGGCGAAAGCCTTCGATCGTGTATGGCACAAGGGGCTTCTTTCGAAGCTTCCTTCCTATGGGCTTCCCGAGAGTTTATGCAAGTGGATCACCAGCTTTCTCACTGGGCGGAGCATACAGGTCGTTCTCGACGGTTTTTGCTCGGACCCCAAGCCCGTGAACGCTGGTGTACCCCAAGGCTGTGTGCTATCCCCAACCCTGTTTCTCCTGCACATCAATGATATGTTGGATATTTCCAACATACATTGTTATGCGGATGACAGCACTGGGGATGCGGTATATTCCGGCCGTGCAGGTCTCTCTCGGGAAAACGTCGACGAGTGTCGAAAGAAACTTGTGTCTTCTATAGAGACCTCCCTGGGGATGGTCTCAGAATGGGGTGAACTCAACCTCGTCCAGTTTAATCCCCAAAAGACACAGGTTTGCGCGTTTACCACCAAGAAAACCCCATTTGTCGTATCGCCACTCTTCGAGAGCACACCCCTCACCGCCTCGCCAAGTATCAGAATACTGGGACTCGACATTTCGAGCGACTGTCGGTTTCGTGGTCATTTGGAGAGCAAGGCCAAGTTGGCCTCGATGAAATTGGGTGTGTTCAATAGAGCGAGGCAGTATTTCAATGCTGGCCAAAGACTTGCGCTCTATAAGGCGCAGGTCCGGCCACATATGGAGTACTGTTCTCATCTCTGGTCCGGATCACCCCAATATCAGCTTCTACCTTTTGACCGTGTACAACGGAGAGCCGTACGGATTGTCGGGGACCCGGTGCTCTGTGAACGGCTGGACTCTTTGGCACTGCGTAGAGACGTGGCTTCTTTGTGCGTCTTCTATCGCATTTACAACGGGGAGTGTTCCGAAGAGCTATTTAATCTGATGCCTGCCGCCGAATTTCATCACCGCACAGCACGTCACCGCCTTCATTACCATCCTTACCACCTGGATGCATGGCGTTCTTCTACTGTGCGGTTTGCAAGTACCTTTCTTCCACGTGTCACAAAGATGTGGAATGAGCTTCCTTCGGCGGTGTTTCCAGATCGATACGACATGGGTACCTTCAAAAAAGGCGTTCATTCCTATCTCCAAGGCCGGCAACGCTCTTGTGAGTCTTCGGATGTTGCAAGAGTTCATGGGCGGCGGTGATCACATTTTATCAGTGACCCGCATGCTCGTTTGCCCTCCTTTTCCATAAAAAAAAAAAAAAAAAAAAAAAAAAAAAAAAAAAAAAATTTGTGGTCAGTAAAATAGGATTCTATTGTTCCAGATTATAATTTAATATTTGAGTACTCATTTTGAAAATACCCTCACAATATCTATCTTTACCTACTCCACTATCATACAGGCACACATTCATCCGTCTATATTTTTGAATATAATGTTGGTTTTTGGTTTTTTGTTATTATTTAAGAAGTAACATCAAAGTACTTTAATAATATACACATAACTTGTACATAAAGTTTTAAAAACATTTCCAGTAACAGATAAATAATAAAGATTATTGATCGTTTTGGCTGACTAGTTGGCTGATTTGTCGATCATTTAGCAATTGAGTCGGCTACTCGGTTAGTTGGCCAAAGTTGTAGTCAGTCTATCTGTAATTCTAATATAAAGTTGTTTTTTCATTGTAAGGAAGGTACATAAAAATCTTAAGCTTACTACAATTACATTTCTGAAATATTATTCGACCCAAATAAACAAGATCACATATGTAAATGAACTTACGTAAATATTTTCGTTGTTCTCAGCGGTAACAAGAAAATGAAATATTTTTATTAAGACTAAAATAATATTGTAGTACTGAGAGCTTTTTTATAATTCAAGTTTGATTTGAAACTAGTAGCTTTAGTTCTATTTATTTGCTTTGGTGTTTGGTTTTGAAACTTCTCTGGTGGAAGAAAAGTTAGATTGACTTTTTGTTTTTGATTCGTTTTTATTTCACTAACTTTTAAGAGCATTTTAAATATACAAATTTAAATTTCACTATAAATTTTAATTTATAATCTACATATTTTAGTAATTGCTTTACTGTCGTCAATTAATGTGGAATAATATAAAAATGTTAATTTATGAATACTGTTCCAACTTTAATAGAATTTAATGTCCCATGTGACAAAAAAAAATTATTTGAAGCTAACATTCTATCCACGTCACGTCAGGTGAAGTCATGATCCTATTTTTAATTTAAATGATATTTTTTTATGAAATTTAGGTTCTGTTTAAATTTCTTTCATTGAATATTTAATGTTTATAAAGTTTGGTTCGGTTTTCTATAGAACAAAAGACTTTAAAGTTTATTTTATTTATACTTTACTTTCACGACTCTGAAGTTTTTAGGCCTTAATTTACTTAGTGGTTCCAAACGCGAATCAAAGGGGTGAGAAGGGATGTACTATTGTTCACTGCCTCACCAAATTTTATTTTCAAAGTAAGGATTAGCTTAGGTTAGCTTAGACAGACACCACCATCTCATCTTACCGCGAACACTTTTGCTGCAAAGTGTTCGGAACGTCGAGTTAAATTAAAAAATGAAAAATTAAACTCGAGTTATATCCGTAACATAGTTTTATTGAAAGAGTTAGGTTGACAATCGGCCAGGCAATAAAAAAAAATATAATAACATGACAATAACATCTTTAAGGTAAGAATCTTCTAAATCCTTGTAAATATGATAGCATAGTATAAATATCTTGTTTTTTCTAGTATTCTAGTATTATTGGTTACTCGATAATGGAATTATAATTTATCAACAAGTCAATTAATATGACTATTAAGATGACACAGAGATTATTATAAATGGTACATTAATAAATAAATTACAATACACATAGACAATTTTGATTGATTTTGATTTCTTAAAAGCAGGGTAAACGCACGTCTTTTGATTTTAATAACACTTGACTTTCATAATAAAAGTAAATGAAAGTATGGAGAGGCCAACGGTAACTTTTTCTGAAGGCGCAGACCTCTTTACTTTTCTAATGCAGAACTGTTGGTTTGTTTGGCTTGGTTGGCGAGTTTTTATATGCAGTTTGGGAGCGAAGTGTTACAGTGTCGATGTTATTATTTTGCCAGCCTGACAAGATGGGCCAATTTATGGGTCTAATTGGAGACGGCCTAATCGTATTCTATGTGATAAATAAAGCTGTAACTAAAGAACGTAATTAACTTTTAATATATTGAACAATTTTTTTAATTGTGTCAATTAACATTTAACTAACAATTTAATTAACATATTTAAAGTAGGTTTTCAATATTCAGAATTTTAGAATATGTTAATTTTAAATAGGACTTTCACATCCTTCGCTGCTACTATTTTGTATTTTTAATGACTAATCTGAGCAATAATGAGATTACAAGCAAGAATATTTGGAGGGAATATCGTCACAAGTTCTATTCTACATACTAATGCCATCTGGTAAGCTGAAAATACGACTAAATTATAATTATGTTGTTTTAAATTTTACGAATGGAGCGATATGATAATAGCAGTTTTCATCATTAGTTTAAGTGAACCACGAATATATAGACAAGCTTTTAAAATTATATATCTTATTTTTAAGTTCCTTTGTTCAATACTGAGATAAAATAAGAAAAATAAGGTTACATAAAAACCTTAAGCTTACTACAGTTATATCTTTGAATTATTATCCGACCCAAATAAACAAAAGATCGCATATGTAAATGAACTTACGTAAAAATTTTCGTTGTTCTCAGTGGTAACAAGACAATATAATATTTTTATTTAGACGAAAATATTTACAGATTTTTCTCTGATTACAATTCAAGAATTACTTGTAAGATAGTGAAACCACAGGCCGACTAATGACCTATTAGTGTTGGGTGTTTTGTTTCCAGTCTACTTTGCTAGAACAAAAGTTAGTTAGTTAAAACAAAGCTTATTTTATTTGATCTTTTTTCAGTAAATTTTAATTGCACTTCAAATGCATAAATTAATATTTCCACCAGATAAATATAAAATTATATTTATAGATACAAATGTTCCAGATAGAAACGTTATTAATTATTTACTTCCCTAAATTCATGTTGACGAAAATTTTAAAATGTCATATTCACTGCGGCTCTTCGTCAATAGAAACTGAACTCGCACGTGAAAAAAAAATAATTTTATTTTCCCTACGTCACAACACTTTAAAATTTTCTAGACTTTAAATATTTATAATTTGAATAATTTATCTGTTTATAAACTTTAGGTAAAAAACCCTATAAAGTTTATATTTTTCGTAATTTAGTTTATGTTTCCAAAGCTTTTATGCTCGAATATCAAAAGGGGAGCAAAAGGGCTAATGCTTTCCTTTCCAAATCTTAATAAAGAGAGCTGATCAAAAACTTAATAATAATGCATGTTGCCTACAATAACAACTTCAAGGGCATTATGTATTTAAATGTAAACATTATATAATAAAACATCATACAATAGTGTTGTGGTTAGTTATTCTAGTATTATTTATCTTAATACTGTGACTAAAAAAAAAATATTACAGAAATAAAACATTAATAAATAAGTTTTTTGCAACTTCACTTCATGGAGCTGTATCTTATAACGTGACTAAATACATAAATAGAAATACTAGATGATGTTAGAAACTCGTAAAAACTGTATATTATTTTAAGCATTTTGTTTATAATTCATTGTTCACAAAACAAAATCAGTAAAGCTTATCATTAAGCAGTATATGTAATATATTTGTAAATTTCATTCGTTCATTTTAGCCTACATTAATTCTACATCTATTCATATATAACTGTAAAGTAATATCTAGTAGATATTAATCCTGTGCAAGGCCGGTGATCGGTCACTCGAACTTTTATCGGCGCCTCCGGGCTTCAAGCGCTTTCAATTGCTTTTATATCATTTCCAATATCTATGTTATCTGAGTCACAGTCATTCAACAAATATCTAGTTATTGAAAAATCAGACACATTTGTTCGGATTTAAAATAATCCAGATTTTTATTTGTATTTTAAAATATACTTTCCCTACATATAATAGTAGGATTTGGAAAGCTACACTCTTCTCTGTATGAATGCAGTTGGAGCCAAAGTTGGTGCCAATATTGGTTCCAATATTGGTCAAAATAAACACCATTGGACTGGATACCAACGAATCTTGACTTAATAAGACCGAATCTTTGAGTGGTCGGCAAAAGTCTTGTTTTTAATAATAAGACAAAACTACTCAATCACTATAATGTATAGAAAGGTGGTAGTTTAAAGGGTAATTTCATATTAAATACATTGAGAAACGCTTGAGGGTGGAAACAAAGCTTTATTCCTTTTATTCAGATGTCTACTTTATCATAATTTAATTATGAAAGGTTTACGTCAAGCTTTTCTTTTCCATACCATATTTTTATTTAACATTCATCTGGTTAAATGTCAGGACTACAATGTTATGTTCATTTAATCTAAAAATACTCTTGGGATATATAATGTTGTCTTTTTTTACATTTTTATCTCGGATAAGTAAGTAACCTGTAATTATATATTTCTTATGTTTAAGATAAGATTATCACATTTATATTTTAAAATACACATAAACATATCAAAAACGTACAATATCATAAAATATAAAATATTTTCTATCATAAAATTTTCCTCTGGAAGACAAACAGCATTTTCCCATCATTATTTTACGTTAGTAATCTTCGTATAAAAAGTCTGGCGGTTACATTAAATTCTACTTAACGAACACCTTATCGGTACTCCATCATTGATTGATAAGGCTTCAGTTTTAATCGAAAACCGGTACTTCCATAGCTGTTAAAACGACAGAGATTGCTTTGAAAAAATACTTTTATTGTCTTCTGTTGTTTAATATTTTTAATTCTATGGTGGCTAACAAGGCGATGGCCCGCGTAGTGGTAAACGGCTACCGTTCCCTACGAAAGATCAGACAGGCTAATCTTGAAACCCCCTATTTGCTCTAGATTTGAAGACCTCTAGATTGCAAAGCCCAGAAAACTCCGACCCTGATACAGAGTTCCAAACTTTTGTACTTTTGAACCATGCTACTTCAACCGTAAAGTGAATAGCGTTATGCGAACCTGTTTTAGGCGCATTCAAATATCCGACGTCGCTAACGAAATGCCAGAAAAACTAGAAGTGATGCGCTAGTAACACCTGAACCTAACGACTCCGTAAATAGAGACGCAATTAAGTTTGTTTTATCTTCGGCGGTGTGAGTTCGTAACCCATCATTTCTGCAGTGGAGGTAGCAAAGAGAAGCAAAAGTTCACCTCGATCACTTCTCCTATGAACCAGAACGCTTTGCTACCCTCTGGCTACCAAGTTAGTTTGGCCCCTATTCGACCAATATGGTCAGAAAGGGTTTTCTTTAAAATCTTACGTAAGCGCTTACCACATGGAAAACTAAACCATATCATTTGATATGGAATCCAACAAAGTATCGTTTATCGATTTTCTTGGAAACTGTTTTTATATCTATAATAAAATTATAGATAAAAATATAGATAAAATTTACCACTGCGTGTATTGTAACCACGTAAAGCGTAATCGCTTAGAACGTCAAGAATTCTCAGCACAGCAATAAAATGAAATAGTTCGTGTGTAAACTTCCTTGGCAAGAATTGTGCTAAATTTTAATTTTTTTTTATTATATATTATTTCTGTTTATTACATTTTATTATGTCCAACCTTACAGCGACAAAAACTTTTTTTTAAACTACTTTGCCTACAGTATACAATTCATATAGATCTCAAATCTCATTATTCTATACAATAATTTTTATCTAATATTACTACTTACTTGATCAAGTGAAGACAACTCACAAGCGTAACAAGCGTAATGTGTAGTAAAACCTTTTTTTATAGGACTAGAATGTAAGGCAATTAAAAAAAACAATACACAACAGACGGAACATAACTAGTTTCTTAGTATGTAATCTTTCCTGAAGGACCAAACGTCCAATGACGCTTCTAAAACACACGTCAGGTGGGGATCAACGCAAGAGGAGGCAATGTATACTATTTCACCCCAAAACCCAGATTCAAGTTCCCCTAAGTCACTGCATTTAATTATGAAATTATATTTGTCACAAGAAAAACTTTATTCACATCCCAGGTAAATACTTAATGCCTGCTTATATATATATACTTAATATTTATACATATATTAGTAATTACAGATTTTACAAGACGTGATATGCTTCTAAAATATACTTCAACCTAAACAAACTCAAGAAATCCTCTTATCTAAATAAACGTTCACTTAAATGTTTTCTTCGACAAGTAAATAAAATAATATGTTTAGGAATCGCCGAATTCCTTTTCATACCCATAAAGTTGTTATAGTACTAAAGTAATATATATTAGTAAGATATGAGAGCACTCTTTAGGGTATTTTATCAACAATATACGAATTTGGTTATTATTATTAATGAGACTTTTACAAAACCGATATATCTTCTAAGATAAATAAATAGATATCCAATCTTTTTGTTTTTTACCAATGTGTCATTTGTGTGTGCTGTAATAATTTTTTATTTTCCACCAGGTCTATAAATTACTCTAAGAAGTTTTGTTCCTAGATTTTTATGTTTAAACATTTACTTATTGTTAAAATTACTTTAAAATACATAGAGGGAGAGATATCGAAAAGAGATTAGATTATTCTATATATTTTCGCTTTGTTTCTTACTATTACTATAAGCTTGACTCAAGCTATATAAGTATCCGTATTCATTCTAAGGTATATTTGACCAGCATTAATTCCACTTGTCTAGACCCTCAGGCTTGATGGATTAGGTTTCCAAAATAAGGTCGTGATGAACATAAAATCAATTAAAATCTTATCACGTTCGATTCTTTTATTTTATAAAAGAATAGAAAAGAGTATAACAGGTTTTCACAGGAATATAACAGGGTGTATTGCTAGAGCAATGGACAAGCCTTGCTCTACCAATGGACCCGTGGGGGTAGTTTGAAGGTTTATGGAGCTTACATTAAAACAATTTAAGATTAAAAATATTAATTTAACATGAAAACACTAAAAATTGTGTTTATTTATAACGTTTGTATTTTAGAAAATATGTTCAAAAATGTAGGGGTGCGATATAAAGATTTATCTGTCCCAATTAATAAAATAAAACTACTGAACATGAAAAATAGAACATACTATTTTTCACAGCAAATGGTTTAAGATCAATATAATATGATTAATTATAACAAAAACTTTGACTCTTACTTGGTTCGAAAGTTCTGAAACAAAGAACGAATTGCTTACAAGTAACAGAGGAATATTTAATTTCCCAAGTTTGTGAAGAAAAAGTAAGAAGTTCTAATTTTCTACTTTTTTTACACTTTTATTAAAGACACAAATTACTTGTCTTTTATTTGCTTTAGAAATTAATATTTTTAAATCTGTTACAAAAAATAAAATTTACTTATTATTATATGCATTTAAAGTATATATTTATATCTTTTATAAATATATAAATTATTTTTGTATTATTTGAAAAAATAAATATTTTTAAAACTATTTCACATATTTTACATTTTACATTTATATTTTTTTTACATTTTACTTTACATTTTTTTTTTTATTTTATAAGATTATTATTAAGCCACTGTATAAATATATATTAGATATCAATATTATTACAAGAAGATAGGTAATAATGGACAAATAAAAGTTATCCTTTTTAGGTACTGTTTTCTATAAGGTTTAATTTTTATAAGGTAAAATTTTTATCTTAAAAAAATATAACATCTTGGAAATATATGTAGAATGATGTACATATTTAAAAATGAGTGTTTGAAAATTAATTTCAATTAATCTTTTGTCTCACGTTGTAAATATTAAGATGTTTAATTTACAAAATACGCATTAATATTATTTGCCAAAGTTTCCTGGATATAATTAAATGTTTGTTTTCAAAGATTATTTTTTTTCGAATTATATTCGAAGTAAATGCTACGAGCCGAAAGTTTCACAGGAAAATACTCTTTTCCATTTTTTTTATTTGTAGGATTTAGGTTAAAATAACACTAATACTTATACCTATCTATATAGTTTAAACAAACTCATAAAATCTTTTTAACTTTAGATTTAATTTGATTAATGAATAATATATTTATTTTATTTTATTATTCCTCATTTCTTGATTCGCTATTACAGCGTACCATTCTTCTCAAACACTCTGAGCTTCCCTAATATTTTGGTCTTGTTCAGAAAAATCACAGTTAGTTATTAAACTATAACTACGCGAACCACTACGACGAGACCTCTGAACGCTAGATGGCGTTAAACATAAAACTATACATTTATCTATGTTAAGGTAAACTATAAAAGCTTCATTCGATTATTCGTCACTAGATGGGGTTAAACCAAGTAAGCTTACATAAGCTGAGTAAAAACAATTTTGAGATTTATTTGAAAATATATAGATTGATTGTGGTTTGGTTATTTACCATTTTTAGTTCATGAATAGTTTTCCAATACTGTACTTTCATTGTAACGTTTTACATCCTCGTTTCATAGATTTTAGAAATACAATAATTCTAAATGAGTTCTACTTAAGAAAAAACGTTTTGTTTCATGTTAATGTATTTTTTTCATGTTCAGTAGTTTTGATAAATACTTGTATATTATGTATTTATTATTTATCTCCATAATATACTTCAATAAGTATATATAATATATCTATAATATTATAATATATTTATTGTTTATTTGTTTATTTAAACCTTATCCACAAATTTGAATACCACAAGCATTGTCTACCAATTAATAAAAATATATATATAACTCTAGAAATCTTTGTATATAAGATTAGCTAAACTTTAAATAAAAATTTTTGATGTTAATCATCTTTAAGCAATAATCAAACTATATGGTTCATAAAACTAAAATAATGTTAGGCTTTGTATAGTCGTTGTTATATCAATATCGATAAATTACGCTTATCTCTATTCTTTACCAAGACATAGTATATCATCATATCCCATGTATGATACATCCTACGCGGACAAACGATTTAATATATAAATAGAATAATTATGAGTAGTATGCGTAATGCTAAATAACCTATAGCCTTCCTCATCAACTTGTTTATAATATTCAGAAAGAAGTTTTCAAATCTATAATATTAGTATTGAAATACAAACGAAGTGTGGAAGAGGAATTGCTTAAATATGAATAAAAAATTAAAGACTAAATAGCTCTATTCATAGCTGGAACATACTGGAATACACCAAAGCAAGAAGATGTGAACATATATAAACTATATTTTAGCAGACTCATTCATTTTCTTTTATTTTAATTAAAATTTTACTTTGTAAATTGTACTTTATACTTATTAATAAAAATAAAATCATTATAAATTAAAACATGATTATTTTTTTTCAATCTTTAGTTCTAATGAACTTATTTCATTAGAAATAAGTTCATTAAATAATCACTAGATTGCCCGAAGGATTTTGAGTTGAAGTCGAACGTTCAGCTTCGCTCTTAGTTACGGCTGATAGCTGATAGCTGATTGCGGACTGAAATTGCTGCACAAATTAGGTTGCCTTCTTAAAACTATCACAGTTTAAAAAAAATTGTTTTGATATTAAAATAATTTTAGTTTTTAGTTTTTTGAGTTTCTTCGCGATAATTAGAAACTAACGCATTATAATTGACGAGTTTCAAAACGAAACGAAAACGGGCAACAATTTTTTTTCGGAAAGTTACCGAACCCATAAAAAAATTTCAGTTCGTCGGTTACCTATTTCAGTTGTTGTAAATTTAAATTCGCTTTTGTTATTTGAAAGCCTTTTTAAAATCCTTTTGTATTCACTTAATTACTGAAATGCTTTCCTCTATCTTAGGTTTCATTTACGGTGATTACAACTTAAGTAAGGCTCGAGATACAATGGAATAAATAGCTGTAGGTTTGTTTGTTGTTTTGTCTTGAGCTTTATAAAACATTTCGGTGAAATCTTAAAAGCTTTGGTAAACAAACTATAAATATTTTAAATTCCTCAGCTAATGTATTCCTCAGTTTTATTCACGATAGGACCGTCTGTAATAGAATTTTAGTCCCTGAAAATTGGATCGAGATAAAAGGTGACCTAGATTTAAATTTAACCCATAATTTCTAGTTTAGGTGTAATTGTAACAAGAAAGCTTTATTTCATTTTAATTCATTTTACATATTTTAATGTTTATTGATTATATATTAATGAATGGTAGTTTATTAGAATGTTATTTTTCATATTACATCAAATCCTCTATGTATATTATTATGGTTGATTTAAAGATAAAACTTTTTATCTTTGTTAATTTGCATGTGACCTTGAAACTTTTCACGTTCATCTTTTTATTTAAAAGTTCACGAAAAGAACGAGGAAAGAATCTTTACAACTAAAAGTAGATATTTTACCCATATTTCTTTTGTTTCGGAAAGGGTATTTTTCATGAAATTAAAAGATTGAAAAGACCCTTTTTGTTCAATAACAAATGTAACAGAAAGAAAAAGGATTCATTTATTGTATCGCTACGATTTTTAATATTTTTGTAATTTGCCCCTAAATATTTATCACATCACCACAATTAAAAATTGTTAATTAATATTTAAAAAATACAATATACTCAAATAGAGAAATATTTTATATAATAATAGGTCTTGTGTGAAAGGAAATGTCATTAATATACCGTTAGCAAAACATATGGAAACTTTAACGAAAGTTTAATCTAGTTCTCATAGTCTCCGAAACTTCGCTTCTGTATCAAACACGGATCAAATATATTAAAACGCATTCAGTTCGTGAATAAAATCTTTATTTTTAGATTCTGTAATAAATCAACACATGTTTCCTAAAATATCAAAGTTTTAGAACATTTACATACGCTAGCTATCCTCTTTATTGCTGTTTGAGCTAAACTGCATGATTTATGAGAAAAGGTCCAATCACTTACCGTACTGCCTCCACACTTAACTTGCTCTGCCATCCCATGCACGTGCTACCATAAAATTAGAACAGATTTCAGTGTTTACAAACGAGCACATACAACTACTAGCCAATCCGGTGGCATGATTTAAAATACGAATACGAATTCGATATGTTTACACCAATTGTTTACATCCGATTCAAAACGCGACTAGTCTGTCCCGGAGTGTGGAGGTGACTGGGTGCGCGCGCCGTCCCGTTGCCATGGCAACCATGGGGTTAATTTCGAGGTTATGTGTTTTTGAATATATATTCATATTAACACAATAAAAATCCATAATTCTATTCATTTTATTGAGGGATTAAGGAGGTATATTTTTTTTTCTTTTTCTTCTTTCATAAAACTGAATCATCGGATAAATTGTACCTAATTTATATTTAATTGAACGTAAGTAGAGCTTAGGCAAAACCTACCCCATAAGCTGGAGGTGGATGGGTGCGGACGGGATTGAACATTGTTATCATGTCTTAAAAAGCATATAATAACTTTGACAATCCATTGGTTTTGTGGTTTATAGTTGGTAACCCTGATAACTGAGTCAGAGATCGTGGGTTCATTTCCCACATGGGATAATTGTTTGTGTGATTCACAGATTGCTGTTTCGAAACTGGATGGTATTTGTGTTCATAATGTTTTTGAAAACACAAGTTAAAAATATAACAATGTAATTTCACATTTATTATATTAATTTTGAATGGCAACAATTCGTTTTTTTATTTATGGTTCCCCTGTCATGGCTGTTTATAAGTTGGACTATTTAATTAAAATAAGATCTACGTTCTAAATAAATATTTAAAACTGTATTTTTTAATTTATCTCATCAAGACGCATCACAAAAATTATTTTTAAGTGTCGGAGATGTTATTAAAAGAAAGAAAAGTTAATAATAATATTTATTACGAATGTCAAAAAGTCATTAGAACATTATAAATATTATTTTTGTACATTTCTGTTCATTCCCAATTTAATATATCAAAGGTAAAGTTTATATTCATTTTAATTTATCAGAACAATAAAATACTATTCTAAAACTTACAGTTGAATGGTTTTAAGGAGGGATAGCTTTTTGAAAATGCACCCTCTAACTTTATACCTCTAAAAACTTTTAACTATATTTTATGTATTGAATAAAAGATATCTTTATAATAGCCGTACATCTACTACACCAAAAAAAATTATAAATATTTTAAATCCGAGCTATAAACGAAATATAAAAAACCTTTAAAACGCTATATAGCATTCAACAAAAACCTATACATTGTATATAAAGTTGAAACTATAATCCTAATTCGATTATCTGACACCAGATGGGGTTTAACCAAATCAGTTTATATTTAGAACGCGGTTTTAAGATTTTACTGAAATTATAAAAACATTAGTGAATTTTTAATTAAACCTTAATACAATTATTTTTTATTAGATGGAGTTAAACAAAGTCAGCTATGATTAGATCGGTGGTAAGATTGAAACTGTAATTATATAGATCATTTGTGATTTTATATATTGAAAGTCTGACTTATTCCGAAGACTTTGTCAGTGTGTTTGTTTCTTTATTATTAATGTTTCACCAAGTTTCCAACACAAGAAAAAAGTAGAAAGAAAAGAAGTTTTATTACAAACATTAAAAAATAAAGTGTTTGGAAAAGCTAGACCTCTAGGAATCTCTCAGTTTGCTTTTATACATCTATAACACCTTATATCTTATCAATTTATAATACACAATAGCTTTGAGAACATATCTCTATATGTAATTAAAATGTAAAAACAAATGAGTCGTAATGAAAATGCATATGAAAGCTACAGGCTTGAGTGTTGCCTGTAGATTTTCATTTGCATTTTCTAGTAAATTAAATGTAAATTTATTGTACCAAATTCGACTAGATTATAGAAAATATATAATATTAGAACTTATGTCACAATAACGAATCAGAATAACTTGCTTAATTTTGAAGATGAAATTTGTAATAATAATATTCATACAATAAAATCCTTACCTATAATATTTATAATCGCTTTCATAAGAATCGACCAGTCTAAAATCTATAATATTATTTTCGTACTATTTTTGATATACCTTAAAAACTCGCTGTTTTAACGTTAGATATTGATAAGTGTATACTATCGTAGCGAGGTCTATATATAAAGAGATATTCCTGAAGAGTTGGAAAGAAATATTAATAAAATATATTTTTAGTTACGATGTACTAAAAACAAAGTATCTTCCACGACTTTGTTGTTCAATCTTCCATGTTGTACACACACACACGCACACATACATATACCCACACACCCACACCTATATGTGACTTTTCTTTATTTGTAACTGGTTTATCCTTAATTTTCAGATGTTTCATTCTAGATATACTTATAAAATTATTTATACCTTATTAGGTATTGTTATAGAAAATATTGCAATAGTTCTATTGAACTTATTCCCTGTTTTCTTACTTTCTCACTAACGATTTACATCAAAGGTATGAAAGTGACAAAACAGAATATATTATACTAGGTACATATAATTTTATTAGTAAGAGGGATACAATCTATTGTAATAGTTTTTATCACACTCACGGATAGATGAAGATTTCTAAAGATCAGCTCGTCCAAAGTTATTTTCCTAACATATTTATTATTGTGTATATTATATTTATTGTTATATTTGTTATATTTATTGTTGTGTAGTTTTTCAATTTTTAATTTATCTTTTTATTTTCGTCTAAACATTTCATAAATATGTTATATTGTTTAGTTTCTCAGAAGACCTGAACTATTCATTTCTTTAATTAAATGATTTTCAACCAACCTTTCTTAATAACGTCTTCAACGAGTAATGTTGCTGTAACACGACATCTAACCATTCTTAGGTACTTTGTACTCTTTGTATTAATTCTCCGAAATATATATAAAAATGTAATATGCAAAACGTTAAAATGATTTATAATAAATCACAAATATATTTTAATATCAATGAACTAATTACGTCGGTCACAACCGGAGGATCCAAAAAAATACAAATTTATTAACTTAAAATTTAATTTATAATTAATTTACAAGCTACGTAATCCCTGCTCAAAGTTGGAGACAAGAATGAAATAAAATGAATTTATAATTAAAGGAATACAGAAAGTGTAACAAACAAGGGTTTCAGATTTACATTCTAGGATTTTAACATGATACAATGCACCTGTGCTTAATCAGCGTTTCCACGGTTCGTGAGAATATAGTAAATGCTAATTTAACAATTTTATTATTAATAAGTATATATGAAATATCTAATAAATGATCACATAGTGTATGGGAATATAACACCTCCCTCCGCAGATCAGCAACTATTCCTTGAGAGAGTTGCGGCGATGTTGCTGGGATCCACCCTTATTTCGTGGGGATGAACTTCACTTTTATCTTGAATATTCTTATTTTAATTCGAGTTACTTCTTTTAATGTGTTGCAAACGGAATCTTCTGTACGCCAGATAAATGCAAATTATGCTTGCTCCAAAAAGCATTAAATATACAGGAATCCTCTTATGATTTTCTAGTTGAGTTAAATGAACTGGGGTTTGTAGAGACATTTTTGAATTTATTCAATGAAGCTTTTGAAGATTTATTGCGTTCAGTATTATAGGAGATCTATTTGTTTGCACTCGATTTCCAAGGTTAGGTAAATCTATTATCCTTATAGCGTATCCTTTCATATAGTCGTTTGAATTTACAACTGTGATTGCAGGTGTCTTGACATAGCACTTAAGCGGGATTTCCAGTAGAAAGCTGCCGTGAAGTGTCTTGTACAAATATTGACCACAAGATATTTTAATTTTCATGGGTGTAGGGAAACTCATGATATAGTGTATTTCATCCAGTTGTTCCAGCGCTTCATTATTAAGAATAACAGTTGTTAGTTTGCAGGTTGAATCAAGTTCTTGCTTTTCAATCGGGTTTCTGATGCAGTCAGGTCCATCTCGAAGTGCATACTTAGTTTTTTGTTCACAAAGGTACAGAGAATTGGACTTCGGGCATTCAGCCTCCATGTACATAGAATTCTTACTAGAAATTGCTATAAAGGGTAGGTTGGGAATAAGGACTTGATTATATTTGATCATAGGACAGGGGTACGGCGATCGGTACTTTTAAAACTATAACTATTTGATTACCGATATAAAAATAACCTAATTTAATTATAACTAAGTTCTAAACTTAGGATTTCATTCTTTGATTATAAAATCCATAGCTTTCTTAATATTTTATCAAGATCTACAATACTAATAATAGAATGAGGCGTGCTCGATGCACGTATAAAACCTAGAAAACTTTGTAGTTTTCGTAGTTCCTCTGATCTATATTATCACCTAAAATCAATAGATATTGGGCCATATGGGCATAAAGTTACTTAATATTAATGTTATTAATAATAGAGTTCAATACTCTAGTTATATTAACTATTATAGTACTCTAATTATATTAACTATTATAGTACTCTAGCTTACTCTAGTTATATTAACTGTACTGTCTATAGTTTTAGAGTTATATAACAGCCATTCTTTCGTTAGACTAATATGCTCGTTTAATTTCAATTGTAATTTTAATTCGATAATTTGTGGAGATAGAATTGCATTGTCATATTTATCGGAATCAGTATAATATACTTCTAATAACAGAACCAAGGCCATCAATGAGTCCTCTTTTACTATGATTATGATCAAAACTTTTCAAAAAGGTAATTAAATTATCTACATTAGAATAAAGGTAATTAAGGTGAGGTTCATAAAGATGTGTAATCTTATCTAACTTGCGCCTAATCATATATATTTGAGGTTTAACTAATGGGGTTTGGTTGTTAATAACATCAAGGTTTATATAATTTAAAAATGAATGATAATGGGATATAATTTTTGTATCGCCTAGTTTAAAAAGGGAGTAGGCCGGGACCTGATTCTAACGAATTAATCATTACTTCTTGTCCTCGCGTCAGTTGAAGTGACATTAGAAGTATACTCTAACAATACGGGTTCTTTAGGGTGTCTTTTGAGTCGTGATTTAGCTACTAGACCGCGTCTCTTTTTAGTATAAATATATATAGGAAGGTCAGCAAGGACGATGTCTTGTGTGTAACGTGAAGCCAATTTTTGCCTACTTGGGTTTCTAATAAAAACTTTTTTGTTAGGGGTGTATTCTTTTTCAGGCTCAAGATTTTTATTGCGATTTTCAGTTAATATTGTTTTGTGTTGTACTAAAGTCTTGTAAATTAGATCGTATACTTTAATCATTCTTTTTCTATGGTCTTGTATGTAGTAACAAATGCTTAGTCAAGTTAAAATTTATAGGGTCACGAGGGTCAAAGTGTCCAGTAATTAAGTCTATAGGCCTACAGTTTGTAAAACTATGTACTATTGTGAGCTAAGACTGCATATAACATTAAATTAATTATAGGTTCAATTTTCTTTTTTTGTTTTAGAATCCTTAAATGTGCAAGTATTGTCGAATGAAATCGTTCTACAATCCCATTTTATTTAGGGGCGTGTGTTAAAATTCCTGTGAAGTCAGAAAAATTGTCGGGTTAATTCAGAAAAATGTCGGGTAAAGTCGGGTAAATTCAGGAAATAAAACGTTTATAAATTCTTTTCCTTGATCAGTTACAATAGTCAAGGGAACGCCTTGATGAGTACAAAAATATAAAATGCTTGAATTACATTACTATTATTTAAATTTCTATTAACATCTAAAATATTAATTCTCTTATTAATATCTAACCTACGGGTCCTAGATTGCCGTGAATGGAAAATCTTGGATATTTATAAGGATAACTTAAGGAATAAATGGAAGCAACTTCAGAACGATTCTAAAGTACTTATAAAAATTTGTACCTTTTGGTGTTTCAATGTTCGGAAACTCCTCTTGCTGCAACACGGTGTAGATTCGAGATAGCCGACGTCCTTGATTGATTCACTGACTCTATTTAATTAATTTAATTAACTAAATTTCGGCTATCCTACCGACTGCGCCAATTACGTCGGTCACAACCGGAGGATCCAAAAAAATACAAATTTATTAACTTAAAATTTAATACTTATATTTAATTTACAAACTACGTGATCCCTGCTCAAAGTTGGAGACAAGAATGAAATAAAATGAATTTATAATTAAAGGAATACAGAAAGTGTAACAAACAAGGGTTTCAGATTTACATTCTAGGATTTTAACATGATACAATGCACCTGTGCTTAATCAGCGTTTCCACGGTTCGTGAGAATATAGTAAATGCTAATTTAACAATTTTATTATTAATAAGTATATATGAAATATCTAATAAATGATCACATAGTGTATGGGAATATAACAAACTCAACCAGCAGTTATTTACAAATTGTTAAAATGATTCAAACAAACCCATTGATTCATACTGGTCTGTAACTAAAACAAATTCTCAGAACTTCAGTGACAATATCCTCTCACTTTACAGCATCCGCATTGCTTTCCCATGATGGCTTTAACAAAGAACCAACATACTATTTGCTACAAAACTCCAGACAGACAAACACTAGTTTATGTAAAAAATATGTATTTAATACTAATAATATTTATTTTCTATATCAAAAACTAATAAACAAAAAATTAACAACGAGTTTTAATAAAAAATGTCGTCTTAACTAATAGAAAGTATATTATATACTGTATACCGACAAAACTTAATAAATAGTTTTATATATAGATACTCCAGGTAATGAACTCTTAAGACTACCATAGTTTGATTACAATATTACAATATTTTTATATCTGTTGTTTCTTACACATCCCTACATTATATAGTTCTTAAAAGTATACCTATTTTAATTAGAAGTTAACTAAATAAAATTAATAATTATTAACATATTGTTAGACGTTACTAATACAAATGTGAATATATTTTACAAATATTTCTTTTAAATAAAGAATATTCCAGTTGAAAGTTACTGCCAAGTTTATATACTATAGACGTAACTCGCGGTTCCTCTTAAAAAACCGTTACCTATACCAAGAAACATAAAAAAATTATTGGCAAAGAACCACACATACAGACCAAATCTGCCCAAGCACCTACTAATCTACAATAGTAAGATAAGTATTAATATTTAAAATATAAATATAGTCTATATTACTAAAAATTATGTAGCATTTTAATGGTTTTTGAATTTATACGTTAAAAACATACAAATTTTTCCCTCTTTGATGTATATATTACTTTCGATGGCGTTAATGTAACTTTTAAGTTAAATTCCCAGTAGAGTAAAGAATATAATGTATGTATTAAAAACCCCAGCATCAATTTCATAAATTTCTTTAAAAGAGATGAATATAATGTTTGTATCTGATATTAATTTGTAAATGTCAAAGCATTTTGGAAAGTCCAGCTATAGTAAGAGCAAACTTGATTCATACAATATTTTTGGAAAAAAAAAACTATAAAGTTCTGTATCGGTTTTAAAAACCATCTTATTTAAAAAATATATATATTTCTGTATTTAAAAAAATATATACTTAACCAAGTTTTTAATGATGGCAAAGATTAATTTATAATTTAAGTGGGCGGAAGGGACAGACGAGTCCCAAACAATGAAAAATTTATATACTAAATTATTGGTCAAAAGTTTCATTACGAATGCTACTTCTCCTAGATGAGTAATGGTTGTGACGTTCCGCAAGGAGTTCCGCGGGCCCTCCTACTTCCCGCCGAAGGCGGACCACTGTCAGGTTTTAGTGGGTATTACCTCGGTCGAGTCCCACATACCCCAGGCAGCGCCCCCCGACGCGCCGGGTATGCGTAAATGCATTTCCTGACAAAAAAAAAAAGATGAGTAATGGTAGGATGTCAAAATTTTGCAGAGTTGTCGAGGACAGTTATAGATAGGTCCTGAAATGTTTTGGTGACATTGGTGATTGTAGTTTATTATTAAATGGTCAAAGTGTCCCATAAAGTTAACATGTGGAACATTTTGAAATGGCACGCACAAGTTCTTATTAGGTTTAAGATTATAGCCACTATTTACTCTGCTAATTTCACAAGTATGCGAAACTCATTCAGCAACAATGCTTCGCTCAGTTCCACCCGCCGTGCACAGTGGCAGATTTATTAACCATAAACTGTGTTAAAAGATTACAATGAAAACAAATTATTATAGAAATAAAACAGCATAAGAAATGTCAAGAGAGGTTTCTGTCAATATAATACAATTACTTGTATCAAAATAAGATAATAATAATAACTAGTAGTGTCTGTAATCTGCTTTTAAATGATTTTCTTCGTAGATACATCTTTTCGAATTTACTTTTCTAATTTAAACAAGAAACGAAACATATAAATTAAATTAAGGGTATATAATATCAAAGATGAAATATCCTTTATACATTTATAAGTTGTATTTATGCAAAGGGTGCACACACCCCTCACATCCATCCACATATTCGTATTTAAACCAGGACTCCTTTGCTGTTAGTTTGATTAATTACAGAAAATTGTAATTTTAAAAAATACCTAGTACTTTGTCAGAACCTAAAAATATATTCAATTTAGCCCTGTTTGACATATTAAAACAAACAAGAAAGTATAAATGAATTGTTTTAAAAAAAAGTAACTTTTAACCAAAAAAAAACATTTATATTTTATTAAAACTGTAAAACAAAATACTCATGTAATAATAGAGAGATAATATTACATATATACAAAATATATTATGTAGAAAAACCCTTCACCATCATCAGCCATATTACACATGAGTGTTCGCCTCGATGATTAATTCCAAGCCTCATTACCGAGATTATAAAAACAAGAGTGATATTCAATTATCGATACTTCCTCTACGCCTTTCAAAGAGAAACTATCAAATTTATTGTGTTGATAAAAACCCGTATTTTTTGCAAATACCTTAAATAATTGACAGTCAGTTGGTGTAATTGTGTCGCCTACAACACTTTGTTATTATGGATTATAAAATAGTTCTGTGTTTTGTGAGTATTAATACTATAGATAATATTTTAATAATAAGTTATTTGGTTTAATAATAATAATAATAAATCTTTATTGTACACACAAATCGAACACAAATGGAATAAAAAAAATGTTAACAATAAAATCGTACAAATTTAAACCTGTAACTTTCAATAATTGTATAATTTTTGTTACTCAAGTATTTTGATAATCTTAAATTAGATCTAACACTTAAAATATTTAAATATTTATATATAAAATTAATTATAAAAAATATATAAGTTATGATTGATATTGTCTATAAATATGTAAATTCTTGTTAAGATTATAGAAATAGTATTAAAAATTAATGGAACCCGCGGCTTTTAGAATACCATCCCGTCAATTGAATTATCGTAACACTACGCTTATATGAAATAAGTATTCTATACAACTCTACGATAATAATTTCAAAATTCAGATATGTTTTATTTTGACCTGTCTGATCAAACACTAAATCTCTTTTCAGGTATTGTTAAAGTATTCAGTATTAGCATTTCCCAAAAATGATGAACCATTTGATGACGATTATGACCAAGATGATGATGAACAGAAATATATATACGAGAGCACATTAGCTGATGAAGATTTTAAGCCCAATTCCATAACAGATAAACCTCGTTCACAATATGAAGTTACGGAAATAGTTATTGATATACCAGACAATAGGACTAAAGGTCCAATTATTACTAATTATACAATATATAGACCTCTAAATACAGTTTTAGCAACAGATGAAATTGAGAACACTAATAAAACTAATTGTCATGAACATAAAAAAACAACAGATACATTAAATAAAAACAGCGAAGGAAAGAATAATTATATCAGCATTTTTCATGTGAAAGCTGAGTTTGAAAGCAAACCTGATAAAGTAACACCTCAAGTAATTGTTCATGTACCACATGTGTCTGGGATAAAAGATTATCTAAATGGCATCAAACAAGGGATAGTTAACGGTTTTAACAGCATTATAAATAAACACAAATTTGGAGATCAAGAACATGAAACGGCAGGTCCTCTAGCGTTTTTGTCTAAACTTCACAAGAAAAGTTCTGACACAGCACAAAAAATTCACGACGTTGTGTTTGGTCATACGGTTGAAGAACATAAAAAATTTAATGATATTAATAAATAATTAATAATAATTGTTTTATTTGTAATTAATTTAATTTTTTTAACATTTAATGTCAATTTAATTATTGATTCGAATGCGTATTTTTAAATCTGTAATTTTAAGTTATTATAAATGTAATTATAAATTTTGGTAAAATAATTAAACTGAATAATTGTAGACCAAACTATTTAATTTGTATTTATTTATAATCGTTCAATTCGTTAGAGATTTTGTTATATTCGTAGACTTTTTTAAAAAATACAATACAAGTAACAAACCATTAGAAGATCCCCCACCATCTTAATAATAGGGAGCCACATAATATTATGGTTATTCAACATATTTGTCAATTTCTAACAAGATTGTTAAATAAATTGTTTAATATATTTAAATATAAAACGAAATATCTATCTTTAAATATAAACACATCATATAAAAAATTGAAATTTAAACATAAATTACATATAAAACTTAAGACATATTTTGAGTGCAAATTTCATTATTTATACTTCATTATTTTTTCACTTTCACGAATAGAATTAGGAAACAATAGTCAATTTATTCAGAGAACACTTTCACGAGCAACACTTTCGTGTGTACGGTATCTGAATTCTAAATATATTCACAATGTTTGAGTGATTCAGTTTTCCTAAAGACGCCTCACGCTGAAGGAATTCTGATATTATTCGACATGATAATACCATGAATTTTTGACAGCGAGTTATTCAAATTCATTCAGTTTCATACAAAATATACCAATTTATAGACGTATATATTTACTTTTGAATATTTATTATTAGTGTCAAAAGTGTATAAATTTTTTATTTATTAAAAATCTTTCTTGCATTACGTATAAATGGCGGGCTTAATTTTAAAGTTTATCCAGTAACCTCATATAGCAGTATTAATTTGTAAACGGCAGAGCAAGAAATAAACACAATGCATAATATCACAGTACGTCGGCAGTGCAGTTTAGATTTCTGTCAGACGGACACAGATTATAAATTTGTGAAATATTTATTTATTATTTTTTATTTATTCATTTATTTATTTATTTGCTATTTTTTATTTATTCATTTATTTATTTATTTATATCATCTCCACTTTGAATCCATATTTGATCACTAGTGTGCGTCAATTTGAGTCAGGAGGGTCCATATTGATACCATACTTATATATTATATAACTTAATTTTTAGAATTTCTAAAAATATTCATAGTATAAGTTAATCAAATAAAATTTCAGTAAATAGAAGTTTCAGTATACAAAAATATTTACTGCGTCATACCTGATGCTAAAATTAACCTGAACAAAGGAAGAACGTACAATAAATCTAATTCTTAAAATATTTTACAAAAAATATTATTTTTGTGAGCCTTGTAATTGACCTACCAAGTAATGCTTGGAAGCCATAGAATTAAACTCCAGGAGCTTAGCATTTACGAAAAATATTAATAACGAAATTTGATAATAAAAATATTAACTTTAAATAATATAATAGTAGGATGGAGAAACCTACCCCTTTGTCTGCCTGTGTGCAGTTAGTCCCAAAGTACAAATATTGGTACACATATACACTATTGGACTGGATATAAACGAATCTTGACTTAATAAGGTCGAATCTTTTGGCGGTCGCTCAATAATAATAATAATAATAATAACTTTTTATAATGACCAAAAAAACACGAATGATTCCTGAGTTTACGGGCATAGAGTTCAGGATGCACACGTAGTGCGTTTTGTGTGCATCCTGAACATCCGTAAACTCGGGAACCGTTGGAGGTAGGTGACAAATAAACTGACTGACTGACAAATACCATCATCTCGTCTTACCGCGAACACGGTTTCTGCAAAGCTTTCGAAACGTCGGGTTAAATTTAAAAATGTAATAATAAACGCGAGTTATATCCGTAAAATAGTTTTATTGAAATGTGTACTCGTTTAAATCTTAAAATACATTAAGAGTTACCTTATCTTGAAATAATAATCACATATCATTATTCTTACAAAAACAACAAAATATATTGGTTCTTTTAAATAGTGTTTCGTTTACTATTTTTTCTAGTTTGAAATGAATTTTAGATAAAATAAATAATGAGGTTTTCAACTTTATCAAAAATAATAATATTTTTCTTTTGTATATTGTTCATTGATGTCTCCTTTATTTTATTTGTTTAAAAATATTAGAAGTATTCATAATAATTGAGAAAAGTATTAAATTTTTTTTAACTATAACTATGAATAAATTTCTCTAGAATATTAAAAAGAAATAAAAGGCCTTATATCTAAGAAATTAAGATTTTAAGTTTTTTTTTTATTGTTTATTTTTTTGTTACTTTATTTTTGCAAAAAGTCACTCTTCTTTTAATTTTTATGATTATTATTTTATTGTTTTTTGTTGTTATTATTTTATTATGTTATGGAAATACCCTTAATTGGTTGGAGTTAAATGTTCGGAGGCCAACTTTATGACCTGTAAATGTCTCTATAATGTCCAATTTCTATCATGCGCTCGGTCCACCAGATTGGGCCATCGTGGCCCAGATTGGCCATTTCATCTTGACATAGTGTAGTATTCTTGTGTATATTTAATATTTTATTTTAACCAGACCTTAGTGGACTGTTTGTTTATTTATAATTTGTTTATTATAATTAATTTAAAATATATATAATAAAGTCAAAATACTTTTCTTACTACTATGTACCTATACAACTAGCGTTTATTTTGGAATATAATTTATTTAAAAAAAAAAGTTTAAAGAAAACAAATTATTTAATTCGTAATTTTGTCCTCATAACTTCTAAGAAAAATTTTGACTTGACATGAGTATTGGTTTTTAAGATTCAGTACAAAATTCCGCATCGATTGATATATAGAAATATATATTTTGAAGATATATTTTCTTATAGTTTTTCTATATAGAATAGAATCTTTATTGACAGCATGTGCTTATACTATACGGCTATATTTACATAGTTTCAATATGGGGTCAGGTTTCTTTATGGATGGATTTTAAAAATCTGTATGATAGGAAGGTTTATGAGGAAGGTGACACGAAGCTACTTTTAATTACTTAATATTAAATAAAATTCGCGGATGGAACCAAAAGAACCAGCTAGTTTTCTATATTTCTCAAAACATACTCTTTGTTAATTTGTTTGTATATGGTTTACTAAACAGGTAATTTTTTTAATAATTTTTAGTCTTTTTAATAGCAAAAAGACCTAACTTGTAAAAAAAATAAAATAAAGTTCGATTTCAAATCAAATGTTAATAAAGTTGTTTAATAAAAATATTGCCTTTTAGTACTTTTAAAAAGAGTTTTGCAAAATTAGGTACCACCTGGTCACTGAACTGTGGTTCTTTGTTTGCTAACATTATGAGACGAGTAAGTGGTTCCTTTGTAACTTCATTTTTAATTAAATTATTTAATTTATTTTGAATATTATTTATGCAAGTTTATTTTTATATTAATTTTTAATTCAATTATTTAATCAATTTTATGCTCCATTTTATATTTAATTATATTTTTTGTTATATACTAATAACAAACTTTAGAAGCAATGTTTTTATTTAATATAACTTTGTTTTAATTTTATTTATTGATTATTATTAAAACTATCGGAATTTTGAATCGACAGCTATTAAAAAATTATAGAAATTATTAGTATCACAGGATTCATGAGATAAATAGCCAAAAAATTATTTTTAAACAAGAATACTTAGAAAAAACAATAACATTAGGGCCTAATTAAATAATAAAACAGGTTGGCAAGGCGTGCGATCTTGTGAGGTCAGTATCCTCGGATGCTGCAGTACGCCGGCGCGCGCGCAGCTCTCGCACGCGTGGACTGTTCAGGTAAGTTACTATATTAATTAAATATAATAAATAAATACATATATTTTTTATGTATGTCTATTACAAATAGATCAAATTTATTGTTTTTTTTTAGGTTTTTTTTTTTTTGAATATATTTCATATTTTTCGATTATTTTAATAATAGTTTATTATTTTATTAACTTCTAAAACATATCATTTTATTTAAAATATATATAAGTATATATTTGCTAAATAAACATTGAAGTCACCACTGGTTCTTCCACATTACTGATTATAAATAGAATTGTTAAAAAGTATTCCAGGACTGTCTTAAACATATAATACTTTTTTATTATAATAATTATTCCAACATATAAGCAGATACCGTATTTTTTGGATTTACAAATATTATTTCTATTTATCTAATATAATATACAAAAAATATATAACATATGCAAAATAAATAAAAAAAAATGTTATTGTAAAAAATATGTTCGATTTTAATTTATTATTTCTATTATGTTAAAAGCTTGAATTATATACATATTTTAACGGTGACTAAGGTCATTGACCTCTTTATATATTTATATGTCACTTGTAATTATGTAAAGCGATATATTAGAATTCAACGCATGCGCAGTAGCTCGTTCTTTGACTATAGAACTATATTTTTTTCGCAATAGTAATCATCGCTGTAGTCTAGAATAATTAGTATTATGACAAACCTAAATAAATAATATATATAAATGTAAATCCATATATGACTTATATACGAGAAATCTATCCAACTAACCAGTAATTTCAATCGTAATTTAAATAGAAACCATATAATTTTAATACTTAATAAATACAGTACAAGAATACCCTTTTAAATTATTAGGTCCTTTACTAATCTACATAATAAACTATGTAAAACGATTTATATATATATAAGTATTATATAATATATTTCAAAATAAACATACCTTATATATAGACATTGATATATATTTTTAAAAAATGTGTATTTAAATTCTACAATATCTGTATATATTTATAAATTTAACGATAAACATCAATTTATAATAAACATAACAAAACTAAATATTGGATTGGCTCTCTCTGCCTCTTTCTTTCGCTCTATCTCTTTCTAACATTTATCAAAAATATAAAATGTATATATCAAGTTTTTTACGCATTACATGATATTATTTGAATATCACTCTATCATCCAGGTCATTTAGATCCACAGTAGGTCTCGTCTGTCAGATACCGCTATATGAATAAGAAAATATTTTATACATTTTTATTTTATTTATATATATATATGTTTCTTGTTTGATTACCCACAATTAGCGAAAATGTTAGCAGATAAGAGTCAAAACAACACTTAATGTTTGATTCTCATTGGATTTTTATGTTTTTGTACATTTGTTTTGTGAATAAAGAAAAATATCATCAGGTATTTAATGTAATAAAATAAATTAAGTCATATAAGTAAATAAAATTTAATTAAACAAAACATCATTGAAATAAAAATAAAAATTGAACACGACATAAAATTAAAAAAAAAAACTTAATGTCAAATTCAATGTCAAAAATCGAGAAATAACTTTATCGTTATTTTGTATATTCTCTTTTTAATATCAATTAAAACGTCATTGAGAAGCCATTACCGTTTATTACATTAACATAAAAACATAAATAACAAATGAATTTAAAAATCTAAATATTTCAAATTTCGAATTCCGATTCAGAATATTTCATCCGTCTAAATATTTCAAATCTAGAATATTCAAATCTAGAATATTCCAATCTAGAATATATTTGTTACACACGGAAGAAATTCCTATCTAGTTCTAAATAGGCTGCCCTAGACCGTTATGCGGCCTAGGAATGAGGACAGCGGTAGTTTGTATCTTAAGACCCTTAGTGTGAAATAAATATTTATTATAATATCTTTGTTTACCATTACGATATGAAAACGAAGATATATGAATGACAGTATAGAAAATATTTTATTTCAAATAAATAGAATCTTTATACAAACTTGTTATTCTTATATTTTCTATTTTTTATTGTTGTCTAGACCTGTCTAACTGACACAGACTTTTCCAATTAATTTGGAAGATTGGAGATTTTGAAAATGGAGCTTCATTTGCTACAGTTGATAGAATTTCTTCAAAGTTTTATTTACATCCAGTCCTGCCATATTGTTACAATGAAATATCTTTTTTTCGATTGTATAAAACATTCATTCCTATAATATGTGTTAAAATATACATTAATATAATAAAATTACAAATTTATGAAGCTCAAAATGATCTCCATTTACTCGATACAGTAAAAATTAAACTTTGAGGCCATTTTTCAAAAGAAACTCGCACGGGAAATTTCTTTACTATTCCCTCCACGGGAAAATTCTTTACTATTCTTATAGATTGTTGTAAAGACTCCTAATTATAATGAGGTTTAAAGCATGGCATACTCTCTAAAACAGACTATAAATCATAATCCAGGGTATTGAAATTAAGACAGCCTGTCTTCAGCTCTAATAAACTCTGAAATATTGGTTTCCAACCACACTTAGGTGGACGGAGTCATGCTGAAAGAACCAGAAATGGTTATGGAACATGGTTTTGCTGAGAGGTTTAATTACATTCTCAAGAATCGTATGTCGATACACTTGGCTCAATATTTTGACACGTTTTTCACCTCCAAACCCTCACTTAAACTCCTCATTGTGCTTTGTTGACTAATTGGGAAGATTCTTCTTCTTGATACATTGCTTAAAACAAAAAATGATAAGTAAATAAAATGTTTCAGTGATCTCTTTTTGACTACCGCTTAAGAAGTCGTTTTGACTATACAACCCTATTATTTTTAAATTATTAGTTAAATAATGTCCAATGCGTCACCTATGTGCAAATAAAAATCATTTTTAAAAATATCATCATTCTAGGTTTATTCATCTCCCGGGATCACATTTTGTGCTTCCGAACAAGATTTCTTTAATTCTTTTTTTCATTGTTTTAATCTTCTTTTTCGTACGAACTACACTGACGGATATATTTTTTATCATAAACCAAAGAGGTTTTATTATACCTTTCAATAGCTTGGTATCAAACAGATGGAGAGTTTAAAAAACTACATTTGTCTTCATACTCCGTGTAATGCTACTACAGCAATAAAATCTTTATCACCGTCCTCCATTTTATTTTCACATTAATATTTAATATCAAATGGCGCGAATATACGAAAGCACAAAGCATGTAAGAATGACTCTTATCAAATTCAAATGTAATTTTTTTTTTCATTGTATTTATGTCCGGGCTAAGTATTTGTTAGAATATTTCCAACATTGAACCACATTTATTTTGCAAGTAAAAAATATAACCTTAACGCTGTATATTGATTTTAATTATAATATTATAAAATATTTTAGCAAAATATTTCTATTCATTAAGTGCCCTTAAAGAAATAGTATATCTTAATATAGTGTATATTGATAAAAAAAATCATTATTTCAAAGTTATTTCTGAATTTGGTACTATAAAATATATAAAACCTCATCGTTATCGGCCAACAAGTATTTGAAATTCATATTTATTTTGCCTTTTATTTTACGAGGTACAAAGATTTACGAGCTTACACTGGGTGCAGCTAAAATATTGGCGAATACAATATCTACCTTTTATTGAACATCTTATATATTTTATATGTAAAAGAACCACAATTGAATTAATTCATCACGTTATTTAACCTTGACGATAATAGATGGCGTTGTTATATTTTAATGTTATAGCTCATGCTTATAAGATTTTTAGTTGTCCCTTTTATTAATAATATTTATTTTATTATATATATATTTTTTTTAAGTTTCTTTTATTATTAATTAGTTTTTAAAGTGTTAATCTTTTAGCATCGCCATTTCATATTAAAATACTATAAATCAAAAAGTATTTGTTTAATAATATCTTCATATATATCAATATATTAATATAGATGCAACATATTCGTAAATGCTATCAATGGAACCGAACCCGAAGAGTTAAAAGGGCGTATCATTAAGTAAAGAGGATTTTTGTACGAATTTAACTTATCTCCGGGCAATAGAGGTTTAACAACCGCGATGTTCAAATTTTATTGAATTTTTCTAATAAAAGATAAACCTTACGATCCTTCATTTTTATTTTATATGTATTTTTAATGTATTTTAATATTGCAGATAAAAATTTGTGTGTATATTAGTTTATAATTTTTTAGTTAGTATATTTATTATCTATATCTATATATGTAATAAGATTTTATGAGACTGAATCTGTACGTTAAATATTAAACGTGACAAAGAAATCAAAACAAAGTAATGTTATGTTTTTTGTCTGTTTTTTCCTGTTTATTTGTTTGTTTAAGGCATTATTAAGATTTACAGATTTTGACGAAATTTTAGTATATGTATAGTTAATAGTTTTGCTCTGATCATTTAAGTATATTAGTGGCATATTGAAATAAATATACTTTGTAAGGTTTAAAACAATCTTATTAGATATAAAAGAGAGTCCGAAACAGAAACTTTTATATTTCTTTGTTACAGACCGCCGCCATGTTGCGACAAGTGTTTTTCTTCACTGTTTTTCTACACATACAAAATGTACTGGTAAGTTTATTATTTAATACTTTAGTAAACTTCTTTATACTAAGAAACGAAATAAAATATTAAATAAATATGGATTGAAATGTTTTTGTAAATATTAAAAAAAACCTCTTCATTCAAGGAAACTAAATACAATATTAATATTAAAAAATATGCAATGAAATAATAATAATTTCGATATAAGCAGGATTTAAATGTACTATCTCTGTTAAAGTCTCTCTAACAACTGAGCTATCGTATCTCTACCCGCTTTGTTAACTAGCATTCTATATAGTCAGTATTTATAAATTAAAAATGTAGAATTTTGTATCTGTTATTAATTGATGTGTCACAAGTCATGCTGGTATTCATTTGTTACTTATCTGTGCTGAAACAAATTTGTTGAAAGTGGAGCCATTTAATAAATATTCATTTGTTTTCACTTTTACAAGGTTCAACAATGACTTATGACTTTCTAATATTGAATATCATATTTATATTACTTTAGTACTTTGATTTATAATTTATTATTATTATTCTCGTTGTAATTCTATTTTTGTTTTTGTTTTAATTACTGCCTGTAGTATTTATAAATTTTATATATATTTATAAATTAATTAGAATTGTCGTAAAAAGTATAGTAGCGAATCGTTACTCTGTAGAAGGTATGTTCTGGCAATAAAGAATTATATTGAATTTTATTATTAAAATATTCATTTCCAGACTGGGCCGACAGTACAGTCAGCTTCAAAAGTCAAAGACCATGTTCAAAGTTTCAAAATAGCTATATACCATATTATACCAAAACTGCTAAACATGACCGACGCCAATATTGAATGAACACGCGATGATGGTGATCCATCATCTCGTCTTACCGCGAACACGTTTGCTGCAAAGCATAAGAAATATAATTTATACATCACTCGTTTTATACAATTATAGAAATAGTTAATTTGTACAAATAAAATCGGTCGCTGCAATAAAATACACAAAAAACTCTTAATTGTATATAAAACTAATTTGCAATTTTATTTAATTTATTATTACAGCAGTTAATTAATATATCAATTAATATTAATTTATATGTCAAATATAACAATTAACAGAATTATATTATACTTTCTTATTTTAATAACGTTAATATTATTAATCATATGGGTATATTAAAACCATGATCCATGATACCTGTTATATATATAATAATTATATAATTATTAAACAATTCTATCGACATTCGCCTTGGTAAAGCGTGAACATTCATGCCGCGATTCCGCCATGCGAACTAACGGATATACCCGAAATAGATTCGAAACAAGTCGGACAAATTGCGATAGAATTGGTATGAGAACAGCCGGATAATTATATATAATATGTATTACATATTATATATAATTGTTCCGCTTGTTTGATATTTCTTATTTCTGTTAGAATGAACGTACAATAATCTATATAATATTCATATTTTCTTTACATTACAAAGAAACAATGAATAAACTTTAGTAGTTTATTAATATTATATTACATATTATAGACGTTTGTTAAATTGTAATATTCCATTATTTATTTTGTGAATTAATTGATAAAGCTATTAATGTCAATTCATTTTGTGAGTGAAATTCGTATTAACCCAGATTATAAATAAAACGAGTATTTCTTTGTTGATAACAAAAATTTGTTATATTACATTTTAAAACAAATACGGAAAAGATAAAAAATAGAATAAAGGAACGGTTAAATAGAAAATGGTTTAGATATCTTTTAAAATTTTTTTTTTTTTTTTTTAATTTAAAATAGTTTTAAATACGTTCAGAGAGAGTATTATACAATAGCCACGTTGTCTCCAAATAAAATTTCCAGGTGCTATCAGCGAAGCAGCGAGTCCAGCTGTCGGACTCCTACCTCCCGGTAGCGATGCAGGTGATCGCTCACCTCACAGACCAAATGGCTTTCGAGGTGAAAGATGACGTACCCAAAAGCACCACAGCAAAACCCTTGTATGTGACCTCAGATTACTTCTCTAGCTTGCCCAGAAAAAGGGGCTGGTGGATGAGATATGGTTTAGAAAGGTGATGGTCTTCTATTTCTTCTTTCTTTTCTATGCTTATACTTAACGCTTAAACTTTTTTAATTCTTCAAATCTTTGACGCTATAACATTTATTTTTCTTACTTACTTAAAACGTTTACTTGCAAAATTTATTTTCAATTAATATACATTTTACTAATATTTATCCTAATATTGTAAAAAATTGCTAAATTCTTATGTACTGCTAATTTTACTTAAAATTATATTTTCAGGTTTTATATTTCAACTTTTAACAATATTTAAGGTTCAAATTATTACACTGCACAATTCCAGGGACATAACTACAGCATTCCACAAACCTGGTCTTTACGCACCAGCCTCTCCGCCCAAACCATCAGAGAGACATCAAGTCCCAAAAAGCAACAGCTTCCTCCTCCCTGTAGAACAGAACTCCCAGTACACCATTATAGAGCCTCAGGAGAAGAGGACTGAAGGACCGTTACTTACAGCACATAATGAAGAAGTCAGTCCATTATTGGAACCACCTCCAAATCCCCCCCACAGACTCTTACCCTATAACCCTGATGCTAAATTTCCGAGGAGTTCAGATGATGAATTCGATGAGGAGAATCTTCAATATTTGTCCCCAAATGTAAGAGATATGATAAAGATGGCCAATGATCCTGATGATGACAAGCTGGTGGATGTTTGGGATGGGCTCAGAGCCAATCCGTTGGAAGCTTCAAGTAAAGGAAAGCTGTCTTCATCCAATCTAAGACTTCTGCTTTTGTACGATCTTTTAAGCAGAGACGCGAAATCGCAGCGGCTCTCAGACTACAGTGTGAGTACCTAATAATTCTTTTTAATTTAAAACAAAATTTGCTATTATTATTGTTAAGATACATTAGCTACAGTCAGTAGGTCGAAAAAAACATAAATTATTTTAAACTTATTTTTATTAAAAAAATACAAATATGAACTTATTAACTAATACAATATACCTCTTCGATATAAGTTCAAAAAATTGACTAAAATATTGAGAATTATATTATTGGATATTTATAATATTAATAATATACTCCAAGTGTTCATAATTCACATGAAATAATTATATTACGTGTTATATTTCCGCGAAGGAATTTGAATATCAGAAATTCTCCTGGAACAGGTGTACGTAACTAAATAATATCAAACACAATAACTACAATATTGGAATCATTTTTACCTTGACTTTGGTACGCAAGTAATTAAAAATATTATATATTATATTAAACAAACTCATCAAAAATGTTTTATATAAACAATAGTATTTGCTAATATAATATTTAACCTTATTGAAATAGCGTGAATAAACTAATTCTTTAAAACAAATAAACAATGAAATTAATCTTGAATTTTATATAATTTTTTATTTAATGACATTTTATAATGATAATAATGACTATAATGATAAATAATTACGATCAAATCAAGTTTGTAATACTTTTTTCATACAAAAACATTAGGCATTATTACGCCGTTACTGTCTCGGGGTTGTTAACCTCTGACGAGTCATCGCCAAAACAAACGGATATTACTAAGAGGTTTCTTATTAGTTTTTAGTTCATTGATCATTGGTTATTTGCTGTACATTTTTAGTATAACAAAAATACTTTTATCATAGTATTTTCTTAGATTTTCAAGTTAGAAATAGTTTTATTAATACGATATAAAACTATTTTTAACAAATTTAAATCCACTAAAAATAGTTTTATTTCATCCCTAATACGTTTTATTATTTAACTTATTGTTTTTGATATATGGTAGTGTTTACCGCGAAATTTAATTATGAAAATTACGTATAAATAGTTTTAGCAAGAGCGAGAGCGAGTGAGAGAAAGAGAAAAAAACAAACATCTAAAATCTCTAAAGAGACACACACATTTCTTTAACTGGTAGAGAATTACTATTAATATTATAGCATTAAGACCGCCTTTTGAATATATTTAATTAATTATATTACTAATATATTTCATTTAATTAAAAACAGATATATAAATATTATAAACGTATAAATTACAAAATTTTTTGAACAATTTAGTAATGTAAGATATATAGTAATTCATCTCGTATGAGTTTTTGTTAACAAAATTCCTTTTTGCCAAGAATACGACACACGACCCTCGAAACATTAAGTCTATAAATAAGTGCGATATAAGGTATGCTTTTATCTTTATAACTTCCATAAAAATGATTCGTTCCTGAAATACCCTTGTATCTTGTTTATTAAACATATACCTATAATAAAGTTGAGGAGTTTGTTTGATATAAATATTTTTGATAATAAATAAAACGAAAATTTTATAATAGTAAATCAAAAAATACAGTCATCAAATATATAAATATAAAAAAATACTTCTAAATTGTTATTATTGAGCGAAGCGAGCAGAGCGAAGCTCTATGAGAAACTTTTCTGCATCCTTTGTGCAAGCATCAATCAAAAACAAGATTTCCGAATATTTCACAATGATATACATCAGTCTGGTGGTGGTGGTGATGGTGGTAGTTTAAAAAAATGAATATTCGATGTCTTTGAGGAATAATCATGGAAAAACTAAAATTCCATACTTTTTTTTTCCGCAAAAATTTAAAAAACATAGAAAAAAAAATACGTAAAAAATTATAAAATATATATAAGTATATATATATATATATATATATATATGAGGACGGAATGCATCGACGTTTTGTAAATGCAACTTCGGCGCTGTTTGCACCTCGCTTCGCTCAATATACTAACACATACCGAGATTTTGTCAGCGCAGCGAGTCAAAATTGAAGTCTGGTTCGCGCTCCTAGTTTATTTAAATATAAAGTATTGTAAATTCAGATAATGCTATTTCTTTCCTGGTTCGATCAGTAGTTCTGAAAGTTCGATCAGTAGTTTTAAAAGTTCTAAAAGAGTTCGAGTAGTTTCAACATCAACTCGGAATACTTATATAAAATAAAACTTTTCAGCTTATATTGGTCTTAGAAATAAACAGCTTTTAAATCTCACGTAACTCATGACATAACTAAAACATTTTTAACATCTGAGTTATTATCTATGCTCATTATAAATGAGAAAAGTTTGTTTGTTTAAACCCTCTAATCTGTGAAACTACGGGATGGATTTGAAACATTATATATAATTATGATAGGCAGGTTCATAAGGCATATAGTAATATTATACGCAGAAACTACAGCGCATAGCTAGTGTAATATATCTTTAAAAATAGAATTAATAACAATAGAAAATTTTGCTTACAATATAAAAGATATAGCAGAGAACTCATTTGCATTCTAAAACATATGTCAAACATATATTAAGTTTAAACAAAGTTGCAGTTTTCTGGTATCCGTCTGTATTCAGTATCTATTCTACATCAATACCCGACTAGTTTTGAACTCATACGTGTCCTTATTCATGAGCTCGGAGCATGGCGGAATCGCGACGGTAAGTTCACGTATATAATAATTGCTCACCCATAGTATTGACGTGAGTACAGCTACATATTTATATATAATTATTGTTTTTTTCTTCTCTATGGGTTGACTGGTAGAGAATGCTCTATAGCATTAAGTCCGCCTGTTGTACTTTCGTTTTATGGTACAATAAATAAATAAATAAAATAATAGTAATCCTTAATTACTAAAGCTAAAACCCAAAATTGCAAGTTATTTCATTATAATTTATTATAAAATATTATAGAAAAATATACTCGTATATATAAAAAAAAAGAATATAAAGATTTGTATCTTAAAATCTTATTGGAGTGTTTAAAAGTTATTTCAGAATTTATAGCCGCAATCAATGATACATTTTATGTTTGTTGGTCCCTTGTTGCGGTTTTAAGTTTTAATGACTTCGAGTAAGTCCAAGATGGATTTTCCGTTCGCAAAGTTTTATAATTTGCAAACTTATTTTACAATTTATTTAGAACATATTTGTGGTAAAAATATCAAAAAATTGTGTAACAAAATTGGCATACTTATTACATTTACAAATGTTAGTTTCTATATGTATAAACGTTGACTGATTGATTGATGATGACTGATTGATTGATTGATTGATGTTGTTTGTACTTTTGACAGATGCCATTGCGGTTTTGTGTTGGAAGTTAATCCCTGGACGATGGATTTTATTTACTACTAATAAAGCTAAGCTAAGAGCGTCTAGTTGCCTATAGCCTTCATGAACCTGTCTTTTATAATCAGAGAGAATTTTTAAATTCATCCAGTAGGTTTCAAAGATTAGCGAGTTTTAACAAACAAATTTTATAACATTAAACAATATCTGAAATAAAAAATATTTTATTTATACATATAAACGCAAAATCACTCATATTATGAAATACTATTTTCAAGCACACGAAAATATCTGGAAAAGTATAAATGGTCTAGTTATCACAATATAATTTGTTTTTAAAGAATCCTCAACAAAATCAAAAATATCATAAACCTTTACCGTCATATAAACGTAAATGCACATTCCTATAATATTAAAATATCATGAGTCAACAAAAAGAATATATTCAAACCAGTTGCTATTTTAGATGTGACCCTGAATTTTGACCTATAAATGTCAAATTATTCTAAGATACAAATAATATCATTGCAGGGTTTCTCTCCAGATGTGATGAAGACTCTCGTAGATTCATCAGATGGAGGGGCCAGAGCACAACTTAGCCTGGCGCTGTCCAAGATGGTGGAACGACATGACTGCGGCCATGAGTACGCGAACAACAGAGCTAGAGAAATGGTGATTGAGCTGGCGAAAGACGAATCCAAACTGTCCTCTGAGCTGAGATATTTACAGCCTCTCGTTTATAAATTCTAAATTATATTGATTAATAAATTGTATTGTATTTTTTATGATTTTTTTTATTTAATCAACGATGAGTATGTGTTGTTTTGTTTTAATTTCAATATAATACCACATAATTGCATTCATCTGAATTTTCATTTACTATTGAAGGATTTTTATTTCCTTAATCTCTGAAGAAAACGCAGGATGAAAGAAATTAAGAACTTTATGATAATACTAGCTGTTTCTCGCGGTTTTACCCGCAGACGAAGAATTTAATTGAATATTAACTACATAGCTAAATCAATAGCATATTAATATATATTTAGCCTGCCGCATGGACCTGTCATAATCAAAAAGATTTTTCTTGAATTGCACTTAGTGATTTCCATGATTGTATCGTTCAGATAAACGAACTTTCCCGTAATATTAATATATATAAGAACTTCTTTAAGCAATAATAAATAAAACCACGAAAATGTAATTAATATAATATCTGGCAATTTAGCAAAAGATAAGAAACAACTTTTTTAATCTGCCAACGTTAAGTTTCCAAAGCTAATAAAAAGTACATTTTCCCTATAACAGAACAAAAGAATTCTTGTTACATGAAACTTAGCTTGAAATTGTAGATGTTATTTATGAGATCGTTTTCTTGATAGCGAAGTTTCTCGAATAATTGTTATCTTAACTAAAGGTTAAAGGATTTTTAATTTTTTTTTTTACTTGACCTATCAATTTGTTTGTTGAAATTTGGAATTCACCTTTATTTCTGATGATAGTGCAATTATATATAATCAATTTGTAATCAATCCAAAATGGCCGCCGCAACAAAATGGTGGATTGCATATTTTTGTGCTACATTCGCGATGTGGATATCTAATGAAAGGGCTTCATTTGTAGAATACAATATATCCTGAAAAAAACCTCAGATGGCCGCCATCACAAACTGGTTGAGTACATATTTTATAAAAATCAACTCAATAAGATTTTCAAATAAAATAGCATTTTAAAAAACAAATAAAACCATTTACAAAATGGCGTTAACTTTAATACGCTTTTTAAAAGCTTGTTTTAAAATTTAAATTTTAAAATATTTATACTGTTGCATTATTATATGTTAAAAGGAAAGTTGAAATTATTTTATTTTATCGTAATAAAATAATTTCAATATTGACTTTATAAATTGATGGAAGTGACCTTTCAATCTATTAAACTAATAAAAGTAGAACAAAAACCAATCAACCTAAAACGTTGGCAGTATAGAACCTTTTTGTTTTATTTTAACAAACCCACACATACGAACACACATATATGCAAACGCATACATACGAAGTAGTAAAACAACTTTATCTAATAAAAAAATTAAAAAAATAAACAGAAGTATTTAGAAGTTGTATGTCATATATTAATAAATAACCTTTAAAGATAAATGTCCTTGACCTCTTTACGAACATTTTTATATCAGTGTTACTAATTGTATTTCAATGGATGCATCTTATTCAATTGGTTTTGATTTAATAGAAATAAACTTTTATGAAAACACGCTGAATACACGAATCCCAAGTACAATGTGGGGAAATGTCTATTCCTTACTTAAGTTTACAGACTACTTTAAACTTTTAAAAGTCAATCAATATATCTCATATATCAGGATGAACTGAAAACTATCATAGTTTAAAACAATTTTGTTTCAATATTAAAATAATTTTACTTTCTCAGATCGTTGTTATAAATTCAATTAACTAGTGATAAAAAAAATTGAGTTGTAGAAATTTGGGTAAATCAATATTGTTTATTACTAAGAGGTTGTACGGTCAAGGTAATGGAAGGTAACCGCTGCTTATTACAGTAAAAGTAATTGAAGGACAAATAGCATATTCATATTATATTACCGACTATGAATCAACCCTTGCCCTAAATGACACTAATATAAAAATATACATTCAGTATTTCTTTATTGAATATTAATATACAAAGAAACATTAGACTATTTTTTAATATAAAATATTCAAAAGAGTGTAATAATACTAAAAGCTTATAGAAATATGAAATCCTGGTTTATCTTTAATTCTATTTTTGTGTTACTCTTCATACAACATTGTTTGATTAAGTATTGTGTGCTTACTACGAAAAGGAATAATTAATTTATTAGATTTCACATACAAATTTATATCTTAATTCGTTTCCTTGTATCGTTTCATTTCAAATAATAATTTATACAAATTGTTACATTAGACAATTATTATATTAACATATTTAACATTACGAACGTAACCAGATGCGCCTATTAAAAAAAAATAGCAAATTTGTGGATATTAATATACATTTTGTAATTCAACATTTTAAAAAGGCGTTCATTTTATTTTTACTTACAAATTCTTTTAAGTGATTTCTGTAATACCTATCTTTGCTACAGGATGTTTAAATGGTTTGGTGTCTAGACATAATTAAGCTTTTTTGTTTCTGAAAAAGGACTTTATTGTCAACATTTCTAATTGCGGTAAAAGAAAATAAATTTTATATAATTTTATTTAAAAGAAGATTGAATAAAAAGTAATTACTTTTTAGTTTTTCGTAATTAATTTAATGAATGTTTTACAGACATTATGATAAAATATCTTAATTTTTAGTGGACTTCTTTTTAAAAAATTAATGTCTGAATTTTAAGTAAATAAATTAAATAATTATTAAATTTATGATAAAGTTAAGTTATTGATAATTCCCCTTAGTTAACTTCATAATTTTCTCTAGTAATTATAATATTATAACATTAAACGATCGAAAGCAGTGTTATTTTGTTTATAAATTTGTAGTCGAAATATACAACTTTCAAACTAGCGGGGGAAGCTGAACGAAACGTAAAATATATCACGAAAACTTTAGCTTGATACGATTTCCCCAATGTCTGCAATTCACAAAAAAATATACATATGTCAGACATAGTAAGCATATTACAATCTACACGTGTAATAGAACTTTTAACTAAAAATAAAGTTAATTGCAAATTATTCTTAATATAGAGTTAGATTTTTTTCCAAATCTATCTTATCACATCTATAGATAGATTTTGAAAAAAATTCAAATTGTATATTAAGAATAATCAACTGATCTAAATTTGCTTAGTATAGCTTGATCGGTCTAGGAGATAGCGGACAAAGTTTGATGGAGTGGACTAGTAAAGAGCTTCGCTCAGCTCAATAACATTAGTTTTAGTATTTTTCTAATATATGTCATGTTGCCGTCTACTTCAAGGAAATTAAAATTTTAAAATATGTGTTTTAAATATTTAAAAAGAACAGACATTTAATTTTAACAAAATAATTAGTAAATATATATCTAAGTTTATTTTACGCACTTCGTACTTAAAAAAATACTATTATTATTTATTAACTTTAAGATCTGAAACTTAATAAAAACAATAGTAATAAAATTCTATTTACTTAGCTTAAGAATATGAGTCGGTGTCGGTCAGTGTCGGTTACTAAAAGCTTGAAAAAATCACGCCTTTAGAAAATGAAAAATAAGCCAAGCGTAAATATAAATATTATCAAAGCAATCTGGAGATTGAATTTCTATTTCCAATATCTTTTGGGATTCCTAAAGTCAATAACACCAACTTAGCAACTTGAGACAAGTTGTATATTTATTATATTTATACTGTTTTAACTATGCGCCTGTTGTCTACAAATAGCAATGTTCTTTGTAGAGATAATCAAAATGCACTCTGCAATCAATAGGACTTGAGATCTACTGTCTGCCTTTCTAATCCTTTGCGATCTACCAACTAGGTTTTTTTTAACTATACTCCATTATATAATATATAATATTTTCGTAATATTTAGGACTTCAATAGGTAGGTACCGATAATTTTTTACTTGCCCGCGATCGACTGTTATATAATAGGGTAATATAATAAATGAGACAGTTTTTAATAATTTATTGTATTTCATACTCATTCGTCCATAATTAAAACATGGCACCATATTCGACAACTAATAAAAAATAAATTTATATCTAAATAAATTTACAATAATGTTGGTTTAAATTATTTTCTCTTTTCCCTACACTAAAGATAATAAATTAAATAATAATTAAAAATTAAATTAATAATTTTTATAACATCTCATATATATTTTCTGAAATATGTAAGTACTATTTGAAAATTGTTTTATTGTGCGTAAATTTGGTTGAAATAAATAAGAAAACAAAAAACTATAATCCTAAGAAGATTATAAACATTTTATGAAGGTTTACTTGGTGAGAAAAATGCTAGAATACCGCCATATACCAACTGTATAAAAGATCCAATCATCTCCAAAATATACACTAACGGTGATGTGGATCGCTTCGTTTCTTTTTCATCATCAAAATCTAAAGGAAAATCATCTTCATCATCACTAACTTCATTTATTGTATCATTTCTTTCTATTTTCTCGTTTGTTGGTAAATAACTTGAATATAATGTTATTTTTTCTGGTTTTTCTTTCTTTTTTAGCGCCTCCGGTGACAGCTCTTCAACGTCTTTACTGTCTGTTATGTCATTGTCAATTGTCTTTGTCTTTGGTTCACCTTCGTCTAGGTTCTCTATTTTGTCCCATGGTTTGGGTGTCGTGGATTCTGTCGCGTTTTTTGTTATTCCCAAGAATCTGTAAATAAAATATGTTACTTAATAAACTATCAATTTTATTGTTTTTTATTTGAGTATACCAAATATAATAAAAATTGTTTAGATCGTATATATACTTCTTATTATTGACTTAATTTTTTAAAATTATTTGTATATTAATATTGAGTTATAGTAATTGTATAATACACAGTAATAAAAACGTATAACCTTATTAATTAATTTTTTAAAAGTAATTATTTTTGAAATGTCTTCTAAAGATGTAGCTTTATCACAATTACAATATTAATTACTAACCTAAAAATAAAACACACATTGCACTTACGAAATTTAAAATATATGTAATTAATTGAACGGTTCTAAAGGGACCTGCAGAAACTACTCTCTCTCACTGTCTCATTCTCTCTTTACCTCTTTTTTTTTAAACTTCGTACCTTTAAACTTCGTACCTGTATATAGGCGAGGTGATTCTTTCGGCGATATTGTTGGCTATCTGGTGATAGACGTCCGGGCGAGGCTGAGGAGTATACACGCTCACTACTGACTCCTCCGGGAGACTGCGAGGTGAACATTGCTGGAACACCTGTGTGGAGTTAGAATACAAAAATATAATTTGGGAAATTGGCATTCATAATACTTTCAAAGAGAAGTTTTTTTTGTTTTAAATAGCGGTTACGTATAAAACCTATATGAATATCACAGGCTTCATAAAATACGGTTTTTTATATATTATTTATTGTTTTCAATCAATAGATTGCCTCGTGATCTGTTACGAGCAATTTTTTAAGGTTTAAGTATTAACTCCCTTTTTGGCCAGAAATAAAATATATATATATATATATACATATACCTATATATATCGCAACCTCGTTATATATAATTCTCAGATGATTAAAAAAAATAATTTATCTTTTCTTTATAATATTGTCGAGACATAAGTAGGTAATGGTCCACATTGCTTCTTTTGTAGCAATAAAATAATTATTGTAACTTTGTACGAATAGTGTTAAAGATATGGCACATCGAAATTATTTTCAAGGTTGTGTTTCAAGGTTTTGTGATCACTTCTATTAATTTATTTACTCTGATCTTTCTTCTATACATATAATAAAAAACGATACAATATTTATATATTAAATATTTTTTAAAAGTGCCATCTTACTACCGCCAGATGGCATTGCTCTGATTTTATAGAAATCGACATTTTGTTTAACGCTATCAAATTAAAAATTCTCACTGAGCACATTGATCTCAAAAAAATAGTTTTATATTCGGTATCTGATAGTATCCTTCACACATCACGCTTAACTACTGATTATTGCAATAAAAGTGTAGTATTGTTATATATTATTACGGTTATACAGGATATTTTTATAATTAGAAAATTGTCTACATTTCTAGGAAATATACAAAATATCTACCTAATGTATGGTTCAGTATTTTAGTCTCGAAGAGCAGACAATTTAATAAAAATATTTAAACAGATATTATTGCATTACCTGAATGAAATTGAATTAAATTGGAAAATATAGTTAATGTAATTGAAGGAAACTGTTTTTTCTCTAATTTATTGTTTTGTGTTATACTATTTTTTTTTTTTGTTTCGATTCAAAAAGAAAACTTATCAAACATATATCTGTGGTGTTTCAATTAGTTATGTGTATAAAAACAATAACTAGTCAAGTCAGTTTCAATTTGCTATCTCATTAATTTGTTGGCTCCGAGTCTGATCACGTCCTTAGATGTTTCGTTATATAACTATTTGTTAGACATTATTATAAGAATGATATATTAAAGATTTTATGGGGTTTAATTATTGGTTTTAGACAATGATTTACACGTTCTATGTTATGTAATATAAGAAAAAGCTATATTTAGGTATTTTTACATACAGACAGCATAAATTACTTATTTATAACTATTAGTCGGTAAGAACTCATTTATTAAAAAAAGTAGATGCCTTGACCTAGGTCAAGAACATATATAAATCTTGACTCTGTATGTTTGTATTTCAAATAATACCTAGTTCACCGATCAAAATATTTTAAATACTAGAAGGCTAAAATCTGATGTAGGTTATAGCATATGAGTTTGCGATAACAACAAAATCCTGTATTCCTGTATTTGCCGTTTGCACGGTGATGATCAGGCGACAACCCGATTATATGAGTATGTCAATGAGGTTGCTGCATTGATACTCATTAGTCTTTTTTCAGGGCTTTAAAGCCTATCATCAAGACTTGCTGTTCCCGGACCAAACTTAGCTGGAAAAGAGGCGAGGAAGTTTTCCTTGTCGTTTGGCCTCTGTCAGCTGGTAAAGCAAGCGACTAGGCTAAATGATGCAGACGGTCATACGGCCCACTGACCCGGCCTTCCGTGTACTCGGGTTAGTAGAAATCAAGTACAGACTGAAAAGAAGCCATGGTGCAGCGTTTAAGTCACAAACTTCAAGCAGTCTCAGCATGTGGCTATGCCAGCCTTTTTATTTACCACTCAAAGGAGCAAATCCACCTTGGCTACTACTTTCCAGTATGTATCTTTGGAATACAGTTATCAGGGCTAAAGATTTCCTAGAACCTTAACATTGGTCGGTGCAGAGGGAGAGAAGTTACACAAAAACTGAGCAGGGAATAATAAAACTCTGCTCCTTCTCTCTCTCTCTCTCTCTCTCTCTCTCTCTCTCTCTCTCTCTCTCTCTCTCTTTCTTTCTCTCTCTCTCTGTCAGATGGATAGACAAAAGTCTCTCCATCCGACATTTGCTAGAAAGACACTGGCACAAATTTTAAAACTATAGAAATCACAGATCTTGTCTGTATGGCCAGTGCTGCAAAATGTCATCTTGCGGCTCAGATTCAATTGAGAGGTGTGCTAAGAGGCTAACTGGCGACCCCAAAATGGTTGATGCCAATCTCTACAGCCTTGAACCCAGACGTAGAATTGCCACTGAGTATTCTATAACATACATTTTGGAAAGTGTGAGCACGAATTATACCCTTTATCATTCGAAGTTCCGAATCACGACAAGTACCTATTAGGTTAGCCTTAGTATGTAAATTTAAACGTATTCAAAAACTTCCAATCTTATTTTAAGCTGGGGTTTTGCTATGCTTCTAGGTTATTTATGTGCTCGGAGCATGGAACCGCAAATGAGTTTGGAATAAATCTAGCAAAATTTCTAAAAATTAAGTACGAAGAATAATATAATAGCGAATATTAACGGTGTTACTAATATCTAAAAGTTTAATGCATTAATGACAGTAGTTACTATCCTTACTTCATCTTTTGTTATGATTTTGCGAACCTGACAAGACCAAGTAAAAAGCGCAGATAAAGTCGAGTGAAAAAAACTATTTATATTATGTTATTAAGAGTTTATAAGATTCACATAACGCTATTTCGACCTTGGCTGGTTCGAGAGGCGACTGCTCTTTAAAAATATTGCAAAAGAACATGAGAACATTTGATCTAAGTACATGTTAGCTAGTGAATAGAAAATGCAGCGGTGTGACGTCATAACTAATTTTGAAATGAGTTTTTAATTTTATTTTTATACATCAAATAGTTCATTCTGAAAAATAATATCATTATAAAACCCATAACTGCATATGTTAATTTATTTAAATAGGGGCGTAATTAATATTAATATATCTTTTATAATATATATTCATTAATTTTTGCAGCTTCCAATACCTCAATGCATTTTGATTCTGGGTTCAATAGAGCATTACAAGTTCATCGAAAGCCTTCAGATCAATGCTGAGAACTAATGATTAATATTCCCAGATGAAACCGAAATCACAGGACGTGACGCCTTGATCCTTGACGCCAATGCCAGTATTGTGTAGTTAAGACACGTAGTCTTGATACTTGATACAACAATGACACATTTGTAGTTTATTGCACTATTATTATTGTTATTATTATATAGGTTTGATTGCTTTATGCGTTTTTGATAGATTGGATAATGTTGTTATTATTTCAAGTCTTTCACTTACTGAAGCAGGAATTCAAAATTTATCTCAAACACGTCTGACAAAACTTCCAAGATAAAATAGTAGAAAAAATAATAAAAATAAGTTTTGAAAAAACTGATAATAAACAAAAGTACAAATAAAAAAACTAAAGAAATTAAAAAATAAACAAATAAGATAACAATATGAAATAAAAATTAAAAATAAATAAATAATAATGAAATAATGATAATAACGATTTAATAAAATATATTTTCTAATCTAATAATAATGGAACAGTATATCAATAATAAACTTTATTTGAGACATCTATAGAATTTTAAATGAAATATTTTTTTAATTAATAACAATTAAATAAGAATGGTTTTCATTATTTTCATTTAATCCAATGATTAATTTGAAATGGCTATTATCTATTCATAATATCATTAGTAATTATAGTGTCTGATATATCCATCCTTTTATCAAACAGCTTTCATGTTCAGGCAATAATTTATCAGCTTGAATTAAATTATGAGAATTGAATAAAGGAAGTCATTGAAATGATTTAAATGTTTTTTTTTTCATTAAACGGAATATACCTGTTGTGATAACTAGTTCGACGAACTGTAAAAGAGAAACCTGTCTATCAATATCTATTAATGTTAATTAGTAATTATATATTATATATTTCTATTGTCAAAGAAATCTTCCAAATATTTATTTATTATTAATTGATTATAATATATCCAATTATAGAAAATTATAGCGATACAGTCTCAATTTGTAGAGCAGGTTTCCTTCAGATCGTGGGTTCGAATCCTGGTCGTATTGATAAATTTTTCATTCTATATATATTTAAATATTTTATTAGTTTAATATGCTTATACATTATCCTCAAATTACATCACAAATCATTGTATTAGTGATTTTAAATAAACAACGTTTAAGTGGAACATAAAATACCTTCTAGACAATTCTATACTTTTCCAGACATTTTTTCTTATTTCTAACTCAAAAGGAAATACATTGCGAAGAAGTAATCTAATTGTATTTGTTTAAAGCCGACAGTTTATACCTACTGTTTAAAATAACTCGTTAATTTTCTGTTACGACTTTTTTATCTATACTAATGTTATAAACTGGAAACGTTTTTTTAATAGCGCTAAACTTCGAAACTACAATATGGATTTGAAACATTATTTCTATATATATTAGGCAACCTCATGAGAAAAAATATAGACTATCATTACGGTTTTGCATTTAGTTATCTTGATAGTAAATATAATTCTACCTCCTAGGGTGGAACCGCAAGTAATAGCTAGTATATTATGTTTGCGTTAATATTCGAAACTCCTATATTAATTTTAAAAGTTTTTTCTGATTGCAACTAGCAACTTCGTAAGAATATAGACTATCTAGTATTACGGTTCTGCTCTCAGTTATCCTGATAGTAATTATAAGCGTTCCTCCGCAGGTGGAACCACAGGTAATAGCTAGTATTTTATATTATGATCAGTTTGAATTCCCTTGAGGGACGACCTTTTGACACGATTTACAACAAATCAGGCGATCAATCGAAACGGATTAGGCACCATGAATTATATTGGCAGTGTTTTTTTATATAGGTACATAATATACAGTTCGTAAACGAATTCATTTCATTATTTATGTACATTCAAAAATAATGAAATTATATTGTAATAGAAAAAAATACCTTTTGTCCTTTGTATTGCAAAAAAAAAAGGTGCGACTTTTTTTTTCTTTTACAAATTCTAGCAATAAATATAATAACTTAAGTTAATTTATTATAGATATTTCGTAACTAAATATTTCTTATATTAAAATATGTTCTAGTTAAAATATATATATTTTTAAATTGGTCAAATGATGACTTATCTTTAACAAATAAGGTTTAATTATATCCTTTCCTAGGCTAATGTTTTCAAACTCAAAAATTTCTTCGTGTTTTAATAGAAAGCGCCAAGCTAAGATTTAATATAAATGTAATATTATCAATATTTATTGTGTGTTTGTCCTCACATTACACCGGATTTGTTTCTGTTTTCTTAAGACTTAACTTGTTATTATATGTATAATAATTAATAATTTAATTAATATAAATTTTTATTGTTATTAGAATTTATAAATAATTGTTTATATTAGAAAATACATAATAATAATTTAATATAGTCTTATAAACTTACCAGAACTCCAAAAACAAATACAGCAATAGTCTTCATAATTTAAATAGTTTTCTTATATTTTTGAATCTCTTGCTGCGTTTGATCCTCCACAGACGGTACAGGCGAGTTGCGCCCGCGCACATCGGTAGTGCTATGAGCATGCGTAGGATCATTGTTGTTGTATTAAAGGACTGTGCGTGCTTTGTATAATTTGATATGTTGTAATACAATTTTTTTTTCTTCCGTGTCAGGTGAAATCTGATACATTTTGATTTAAAGTTTATATTGCCTTCAGAAAACTTTCTAGATGTTAACCGTTAATTTTTAACTATTACTATAACTAAGATTAAGGGTTTTGTTAAAAAAATTGTAGTTTTCTTCCTGCGTATCATAATCAGAAAGAATTTCTAGAATTCCATAACATATTTTCGATAATTACTACGTGGAAACAAACAAACTTTACCGCATATAATATTGGTATCAATATAAAATAAAAATTAAATTAAATTGTAGTTCAAGTTCAGTTGACGATAGTGATGAACAAAAACCGAAGAAAAAATTTCTTCCTTATTATGCGTTAAATATTTTTTAATATGGAATATATCACACAGGTTCTATTTATGTAATTCATGTCACTAAAATATCTTGGACAAAGCTTGGATTTATCATTATGTTAGTTTAATAATATGGAAACCCGTATATATGATTAACAAACACAATTGAATTGAGTTTTTATGCGAATGATATGCAAAATGAGTTATCACTTGTTTTATTATCACCTCATACACCTTAAGTTAAGTAATAAGTTACCAATTTTTTCTTAACTCGATTTTTTAAAATAGAAACTACTGGATTCATTTATTCATTCATCAATTCGTATATTCACTTTTTTTCTATTTTCTTCATAAATGTAATAGACTTTTTTCTTAGTTACCTGATAAAAAGTTAAAAAATAAATAAAGCAATTTTAAGTTAAAACTATTAGATTAATTGATTTAATTGAATCTCAGAAGAATCATCACAGCATACGGTCAGCATTAGTGAATTTCTAACAGGATTAATGATTTTTTTTAATCAACCATATAGGTACAAAAAAACCGGAAATTAGAAAGTTTGTATATTAATAAAAAAAATTAATTAGTATATCTATTAAATTATCAGTGGTTTTTAATAGATTAAATATATTAAAGTATATTAATATATTAAAGTCATCTTATTCACTTCATCAGTCTGTTAGCACACCACGTAAATATTTTTATTTTGTATTTATTTCTTTAAAATTTTTTTTTTTAATTAATTTAAAAATATATTGTCTGGCTGTGCTTTGGTAGACTTCAAAATTTAACCAATGTATTTATTCAATATTGGTTGCTCTTTAAGGCATAAGTAGTACGAATTTGATCTTGATAAAATGCAGTCGTGTAGACTAATCTTTATCCCGTGAGAATTCAGGCAAAGCCACGAGGTACAGCTTGTTCGCTTACTTAATCTATATTATATACTCACATTTTATAATTATTCAAAAAAAATTCATTGATGTATCTAATTTCTAGTTACATATTTATATTCGTAAACGAATATTTGCATCTTGTCCAATCAATGAACATGACAAGAACGAAAACAATTTTTTTTGGGACAACAACGTTAGAAGTCCCTAGTATTTTATAAACTTGTGTTGTCTTTCTTTTAAAAATTATTGTTTTTTTTAAAGCACAGCAGCACCCATATTGTACCAACACAGCAGTGACACAGCACACACGCAACACCCACGCAGAAGCAACGCAGCACTGCCGCAGGGAAGATATATCACTCCGCTTTCATATGAGAAAAAAAACGCGGCCATATTTCTATACTTATATGTGCAGTGAAATGGCTATTTAGTTATTATTTGCAAAGTAATAGGGTAATTAAAAAAAATCCTAAATTTATTCGTACTCCTACAATTTTTAACTTTAACTAATATATTAACCATCAAAAATTTATAGATCTTAATTTCATAGCTAGCTAAAGTTTCAAGAAATTCAACTAAACATTTACATAATAACTTTTTTTTGAACATATGTAGTACGGTGCAACTTCATACACCTTGAGATTTTTTTTAATTATTGACCGATTTAGATAAAACAAACACTAAATGTTCATTGAAAATTATATCAATGATCTTGTGAATTCGTTCAATCGGATAAGCCGTTCAATAGAGCGCTGAAACGCCGACCTGAAGGCAAAGGTTTAAAAACCCTTCTTTGGATTCCAATCATTAATAAGCTCCAGTAACGATTCTCCCAAATATTATACATAACACAATAACACATTACACATTTAACAACTGTGACACTGGTGAGGTGATGTGGTGTGTGTGAGGTGGTGAGGTGATTACTCTGCTTGTATTTTGTTTATTATGAGCTACAACGTTTTTAATATACATATTATTTTTAAAATTGCAGTGCCCGCGACGTCGTTGGCGTGACGTGTTGAATAAACGCCGATAAAAAGTTGACCAAATAGTTTTTATTTGTATAATTGACAATTTTACTAACAAATTTTCTTTATGTGTTAAACTTCTACAAATTAAGAAGGGCAGCTCGTACTAATTTCAAATAATTGTGAAGTCAGCTCTACAAAACTCACTTACTCCAACTATAAATAATTTATTTCCAAATAGAAATTGTATAGAAAGTCGAAAAGTTAAGTGGCGGACTTTGTAAGTGTTAGCGCTGGAAAAAGAAAAAAAAAAGAAAAAAGAAACTCCCAGCATTACCTCCTTACCCTTACTCTTTTTATAATCATTAGAAAAACACAATCTTGTTTTTTACAATACTACTTAACAATTCATTGCTAAGGCTACAATTTAGCATGGGCAAAGCTGCCACAATAAAGCTTCTATGTCGACCGAACGCAAATAAATTATTCCGTATTACAAACTAAATCGTTATGTTTTGAATTTCAAAAATTATATTCCAAACAGATTTTGTATTTACCCCCCAAAAAAAGAAAAGCAATCCTGTGTATTGATTCCACAAATAACCTTATACCTACCATAGAATATTGTGTGACAACTGACAAAACAACATACATAATTACAAAACTCTCCAACTTGAACTCTGTATTTAGCATGAACTAACATTTTACTCTATTACAGCATTAATATATTAATAAGTGCATATTATTTTGTGCTGCCATCTATACTTTAAGAGTAACACTAAGTTCAACTTAAGTAATGTGACAATGTATTTATTCGACGCTAGATGTCTCTGTAACACTACGCAAAATTAATTACAAGTTGACAAAAATGTTAAAATAATCAAATTAAATAAATCACAAGATTACAAAGAAATCATATCATTTTAGATACACAAAATATTTTTATAAAACAATTGTTAAGTACGAATGGTATTGACAGTGTTTCCATGGCAACCAGATGTTTTACTTTCATTTTCTAATTAGTATGAAGCTAGGATCTATTATTTAAAGAACTTATAGAAGCCATATCACTTTCTAAGCGTTTTAACTAGTTTAACAAAATTTTAATATATCTCAAAATTAACTAGAACCAAGACAATCTGTTCAATGTCTAGTCACAATAAAAATATTTCGAAAGTTTGTTGTGATCGTTATAAAAAGCATCTTCGTGCATTTAATGTCTCTGACCATAATTATAAAAGAGTTAAAAAAGTTGTAGTATCTGATAAAAATATGTGCAATTCATCAAAAGAAGAATGTTGCTCTACAGGTGTTCTAAGTTGCTCTGTTCGAAATAAAACAAAAAAAACAACCAAATCCGATATAACTTTCAGTCAAAATCAACCATATCAAAATGAAATATTGGACCGTTGTAAGAAATGTGGAGACACAGAATCAAATACTTATTTTAGCATCAAAGAATCAAGTGGAGTAAGTCATTTATATAACTTAAAACCTAAGAATCTTAGAGAAAAAAAACATCTCCATCAGTACTATAGGAATGAGAAGTTTTATGAGTCATCTCACTCAATTTACTCTACAGATCAAGTCAGAGGACCATCTTTAAATACTATAATTGAGCATCCGGAAAAGAGCTTAAGTACAGATTCAGTTTTTAAGATATGTTCAGATAAATCTGAAAGTGAGGTTGACTTTATAGATCCAGATAATATTGATAATATTAAAAAATTGAAGGATTTTAGAAAGAAAAACTATTTTGAATGCCATTCTGCCAAGTCAAGAACAACCAATGGCAATGTTACAGCTTTAACTAATCACAAATGTAGGTATAGGTTTTATTTAAATGACAGATTATTTCCCGTCCCAGTGAATAGTGATTATCAAGACAATATCCGCTGTATTGAATGTCAGTTGCCATTAAAAATGAATGATTGCCAAAAGTCTATTAATGGAACCATACAGACTAAAGTTAAGTTGAATGACAAAATTCAGGACATGATGTTGATGTTGCCAGTTAAAAATTCTTTAATAATACAAGAAAGGAGGCAAAGTATAAAAAAAGAGGAAAATGATAGTCTGTATTTTGGTATAATTAAATTGAATTTGTATGGGGATTCAATTTTTAATAGAAATCTTCCGAGTGATTCATTGGCTTTAAGATACCAAAAAGGTTATGAAGAATTTTCTGGAAACAGGACATATAATTATGAGAGCCTCAAGCAAGAAGATGTTATTATTATTTAGTTAATATGCAATGTTTTAATATTAAATTATTTACTTTGAATCAAACTGTTATTGCACATAATAAAAATAGAAAAACAAGTTTCTTGACATTTATTATTTCATTCATACATCATATCATACATATATTTTGTATATAAGTATGCACATATTTATATACAAAATAATTTATTATATTATTTAATCTCTTAGTAAAAGCATGCATATTCCTAACTCATATTACTAGATACATAAAAGAAAGATAATAAAAAAAAACTAATTATTGAATTAAAGGTTTTAAAATTATTAACCGCTCTGCATACAAATTAACCATTTAAGATGTTTATGACAAATTAATGTTATTGGGCTTTGGCATTGTTACATAAACATTATGTTAAAACTTATATATATAATGTCACTGAATCTCGCTAATTTAATAAGCAGATCCTTAAATAATATTCTGAGTGCAAGTTTTTTTCCTTCGCGATCGTGTTAGCTTAAACTTTAAATTTGTATTAAATAGCAATGCCACTTTAATTCCGCTGGATGGCGTTGTTCTCATTTAATAGATGTTTATTTTTATGACACGATCAAGATTAAAAACTCGCAATAAGTACACTAAAAGACTTGCGTCGTAAGGGTGTTTTTAGTGGGTAGCCTTAAAAATGACAGCGTCCTCTATACTGACGGGTAGACAAGCATAACCCCCAGGCATCCGGCAGGGCCGTAACGGAGGATTTTTCTAACCAACAAAGAACAAAGCGTACACTAAAGTACGACAGGCCTAATATAAAAAATAAACAAATCAGAATTCAATATGGTATGCAGGTGCAAATCACTTAATTATGCACTTCAAAGGCCATCAAGATGTAAAAATAGCCAGTAGATACGACCAACGGTGTATTGTTGAATAAATGTATTGTAACAACTCCCAGTCTATAATTATTAGTAATATCATGTATATATTCTAATACCAAGCAATTTGCCTACTAATACAAATCAATGCGACGATAATCTGACGCACTCCTAAGTATGCTTTTATTTATGTTCTACATTGAGAGGTAGTTTAGCCTCTAATGGGACGAAAAATCATGAATATTTGAACGGGTCTGGTCAGTAAAGATAATTTCGTTAGGTAATTTCAATATATTAGCAGTTTTATGAAATGTAAGCAACAAACTCGCAAGCAAACAGCTAAGCTGCAAAAGGGTCTCCATAAGAGACGAAGAGACCTATGTCCAGCTTGTACTGGAATACATATATCGGTAGTATATGGTTTATTTTCTATAGTATACAATTAAAAACTTGAAGATTATTGAATTTGTTAATGAAAATATATTATTGCAAAGTCTGGATACACTTAAAAATATAATGTACCTATCCTACATTATATTTTTAGTGTATCAAGACTAGGATCGACTTGATTCGATAGCATTTTCGCCATGAACATATTATTTCTTATAAATATTAATAAAACATTTATTATAATTATAAAAGCTTAGCTGTTGCCTGTCACAATGTCCCAATCAAAATAAAATGTAATGTTTCAACATTCAATATATTTTGGACCGGGTTTAAAAGTCACGTGTATGGAAAAATTTCTGCAATTTACAAACTAATCGACTCACATGGCCGGTTCTGTAGTAAATTTAGCCATTCTTAAAAATAATTGGGCGGTTTTATAAGAAGTCAACTAGTTACTTTACTTACTACTATTTAATAATGGTATAAAAAATATATATATTTAATAATTTTACATGAGATTATTAAGAATTAACGTTGTCATCAGTAAACGGACCGACCTTGAACTGCGAAGCAACGCAACAGATTTTATATACCTACAAGTTTATTGTTTTTGCAATTATGTTTAAAAATAACCATAAAAGTTATTAGTTAATATAAATAACTTGCAACTTTCTGAAAATATTTAGTATTCTATTTAAAATCAAATTCAAAATAGCTTCATTTGCACAACATAATATCAAGAAAACAAAAAACTAAACATACAAGAAACAGAATAGATTTAAAATACATAAGAGATTAACTTCCAACTGAGTAAGAAATACAATAAATATATTAAAAAAAAATATTCGTACATATATTTAATATTCTCTTTTATATCGATAAAATTCAACGTCAAAAGCGACGATCCTTCCCAGGTTCTGTTGCAATTTGCTAAACATGAGCTTGAACATGATGTGAAATTAAAATGAGATGAAATTATTTTTTGCAAATAAGTTAATAAAAATTTTTTTTTTCATAAGTAAATCACCGCTTCGGAAAAATATAGGCCTCAGTCCTGAGAAGAGGCGTCAGAAGCTCAGCGGGTTTGTCGTTTTTTTTTTTGCAAAACTTACACTTTTATAATTACAAAAGTGAAATGCGTTTGGAATAATACCTAATTAATTTTTTATAGCACGTCACACTTTCAATTTTTGAAAGTTTCAGTATCGGCTGGTTAAAACTGCTTCAAACTGCTGTTTAAATGAATGTCACATTTTTTTATCAGATATGTATATATCTGATAAAAAAATGTGAAAAATCGTTTGTTGTTGTGTATATAACAACGAACGATTTAAAATTCTTTTCGATTTACCGATTATCACCTTTTGTCTCTTTAATGAGATTCCGAGACAAACGATCCACATACTCAATGGTAAGTGATGACGTCACTCGTAGAGATTTGCAAAGAATAACAAATACATCGCCAACATTTGGTACTGGCGAAACATGATTAATATAAATTAGCATTCGATTCTGTTACTATACGAAACAACTTTACGAAGATATTCTGTAAAATGATGGTAGAGCGTCCTGACTGAACGAGTCTGTATAACTATAGATTTTGCACTGAACAGGCTACAGTTAGGTTCTAACTATAAACATTTTTTATTTTATCCTTGTTCTATCTTTATAAGTATAACGTATATTATTGTCAGACTGATTTCGACACGATTGATTTCAAAATGAATGAGCTACGGTAGAATATACTATTGAGACGGATGGACAGGCTGTCGATGTCGTCACGAAATGTTGAAAATGCAACCATAATTTTATATTCTTTAGACCAGGTTTATATTTTTCGAAATACATACTCTTGAACGTATTTACACTCACAGTACATATAGATTTTTACGCAAAATTGTACAAATTATGCACAAATAATAAATGGCTTCCTTGTCTTTTCTGTTGCTGGCTGGCGATGTTTAAAAGAGATCCCTACTCCATAGTTATTAAGCTGCATCCATGTGACATCAACTCTTCAAAAACAAGTTTGCATAGCACGTCCATTCTGTAATGTAACCGCGAAAAATAAATATATATACGACCATTATTCCCGCGCGATCGCAGTTCAACAAAGACGCTGCGCGCGCACTCTCACTTTTTTTTTAAAAGTTCAGCCACTTATTTAAAAACATTGTGCCCGTTAAAAATATATAGTGTAAAAATGTTTTTATTTTGTATATTAACTCAGTTAACGTTAGTGGCCGCCGAGAATGTATTACGTAAGTATTTTCGTTTTATGAGGTGAAGGTAGTTGCGGTTTTGTAACTCGGATATAAATCTTAATAACAATTACATTATTCTAATAACTTAAATAACTTTGTGGTATATAGAACCTTTTTTTTAGTAAAGATATTTTTTTTTCATTTTTAGACTATGATACAATTATCTTAATGTTCTAACAGGACTAAATATTACTATTTTATGAAAATAATATAAAAATGTTATTATTATAGTGTAAATGATTACTTATTACTTATGATAAAAAAAAATGTATTTTTATGAAAATTAACATCAATGAAATTGTAGGAATTCCGAGCGGAAAAAAAGAAAAATATATATAATATACATGTATTTTAATATATTATTATAAGTATTGATTACAAGTAGGAAGCGGTAAGCGTAACCACGGCGTAACCTCAGGTTACTGATATTTATGTAATACTTAAAGGGAAACCCCGGAAGTTAGTAGACTATAAAACAGTTAACTATAAATACTATTGTTATTTGATTTAATTTAAATATTGACTGTATTTTATATATTTTAGATACAAAACTTACTTACTAAAAACAATAAATTTATATAAATTGATTGATAATAAAAAAATTGAAATAATTTTTTACATATATTTATTTGGCTCTTAGTAAAAATAATATTATTTATTAATCAATTATAGATATACATTTTCGGATTAGAGTACATTATTTATGTAAAAATTAATGTATTCATTAAATTATTATTAACAGGAAAATCTTAAATTATAAATAATAAGAGAAAATTCTTGTCATGTCTCGGGAAGTGCTTGAGAGTACGAGTTTAATTACTCATTGTAAATAATTTAAAGATTAATAAAAATAAAAAATAATAAGTCAAATCAACAATTTTAAGAAGTGATTCTTATCATACACAGCTTCCTAATTATTCAATATTTTAATATTGACAATGTTACGTTTGGATTGACTATAAACATTTTAGCCATTTTAAGTTTTTATTAATAATAAATAATTTCTGCATCTATATTTTATTAACTGTCTCAGTACTTGGACCTCGTCTGGATATATAAAAAAAAATAAGCATGAGCTTTCCGTATACAGAAATCTTTATTTTAGGAATACTATATCTCTTTACGACTAAATAGACTATATTGCGTATTATATTCATAATTTAATTACTAAGTCTTTTTTTTTATTTAGATCAAATTATTCAGACAAAGAGCAATATAATAAAGTTCTTAAACGAAAATAAATAACAAACTTAATATTTTAGAAATATATTAAAATAATATTATTAATAAATAATAATTAAAATTATTTTATATGCTAGGACGTACTAGATATAATAATATAAATATATATCCTAAATTTATTAGCCTGTACTATAATTTAATTAAATTTATTAAGATATAACCATACTTTTTAGTACATCAGTGAGTGACCTATTCACGCTTTAGACACACGAATCCTCGTGTCCTGAATATAAATTGACAGCTGTCACTTCGTATTGTTTTGAACATGATTGTAGCTGGTTTTTTAAATGCTCTTAATATACAAAATCAACCAATGATATTACAGTATTCTCTATTTTGGTTGGTTGTATTGTATTTAGCCAATAGCATCTCTTGTCCTTGTAATATTCTTTATAGTTATACCGTTATTGTTTGTTAAAACATTACAAATGTATTAAGAAGAAAAGTTATTTTATAAAGGTTTTCAAAGAAATCTTCAGCTGCGTCTACACAGATTTTCTTACGTTTGTACAAATTTTTACAACATTAACGAACTTTTCAAACGCAGGTAGCTCATTCCCTTTTACTTACTTTTTAATTGTAGGAAAAATGAAGAGAACACACGTTACCAAATATATAGCATTCGCTCACGGCACAATAGATAGTGTACAAATCTCCGTGGATACTTTCTTTTGCCTTATAAAGAGTATTCATTTGTCTTAATAAAACAGAAAAACCTGTCAAAAAAAACTATATTTAACTTGGTAGGCGTTTTGTCGAAATAGCCATAATAACGTGCGTTTCATATATGTATCATATTAATAAACGTAAGATTCAACATCAATAATATTTTGGTACAAATTCATGTCCACTTACTTCTAGACACCAGTATACAGGTCAGTGCCTGTGTACAGGGTAGATGAAAACATCGTAAGACAAACACTACCTGATTCAATACGTATATATTGTATTAAATCTCATTGTATGTGGTTCACCTGATTTATTGAATGAAGTATTTTAAAAATAGCACGTTTTCTTCTGTAACACGCAAAGGCCAATTCTTTCTTCAAGCTTTCAATTTTAACGCACTTAAAGTTATTACACCAATGGTTCGCAGTTGCTTTAAGACGCTTTTTCCATAATTGAACTCCATTAAACAATTCATCAGGTCTCAAGTTAAAGTGGTAAATGTATATGTTTCCTACGCAAATCCATTTTTGACATGACACACCTTGGTGTAGAAAAAAAAGTGATAAAATTTTAATTTGGGACATATTTTTGCTTTTAAAAATTGATTTGTTAATAAATAATAGTCTGCATATGCTGATATAAAAATCCTATATATATATTTTACAAAGTCTCTTTGCTGGTGAAATGGATAGCATTCCCCACGGTTGCCTCACCTGCTATCAAAAACCACCTTGAGAGTTGAAAGTCATGCCACGTGGTTTCGCTATCTTTCGAAAGCTATCATCAGTTTTGCATTGAACTATGAACATCTTATTGTAATAGACATAAGAGCTATATTACTATTTTATTAATGTGTAATATTATGTCCCAATGTGTAAATGATAACTGAATATTTATTTAGTTTGTATGTGTGTGTGTTTTAGTTTGTATTAATGTGTGAAGGTTAAGGTTGTTTGAACTAAACCGATTTTCTTTTAATGTTAAATTCATTAATAAATTAAATAAAAACTTAAAGGTTTGTCTCCTTTTCTTTTAATGTTCAAAATTAAGCTCAAAGAATGTTTTAAAATTTATTAGTGTTTAGATTTACTAAACAGATATTTTGTTGTTTTTTAGTAAATGTTAAATAGATCGGCATGTTTATATTAAATCATGTAATAATTATTACTATGTAGGTAGTGATGTGTATAGTGATAGTATATTATTATTATTTTTTAAATTAATATGTATATGATGTATCTGCCAAAATCGAAAAAGTATTACTAAGTAAAACGAGAGGAGTATTTTGAATATGTATTATATAAAGCTATATTTTTTCTTCTTTTAAAAATATAACAATCTCGAAGTTACGAATTGTGCCAGTCATAGCATCAATTAAAGCATCAATGTATAATTTTAGTTTATCATATTAATAAGGTTGCACAGAAAAATAAGATGGAGGGAGTTTACATGCAAAGAAAAAATAGGTATAGACAATTAATATTATTATTAAATATATTTAGAGCTTCCTTTATCTAAAACAAATTCACAAAAAGAACTATCTCTTATATGCCCTTAGAAATTAGTATAAAAATACGATCGACATCTTAATATTTTTTGCTTATTCAATAATATACATTTATATAAAATAATTACTTAAACTATGAAATAATAACTGTTACCTGTTCATTGTTTTATAATTAATTCAATGATTATAAAGTGACTATTCTAATGTCCATTAACACGGATGCAATTAAGAAAAGAACTATACAATTATAACGATTATATTAAGTATATGTTTATTTTACCACAGGTTATATTTTTATTTGTACACAATATATATATATATATATATATATATATATATATATATATATATTTAAGCATAGATAAATTTTGTACTAGTTTATATCTATGAATGTAATCTCTTGATATTTTTGAATGTGGTTACACAATTCACTTTCTATGTTAAATTATCTGTATTGTTAGGATAGTTCGTGGATATTGTATGCATAGAAAGGCTGTTTATATTTGATTATTTAAATGTCATTAACTTGTCTTAATTTAAATGTATACAAAAGACAAACTTTTTCTTCTCTTCTTAATGGGATTTTAAATATATTATCACATTATCTATCGTTCTAAGTATTAGGTAACGAAGCTTTTAATGAAATTTCCTTAAAGATTTTAATATTAATATAATTTCATATGTATTAATAAAAAATAATATTTGAGGAACAAAAATGTTGGAACTATCAGTAAAAAGCTGTCAAAATAAAGAAACTTTATACACCTTATCTTTATTCTAGACCCCAGTCTAAAAATAGATTAAAACAAAATATTATAATATTAATTAGGTTTTCCGTTTACAAATTATGTACTCAGTTTAAACTTTCTTTTACTTTACCAAGAATAGTATTAAAACTGAACAATGGCTAATAAAAATTATTTATGAATATTCTTTTAAATAAAATATGTAACACAAAGTTCTTTCATTCTTTCTTATGAACAAAACAAATTATTTTTATAATGTATTTTTTAAAACAAATATGTTAGGTAATAAACATTGTTTTTGTCACACGTGTGTCCTTTACTCTATGGTCATGTCCAAGTCATTTATTATCTGTTATGGTGAGGCAGTTAACCTTTGGCATGTGTCAACTGTCAAACAAAGGATTGTAATAATCACCATGTACCATGGTCAAGTAATCAATATTCAACTTCAACTCCCGCCAATTGTTAAACCACATATTTAAATATTAGTCATAATTTTGTCTGTATTTCTTTATATATGTTTATTTTATTTTATTTGATATATGTATATACATTTATTTTATATATTCTAGAATAAAATCTGGCATAAAGATTCTGTTTTTAACATTCTTTAAATTTTCTGTTTCTAACATTATTCTGTTTTTAACATTAATTAAATTTTTATCAACAAAGGTCTGGAAAAAATCGCTACTTAGCAATAAGACAGCAATATTGTATAAATCAAATGTCTTCATACTTTTCTTGACTGTATTTTTATGTATCCAGTGTGCATTCATAAAAATAGTTTATTATTATTATTATTATTATTTTTATTTATAAATCTAATTTTATATAGTCTGTGAGATTTAAATATTCTGCTTTAAGTGATTTGCTCGACCTTGACAGGTTATAGAGGTCAGGCGGCCATTATAGACGTGCGTCAACTAGAAATATGGTGATTTACTCTTTATTCATAAAAAGACCCTGGAACATGAGATAATAGAATTAAGCGTTTAACCTTTTAGAGCTAAATATATAAGAAATGACAAACACAAAATTAGTATCGTTTATTGAGCGAAGTTCTCTAGCATTTTTTATTATGACTTTTCTGCATCCTTTGTGCAAGCATCAATCAAAAACGATATATCTGAAAATTTCCAAATTTTGCACACTGATAGATATCAGTGTGGTGGTGGTTTAAAAAAAATTCAAATATTCGATGTCGGTGAGGAATAATTACGGAAGAACTAAAATCCCATAGACTTCAAGGGAAATTTTTTTTTGCGCGAAAATTTAGCTTTACAAAGAGATACGCGTGTCGATTTTTTTTAACAGATTTTAGATTTTTTTCTTTTTTTTTTATATTTTTTTATCTTTAAAAATAGTTGAGGACAGAACGCCTCGATCTTTTGGTAAATGCAACTTCTGTACTGTTTTCACCTCGTTTCGCTAACAAATACCGAGATTTTGCGTGCGTATTCAAAATAGAGTTCTGATTCGCGCTCTTAGTTTCTAACATTCTGGATTTGACTTATTGTTGCAGATAAAAAAAATAACTATTCTGTAGTAAAAGTATTTCAAATGTTATTTACAAATCAAATGGAAAACTACGGAACATGTCATATTCGGAACAAGAAAATAATCTCATATGCAAGAGTCGTCGAAGGCCGCGTGGCGCAACGACCAGTACGCAAACCTTAGTTATATAGCAAATGTTGTGTCAATGGCCTTCCATCCTTGCCGCGGAAGTTTTTGATGTTTACTTTTACTGTTTATGGCCCAGTTTCACCAGTTTGCTGAACTGTCATGAATATTTCACAAACATTTAATTACTATTTATTTATTTTGATTGTTTATTGCACAAATTTATTAATAAATATAAAGGTTAACTTAGTAAGAAGCCATTTTGTACTCGCCTAAGTGAAGATGTATAGGAGAATACATTTGCAGTATGTAAAAAAAACAAAGAACTTAATTTATTATTTTCTGTTCTAACTTATACCGTAGTTTTTGACAGCAACTTCTTCTGATTTTCTAAGAATCGTCTTATTATAATAAATTTAAACCAATTACAACGATGAAATATATAGAGTATTAGTTTTATTGTAATAATATAGTATTATATGTGTTATTTTATGAATTTGGAATTCAACATCAATTTATATGTTAACTTAGAAAATAAAAGAGTATGTTTCTATGTTTAACACGAAAATTGCTTATATTATGTTTTTCCGTTATAGTTATCAAAAATATCGAACAAAAACTATCCTATAGCTTAACTAAGGATATAACCAAACCAAAATTCACAAAAACCCGTGCACCATATTTTAAGCGATGCGCAAAGAAATAGACTTAAAAATTTTAAACTATTTTTGCAATTTGTGACATGTATTAAAATATATAGTTACTATTTTCTTATTGAGATATTAAACAGCAACTACAACGTTTTATTTTATTACCGGATATTTAGAATTAATATAATTTTAATTAAAGTTCGGATTAATCTGTTATAGCGCTTGCAACGGCTAAAATTGTTATAAAATAATATGAATACTAGCTGTGACTCATTCAAACAATGGACGATAACTAACAATAGTAGTGTAATGATATCTATCATTCTCGTTTTCTTGCTGAGCTTTTAAGCTCCGCAAGAAAACGAGAATGATAGATATCCTAATAATTATGATTTGAAGACCCCTACGGTTTTCGAATTCAGTGGAAATTAGTTTCTACGTGGAAAATTGTATACTAGATTCATGCTTAAGATCATGCAGACTGTAGCTAAACGTGAATCTATTCAACGAAAAAACAAAATCAGAAATTTCGTTAGTTTTGAAGACTATATCGTTTAAACAAACAAATATTTCCGCTTTATAATATTAATATAAATTATGTTACTTTCAATTAATATTGAATAATGTTTCTTTTTATTTCCAGCTGATAATTTCATCAAATGTCATCAGAGGGACGGCAAAATCAACGATTGTCTCAAATCAGCTGTCCCGGACGCGCTCAGGAAAATGACGGACGGTTGGAACAATTTACAGTTTTAATAATATATATAATATAACTAATAAAAATATAATTGAAATTGATTATTATATATTTAATATCGTTTATGTAATTACAATGATTGTTGTGAACATTTTTTTTAATTTATTGAAAGCTGTCAGTTTACTCTCTCGTGTCTATTCAATCAATTTGGACAACACAGAATTAAATAAATAAAAAAATAACAATAATACCGAAGTATTATTACTTTAGCTGGAAAATATTTGTAAAAAAAAAATATATAATTTCTCGTCCAAATTGTTAAGTCACTCATAATTGTGTGTTTTTTTCACAAATATATTTTTTTTAACCGCTGATATTTTATGGCTGTCATTTTGAGTGTCTATTCTCTACGGTGTAGTTAATAACGTTCTACTGGACAATGTATATTTTTTTATGTACAAACAATAATGATCAAAACAATTCCGTAATACTTTTTCAATTTGAAGTGACCAAATCAAGAAAGAAAATGCGTTTATTCTACTAATTATAACAATTAAATTCATAATAATATAATATAGCATAGTCACAGTACCGTAAAAGTTTGATTATTGATATTATAAATTCTAAGAAAGAAATAAAACGCACATACATATCAAAATACCTGTAATTAGAGATCAAAACCCTGTATTAAAAAACATAATATTAAGTAACGTATAATTTAATTTATTTAATATTAATATACGTAATATAGTCATAATAACACCGCTCCGTGTAATTAATTTCATATTACTCTTTAAATGTTATTTCCGTGCAGTAAAAGTATTTTAAAACCCGACTTTACTGAAGAATACAGGAAGAGGTTTTATAAAATTTGCACGTTGTCTTTGTTCTCGCATCAAGTCTTGTTTTATGACATCGTTTAAACCGACATTTTATTATTGGTTATTATTTTATGTAAGGTTAACTTTTCTTTGTCATAGTGAAGCATACAATGTTTTTAATGACATAAAATATGAAAAATTAATTACGTTTTTTAACAAACTAGCGAACGGCTTCCTAAATAATAATTTTATCATAAAAACACTAAAGTAATGTAATTTTTTTAAAGCATTATTTGGCTACTGAATGTCAGTAATATCTGATAATATACATGTACAAGACGATATACAAGTATACTTGTACACATCTTTAAAAACAAATCGCATTTCATAGAATCCAAATTAAAAAAAAAGAAAAATTAATAATTTTTAATCTATGACATCTCGCATAGGTATTCCCGCGCTGTCAGTGCCGTCGCTGGAGCCGCTGCTGGTGTCAAACATGAATATCGATTCGGGCGCCGGCCCCGTCACCATCACACAGAACTACAGGAACATCAAGCTGCACGGACTAACAGCCTCCATCCTCACCTCATACAAGTATACCATCATACATCACATTTATCCTCAATACACCCTTACCTTCATACACTCCGATATTATATTTTCTAGCAGATAAAATTACGATTTCCACATAGAAATAGGAGATACTTCTCACATATTGACATACAATTTTTATTTTTAGTTAAAGTCTACCTTAAGATTTTTCGATACTAAAAATAATTATACCATTTTATCCTGAAAATATTTCATGGCCATCACTTATCTTAAAATAATGTCTACTGGAAGTTTTTGGATAAACTAAAAATTCAATATATATTTCAATAAAACTATTTTACGGATATAACTCGCGTTTATTTTTACATTTTTTTAATTTAACCCGACGTTCTATCGAACACCTGGGATCCGATCATGAAAAATATTAAATCCCATGTCTGTGAACAGACTGTCAAGCCCATAGACACAGTTAATGCGTTATATCCGTAAAATAGTTTTATTGAAATGTCTAGTACTCGTGTAAGTCTTAGAAATCACTATTTAATATATATATTTAAATTTATTTCTCGTTGCTTTTCAGAGCTGATCTAAAGCACTATCGTTTACGCACAGACTCATTGACACCTAAAATGGAGTTTATAGCAGACTACGTCATGAAAGGAAGAATACTCGTTTTGCCCATACAAGGAAAGGGAATTGCTAATATTACTATGGGTATGTACTAGCGGCATCTATTATCAAATGTAGAACCCAGTGGTAAAAAATTTTAATACCGCCATCTATTATTCAATTAACAACATTTTAATATGGTATTGTACAGCAAGCCATCGTTAGATTTAAAGTACTAATAAGTCGTTTCAACAGCGCCATCTACTGCTCAGTTGATACAACAGTGATGCAATCAGAAACAAAACTAAAAAACAATACTACAATTTAATCTTACATAGATCAAAAATAATTCAAAGAATAAATAATAATATAGATAATTATCATTATGTTAAAGAATTTAATAATGCTTAAAGGTGACATCATTACCACATTTAGAATTTTAAACTTTAATTTTAAATATTTAAAAGTCTAGTAAAGCTTTAAATTGTATAAATTTCTTGGATTTTTTTACCAAAAATTTTAAAATAGTATAAAAAGAAACCTCTTCCATATCTTCTAATGCAACCTCGAGAACGGTATCCCGTAGACCAAAGTCCTGATCGTATTGATGAATTATTTTGAAGACTTGATGAAAACCTCAGCCTTTGAAAATGTCCACCATAATTACGACATTAATCTATTCTAGTAAATCTCGTTGTAAAGCACGATTTAATCGGTGAACCGGTCGTCAGAGACGGAGAAACATACATGCATATAAAGGATTACAGAATCAGATTCATACCAGAGAAGGTGAACCTCCATTTCTCAAATCTCTTCAACGGCGACAAGAGACTTGGTGACCAAATGAATATGTAAGTTAAAATATCCAAAAACAGTAACCTATCTGTTCTAAAAGGTATGTATAGTTTATTAGTTTTTTCTCTCATTATATAATAAAATGTCTCTTAAAATATTAAAATACTCCGTTTATACTAAAATGTTATTCAGATTTTTTGGTCTTCCATATTTGTAACACATAGTTTTTATCATAAGTCAATGTAGTAAAGGTCTATAATACCTGTAACCTAACATTCGTCAGGGTGAAGTGTCATAAAAAAATTACATAATTACATAATTAACGTTTTTCTAAATTTTTCATGTTTTGTTTTAAAAATGTAATATATTTAAGATTATAAATATCCTTGACTTATTATTTGAAACTATTTTAGATTTTTATTTTACTCCACAATAAAAAAAAATATATATGAAAAATATGTACCTAGGGCAACATAACTTCTATGACACTTACATTTGATATTTTCAGATTCCTGAACGAGAATTCAGAGCTTGTCTTCAATGAACTCAAGGAGTCCTACGAGAAGAGCCTCAGCTCTGTTTTTCAGGACGTAACTAACAAGATCTTTGACAAAGTGCCCATGAACAAAATCTTTCTAGAAGATTAATCTGTGATCCCAAAATTAATTTTAAGTCTGTATTATTTAGTATATTATACTAGCACATGAACACTAAGAATAATTAGTTTTAACTGGCGATTCAAATGCAGGAAGAATGGTATTTAATGAAACTTAGCTTTAATTAATTAATAAAAATATTGTACATAATAAAATTATTATAAAAACTTGTCTTTTATTTGTCTTGATCAATCAAATTGTTCGCCTTTTAGTATTCAGCGCTAACAGGGAGTAGTTTTCAGATCGCGCCATCTAGCGATGGATAGTTAAATTACATATGTATTATTTTGCTTTTTGTACGTAATGTTTTCTTTTTTCTCATGTTTTAATTTGGATGGCATTCTCTCATTTAGCTCAACGTCTGGTAGTTCTTGTGAGCCTAAAGCTCTTCGTGCGTTGTTCAAACAGGCAGTCTTGCAGAATGCTTCATTTATTATTAGTACTGCAAAACATATATTTTTACAATAGAGGTCACTACTACTACTATTTTACTCAAATTTTCTTTTCTTAAGAAAAGCTAAATACATACATATTCCAACAAGAAGTAGATACAGAATCATTCCCAATATTATTCCACCCCATTCCATTTTGTGTCTAAAACTAAAAATAGCAATATGGAATAAGATTTCTATTATTATAAGAATATCTCTGCTTCGGGAACAATTACTAAAGCTTGACGAAAATTATTGTATTAAGTTTTAATTACTTATTATTGTCTGGCATTGATTTAAAAGATAATAAAGAGACCTACTACTACTCCTTTAAGTAACATTACAATAATCTTGTTTTTCCTTTCCGTACCAATAGTTTTATTAAAATTTCTGCTATTTACTTCGCGAAAAAGTCAAAAAGATCTCAAAATTTTTATTATGAAGAAAGGAAGAAGAAATAAATAAATTTATAGTATTATTAAGATAGCTATTTTATACTATGATACTTTTATGCTAGACCACAAGAACTTTAAATATTTTATACAAATAAATATTAAGATAATGATAATAATACGGCTAATCTATACCTTGGTGTTAATAGATTGAGTATTTAAAACCTTCAGCACGGAATCCTGGAAGTCCTCGTGGCTCGGATCATTCCACGGATTGATAGATATGCAGCAAATATGATCAGAAGGAAAAATGAGGTCTCCCAGAAATGCTCCACGAGCAGCCTTGAGCTCATTTTCCAGATTCGGATATTTAATTAATATTTTATTAGTTTTCTGTCATATTGAATTACTTTTACTTAGTTTGACGTTGTCGTTTTTTCTTCTTTGAGGTTGCAGTGCAATGACAGTTTACAGATCTATAGGTTATGTATTTACATTACTTTTTTTGTACATTTTTTTATGAATATTCGTTTCATAAGATAATGTTTACTATGTTTTTTCTCTGCTGTCAGTCTTAATATAAATCAAGAGAACTTAATCAAAATTAATGTAACTTACTATATAGTAAGAATAACTAATTTTACAAATCAGCTATATACAGCTGCAACAGTATACAACAAATTTTTATAAATTATAATATTCTTAGGTAGCCACGATACGCTACTTCACAACTAGATGGCGTTGCTTTTATTTCATACAAATCTGAGTTTATGCTGATTCTATAGAGTGGGTTAAAAAATTAGGCACGCGTTGAATAATACATTTTTCTCAGTTAAATTATTTTATAACACATAAAATAACATAAATTTAAAGGCTATTAAATAAAAAGAGCAATATACTTATTAAAGATTTTATTCAGTGAAATATAACAATCTATGGCTTAGTCACTGGTAACATACGTAGAAGAGACTTAAACTAACTTAGCCTCTTACTTAGCTAAGCACAGCTAACCGTCGTAATATTATCGATATCGATAAAAACAAAGTTATTTAATGTTACGACAGAAAAGCGGAGGCAATAACCATTTTTAGAACTTCAGAGGTCAAATAAATTAATAACTTATTATAATATATAATAATACAACACGGTACATTACTTTTTATTTTTATTTTATGTCATTTTAAATTAAACTTACCTCTGAGCTAAAATAGTTATTGTAACATAAAATAATTATTTACCAATAACTTATTTGGTAATTATCTATTTTATGTTAAGGGACAGAGCGTTATAAAGTGCAGTGAAATATATAGCTTTAACAAATAATATGCTTTAGTGTTATAATATATTGAAAGAGTGCAAGAAATATATTTAGTGCATCTATTGAATTGCTTTTTCAAACATAAGCCGCATTTTACGTAAGCCGCTTCGAACACAAATTTAATGTAATATTAAATTATTTATTTAAAATGAACGAAACGACCCTGACACGATAATGGACGGTTTATTTTTAAAATACGGTATGAAAATATTGTATTTTCTAACTCTAACATTCAAATTGCCGCCTCTATTCCATTTTATCTCTGCATTCATAAGCTCCACCCTCAATATCTTACAGAAAAAAATGAGATTACTGAAAGGAAAAATCATTGCTAAATCTCCCGGCGCTATTGAATTTTTTTATCGCTTGTAATTCCTAAAATACCGGGATGATAATACCTTACAATAACTTATAATAACTTGTCACAACTAAACCTCAACTGAACCTAAAGATTATTATAGATTTTTTTTTTGAATATAAAATAACCGTAAATTATAAAATAACCTAATTAAATAAAGTAATAAGTAGCACCATCTCGCTTTCTTTGTTAACTTATCTTGTCTTATCTTTCTTAATCTTTATGTCATTTATCTTTTTAACGTCATAATGATAAACTATAATTGTCATTGTTAGTGTACATCTACTCTAAATAGAATAATATTTATCGTTATTAGAGTAATATTACTATAAAAAATGAAAATCTAATTTTAAAAAGATATGACAGAGATATATGTATCATTTATATTAAAAACATTTTAATAAACGCTTTGAGAGTTACTACCTAATTGTATTTTAACTCTCAAGTGCAGTTTTTAAGCCGTTGCAACTCAAAAACAAAGTTCTCACTTTTCACTCACTAACCAGTTTCCACCCCTGATTCGAATAAGAATTTTGTTCAGTCTTTTACTTCTAACTCTTCACCTCGTCATGGGAACTGCGTGGTGGAGGTTGACCGCCGACAGCCAAGGGACACGGGGGCAGGTATCCTGGATGCACCGGTCCTAGGATCTTTCCTGGGGGCAGCTAATTGCCTAGTGCTGGTAGATCTTTCAAGTTTACCATCTGACATAACCCAAGCAGACGTGAAGTCGGCGTAATCTGAGTCTTTGGAACTCGTCCGTGATATAGAGTCTTCTCCTTTCGAATATGTTCTAATTATTTCTTTCATTTTCTCCAAAACTGAAGCATCGTCTTTGGCAGACTCTGCAGATCTCAAAATTTGTTCGAGGAGTGGACTTAGAGCCTTCTGATGAGTGGGAGACCTTAGCGTCGCACTGCTGGCTCGGAGAGGTGAGTTTCTTTTGAACGCCTCATTTTGTGGAGCTTTGATCTTTATTTTTGGAGATTTGTTTGGGTTTTCAAAAGTATCGGCTCCAATGGTTGGCCTAGACTTGGCTTTAGCTTGATTCGGGGCAGACCTTCCTCCCCAGGTATTCCGACTTGTGGGGGGTAATTTGGGCGCCAATTTTGGTGACGATTGCGGATTGGCAGTGTGTTTAGGACTTGGAGTATTTCCTCTGCTGGGTGTTCTGTTTCTAACCGGTGAGTGTGGAATCCGGCTGGCTGGTCTATTTCTGATAGTTTTGGCTGGTGATTGAGTACTTTCTCTTGTTGGTCTCAGGCTTTTGCTGGGAGAATTGTTGTTTTCGTGGACCACAATACACTCAGGGCTGGCTCTGTTCGATTTGTCCTCTGAGCTGTTTTTTCTGCTTCCATAAAACGTACCAGAGAAGTCAGTCTTGCGCAGGCCGGTATTGAGGCTGACATAGTCGTCGACACGCTCAGCTTTATCTATGGGGCAACCGTCGTCATTGTCGAGACGCTCTGAAAATTAAAACAATCAAACTTAAGAATAATTCCATTCATCTCATCATCCTAAATATATATTAAAGCGTATATTTTTTAATATGTAATTATGAAAACGAGAATGTTGTCTTAAATAAATATCAACAAGAAATATATGATATAAACTATTGTCGATTAGATTATTATAATCGGTATTCTGTATATATGGTAATGTTCCGGGTTCGCCATAACTCATAGCATTTGCCTTTTTTGTAGGCGATAGTACCGTGTGCAAAGTATTGACAATAACTTCAAGGAATATGGACTTGCAAGTTATTATAACTGTCATAAAGTACTATATTAGGCGTTATTTACTATTCAATAAAACTATTTTTAATCTTGTCCCTATTGCAATAATTATATACACAAACATTCAATTAATATACTCCAGAATAGGGTTGTACAGTCAGCTTCAAAAGTCGATGACCATATTTAAAGTTTCAAATTAGCTACACACTATATTACATCAAAACTACTGAACATAACATTGTTACCTACTGTTATTAAAATTTTTTATCTACTTTTGAGTCGTTTTTGATATCGAGGTTTGTCATTCTGTAGACAAGTACAACCTCCTCCTACACTGATTGAAATGTTTCATTGTGTCAATATGATAATGGCGATTATAAGCTCTCATTTGGTGCCAAATATATTTTGAGGTCATTCAACAAGGTAATGTGACGATTAAGGAATGTACCTACATTTCGATACTTTAACCTTACTAATAAAAATATATCCAGTAAAACTTATTCTCTGTTTTGTCACTTTCTCACCAACGGCTTTCGCCAAAGGTGTGAAAGTGATAAAACATTGAATATATTATACTGGGTATAACTATTGTTTTTAGTAACGCAGTTATTTTTTTAATATAACGTGTCCTATTACTTCTTTCATCATTATTTTAGTTACTGTATTTTAGTTACAGATTAAACTCTGGAGATGATGATTGAAATAAAAATTGCATTCCTATACAGAAACATGTTAAAAATTATTAATCGACTCGACATGCAATTCAAATTCTTTGGGAATCATTTTGTTATAATAATATAAGGCTGTGAACACATAAGACTAGAAAATTACGGACCAATCAGAATTTTAAAATACTATATAGACAAATTAAATTTAAATAAGCTACATGAATATATAATATATCTGATATACATTATATATATAATTTCAAACAAACATTCAGTATTATTTATTTAACTATTTCAATATTTATAATCCAATACCTTCATGTAATTAACGTTATAATGAAAGTTAGTATTGAATTTTAATAATAATGTGAAAGGTGCTTTAATCGAGTTTTTAATTCGGGGAAGAATTATTAAATGCACCCCAAAATTCCAACTCAAAGAAGTATAATGTGAATCGTACCGCAGGCGACTGTTTCTTCTAATAATATGAATAAGCAAGACTTTCTGTGAACTGAGCTTTTAAAATAACTTTGAATCACCACACACGCTGTTTTCAAATACTCTCACGTTTGAACGAGTTCTCATGCTGTAGAAATTTAGAGCATTTTGAATCATACCCTCATATGAATAAAGGTGATGTTTTTAATGTTGTTTTCACTAAAATGGCAGCCTATTGTTCCTATCAAGGACCTAATGGTTTTGGTTTGCCTTTCACTTGCGATTGATTTTCGGTTTCGAAAACATTTTAGATTCATATATCTTCATGTTAAGTACTTTCGAAGCTCCATAAATATTATTTTATTGATGAAGAATCCATTTCTTTTTTTGTTAACTCATTTCTTTTAACTATTTTACGAGATGGATTGGTCCATCAAGTGGTTTTTGACAGTACAAGTGTAGGTGTTTCAAAAATTTATTTATTTATCTATTTATTCATTCATTAATTCATTTATTTATATCTTTAAACACCTTTTAATCAATATCAGTGATCACTTGTGTACGACTCGATAGGGCCTATTTTGCTACTATACTTATCGAAATACGCCCTTCTGGATCGAATATTTCTATCACGTATTCAAAAGTGAAATTAATTGTATTAATATTGTCATTGTTATGCAAAAATTAGTGTCGCATGACTTTATATGAATCAAATGACATATTGTTCTGACATTTGTTAGAGATTGAACAGTCATAGTATAATGTGTATTGCAATCTATAATAGCAATTAGGTTTGCGAGAGCTTGTTTCTACAAGTTTTAACATGTGTTTTCTATATTTCATATTTATGTTTATTTTACTAATACACAAAAATGGGAATTGCAAGAGCAGTGCTGCTAGAGGCGAGGCCGTTCAGGCCCTTCAAGTCCTCGGAGGAATATTTATACGCGATGAAGGAAGACCTGGCTGAGTGGTTGACGGTCCTGTACCCAGAGCTCAGGATCAATGCTGACAACTTCCTGGACAGATTAGACACTGGTGTCGCTTTGTGCAGGGTGAGTGATCTTTCTTTTAACTCGTCTGACATTATTGAGCTAAAGCGAAGCGAGTTCTTACTGGTCAAAAGTGTATTTCGTTACTCCTTCTAGACGAATAATGGTAGGATGTCGAAAATTGGCACAGATGTCGAGGACAGTGACTGATAGGTTTTGAAGTTTTTTGGTGATATTGGTGATTGTAGTTTTTTATTAAATGGCCAGAGTGTGTCCCATAAAGTTATTATGTGGAAAGTTTTGAGATCGCTCGCGTGAGTTCTTATTAGACTTAAGATTATAGTCACCATTTATTTACTCTGCTAATTTTAGAAGTATGCGAAACTTATTCAGCAACAATGTTTCGCTTAGCTCCACCGTGCACACTTGCGGATCTAATAAATTTGACCAGTTGTAATGTGTTTTACTAAATATCAATGAAAGAATCGTATTTTTAATAGGATTATATTGACATATCTGTTATATTCATTAATTTTAAATATATCAACAACAAATGATACATATTTTTTTTTTTTCGTGTGATCATTATTTCTGTCGGTGTAACTGTAAGTGCACAATACATAAGTTTTAACAATACAAAAATATGTAGCTTTTTTTAGGTTGTGGCCGCAATATTGAGATGGAACAATAGCCTCAGTTCCCTGCTAGTTTGGTCCCCTTAATAAGCCTACTTTGCCCGTGGGTATTGTTTAAAATCTTTAAGTCTTTATAGTTGTCATATGTTAGGATAATGTTAGGATAATTTCTAACATATAATAAATTAATGCTAATACAAAAGAATTCCATGCAATGTTCAATTAAAAGTATATTGCACAAGACGGTCAAACAATGTAACGAGTTAAAATTGTGCGAAACGGAACGGATGTGAAATAGGCGAGTTAAAGCAATTTTAATTTCGTATAATTAAAACAAAAGTATAACTTACCACTAAAATCAGCGTCGTCCATAGAATTCTGACTGTGAAGCGAATATCGATTCGTAGTTTTCGTAGATGGAGATCCTTGGGTGGAGCCAGCAACCACACCCAGACTCCTGTACCCTTCATCGGAAACCTCTGAGCCATTATCTGAAGCGCTTTCAGCAGCTGGTGCTGGAGAAACTGGTCTCGGACTCTTATTCCTTACCCCATGAGGTGCAGGTACCAAGTGATTTGATATCACGACCTTAGTTCTGCGATCTGGCGAGGAAGAATGCCTTCCTGGACTGTTGTTTCTTTGTAGAATCTTCCTATTTGGGGAAGAAGCACGATCCATGTCCCCTAGATATGGCAGACTGGTAGGAGCGTCAATTTTATGGCTGGATTGATAATGACCAGCTCTGGGATCATCATTATATAATTTCGAAGAATATTGGAGTGACATTGGTTCATAGTTCTTGGTCTCTTTATAATCCTTATACGGAAGCGATGTTGGACCAGGATCTGGTCTCTCATAGGTGACAGTGGCCCCGGCAAGGTCCTGTTTGGGACGAGCAAGACGAGCTGAGAGCGATGTTCTATGCTGGGCACGGCAACGGCATGGATCGTGTTTGTCCAGATAGTGGGCCAGAGTGTCCCAACCGCCTCCAACACGGACCATCACGTGAGAGCGAAGGATCTGGAAATAAGCACATTATGAGCTTTGTTATATTATATTGTTCAAATACAGTACACACACGAGATTCGTTTATTCGTAGCCATCATCAAACTTGTAGACATTTTTTTGGGCTATGATATATTTTATATGTCATTTTGTTTGTGGAACCAATAAGATTATTTTGTGTTATAAGACTTGGTTGGTCTGAACTTAAAACTTGCTAATATGAAAACAAAAGTTTCAACTTCCAAACTTGCGTATTTATAATATTAATAAAACATTTAATATGACACAGACCTTTGGGGTCAGATATTACATATTAAAGCACTAAAACCAGCACGTGGCTATTACATAAATGGTTCTGTCCATTTCAGAAGCCTCTAAATCAGACCAAGCCATTTAAAACGATGATTCACGTTTGTGAGTCCTTGTTTGGTAAAATCAATATCGATTTAGTAGTGGATTTGACCTTTATCTACAGCCAGTGGAATTTGTTAGGCGTAAAATAATTCAGTGTATCTTGATACCTCATCTGAAGGCTGATCTGGACTGAATATATGTGATACAAATTTTTGATAGACCTCCTTAAACTGGTCAGGTTAAGATTCTATTTAGTCTTTTATGTTAAGATTGCATTCTCGAACTCTGCAAGTTCTGGAATTCTATTAAACTCCATATTATTTACCACAAAATTCTGATTGTAACATGGATTATGGTCAAAGCAAAATGAACACTTTTCATAAGCTTTTAAGGTTGATAATTCTAACAACTTTTTGATTCTGTCTGTGTATATGTGACTCGTGTATTGTATATTTTCCCACGATATTATCAATATGAACTTGTACAAATATTAATTCTTATCACTTAAAGGAGATTAACCTTAAAGTCAAGTATACTAATTTATTTTATTTTGTGGCAAACAGGATTTGTTATATCGAAAGGATAAACTAAAGTAGTAAAATTAATTTTTAAGATACTACACATTTTGTATTAGTTTTTTGTTGTAAAAGACGCTTCTTTCTATAATACCAGCAAGAGTTGACAAACGATATTGCATGTCACACTACGACCCTTATATTAGTTAGTTTAGTATCCAAATACCCAGTAGTAGTCGTAACGTCAAAAAACAAATAATACAATATAATGTATCAAAGTCGTTACTAAGCGCGCTACAACTTAGTTTGAATATCATCAATGAGGTAGTATCTATTACTGATCATGTAAATGGATGTAAATTATTTACGTAATTTCATTAAATTGTATGAATCACATCTATATTCTAGAATCTAGAATAACTAGTTAAGTAAATAAAGCAATCCATCAATGTCATTCAGTCTTCCTGTTCACCTTTACGCATGTATGAGCATAATGTTTGTAAACAGCTATTTGGATGAAAAATAAAAGGGTTGAATATTGAATTGTCAATTTATTGTCTTTTTATTTTGTGATGTTTATTTATTTTTATTTTGCATTTAAAGGTATGACTTACCCTGACGAATATCAGAAGCCTTGTGTCTCCGATCCTGTATTTGCCCTCCGAAACTCTGACCATGGGGAACTGTGTTGGACAAGAGCACCTTTCCACCAAATCTCTGACTCTCTCGTCGAGACTTCTCAAATCGTTTGTCACTAATTGTGGCTGAGGGGCCGAAGGTACCAAGCCAAGGGCAGAATCGTCAGGTCTTAATTCCTCTCCGGCTAACTCTCTTTCAATTTGCTTCTCCATTTGTACAAGAAGTGGGGCTGGCATACCCAGAACAGCTCCTTTTCTAGCCACTTCTAAAAGACACAGCACAACGTGTTTTTCGTTCTTTCGGAGACATAGGTCGTCAGTTTCGAATAACAGGCATTCTAGGATACCAAGTGCCCTGCGACACCACTCGATAAAATTGGATAAATTATCCCTTGCGAAGAAAGTTCCAGCTTTAGCAGCAGGGAGCATGTTGACTGGTGGTCTAGAGCGTAGTGCTTTAGCGAGAGTAAGTGCATCATCAGATTCTGGGGCTGGAGCATCAAGAATCAATCGGGCTGATTCACGGACTGCATTTGCGTGCTGAAACAATATAAATAATTTATATTAATCGATTGTTTATAACCTTTTTGTAATGTTTTTTGTTATCGTTATTAGAAATACGACCCTGAGGTTAATACAGTGGAAAAATTGATTCTTAAATTATGGCGCCACAAGGCCCATTTACTGCCATATCTGATACCGGTAATGAGACACCAAATTTGGCGCCACTTTAACGAAGTTTTTTAGACCTTATTTCATTTGACTTTCCAGTTTAGAGCAGACTGTCATTCAACATCCGAATTGGGAGAATTTCATCACTAATAATATATAATTTTGTTTCTAAACTAAGACTGTAAAAATAAAATTATATATTTTTTATAATGACAGGTACAATATATAATATTTTCTTGTCTATAACTTTGTAAGAAATAATAACAAAAATTGTCTTTTCATACGTAAATAAACGAATTGTAGATTCAGATTAACAAAACAAATAAGTCTAGATATTGTCTATTTACAAAATACCTAGCTAATTGAGTCTTTTTAAAACCATCATGGCCGACGTATGAAGTTTGTATGAAATTGAAATGCAAGCCGTTGTTTCCATACATGAGTAGACGACAAAAGTCTTTTGAAAATAGTTTCTTGAACCGTTTTTCTAATGTTTTCCTGGTTGCTGAGGAATTTTAAACAGCAAAATATCTATACAAATGTTTTAAATGACAGTTCGCAGTTCTAATGAAGACATTCGTTCTTATGATATGAACAAGTGAATGGTTTTTTTATTTTTCATTCATTTTTAACACCTCATTTTTTTTATGTTTGTTATACTGATAATTAAATTATGTTTTAAAGATATATACCCAAAAAAGGTATTCTGCAGTAACAATGAAAATCCAACGAATAATAACAAAAACATACAGTTCTTATAATTATTAGTAAACAAGTATGGAATTATCAACCATTAACATTTATGAAGTTTCTGTAATTGTATGATACACTGACATGAACCAACGTAAATATATATTTATTTTTATATATAAAAAGGGATTATTAATTGTGGCTACCGAGTTTTTTTTACTGACAAATTTTACACAATTTTCGAAATACGCCATTTATGGCGTATGATATAAATATGATATATTCTGAGTATGATACACAGGTTCATAAAATAGGCTATAGACTATATATAGCATTACTACACTTTGCTATTATAATAATTAATGAAATCGTTCTTCCGCAGGTATAGCCGCGAGTGACAGCTAGTTATGATACATACATAATATTATTAGATACAGATTTTTTTGTAATAATTTCAAACAAATTAAGACACCAATATTGGGATAATTCATAAAATGATGTTTTTAGAACACCATTTTTCATTTATCAAAGAGTACATACCTATATATATTTCTATATAGTTAAAGTAATGGGGAATAAAAAAAATATATTTTTTACTGGATCTAAAAAACCAATTGTCAAGCCAAAATTTTCCCTAGAAGTTACGAGGGAAAATCTACAAATTAAATAATTTTATTTTAGTTAATTATTTCTTTCTATTAAAGCTTGTATTCTAAACTGAATATAATATTCAAAAGCAATTATTATGTATAATGTCACTGGTAAATGATAACAGGTCTTGTAATCTATGTAATACTATATAAGGTAGACACATTAGTAGTAAATGGTGGTTATGTACTTGTTACTTTAGTTATGAATATCATTAATAATATTTAGATTAGTTTAATGCAATACTTTATACCATATTTTTATTTAAAAAAAATGATACTTTTTTTTTAGGTAATTTTTAAGAGTTATGTTCGTGGCTTAGTTTTAAAACCCGAAATTATATTTTAATTATTTATGGAAATAATGAAAGACAAGAAAATTCTAATCTTAAAAATCTACGTTTTTAAAGATAAAAGATTAGTCAAAATTATTATATATTTATTTATAGTTTTTGTTCTTCTTCTTCTTCTTTCTTGTCTGCCAGTGTCTCGTCAGTGATGAGAACATCACTTGGAGTTATGATCGGACATTTTTTGTATAAACTGTTCAGGTTCATAAAATTTATTAATAGTTCAATATCAGTAAAATAATATTTACAAAATGAGGTGGAACAAACAGTTTGTCAAACATTAATTTTTAATATCAATTATTATTCATTACGTGTTTAAGCTCGCGTCAATTTAAAAAATGTGATAGCACCTGAGATACATCTTCAGTAATAAGAGCAACAAAACGTGATACTAATTTGAGATCTATGTAATTAAAATAGAGTCTAAATTTCATTAAAACTGAAATTTTATTATTTTTACTTAATTTTTTTTAATGTAAAATCTGTCAGTGAAGATGATTTGTGATGTTTCTAATGATTCTGAACTTTATAATTTTTGTATTAGGTTGATTTTTATTTGTCCAAATATCACGTGAGTTTATCATAGACAAGGATAGGATTTTAAATATTTCATGGATTTGAATAAAACAATAAAATGATGTATTATTAATTAAAAAAATATATTTATTATAATGTTTTTTTACATACTTTATAATCAGAATCTCACTTAACCAAACGCGACCGCCAGTTAACTGGTAGTTAACTCTGTGGTTACCATTACGCCATGCGCCGGCGCCGGTGTAACCATCCATTATTATAATTATAATGTATCAGGTTTAGATTAAATTAATTTCTTTAACACATTAATATACACAAACAGGACAACTTAGTTTTAAATTGTTTTTAATATTTAACAGTATCTTACTAGTATCTTATTTCCAAAGTGACAAGCGGTATTGCTAATTAACCGCAAGAACCACGAAACTCAAGGTTTTATAATAATTACAATTACAACGAAAATATTATCAATTGTTCATGAACTAGCTGATGGTAAATATTCGAAAGACTTTGTTCGATAGAATTTACATTTGTCATTTAGTAACAATAACGATAATATACAAAATACAATTAATAATCTATTTATAAACCCAGATTGATATTAACCTTATGCGAAAGACTATTCAATAGAATTTATAATAAACGTTAACTTACCGAAATTAATAATCTTTAAACCGAGATTGATATTAGCCTTAGAGTCCTATATTAAGTCCAAAAGTCGGATATTGGCTAGTGCCAATATCCGACTTTCGGACTGAATATTTATACACTTTTATTAGTAAAATTTTTTTATTGCAAATTCGATTTCTATCAATCTTGGGTATGAAAATAATCGGGATTGAATATTAATTTTCGTTGTCAGTCTGAGAGATGCCTAAGGATGATTTAAAGATATAAGTTCTTCAGGTCCTTGAGAAGAATTAAGTATACTAATTAATATAAGCATATTAAAAATATTAAAGGCTCATCACTGGTTAAAACTGGTTAGTAATCTGTATGAAGATTTCTTGTTGTTTTGGTATCATAAAATAAATACAATAATAATATAAACAGTAGCGGAGTAAAGAAATCAGGAAGCGATCAACGTATCCAGCAGTAAATTAATTTGGTGAGTGAGAGAGCTGATAATCAGCTGCTGTCCTCACGTCGAGACAAAAACATTTCAACTATAAATAATCATTGGAGCTCGTTTACATTTTGTCTTAACGACTTTCTTTTAAAAACAAATGAAATTTCGAACTTCTGACTTTTAAAATTTGTTCAACAATAAATAATAATCGAGGCACGTTTACATTGTGTCTGAACGATTTTTGTTTAGAATATATGTAGTTTAGACTAACTCTAAAAGCTTGTATAGTCAAAATGATTGCAAATATTTTGACTGTCAAAACTGTCAGTTTTGAAATAACCGCTAAGCAAAAGAACAAATCTTTTTAATATCGAATGGTTATCTTAAGATTCTTATAAATGTCTGAACGTCAGTATGTCATCAAGCCTTCAGACAATATGCGAATGCTTAACAGTTCAATAACCTGTACCTCCGAAACCTGATACCGTGAGTTCAAGGGCGATCGTTGCCAATGTTTGTATGAAATAACATTTTTATGGTCTGCCCGTTTATCTGATGCCTTAATGATGTGTTTTGATATTTGGATTTTTGTATATCAGTTTTATAGTTTTTATAATTGACCTAGTAGTCTACCATGACCTCTTAAAAAGGTTATATAACGTCGTTTAAAAAGGTTATATATCGAAACTCCAATAGTTTTAGTATTTAGACTTAGAGTTGTCAAAAGAAGAGCAGTCAACTTAAATTACTTCCCAAAAAAGAATCAAAGTAAATTTTAACAAAACAAGTCTTTATAAGTCGTTACGAGAAGGGAAAGTATGATTGTTCTAATATTACTCTAAGAAAGGTCATTGTTAACAAAATGTTCAATAAAACTTTTGCTTGTCAGCTTTTGTTATTAACTATCCAGACGAAGAATTTAAGAATTTTAAAGTGCTCAATAGTAAAAAAAAAAAAATTGAATTTATGACCAAATCCTATTTTTGCTCTAACTCCAAACAAAAATGTTTTTTTTTTTGTTGACGTTTTTTTTCATAACTCGAAGATTTGTAAAAAGTTCCCCTTTTTATTTAAATTCCATATTTCTTTACTTCTTCTGTTTCATCATTATAGGAACAGAACTAAACGACCCTCTCATCCATCACACAATAGATGATAATGGCAAATTGTCCAGACACTATTAAGGTTTAAGATTGCTGGTATTGATACTATTGTTCTTATAATGTCATTTTATTATTGATATTGATTTTGATGTATCATTTATTATAGGATTACCTAACTTCATTTTTCGACCAATCAGCCAATACGTTTTTTTTTTAGTTTGTATTGGGGGCTTAATGTCTTCTAAAAGATATTTGAGTGAGAACTGGAAAATAGTGAAGTAGAGTAGTCTGTAGTCAGGAGAAGAGTCAGAAATAAGCTGAGTTGAAAAAAGAGGAAAGTAGTCTGAAGTAGCGCCAGAAAAAAGCTGAGTTGGACGGAAATTCTTTAAATAAAAGAAATTTTGGAAGGTTTATTACTGAACTTCACGTTTAAAAATGGTTGTGGGAAATGGCGACAATTAGAAAACCTTAACAGCTTTAAAACTTAACACTCGAATCGGCAGAACCTTTGATGTAGCGAAATGTTATTTATCAGGAAGTTACCAGGTTCAATTAAATCCAACAAGTCGACAAATAGCCGTAACGTACACGGAATAGCCAAACATGGCGTCAGTAATCGGCTAATGGTCATAATAATCAAGATTCCTTCTCAATGCCAATATGGCCCTAAATGGCGACCGTGCGATCCGAGGTTGTTTAGAGTTCCGCCAAACCAGACTTCAACTTAAAGTATAATAAAAACCATTCAATTACCAAATTCGCTAAAATTTATGTTGTTTACAATGTTCCTGTACGTGTTGAATTACTTTGTACTTTGAATAACTGGAAACTGACATATTTTACTTCTAGTAAACATTAATAATAAGAGTTTATCCAGTTTCGCTATGGTCATGAAGCTTTGCCGTGAAATATTCACGGTCGTGTCTATCACGATTAGATGATTTATTATAGAAATAATAAAAAACTTCATACTATATCTGTTTTCAAGTTATTGCCATGTTATTGCGAACGACTTATTTATAGGCTTCATATTTTAATCATGAGCTACATATTTTATGAAGTTATGTCGCTATCTGTGTGGCGTTGTAAATTGACAAATGGTTAAAAGATATACGAAAATTGTTTTAACACATTCTTTATGGAGACTTGATAAGAGCGTAAATTACCATTAATGGATAAATAAATTCAGATTATCCAATGCCTCTTTAATATGCTCCATTCATCACCATCGTCTTCCGTGTCGACAGGTTAATCAAAAACGTAAATCTGTAGATAGTGTGAATTTTTATGAGTCAGTCACCCCTGTTTAATTTTGAACGAGGAAGGCTCGCGACCTTGCGTGTCGAGCAATCGACCTCGACGGGCACGGGGCGGCGCGGACCAGCCCTTATATGGCAGATCTCGCGCCTGCGCTGATGGTTTCCAGGTCACGTGGTACTTTAATTGCATCTAAATTTTCGCATTTATAGTGTCAAGAAGGAAATTGTTTACGTGCCAAGTATGCCCTTGTCTCAAGTGACTCAAAGGTTTGATAATGGAGGCGACCCTGTCTGTTGACAATTAAATACACAATTAGCTGACGCCACTGACATTTCATCTCTTTTTGGGTTGGCCTTTGCCAAGTTAGCGTGTCCTGTCAGAATGTTATAACAAGAACGGAACTGCAATAATTGATTCGTCACGCTGAGCCGCAGAAGTAATTGCTGTACCATTAATTTTATTTATGCGAAAAGTATTTATAGAATATACCTTTTATGAATTAATTATTTGATACTATTACTTAAAGGATCAAGACTAGTTTGACGTTTAAATAGTCTTTAAAAAAACACATAAAAAATGTAAATTGCAAAGATAAGCTTTAGTTACTTGAAATAGCAAACAGTTAAAATTAACAAAAATGAACAGGTTTCAAAGTGAAAGATATAAAGTAAAAGTGAGCGAAGGTGAACTATTTATTATTACATGTCAAACATTATCAAACGAAACCTGTTTCAGCAAGGCTCTACCGGAAACGGAAGACCTTGTTCAGATATTGATGGCTTTGCTGAAGGATACGTAATGGGTTTAGTATAAATTTGAACGCCATCTTAATGATACACGTCAAATAGTTTTTCCTGATAGAACAGAATTAATAAAAAGATTAAAATAATAAAAACATAGAGAGTACTAAAAGAAAAAATATATAAAAAATATCAAAAAGTGTGCGATGGCCGGGAATCGAACCCGGATCAACTGCTTGGAAGGCAACTATGCTGACCATTACACCACCATCGCAACTGACTATTACGTCAAAATATCTGAACGATATCTACTCATATAATTCGTGTTATTGAATTTTATAATTAAGGTTATCACTTGTACAATTTAGGTTATATTTGATAATAATTATTAATATTATACGTTTTATCATATCACAATGACATCTTACGTGGGTAGAAAATAATACCTAAAGCAAATCATTTAGAACAAAATAATCATGAAGCGTCATACGAAAATAATGCAATACCTTGCAACTTTGATAAAAAAATATTTTTTATTTTTATTTAAACGTTTTGTTTCTCTCAGATTCTGATATCGAGAAGTTTGGTTTCGAGGAAGCATTTTCCACTTTTACGTATATAAACAATTAAAAAAAAGTTTTATATAATAAATAACAAATAATAAAAAATACTGCAAATTTCATGTAACTAGGGAATTATGTATATGAGAAACACGACTTCGCAAGGTTCCTACTAAGGATATAATGCACCCAATTGCGGCAAACCGTGCGCAGGCGCATCTATTACTTTGTAGATCGCCGCCGGTGGATCGTGATTGTAGAGATTGCGCTCAGTAACCATGGTTTGTTGAAGTTATATTTATTTGTCTTAATAATTACAGTAGTTAAACATTGAGTACAGAATTATATTTATTTTATGTTTTATGTGTGTAATTTTAGAATGTGTGTTATACCTAGTTTAATTACTTAAAATAACTGACTTGATTTTGATGTAACTGAGACGTAAAATCAATCAGCTTTCAAAAAGAAAAAAAAATTGTATTAAGATTTTCGTGATCCATGATTAGTATTACATATAAATATCTGGCTGCACTCATGTTAATTTTATCGGAATTTGCCCGACTTGTTTCGAATCCATCTGGAGCTAACTCTGGTCTGGACAATATTCACGCCGTGATTCCATATTCGGCCACACTCCGAGACCATGATTAAGGACACCCCCCACCTCGAACGGGTTAAGTAGTCGGGCAAATTCCGAAAAAAAATGCCGTACTCGCTTATAATATATTTGTACATAATATGAAAAATCGCAATAATGATGTTTGGTGCAGGTTAATCAAATTTAATTCAGGATATATCCATTCAAAAACATGGCTATCATCCTCGTTTGTCGCAGATAAACTGGTGACCCCGAGTAATTGGCGAGTATTCCCACGGCGCCCTGACCTCAGGGGCCCGGTGCGGCCTCCACGCGACTGCCTTTGACGAACTTTTATGTGTATTAGTATATCATATACAATCTAAGTTCATTTCATTTGTAACAGAATGATTGATTTGGAACAAACGTACATACCAGACGAAACTTTAAATTACATAAGTATTTAATCTATAATAATTACATATTAAATATATATATAGGATTTTTATAAAGATTTTCTTGTAGATGTTATATATTATAATTTTTCAGTCGGCAGTTCACGCCGTTCACGCCGTGACTCCGCCTTTCTGAGAGTATCATGAATTACTACCCTAAATGAGTTCCAGACTAGTAGAAAAATTACCTAAAATAATCATTAAATTATATAAAATAATCATGGATCATAAAAATGTTGATACATTTATTGTAGATAGTTTTTTTTTAATTTTAATTAATTTAAATGTAAATAAGTAACTTCAGCTAACATATTTATATTCTAATGGTACTAACAATATTCTTTATAATAATTTATAATGTTCTAAGTTATAAATTCCAATTAATATTTATTGCAAAATTGAGATAACTAAAATGACAGCTGAATAAATAATCTGAAATTATTAATTTAATTAATGTTATAAAACTAACATAGCGGATTGATATCTGAGTATCATGTATGATAGTATATTATATGTTATATATCTTGTTCTCATTAAAATATAAAATAAACCAAATATGATTAATGACAAAGTGAAATGTTGTGTTAAAAGTGAAATCTTAAAGTTTACGTAAAAAGTAAAAATAGTGTGAAATTTAATACCTGCATGTTCAATCTTTCACTTGTTTGAAGAAATACTTAAAATACTCACTAATATTATGTAAATTACCCAATAACGTTTGGTAGAAAATAAAAAAATTGTAAAATCATCATTATCTAATATTATATAGCGGAAAGTTTGTTTGTTTAAACGCGCTAATTTTCGAAACTATGAGATAGATTTTTAAAATTCTTGCTGTTCATGACAGGCAGTTAACTTAGGAACACTATGAGTGGAATTATGAACGCTGTGAGTGGAACCGCCAGAAAAACCTAGTTAAGTAATAAGACAAGAATTGTATTATTTTATATTAATACGAGTTAAATTTATTATTAATAAAATATATACTATCCAAAGTGCAAAACGATAGCGTGATTCAGGTTTGATTTAAATTATACTATCGCCATCTGTTAATGGGTGAAGTGAACTATAATAATGCAGGAAAGGTGAAGTGTATCTTTTTTAAATTCAGTTCAACAAAACAGAATACACCAAAGACTAGGATACTTATAACAAAAATAGTTTAGTAGGGATTTAAAAAATAACTAAATATTTTCTTAGATCGTTCTGCGTCTTTACTGTTACTTTTTAACTAACTAAATCCCCAAATTAAACGTGGATTTCTAATAAATAAGAGCAACGCCATCTAGCGGAAGTAAAGTGGCACTGCTTCTTATTTCATACAAATAGAAGTTTAGGCTAACGCGATCAAGTATGTTCGAAAACTAACACTGCGTGTGTCATTAGTCTATAACCAAATCGGACGAAGTCGCGAGCAACATCTAGTATAATATTAAGAATTATATGCATAACCTGGTCTTTCTCACGCTTAGTAAACTTATTTCAACACTTATTTTGTTTACAAAATGTAGGTAAAACTAATATCATTATCATATAGATTATTTCACATTATCACAAGTTCTCTAAAAGCACATAAACATGCTTTAACAATTTATTTATTTGTGCTAATTCTATGAATGTTTTAAATATATTATTGATCAATGTCTTGATAGTTTCTTATATTCTGGCTTAGTATTTCTTTTTACTGCCCTAGAATTTACGAGTCCAGGGTTGGATGTTCTTCCAAAATGATGTCCAGAAGAGTGTCCAAGCCTTATTTCAATAAGTATGGTATTAATTTGTCCATATTTCTGACTCTTCAAATTCATGGGATTCAAAATGGAAAAGATTTAAATAAATAAATGAAAAGAACATTTATTTATATAAGTATTTACAAAATATAAAATCATAATAACCTAACTTCAAATAATAATTTGACAGCCGTTTTAGATGCTTCCGGAGAACTAAATCCTTGACCGGACATAGCCTAGTTAGTGACAGAGACAATCAGAGGAAACAATGCGGCTTACGACACGTAACTTCGTTGCCTAAGTATCGGTCGCCTTCATCAAACCAGGCCATCTTTAAAAAACATACAGGTACATACGTTATCTGGATCACTCATTACTCTATAATTTTTATTATTGTATACAATACGTTATTTTCCAGTTTCTAAAAGCTATATTTTGTGTGTGAATATTTTTTTTACTTTTTTTTAAAGCATTTAGTACGATGTAATGTACCATCACAGAACTCATTGCGGCATTCGGCACTGGCGTAAATATATTGCGAGGCCCTGGTAAATGCACGGGAAGGGGGCCTTCCTTCTCTGATATAAATCACACTCAAAGAATGATTTTTATTTTTAACATTAATGTGAAGTAGATATACAAATATTAAAATAATTGATTTTTAGTTCCTATTATTTAGGTCAGGGGCCCCTTTCTGCTGGAGACCCGTGGAATTTTTCCGTCTTGCCAACCTATTGTTACACCAAATTTGAGCTTCATTTATACTAGTCGTTTTTGAGTTTCTTTGAAACGTATGGAATCAATAGTCAAAAGACAATTCAATCTATTGAATGACAAAAGGCAGGTGTCGTAACTGTACCACGATAAGAGATCGTAGGCGTTAACTGTTATTATACTGCTACTTAAAATTCAACCTTATTAAAAGTAGCGTTAGATTTATTGTTAATCGATTATAAAAAAAAAATATAATAAACTTATGACTCATTATTGCTAATTATAATTTATAAAGTGTATATATGGTTGTACGTAAATAAATACCAAATACACGTAATAGTAATATTGTACAAACAATTGCAAACAAAATTCAACAAAAAATAGTTTTTCCAAACAATGGCGCACCTGTCAGGAAACGTCACGGTAACGAGACGGAATCGACACGACTGACATCATAGTATGTGGTCATAGTGTTTTTTTAGTTCATTGAAAGGTATTTTGGTTTATTTAAATGAAATTGTGAGATTATAAAATAACAACATACAAGCTGTAAACCAAGATTTATATATAATTTGCATTTCAAATATCATACTATTATAATTATATAAATAAGTTAAGAAATACATAAGGGTAAAACAAAGAACCGTTCTTTATTACAAATTGGTTATATATTTTGTATTATGTTAACGATTTTACGAACAACAATACTCTCAAAATTATTTGTGTTTGTTATTTTGTTTGAATTTACTTATTTATAAGTATAAATATTTATTTGTTGAGTTTTAAATGCAGTGATAGTAATTACGTATTTATAATGTATAGTCATAGTAAGTTTAAAATATTTTAAATAAGTATAATAATGTAGAATAACTATATTTATTAATAAAGCAATCCTTTATAACACCTGAAACATATGATAAAAGATAAATAAAGATAAAAAAGATAAAGCTTTTATTACATTTTCAATTATTGTTTATAAAGGATACATAATAAGATGTTGCACATGATGAGTTGTTATTAAGATCCCAAATATAATAAGTTGTTATTAAGATCCCGAAATAAGGAGTCTCTGAAGGGGGCCTGGTCACTCAACATCTAGAGGGCCTCAGCTTTAGAACTTTCGTTTAAGCTAACAAGCTCTCTACATTGGTAGCTTTACTATTGGAAAAGCAAAGTGAAGCAAATTAAGTAAATCTGAATTGCACTTATGTCAGAGGTTCTCAAACGTTTTATAATGGGAATTTTTAATTTTGGAACATAAATAATTTTATATAAATCTTATCTGCGCAATTAAAAATATAGATTTTCGTATTATTTGAAGTGATCTTTACAATTTTGGTGCGAGAAAAAGAATATTATTATGTGATTTTTATTCCACAAATTTCCTGACGTTACTATGCAGATAGAAATTTATGCTTCAAATTTTATAAAAATGGGGGGAATGGTAGTCTCTTCGACATACATACAGAGCATATGCTGGCTTACCTGTTCACGGAAGTCCAGAGCAAATAATATTAAATATTTTGAGTATTTTCCTTCCTTACTTTTTAAACTGTAAACAAAACCTTATAATCTATTTTATTGATATATTTCTAAACGGCCTTCTATATCAAAAAGCTGTCTCCGGCGAGGCAAACCACGTGCTGTAGGTCCGTGCGTGGGCGCTGTGCCCCATTATATATATATAAACTACCAACTAAGCTAAATAATAATGTAATTAGTATTAAAATAGAGGGTTTTTTATTAATAGTATTAGAATAATCACCCTCCATTGTTATACTAAGATAATGTAGTCTATAATAAAAAATATAAATAATACTATTATTGAAAGATTCAATTAAAAAACGTTTCTTTTTACAAGCATGAGTAATAAAACATGTTTGAAATCCGTTTCACTCTTAATGTTGATTGCAAATCATAACAATCTAACCATATACTTAAAATGCGATAAATCTATGACATATCGTAGTCAATTAATACTGCATGTAATATTAATTGATCAATTTTATTATTAACCGATAGTAAATTTCAATTTGTATTACATAAATGAAATTTTAATTTACTTTTATATAAAATTTATATACACATACATTTCTAAACAATCCTTACAATTATATATGGATTTTTCTGAATGTCAGCTGCCAAAGTTTGCAAAATAAGACGGCCATTTGAAAAGGAAAAATACTGAGGACTGGAGTACTTAAAACCAGGCTGCATGGTGCCTTTGCCTGCTTCTGAAGGACTAAAAATTTAAAAGAAAAAAAAAGGGCGGTCATTTTGTGAAATGACGTCTTAATTGTCAATTGACGTTAGAACTTCGATTTATCTACCTTTATCTTTGTTGTCAAACTCTAACACCAGTGTAGTAAAGGGCAAAACAATTTGAAGTGTTACGATGCTGATAATTATATATAGATTTTTCTGAACGTCATCTGTCAAAATATTCACAATAAGACGGCCATTTTGTGAATTGACGTTTTAATTGTCAATTGACATTAGAACTTCTATTTATCTATCGTCATTGTTGTCAAACACAGACGCTTGTTTAGTAAAGGGCAAAACTATTTGAAGTGTTAGGTTTATGTATTGTGAGATTACAAACAAGATTCCGAGCTAAGTCGTGAGTCCGCAATTTGCTTGAACGCGGGTCATACAGTTGACCTCCATTTTGTCAACCTCCCCGGGCTCTTGCACGATTGCTAAAACATCTGCAATTTTTGCAATTTGATGCAATTTTCATCATTTAATATATGATGCATTATCACTACCTTCCCACAACTATTTGAATTGGAATACTTACAATATGAATTTAACACTTTATAATTAAATAAAACTAATTTTTACAGATTAAAACTCGCGTATAATTTGGTTACATTTTTATTTTAACCCGACGTTTCGAATGCTTTGCAGCAATCGTGTTCACGGGTAGACGAGGTGTAAGTGTGTCTTTATAATTACTCTGCTGTACTTGCATTATTAAATTCGAAATTTGCCCGACTAATTTCAAACTCATTACGGGTCCTTATTCATGAACTATGAGCATGGCGTAATCGCGGCGTGAATTTAATTACCTACGCGAGTACAAACGAATAATTATATATAATAGAATAATTAAATTTGTATGTAAACTTTATATTAAAGAATAAGCCTATATTCTTTTAAATTTCACTTATATTATAATTATTATAAATAAAATAACCTGATTGTTAATACAAAGTAATAAATAACTTTTCCTATTAAATACTTTCTAAGCTAATCGTAAAAATTAAAGCTTGCGGCGATATTTTGTAATCAGATTTGTTTTATTGGTAATGCTTGCACTTTCATTATATATTTATTATATATTGGTATACATATAGATACTGGTTACATTATCAAATGAATTTAAGATATAGCTTAACAACTTTTTATATTAATAGATATAATTTCTATACTTTCAATAATAATTATTGTTAAATAAGTCAAATAAATAATAAAAAATGTTGCCAGTTGTAATATTTAGTATCCAATGCTATTGATTTTTAAAATTAATCAAAAACTTTTTTAATTCATAAGATTTAAAGTTTCATTAAGCAATATCTAATAAATAAACTTTAACATGGGACTAAATATTTATTATATATAATTCCACTTTCGTTTCTATAAATATGTAAATAATAGATTTAATCTCATCTTGAAAGTGCGCCGGCGGCCATCTTGTTATTAAAAGAAGTATTCACATGTCACAATCGGCCTCGGGTGTTTAGTTAATTGCAAAAAATACTTAATAAATATGTAAAGGACATTTGAAATATTCCCGCGAGAGGCGCCATTAGCTCGTGAGGTAATAATTTATTGATGAGTTATATTAACTTTTTAATGTATTTTAAATAATAGTTACGATATAAATATAATGTTGCTCTTTATTGATGGTTGTGCAACTTTTAAATATAACGAAGGTGTTGCCACATATTAAACATTTTTTATATATTCTGAAAATGCAATGTAAAATCAAATATTTTTGGAGACAGAGTTTAAAAGGTCCCAGACTCAAATCTTGTTTAAGTTTAGAATTTTCGGTATAATGTGTCTTCATACTTTTCTTGACTGTTTTTTTATATACGTGGTGTGCAATAAAGAATATTATTATTATATTTATTTTATTTTTAATAATGCTATTGTTATTGTTTTTATGACTTTTATTATATATAAATATAATTATAATGTATGGTTATCGAGTTCAGAATGATTTCATCTGTTTTCAAGGATATTTGAAGTGACCGATACTCATTGATTTCTTTATAATTAATGATTTTATGTACGATCCGCAAAAAATATCTATTATTCGTATTATAATTAACTACCAATGTTTTTGCTCAATGAGACTAAAAAAAATGCGTTTCTATATCGATCGAAATTTAATTAATTACTAATTATTTTAATTACAATCTTTCTTTTTCCGTTGGTTTTATTTTATATTTTTTTTCTTTTCTTTTCTTTTCTTTTTTTTTTCTTATTTTCTTTTCTTTTCTTATCTTATCTTAAGTCATCAATAACCTACCTGTAGAACGAGTTTAAGAAATAGGTATCGAAATTGATCAATCTTGGATGATAAATGTACCATTAACTCATATGGCTCGAGTCAATCCGCTGACACAAGCTAGTGACAAAATATATATTATGTATATTTCATATGAATGAAGTAATAAATCATTACTTGGTGTATATTAAAAGCTCTGCGCACCGTACATTAAATACATTGATGTTATTATTAAGATTGCAATCCTGATTATTGCTTCGACGTAATAATTACGTGAAGTAAACGACTAGCAATTCAGAATGACTCCGTTTAAATATATAAATAATAATCTATTTATATAAATAATATATAAAATAATATATTTTCTATAATAAAAATTATAACAAACATTAACTGAATTATAATTGCCAAGAATACACAAAACCTTTTTTGAAACTGTTAATGTCAGCACTGTTATTTAAATTTAAAAAAAGAACTGGGGAAAAACTATCTGTCATAGTTTAGTCTGTGAGATTCAATTTATCTGAGCTAAAACTATCAAAGATACATAAAAACCTTTTGAAACTATCAATGCTAGCCATGTTATTAAATTTAAAAAAAAGAAGAGCGGGTAAAATAATCTGTCATAGTTTAGCCTGTATAAGATTAAATTTGTCTAAACTAAAACTGCTCAAAACACATAACACCTTTTTAAACTGTTAATAAGGTCAGCCATGTTATTTAATTAGAAAAAAAAAAGAAAGGTGGGAAAAATATCGGTCATAGTTTGGCCAGTGAAAGATTTAAATTATCTGAACTAAACTGTCAAAAATACGTAATACCTTTTTAAAATGTTAATAACGTCAGCCATGTCAAAAATGCACAAAACCTTTTTTAAACTATAAATGTTAGCCATGTTATTTAAATTTTAAAAAAAAGAAGGCGGGAAACTAAACTGTCAAAAACACATAAAACCTATTTTAAAATATCAATAATGTCAGCCGTGTTATTTAAATAAAAAAAGAAGCTTAAGCTTTGTAAGATTAAATTTAACTGAACTATAATTACGTGAACATAAAAGTAGTGAAGCTGTTTACGTAAAATCAATATTGTTTTATAAACAATAATTATGATATTATGGTATTTCTTGATAATCTATAATAAGGTATTACCTCCACCATGTCCTCGTGTTTCGTAATATTGTAAAGGTTTATTTAAAGAGTTAATGTTATGTATGTTTTACAGATTGACTTCAACATAATATTAAACAACAGTCCATTTAATATCGGCTTTCCACTTTTATTAAAACTACAGATAAATCGTCTATTTATTTTTTATAATACCATACACATTGTATTACAGAAATTTTACTTTACGAGATCTTTGAGTTTTTTAGTAGAATCATATTGCTTTAAAAACGTTTTGGTACAAAAAGGTAAAGTAATATTGTTGTAATATTACTTATTGACAGTATAGTACAAATTCGTTTATCATTAGTTTTGTTTTAAAAATATCATTCAATTATTTTAATTATAATATCAAAGTATACAAATAATATTATTAATAAGTAGTTATTATGATCGTAATTGATAACTTTCTATATATTCGCAATTACCTAATTAACTATGTAATGTATATAGTTCCCTTGCGCCCGCGCACGCGGAAGGTGTGATGCGAATAATAACTTCCTTCCTTGTTTTTGAAAGCTCAATTAATATTAATATAGTAACTTTTGTTCTCACGTCAACATATATTATTTATATTTCATATATTATTATATATTTTAAGTAAACATATTTAATATTTCTTAACAAATGTTTTGTAATATTTAATTATTTGTTTGTTAATAATGTAAATAAAATGTGTACAGAAACGATAGACAATATATATAAAAATATTAGGTTGTCGGTGTATTTAATCCAAAAATATTGTTTTATAGTGAACTCTAAAAGTGAAAAGTATAAAAATTTGATTTAGGTCAGAATTAGCTGAACGTAGAGATTTCCCGGTTACATTCATTTCTATATTATGTAATATATATGAATACCCTATAAGTTGGAGTAGGAAACTACACTAGATTTTTTACGATACCTAAGTATGTCATTTTAAGATCATACCTTAGCCTTAATAAATTAAAAAAAAACATGTCATGTCAATTATTTCCTTTAGGCGGGACCTCGTTCACACAAACATTTAACATATTTAACAATACATTTATTTTCTCATTTATTTATGTAATAATTGACATAACGAGCTGATAACAATAGAAATAAAAACTAAGTTCATTAACTTACAAGTTATAACAAAAAGCCTAATTTCTATATAAAGAATTGTGGGAAATTCTAGTACAATAGGAATTGTATGTTTTAGAGTTCCGTGGACAATTATCTGACACCTCATTAAGTTATTGAAACGTCTATAAAGAAAGAAATCTTGTGGTATCGAAAAATGTAACTTCAATGCCAAAAAAGCATACATTTTGAAGTATTTACTACATTTATTAATAATGAATTTCGTAGAATGAACCCGGATCATTCAATGCTGTATTTTTTGTATTGCATATATTTTTGGACTTACCACAAGATTGATTTCTGGCGCCAATACCTTCTGTGGTATCGTTTTTCTGTTCACGACGAAAGATATATAATTATGTAAACCAAATTATAACTTTGATAGTTTGTTTCATTGGTAGTCTCAAAAAAAATATAAGTTTATTTTTGTTACAAAATAAAAATAAAATAAATTAATTTATAAATAACTCCCACTTGACCGTAATCACGAAGTGTGACGAGAAACATTACATTAGTTACAATTAAAAGATTTGATCTCAGACTTTCCTTGAGAAACTAACCGCGCCTCGTCATTCATTTTTATTGAATTTCATAATTATTTCACAACTAATCATTTAACATGGCCTAGTTCATTAATTTATTAGGAAATTTGAGTTACGTTATTATTGAAAATAAATAGAGCTCAACCCATGAACCCAACTTCTCCATTACTTGCAGATAGTTACAAGTTCCCATATGCAGGGTTTCCTATATCCCAAGAAGACCAGTTGATTTGAGTCCTACTATCTATAATAGTACAACTAGGAGCGCGATCCAGACCTTAATGTTAACTCGCTGCGCTCGCAAAATCACGGTCTGTGTTAGCATATTGAGCGAAGTGAGGTGCAAACAGTACATCAAAGTATTCAGTCCACAACTATTTTACAAGATGAGAGACATTATTAATTTTTTTTTTTAATATTTTTTTAAAACCACCACCAGACTGATGTCTATCAGTGTGCAGATTTGGAAATTTTTCGGATATATCGTTTTCGTTTGATGCTTCAACAAAGGATGCAGGAAAGTCATAAGAAAAGATGCTAGAGAGCTTCGCTCATTAAAGCGAAGATGTTTGTTTAAATGCGCTTATCTTCAATACTACTGGATGGAATTGAAAAATTTCTGATTATGATAGACAGATTATGAAGAAAGCAATGTGTACTTAGCATTACTCTACTGCTCTTAGTTATCTTAGTAGTAAATGAAATCATTTTTCCGGTGAAACAGCGAGTAACAGCTAGTATATATATTTTAAGTATCGCATTCACATACATTGAATTGAAAATTTGATTGACAATTGAAAATATATATATACGGACGAATCATTTTTTTCACTAAATATATATTTTATATCTATATTTCTACTAATTTGATTCAGACTCATTAGCAAGAAGCAAGAAAAACTATCAGAGTACAGAGTAATATATTAGTAATCATGGATCAAAGTTTAATTAAAAATATTTCAGGAGTAATCAATAATATATATAATATAAATAATATATCATATGATGTTAGCTTTCTAGTTTGAATAGTGATAGGTCATGTCATATAACTTAAGTGTTCCGGTCTTTGAAAAAGAAATTTAAAAAATAAACCCAGTTATATGTCAAAAACCAGTGGCCACTTGTCATATGAAAGCAATGGTAAAGTTTTAGGCAAAGCATTTTAAACTCTATTCATTTTATATATAAGAGTTTTATTAGGATAATTGTTGCCTATACTCGCTTACGGCAAGTTCCTTATAGGGGAAAGATTTTAAAAACAATTGAAGATATCATTGTCTTGCTTTCTAGAATAAACAAAATGGCAGGTATTTAAAATGTCATGTTAGTTTCTTTCACAACCACTTTCTATAAATGATAAGAAAAGTTAAACATTATTATAATTTTAATGTCAATACAAGCAGTAAATCATATCGCGATAATAAAAAATATAATCTATATAATTCAAACATTGCTATTGATAATAAATCTTATCAGTAATCAACAACACGTCACTCTATTGATATCTAAAAAAGTATTCATGACGTCACACACACACACATACAGACCTACATACACATACGCACACATAGCATGTAATATATTACGTGACGCATACTTCTACCATATGTATTAATGGTATTCTTGGTGCCCCCCCCCCCTCCCTATTATATCGATAGCCCACAATTTAGATATGTCTCCTGTACAAAATTTTAATTTAAGTTTACAGTTACCAATGCCTTAACATAATTCTAGAATTCCAAAACGTAAATTATTGATTGAAATGTTTAATAGTTAAAATAAAATCTTTATAATAAAGTAACTGTTACTCGCGGTTCCATCTGAATTATTATTTACTATTAGGATAACTACGAGCAGTAGCGTAATCCTATGACCTCTCATGAACCTGCCTATAATAATTCATCAAATTGGTGGTTTCGACGTATATCACGTTTAAACAAACAAACATATATATCCGCTTTATAATATTGATATAATTTTTATTTCATATAAGATTTGAAAAAAAAACAGCATCATATTCAAGTTAACTTTACAAATAAAATAAAACCGATATGCAAGTAAAATGTCCACAAGAAAGTTACATGAAAGGTAGACACAAGTAAAATGATAAATTAATAGAAATATAAAAAAAAAAACAAACTGGAAAAAAAACAAGAATAATTCGTACATATAGGTGATGATACAGTTTTCAAAAGTATTAATATAAATCTATTGATTTCAATATTTCCGTATTTTTCATTATCATTGTTACAAGATCTCGTTATACAATTATTTTTCAAGTAATTCGTTTTATAAAATAAAATAAAATCTAAATAGCATAATGACGTTAGAGAGAGAGAGAGAGAGAGAAAGAAAGAGGGAGAAGTTACAATGGTCACGTGACCTCATTCCCAATGGCATTGGTAAATACATCTAATCCCCTGTATTCAAGCTGCGTACGCGCACGTCCTGTTGGCGCTGTTCTGCGCGAGTCTGATATTATAAGTCTGATAGAAATTATTGATTTCACGGTCTATGTAATTAGCAATTTAAATATTTGTGTTGATTTTTAAATTTTTTGGCTTCTATGAAAATATTTTTAAATTAAATATGGTTTTATGTTTTTTTATATATAATTATCCGGCTTTACTCACGTCGGTACATTTACAGTATGGAAGCAATTCAAGCCGCGATTCCGCCATGTGCCGAACTCATGAATGATCCCAGTATGGGTTCCAAACTAATCGCAAAAATTCCTTTAGTGTTAACAGTGAGTCCATCCGAATAATTTTAATTTTTAATTTATTTATTAAATTAAAACAAATACAAGAAAATTAAAATTCTTTTCAAACTCGCTCAAACTTGGACCACGCCTTTATAATCAAATATGGCTCCGAAACTGGACATCCGATTAGGGATTCGCAATTCTAACAGAGATAAAAACAAATAACTCAAAATCAACTGTATTACTACGGAATAAGACTGAAAATTACATAGCAATAGTTGCGATAAATTGACTAGATTAGGGTGCCTTATTTGTAAACTGAATGCGAAATCCGTTACGGAAAGATAACCTCTAATACTATATACAATACAGCTTAAAATAGTGTGATGTTTTACGGTCATACGATAATGAGACAAGATTAAAAATATATATAATGTATGTACGTGACTAACAATTAATTGTATTAATGTGTTTAATTCTTATGAATAAAACTTTAATTAAATATATTTCGGAAATAGACTAACTGTATATTTTAATGATTTTTGAATAACTAAAGACTTTGACAGACACTTACATCTCGTCTACCCGTGAACACGATTGGTGCAAAGTATTCGTAAACGTCGGGTTAAAATCAAAAATGTAACCAAATTATACGCGAGTTTTAATCCGTAAAAATAGTTTTATTTGAAATGTGTACTCGTGAAAATCTAAGAAAATACTAACTAAAGACTAAATTACTAGTTAAAATTAACTTTATATAAAATTACGCATCGATTGATATTCTCGTACAACATGTTGTGTAAAAGTCAGAAACACAAATTTTCATATTTTAATTCGTAGTTGTTCCCTCATAACTTCTAGGAAAAATTTTGACTCGTCATGACGGCTTTTTAGATTCAGTATAAAATTCCGTATTGACATATATATATATATATTTTTTAAAGATATTTTTTTTTATTCCCCAATTTTTATAACTATATAGAATATATAGTTCAATCAATTCAAGCTATTTTTTTTTGCTGAGGAAGTTTTTTCTTTGCATTTCAACAAAAACGTTTACTTAAAATTAAATCTTTGGTTTTACTTTTAAAACAAAAAAAAACAATCATTAAATTACATTCAGCTAGAACAATGAGTCGTAAATATGTTTTTTTCATGAATTTTTCCTTTCATGATTTATATCAAGGCTTGTGACACGCCATTATCGACTTTAATAGGCATATTGTAAGGTATAATTAACCATAATAGTTTTTACGGCTCTAATTGATGAAATTATAACCAAAACAAAGTTTAAAGAATGCACGTCGCATTGTTTTGAAGTGAGAAATTTAGGGTTCCGTCTTGAATGCCAAAACCCTCACAGGCGTACACAAATGATAGTTGCAAAAAGCAAAATGACATCAGTTATAACTACTTACAAATACAGGAACAGAAGATCAAAACTGTTAATTTTTGATAAACTTACCTGTAACAGACAAAATAATTATAAATACAAGAAAATATATATTTATATACACATACCAAAATAGTCTAAGCAACATATATTTTTTTAATCTTTTAAGCAATTTATAAAATTGTAGTATGTCTATATTGTTTTTTTAAACAAGAGAAATGATTTTTTATGCATCAGAGATGAAAATAAACTTTTAATTCAATTGTTTATTTAATTACAATAATTACAACATGCGTCTTATATGATGTCATATTGAAGTTACCTTAAATTTAAATATTGTAACAAAATTAAAAAGCATTTTTTTTTTGCAGAATTTGGTAAATCAATACAAAATGTGGCCTGTATACGGAACACTTTACCAAAAATTGAAGTATTTTTATTCGGATTCAACTTTAATTATAAAATGTCACACTCGCCGCTTGAGCTTATTAACATAAAAATATATGAATACACAAACAATGGGGTATATTACAGAAATTATTGATTACAATTTATTATTAACAATAAATTTTTAAGTAATTTTAGTTCATTTTAATATAAAATATAACTTTTAATTAAATAAATTCGGTAATAAATACGTCTTTTGGAACTTATGATATCTAAGATTTATTCGTTTTAGTCAAAAACCAGAGGTTATTCTCTATGACATACAATCCTTGCAAATAACAAAGTGACGTCACAACGTGCACCAAACTTATTTACAATTCATAAATACGCAAAGGTGTGAAATTGATAAATCGTATTCTGTATGTCACATATAACACACGACATCGTGTTTTTATATGAATTGTATAGAGAATAAGATTTCATAAACATTTCTCAAATTCTTCGTAACCCGATACGGTAAGTATCTGTCTGGTTATTGCGAATACGGATCCTAATTGAAATAAGTAGGTAACGTATTTTATAATCGAACCTGAGACCCTGCGTTGAAATAACTACCACACACGGCCACTTATACATCGTGTATACACGTAAGTATCACTTAACCGTAAGTCAAGGATTTCGTTTAAATTTATTAAATTATATATGAAAAATAATTACAAACATTGTAACTCTTCCGCCACTTGATTGATTTTTGATCGACGACAAATTGCTCGTAAATTACTTTTGCTAATTTACATATTACGTTATTTTGGGAGGAAATATCAGTGAGGCTATTTACGTATTTTAATTTGGGGGTTGAATATTTAATGACACATTAAAACATACATACAATAACTTATTTATATTTACTAGCTTTTGCACGCAGCTTCACCTGTGAATTTAGGTAAGAATGATATAAAAATTTTATTTCTTTTAAGGATATTCTCAATTTACTGTATTGTTTATTTATATTGGTTATTTTTTTAAGATTTTCAAAAATAATCGTTATATTACAGTTAATTTAGAAAACACAATACTGAGTTATATCCTTAAACTTGTCTCAGGAATCACACTATCTATTGGTAAAAATAGTACAAAAATCTGTTCGATTGTTTTCGAGTTTAAAGCATTTATTACGACAGACAGATGCGGCAGCGAGATTTAATTTTATAATATGTATAGATTTTCGATATTATGACATACAAAGGCTAATCAAAATATATTCTATGTATAACATTTGACATTATGTCATCGTGACACAATGAATAGGTAGTTGTCATATTTGACAATCAAATATGATTTGTGACAGTTTGACAGATGACAGTGTCACTCCCAAAAAATAAGATACATGACATTTAAAAATTATAGCTATACAGCTTTGTATTTTATGCGTAAACTCTTAACAAAACATATATATAATATATATCTAATTAACATATTGAATGGAATAGATATGCGAGATTTGAAGGAATATGATTGGTTTTTGTATGACGTTTCATATTTGCTTATAAATGTGTTTTTTAGTTGTTATTTGTGTGAATTTGTTCAAATGATAATTAATGTTAATTTATGTGAATTTTTTCAGGTATTAGTATGTCAGTAACATATACAGCTTTATAGGTATTATTTAAATGATATACTATATTACTAATGCGTCTCGATTATTGCTTGCATATTATATATGTGAGAGATACTACTAATATTTAGTATTTTATTGTTTCTAAACGGACAGACGTACATTGTAACTACAGCAGTGAACAATGTTACTACAGAGAAGAACTGTCAAACACTATTTAATAAACTATTAAGTTAATTCATTAACAATGAGAATGGTGTAACATTTTGTTGTTTCATGAACCTGAATAGTATATCAGGGGAGGCCAACCCGTCGATCGCGGCCCCTAGGTCAGTCGATCGCGGGCAAGGAAAAAATTATCGGTACCTACCTATCCCTGTCCTAAATATTACAAAAATTAATGGAGTATTGTTAGAAAATTCCTAGTCGGTAAATCGCAAAGAATTTAAAGAGGCAGATGGTAGATCTCGAATCCGATTGAGTTGACCACTCCTGAGGTTTACGAAATATTACCAATCAAAACTTAAAGTGATGCTCTCATGGACTTGACACTGGCAGGAGTAGTAACTTTGAGATTGACAAATTATTTAAAAGAAGAAGTTAATGAACTATTGACGTTTGAATAAATTGAAATCGTAAAGCTGTCTTACTAAATCTGCCACTGTGTACGACGGGTGGAGCTGAGCGAAGCATTGTTGCTGAATGAGAATTCTAAAGTTGATCAACAGAAAACCATGTTTATTGAAAATGATTGGATTATTAAATGTAACACAGTCAGTTGTTGCCTATGACACATATTAGAGTAAATAATGGTACACCCTTTGACCATTTAATAATAAACTACAATCACAAATGTCACCAAAAAACTTCTGGACCTATAAGTCACTGTCCTCAACAACTCTGCAAATTTTCGACATCCTACCATTATTTGTCTAGGAGGAGTAGCATTAGTAACGATACAGACTTTTGACCAGTAAGAGCTTCAATTCGCTCAGACAAAAAAATAGGCCTTTTCCTCTGTTTCCAATAAATAAATACAATGTAAGTTATTTTATTATCATTATTTAAGATCGTAAAGTTCAAAGGCGGACTCTGTGCCATTACTCATGCGGTGACAGCTATTAACTCAATAATTTCCGAGTTTTGGAGATACGCTCGAAATGTCAATTAACAAGTGATCTCTTCATTATAGGTTCACGGTTTTTGTGTGGTAATTGGTTTATTTTTGACGCTTTTATTTGTTATGTTTATTTGGTTCCGTATATTTATTATAATGATTAAACCTACTTTGAATAAACAACCAAAATATATATATTTTTAAAGTATTCTTCATTTAATAAGTAAATATCTGAGATAAAACAAACAATAAAATTTTTATAACATTATTATTATTATTTGTTAATTTAAAGACAATTGCTAATTGTTTTAAATATTTCAGAATTGTAAACTGAATGAGAGAATACAATGGAGTCCTATTTAATCAATAAATTGCTCATATGATACATTTTCTTAATTGAGTAGAGTAAATATAATATATGAATCAAAAGAGTGTCTATAGTTTTTTTTTAAGTCTTTGAAAACGTGGAACTAGTTTGACATTTCATGTCACAAGCTTATGACAGTTCCAAATGGCGGCAATGTATGCCTTTATACATTTATATTTTTTTGGGCTGATTTGAAGTCAAGCCACACTTGTATCTATGGTAATTATAATGAAAAATGTCTATGGAATTGTGGACAGATTCTGTCTGTATGAATTAACCATGAACAAATAATATTAAGGATATCACGATAAGATAATGGCTATCAATTCCCACGAACCACTTATATCTAATAGACATAAATAAACATTTAAACATAAATAACATTTAAAATATATATATTGTGTGGTATGATATATATTTGGTATAAATGCAGTCATTACACAATTTACTTTACACTAAGTAAACTAGCCAATATATTATATATTTTTACTCTTTATTACAATATATATTAGATATTGTAATGTTTACAATAAACGAAGTGCAATATAATTCAAATTTAAGTATAAATTATTTGAACACAAATAAAAGCCTGTTTAAATCTGAACGACCCAAATTCTAATTAAATTAAGCAAATCAATGCGTTAACTGTCGTCGCATTCCAGACATAAATCTAGGTGACTGTTTGTGCTAGATAGGTATTAGGAATTCCAGGTATATTTAGATACCTCCGTATTATTGGAACATTTTGAGGAATCAGGTTTGAATTTGGAATCAACTTAAAAGTATTTTAACATTATAGATTTGAATTCAGAAATAAAAAGATTTAAAAAATCACAATAAAATAAAGATCAACTATTAGTACTAAAAAAATTAACGCAATAAATTTGAATTTGGAAACAATAAAAATAAAGAAATCACAATAAAATATATAGTTAAATATCACAAATATATCAACTTAAAAAATAACATTGTAAATTTGAATTTGGAAAGAACAAAAAAAAAAAAGAAATTATTACAAAAGAAATGATGATTAAATACTTATACAAATAAAAAAATATCCTAATGTCAAAACGAAATATGATTACAAATTTGTATTTGGAAACAACAAAAATAAAGGAATCACAAAAAAAAAAAATCTTATCCCCTAAATAATAATATACAGCCGTATAACGTGTACCGTGTAAGGTTTTGTCACTTTCACACCTTTAGAATAAATCATTAGTGAGAAAGCGACAAAATAAGTTCTGCTGGATATCAATATTGTTATTAATACAGTTATTGTTTATCAAAATTCCTTTATTAATGTTTTATTCAATATATAATGGGAAATAATCTATTGGATTCAATTGATATTCGCACCTGTGGACAATGTTGGAATATGGAATGAGTTCGCTAAACCCATAGAATTTACAAAACAATGTTAAAACATTAATAGAATAAATAATAGATTTCCAATGAATAGATTTAATGAATTCATTTGATTTTATAAAATAACACCTGTCAGATGTTATGTACACGACACTGCGAAAACATGTGTCTATTATGCGTCTGTATAAGGATAAGTCGTTCATAGCAATGTCCTTGAGATATTTGACATCGAAGGAAAGTTTCTAGGATTGGGAAGGTAGGAGTTGGTATTGTGTTTTGACTATCTAGATGTTGGCGTCGTTATGTAAATATTGTTATGTAATAATGTTGTATTGGATATGTGGATGTTAAATGGCTATCTAGGTGTTGGTTTTGCTATTGTGGATGTTGGCTTGGCTATGTGGATGTTAATTTGGCTATTTGGTAACCGTTCTTCGCCCACCGTATATTTTAGGCAGATATTGCACGCTGAAATTATATAAAAGAATATCATATGAGCCAAGATACGAGCTGATCTGACTATAGCTAGGTTATAGCCTAACCTTAGCTAACCTATTTAAAAAATAGTCTAGTAATAGTTGCTCTTCCTACGCAGAGCACTTACTGTGTCACATGATAATTACTAAATTCACTATTTATTACACAGATAAACTTAAACGGAGCACGCGTCCTTGTACAGTGGGCGACTGGTACAACATATATTGAATACAATAGACTCTATTCCAAAATAAATAAGGGTTATTTTGTGGTACAGCGATTGTAACAGCTTGGGCGGAGGCGCCGGCGCAGGTTTAGTGTTGAATGTGATGACTATTATTTGTAATTTATGAATTTAATTTGAGTATTATAACCTATTATTATGTATATTTATTATATATAATAATATAATATCTTTATAATATTATGTAAGGTTGTTGTAATGTAGGTATAGTTTTTCATGCTACAAAATCAAAGAATACATAAAATAAATTAACCCATGAAAATATCCAAGAGGTCCAAGGTTCGAATCCTGGTCATATCGATAAATTTTTCATATGTGTTTAAAGACCATTTTAAAAATATTAACCTATTTTTAAAACATGGAAACAATGTATTTTTTCTCAATTATGTTTAAAGTTAAGTTTCGCATAAAGGTGCGAACAAACAAACAGTCACGTGCTAATGCCAAAATTGCAATACTTGTGCCGCAAGAATTGTAATAAGATGACCCAACTCTGTTTGCTTTTTGGTAGAATATTGCAAACAAGTATTTGTATAGTGTAATAGTTAACTACTGGATGGATTTGATTTTTTTTGTTATAAACAGATTCATGAAGGCTATAGTCTATTTAACATTACGCTACTATTCTTAGGTCATTTTTTTTTTTTTTTTTGTAATCCAATAGTGTTACAAAATTATTAATTTAATTCATTTGTTTATGACTAAGACCAACCAGGATTACGCTGTTATGATTTACATAATAAAAATGAAAAGGTTAACATACTAAAAGTGCTTCACTTAAATAACATATATAGTTATTTTAATAGTAAAAAATATTGTTCGGTCGCGAGTGAAACCGCGAGTAACAGCTAGTTTTATAATAAATCAGATATTATTAATCGTGATATCATAGTTAAAGAAAATTAGTTTTAATATTATTTTATATTTCATAGATTTTGAGTTTTTTCTAAGAGCAATACACTAATAAAAACTAAAAATAATCCCCAAAAATTAGAGTACAACAATATTGTTTTATAGATATTTTGTTGTAATATTACTTTAAGAGATAGTACGGCCCCTGGTATCTAAAAAATGTATATATATATGTATGTCTAATTATATTTTATCAGTATAATATGATATTGAAGTATTAATCTATTTTTCTTATGAAATATTTAATTTGGTCAAAGTTTTTTAATTTTACAAGACACTAAGTTCAGATTAATTATTGAATTCTAACACATTTTTATTTCAATATTTTTTTTATTTTTATTTTCTACTTTGAATCCATATCAGCAATCACTTGTGTATCTCAAAACTACTTAACAACTACTTGTAATAATGGGAACCACGCGAGTGTACTTACGATATGTGGTTTCTATAAATAATATATAACGATAGTTAGATAATTCACGCCGTGATTCACGCTCCGAGCTCATAAGCACCCCGAAATGAATTCAGAAAGTAGTATGGCAAATTCCTATAGTAATTATATGATTCCAGAAGATAAATAGTATATAATGATGACATATATTGTTTATATAGTATACTAATATTATAAAGCTAAAATGCTTGTTTGATAGTTTGGTTTGGAAAATACTGGATTAATTAAAAATATTCTTTCTGATTAAGCAGAATTATGAGGAAGGCTATCTAACATTACAATATTACTTTTAGTTATATTAATAGTAAATAAAATCATTAGTCCGCGAGCGGAACCGCGAGTAACAACTAGTATTGTATATAATATTGGAACAGCTGTGGCTTACCTTGCGTTTAGCATAATATAACTTCTGCTTATTATATACATAATATAGTTCTTCAGATTATCTCATAACATAAAACTGTTGTAATGTCGTGCGTCTGTAACGATTTTCTCCAAAACTACTCTACCGATTTTGATGAAAATTGGTGTGCAAGTTACCTAGGTGAAATACTAATTACTGACTAAATTTCAAAACCCCAGGTGGGGGGTTCAGGGCCAGCAGACTTCCAAAACGACATAATGTAGCATCGGTAGCATTTACGCAGCGATTGACAAACCAAAAGATGTATTTCATGGAAATAAAGAATCATTAGTGGAAGAAAAAGAAAGTGGGAGGGGGGTACATGATATATTAACTTTCCATTATATATATTTATTTAGTATTTTTATTTTATCTTTCATTTTACTCATATTTTCAAAACAATGGCAGCTTTAAACCACTTGTTTCCCCCTCACTTGTGGCGGGCCACCCTCGCTAGTATATATATGAACAGCTGACTCTAATTAATATCAATTCATTTATAAACGTATCTGCAGTTTAAAATACTATCAAATAAACTCATTATGATTCATTCAAACGTTTTTCAGAATTTGAGTCACGTTACGCCTACATATAGTATGTTGAGTGAAATGAGTTGTTCTGTGATAACACTGACTAACTATTTGCAGTCGGGGAATAGTTTTAACAGCTCAGTCATTTTATATTCTAAAGTAAAATATATATATTTATATTTAGTTTTATTGTTAAACTATCTTCCGCCCGCAGCTTTGTCCGCGTATTTCTCGGTATTGTTTTTATTAATATTAAGAAAATGAGCTATTTTTACTTTGGATATTTACAATTTACTATATTTTATTTATTTAGGATTTTTTTTTTGCATCGTCTTCAACAATAATCGTTATATTTCAGTAAATTTTTGTAAATATCTCAGGCATAATACTATCTATTAGTGAAAACCATACTATAATCGATTTGGCAGTTTTTGAATTCAGTGATAAAGACAGACAGATGCTGAAGGGGGACTTATAATATGTATAATAATTAGATATAACAAAGATGTTAATGTATTCAATTAATTATTTGTTTTTTAATATATAAAGTATAAATGAAGTTTATATTATTTTATATATACACAAATAACTTGAATACTGTAGAAACAATAAATATTCACTCATCATAGACAATTGTTTGTTGGAATTCCTTTCAAATGACCATTCTTAAACAAGGATAAATTATAAACAGTTTTCTTTATATACAATAAATATACCTATACAAATAAACAAAATTTTTAAAGTTTCATTATTAGCAACATTAAACAATATTTTTTTGTATATAAACTTTTGTGGTTAATGATTACTATATCCGTCTGTACTCACGTCAATACTATCGAAATTTGTCTGATTATTGCCCGAGCATTTGGCCCAAAACTAGTCGGGCAAATGCCAATGGTAATTAATTACGTGAGTATAACCGGAGCGTATATAATAATATTTTCATTCAATAATTTTCAATAAAATAAATAGTAAAAAAAAGTACTTTAGCTTGCTTTAATATAAGATTGGTCAATTTTCATAAAACTTACTTAAAACATCTTATCACAAGGCTCAAAATTATTTCTTGACCTTACCAACTTATCACTTGACGTACCTTACGCAAGCGATAAGCGAATAGTAATGCGTTTGGGCAATTTATACGAGACATTCTTAATCTGACAAGTGGTATCGAAGACTTGCAACATAATTAAACACCAATTGTCCTTAATTTCATCTAGTTTTGTTTCAGAACAAGAAAATCATGTTTCAAAACTGACTTAAGTCCTTCGAGGTACTGGAGGTTCAGGGTTGTCTTGATGATATAACTCTCTCTCAAAAAACGTAGGGTCTAAGACGATGAGTGAGAGAGTCAAAGAGACTCCCTATCTCATTCTTATAAAAACTGAAGCAAGTTCCAAGTACAGCAGCTTGTATGATTTGTCCCTACTGGGTAAGAGCAGTACCTGTCCTGTGACAGAAGATAAGCATAAAGGACATTTTATGTGCTGAGTAAGAGAAATCCAAAAAGTCATACTTCCACACTCCCTCCCGTTTCCTATCCTATTCTTTTAAAAACTGAGTAAATTTCCAGGTTCTGCAGCTGGTATAGATTGTATCAACCTGGTAGCACCAGTACCTATTACAGAAGATAAACGTTATGTTTTACACAGTGTGTTAGAGAGATGAAACATCATATATCCACTCTCTCTCTTTCTCTACTCTAGTTCTATTTTAACCATTCCTCAAGGAAATACAATCTGTATTTGTGAATGTCCACATCAGTACTATAAGCTGGACCTTCTATTTGACACTCGTACAAAAAATTAAAACAGTATATTGTATGACCAAATAAGGTGTAGACAATTAACTTAACGTCAGTTCCTATTTCTGTGACAAATCGAATAAATAAAATATATTCATGATTACTGTTAAATATAACTAACCGGCTGTACCCACGCTATTACGAATTTTCCCGACTAATTTCAGTTTGCCGGGCAGTTCACGCCGCGATTTTCGCCATACTCAGAGCTCATGAATAAGGACCCCGAATGGGTTTGGAACTAGTCGAGCGAACTCCGATAGTCATAACGTGAGTGCAGACGGATAGTCCTATTTAATAATATATATTCATCTACCATACTATGTATTACATATATATAATAAAAAAAAACATTATTTTTCATCAATGAAGAAAATTTCGTTTAAAAAAGTACAATTCATTGTGACAAAGTGACATAGTAGCTCAGTTAGTGGAGGGACGGGAATATTTCCCAGAGGTTGCAAGTTCGAATCCTGTTCTTATCGATAGAAATTATACTCTTTATTTAAAAAAAAAAACAATATACATAATTATATTACAATAAACAATATTTCCTTGACATACAGTTATTGCCTAATATAGTTCTGTAGATACACGTACTACAAACATGAATCAATTTCAACATACATACCACGGAAATAGATTCTGTCTGACGCTATTTCAAAACTATTGGTAATTCATTGATTAAAACATTTAATTCTCAGAAGACTCTTATCATAGTTGTATGTTGTTATCAATTAATGTAATACTAGGAAGAGATCAATTTTTATGATTGTACTGAATTTCTCGAGTCAAAGGACAGTTCGTTCACGGACATAACTGGGAGTAGTAGCTAGTATTAATATGTTCATAGTAATAGGCTGCTTATATTAATAATAATAAAATCAGTGTAACGATCCGAGATTAAAATCAATCTTAGATATGTTTATACAAATTCAATCTAAAGATCAGATAAAGTTACTTATAATTTCGAATTTTTATAATTTAATTTAAATTTACTGACTACATCTAATTTAAAATTTTCCATGAATGGTTTTCTTACGTCTGGATTATTTTAATAGATAATAGACCTCAGACCAAACCAAAATAAATGACGTCAAAGGACACATCATGACGCATATTAGCAACCATTGTTATAAGTAACGTGATATTAATTATAATTAATAACATTTTAATATATACTTTTAAGAAAAATTTGAGACTTGATAATTAGTTTTCAGATTTTTTTCTTGAAATATTGGCTTCTCAAGAAAGCAAATGGAAAACACTTTGTAAAATATTTAAGAATATCGAAAAATGATTTATATTTGCTTACCTTTGTCTTTCTTATAAAGTTATAAACTTAAGAATAAAACTAAACAAAGTAATTAGGGACATTTGTCACCACTAAGCACTTTAAAGAGGCGGGTGGTCCATTATCAGATAAGATGACATGTGGGAAGTCTATGTACTCTAGCTACAATAATACAATATTTTAGACAGTCCCCCAGTGTGCACGGTGGAGCTGGAGCTGAGCGAAGCATTGTTTCAGAATGAGGTTCGGCTACTTGTAAAATTAGCAGAGTTAGTAGTAGCTATAATCTTAAACCTACTAAGAACTCTCGTGCGATTTCAAAACGTAACACATGTTAGCTCTATGGGACACACTTTGACCATTTAATAAAAAACTACGATCACAAATGTCACCAAAAACTTTAGGACTGTCCTCGACAATCTGCAAATTTTCGACATCCTAACATTATTCGTCTAGGACTAGCATTAGTAACGAAACACACTTTTGACCAGTCAGTCAATAATATTCAGAAGAGTTAAAACAAAGATCACTCACCCTGCACAAAGCGACACCAGTATCCAATCTGTCCAGGAAGTTGTCAGCGTTGATCCTGAGCTCTGGGTACAGCACCGTCAGCCACTCAGCCAGGTCTTCCTTCATTGCGTATAAATATTCCTCCGAGGACTTGAAGGGCCTGAACGGCCTTGCCTCTAGCAGCACTGCTCCTGCACTTGCCATTTTTGTTTTTTCTTACTGCTTTTTGGACATTACTGGTTCTGGAAAAAATGATATAAACTTAAATGAACAATTGACAAAAAAGAAATTAACTTAATTAAAGTAAATAGTAATTCATAACATTTTTTTTAATATGTGAATAACATTAAGAGTTTAAGAGAATATTTGAGCAAGATTAAGAATTTAACAGTTTCAGAGAATTAAGAGTTTCTTTTGTTTTTAATTCTATCGTAACATAAACAAACTTTTCCGCTTTATAACATTATAGATATATTAAATACTTCTATCATATAATAAAACCTGTTCTAGATAATTCTAATGCTTTAATATGTTTTTAACGAACATTAACATGTCACTTGGTGGGACAGAAGTCAATTGAACACAACGAGTTTGTTACAAAATCATCACTAGTAATTCAATATCGGGCAATCTGTAAATAAATCTTTTCTTTAGGGTTGTCTAATAAAAATAAATAAATAATAATAAATAATAATTATAAAGAGGATTGTATTTTTGTGTTTGTAAAGAATAAACTTAAAAATAGTGCACCAATTTCAGACATTCTTTGACTATTAGGATGCTATATTATTCCAGAGCAACATATTCTATATTTATGTATATATAGTAAATAAAATCATCCGTCCGTAGGTACCGCAAATAAATATAATATAATAATGTTGTAATTTGAACTTCCCTAAGTGTTCTTTATGTTCTATATAGTTATAGTACTTAGAAAAAAAAAATTATACTCAATTTTATACTGAATCTAAAAAACCAACACTTATGACGAGCCATAATTTTGACTATATTTAGTTTAGTAATGAGGGAAAAACTACAAATAATCTTAAGTTTCTTAAACACTAACATTTTGCAAAACTAGTTATATACTGTAATGTTATTTCATTGATTTGGGGTTTCCCTGAGGAATACCAATCGTAAACCCTGTACGTCCTTAGCTGTCACTTGATAGACTCATAACAATATCATTAATTTTGTAGAATTAACCGACCCTAGCGTCTAGACAGACAAAAAATAATAATTGTTTTATATATATTTCTTTTCATAAATGTTTTGTAAAGTATTATTTATTTCTTCTTTTCACAAGATTAATCTTGTCTAGCATTGGTTTTTTTAGAGACAAATCTGTTATTTCTGGGAAATTCTACACAAATTTTGCAAACGCTGACTCATATAGTAACACACCATGACTGCCATAGCGCTAATGCTTTGTGGGGTCATTGAACTAGAGTGCGACTAATTTCTAACTTCGCTAACGAACTGCTAAACTAACACAAGATTTCATAAATTTTCAAAAGGACTTGGACCTTAAAATGACCTAACTTTGAAAAACAAACAACTTTTTTACAAAATCTTTTTTATTTCTATAGCGAATAATATATGTTTAATAGCACATTTATTTAATTTATATCTGTTTAATAAAATTAAAAGAGGATTTGGACCTTAAAATGACCTAACTATGACAAACTTTCGTAAAAAATCTATTATTTTTCTTTAACGAATGTTATATGCATTACTCCTTTAGTTTTAATACAGAAAGTGCTCTCAATATTTGATATATTTTATAAATACATTGTTATTTCCACTGGATTTTCTTTTAATCACGTTTAATATCTAGATTTCTTCGTTAATTACTAATCTACTTCTTCAGTACGCGTCCGGCCGCGCGTGAGATATGCATTGTTGATGAAGCGAATACTTTGAGGAAACATTAATTAAAATGAGAAAATAATTGATAAAAACATGCTAAATATAGTTATAGTATTTGGGAAATAAAAAAACTTTACCTTAATAAAAATATTTCTATATATCAAATTATACTGAATCTAAAAAACCAACACTCATGACGAGACAAAATTTTCCCTAGAAGTTATGAGGAATAAATTACAAATTAATGAAAATATCTGTTGAATAAACAAGTCTCACGACTCACATGTAATATTCTCCATATCTGGAAAAAGAATTCTGGTAACTTCTTACCTGAACAGAATTTTAATTATATTACCCTATTGATATATCCAATTTAATATCATTTGTGTCTAAAAATAGTCAAAAAATATCTTGACAAATAGCTTAATAATACACTTATTACAATATATTAGTGTACTCATTGGCCTAATGCTTTGTTTGGATTTTGTTTATGCTTGCATATAGGTTTAAAATAAAATTTACTATATCTTTTAGAGATATATATAACATAGAATTTTTCCTCCATATTATTGTAATTTCAATGGAATTTAAGTACAGCCTTGAATAATTACGTCATATTTCTTAAAATTTGCTAAAGAATAATATAAATAAACTATTAGTAATTATAAAAAAAACAATTAAAACCGACACAAGTAACACCCAAACTCCATACCGAAATCTGTTAATCACAACTATTTAGTATGGGAATCGAACCCATGATCTTTGGCTCAACGAGCAGAGCCACAAACCACTAAACCAATGGGACATTAAAAAAAAATATAACTTCCAATTTCAATGAATAATCTCAATAGTATTGAGAAATATCAAATCTTATTAAAATAATTGCATGTTTTCAATGTCAATGGTCCTTAATATCAAACTACTTCATATCGGGAGTGACCCTGACCCACTAGTGACTTAACTCTGATTCACCAACTCTGGAAACCCTCAAGGGCTACAGTTATTGATTATTACTTTTATATGAAATTAATAACTCATCATATGAATGATATTTTAAAGAGAACAAATTGTCCTTATTATCTTTCTAAGACAGATGAAGTTATATTTATTTATTTATTTAAATATCTTTATTGAACACACTTTTAAGAAATGTACAGTACACAAAAGTAAAAGAATACATAGCAATGGACGACTATCACTAAAATGATTTCTTACAGGTAACCCACTTACGAAATATAGAACTAAGAACAGAAATTGTAATACAAAATAAATATACTCCACATACATATATACATATATACATATATACATATATATCTTTATTATATACATACACTAATCAGAATTATAAATAATATATAATGTAATTGAACATATGTAGCAATACATGATAGTGTCAAAGAAATATATATTATATTTTTAAAAGTATTTATAATTTACTGGAAAATAAGATGCAGAGTTTTTATAAATTGTTGATAAATCAAAACGTTTATCTTGATACAGTTACATATCGAATGCTAAATTAATTAAGTCGAGTAACTACATGATAGCTCATTTGGTAGTGCGACGGGATGGTTTCCCAAAAGTTGCGGGTTCGAATCCCACTCATATCGAAAAATTTTTCATTTATTTAAAATTCTGAAATACATGTCTGTATGTACATGTATTTCAGAATAATACGGTTTTATTTACAGATATTTTAAATAAAACCGTGTCAATATTTTTCAGATTAGTTTTTATTTATTTATAATATATTAATAATAATATGAATGATCGGTACCACAGCGATGTAAGACAAAGCACTGCGCTTGCGCAACGACACGCGCCGCTGACTTCCGTTGTCATATCATGTACGGATAGAAACAACACAATAATAGATTTGTTATTTTCGTTTACAAATAATTATTTTGAATAATAATATTTCAGACTAAGGCTATTATAAAAAATATAAAAAAATACATTAATCATTAAGTTAAAAAAAAAACGATAATGTTTATTATTACAAAAATTGTTACTAAAACAGATGGAATTAATGATATATTCATGTATATTAATATATTTATTATTTTAATTATTCAAAAATAAAATTATATTAAAAAAAAATACAATAACATTGTATACAGATGGCTTATAGACGTAACAAAAAAATATATAACATATATTTTTTTGCGAACGTTACATTTAGTAGGCTAATAACCATTAGTGTGTCCAGCGACGTAAATACACCAACTAGTTCCTCTAGCATTGTCTGATAGTTGATAAATGGCTTAGCTTAATTTTTGTAAAATAACATACCCAAAAAATACAGAGCCTAAGCACTTTAATTACAAAAAAAAAAAACATTTTTTTTTTGCTATTTATGAATAACTTCTAAAAAAATGGATTATTTTTTGTAAAATAACATACCCCAATAATTTTTATTTTCACAGAAATCTATGGATAATAATTTAAATCATAAAAATGAGAGAAAAATTTTCCAAAAGGTCTTAAATAAAACGAATCGTTTTTTCAACGGCAATGTACTAACAAATAAACATTTTATAAATAAATATATAAACGTTTTAAAAAATATTTTACAAATATATAAATATCAAAACCCACGTGAATGTCATTAATATATTAATTAAATGAATATTGAACGAAAAGAATGTAATTTGTATAATTATGCGACTGTACTATCGACATTCGCGTGAACTGCGTGAACACTCAACTCACGCTATTCTGTCATGCTCCGAGCTCATGAATAAGGGTAAATGGGTTCGAAACCAGTCGTCCGATAATATTACAGGAGAATCTAGACCAGGGATGGCAAACCAATGGCACGCATGCCACAACTGGCACAAAAAAAAATTTTTTTTTATAAGATTTTTTAAATTTTTTTTTTAAATCTTATTGTTTAGAAATGAATTCAAATTTGTAATTTGTGATATAAATTTGTAGTCCTGAATACCTATTTTGCATATTGTTTCTTGTAAAACATTGATGAATTTTATTATTCAATGTTTTACAAGTAACAATGTTGATTTATTTGTTTATTCAATTATATTTACGGTAAAAAAAAGTTCGCCATCCCTGATCTATACTTATCTAAAGCTGAACACCTTAATTTTGGAAAATACCGAATGGGTATGCAAAATTTTTTTTTGATTATAATACGCAGGTCCATGAAGAAGGCTATCTTTAATTGTACATTTAATCCGTGATAACGCTCTTGGTAAATAATATTTTTCGTCCAAGCTATATATCCATATAATATAATAAAAACAGTAGCAATATCTTTAATACGAATACAACCTTAATAAATAGTACAGGTCATTCGTATATAAGATATATATATACAGTATATGTACAGTATATATATATCTACAATACAACATGTAACATACGGAAATATTACGTAATAACAAACAGAATTGAACATAATATGATATTCGTTTTTTATTATATTTGTTTTTATATTATTTATCTTTACTTATCAGTTTTTTTGAGTATATCTTTAAAATAAATTAAATTTTATATGGAAAAAATGAAAGTATTTATATTAAGTTATTACAAATAATTTGTTTTGTCTAGATTTTTGTTCTTTGAAACCCATTTTGACGGAACATTCATTTGTAAATCAGCTGATATAAGCCCTCTCTCTCTTACTCTTTTTATTTTAGAGAGAGATAGAGATTTAGAGAGAGAAAACTTGAGAATATGAGAAAAACAGCTGCTAAAATATAGTTAATATAGTAAACATTTTAATATAACATTGTTTAATAGTTCAAAGCCGCCATAGTGTAATAAAATCGTAAGTCGGATAAGGTTTTCTTGTGTTCGATATGTTATCAGCGCCATATTGAATTGATTGTCAAAAGACGCCAGCGAGTCTCGTTATATTTATAACATTTTTGTTTATCTATTGGATTATATTTTAATATATATTGTTTAATTATAAGTTTAAATAAAAGTAAAAAAGAGAAAAAATAAAACTAGAAACATTTTCATTATGAGAGTTATATGCATTCGTGAGTTTTTTAGTATTAATAAACTATTCGTTTTTATCTTAGTTTAAAATTCATCATAAAAGTAGTTTAATTTAAACGCGTATTACAGGATTACTAATTTTAATATTATTACAGCTAATTAAATAATTGTATAAAAAAAACTACGGTTTGAAACACACTTGGAACTTAAGACTAAATGTTCTAACGTCTAGATCTTATTACACCTAGAAAGCAGGTCAAACCTAATAGGATTGAACTATTTGGTATCCTAGAAGTAATATTATAATAATAATGTATGACATACAAAGTATTTCTCTTATTTTTAATTGATTTTATTCAAGATCCTAAAACTTTTATTGGCTTTTTGAATGTATTTTAAGAATCTTTATAAAAATCTGAATTTTCATATTGAATATTTTGAAATCTACAAATTTTATTTGTGACTTCTCATGGATGTCTTGGTACAAGTTATAAGACTTTAATAAATAAAATGATTTATGACAAATAATATTATTTTGATATTAATTGATTTTGTATTGTTTTTGGAATTTTATTCTGACGTTTTTTGTGGTAAAATACAATTTGACATATTATTAATGAAATATTAAAAAACATAATTTTATAAAAAAGTACAGAAATACAGAACAAAAAACTATTAAATGTGAAATATATAAAAAATATTTTTTTATAAGCACAACTAATTGAAACTAACAATCGAAATAAAATATAAGGCACGATATTTTGCTAAATTATGAGAGTATTGTCGTCATATAAATATTATCAAAATCGGTTCAGTATTTTTTGGTTTATCGTTATTATACCCCAAAGCATAATTTGTTTTTTACCTTAAAAATAATAAATTCTTAGTAAGTACCTATTTCTTTAAATATATTGATAATTTTTTGTTTGACGCTCAAACAGACAAAAATGTCTATCATGCTAAGGGTTTTGCATGTACAGCTACATAAGACGTAAATATACAAAAAATACATATACGTCTAACTTTATTATATATATACTAATTAATAAAATATAATAATATAATTGTCAGTGTGTTAAGCCCTTAATCAAGTATTACACGCAATCTATTTTTGAAAACGACTCCAGGGGAGAATATTTTTGAAAATAAAAACAGCTGCAATGAAATAATAAATATAAAATATTTAATTCACATTTCTAATTAATTATTATTATAATAAAAATACGATTACTATAATATTTAATATTATTCCGTAAAGGAATATAAGTTTCAGCAATGTTTTCAGTTACTGTAAAATTGTTTTTCTTCTACCGCCACATTCGTTATGTATCAGTCATATCAATGTCATTTCATTTTATTTAAATAACTTATTATAAGGTTTTATATTTATTTAAAATGTTTTTTTTTTATTTAAAATATATATTTATACTCACGTTTCAATAATTTTTTTTCCAGTTTTTTTAAATGTGAGATTTTTTAAAATGATTTTATGTTATTTATATCACAAGATATCGATAAAAATATAAGATATAATTTATTAACTTATCTTGTAAATAATCTTAATATTTTATTAATTATATCGATAAAATAGGTAATAAAATTTAAAATTAAATATACATTTAATATATTTTATAAATATATAATTATGGAAATAAAAGTGATTTAAACAATAATATATTACCTTTAAGAATAAAGAAACCCGTGGGTCCGGAACACTATTTAAAATCCTTTTTCAATAGAAAATGGAATAAAAAGCACAACACTGAATGATCGCTGCACTGTCGCGACGTGCTCACGCGTCGAGCGCTGAACGGAGACTAACTTTATAAACTAAGTTGCGCGCTGTGATGCGCACGCGCAGGGCAGGTGGCCTCGCATGCAATTTCGAGATTTATCTCAATTGTATGCTTTTTTAATTCACCAAAACAAGTTTAGAAAAGGTGTTTGGATTTTATTTTAGGTTTCTTCTACCTGAGAGGGTTCTTTTTTCCAAACAATCTGTTACCTCTATACTTCATAAATTATACTGTTAGGTAATATTTTTATTTCTAGTAATTTATTTCCTCCATTGATTAGTTTTTTATATTTACTAAACATATAGGTATGTTATTTTATAAATTATAACTTAAGGAAAATAACAATGATTAATATAAAGCTATTTATAATAATGTATTTTAATCCTTATTTTAGGATTTAATACCAAATATGTACGCAAAATAATTCCAGCAAATCAAGTAATTCTAATAATATAAACGTCAATTTAAGGTCATAATTCAGTCATGAATTTAGGAATATGTTTATTTATATAAAATAATATGGTACTTAGACAAGTGCAAAAGTATTGTCACTTTTGTAACAAATGAAAGAAGTCAAAAATCGAAGCAAGAAGTGACAAGAAAGTCAAACGAATAAAAGTATTGGCGACTTTGTTTGGATTTGCTTAAGAGAGGTTTGGGCACTGGTATGTTAGGTGATATGACCATCATATAATCGTGAGGGTCTCGTGCTTACTAACTTCCCAAAAGGTGGGCTTTGACGCTGTGCGAGGGAGATTCCGGAGAACGTTCTGTAAGTTTCTAGGTCCTTCTGGTTAGTTATACAGTAAAGTTTTAAGTGAATATACGGCTAAAATCCGGTGTCCACATAACCTGCCGGCTTCTACCGGCTATACAAGAGTATATTTTCTTCATCACTTTACTTTACTACTTTTCTGTACCAATAAAATAATTAATAATCAAAGAAACATATTTCAAATAGGGTATAACAATAACAATATTTTAATTTATTTAATTATTTGTATTATCTTATAAAGAATGATCTTATAATGGATTTCTTCAAATGAAGTAATAAATTTGATGGATTTAAGTGAGTAGAGAACAGTCTCCTATCAGCTAACTCAGTTTTAGTTATCGCCTCGGGACTTGAAACTTCTTGGTGCCACACAGAAAATTTTAAAATGTAATCATGTATTTGACTCTTCTATTTGTTAAAGAATTATTCTTAGATTAATGTATTGGCATTGACATTTTGAATATTTATTTTTTAAGTAATAAAATACGAATTAAGACACGTAATAATATATTAACATATACAAACTTTGTAACATTTATTAGTATCCTAATTGACATGTCTTCATTGAAATTGTTACAAAACTTCTGTATCTTTCAAAAAGATTATAATTGAGCGAAGCTCTCTATGAAAATTTTCTGCATCCTTTGTGCAAGTTTCAATCAAAAACTGTATATGATAAGATTTACTATGAACTGATAGAGATCAGCCTCGTGGTGGTTTTTATAAAAACAAATTTCCAAAAAAAATAATTTAATAATATGTCAAAAAAAAACTAAAAGGTAATAATATGCCAAAAAAAAAAACAAAAAATTAAATATTTTATTTTATTTATTTATTTATTTACCATAAAAACGACATATATACATATAAGCTAAGACAAGACAAATGTGTCTCATCTTGAAAAGTAGTTGAGGACAGATTGCGTCGACGTTTTGTACTTCGGTGCTGTTGGCACCTCGCTTCGCTCAATATGCTGACACATACCGAGATTATTCGAACGCAGCGAGTAAAAATTGAGAACTGGTTCGCGCTCCTAGTATTAATATAGACATATCTAATGTAATAAGGCGAAAAGTGTGTTTTAACCAAGTTTGTTTTTTTTTTTAAACACTAATCTAAAACTACTTGATGGAATTGTAAACATCTATCTGTTTATGATAGACAGGGTCATGAAAAGGCTATCTAGTATCACTCTACTGTTCTTAGTTATCTTAATAGTAAATAAAACCGTTTTTCCGCGAGTGGAGAAATAGCTAATTTTAAATAAATGAAGAATTAAAACTTTATCAACATGGCAGGATTTATACCTACAACCTCTGGAGTACCGTCGTGTGCCAATTGATATATCATGTTGTTGCGTTGATGACTAGTATTCAATATCTGACCATCTTTACTACCCACCGCTGAATTCGACCACCGCACTGCATGTCATAAGATGCAATACCACCCGCACCACCTCGACAACTGGCAGTCAACCACTGCGCTTTAAAAGACACTTCTTACCACGCACCATCTTGTGGAATCAGCTTTCTCATGAGATTTTCAGAAAAATTACAACTTCAAGAAACGAGCTTACAAATGTTTTAAAGGGCAATAACACATTTCAGATCCATCAGGGAATGCAATTGCTCATGGGCGGCGATGAAAACTTTCCATGTGTCTTGCCTGATTTTTGCCTTTTAAGGGATAAAAAAAATACAGAGGTGACATCTATAAGGTTTCTTTCGAAGATACTGACCAATGTTTCTAACTTTTCAGTATACAACAGTAATAGACAATTTCAAATATTTCTTTTTAGGTATATACATTATATACTCGTGATCATACAATATCGGGTTCAATATTATGTGAATAATTTAAATAATTTATTTTAGTGTATTTTAATTTTTCTTTTTAAATTTCGTGATCCATGTTTAGGCACTATTATATAAAATGGTCCAGCTGTACGCACGCAGGTAGTTACTATCGGAATTTACCTGAAAAGTATTGAACCCATTTGAGGTCCTTATTCATGAGTTTTAAACATCACGGAATCGCAGCGTGAACTGGAATTTTATGTTGTTTTTTTTTTTTCATTCAATAATATATAATATATACGGAACCGAGTTATAATAAAATACTCGCACTTGCCACGTGTTACATAGTTATTAGCTTTTACCATTGTGGACGATTAGAAATCATGATTTACGTGGGAAAACTATGAAGAGCTGTCTCATTGTTGTTTTATTCAGTCTCGCGCTCTTTCAGGGCACTTTCTGTTTTAATTAATATTATTAAGTTGGCTAAATTCATTTTGGTGCATGACCGAGCTGCCACCATAGATGTAATAAGGTTTAGCATATGAGTAAGAGAGACGACAATTATACTGTCTCGTTTCATCTGTCAGAATTTCAATTACTTCTGTCAATGGTTATGAAATTGTCAAACTTGTCATCTGCTCGTTTGACATTATGACAAATAGTACGAAATAATTATTATCAATTTTTTATGGTTATAATTCTTGTATCATCAATTTAAACTGAATAAATAACTGAAAGATACTTCAACTAAGGGTTTTACCTATATTAAGATTTTTTATATTTCTTTTCATTTTTGTGACATAAAGAAACTATGATAACTCTATTTTGTTACTCCACTGGTTTTTCAATATATAACCACTGACAGAATGACACAAATATACACCAAAACAACATGGATTCCATACTATTTAGGAGATTTACTGAACCTGATATATACATACGTCATTCGTCACTGTCCTGTAAAATTTTTACAGATTATTAAAATATCTTTATCTTTATCTTTATGACTAGCTTTACTCGCGGTTGCACTCGTACGAAAACATTTTGTACAATGCTTAGCCTATAGCCTTCCCTACATATCTACAATAATCAGAAAGAGTTTTTCAAATCGGTTAATTTAAAAGATAAGCATGTTCAAAGAAACAAGAAACAAACAAACTTTTCCGCATATAATATTAGTATAGATAAGTCTATAGTCTGTATAGAAACTAATATATCGCCTATTGTACAGTGTACCACCTACTTGCTTTATGAACAACTTTCTTATACTTAAGGGTAGCTGGAAGAAATCTCTCTGTAGGGATGAGCTATCCTATCTATATATTTTACTATGGCTGCCAGCATGCAAGCGGGGGAAGCTGAGCGAAACTCTCTTCAATTAGAGAAACAACAAAATATATTTCACGAAAACTTTAGTTGGATACGATTTCAGTCATAGTAAGAATTTACCATCTGCGTATACAATAGATCGTTTCAATTAAAAATAAAGTTAATTGCAAAATACTCTTAATCTACAATTAATTTTTTTTTTTCAAAATCTGTCTATAGTAAGATGGGAATGTGATAATCAATTGGTCCAGATTTGGTTAGTATAATTTGATGGGTGTCGAAGATAAAGGACGAAGTTTGCTCAATTTGACCAGTAAAGAGGTTCGCTTATCTCAGCCCAATAATTACAATATCTTTATAAAAGTAAAGTACATAAATAAATACATAAAAAATAAATAAATAAATAAATAATAAAATATTGGTTAACAAAAAGTGTCTTGATAAATATATATTAAAATATTAAAAGAACCTTATTAACCGAGTCATCGTTAATTGCCTGTTATTTTATAAAGTAACTTGATGGCGACAATCCATTTTGATTCTTATTTAAGGTCGGGGTCAATGAGGTGTCAATGAACTTTGAGTTTTGACCTCCTGTGAATCCACAGCAGATTGCTTTTTTATGTTATTCAAAAGTAATGTACATGATGTTTTTTTTTATTTTAATATGTGATGTTAAACTTGCTGACCTACCATGAACTCTAAAAATATATAGATTTTTAATATTGTTCCAATATTCTAATTATTAAAACTTTTTGAGATTTTAGGAAAGCAATTATGTTATATATATAAATATTATCTAAAAAAAAGTGGCAATGTTATTTTATACATATTTTGGTACAAGATAAAGTAAGATTGTTGTAATATTACTTTAAGAGACGGAGGCCCCTAATTTAAAATATCAAAATTATGGTGTTGTTTTAACGTTTAAAGAAAATGTTTACTTTTATGTATTTTATTATTTCTCATATTGTTATCGAACTATATGTCTTCCATGAGCGTTATAATTCTCATTAAGCTTGTGTAAAACCGGTTTAAACTAGTTATATATAACTTGCATTTAATTGCCCAGCGAACAGAATAATATTATAATATGAAGATTTAGATCACGCATAAACATAAGACTTTTATGTATTACAAGTAAAAAATAACTTCTTTTTGGTATTATAATACAAATTAAAATGATATAGATATTTATAGAATGTATACAAATTGTATTACTTTAATGTATACGAATGACAATGCTATCTTTTTTAATATATAAGAACTGTTAACTGAATAAATATTATTTCAAAATATTATTATATTAAAATCTTATTTTTAAATATTTAAAATGTATACATATTGATATTATTTTAATGTATACGAATGACAATGCTAATTTTTTTAAAATATATAAGAACTTTTATTAAGTAAGCATCATTATATATATTTCTTTTGTCAGTATAACACATAAGTAAATCAGTACCAAATATGTAAATAAACATACTTGTTTATTAGCAGAACTAAAGGAAACAGCTTTGCAAACTTATGCGTGAACACCGCATGTGTTACTGTCAAATGTGTTTTCAAAGGTTGATCGTTTCCTTACGGAGCTTTCGTGAGTAACGTGGCGCCGACGAAACCTACTATTGGTACAGTGACTTGATAATGAGTTGTAAGTGACTTTCAAGTGAGTAATTTATGTAAGTAATTTTTTATATTTCTTTAATTTTTTTCATTGTTTTTGTAACTTGAAATATTGTTTTATTTTTAATTTCTATATTTTTGTTTTATGATTTTTTATTTTCATATGTATATTTTCTTTCGTTTTTTGGTTTTGTTAGAATTATGTTATATTACTTATAATAGCTTGGTTGATTTTTAACTTTTTATTTTTGGATTCTTTCTTTCTTTCTTTCTAAATATACCTTCATATGGGCAAGCTGAGCCTAAAATAAATATTATTATTATTAATAATATTTGAAATTCGTATTATAATATAAGTCCACACATTAAAACATCTTTGCATAGTATACGTAAGCTGAAGACCAGAACTTAAGTTACTCTTATAAAAATCATCCCTCTATATATTAATTTTGATAAAAAGTTAAAATACGTAAAAAAGTGTTTATTGCAGCCCTTAGTATGGGACACTGAATATTTCCTTGCCCTACCGTTCAGAGGTTTATATTGATTCAGGCGGACGGTTGCGTTCGACACGAGAGATTATTTATTATTATATTTAATTTCCCCGAAGAATAAAAACACGAACAGTTTTACCATGAAGTATAGTTAAGTATATATGAAGTATAGTTTTAATAACTTAGATTTTTCGTAGTTCAGAACTTAAAAGAAAATTTCATTTAGTTAAGTTCCAGCTTATTTGTATGGTTAATAATTAATAAAATTGGGATAAAAAACAACATTATTCTAATCATAACAAAATATTTTGTTGAAGTTGAACTTAGAATGTAAAATATCTGATATATTTGATCTATTAGAAATATAAATTATAAAATATTGTTGAATTTTCAGCGCCAATAAACAACCTGGATTGATTTATAAAAATCTGAGATTGATTCTAATCTCGGATCGATTATTAATCTGGGCAATTAGACCTGCAACAAACCTATTGAAAGTATTTGTAGACTAAGGAATTTCCGTACATACAGCAATAGATCACATTTCACAATTAGCAAAACCTAAGTTGGCAGGTCTCCAGCACGCGCGGGCGCCGGCGTTAAGGTGAATGCGCCGGTTATGTCACCGGGCTTAGAATACATTATTACAATACTGTAACTTAGGAGTTTAAGCTGAAAATACAGGTGTATATATAATATGGTATTTTTGAGCGAAGTTCTCTATGAGAGACCTTTCTACATCCTTTGTGCAAGCATCAATCAAAAATGGTATATCCGAAAATTTCTAAATTTCGCACACTAATAGACATTAATCTGGCGATGGTATTTATAGTTTTTTTTTAAATATTCGATGTCGTTGACGAATAATCACAGAAAAACTCCCATAGATTTCAATGCGAAAAATGTTTCGCGTGAAAATTTAGCTTTAAGAAATTAAAAAAAAAATAGTTGAGGACAGAAAGCGTCGACGTTTTGTAAATACAGCTGCAGTGCTGTTTTCAACTCTCTTCGCTCAATATGCTAATACATATCGATATTTTGTGAACACATTTATACTATTACGTACTTAAATACATACAATATATGTAACATGAATGTTAAAAATAAAAATATATAACAATAAAAAAACAAATACATACAATTTACATAATATATACCATACATATATTATACCATATGGTATTATTAAATATATTAATTATTATATTGGGATTAATATAATTTATATTTTATTGAACATTTGTCTTTTTTAAAGTACTAGTAACTTGTGCAATATGACTTGACTGAAGAGGGCGAATTTTTGTTAATTGTCATTTATTTGAATTATTGAAAGAATTTTAAATGATTTAATTTAGACTTTTAAATATGAATTAAAAACTATATCTCTATTATCGGTACCTACCTATTCTCTCCTAAATATTTATTACGAAAATTATTGGAGTATGATAAAAAATCCTAGTCCAAAGAATTAGAAAGAGACAGTAGATCCCGACTCCGATTGAATCGACCACCCCTGTTATACATGTTAAAAGACAATTACTACAAAAACGGCTCCAAATTCCAAAACATAAATGACCTGAAAATGTAAAATATTTCAGAAGTGTTAAGAGTTTTATAAAGTGAGTTAAGTGTGCTCTAGCTTTGGCGTTTATCCAAAAAACTGAGGACTTTCACCCACTTACTGAATAACTAAGATTTTAACATTCAAAATGGGGTTAATCAAATAAAAAGTAAAGAAATTATTATCAAAAGTGACATTCCTAAAGTAGTTAGTATTAGCCTGTGGCGAAAATCAGTGTGTGTGTATGTATGCATGTTTATCCATGTAGGTATGTGCTTATATGTGTATGCATTTGTGTGTGTTTAGTACTTTTAGCATAAAATTGCTAATACCAGAGAGGCTGTGTGTGTATGTGTGTATATATATTATATGTATGTGTATATATATGTTTATGCGTGTTACACACACATGTATGAGTGTTTAGGACTTTTAGCATAAAATCGCTAATACCACCGAGGTTAATATACAGTTAAGTTAATCCTTAGCATTTCTAAAATACATATTACAATGAAATTACTTTCCAATTTAAAACTAAGTTGTCATGTTTGTAAATTTAATTATATCAATATTATTAATGTTTTTTGTATATTAACGACCGTCCTAGACCTGATTATAAAGCGTGGGATCACATTTAGTTCATTGTCGAATAAACTTTTATTATTAAGCTCTCTATTAATAAATTGGCAATGTGTGAAAGAGATACCGATATATCAACGAGATCTGAACTCTCTTTCACTTTTATTGACAGAATTGATGGCAGTGTATTATATTGTTATACAGAGGTGATGATACGAAAAAAATTATGTTATTTTAATATGAATATTCCTTTTTTAAAATCTCTTGTAAAAGCATATTGTAAGTTCTTAAAACTATGATAGAGTTAGAAAGTTTTGTTTCAATATTAGAATCGTTTTACTTTTTGAGATTCGAGTTTTTCGAACAATCAACAAGTATCACCCAAAAAAGTTAGTTGCAGAAATGACAGTAATACATTATTGTTGTATAACTATAAATTTCGAACAAAAAGAGAAAGTAAGATTTTTGTAATATTACTTTAAGGGATACAACCATATTAAATAAAATTAGTTAAATATAAACAAAAAAAAACAAATTTTATATTTTTTAAATATTTTTTTTTGGTCTTGTATTCTTTATAACGCTTCACTTTAAGTTATATTAAAATTATTGTTCATTGAATATTTTTGAACAAATGTGGATAATTTGTTTATCAACACAGCACTCATCTAATCATTGTCCGTGACACACAGACACATAGATAAAACATCGATAACTAAAACATCTTCTGACATCATTTACATTTTTTTTGTTACAATTCTTACGTCATTTTTATTAAAACAGCTTTTGTTATATTATGTTTTGTTGTTTTCGTAAAAAACTTGACAAGAATTAATAGTTTTTGCTCTAAATCAATATTTATTAAAGCTGTCAATTTATTTTTTGAATTCAATTTAATTATAAAAGAAAATAACATACAGCGTCATATCTTTAGATTTAACAAAAACCAATACCTAATATTATATATCATACATTCTATATATGATATATGTATATTATAGGTTTGGATGTACAAACAGATCATCAAATATTCAATTACAATACATAACCCAAAAATGTCATCAGACACAAACCAGGGTCTTGATCTCTGGCCTCAATAAGATCAAAGATGAGTTCAGAACAAAGATGTAGACAGATAAAAAGATAGAAACCTCATCCTCTCTTCTCCTTGAGATCCTGTTACATGTGAATCAGTCATTGAAGACTTCCGTTCAATGAACGCATTGTGGTATATAGGTTATGTTAGGTTATTTGTCTGGGGCTGTATTAAAACTTCTTAAATGTGTTTTGAAAGTTAATGAAACGCAAATGAAAACGATAGAGAAACAAACATATTGGCTTACAGACGTTAATACGAACCGAAACACAAACATAATGGCCGAAGTGCTATAAATAAAGTCGAACACAAGATTATAATGTAATATAAGATTATAATGTAATGAAATATAAAAATATCTAAAGTATTTTATATTGGTTTATACACATAATAAAAAAAATACATGATATATAAATAAATTAATTAATTAGTTATTTTATGACAGAACGAAGATTTAAAATAGTGACTTATTTACTATTTTTTTTTCATTAATTTTTTAACTTGTCTTTAGAACAAAACTTTAACATTCTGCGTAAATTTTGTAAGATGGTTAAGTTTTATATTTATAATCATTTTGTTCATACTTAAATCACGCTAAATAAATTATGTAAAAAAAGGTTTAACTTAATTAATTAATGTACAAATATTTTTGATTCAATATTAATATACCGTTGTTTGTCGCTTCCTTTATCTATATTAACTGGGCCGCTGCTTATCACGAGATAACAAGAGGTCAATGAACCTGTGAGCATGTGGTAGCTAATACTCTTATTGTGTTGTAATGCACCCTCATGATCTTTTGAAACTAAGGGTCCTAGGTTCGATACTCAGCCCTTATTTGTTAGTTAAATATTTTTTAAACGTAATGAATAACATTGGAAGGAAAAGTATATTTTACGTAATTTTATTACATGTGAAGAACAAGATGATTAATTCCCAAAAGAAGCCCACTGCCCATCAGTGGGACATAATATGCTAATGTGGAATACTTTTGAATTTGTTACAGAATATGTCTCCATTTTAAAATATTCTCTTCTCTTTCTAACAAGATAAGAACAGCTCTTAAAGTATAACATCCTGATAACGCGAGATATTGTATCTCATCTCTCTACATCTATTAGAGCGAGGTCACGTGTACTGGGTTCAAATCCGATAACCGAATTAAACCCCTGATATGGTAAATATTTATTACCCAACTCATTACATAATGATTAGTATAGTTTTATTATATTTACATACGCACACATACAATTATATATGTGTGTGCGTCAATGCTATCACAATCTACCCGATTAGTTCAAAATATCGGGTTCTTTCTATTATAATAGTGATATTTTTTAAAAAAAAACATTAAACCAACGACGCGAACGCACAATACACACATATACATACATACATACATATATACACACACACACACACACACACACAGATTTTCGCCACAGGCTAATACTAACACGATAGAAAATACTGAATTATTTATCAAATATAACCATCGGATGTACTCACGTTATTACTATCGGAACTTGCCTGAGTTATTTTGAACCCTGCAGTTCACGCCGCGACTCCGCCACGCTCAGAGCTCATGAATAAAGACCCCGAATGGGTTCGAAAATATTCAGGCAAATACCATTGAGTACAGGCGTATAATTATATATAATAATAATCATGGGTCACAAACACGTACAAAAATACTGAACTTTTTATTATTAGAATTTATTATTATCTATTGAAATTGTATTATACTGTCGTTAGTGTCAGATGACAGATAAAATTAACAAATAATTTGACAGATGTCTATTTATAAATAGTTATATCATTAGAAACAATTTCTTATGTGTGTAAATTTAAGGTTCAAAATAGATTGGATCAGTCCAAAGCACGTGTTAAACTTCCTCTGAGTCACTAATTTTGTGCCTGCGTTCGTTAAAGTTAATTTTTATTTGGTGAAGTTTATCTCAGTGATGTTAAAATATCAGAGACTAAAATCTGTTAAAGTAATGTATAATGTTTCTTTCCCATTTCATACCAAAACATGTTTAAAACAATATTGTTTGATTTTCTTTGTTTTTAGTTCTATGTTCTTTTAAAAACTCGAAGGATTCCAAAAGTTCAATTATTATATGTCACCTGCGGTCATTGATATATATTTTTAAATATATATCTATCAAATGTAATCAATTCTGTAAAGTTCTGTAATCCCTATGAAATCAACATTTAAAGTTATGGAAAGATTTATTTTCTGCTGTAACATAATAAAAATAAACGTTTCAAGAGCAACCAAAATAAGAATTTAAGTATATACCCCATAACTTAGTTAAAGAACGCCATACATTGTTCCATAAAACAACAGTATGTTCACAAACTGTTCTTGTTATAGGATGCGGGTGTGGGGTAAGCTAACGACCACCATGAGGGGCCGCCATGGGTATTATTATTACCCTTGTTGATACAGATGCTGCGCCGGTATAGAGGGTTATAAATATATGGGCTTCAAAGATGTTATAGTTATTGACAAACCAATAAACTACATGAAGATACTAAGTACTGAAGTTGATATTATGTATTCTGATTTGCGTGTGTGTGTGCACGTGGGTGAGTGTATGAGTGTGTGTGTGTGTGTGCGCCCTCGTGTTTGTGTGTATGCGCGTGTGTATGTGTATGTGTGTGTGTGCATGAGAGAGGTAGTTGTGTGTGTGTGTGTGTGCATGAGAGAGGTAGTTGTGTGCTTGCTTGCCTGCGTGCGTGCGTGCGTTAATGTTTTGGTCAAGTAACGCGAAAGGATGAAAGGAATTTCAAAAGGAGAGTCCTAAGTATGAATGTGGACGATTCTAAAAGAAATTTGCGACCGAGAAAGAACAGAGTGGGAGAGAGAGAGAAAGAGACGAAGAAACTGTTCATATTATTTTGCTGTTTCGATTTAAATGGTAATAATTTAATAAAATATATTACAATTGCACAGAGACACCGGTAAGAAATTCCAATAGCGACAAATTATTGTTAAACATTAAGGTCCACATTAAAACCACTGATATAATTTCTGTATAATATTAATAATATAAAGGAATTTACTTCGAAATTCGCAATTGAATTAACTTTTGTACTATAGTCCAAAAATATCGTTAAATGACTTCTACCACCCACATAGCTGTTACGAACAACCCGCGGTACCGAGTGTACAGAGCGGCTTTGTTTAAATTATCTAATATTATTTCTCAGCTCTATAAATATCCTTATCTAAGTGAATTAAAATAACTCTCATAAATACTTCACTCAGGCGCCATTTCCAACAGACAGTTATTGTCTTCTTATTCTATGAATGCGGAATTTAAACTCAGGACTATACAAGGAACAAATTATGTTCATATTTATTATGCAAATTGTTTATAAACAATTTATTTGACGGTTCTGATAAACACAATCAAAAGGTTCCATTTGACGTACACAAGTCACTATTGATTTGAAGTGTAAAATATATAAATAAATATGTTTGAACAATTGCGGAATGTACTAAATTTTCTTTGCCTATAACTGATTTATTATTTTCTTAAAATTCAAAATTCAAATGAGTCAATTCAATTGAATTCAGTTGAATCGCCAACTCGCAAAGTATAAAAATTTATGTGTAATAAGTTCTTGAGTAAGCTACCACCAACTGGGAATGCTATTCTGCTAAGAATTGGCCAAAAGCTCAACAGTTGCTCTTTTGTTTTTTACCCAAGTCCTTCCAGCTGTTTTGACACTTATTAAACAACTATTCAATGTCATAAGCATCAGTGAACCTCCCACCAAAGGAAATCTTTTTTATAAAATAGAATAGTTCTACAAATAATATTGTTAATCGCAACTAATAAACAAACTTAAAAAAAACGGTTTTTTTTATTTTACTAGGTCCACGCAAGCGGGGTTAGCCTCGCGACGCAGCGCGCGCCAAAAAAAAACGTTCTATATGTTAACTATATGGGACACATTTTATCAATTATCTCGAAAACTACAACTACGATTCGGCTGATTTTCAATCCAGACCAGGTTTTGCTCATTATGAGCATGTGTGCAAAATTTCGTGCGTGTAGCTCGTAAATTGAAGGAGTAGGGTAACAAAGAGTTGAAAATTTGGGTAGTAAAGAGCTTCGCTTCGCTCAGTCCAATTACACACACCCCGTCAGCCAAGAAAGTGATTTCCGAAGGGTAAATTTACAAAAACCTACATTTACATATTTCAAAACTCATGCTTGGGTCCAAACCCGTAAGACCCATAGCATACAAAGTTCACTTGATCTTTACAATGTTCTAATGCAGAAATTATGTTCAAAAGGAATATTAAGGGGGTGAGGAGTTAAAATACGTTAGCTAATTTGTCACAAGAGCTTCCGAAAAAATAACAAAATTAATTTCACAAATTGTTGCTTTTTTTGTATTCAAACCTTCGTAATTTATATCTAATATATATATTATGTATGTACTTACGTATATATCGGATTTTGTACAATTAGTGTCAAATCCGTTCACAAGCTGAGAGCATTGCTGAAACCAGCAAAATGACGTAAGGCAAAGTCGCATAATTATATATACTTGTTACTATTTAATATTATATTTAGAATTTAAAATGATTACACTAATAGCTGAAGCTATTAACTAATTCACCTTGTCAGAGCTAAGTACCTAGGTCGTCTAGAGAACCTAGACCTACCCGTAATTGACCTCAGGCACGTACGCTATGGTCACATTCCTGTTATAATTATGTACCTTCATAATTACAATTACATTTTTATTTCTCAACCCTACAACAAAGAAAATATTTTTAAAAATAAAACTATTTTTTACGGATTAAAACAGCGTATAATTTGGTTACATTTTAATTTTAACCCGACGTTTCGAATGCTTTGCAGGAATCGTGTTTACGGGGAGACTTGATGTAAGACTTGTATACGTCGGCTTAAAATAACAATGTAACCCGATTAATTATACGCGAGTTTTAATTCGTAAAAAATATGTTTTTTTAAATGTGTACTCGTGAAAATCTAAGAAAATATTTTTTTTTTTATACAGTCTAAGTTAAATGCTTGACATTCCACCTCATGAAAAATGGAAATGTAGTCATAGGTGGTAAGGCGCATTAACTTAGCAACCTATTCACTCTTCTCTTGAAGACACCCACAACAATAAATATATCTTACTACTCTGTCAGTTTGTCAGTTTGTTTGTCTATGGTGTCGCGTTACTGAAGCTTAACGAAACGTCAAGGCGACATGTGCAATACCTCAATCAAAAGCTCTTAATGAGAAAAGACGAATGGTAACAATTTGGACCTCCTCCGGTAATCGGAACTGGGTCCTTTGGACCTCCAAAAGTGCAAAGGACTTAAAATACTTGAATTTCTAGAATCCGGATGCGTTAGACCCACAAAGCTAGTTATTCAATAAACTATTAAATAAAGACTACACTCATTCCAAAGAGAATTACTCATTTTTAATGTAAGTTGTATTATAAATCAACATATTCTGATAGTATCAAATTTTAGATTTCAGACCCTCCTATGACAGACATATTTACAAGTATAAGGTCCTGTTGGTACAGTTTGAGTACGGTATCTTAAAAATACTCGAAAAAACTACTCGAAATTTAATATACTCGAAAATTAATATAAATAACTATATAAGGTACAAATCGCCTTATCTATATTAATATAATATATCCGTAATATTTGTTTGTTTGTTTAAACGTGCTCTTCGAAACTACTTGATGTAATTGTAAACATCTTTCTGTTTATAAAAGACAGGTTCATGAGGAAAGCTATAGGCTATAATCTAAGATATATATAATATTATTTATTATTATATTTAAATTGTACAAAGCTTTTCTTTTAACTAGAAAAGGTAAACGTTTGATTATTAAGCATGGGCTGTATGGAGTCTAAGGTGTGACATGCTTACCTATTAACTCTAGATTTGAAGACCCCTAGATCAGGTCAAGATTATCAATTATTAGGAAACACCGACTCCGGCAGAGCTCCAAACTTTCGTCGTCCGCACAAAGAAAAATCAGATACGAAACGCTTTTTATTGGACTTTGGAATCTCAATCAAGCAGAGCTTCTGGTTATTCGGTGGTTGAAAGGAGCTGGGTGTATCAGGTTGTGTTTAAGACCGACACACTAGCCACCGCGCGGCGATGTCCCAGACATTGGAGTTTTGCCTTAGCAATGGTGGTATCACCCACGAGCCCGTCTCCCCATTGATTCTAACGCCTCTAGCTGGTATTTTGTACAAAGGTTGAAGTAATAAACTTTAATGTTTTCTAAGATTTACACGAGTACTACACATTTCAATAAAACTATTTTACAAATATAACTCTTGTTTATTATTACATTTTTAAATTTAACCCGACGTTTCGAATGCTTTGCAGGAAACGTGTTCGCGGTAAGACGAGATGTTGTCGGGTTAAATTTAAAAATGTAATAATAAACGCGAGTTATATCCGTAAAATAGTTTTATTGAAATGTAATAAACTTTGTTAAAGATTCATCCAGTATATAGTTATACATATTTACAATTACTTTTGTTACATTTCTGAATTATTTTTAACATACAATTCCGAAAGTAAAAAATATATATACAAAGATCATATTGTATGTTGTACTCAATTTCATATTTTGTATATGTTTATTTTTATACTGTATTACTGAATCCACATTTTTGATTCAATTTTTTTATTTTAATCTGTAAGAACTAGCAAAACAATAATTATATATATACATTTTAACTACTCACAACATACAACAAAAAGATAAAAGATAGCAGTTTTTAGACACGTACAAACACACAGCCACACCTAGAGTTCAAACTTGGTTCATTACTCAAATAATTTCATAATAAATTAATATTTTTGGCGAGACTTATCTTAACATCTATCTATTTCTTAACATGGGTGCGGCGTGTGCTTGACTCATATACGAACATACTAGCTACTATCTGCGGCTTTTATTGTATCTGTTTATATGTTTTACATAAATACTCAAAAATAAAAATTGGGGATATATTATTCACTAGTTATTAACTTATTTATTCGCGGTTTCACTCACAGACGAACGATTTTATTTACTATTAGAATAACTAAGAGTGCTAATGTAATAAATTGCTATATCCTTTTTCATGAATCTTCTAATATAATCACAAAGAATTTTTTAAACAAAGTAACTTTTCCGGTTAATAATATTAGCAAAGATATTATTAATAAAGATATTTTTTTGTTATCTATATAAATATTATGTAAATTTGTTTGTTTAACACTCAAATCTTCGAAATTCCTGTATGGATTTTAAAAATTCTTTCTGACTATAACAGACAGGTTCATAAGGAAACCGATAGACTAGAACGACGATCCTATTTTATTTTCTATATTAATAAATAAAATTTGTCCAATGAAACAGTTTTTATACTGTTGCTACCCTCACAATATATCTTAATAGCAAATATAAGAAGTACGTGTGTGGGAGGACTTAATGGGTTACCACATGACATGACATGATATGACTTTCTGCCCTTAACCTTCAAACCTACTCCTGTTTAACCTTCAAATTACCTTGCAATATTTCAAAAGAGAAAACTATGAAAAAGATTTTTACGCATATTAGAAATATACTCGTGGTCAAGATTGATGCAATTCGATCAAAACGTCGACTATATAAAAGGTATCTTAAAAATATTCAAGCGATTAAGTAAGTGATATTTTTAATATTTAAAACAATGTTTGATATAAGATATACAGTTTGTAGTATTAATATATCAATATATATTATTATTAACTGTTAGTCTGAACTTACCAAGATCGAAACCTGTAATAGTATTTTTTGTTTATTACATTTTACTTTTCTTAAACGCAAATCTTATTTAAAAAGATTGTCACGTCAATAAGTCGTGGAAATATGTTTGATACAAAATGTGAGTCCACTCAGATGTACACGCGTGCAAGAGCTAGTGTTATTTTACAATTTAAAATAAATACATTGTATATATTATTTGATTTTTTAATATTAACTTAAGCACCCATTGAAGTTCAAACAAAGAGCTTGAGAATAGTCAATATAGCTTCAGTAGTTCTAGGTTTTGCGACTTCATGCAGGTTGCAAAACGAGTAAGAATGCTGAATCGCCCACCACTCCATACTGTGGCCGAGCGGTGGGCGGACCCTACCTGGCGACTGTGTGTTTACATTGAGTTAGGGTTCCGTTGTATCTTCAAATATAATACATATTTGTAAAGGAAAAAAAAAATTATGATGAACTAAAATTAATATTAAATGAGTATAGCTTTCAGACAATATAGTGTATTTTAAAGCCAAGAATATTATAAAACTTAAAAATATGTATAAAAATGTTGAGTACAAATTAGGCCAAGGATTATTTTTAAATATTCTAGAATTAACCAATATTACTATTATGTATAATTATGTAGCTGTACTCAATGCTATTGGAATTTGGAGTTTCCGACATTCTCCGGACTTATGAATAAGGATGCCGAAATGGTTCAAATCTACCCAGAAAATTTCCGATAGTATTAACGTGAATACGGTCGGATGATTATATATAATAGAAATCATGGATCACGAAAGTTTTAATACAAAAAAAAAAACTACTTTTTCCTATTTAGGAAAAAGTAGTTTTTCCTATGTAAAAATAGTTTCCTATATAAAAATAAAGCATATGACTTCGAATATACTTTGGTTTATTTTGATAGTGTTGACTGATCATTACATATAATGTTATATATAATAATTATCATGGATCACGAAAGTTTTAATACAAAAATATCCAAAATGAATTTACTGACTTTTCCTATTTAGTAACCATTACAAAAAATATATTTAAAATCCATATATCATACAAAAAAATAAGACTTCCTTTAGGTGTATATATATATATATATATATATATATATATATATATATATATATATATAATGTACGGAACCCATGTGTCTAATAGTAATCTGACCAATCGTTTAGTTAATAGTGACCATGTTAGCGAAATTGCGAAATTAAACGTAAACCGTCCTCTGTACAACCTTATTAGGACACGGGCTGAGCTTTGATAACAACTTTATTACTATTATTGTTTAGATTTTATTTGTATTTAATATTAGTTTTGACTCGCGGCTCTACTCGCAAACGACTTTGTTTATTATTTAGATAATTTGTACCATAATGCTATATATTTGACCAGGGATGGCGACCCAATGACACGCGTGCCACAAGTGGCGCATTTGAAAATTTTACTTGCACGCACAAAAGCAAAATAATTTTTTTATAAGTAAAGTAACTAAATATCTTTTTTTGATAGAAATTAATAAAAAGTATTTATCTACATTTAATTTATAATTTATGATGTGAATTTGTAATACTGAATACCTATTTTAGTATGTTAACTAGATTCGTCAAATTATACATTTTATTATTAAAATATTGAATTCTCTATATACTTATATAAAGATAAGGTAAAATTTTACGTATAGTTTCATGAAGCTAAGGTTTTGAATGAAATTATATTGTGCTACTTTACCTATTTAAAACAGATTTATTTTTTTGAAAATGTTCGCCATCCCTGATATAGACTATAGCCTACATGAACCTATCATAATCAGAAATTTTCAAATCCATCCAGTTTCGACAATTAGCGAACAAACAAAGAAACTCTATAATATAATATTAATATATTTTGCGTATATTAAATCTTATACTATACAAAGTAAGAAATAACCAGTACTAATATCCTTGTGAAAAGATAATTTTAATTGTTATATGAAGTTTTTAACTGGTTTTCAAAATATTTAGTAAATTGTATATTGTTAAGATCGTATAAAGCTGAAGAGTTTGTTGTTTGGTTGAACGGGCTAATCTGCGAATGGCTTGGAAGAATTCTTTCTAGTTATGATAGACAGGTACATTAAGAAGGCTATCTAGCATTACGCTTATACTCTTAGTTTTCTTAATAGCGTAACAGTGTCTATATATACGTATAATGCATGTACTATGTATGTACGTCAGGAGTAAAAATAATTTAATATCGAAAATGTAATGGAAAAACAATTTAATTTAAATATTATCCTTCCTGGTATAAATTAGGTTATTCCAGGGGAAAGAAACCTTATTCTTTTTGTTTTATTATTGTCTTTTCTCAAGCAAGTATTATTATTATTTTTAATATAAATTGTTGACATCTGGAATCGAACTCGAGCTCTATTATATTTATTAAATAAAGCATACCTTATAAGTATATGTAATTAATATAATTGGTTATTTAGCAAATGGGTCGGACATAATTCATTGTAATAACTTGTGTCTGTTTGTTAGCGCGTGGGAGTTTGTTTTTATCTCGGAAACTGTTTACTTGTTAGTTTTACGTATTTGGACGTTTGCGACGCAAAAACATTGATGTTTATTAGGAAAGTATGCTTAAAGTAATATTACAATAATATTATTATCATTTTTCGTATCACGTTTAAAAAAATATATATTATCCAATTCAATTTTTTTAAGTTACTAAACCAGTACAATATAGTTCTCTTCTAAAAACCTAAGTTTTGAAAATAAAATAATTATAATACTAGTTTTAAGAGCTCGTAAATAAATAATTATATAGCATTTTATCTTATTACAAAACTTCTAAGTAAGGTATACTAACGAAAAATACTAATATAATGTTTCATTAATGCTTTAACCTGGAAATAGAAAGAGAGAGAGAGAGAACGAGTGAAATGAAATTTCATTTCCAGGTCATACTCTTATAATCATCCCAGAAATATTTGTAATATCAAAACAACCTGGAAAGCAGATTTAGAAGATCTTGCTTTGTCACCTGGATAACTTGTGCTTTTAACCAATGAGCTACAATAAACATCTAATTGTTTTTATTTTACTGTTTTTCGTTGGTTGGTTTTAGTGTTAAATTGTAACTTCTTGGAGCAATAAAGAGTTACTATATTATATATAGTTATAGTATTTGGGGAATAAAAAAAATATCTTCAAAAAAGATATGTGTATATATGAATCGATGTGGAATTTTATACTGAATCTAAAAAACTTGTTGAATAAATAAGTTTCACGAACCACTTGTAAATAAAACATCGTTATTTATCTTGTAAAATCAGTTATATATTTCAATAAAATGATACTGGCTGTATATATCAATTTGTACGTTACATTCAAAATGGCCTCCAAACTGTCATTGCAAATAAATTATTATAAAACAAATTGACTTTGTTTTAAAGATGTCATTTAACGTTAATTGGTACAAAGAAAAAGTATTTGAAAATATAAACTATTGCTCTTTTCTCTTTGACTTATTTAGTTAAATTATAAAACTAATTGTTACTCGCGACTCCACTCACGGACCATTATTTTTTTTTACAGCTAAGAGTAGAAGTGTCAAGAGTAAAATAGATTTAATACATGCTTATAGCCATCTTTATAAACCTGACTAGTAATCAGAATGATTTTTTCGAATATCTCTAATATTTTCGAAATTTAGTGCGTTTAAACAAACAAATTTTTTATATTTATAGTATTAGTAATATAGAAAAAATAGTTACTTGGTAGAAATGTAAAACAATTATATATAACTTTAAAATAATTTAAACCCTCTTTGAAAGTTCTTGTTTTTCTTATATAAAAATTTATTTAATATCGGAATTCTAGATCATAGATAAGTCAATTGAGCGTCATCCATTTGACATTTGCAGATCATAAATTATATTGTCTATTTGTTGGAGAACTTAATTTAAACCAAGCCATTGAGTAGGCCAGGTGTGAGACGGACAGATATATATGGGTTCTGTATTCAGTAAACGTATTTCGAAAACCATTAAAACTAGTTATAATGGCTATTAAAACCAACATATTGGAAATATTTAAAGCAAGAGATTTTCTGAAGAAAATATTCAAATAAACCAAAACCTAAAATGTTCATCTATTTTTTAAAAAATAAGTCCCAATTTTTTTATTCGTTAAACTTTATGAAAAGAATATATTAAAAACGAATAAAAAAATAATATCGTAAATGTTTAAAAATCAAGTAAAAATTAAGTGATGAGTTATTCTTTAAAATAAATAAAAGAACGTTTTTATAAATTATTAATAAAGAAAGACAAAGAAATAAGCAAATAAAGATAAAGTTAACAGGGTTTCATTCACGTACATTCATATCATGCGCATGCGCAGTGCAATGCTATCAATTACCTACAATGGACATTGCAATATTTCTGAATTAATCCCATTCATTTAGATAAATATGAACTAGTTAAATATTATATATGGCGACAGGGAATTTAGTCTGGACATTCTATAATAATCTAGAATGTTTGTCTGTTTAGGAAACGTGTTCTGAAATAAAATATCTTTCATATAAAACAATCTTAACCACCACTACTAGGTCCTTTACAGGCACGGCGAGTGGAGCTGAGCGAAGCATTATTGCTAAATGAGAATTCTTAAGGTGATGAAGAGAAAATAAAACCATGTTTATGAAAATGATTGGATTATTAAACACAGTCAATTTTTTTTTATGACACTTTAACCATTAAATAAAAAACTACAATCACAAATGTCACCAAAAAACTTCAGGACCTATAAGTCACTGTCCTCGACAACTCTGTCAATTTTCGACATCCCACCATTATTCGTCTAGGAGGAGTAGCATTAGTAACGAAACACACTTTTGACCATTAAGAGCTTCGCTCAGCTCAATTAATTTTCAAAACATGACATTAAAGGTCATTCACCCGTATTATTACAATTACTAAATCATGACTACCCAAAATGGCTTCCATATAATTATAAACTAGATGTGCGTTACGTTCTCGTCAAACGCATTATAAATAGTTTTTATAACTAGTTCAATATTGTCCACCCACGTCTGATTATTATTATGATTAAAAAAACAAACGGCAGCACTGTCATGTCAGCGTACATTGAAGTCTGAAGGTTGGTATTATTGTACAGGAATTTCAATATTTGTCTTAACATGGACTTTTAATTCTTTTGTTTCCTTAATTAAATCATTTAATTTTAATTCCTGAATTCCTTACGTCAGTATAGTAGTTTTTTATTATTATTTTCTTAAAATTTTCTTAAAAATATCTATCGCTCCAAATATATGCCATATGTGGCCCAACATGCGTAACTTAATACCAATCCGGGGCTGACACATATTCATAGCCACTTTTATTTTATTTTGTCCATGACTATTAATTTTGTTTCCTTAATCTTGGACTACGACTATAGATTCAGCAGCTTTATATATTTTATTCAGAATTAAACGTACAAAAGAAAAAGATAGATGATTTTGACATTACGAATAAAATAACTTTTTGTATGCACAACCCTCTGTTATATTTAGTAGGTATGAGTTCTTGTTATTTGTTAAAAGTGTCATAAATGGTTTTAAAACGAGAATGGAGTCATTATTTCAATCCTAGTAATTTTTCTTCACGTGACTATTAAAAATATGATTACTATAACAATAAATTTTTACCATCAAATTAAAATCACCCCAGATATATACAGCTTTCATACAGACTGTATGAATGAGATATTCAATAAGGAATTACATATTTCAACTTGAACTTATTTGTCAATAACATTATAAAGTATTTGTATGGTAGATGCAGTATGCTATTATAAGTACGTGCGTGTGAGTGTATGCTAGTATATATAGTATAGTGCGAGTATAAGTACGTGCGTGCGTACGTGCGTGCTTGCGATCGTGCGTGCGTGTGTGCGTGCGTACATGCGTGCGTGTGTGTATGTATAAAAATTAATGTCCCTTTCCTGTTCCATTTTTATACATTTATAATATTTTTTAACAACTAGAAGAGTATAAAACTAAGTATTACGTTCAATTAAAATAAAAACAAATAAATAAATAAATAAATAAACTCGAAATAAGTTAACAAAAGCTATAACAGTCTGCGTGTATTAAGTACTAATTGTGATTCGCGGTTCCACTCGCGGACGAGCGAGTTTGTTTACTATTACGATAGCTCTGAATATAGAACAGTATATCGCTCTTCCACAGCCCTCTCCTCTTATAACAAAATTTATAATTAGTCTTAACAAAACAGACAAAAGTCTGTCTCTTTTCTCTATTATATCATGACTATGTATTCCATGACATTTATTTCACGTATTCATCAAAAATATTTATGAAGTTTTGTGTCAGATCAGAAATTGGATCAGGATCGATTATTAACATCTTTCACAAATCAAATAAAACTATTTTATACGGATTAAAACTCGCTTATCATTTGGTTACATTTTAATTTTAACCCGACGTTTCGAATGCTATGCAGCAATAGTGTTCCCGAGTAGACGAGATGTAAGTGATGATGTGAAGTCAGTTAAATAGTCATCCTGCAAGTAAATTAGTAAACAAGAACAGTATGTGGGTACATTATTATTAAAATATAACATTTATATAGTACAGTTAATTTAAACAATCGTTAAAAAGATTTTACTAGAGTAATAAGGATGTGTACAGCTTTTACTGTCGCTAGCATTTTAAGATTGTAAACACATGTTGCAATACTATGAAACGGCTGTTAAAAACATATTTGGTCTTAAAACGAAAATAGTTTTAATAGTATTTTTATATTCTGTGGCAATCTCTCCCCTCCTTTTTTGAATTAAATTAGACTTGTAGAGCATTTTGAGATTCTTTCTTAGAAAATTCCGCTTAGAAGCTTTATTCCCTTTAAAGAATTTGTCACTAGATATATAATAATATGTATAATTTAAATATTTGTGAGAATTGAAATGTAATAGAATTTAGAACTTTAAAACAAAAGAATTTTATCAGACTTATAACTACTTATAATTTAAAAAGTAAAATAAAATTGCCCTCCCCACTGGACTTTTCAGATTTTTACCATTAGATATATTGATTATTTACATTATTTACCTTTGAAAATTGTTTATCATTAGAAAGATTACTATTTATATAGTTTACTATTATTATAATTTACATAGATTTACATTACCGGAAATCAAACTCGGATCAAGTCAAATCATAAATATTTTAACAGATAGTATATATATTATATATATTTAACATTACTCTGGTAATCTGCAGTTAAAAACAAACAAACACATTCCCTCTGTTTACTCAGAGCTAATAAAGATGGATGCAGAATGCGTTCGACGCGACGACGCGACGCCTCTACATAGATGTATAGAGATGGGAAAATAAACATCGATAAAATTATTTTTTAAGTTAATAGATTTTGATATATACAATATACAATACAAATATAAAACAAAAAAATCTGTAAACACAGTTTTCTAACTATGAAAAAATAATTGCAATAATTATTATATATTTCCAAGCAATCAATTATAACATTCACTTATTCAATAATAGTTTGTTTTTATGTGTTCATTATTTTTAAGATAATACAATTAAAATAACAATGGCAACTTCAAGTGTCAAGTGTAAAAACAACGAAATTAATTAACAGATAAAAAAAATATTCACATTTCCGTGTATTCTAAAATACTATTTGTAAATTCAATTTAAATAGTGTCTTAAATATATTAAAACGAGTTATTACATTTGAATTATGTTGAAAGGTTGCATGAACTTAGATCTACAATATTTTGAAATGATATGTGGCAACACATGGGTGTCAATGTTGAGTGATGTCAGATGATATCGAACACTGGTAGCATTTAACATCCACAATTAATTACTGTGGATGTTACTCAATGGCTGTTAAAGAGATTTGTTATGTTGGTAGAATCTAAATGTCAAGCGACTGCTCCTATGTACGGTAAAGTAGTACCATCTCACACAAAATCGGCTTAAACTACCCTATCTTCTTTGAGTGAGAGATAGAGAGACAGAACACACTTCTCTTTTTTCCTTTCGTTTTTAAGCGACGAATTTTACTTAATGGCTGTTAAAGATGTTTTAAGTTGGTAGAAAGTAGTCATTTGACTGCTTGCATGTACGATACGGTAGTACCATCTCACAGAAAATCGTCGTAAACTGTATTTACGTTCTATAGCATGAGTGAGAGAGAGAGCACATTTCTTCTCTTTCTTCTTTCCATTTTCAAACGAATTCGGATTTATATTTTCAAATACGTGTGACGTCACCGTTTAACACAATTGAAACGACCTTTCTAGCTATTTTGCTGTTAAGCATAAAAAAAAAGAATTTTCTTTGTATATTAATAAAAATAGTATTTTCTTTGTATATTAATTGTAACAGACAAACATACATATTGTATATCACTTGATAGCTGTCAGATGTCATTTCAATCACGCTGTAATTATCTGAACAAGTTATTTCGATGATCGATCGAATTTGTATGCTAAAGGTCGACACGAATACATTCTAAACAAATTAATTATATATATATATATATATATATATATATATTTAAAGTTATATATATATATATATATATATATATATATATATAACTTTAAAAAGAAATGTTTGTATGTACGTATCAACAAATTAATATTTTTTTTTTACACTACTAATATAAACATGTTAAAATCAATTAAGTTTTGATTAATTATATACATATATATTTATTATGACTTTGCTATTATATAGTAAAGAAATAAAATTTGTAAGTTTGTATGTACAGTAAACAACAAATAAAAAAATCTTTAACAAAAAAACTCGTTAAAATCAAATACTTTTTGTTTTTCAAAATTGATAATAAAATGAATTTACAATACTTACTGTACAGACAGAGTCGCAGTTTACAGCTAGTATAGAATAAAGATGAGCTGTAACATGAATACTGCAAGATGTCAGTGTCTACGAAAATTAACACTTTGTTTTATATAAAACACTTTGGTATATCATTTCATTTTATGATCTCTTTTTGAATTTATATACATTTTTTTTTTCAACCAACTTGACCTTTTCTGTGCACAGAGAATACAATTTAATATTTCCATATTTTTAATATAAATTGAAAGTTGATATTAAACTACCCACTTAATAATAAAAATATTTTCACCCAGTATAACATATCTGTTTTGTCACTTTTACACCCTTGGCGTAAATCGTTAGTAAGAAAGTGACGTCCAATCACTAATAAAAAAATATATACCGAATATATTATGTTTTATCACTTTTATACCTTTGACGTAAATCATTAGTGAGAAAGTGACAAAACAGAAAAGAAGTTCTACTGAGTATATTTTCATTAATAAGTGTGTGTGACATTAGCGGTCATACACTATTTAATTTAATTATGAATATATCAGGGATGGCGAAACTTTTTTTGATGTCCGTGCCACAAAGTAAAAAAAAAATCAAATAGATAACGTGCCACAGTAAAATTTCATTCGAAATATTAGCGTGTTGAAATTAAACGTAAGTATAATTAAATATATAAATAAAAAAATTCTTCTTTATATATTTTAAGTCAATCATTGATTTATAAATATTTTGTTGAGCTGAGCGAATTGTTGCTGAATGAGTTTCGCATACTTGTGAAATTAGCAGATTAATAGTGGCTGTAATTTTAAACCTAATAAGAACTCACGCGTGTGATTTCAAAACGTTCCACATGTTAACTATAGGACACACTTTGACCATTTAATAATAAACTACAATCACAAATGTCACCAAAAAACTTTAGGACCTATAAGTCACTGTTCTCTACAACTCTGTCAATTTTCCTCATCCTACCATTATTTGTCTAGGAGTAGCATTAGTAACGAAACACTTTTGACCAGTAAGAGCTTCGCTCAGCTCAGCGCAATGACACCAGAGGCATTCGCCACTCATAATGTCAAGCTTGAGAGCTTTACAAGTAAACAGACTCAGACACTCTCAGCCTGGAGTCATGCAAAGTCTTAGGATTGTTTTTTAAGCATTTATTCTTATAAGAATTACAAAGAAATAATAATAAATTTACTATTTCTATCAAACTTGTCCGTTTTATTTATTTATTTTCTTTTCTTTTTTATTTCCTTATCTTCTTTTTTCCCTTTTTTCTTCATTTTTCTTTTATTTTTCTGTTGTTAATTTTTTTTAAATTGGTAATGTCAAAGTTACGAATTATAGTGTTGTATTAATAAATTATGAATGTTTTTCTGAAAGTGACAACTAGTGTCACTATGAAGATTAAAAGGAAACAAAAAATCCAAAATAATATTAGGTGTTCTACTTTATTTATTTTATTGTTGTAAATTAATATAATATTTATAAACTTTAATACTCGTTGTATGTCTTACAACTATACTAATATTATAAAACTGAAGAGTTTGTTTGTTCGGTTGAACGAATCTTTGAAACTACTGAATGGAAATAAAAAAATCATTCTGATTATAACAGGATTGTATGGAAGCTATAAGAATTACGTTATTGCTTCTAATTATCTTAATATGAAATAAAATATTTCGCAGGTGGAACCGCGAGTAACAGCTAGTCATATATCTAAATGTACTCAACCAAAGCAACACTTAAAGACGTATACATTATTCTCACGCTTGGAAAATACACAACATGAATTTCCCATTTAACTATGGTAAGGTATTATTTATATGACCTTCGTATATTTCTAAACTTTAAGCTAGGCTGTTGTATGTATATTTTTATCGCGCTTATTATTGTATTATATATATATTTTTTTATTTTTAAACTATCGCGTTGCATATTATTATTTTATTACCGGGAATTAACGAATCACGAATATATTTGTATATATTAATATATTAATATATTAATATTAATAAGGCAGTAGATCGAGAAGTCAATGTTTACAATTGATGAAATCCTTATGAGGAGGTCATATACGTGCTTATAAATGTATGTCTTATGTTTTGTATATGTACTTAAAAATAAGAAACGTGAAATTTGATAAATTAATATTTAAATACAGCCCAACATTGAGCAAAATAAATATTTTTTCAAAACTTTTCTTTATATAAGTACTTGAAACTTAATTTCACTCAAAAAAAAATTAAAAACGAGCACAGCACTGATTGGCTCGTAGCGACACACCGCACAATTACAAGATTTTATTTATTCTATTTATTATTTATCTATTGGGGATTTCTTCCGGAAATTTCAATTCTGGAATTTCTGAATGTTACAGATTGTGAAAGAGCAAGTGATATGTTCTGTTTTGCTTGTTCTTCCCAAAGAATACCCTTTGGAACCGTACAACATTTTACTTAAGAAGACAATATATTAATTAAAAATTAAAAACTAAATATATTTATATAATACTGTATCATGTCAGATACACTAGAATTTATGACGAAAAAACTACAAATTAAAATATAAAAATTTGTGTTTCTGATATACTAAAAATATATTAGTACTATTTATGAGAATTATAATAAATTTTCATTTAGAAATCATATTAATTATTTTAAATGAATATTCATTTACTAATTTCAATCAAAGCATATTGTTTAAAAACACTTTGTAAAAGCCACACTCATAGTAAGTGGATCGTCACAAGCCGGCACTCGAATAAACATTTATACAAAAGACAATTAAAAACCTTTTATTGTACAAGTGCAGTCATTTATCGATACCCACGCACGTCACTAGAACGTCACAAATCGATAAAGAACTTGACATATCTGTCAAATAGAACAGATATTTATGATATAAAAATTAAATTACTAATGAAACAAATAAATAACATTAATTCTACATTTTTAAATTTAAATATTATAATAATTAAATATATTTTATGGTGTCGATATAAATGTTGTCCATCCTTAGTGCGTAATAAAGTGACGACAATGAACTTGGTTGATTCAAAATAGACATGATGTGCACACACAGACGAACTGTTACATTATATTATACGCGTATAGAAGTTATAACGATTTAATTTTATTTTTTAATTAAGTAATTCATTTATTTATTTATTTATTATACATATGACACACTTAACAGTTTGTGACGAATTTTGTTAACAATTTTTAAAAGCAATAAAAACTAGTGTGTACTTTAAGCACAGAAATGTGTTGTGAAAAATTAACAAAAAAAAAACATTGTAAAAACAATTGTGACAGCGGTATTACATTTTTTTTATAACTAATGTTTTGAACTATCTAAATCCTAAAACGAAATAAAAATAATAATGACAATAATGAAACAATACATATTGAGAAGCTATCAGTTATGCATAAAAAAAGCAGCAAAAATAAAGAAAAACAAATTACAAAACAAAAAAAAAAGAAAAAAAAAACAAAATATTAATAATAACAAATTTACCATACATATACTATTTTCTTAGATTTTCACAGTTTCAAATAAAACTATTTTTCACGGTTTAAAACTCGCGTATAATTTGGTTACATTTTTATTTTTACTCGACGTTTCGAATGATTTGCAGCAATCGTATAGACGAGATGTAAGTGCCTACCCGTGAACACGATTGCTGCAAAGCATTCGAAACGTCGGGATTTAATTAAAAAAATGTAAAAATAAACGCGAGTTATATCCGTAAAATAGTTTTATTGAAATGTGGTGTACTCGTGAAAATATTAGAACACATAATGCAGATAAGTTTCTGTAATAATGCCATCAGATAAATATTATGAATAACCGGTCAACATCCTTGTAAGTTATTTGATAAACTGGTTAAGATAATTTAAATACAAAAGTATATTTCAATAAACAAACAATAATAGTATAAAATTTCTGTACGAAACGTGCTTTTCAACTTTCACTCTTACATATCACGTTAATATGATAGTTTTTAAATATATAATAATAAGGATTGTGTTGCTTTAATAAATTTATTTAGCTTTTTGACTCTTAGAATCAACATCAGTGATGACTTGTGTACGACAAATGCAAGATTCAGGAGGGCTTATATTGATATCATACGAAATAAGCCTTTCTATAATAACACTCTCTAACTTAAAGCTAAGATTTTAGTCTATCAGAGGAAAGGCAACGGCTTTTACACCATACAGCCTAATACACAATCGATATATTAAAATTAGTATTCAAAGCTATTTGCTTTATTTACGGAGCACAATTTATTAAGCACTGGGTCATCTAAGGTATTAAAATCATGCTTTTCGGTGCCTGACGATGAGTAATGAAAAACTAAAGCGATCCCGTGGCGTTCTATTTTGAAGATGAAGGCAACTGTTAGCTTTTTAGTGGGTAACCTTAAAAATAGCAGTGTCACCTTATGTCAATGTAGGCGGGAAAATTATGAATATCGATAAAAATACGAATATCTATAAAAACGTTAAAAAAGGATTCTAATATCGCGTTATGTACAGACTGTCATGTATGTCATATATTTTTTACAACATATTTGGGATCAACATATTTGGGATATATTTTTATATAAAGACAATGATGAGTTTCATCTTCAGACCGTCAATATATTTAAGTGTAAATTAAATAGCGTCAAGTGTAAATTAAATGATCTCATACACCCGGGAAATGTAAAACCAGTCTTTCCTTTTCCGTCTTATAGTTTTTTAAATACAAATAATTTCGATTATTTTAATTACACAATTAAATGTAACTCAACACCAACAAAATGCGAAATCATATTTTAAATTGCACTTTATAAATATTAATATTTCTTGTTTTTAAAAATAACTTATTATATATTTATTCATGAATGTTTAAATTTTTAAATAAATTGATGACAAAAATTCTTTTATTGTGTACTTCTTTTAATACTGATAAAAAATTGTCTATGCGTCAATTATTATTTTTTTTATTATACACACTAGTTGTAGAACATTGTCATTCACTTGAAAGTCATTCGTTCTTGTAATATAATTATAGAGATATTAAAAAAAAATGAATAAAGTGCCATTTTACAGCTCAGCTTTGATATTCTAAATTTAAAATGTCAAATTCAGGTTTTTTTAATTAGCTTAGGCCAAAAATTCAACATTTAACTATCGGGTATTTTTGTTTTCATCATTTATGTCATAATTTATGTTTTTTCACTATTTTTTTACCTAGCTATGCTTCTGCTCTTTCTGTAATATTAACTTTGTTAGATTACATACCAATATTCGTTTTTTTACTCCAATGACGTATATTAATAATGATCACATGACACAAGATCAAATGACAGAAAAAAAATATAAATACATATATACCTACCAGTACAAAAATATATAACATCAAAGAATTTTTATAAATTAAATATAATTGCTATAATAAAAATTAAAAATAAAATATTAATTGTAAATATTAAATCTTACAAAAAATACAAAAATGCAATATAATGTTGTTTATAGAGACAGTTTTCCAAGCAACGCCATCTATAATAGAAAAACATTTTTGTAATTACAATTAACGTGTATGTGACCGAAGGCACGTACTCCATTGGAACATAAAAATATATTAACCGATAAGGGAAATCGTAAAAAATATTCAATACGACTTAAAATACTTGATTTGATAACTAATCAACTGATAAAACGTAGGTAAATTACATACTAGTCAGAGTACGGAAGTACTGTGCAAAATGGCAAGGAACCGCAATGGCGGGAAAATAAATTGACGCAAAACATAACATTTATTTTAGGCTGTAAGGCGTGAACCTTTGCCTGTCTGTTTTCGAAGTATAAACAATATAAACATTGACATTTTTAAGTATCAAAGGAGGAAATTGCTAAAGATATTAATAAACATACATTTCATTTTATTAAAATTTTTTTTTGGATGTATAATAAAGCCTATTCAACAAAAACTAAACCATGCTTTTAATAAGTTGGAACGATTTATAATTAATACCGAGCATACTTTGTATCCACGGCAACAGAAAACATACAAAATTCCCTCCAATACTGTTACTAACTACGAATATTATATATTATAAGCTAGTTTCTATATTTTGTAACCAAAATTATATTTTGTATAATATTTAACAAATATAAGTTCACATAAAGTTATTTTTTTTATTCGAGTCATCTATTCATGAATGAATTGAATAAAATTATTTTCTTAATAGACGCACAATCATTCAACTCCAATCAAAAGCCCTCCATTCTCAATACGTACGTACTTCAATTCTAAACATTTTGAACAAATTCATTAGAAATACCCTAGACAATTATGTTCCTAATGTACCAGTTATAAAGCTCATATTTGTGTAAAACAATTTTTAAATAAAATGATCCCTAAGTAGTTAATACAAAATGTTCAAATCCATTATAAATATAACAGCAAGTAATATTGATCTTTATACTCATTACCTTAAAGGTTACATTTCTATGTCCTAATATGTAATAAGGGCTTCAAGTAGCCAATATCCCATTTAGACAATAAAGTGTAGTGCACTCTATCTGACCCAGAGCAATGAAGTCAATCGTGCATTTCCGAAAGAGATGTCCGTTGTCAGATATCGATATATTTATAATTATCGATATTGATTTAAACCATTATATTAATTCATTTAGGTACTGACTTTAAATATTAAATAATTCCCATCTTCTATTTACCTTAAAATTTAAAATTAATAAAATCAATATACATTAGAATAGAATAGAGAATATATATGTATTTCAATAAAACTATTTTACGGATATAACTCGCGCGAGTTATATCCTTAAAATAGTTTTATTGAAATGTATAGTACTCGTGTAAATCTTTTTTATTATTTCCGTTGGAAAAACCCGTTACGGGTACCCCGTCGGCCCATGGGGGTGACGGCCGGGGGGTGATGTGGGACTACCCGGCAGCATAGAGGATGCTGCCATTTTTAAGGCTACCCACTAAAAAACCAACGGTTGCCCTCTGCGCCGTAATGGGACGTCACGGGATCGCGTTAGCACACACCGTGACGCCCCGGCGAGACCCCCCAAATGAGGGTGCCCCGAGCAACGTAGAGCACCCTCTCATCGTAGGCCTATGTTAGATAAGGGGGGTCACCCTCCCCCCTCACCAGGCCTACAACTGGGGAAGGAAGCGACGGGCGTATTCCCGCCTCCTTCTACCCAGACTCGTGTAAATCTTAGAAAACATTATATATATACAACAGTAAGTCAACAACAGTACAACAGTATGATACATCAACAGTAAGTCAGAACAACGAGTTATTTTTGTTTATTCTTGTTTGTTCTATTAAATTACCTTTAAGATTAAAAAGAAATTGATAGTTTAAAGTTCGGGAAAGGTTATAAGCTATATACATTACCAGATGGTTTGTTCATTATAAAGTCAACACGAGTTAAATTTAGTTCTTATTATATTATCTCACTTTTTTTCTCTTTATCAGTGAAATATTACATTTTTCGTCTACTACGTAAATGTCCTTGAGCTAGTAACACCAGCTCATAGTACTCAATCAATAATCTCGCTGACGTCACGTGGTCTTTGTAGCTTATATTAGTTTAATACTACTATTGATTTCATACGACGGTAGTGTACAAGTAGACCGCTCCTAATTAATAAAAATAATGTTATTTAAAATTTTCATAACTATAATTATAAAATTACTTGCACTGAGAATAAACCTGTATTGCAGTAATTACTTTTACAGGGGCCTTACCACCATCTCCTAAAGTAATATTACAATAATCTTATTATTCGTTTTCGTACCACGTTGTCTATAAAACAATATATCTTTTTTTTTGCGATTCCCTAGTCTGAGGTGTTATTAGGGGATTGCTCTTCTTGAAACAAAGGTCTCAAAACGTAAAATTATTGTAATATTGAAACAAAACTTTTTGAACTGCCACATGTATATACAAACTAACAAAATAAGATTTAACTTCACAAGAATATGTAAACTTTCGTGATGATTCATATTATATATACGGCCGTTACATAGTTACCATCGGCATTTGCCCGACTAGTTTCGAACTGATTCGGGGTCCTTACTCATAAACTCTGAAGATGGCAAAATCGCGGAAGCGTTCACGCCGCGACTCCGATAGTAATTACTTGATTACAGCCGGATTATTTTATATAATTCAAAAGAATATTTTCGTACTCGCTTCATTAATTATGATATAATTGTAAACATATAAGAACTGCTATGATTCATAAAGGAGTGTCGGTGCATACAAAGAATGACAAAGGTGCAACGTTATCAATATCTACTCGTACTTAGTGATAATTACTTAAACGTCATTGTTGTGATAAGTTATTAATATGTTGACAGTACAGAGTACAGAAAACAGACACCAATCCAATTAGCCCATGACCTTGAACAGCGCCTTATGATTAACAGTCTTCTATGGCACGTGTCTTCCTTGTAGGGTCTATCTATATATTTGTCTTTAAATCTCCTCGTCGAATTAACGTAAGAGATTAATAACTTAAACTTAACAAACAGTGACTTTAGATATACATATTTAAGACAACACAAAAGAGTTTCATATAAGTTTAACAAGTTTTTTGTTTTAATTTCTATGTAAAAAAGAAGAAATTACATCAGACTTAGTCATACTAAAAATGTGTTAAAAATAAAATAATTTTTATCGATAATTAAAAGCCACTTCACTATCAGTGGGTGCGGCGGAAGTGCGTATGAGTGTGTCGCCAGCCGGATGTGGAATTAAATCTTAAGTTGTAATAAGGGTCAATAGATTGATCTGTAGGTTACTTGAACAGAATTGAAATTGAAAACACAATACACGCTATTATCTTCTTTGTTTATTGGTTTAATAATAACACATAATATGTGAGGTAAAATTGCATGGTTAAAACAACTTTATTCTAATTAAAATTACATCAAACAAACACAAAAACATAAAGAAAAAGTCAAAGTAATATATTATATTACAATATTATGTCAAAGTTGAATTAAAATATTAATATTGTCAGACATTATTGACATAAAGTTCCGTTGGGATTATTCCAAAAGACCTTTATAAAAAAATTGTTTTATTATTTTTATTTTATGTTTTTACTTATATACCTACTTGATAACAACATGTATGAAAATTGAGAAAATAATATCGAACTTTTCATAATTTTAATAAAAATAACCTCTTAAATTTATACACTAATACAAAATCACTGTTAAAATCAAATAATGCAAATGTATTTAAAAAATATCGCCATATCATTAGAAAATAAATAGTCATCAAGTTAATACCATTTTAAAAATATAAACAAAAATGCTTTTGCACGCAAGTATCAAAACGCGACATGAAAAAGACCTCAATAAAAATGGCGACCAAATGTCACATCAAGGACCATTACATTAAAATATGTATGTTCTTTGCCGTAGGTAGTCTTCTATATAATTACAGTGCGTCATAGAAAATGAATGGTAAAATCGTTATAGCCAGACGTCGCGTGTCGCCCTCGTCTCGCCCTTTAATATTATTTGTTTCTAGAAATGATTAAAAACATAAATTTCAATTCTAAAACCTTTTTGATTAGTTGTTATTATTTATATCGAACTTCCAGAATGATTTAGTTCGTGTTAGTTCTTAATAATATGTATATTAATAAATAAAAAAAATAGAATATTTATCAAAGGAAGCTTAAAATACCTTATGTTCTACGATTAAAAATAGAAATATCAATGACATTTGTAAAACGTTTATAAAACGTCTTATAATTTTGCGACTTATCTCATCGGCCCTGTGGCGCAACGGATAACGCGTCTGACTACGGATCAGAAGATTCCAGGTTCGAATCCTGGCAGGGTCGGATTTCGTTTTTAGCTTTTTATTAGTTTCTTTTCATTTATGTTGTTGAATTTTATTTAGTTTTATATTTTAACCACATTTATATCTTATAATTTAAATGATTTCAACCCTTAAATTATTCACATTCCGATTATAAGTAGCCCCAATGGTACAGTCACGGTATTTCCCAGAGTCCCCTCCAAAAGGGCTAAGCGGAAAATCCACAAATTATCCGCAACACTGCATAGGCAATTAAAACTACAAAATTGCCGCATATAAATCATTTTGATGCATATTTAAAAATGTAATAACATAACTCATAATTTACAACATATATCATATTGGTAATTTCTTTAAAAAATATGCTTAGCTCTTACAACTTTGAAAATAAATGAATGAAAACATTTAAGAGTTGGCTTTTCATTCCTTTGAACGCTCATAGTGATGCTAACACTTAAAATACTCGGATATAACTCATTCTTTTCATTCAGTGCAAAGATTATTATAAATCTTTTCATTACTATGAATCAACTTGGCTTTTAATTAAAATTTCTTTAGAAATTTGTATAACTGTTTTAATAAACGAACTTCCTTTTATAGTTTACGTTTAGAAATAATGTTACGTTGAAGTTTAGAAATTCTCTAACGTTTATTATTTAGAAATCAATTTTTTTCAATTATAAGACAATAAAATCAATTTTGACATAAACAGTCCTTTCAGAGTAAAAATACAAATTCGCAGATTATATTTGTATGAACTGCCTTTTCTTGTAATTTGACTAACGAATGAAATAACTCCAATATACATTTAAAAAAGCAGAAACCAGTAGGAGCCTCCATTGTCATCTGATCACTCAATATGATTGATATACATATCGACATCGTATTTTAATAAATTTACCTGTTACAGTGAAAGATGAATACAGGTACAAATTTTAATTATAAATTACATACTTAAATAGATTTGAAGCTATATATTTTTCTGTATTGTCTTATGAGTGCTTGTTGTTAACTTTGATTTTGAATTTTTTTATCTCAAACTGTGTAAATTTACAATTGGAACCAGTTGGAGGTGCAATGGGGGTTAAAAAGTATTTTTTTAGTTTTAAAAAGCATTTTTGAACAACACTGAATAAGTGGCTCGCAATCAGATGTTTTTATTATTACAAAATAGAGTAGTCTGCCAGGCAAGCTCGTATATTTATATATTTTGATTTGTGCTTTCGATATCTCTTATAATAAGGGCATCAATGTCCTTAAAATAATCAACGCCATCTAGTATAGGTCTTCGTAAACTGATTTCTTGTCAATTTTTAATCGATAATAAGACAAGTGAACATATTTTATACATAGACGAGAATAATTTAAGAATTGGAATTTTAAATTATAATTATTTATATAAAAATTGTCGAAAATTGTTTATTTATAAACAAATAATATAAAACCCACAAACCTTGTTCCGTCAAGCTCTTTGCTTATGAATAACTTCACTATTAAATAAAAAACTAAAGAAATCCTAATAGATATAGGATATGTAATCACAACGTGGAATAGATAATGCAAAAAAAATGTTGCAGCACAACTCCTTTCTTTTAATAAAACATAACTAGTCACTTCAACACTACATACGCGATAATACTATTTATTGTAAAACCTCTTTAGTTTTCAATCTGTCAAAATATAATAGCAACGCGAGACCACCCTCGGCGTTTGACAGCTGACTGCCGCAAAAAAAGTGCGGAGGTTGCCGCGCATGCGCCCTATGCAGTAGATAGGATGTACCGTAGAGAGATAGATGGGGTGAAGTATATACGATTATAGAGATTGTGAATCTGCTTTCTTAATGAGGTTCCAATGCATTATTTAATTGTGCGTTTTATTTTATCTTTTTAGATTTTAAACGTTACAGGATCTCGGAAATTGTTTAAGACTTTAGTTTTCTTATATATTGTTATATGTTTATATATGTACTACACCTATAATAGTTAACATTTATCGTTTTTTTGTAATCTGTTTCCTTATTGTTAGAATTGCTATAATAGTGCTTTTGATATTAAATGATTGATCGAAACTAATGACGATAGTATTAACCACTGTATGTTCTCTGCTATAAAATAAATAAATTCTAAATCATTTAACGCTTCACAACACTATAGAATCCAGTAACTGACATAAAAGTTGACAGTCTTCGAAAATTTTGAACTTTGTATTTTAATGTTACTTCAGTTTTGACATGATCTAGATAAAGATGGAAATAACAGCAAATACTTCAAACTAAGCCTTTGTAGAATAGAGACTAAAAAAAAGTACACTGAAAACAAAGCTTTTTTACGCAGCCATCAGTCGTGAGTCATGATCCAAATGCATTGTTCTTTAAACTAATTAAAGCACATCTATATACGAATGTAACGACAATCATGTTGCACCTCTTCAATACGAGTGCCACTTCCGGAAATGCTGGATGATTAACATACAATAACTCTCTTATGCTTTTAAAAATAGAGGTGATATTACAAAAGCAGGTCATAGTTCGTGATAGTTAAGAATATGTCATAGACGATATATGCGACAGGTAGTGCGGAGCGCGGGACAAGCTATTGTCTCTGATTGTTTGTTTTGTATTAGTTGAAATGAGGTTAAGTGATGAACATTAATCTTGGATGTTTCTTTCTAGGTGGTATGTACGTAAAACAAAGATATTATTTAGTTACACTTTAAGAACTTATTTATGAATAACCTTTTAAAATTAGAATATTTGTAGTTGTATGAGCACAAACCAAACTTAGTTTAAGTATATACTTAGTTTGTTTATGTATATAGTCACAAATATATCGATATAAGAAACTTTATTTCTACAAAGTATTTAAATGTGCAAGTTGTTAATGAAACTTTGAGATTCATTTTGAAACTTATCTGTTCAATATTGTTAAAGCAAAATTTCTACATATATAAATAATAGGAACAATTTTTTAATAAATTGTTCGATTGAGCTAATTTAGTTGGCGTCAGAAAACTATCTTACATAACCCTGAAGCTACATCGATTTAATTAAAAATAACGACCGTTAATGAACGATTGTCCACAATTCTTTAAAAATGCCGCCTTATCTCCAGCATCTTGTCGATTACATCTGAGATGTTCCTATATCGGTTTGTTACTTCCACGCCTGTTCTTTTTTTTGCTCGTTAAATTTCATTTGTTCATTGTTTAATTACTCACGTTATCTGGAGATCTACTGAACTATTGCGAGGTAAAAAATTATATATCCCGTAATGACGGCCTTAGTATTTACGAATTCGTATGTGGTCATTCGTCTCGAAGCTTGAATGGCAAGATTTGACAGAAAGTGCGTCTTTAAGTTCTGTAGTTCCGGTTAAATAATTGTTTAAAGTTAAAATACATGTATGGGTATATTTTTTAATATAATTATAATTCTCTTACGAAATACACTTTTTGATAAATTAATGAACTTTTTACCTTAAAAAGCATAGTACTTATTATTATATAGTTATATTATTCATGTGGATTTTTTTTAACATAATCCAGCTCAGGAAAGGGTAGTGACGATTATACGAAATTAATTCAAATTTAGCCGGCATATGTACTTAAATATAATCGGAGCGTATTCATACTTTTACCAGGTGTCAAAACGCGGTTCAGGGGACGAGGCTTATCCCCGACTCGATTAAGGATGTTACTAGAGAGCCCACTCCACCAGGATAAGCCTCAATACAACCAACAACTAGGATGCTAAATTTCTCACGATGCTGGCATAGTTACCCACAAAGAGTCTGCGAACCACCGATATCGAGCAAAAGTATTACCAAAGCAGCTGTCTTGATTATTAGTTTTGGGACTAAGAGAAATGTCCCTTGAAGTTTTACGATTACCAGACAGGGTACATATGCAAAAATAAAACGAAATGATAAGGGTGTCATCCGCATAATGAAATATCTTCATCTGGGGCTAATACAAGTCAAGACACTGGTGACTTTAGTAATGGTTCAAAGTAATTAAATGAAACACTTTCACTATATACGTATATTTGTTCTTAGTAACTAACATTTTACACTAACAGTCATAAAATATTTTATTGTGCTCAGCTTTCTGGCTCCTATTTACTAAGTAAACAATAATTGTTGTACTTCAAAATACGTTTTTAGTCAACAAATTACAAATTGCAAAATATAGATACATATATATATACATAAATAATATACAATTATATTTTTCTCAAAAATATTAGTAATTTTGGACTAAATATTATTTTTTCATTTAGTTTTTACAATAATCGGTTTAAAGCATGTTTTACTAATTAAATATAATGTTATTATTTATATTACAATTACTTTAATTATTTTAAATAGACTGTCACATAAATAAATGTTTTTTCATTTGGTTTGTATAATTACAACATTTTTAATCTCTGATGATTTTAAAAAAAATTAAATATAGTATTTATCAGACAACTTCTCACATAAATATCAATAATTATAACATGAAACATTAATTATATATTTTGTGTCACTGTATTGAAGTCATTACTACTTCTATAAGCTGTATCCTTGTCATTCCACATATGCCTGGAACAAACACCAAAAATTATTACTAATTGTATGCATATATTGATGCTAGAAAGCAATTTTAGGTATTTATAAAAACAAAAAAAACCAGCTAAGAAAAAGAATTTTGTAAAATATTGAAAACTAGATCATTTGATGTATTATTTTTTTGTGATTCAAATAACTTATATATCTCATATTCATATTTTTATCTTAAGAGGAGCCAAATAATCTACCAAATAAATGTATTAGTTATTAGTTTACAATACATAATCTCCAAGTTTCTTTAATATTTTACAATAACTTTTTTAGAAAACCGATTGCAAAATTTTTTTTTTTGTATTTTTGATATGTTATTAGAATTATTTAACAAATTATTGTTTCTATGTTTTTTTTTTATTTGGATTAACGCGAAAATAATAATCTATCTACCAAAGAAGTACAAAATCATAATAATGTGGATCCTTAAAAACTAAATCCACAGGTTGGTTACTAGCTGCTATAAGATACAGATAGTATTTCAATCGACAGTATAATTGTTAGATAAGGATCGAATAACTACCACAGAAAAATAATACGGTTAATTTACCTTAAAGGAAACTAGGTGGCGATAATAAATACATTGTTGTTCCTTTCTTACAACATGGATTATTCAACTACATCGACTATTCGACAATAGATGGCGCTTTTACAAACCTCTCAAAGCAATGTAGCAACTCAAAGCACACTTCGGCCAATATAAGCGCGATCACCATCCACTCCAGACGCACGTGGTGTCGGTCAGCCGCCCAGCTAGATAATAACTCCAGGAGCTCCACACAGTGGGAAAGACGCTCGTTTAAGACCTAAAGAATATTCAAAATAAGAAATAATAGTATTCAACTAAAATAATGAGGGTAGACAACTAAAGCTTCTCATTTACAGACATTTGAGTGCAGTCAAATACAAAACTTATATCTTATTAACATTCAATAAGTGCCTTTGTTTGTTATTGATTATATTTTTTGAGCCAGACTTACAAAGTTAGTCTAATTATTATTGTTTTGTGTAAATAGATATATATGTGAGTTCATTAAAATTTCTGCAATCTTACCCTAGTCCGTCTCGGTATAGTGAAGTAGCTCACAGTGTGCGAGTACAAGCGCTCGAGCCCTTCTTCCTCCCAATAGAAGTCAGGTGTATCTAAGAGATCTGACTCCACATTGATTTGATGACGGAGAGAGAACAGCTCACCTAGTTTTCTCACTACCTGTAAAAGATTTACAAAATATTACAAAATTAGGGTTTGATGGTAAAAATTTAGGGTTGTGCGTATTTTTCATATCAAGTCAAGTAAAAAAAAAAACAAATCAAATTTTTCGAGTTTGACCATTCTCATTAATTAAGGGTACGAACATGGTTTACTCCTACATTATACATGTAATAAGTACAGATATACCCTTGCCATTGAGTGAAGAGCTACAATATCAACTACTTATTATTAATGTTCTATCTGTGTACAAACCACTTGTTTGTCAACATGTGCGGCTCCGTCCCGCTCCATGGTAAGTGAGTGTGCTCGCACGGCTGCTGCCAGCGCGCCCAAGCGGGACTCCCACGCGCCCAGGCGCGCCGACTGTGCCATGGCATGGCTACAGTTTCAATTACAAGTAAGAAAAAAACAATATCTTCAATCTCTTTTATATAAAATAATCTTTATAAGTACTTCAGTTTAAATAGACAATTATTTATTGACATATAAAAGTGATCACTTATGTTGATTAATAGTGGAAATAAACTTGTTACCTGAAAGTATATCTTTCCCATGAATTATCAGCGTTTGGTGCTAAAACAAAGCAAGAGTCTTGCAGTGAACACTTCTTCCTAAAATTAAATAAAAAATTATAATTTATTAGTTTTTAGTGCAAAATCACTGCAATTTTAGTACCAATAAAATAATTGTACCAAATTTATAATTATTTTAATTTATAACAGAAAAATCTACATTATGAATAACAAATTTTAATTACTTAAATTAATTTTTTTCTTACGCATTTGTTTGGTACTGATATGTCATAACTTCACTCTCCTTTTTGACCACTTCACTTGGATAGCTGCCCACTTCAAATCTGTTAATAAACAAGTATTTATAACCTCCCTAAAAATGTTTAAATAATTTTTAAGGATATTATGGACAGGCCAATATTAATTAACATTGTAACCATATAATATATATTAATTGGCCCCTTTATTACAATTATAACAATATTTATTTAATATAAATAATTTAATATCATATATATTATATTATACAAATATATATAATATATGATATTAAAGATGATGTTTAAAGTTAATTTATACCACAATAATCAAAAACCACACAACTTACGGCTTAATAAAGTCTAATACATTATTTGCTTCAAGCTCTGTACAATTCCAAAACACAACAGCACCTTCTTGGAAGAAAATAATCTCTCGTGGCTCATCTCCTATACTATACACTGCCCGGGCGACCACCACATCACCTAAATCATTAGCATTTAATCTGTAAAGATTGTAAAATACAATATGTTCTTATACTGTGTCTCACCACCCTCAAGCAATTTATAACTGTGAGAAATGAAGATACAAGAATATAGAAATAAGTAACATAAATATACCTCAGGTTTTTTTAACTATTCATTACTTTTTCTTGATAAATACAGGTTACATTACGTTGTATCATATTTGAAAAAAATCGCATTTAAATAAATGATATTAATATATTAAATCTTACGTTGCCGGTTCATACAACTTCTGATGCACCAGCCCTTGTCTTAAAGCCTTCAAGTCGTATGAATTTGCTGTAGCATAAGCCATAGTCACATAATGACCTTCTTTGTGCGATACATCTTCAAGAAGTGTTTTTTTATAAACAGTTTTCTTTTTTAATGGCAAACTCGTATTATCCAATGCCATAGTCGTGGGTATAATTGTGTCGTTAGAATAATTTCGGAAAAATTGTTGTGTAATGCGAAACGTATCATTTTTATTAAATGAAAATTTGGTTTTCGCGGGTGTTAAGTCGCTTAACGAATTAAAGATAACCTTTCTAACAGATACGTTACGTAAAGACGCTGTAACAAATCTTGATATAAACACACTCATACCGAAATCAGGAAATTATCACCCATAAAAGTATTTTATTAAACACCTTAGACTCCGGTAATGTCCTTTTGAGGTTAAAAATTATAATGTCCTCAGACTTAGGTCAAAAGTTGAATGTCAATATTTTGATTTCGAAATTTGACAAGTAGTACTCATAATCGCGGAAAGAGAAGCAAAAGTCCACAGATATGGAGCCAATTTAACAAGTATACGAAAAATTCTATTCTCATGTCATTGCATTTTAACCGAGACGTGACTTGTGTAACATTAAGATTAGTCATAAAAAATACAATTGTTTTCAATTATCATTGCTGAGAATATTTCAAAAATCATAAATGCTTTATTAATTAAATTAAAGCCTTTTTATTATTCCATTAATATTTAACAACGCAGTGCCTTAATAATACCACTCTTATGAAAACTTCTTGTTTTAAGGTGGATGTATTTTTGTATTTTTTTTTCAAATACAGAGGCCGAACTATCTATCGGTGCGCTAAAATACATATATATAAGTATTTTAAGTAATATTAACGAAAGGAAAGCCGATTGATAATTCTATTAAAATATGAGAACGAAATAAAAAAGTTAAACAAAGGAAATAAAGAATTCTAAAAGTAAACAATCTTTTACTGATTACCATATAAGAAGTACACCAGCATAATTCGCAACAAGTACTACTAATTACACGAATTAATGTTTTCATTTTGCTAAAAATATATCAAAAGAATTTCTTAATAACTTTTTAATACCATCTGAAATATGACCCAAGGAAAAATAAAATTAATAAAACACAAACACGAATAAATATTAGTTTATTATTAAGTAAAATGCGATTAAGTAACTAAACTCCTACATGACGACAATGCTGCCATCTTCTTCCGTGAACAGTGTCTTTAGTTTCTTGGCCAGCTCGGGACCGAGTCGGCGCGTGCGAGTACCTGGAGCACCAGCGCGGGAAACTCCAATTGATGACACAGTCTCCAGGCCCATGGGGGTCGTGAGAGCCTGGTTTATTAACATTTATATTGGTTACTTACTTGATATGGAAAAATGACTTTTTTTATTTTTTGCTAATTGTAAAACGAAGTTGAAGTCATGGTTTTCTGTTTTTTTTAGTAACAATATAAAAATACTATCATTTTGATCAAGGGATGGAAGGGTTTTTTATTAGGGGGTGTATGTACCTCGTAGAGCGCACGGGGAGAGCGCATTTGTGCGCACAGAGCACGAGCCGTCTCCAGACTAGACTTAGGGAGGATGGCTATCATCTGTTGCCACAGACGAGCTAGACCTTTACCTGATATTGTGAGAACATTAATAATATATATATATATATTGCTTTTACTTTTATACACTTATTAATATATATATTTGTTTGTTACTGCACTTTCAATTTGTATTGTTTTATCATCTAAATTAGCTTTACCTCCGGTCTCATACTCTTTTTTATGTACTTTAAGTCAGTGTATTACTGTAATATTAAATAGCCTTAAACCTTCTTTATGAACCTGCCTGTTATAATAAAAATAACTTTGAATCATCCGCAAGTCTCGACGATTAAGGCTTTTAAACAAACGAAGTTTTTGCTATATATTATTAGTATAGATTGTCACAAATAAACATTATTTTCCTTATTTCTTTTTCAAGTGTTTTATGTACTATAATGATTAATAATAAAATCATACCATCTTTATCAACTCCAACACATTTCTTATTGAAACCTTTCATGTAGAAATCTGCTTGTTCTTCTTGAATGCAAATGTCTTTCCTGTAAAAATTATATTTATATTATTATTCTCATACATCTGGGATTCAAATCGAACCATGAGAAATTATGAAAAAAATACCATGAGAAGAAACTTTAAAGTTACTATATATAGCCACCCTCTAGTATACTGGTACACCGAAAAGGGCATGTATAGACTGATGAACAATTATTATAGGGTATTATTATTCATATTAGGATAAAACATATATGGCTTTTTGATGTTTGAAGATTTCCCATGGTAGCTATTCTGACATGTCTATCCTTGCATTTCAAGTAGCTATCCTTAAAGAAATGTTAACATTATTATTATGTTTATTGAAAAATAAAAATATAGAAGATTGTGTATAATGAGAGATTATGACAGCAGATATGCTTTTTATGATTGGTTTTTTGGATAATAAATAATTGTAGTGTGGTTTATGTCTTATGGTCCATTCTACCAATAAATACCAACTATACCAGTATAGTTCCACAGTTAGAGAGAATTTTATTGAATTTACTAAATTTCTGATAATAGTCCAGCGGTGTAGTGTTGGTATTATATACTTTCAAACATAAAGTATTATCTTACTTGTAGAATGATGTAAATCCTTTGTGAAACTGCACCACTGTCATGACAAGCTCATTTGGTTCATTCATTAGAATGGCATCACAATTGATGCTTACAATTAAATCTGTAAATATTGATAGTTTAACAATATTTATTTATTATTTATCAATTATTTTTACAATCGAGCTGAGCAAAGCGAACTCTTACTGGTCAAAAGTGTGTTTTGTTACTAATACCACTCCTAGACGAATAATGGTAGGATGTCAAAAATTGGAAATTTTCGGGGACAGTGACTTATAGGTCCTATAGTGTTTTGGTGATATTTGTGATAGTAGTTTTTTTTTTTTAGTAAATGGTCAAAGTGATCCATACAGTTAACATGTGTAACGTTTTGAAATCGCACGCGTGAGTTCTTATTAGGTTTAAGATTATAGCCACTATTTACTCTGGTAATTTTACAAGTATGCAGGCTCATTCAGTAACAATGCTTCGCTCAGCTCCACCCGACGTACACTAGTATAAATACCTGCGATAGCTGTTTCAATTTCAAACTCTGATACCACTCTGTGTCTTCTGCAAGATGTTCTGAAAATAAAATTATATTGTAAAAATAAAATTACATGTCTTTTGTTTTAATTCAAATATTGCAAGTAAATAGTTGAATATGTATAAAACGTATCATATTGAAAAAATACAATACTTAAAAGTATTTTAAATTATATAAGAACAAATTTATTTTGGTATTTTTCAATATTTTTTAAATTGGGAATACTTGCTTAAAATACTCTTTATATCCAAACATCACAAGGCTCAGTTTGCAGCAGGCGATGGCTTCCAGTGCCTGCAGGTGGCTTAGCAACGTGCTCTCGCTCACTCTCTGCGCCACCTTCTCCATCTCGCACACGTACAGCCCGTGGGAACAACGCACCTCGGGGGGAGTCAGCTCCACCTGGGATTTAAATATACAGGTATTTGGTAAATATTAAGATTATTATCTAAAAACTGACTATTTAATGTAATTTTGTTAGTGTGGGCTAAAAAAACATAGTCACATGTTAAAAGTATAGTAGAGACTTACTAATAGTACCGAAAAATAAAGAATAAGACCCCCATTTACAATATTAGAAGGCATGTAAATAGCCTTGCTTAATAAATGTTATAATATAAAAATATTATATAAAATCGGATTGTTAGTTATAGAGATTAGTGCATTCAATACTCAAATAATCTTTTCAGTGATATGCTGCTAGGTACAGATCGTGCTTACAGTCCCATGCACGCTGGTGAGTGTGCTGGCAGCGCTGGTGGCCCACAGCAGCAGCGCGGTCCCGTGCAGCGCGGGGGCGGGACGCACGAGCATGCCCGCGCGAGCCGCCTCCGCCCACAGACCAGACAGGTACCACTTAGCCTGCAGCTCGGGGTCTATGTCTATGAAAAGCTGGAGAATACACACATGTAATGTTTTCTAATCCTGTCTCCTTACTTGCTTGTCCTACATCGGTGGATCTTGGCTAATTATAAGTGTCCACCAGCCACATTATTATAATTTTTTTTTTAATGTAGCAATAACAACACCTAACAAAAAACTCACTGGTTTTATCAAAGAAAAAAAAATTATGCTTTTGTCATTGATTACTCTAATTATTTCATGGCTAATTAATTAATTTTATTAATTTTAATCCTTACCTTCACCTGGCCCTTGCCGAGTTTAATATTGCCAGTAATTATCACTTCTTCTAAGATTGTTATGGCCTGGTAAAAAAAAAATGTTTACTATTTTATCATTACACGCTAAATATTTTTAATTTAACACAAGTGTTTTTGATATATGTATAAGTATATGATTTTATATAATATTATGTATAGTTATATAATATAAAGATCAGTGTTTCTATGAGTAACAGGATATAGGAACTAGATTTTAAACAGGAAATTAAATTCTTGCAATAATAAACACCACCTATCCTCTTCTTTTTTTTTTAAGAAAAAGAAGGGCAAAGGAGCAAGCGGGTCACTGATCAAATGTGATAACCGCTGCCCATGAACTCTTGCAACATCCAAAGACTCACAAGAGCATTGCCAGCCTTGAAGGTAGGAGTAAACGCCTTTTATCTCTTTAATATTGGTAATTACTAATAACTAAGATACATCCACTATTTTGCAAGACTACTTTTTTTTTTTAATTTTTGTTTTAAAATTATTGACATACCTTTGATGGAGGCACTTCTTTGCGTGTAACAATGTCAGTCACAACTTCTTCTGTTACAACTTCATCTGCAACTGGTTCAGGCTCCTGTAATTTTTAAATATAAAATGTAAATTAAATTATGTAAAACTGGATAACTGAAATATTATTTCGAAAGGTATATTTGCTAATAATGTGTCTAGTTTACTTTTATAATTTTTTAAATGAATACTCTTTTAACATAATTTAATCATAATATTTAATACCATAATTAATCTAATTACAATTAATTTTATTTCAACCTACATTAACAATTTCAATAGATATCTCTGCTTGCTCTTCAGTAGGGCTGTCCTTCTTCTTTAACTTTTTTTTTTTCTCATTATATTTCTTTTTAAGAATTTCTGTAAGGATATAAAATATAACACTATATTTAGGTATAGCTTCAACAAACATACATTAAATATGTAAAATTTTTGAATGAATTGAAATTATATTTATTTAGGCTAGTTTTTATTAGATTCTTTATTATAATTTGTTTGAAGAACTTCTGTAAGAAATAAAATGTAATGCAATATTTAGGTATAGTTTAACAATGTTATTAAAATAGGCAAATTACTTAGGTAAACTCTAGGTGTGTGCCATAACTTAGTCATGCTTAACATCAGGCAGGCTGTAGTGAAACGCGTACCTAATTCTATAAAGAAAAAAAATGTAACGTTTTTAAATTTTTGGTACTTACCACGCCTGAATGGTTTAGTGCTTGAGCGTAGCTTTCGACCTTCAAATACTTCAGGGGGCGCCGGTGGCGGTGGCTCTGAATAAGAAATAATATTTTTACCGTCCTTCTAACTTCTTAAAACCAGCTAACATAATATTCACCTTTCTTTCCAACAGTCTTTGATGAAACGTTAGGTGGGGAATAAAAATTAACTAATGGTATATCAGAAATACTGTCGTCCGAAGATAAATCTACATGATCAATATCCATTTTTTCAAATACACAATTATTTTACTTTAATTAACTTAATTCATAGTACATATTTATTCATTTCAAAGGTAGGAAAAATGTAAACACTTTTTTAAATTGTATTTATATTTCGTTAGTGATATTTGACACTGACAATTGCGTTTAAATGACAATTGCGTTCAAAAGTTAAGTTAAATAAAAGTAGTATCTAAAGTATGAATCTAACTTACTGTAAGATAAATTAAAAAATAATACATATAACGTATCATATTTTTTCTTAAGGCTTAAAATATAATAGTAATTTGAGGTTTACCCCGTTTATTTACGCATAATTATTTTTATTTATAGTTTGTATAGCAACTAATATTAAATAATAATAATTGAGCAATATGTAAAGACAGTCTATAAATATAAAACAAATAAAATATCTGAGGTATGCTCATATTACAATATATGTAACTGTTTTATTATTTAATAATATAATTATAAATATAAATCTTCCATCCATCAGCAATCCTTATATCCTATTTGTAAACATTATAATGAATTAATTACCTTTAATCGAAGTTTTAAAAACATTTTTTTTAAGAATTTAAAATACTAGGTCTGCCACTAAGCACGGCGAGTGGAGCTAAGCGAAGCATTTTTGCGAAGCATTTTTTGAGAATTCTAAAGGTTATCAACAGAAAATAAAACCATGTTTATGAAAATAATTGGATTATTAAATGTAATACAGTTATATTTCTAATGACACATATTAAGTCTATGGTACACATTTTGACTATTTAATAAAAAACTACAATTACAAATGTCACCATTCACTAAGAACCTCGTCAAAACAAAAAAACACAACCCCACAATTAGATATCAACAAACTAAATAAACTAATAATACATGAAAGAAATTTATAGATAAGATTAATTAATTTTAATATATTTCCCAAATGTCAGGCCGTCGAGCGGGTATTGATTTCACATAAGTCCCTCATATAAATCATGTTGAGTCGCAGACAACAGCTTTAATGCTGTGAATGACCTCTACTTATTTTTAGGTGCGAATCGAACATTTAAGTTAATACAATTAAGTTTTTAAGTAATATTTATGTGATGTTGGATACCTGGACAATGCAGGAATCTCATAAAAATAATACAATTACTTTTTATTTTTCGAGATATTTTTATTGGTTTAAAGTCTGAAAATTGCAGTTTAGAATAAAAATTTCTGGTAATTATATAATTATATAATATCTTTATTATTATGAAAGCAATCAAGTTTTTAGATTTTTATTATCTTTAAAATACTCGTTATTAAATTTATAAAAAAAATATGCATAATACTTATTCATTTTTAAATGTCTTTAAACGTTTTTACTGTCAATAAAAAATTTATGTGCTAATTGTGCAATCTAATAGCACACTTTTATATATTAGAAAGGGGTTGGATACAGACATGTCGTTTTTACTGATACATAGTTTTTTTTTAATTCTATATTTTTTAATATTTTTATTGTTCCATATTTCTATTGGTTAGTCTGTCATTGCTGTTAGTTTAGCTACTTCTTTTGGCAAAGTCTCAAATATTTTTTTCCTTCTCTCAAAAGAGTTCTAATAGCTTCGGTATACCCGTACGAAAAAGTTTCATTTTACATTATATTTTTTTATTATAATAAATTTTGAAATGTTCTTACAAACGTCAATTATTTTTATTATTTTGTGCAGGGGCAGATTTAAGATTTATTCTAAGGTTAGAGCAGTGGTTACATTTTTTAATTGTATTTGGATTGTCCAGAAAATACGTAAAGAAGAAAATAATGTAAAATTATACTAATTACAGTAATTGAGCTCAATACTTATATTACAAAATGACAATACTATTACAATTATAACAGCGTTTGTGTTAAAAAAAATAACAAAAAAAATTACGTGTGTTGCGAATAACTGAACAATTCATAATATGTTTAATATGAATCAACCTCGATGATGTAATAACATATTTTATAGATTAAGCAATAAAAATCGACGAAAACAGTTTCGTATTCTCAGCACGGAGACGAGTTTCTTTTTTTTGCGCATTATTTTACCCGTGATCTTATCTGTAGTATTCATAAAAAATATTATTTAAAGGATAATTAAATTAAAAGCCAAATATTTATATATTTTTTTACTTAAAGGTTCGTATTATATTGGTCAATACACTTTGTAATTCACCATTTCTTCCTCGTACTATAATTGTATTTAGTAGATAGATTATTGTTGTGTGTGTGTGTGTGTGTGTTGTGTGTGTGTGTACATGCAGCCTTGGAAATGAATATGAACGACCTATTCATCAAATTATCGACTTAACTAGTGTGGCCACTGGCCTGTGACTGTTTGTGGGTTAGACGAAGGTGTCACTTATTCCTTCATTACTTAAACCTCGCATTATACTTCTATAAGAAATATTAATAACACTAAAATACTCATAATACATAGTTATTATTAGCTGTTATAGAACTTGTGTAAATTCATTTTAAATATAATCACTCGTAATATAATGTACTAAACTAACAACCTAACCTTGTACACCAAATTTTATTAAAATACGTGAACATTAGTACTATTTTTAAGGTAATGCGCCAACAAACAAATAGAAAAAAATATCAAAGACAATAATTATTAAGAAATTTGAAATATGAAATCTACAAAATTTGACTCGCAATTTAAAAATAGAAAAAAATATATATTTATGGCACCAGGAATATTCTTAATGATATTAAAAAATCATAGCTAAGATACCAAACATTCAATCCAGTTATGAAATTTGTTTTAAAATAACTATTTATTATTCTAAAAGGACACTATATTTTTGAAGAAAACGACAGCTTGACGACCTGCAAATACAGTATATATATATGCAAGCATCGTCCCTCTACGACTCTGGAATCTGGATATTGTCCTCCGCTGTGGGAGGTCGGGCATTGCGTTTTTATAAGTAAGGACAAACAAACAGAAGTTTCTCCTTTCTTGCATCTTCAAAATCATCTTAATTCTTGATTTCAACAAGTGAAACTTGCAAAGGTCAAAGTTCACAGCTCGAGTACCATTTTTACATTATTATTATTATCTAATTAAAACAGCTAAAATGCATTGACGATTATAAAAAATTTAAGTGTCTAACAAAAATCTTTCAAATCACTTGCATCAGTTGCTCTGTAAATATAATTTATATAACCTTTTATTTAACAAAAATAAAAATTCTTTTTTTTTATTTGTTTGTACATGTTCGTATGCAGAAAAAAAATTGCCTATATAATTTGAATGAATTAAAAAAAAATTGAATATAATTATATTTGTACACAAAAAAAAAATCTAATAGAAACTACATTACAATATGAAAATACTATAGAAATCGTAAAACTAAATAGTTAGCCAGAACGCCCTTGCTTTGCCCGCAAAGAGATTGTTACAAACCTGGATGAATTAATTCAAGCCTTTTGCAATCTGTATGTGGGATATGGAAGACGGTCAAAGAAAAACAAAACAGATGCGTCACTCTGGTTTTAGATATTGTTATTACTATAACATTTTATATTAATAATTACTATAGATTTCTTTGTTTTAACTATATGATCTTATATGTTATTTTGTAAATGTTTTAAAAACATTTCTTCTGAACAAGGAAATTGTGGTTCTCTATTATAAAATATAATAAATGGTTTTTATTGGTCATGGAATCAAATTCGATAGCGCAAGATCAGTCACTCACTCACTCACTCACTCACTCACTCACGTGATTGACAATTCCGACGGAATTTTTCTGTGTCAAATATTATCATAAATTCAGTACTGACATAGAGCCTATTTATATTTCAATTTCAATTTCAAACACTAAAGAATACATATTTTTTTAAACTTTTTTATTTGTATCAACTTCATTGTAACATACCGTAAGCTTATTATCTTTTTTTTTATATTCCTAAGATGGATTTGACACTTTGTTTCTTTTTCTTATAACTTTAAAATTGAGTCTTTAGTATGCTTGTTAATAACTATTTAATGTTATTTATTTTTATAAGTCTGTAGATAGTCTGGTAGTCTCTTTCCTTATTTAGATACCTTATACTATCTGGGCTTGATTTAAAGTAAATTTAAGTAACATATTTATTACATTTATCAATTTTTTTTGTAAGTTTATATATATGCTATTTTATAATTATTATTATTATATGAAATAAAATATGAAATTCATAAAACAAATAGCTGTCTATAAGTTACAGGACTTTCTGCTTAAACTCGTTGCTCTTTGTCGGAGGGTTCCCTCATTTTCCCTCCACCTCCAGTCCGTCTTTGTTTACGAGGGCGTTCGGCCGTTGCTCCGCGTGCCTGTGCTAGCGAGCTTATAATTTAAAAATAAAACTTATTCGACGTGCACGAAATATCCTGCTACACCGGAGCTAATAAAAACTATGATTCATATATTTGAGTAACAGCCGGTTTTATTACGCGCGCAGTAATAACCAAAAATAAATTACAAAACAGGACGCGTGTTTCAAAATAAACAAACCGTTGCCAAAAATGTAAAGGCAGAATAAAAAAAAAAAACATGGATTGGCGCGAAAAACTTTTCGGCCGTGTTCTTGTTAAGTGCGATTCGCCGGGCACTCAAAATGGGAAATTTGAAACTCTACAAACTTTGGAAGCGTTATCCGACTGCGTGGAAGATGGGGAGGGTGCTGTGTGTGGTATTTATTTCTCATTTGCAAACATAAGTGACAAAAGTGATGATTTCGGGGTGCGTTTGGAAGATGTGTACAAGAAAGTCCACCCAAGACTTAAGGTGGTCGAGGTGGTGCTGTGGGCACACGTTGGGACTCCTGAGGGTCCCGTTGAGAGAGAAGCTGGATTTCGAAGAAGCCTGACAGGAAAACCTTGGTTCGCTGTACCTTTTCACGATGTGGACATTAAGGTTTGATAATTATTATATTTTATTATTTTTATATTTACTTATAAATATCATGTACGAAAGAACTTAAATAATAGTAAATAAACAGATAAGAATAAGATATACAATATATTCAATGAACATATTAAGTACATTACGTAAAAAATATAACTTATTTGCAAAACAAATCAAGTTAAATAAATAAATTCAACAAAGAACTAACTGTCAGAGATTTATAATAATGCGTATTTATATTGCACTAATAATTTTCGTTTCCCCCTTTATAAGTCCAATCCCGAAATAATGGCTGCCCATAGCATGCTTTCAAATAATATAATCGTTTTAATTCAATTCAATCGCGCTATTTTCGTGTTCGTTCGTTTATTTTCGTGTAGTTTCGTTTATTTCGCACCTGTGTTCTTCATACATCCAAATTATCTATAATATTTTTTATAGTATTGCTTACGTCATTCACTAATACATTTAGACGTTACAAAAATGTAATCATCGAAATAACATCATCTCATCTAAAACAATTGTTTTATACAAAATATCTTCGATATAAAATTGGGCGCTACCAATGGAATGATTTTAGGTTCAATTTCGTCAATATTATATAAAAAATTGCGGATTTTTTTTTAATATTTCCAATAGTATTAACATGGATAAACACAAACAAAAGCTAATATATGATATAATTTATACCTAATATTATAAAGGAAGAATTTGAATTTTTGAGTGTTTGTAACGAATAAATTTTAAAACTTCTGGACCGAATTTAAATATTTTTTCATTATAGTAATGCTATATTATCCCTTAGTAAGCTATATTTATCTAAATATAGTAAATAAAATGAAACCACAAGTAACAACTAACAAAAACCTCAAGCTATCGCTAAGTTCTGCACGTGAGCGTTCATAAAATTAATTACATTTGCCTATCACACATCATATTAAAGTAAGGGACTTCAACAAAATACAAGCTTTGCATGTTAATTAAACACTTTATTCATGGCTAATAATTACCATGGATACAACTGATTTTTTAGAGATTTTAAGCAAACATCATTCTATATAACATGTGCTAGCTATGACACGTGGTTCCTCTTGTTCTATTTCATATATAAATTATATAGCCTATGTTACTTACGGATATTGTAATACTTTCATTGTAAAAGAATTTTAAAATCATTCCAATATTTGTCATTTCTAGACGTTCCAAACATTCAAAGGTTTTCTTTTTATTTTAAAAGTCGAAAGTTCAAATCAAACGGCCGCCATGTTAATTGGACTGGCAGTTTTTATAATGGGTTAATATTTTACTTTATTTAATTATAGATTTTCTTTTATAACATTAAGGGAAAATTTTGACTCGTCATATGTTTTGGTTTTTTATATTCAGTATAAAATTCCGCATCGATTGATATATAGAAACATTTTTTTTTAACATATTTTTTTTATTCCCCAAATACTATATAGAATAATATTAGTAAAAATTAACTAAAATTTATATTCAATTATGTATTTGCTTTCGCATATTTAAAACTATTCTCTGTATGTACCTAGTCATTTTCACAAAGCCCTTTCATAAACAAACAAACACCATGACGCTTATAAAAGCGTTTTAAAATTTCAAACATAAAACTGCACCTGCAAGTTATGATTTCCTAGGCTCTGAAGTCTAAACGGTTTTCTTTTTACGACCCCATAATGCTGATAAGAGTGGGGTGTTTGCACCACCGTAAATTACTTCCACCCTCCCCATGGTTACGATGGAGTGCAGCCATAAAATTGTCATAAGCCTAGCGCGTTTCCTCTTTAGCGGTCATGCGATGCCTTAGAAATTAATGCTATTATTTTAAGGTATTCCGTCTTAATTATTACATTAAAAATCAAACTCAAATTAAAAAAAAAATTGTCTGTAATTATTACAAATTAAAAAAAAATGCTTGTCTTTGAAAGAAAATTTAATCTATATAAAAATACAATTCAATAGTCAAATTAAAAAAAAAGGTTTGTATGTAATTATTACATATTAAAAAAAAACGCTTTTCTTTGAAAGGAAATTTAATCTATATAAAAATACAATTCATGAGTCAAATTAAAAAAAAAATGTTTTTATGTAATTATTATAAATTTTAAAAAAATGCTTGTCTTTGAAAGAAAATTTAATCTATATAAAAATATATTTCATGAGTCAAATTAAAAAAATATTTGCTTGTCTTTGAAAGCTATCAACCTTATTATATTTTCAAAGGCAAGCACTTGTTTGACTTATGAATTGGATTTTTTTATTGACAAATAACATTCATTTTGTTATTAAAGTATAACATTGTCTATGGATTGTTTTAGCTAAAGCAGTCAATATATGTTTAAAACAGCTAATTAGATTGCGTTTATTGTGAAAATAAATTCTAACCATTCGTCAAAAATAATAAAAACAACATATAAGTGGAAGTCAGTTAACGAGCAAGCTAACTATGAAATGATCATCCAATACTTTACAAAAATACTCCTAAATGCAACAAACTTTTCGTATATTTCTAAACTCGCCTTTTTATTCTACTGCGGAAGTTTTTACAAATTATGAAGTATAGACTAGATTCGTTCTGTTAATCTGAATAAACATAATTGAATAAAACATTATTAAAAAAAAAAATGTTTTGCAGCAAACGTGTTTGCGGTAAGACGAGATGTGGGAAACCAAAGATTTTGGACAACATCTTGTTGGTGTCCAACATCTCGTCTTACGCCAACACGTTTGCTACATAGCACTCGAAACGTCGGATTTAAAATAAAAAAAAATAATAATAAACGTGAGTTATATCCATAAAATAGTTTTATTGAAATTTGTAGTACTCGTGAAAATCTTAGAAAACATTTAAAAGGTTAAAATTTTGGTTTTTGGTTAAAAAGGATTCATTGCTGAATAGAAAAGGATAAATAAGACAAAGTAGGAATTTTTTGTGTATAGTCTGCAAAAACATTTCCTTAACTGATATTCTGAACGTGCAATACATGACCAATTATATTATACCAGCTGTTACCCGCGGTTTCACCCTCGGATGGATGATTTTATTTAGTATTAGGATTACTAAGAATAATGTGAGATAGACAATAACCTTCCTCATAAGTCTGCCTACAAAAAACAGAAAAAAAAATCATATTTTAGATTAAACGATTGGCAAGTTTAAACAAACATACAACATAGTATTTTCTTAGATTTTCACTAAAACACATTTGAAATAAAACTATTTTTTACGGATTAAAACTCGCGTATGAGTTGGTTTCATTTTAATTTTAATCCGACGTTTCGAATGCTTTGCAGCAATCGTGACACTTATATCTCGTCTACCCGTAAATACGATTGCTACGATTATACACGAGTTTTAATCAGTAAAATATAGTTTTATTTCAAACATACAACATTTTTCGCGTTATAATACTAGTATAGATAAAAATAGGATACTCCCCATAAGTTATGTAAAATTTTTTTGCTGTTAACAAATAAAAAATAGGCAAGCCCTGCCAGGCGCAGTCACTAGTAGTGTCTACTCGGACCCCCGCGTACGCCAATAACGATTAAAATTTTATGAACCGATAGACCGGGCGTCTGGCTCGCGCCTGCATGTGCAAAGTATTTTGAAATATAAATTACATTACAAAGAAGACCCACGTGACGTCACGTGACGGTCATATGTTTGTAATATAACATATTTCTTAGTAACAAATTAATGATAAACGTATTTCTTTGTATTATAGCTGTTTCTGTATCACGGAACGGATATTGCCAAGTACGTACACGTAACAAAAGTTTCAAGAGTTTTAAACGTTTAAATAAAGAACACTAACTTATCGGATTTATATTACAAGTAGTACTGAGTATTGTAGTTTTTAAGAAACTTAAGATTACTTGTAGTCTATCCCTGATAACTTCTAGAGAAAATTTTGGCTCGTCATGAGTGTTGGTTTTTTAGATTCAGTATATAATTCTGTATCGATTGTACTGTATGATAGAAATATTTTTTGACCATAAAATTGTTGTTATGCTATATATAGAATTAAAGTATAGATAAATAAAGATTTTCTAAATTCAATACATACAAAGATCCTCTAAATCAATTATGTTTTTGTGTGTTTGTATTCACAATATTCTAACGTTTATATATAATTAAAAACCCCTTTGTCACTGATGTTATCTGCAAAAATTGTGCAATATTTTTTTTTCATTAAATTAAAAGCAAATAATAAAAGAATATCGCTGAAAAGAATGTATTAAAATTCAAAATGAAGTGAGCGTAAGCCAATCATGCTGCTGTGTAAACAATGGCGGCTACCTCTCGTTTTATTATAAAAGTTGTTCTGTTTTTATTATACAGCCAATAATTGAAGTCGCGAGATTTTATACAACCTTCATGAAAGTAACCTACATTATAATTTATCATTTTAATCTACCTCAATTATTATATTTGATCAAATTAAAGTTACAAAAAATATTTTTATATCATCATAAAAGTATATATATTCAATGATCTATGTATCTAAAATCAAAACATAGTCAAATGTATGTATTAATAAAATGCAATATCTGTTCTTTGGATTTAAGCTTAAGCTAATCTTAAGTTAAACCGAGATTAAGAATCTTTCATCAAGCAGAGTATTCCTGAAGCAAACAAGTCTAAATTTAAGTGTATTTATAATCCTGGCAGTGATTTACTGTAACACTCACTAACAAGCGCCATAAATATTGATTGCTTATCCCGAAAACATTACAGACAGCCATGGAGAGACCGTGTAAGTATAGTTTTCAAGAACTGAGAACATATAACAATATGTACTGTAAGTTGCTATTGAGTTTACTTTTCAAAAGTATTTAAGAAAGAAATTTCCAATACCTATATCTAAGTAAGTATATTATAAAAAAAAATTCAATTAAAAAAAATAGACCATTAAAAATATTGGTCCAAAATTTCTTAAATATAAAAAGTTTTTCTATACGAATTTTTTTTAAAAGTGGAACCAAAACCCGTTTATCGATAACGTACCCAGCTGCAGTGCCAACCATAAGTAGGTAGTATTTTAGAAAATATCTAATCTAGATAAAATCTAATAAACTTCTTCTAAAAATTTCTAAAAACATAAGCAACATGAATGAATTAAATTTTTGTTTTGTTCGCTTTCTTTGTGTATAGGAACAAATTTATCCAATTATTTCCCATACTTTTATAAAATGAAACTAAAAGAACAAAGAAAAACAAAAAAAAATGTATACAAACATTTTGAAATATTTTGTTACGTGTTTGTTATCAATAAACAATGAAAATATCGAATCTTTTAATAACAATACCGAAAAACTAGAACTTAATTTTGATATGTACTAATACTATTATAAAACGGAAAGTTTGTTTGTTTAGACGCGCTAATCTTCGACAGTTACTGATGAAATATAAAATTATTTCTGATTATGATATAAATAAATAGGCTCTCTATACTTTAAGTAATCTTAATAGTGAATAAAATCTTTAGTCCGCAGGTAGAACCGCGAGTAAAAACTATATTGTTAATTAAAAAATGTATTCGCAAAGCTAGTATAATAACGACCAGTAACCGTTTTAAAGATATAAAACTTATAAATATAAAACAGGACAGACAGTCTCAAAGGTGAACATACATATAAAAACACTTAACACTTCTTACATACATAACATTATCTCGATAGCTGCTATATTATGCATAGAATTGCAAATGCAATGCTATCAGGGAGGATCGAGCAAATACTGATAAACACAACATGAATTAATGGACATGTTCATCAACTATATTATAAATTAGGATAAAACACAAATCGTGGGAACTAAATGTTATTAAATTTGGAAGATTTGTATAAAAAATCATATAAACATGACATGACACTTACATCTCGTCTTCCCGTCAACACGATTGCTGCAAAGCATACGAAACGTTGAGTAAAAATTAAAATGTAACCAAATTATACGCCAGTTTAATCCGTAAAAAATAGTTTTATTTCAAATGTGTTCTCGTGAAAATCTAAAAAAAACTAAATCAAATATAATTTACTGCGGAGCTCCATTTTGAGGGTAGCGGTATTAGAGTGTAATTTAATCCACCATTTCAGTGTTGTGCACCCACTGCACAAAAGTACAGTACACGTACAGTACACAGTACACTGGTTTTGTAATAAAAATAATATTTATTTATTTAAAATACAGTTACAGACAAGAATAAACTTATATTTGAAAATGATAACATTAAAAAAAAATATGTTAAATATAGCAAAAGGAAACATAAACAAAAATATAATAATCATTAAAATTTTAGATATAAAAAAAATAATGAAAACCATTCATTGGCTGGGCACAGTGCTATGTAAAAAAAAGGTATCCATTCATTATCAAGTTTTGTTAGAGAATAAATGTTATTATCCCTAAGATAATGTAAACCTAACTGTATTTCAACTGTTGCCCTCTCGTATAAAACTTTAATGGCAAACGCTCTAGTCACATAAAAACCTCTTTCTAACATATTATTTAAGTAGGTTGTATATCAACGTTTTCTAGATTATCTCTGTATGATATCTGCTTAGCGTCTACTTGATGCCTACTTTACAATCTGAGACGGGTTAATGTACTGAAAAGATGGTAGATATTATATTATTTTATTTTGTGCGTGACGAGCATATTATTATACTATACTAATAAAACTATTTTAAGGATATAACTAGCGTTTATTTTTACATTTTTTAATTTAACCCGACATTTCGAATGCTTTGCAGCAAACGTGTTCGCGGTAAGACGAGAAGATGGTGCCTGTCTGCTGCAAAGCATTCAAAACATCCGGTTAAATTAAAAAATGTAAAAATAAACGCGAGTTATATCCGTAAAATAGTTTTATTGAAAAGTGTAGTACTCGTGTAAATCTTAGAAATCATTATACTATACTATTTTACTGCAATATGGAACTAAACGACCAGACTTTGTACAAGTCACGGTAAGGGTTCACCGTTGGCCGCACTTCTACTTATATATACGGGGGACTTGTAAATGCGTTAACAGTTTTAAGCAATTAATGCCCCTAAAATGACCGGGGATTTGTTTTCCGGCGCCCTCACCCATGAAACTCAATTGCAAATTGCAACCTATAGGTGATATGTCTGTGTGGGTGTGGTTAAGGTTATGGTAAAGCCGAAAAGTTTGTTTGTTGAATTTTTTTTCCGTTTCTGGTAGGCAGGTTCATGAGAAGTCTATAGGCTATATATATCTGAAAATATTTGAGCTGAGCGAAGTGAAGCTCTTTACTACCCAAATTTTCAACTCTTTGTTACTCTACTCCTGCTTCAATTTACGAGGTACACGCACAAAATTTTGCACACATGCGCATAAAGAGCAAAACTCGGTCTGGATTGAAAATCCGTCGAATCGTAATTGTAGTTTTCGAGATAATTGATTAAATGTGTCCCATATAGTTAATATATAGAACGTTTATGTTTCGCGCGCGCTGCGTCACGAAGCTAACCCCGCTTGCGTGGACCTAGTTTATAAAATCTTGAAATATTAATTATCTGAAAATATTTATTTATTTATAATTTTGCCACTTTAAATCCATATCAATGATCACCTGTGTACGTCAATTTTAACGCTGGTCTGGAAAGAACCAAAACCAAACCAAAACTAAGCTTGGTTTTTTTTTATTGTGATCATTATTTCACAAACGTCAAAACATTAAACATTTTTCTACGAGCAACTAGAGCCATAATAAATATGACCCTTCTGTTGGGGGTCTACGCCAGTCCATAATATTCAAAAGATGTAAGAACGCACATACTCCACTATTAAGACAGAAAGAAAGATAGTTTTATAGATAAGATATCCAAATGTTCATAATAGCTAGAACTTTAAAAAATTACTGTCCAAGATCGCCATTTATAAAACCCCGTACATTTTGTACATCAGCACAAGTAATAGAGAGCTCGAGTTTCTTTTAGTCCAAGCTTTATTTGTCACTGTAGGCTTTTCATAGAAACTATTGTAGCAGACTACTATTGTCGTCTATGAAATCGATAGCAGGAATTATTACCTTTTCATGCTTCACAATTTTTCGTTACCAATTTTCCTACAAAGTATTTTTTCACTTCCTTCATTCATTTACTTTTTAATATTATGTCTTGTTGATTTTAATTTATAACTCTATTATTATTTTAAATATTTATAATCAAATACAAGAAACAGTTTTCATAATTACCAAAAACGACTTAATAATGTATCATTAAAACAATGTCTAAATTGAAGAACAACAAAGACATAGATGAACAAACATCATGTTTTTTATTTGCTTTCTAGTATTCTCTGAAATTCCATTGATAATGGTTCTCAGGACGTAAAATAAGAATTTTATATATATATTTTTTTACTTAAATAGATATTATTATTATACGGTTCATCTACCATCAGACGTTAAGACGAGTCTATCATATTATTCAAGCACTAAGCAATTTTAGTCAAACAGAAAATTCAATATTATAAAACACACTGCACCTACTCTTTAATAATTTTATAATTTTGTGTTATATTCTTCAAAATCTCTTATTAATATTTTAAAAATTTTACAAAACCTTTTTAGTTAAAATTATTTATAAATATTATTTTATTGAATGAAATTCCAATAAACAAAAATGTAACCTAAATTTGTTACTTTTTTAAATAAAGTAATTTTCTGAAAAATTCTAGAATAATACTAGGTATATTGAATAAACTCATCAAACTATTCTCAAAACACGCATTGTCCGTCAGTCAATAGAGCGCACTCATTGGAACAATAACTTCCTGTGCAGCAGACATGAACCGATGGCAATGCATTTTTGACTACCCTCCAAACCTACACCTCAAATAAAAACTCAACTTTATTGAAAGGAATGTAACCTCAATGAACAAGCATTAGAGGTTATATTCCTTTCAATTAACCATTGAGGCTACAAGTTTGTTTGTGTTTAATATACCGTGCCAATTGATACGGGTTCGTGGGAAGTTGCAGCAGACCGTTTAAATTTAAAATATAAATAATTAATTTTCATGTTAGACATTTTGATATCAAAAAATAAAAAATATTTTTGAATCTATTCTTTTACTACTAGAAAAAATAGCTAGATGTAGTGTTCTCGTAAAATTGATTTCTATATAACATATATTTAATTTGTAGTTTATCCCTCATAACTTCTAGGGAAAATTTTGACTCATCATGAGTGATGGTTTTTTAGATTCAGTATAAAATTCCGCATCGATTGATATATAAAAATATTTTTGAATATATATTTTTTTTAATTCTTCAAATACTAAATCTATATAGAATAAAAAAAAAACCTACAAAAGTAAGTCGTATCGTATTTAGCCTCGTTATATGAAATATAAGAAAATAATAACTATATCCCAGCGCTGGCAGACGAGCATTGCAGTTCATTAACATCTAAACGCATTCATTATAACCTAGGTCTTTGGCCTTCAAAGCTTAACTGTCACTTTGAAAAAAAAAAGTTTAATTGAGCAAACGGATTGCCAACATTGCAATGCAAGCTTAAAAGCATTTGTTAGACTCTAAATTATGTCTGAACTTTTGTAATCTGTGCTGGAAGTTGGCAGTACTTTTCAAAGTCCATACATTTACAGCCGGAAAACGTATCTTATATATATATCTTCACCGTAGCTATTAAGTAGTAAACTTCAAAATTGTCCTCTCTTTCTATTTAATTTCAGTAGGACTTAATAACTGCAAATTACATTCTCTTTTTTGGCAACATACAAAGCTACCGATATACATTAATTACTATTAATTGCTTTGACTTTACAGGACAACATTTTTTATAAATATTAATATACTATTGAACAATTATTTTTGAGAGAAACACATTTAGCGAAAAATTACGAAAACTTTTTCAATAATAAATAATAAAAGTTTCATTACATTTATAAATATTGATACATATATTTTTACATGAATAAAATAGACATTTTTTCTAACCGTACCATCAATTAGTCTCCAGTTTATTGCGAAGGGTTCATTGAGCCATATTTGAATGCAGGCGCAATTACCCATTACCGGTCAAATTAAGTGGATGTAACTTTTTATCGTCAAAGTCAAGGAGGGCAGAATAGAACCAATAAAAATAATGAGTCTGATAAAAACTAACAATATTAAAATTGGGAAAAACTAGCCTTATTTCTTTAAGAGTATTAGGCACTAAGGAATAAAACATTCAAGATGGCCTTATCAAATTACGCTTGTCTCCCTCTTGACTCAGCACATGGGGAGATTGTTATTTTCATCTCATTTCGAGTCAGCAAAACTGCTTTCTGATGGAGCAATTACTATAAGTAACTTTATAAGATATCTTATTACTATATCAAAAACATCGTATTACTCACGTTTCCACCCGCGAAGGAATGAGTTTATTTTACTAACTAGATGTGCCCGCGACATCGTTTGCGTGATATATTGATTTAACGCTGCTAAAAGTTCACAAAATAGTTTATGTTTGGCAAAATAGTTTTTAGTTGACGACCTTAATAATAGCTTTTCTTTATTTTGTTGAACTCTCACAAATTAAGATATGGAGCTAGTACAAATTTCAATGAATTTTGAACTCAACTCTACAAAATAAAAATTGTATTGAAATCTTTTTGAAAGTTGAGGAGCCAAAGTCTGGACTACTTATGTAAGTATTTGCGGTAGAAGAAGCCGCAAGTAACTTCCAGCAACACGTCCTAAGCCTATTTTTTTATCATTGGAATAATACAGTATTTTTTTTAAATGGCTTAAAATTTCATTTCTATGGGAAAATTTATGCTTGTTGAAAACTGCCACAAGAAAGCTATACACCTGTAGTATTAACTAAGTGTGCGTGGTAATTTCTTACTAATAGCAAATATAAATGTTTGACCTTAAATTACTTAGGTAAAGCGCCGTTGAAGAAATTATCATATATAGTTTCGAAAAAAATAGGATAGCGAGTTTTGAAAAACCTGTGGCGCCATCTACTTTTGGAAACCAAAGCTATTCTATGGTATGAACGCATTTCATCAAAATCCGTCGTGTAGGTTTTATGTGATGCGTGCACAAGCAAGCATACATCTGTATGTCTGTCTATATAGAAAAACAAACAAAATGTAAAAAAGTGGTGATTTAGTATCTATATCGATTATTTATTACATCCCCATTTAAAGTTTTAAAATATATTCAATGTACAGACACATGTTATTTACAGTTTTTGGAAAAACTCAGTTTTTCCTTCCGATCTGTCTGTCTCTATGTGTGTCTGTCGAATTTTATTTTTCGAATTTTGAAAAACTAAAGATATATTTGGAATCAGCATCTAAATGTAAGATTCACTTTTCAAAATTATGTTGATTGTCCAACGGGAAGGTGGTCAGATCGGCCGCCGAAGTTACCGAAAAATGGAAAAAAAAAAACGAATTTTTAAATTTTTTAAAATTTAAAAATTAATTAATTAATTTAATTATTTTATTTTTTTTTTTCTTTTGTTTGTTAATTAATTTGCGAGTTATAATTTGAGGATTAGGAGTTTTTCATAGCGGCAAGCTTGATTGCCGCGTGTCAGATGTTTTATTATATATAGATATTCGGATAACTGATAGCAAATACAAATACAAATAGAAGTTTATGGCCACAACAAGCACATTTGTTTTTTTAATTGTGATTGGAGCCTCCATTTAGAGTAGAAAATATCTGTATTAGGAGACTGCGCCCTTCCATAACTTCAGCACAATGTTAACATAATATATTACTTTCAATACTTTATAATTTAATCTAATACTTATAGATCCAATGTATATCTATTGTGTGTGTGTGTGTGTGTGTGTGTGTTCAAAATAGTATAATATTAGTATAGATAACTAAAAGTAGGAACGTGTGTATTTGGAATTAAATGAAATAAAAGATTTCTGTTAAGTTAATTAAAAACATTTTTATTGCTTTTTTAATAACAAATCATTTAGAATCCTAAAAATCTATAAATATCTATGAACTCAAGAGCCAAATGTCATTTAAAATGTAAGTTGAGACGGTATCATGGGTGACGTCACGGATGCGAAATGCGAACGAGGCGGAATGCGGACCTGAATACAGCCTGGGGGAATGCTAAGGTAGAGTATATGAGCGCTCAGTTTGAATCATATTTAAATATTAACCTCTGACATTTGATCACCACCAAAGAACAATGTGCGTTTCATTCTTCACTAAAGATGAAGCTTCCAGGAGTAATAGTCTTAATTACTGAAATAAAGGTAAATTTGTTTAGAACAATTTACATATAAATCTTTTTAAAAAGACGTCGAGGTGTTGGGAAGTGTGAGTGTATTAGATCTGATGCCTGCCGCCGAATTTCATCATCGCATAGCAGGTCACCGCCTGCATTTTCACCCATACCACCTGAATGCGTGGTGATCTTCTACTATGCAGTTTTCAAGGACTTTTTTCCACATACCACAAAGATGTAGAATAAACTTCCTTCGGCGGTGGTTCCAGATCGATATGACATGGGTACCTTCAAAAGGTATACTCCTTCAAGGTCGGCAACGCTTTTATGAGTCTTCGGAAGAGTTCGTGAGCGACGGTGATCACATTTCACCAATGCCCCGCACGCTCTTTGGCCCCCCTTTTCCATAAAAAAGGAGGTAGTTCTTAATTAATTAAAAATAATAAAACTATAATTAATTATATATTCTTTTTTATAATACTCAGTTATAAATAAAAATCAAATAGCGCTTTTATCGCTTTATTGTCATAATTTTCGTTTAGTATTGTCATAGGTGTAATGAGATAGCGCTGACGCTGATCTCGAGACAGACGTATTATTATGCATCTCAGATTGCAATAGCAAGCGAGGATGTATAATTCGAATGGATGAACCTCGGTATAGTTGGAATCGTTAGTCTAGCTCCGTAATTAAAGTGCAACATCCAAATGGATTGGTAAGTTCAAAACATTATATTTAGTAAAACATAAAAAAAAAAAAACTATTTTACGGATATAATTCGAGTTTATTTTTACATTTTTTAATTTAACCCGACGTTTCGAATGCTTTGCAGCAAACATATTTGCGGTAAGACGAGATGATGGTGTCACACCAGCAATGTAAAAATAAACGCGAGTTATATCCGTAAAATAGTTTTATTGAAATGTGCAATACTCGTGTATATCTTAGAAATCATTATGTATTTTATAAATTTGTATTTAATTGTTTGAGCTATTAAGGAAACATAACTTTAGTAGACCATTTAGAAATTATAAGAGTTAACACAAAAAACTGATGATTACACTGAAGACTCGTACTTATTTTAAAGAGTTATAAGTAGAGGGTTTAAATTAGGTATTATTTCATAATTTTCCTCATTCTCTCTATTTCTAATTAATTAAATTATTTCAAAGAAAATAATAATAACAATAATAATTTTAAAATTGTGAAAAAATATGTAGTATTTATTTAAATTAACCCTTAACTTCCTTTTTAGTACTTCTGAATTTCTAACTATATATAATTCTAACGATTTTATATCCAAAACCCATAATTTTTCGAATAATTATATTTTGCAAACGCAGATATGTACATGTATCTGTATTTATATCAACCAGAAACAACTGAATTGTCTATTGTCGTCATTAGTTTAGTTAGAGGGCAACTCAACTAATCAATAGTTGTCTACTAATCAATCAGTCAGTCATTCTAATTTATTGAAACGTTAGATTGACTTGAAAATTTTCATCTAAATATTGTTTACTATGAAGTTTTCAATTTTATATTATTTTTAAAATCTTTTGAACTTTGTTGGCTATATAAACGTTGTATTTTTTCGTATTTCTTATGTATATATTCTTCTTATTATTTGGGGGCACATGTGATTGTCTTTCACAAATATCTAAATTGCCCTTTTTGTCCTCTATTAGTATCAGACAGAAAAAAAACATAATTTTAATTGTATCAAATATAATTTATTCTAAAGTATAATACGTTGCCATACTTTACAAAATACAAGATATATTTACTAAAGAGTTTTTTCGAAAGCTATATAAATACTAATTCTAGTCATATCATCGCCCATCACCGCCCAACATTCATACGTAATTAAATTTATATGCATAAATTACGTTAAATTTTAATATAAAATCCATAATTTATTGAAAAAACATATGCGAAATAACAAATACTAAACGAGAAAGAATAACTTTATAAGAAAATATGTCTTGTAAGCACTTGTACTAATAAAGCCAACCAGATAGGGATGTAGAAAGTATCGATAATTGGTTATCGACTACATTTATATCGGTAGCGATGTTAATGGTAATTGTAAGTAGTTCGGTAGAACAAAGTCTTTATGTTTTATACGTAACATTAGTTGTAGAACCTACGACTGAAAAAAAAACTGAAAAGAGAAACAATAGGTATTTAATTTTCTATCAGAATTTGCTCTATTAGTTTTGAACCTATTCAGAGTCCTTATTCATGAGCTCAGATATGATTGGAGTTCATGAATTCCAATCATTCATGAACTCCAATCATCTTTTTTTTGGGATTGTCACAATCCCGATATAAATATTTTACAAAACACATTGTTTTGTAAAATGTTTTTTAAATAAATAAAATATATTTAAAAAAAATGTATTTACGTGACTACAACCGAATAAATATATAAGTATCATAATCATGGATGAAGAAAACTGCATGTTTTAAAATTTAAATTAATTAAAAAAGAAAGATATCGATAATTTAGTCGATATTCTCTCTGCTTGCATTTCTTCGACCCTTAAAAATAAGTCCGTCGCATAACAACGGTTCAGTGAACCGCGGAACGAAGACGTGAGGGTACTTAGGAAAGTTCATATTTCTTTGAAATTGTCAGCTCCTTGCTACGAATACAAATGGTATTAAACAAGTATATTTATCACAGATTATTTTCATATAAATGTAGGTATATCAAGTTTATTAGTAGAAATGGTTTAATTATATAATTTTTAATTATATACACGATATTATTTAGGTATAATCTAAAAAAGAATTTTAAAATAATTATAATAAAACTACATAATTTTCATACGCATTTTATTAAAAAATGTTCGCTGCAACTGTCATTATAATTAAAATAAAATCTGATAATCTTAAAACCACGCTGCAATATTAAATAAAACCATTTCCACCACACCCTTCATCAAGAACATGCATTTTCCCCGATGTTTTATGCAAAAATACTTAAAACCTGCTAGGTTGTCGTCTCCACGAGGGCCCTTCAGAGCGACCTCTTCAAGCAGCTCGTTTACACCGCTTTCAGCTGCTAAATATGCTTTTTATGCCATATAATTATACCTCCGATGAAATCTAAATGAGTTTGAGAACATATTTTTTATGTAAAGCGAACTTTAGAAGGCAAAACACCCGAGGCTATTTGGGATATATTCTAAGAACCTTTTGTGCTGTTCTTTCAATACTTCGTTTTATCTCATTCGAGTTACATCTGATTCTATTATATTATATTCTATGAGCTATGTATTACACATAAGACAATACAATTAAGAGTTGCCTTACAAATCCAATGGTATCCAAGGGTAGATAGGGTTGTGATAATTGAGGGGTGTGCTCACAGCGGAACGAGGACAATAAAGGGGCCTAACCTATCGCAGCTTAGCTCTTAATCTTAGAGATACCATCCAACGTACCTCGGGTAGAACTGTCCGGGTGTTTTGTAATAAATATGTTAAAAAAGAATGCTTATTTTCTCTACAAATAAAATCTGACAGAAAGCAATTTCACGGCGTCGCGACTCTTACATATCAACTCGATAGGGATATCAAGAAACCTACATACATGTACATTACATATGTGTGAAATATTTTCTTCAGAAAGTTATTTTACAGCTTTAGAACTTAAACTCTTTTGCTTTTTATTAGGTAGATGGTTAATATGTTTATAACATTTTTCTATTTACAATTAGTGAAGTATATTTTTACATTAACTCCTAAAGGTTGTCATCCATTATGTGTTAGCCGTCTGGCGTCCATATTGCTACAGGTAGAGTGAAGTAAAAATTATTTAAAAAAAAACTCGAGGTGACTTTGTCAGTCTCGAGAAAAGCAAGGTTAAAAAGCTTTTAATAATTTATGCCATATTTTTGTACAAACTTTATATTTTTGTACAGAATTTTTATTTCCTTATATAATATATATTTCAAAATAGATATTTTTTATTTTTACTTATTTTAATCTGTTATCAGCTTTGAAATAACAAAAAATCCTGACCTCATTTCTTTCAGAAACCTAGCTAAAAATAGTCCATTTATCATCCTGAAAAAAAAAAATTTGAAATGAGCATAGTTTGCCATCCATGCACCCTCATCACTCCGAGTCGGAACTACAATGCCTCGAGTAATCAGCTAAAAGCCTGGGATTACGGGAAAATTCTATTTTATGAAAGATTTTTAGATTTTAATGTAGCATTTTCAAATACACTATTCAACGTTCGCTATTATAAGTTTTAACTTTTATTTAAACTAAATATTAAAAATGTAACTTAAATTTCAAATTAAATATTAAATAAATATTTTTAAACAACTTCATATAATTTAATTTTATTGTAATAGGTCAGTAACTGATCTCTGGTTAAGATCAAACGCACGGACTTCCGGAGGTGTTCGTATTTATAGATAATTGCTTACAACTACCGGTGGTTACTCTGTTTATTTTTTGCTAAGACTCAGTTAAATGTATTTTAGTTTACATTTTTTTTTTAGTTCAGTTCAACTTTAACAAAGAATCAGTTTCATTATTTGCAGGCATATGTTTGGAATCATAAAATGCGTTGTTATATCTTAAAAAAACAAATTACTACAGAACTGTATTTTCTTAGATTTTCACTAATTTGAATTAAAACTATTTTTTACGAATTTGACTCTCGTATTATTTTGGTTACATTTTAATTTTAACCCGACGTTTCGAATGCTTAGTAGCAACCGTGTTCACGGGTAGACGAGATGGAAGTGTCTGTCAGTAAGTCATCTATTAAATTCATCTACCTTCATCCACTACAGAATTAACGTGTAATACATGTTATGTAATGCACTAAAATTAGGAGGATAAAAGCCAAAAGCAAGAAACTCAAACAATTGATTTAATTAACTAGATGTTGGTTAAAAATAAGATATGTTTAAAAACACAATACCACCTAGAAAGCCTGTATTAAACACCGACAATCAATGCAAACTAGGGGCATTGCAACCGCATCAGTATGCGTCAATATCAGGATTGATTTTAGATGCACAATTGTAATCCCGAATGTCCCATTGATGAATTTTGTGCCTGACGTGATTTGAATACTGTAATCAATAACACTCGTGATCATTTGGGTAACCAGAAATTCAGGAAAATAGGTATACCTTTATACTAAAAAAAAATTAAGTTTTAAGACCGCTTTTAGTTAGACATTAAATTTCTTTGTTTACTGATTCAAACACTTTATTTTCAGCGCCGTCTCACTCAAAAATACAGTATCGCAGTGGGTGTCCCCACCCTCGTGATCAGGGGTCGTGCTGTCAGAGATGCTCTATTAGCAGATCCCAACGGTGACAGGTTTCCTTGGCCAGCACCTCCCTTGGATGAGGTGTTAAATGGAGTACTTCTTGAAGGAGCAGAGAAAAAGCTTTACCAAGAACTGCCTATTGATGCTGTCAGAGTGTTCTATTTTGCAGCTCATTGGGTGAGTTCATATGTTATGTATAACTAGATTTTTTTTTCTTTACTTACAGTACAGGAACAGTTAGAATGTAGAGCAGAAAGAACACCCTTGTATAAATTTCGTGACTAACGCATATATAAAAATTCATTCACTCCCTATTAGAGATATCCCACCCCAATTGTGGATTCCCTATACCGCAAACAATTGGCTACTAATAAGCTCAACTACTAAACTCAACATTAGATTAGTTCTTCTATTTTACCATCGTCAAAGTAAAGATTCTAATCAAATCAAATCAAATTAAAAAATGTTTACTTACACAGAACCAAAATAAAATATTATTAAAAAAAAAAGAAATATAAAAAAACAAAATAAAAAAAATAAAAAATAATTGTGACATCCAAAACAGTCGACCACTCAGCTGGTACAGAAGTGTTTCACTACAGCGCTGGTTTTTAGTGGCTGCTGTAATTCATAGTAGTAAGTTTTTCAGTGTCCTATTTGTGTTGCAGTGTCCTCCCTGTAGGTCCTTCGCACCAGGTCTGTGTGCTGCACTCGCCGCAGTACGCAAGCGAAGATCGAAATACGCCAACACGCAGCTTATACTCGTCTCCAGCGATAGGTAAGTTAAATTAAGTTAACACTTTAACGCCGCCTTTATTTTTTAAGTCTTAAGTTTAAGTTTGGGCCGTGGGGGGCACCATGTACTTAGTCGACATACAATTGTTCCATTGGAGCCATGGGGGACAACTTATGAGTGACAGTATTATTACGGAATAAAGTAATTAATTACTTTTCTTTAATATGTAATTATTTATTACATTTTCTTGCCTCTTAATTAATAAAAACTTATATTCAAAAATATGTGAACAACGATTCTTAACCTGGCCTCTTTCTTTAGCTAAGTGTGGCACAAATGTTGGCCCCCATATCGTGTAACGTGTTAAGGTTGAAAATAATAATTTTTTATATAATTTTCCGGCTATATTAAGATTAACGTGTGTATTTAATTGTAAGTTTATAGATAATATAATTTAAAATATGTTTTACAAAATTTTCCTGTGTTTTAGTTTTATGTATATATATATATATTTATTTATTTTAGCTAAAGTATCAGACCGTATTTTGATTATATATAAAATTCTGTTTCGCTGAAGGGTAACAGCTAGAAATCTCTTAAAGTTAAACCTTTGAATACTATTTTACGTGTATATTTTTCTGTTTTAATTTATTGTTACATCAATAAATAAATAAAATTAATACTTTCGGAAGTTGCCTGATTAGTTTCAAACACATTCGGCGGCCATCATGAGCTCGGCGACGTTTCAAACAACCATACTCCTATATTACGTCATATATTTTTACGTCAATAGTAATCACGTATAATCAAATTTTAAATACAAAAAAATATTTTTATGTTTGAAATTAATAAACTCGATCAATGTAACAGTTTTTGAGCAGACAACTCATAAAGTTTTATTTCAATACTTAGTCGTATAATCTAAATCCGTGAATAAAGAAAACAATTGGAAGGTTATTTTTTGTACCATATTTACACAATAATATTGAGAATGAGATGTTTCTAGTTGTTCGCAAATTGTTTATTAAATATTTTGACGTTTAACACAAAAAAAATATACTCAGCAGAGTTGGTTGTGTGGTTCTCAGACTAGGGCGCATTTGCACCACTTGTAGTCTTAACTTTTAAGTTGGAGAGTATTTTCACGTTTCTGACTCTTCTAATTAACGTATACAATTGATAATTGATATTAATTAAAAATGGTAATACATATACATTTTATGGGAGGGAACTCTAACGCAGTGTCCTTTTATAATATTATAGTAATATGATATATGATATATTTTCATTGGTAGCCAGTGAATTTCAAATGTTAGTTTTCTGAAGTAAATTTTTATTTGTTTTAATATTTTGGAAGTTTTAATTTATTTTTAAAGTATTCTTCTAAAAGATACATAAACTAATCATTGTGAATCGCGAATTATGGATCATGGCAAGTAGAAGCGTTTGTACGTTACGTAAAATGCAAATGCTTATAACTTATACGAAAATTTACGTTATGTTTTGTATTACACAATACTCTATATTGTATACGTTACGTTACGTTATGTTTTGAACGAAAAGTACAAACGCCTACTAATGTACAAACTGTATAATATAATGTGGATTTCGGAACGCTGCCAATTTCATTTAGAATTAGACGTACAGAAAAACCTAATCAAGAGTAATGTTTTTGGGTAAAATAAAATACTTCTTACTAAATAAATTACTTTTACCTTTTCTTATAATGTCGTTTTTTTAAAAGCTGGATAAAAGAGGTCTTGGTTACTGAAAAAGTATTAATCTCAGTTTCAAAAGGGCAATGTTGAAAAAAAAAACTTTGAAACGACCAAACCGATTTCGACGGGACTTTACAAACATGCCTGAGGTTTGCGATATTTGTTCTAACTGCTATTCAAATGTTCCAATCAACACTCAATCAAAAGAAGGACACTTTTAATTCCAGCTTGCTTTTTTTAATAAAAAGACCTCATCTATACAATTTGCAACTGTACTATTGTATGTTGAATTTCCATACAATGAGCACAACTTTTGCAATTCTACTTTAAATTTAATTACTGCTAGAACTGTCAAAACAAAACTTTTTTAAGAAACATTCCAACTTCTCGTTTAACAAACGGAGAATTCAATTTGGAGAAAGTTTTGTACCCAATTGGCGTATGAAAGCGAAATAAATGGCTTTGGTTTGATTGAATGTTATTGTGACTTGAGTATAGAATCTCGTGAAAATACTTGGGTGGGTTATTAAAATTTTTAGCTCAATGATTTAAACCATATTTTTAATCATATTTTAGGCCAATGATTCAAACCATATTTTAAGCCAATGATTTAAATTTTTGTTCCAATTATTTCAATTATATTTCAGATCGGTGATTTAAATCATATTTGATAATAGTTACTGAAGTTGTTTGTATATCCAGGTTTTATTTAAATTATTCTATAATAAAATTTTGTACATACTTATAATCTATTTATTAAATAATATTTGTATGTACTGTGTTTCATAAAAAGTATTTAATAATGTTCACAATGGAATCTAAGAAATTGTCACAATATAACAAATGAAAAGGGCAACGGATTCTTGAATGAGAGAAGTGCTATTGTCTCAAGAACTGCGTTGTTTTTTAATAACTCTTCAACATCACACTGGATTATTTAATACCATTAATAAAACCTTTTACACGAAAAAAAATTATTTACACCAAATGCTGAATAAAAAAGAGGAAACCTTATCGTGGAAAGATATTACGTTCGGATACATTTTTTTAAAATAATATTTTATACGAGTATAGATTTGTAGCTTTGTTTTAAGTATGATTACTAGGGAAAATTTTGGCTCGTCATAAGTATTGGTTTTTTAGATTCAGTATAAAATTCCGCATCGATTGATATACAACATGTAATCTAAAAATCAGACACACAAATTATCATATTTTTATTTGCAAGTTTTCCCTCATAATTTCTAAGGAAAATTTTGGCTCGTCATAAGAATTGGTTTTTTAGATTCAGTATAAAATTCCGCATCGATTGATATACAACATGTAATCTTAAAATCAGACACACAAATTATCATATTTTTATTTGTAGGTTTTCTCTCATAACTTCTTGGGAAAATTTTTGGCTCATCATGAGTATTGTTTTTTTTTAGATTAAGCATAAAATTCCGTATAATATATAGATTTTTTTAAAATATATATATATTTTTTATTCGTCCAAATACTATATATAGAACTCAAATACAATATAATCTTTAACTACATTCACGCGTACACACTAATCTATACGTTTAATCAAAAACAAAATATTTTATCAAGTTTACGCAACCTCCCTTCAAAAATAATTACAAACTACCCTACAATAGCGGGGTCTGAAGGCAATCTAAATGAGTGGGGTGCACCTGTTAATTGACAACCAACTCTAAGTCTTTGATATAAGATACACATTTGAACATGCAGATGTAGCACTGTCAAGTGTTGATAAGCGTATCAAGAGCATCGGTGGAAGGTGAGGATGCTTGGTCTTCTATTAATATTTTTATCGATATTTTTATTATACATGCGATTCTCGTAACTTTAATTTTATTTTTAAATGTCTATGCAACAGATTTTTTCTATAATAAAACTCTCATTATCTTTGTTTCTACTTATTACTCATTAACTACTGCACTAATTTATACATATAATTTATATAAATAATAAAGGTTAAGTATATTTTTGATAAGTAGTTGATGGTATTTTGATAACAGTGTAAAATCACGTCAGCAAAAATATAATAACATATCAGGCGTGCTTTGTTGCATCTTCATTCAATATTTCTACAATTCAATTGTTTGTACAGACGAAACCGTGGGCAGAAATTTGTATATACATTCATCATATAATAGCTACAGGATATATGCCGAATATTTTCATTGTAGGTACCAAAAAAATATAAATAACGTAAGTACAATAGGTCAATAACCTGTTAACAATTTCTTGCAGGTTACGGTTAAGAAAAGTGTAAATGATGATGTAAATGAAGTTACAAAAATAAATATACATATAAATTACTACAGAATTAAACAAAATAATATCTAATATAATATAGTTAAAAACTAAAATAAAAATGTAATGTTGCATGCAGTAAATAAAAAAATAATACTTTGATAAATAAAAAAGTAATCTTAACCAGATTATATTAAAGTTCCAAGCTATTAATTAAATGACGTAAACGACTATTCAACCAAACGAATGCGTAATTATCCAATTTCACGTAATTAACAAATTATTAAGAGAGCTTAATATAATTTCCGTTTCACTGACAGTTAAAGGCGCGAACTACTATGCAACATGGCTGCCGTTTATGCTTGCTCTATTAATTTTTTAACTGAGCTCATTACCGACCATTTAGCGGCGACTCATTACCGGCTTATTAAAAAATCTTGACTTTTATAACATCTTTTGCATTTATTTTTATCTAGGTTACGGAAATGTTAGTAATTATAAAAATGTTACATGATTTCCGTTTCTACACAGAAAGGCGCAAGAACAAGCCGCAAGAACATGGCGTTAAAACATGGCGTCAAAACATGGCGGTCACAGTGGCTTGACTCGTACCCTACGTCGTTATCGCCTTAATTTAATTGCACCCTACGCTCAAAGCAAACAGGAATTCCTTTGTTTGTTTGTTTTAAACTGCGCTTTCACACTTATCTTGCTTATATGTGCAATTTATGTGCATTGTTCCGGTTCTATATTAGTCAAGATTATGGTAAAAAATATCTAAGTGTTTAGTATTCCACATTATCTTTAACTTTCTTTGAATTTTTTTAATTTATTAAATTACTGATATCAATTATTCATGACTGACTCTTCAAAATTAAATTTAAATCTAGGTGTTTTGAAATATTCATTGTCGCCAAGGACGTCATTATGGAATATTGTCGCCACTTGGTATTCAGTCGGCTTCTTGCCGCTACACCGTCTACCGATATAGAAATAGATATACCGATCGATGCTTCCAGCCACTGATATATTCCAAATATAGAATAGGACCTAAGATATAACCTATAGAAATAATATCCTTTTTATAGTTTAATAGTTATTTGAGTTATTAAAATTAAATTGGCTAGATTGATTACTAGAATCAACATCTCAATTTTATGCTTTTTATATACGGAGCTTAAATTAAAATTAAATTAAAACCTATTTTTTACACATTAGACAACATAATTACCTAGAACTTCGTTGGAAATATTTTTCATTCATTATACATTTTTATTTCTTTTATTATTCGGATTTCGTTTCGTTGGGAATATAGCTTTAAATTAGGATAAAGATATTTGTTATTTAAAAAATATCCATAATATCTGTTTATTCTGATAAAAATGACTAGTCTTGTATAGAAGTTAAGTGTCTCTTCAAATACATGCAATGTAGTAGACATTGAGGCTAGACGGTATAAAACTTGCAACATGTACATGATATCATAGTAAACTAGAGTGGAAGTGCCAATTAGTTAAAACAATGTTGAAAACGAGGACCGAGTGCAGTTGACTACTGAGAGTTGTTCAGACTTGCAGAAGTGCGATGTGGTATAAAATAGAATTTGAAAAGTCTTTGCAGTGAATGAACATTGAGTTTTAAATAACATTGGCTGAATAAAATACAAATATTCTGAAGCTTCCAGCACTGCCTGTCAAATTATATCTCATTGAATTTCAATAAATGTCAGTCCTCGCGTACACAAGTCAAATTCGTAAGTGGCTGTCATGGCATCATTTTCTCTATTATTTATTAAAGGACGAGGGTTATAACACCAAATTGAGTTATTGGCTAAAAAATTTAGTGGAAAAAAAAATTATCCTGGTTACGAACCCGTTGAGTCTTATAAATGAACATGGCGGCATTGCAGTGCGAACTGAAAGTTTTCGGGCAAATTCTGATATTATTAACACGAGTACAGCAGTATATATACTCATAATTGTAATCATGATTCACGGACATTCAAATGCAAAAATAAACACAAATTGATATTCGTAAAAAGTATGAGATTATCATATTTTTAAGAATATCAAAGCTTTCGTTTGACGTTTCAAAAATTTAGGCAATAGAACGTAGAAGGGTTAACATAGGGAAACTTCTTTTTCTGAATTATTTCAAATACATTGCCTTTTGAATTCTTGAAAACGTACTTCATATGAAGTACTCCATATACTCAAAATCACAATCCTGCATTCTTATACGACGTGCATAATCTCCAGCACGGAATGAGCTGAGCAAGACAAACACCAAAAGTCACCTATTGAAGCCTTAAAAAAGAATGCCCTTTGTCTTCAAACTGTGAATATCCACCACGAACTTTAACAGACAGTATTGAAATGGGGCAGACATCGGATATTCCTTGATAAAAGTTTTAATAGGCTGTGTTTTTTTATAAACGTAAAAATTTTAATGTTGATATTATACAAATATAAAAAACAAAATCTAAAATAGAATCTCTAACTTTCACTGAGTCAAGAACCTACGTCACATTAAAACCCCCTCGCAATTAATAGACAAAGTTGTGAGCGTATAATCATGCCCCTTGATTACGGAGCTGATATCTTGCGCTGAACTTTCCTTTATTTTAAACTGTATTTTTGCTGATAAAAGATAAAATCAGGCTTACGTTAAGAGTTTTTCTAGAACAGTTACTTTCATTGTATTGTTATTTTGAAGTCAGTTACGATAATTACAATAAAACAATGGCGTGTAGAATCCTATATTTAGTGCCGCCTTGTGAATCAGATTGATAGATATTTTATACTAGCTGTGCTCCGTGGACTCACCCGCGTAGCGGCGCGGACAATTTGTACATAGTCCATGCTATTTAAATATATTTAAACATTTCGTCAGCTTTGAACTGTAGTATAATGCTAAATAACTTATAGCTTACCTCATAAACCTACATATCAAATTCAGAAATAATATTTCAAATCTATCCAGAAGTTTTGAAGATTAGCGCTCTTAAAGATACAAACTTTTTCGTTTTATAACATTAAGTATATTAATAATAGAAATATCTATAAAATGTATAGCCATGATAGGATTTTAAAATTTTAAATAAATTAAAAATTAGTCGACTCAAAACCGCGACCTCTGAGAAACCGTCTCGTCGCTATATCAATTGAGCTACCGTATCGCTGTTAGCTTCACTCAATTTAGCATTCTACATAAAACTTTTTATATCGGAACGGAGGTGACATCTATTAGACTTTATTCGAAATTTCTAACCAGTGTTTCTAACTTTACAGTAGGTTTGTATAGAATAATAATGAAATACAAATCTATACTAATGTGGAACGGTAGTTTGTTTAAACCATCGAATAAATTTGAAAAATAAATTTCTGATTATAACAGGCCGATTCATGAGAAAGCCTATATTAGTAGAATAATACGCAAATAAAACCGCAGGACACAGCTAGTTTTTTATACACCAGTAGTTTTAAATCTCGCCTGTATTTATAACTTTGATCTTACTTATTTTTTAATAATAATTCTCATATATATTTGATATAAATTGAATGAATAATGTAAGTATCTTGAGTAAAGAATAACCATCTTCCATTTCATTATATTTCTGAAACCCTCGAGACTAAATTTACATATTCAAATGTGATTTATTTATATTTGGTTTCGATATTGAAAGTATAAACTTAGTAATATTAATATATTAAATAAGACAGAGACACAGACAGACAGACAGAGACAGAGATATTTTTTATTATCTTTAATTAAAGTTAAGACTGAGACAGTTATTTTAAATGTCATTCCTTAGAAATGCAAAGTTAAATAGAAGGCAAGATTTATAGTTTCAATAACCCCTATCGCTCCGTTCATACAGCATTACCCGGATTATTCTTACCCTCCCAGGTTTACGACCTTATTTACCCTCGCGCGGGTAGTCGAATAAATTACAGTATTACTTGTAGAATTAGGGTATAGTTTGTAATAAGAATAACTGCTAGATAGATAGAAATAGGTTTAAAACTAATTAAACTAGAAGCGCAAACCAGACCTCAATTTTGACTCGCTGCGGTCGAATAATCTCGGTATGTGTTAGCATATTGAGCGAAGCGAGGTGCAAACAGCACCGAAGTTGCATTTACCAAATGTCAACGCATTCTATTCTCTAATATTTTTCAAGATGCGAAACATAATTTTTGTTCTAATTTCTTTTTTTAAAATTTGTTTTTAAACCACCACCGGAAAAATGTCTCTCGGTGTGTAAAATTTGGACAATTTTATATATACCGTTTTTGATTGATGCTTTTGCACAAAGGATGCCGAAAAGTAGTATGCTTTTTGTACTCACAATTCACCTACTTTTAAATAATATTAATTTTATAATGAAGTTCATAACTTTATATAATTCATATGAGCAAGGCACCGGAACGTGAGAGGGTATCCTTATATTATGTACGTTCAATGGCACGCAAGAGAATTATGTCGGAGCACGGGAGAAATATAGCCGTTCTCAGCCCCCGGTTTTTCAGTTTGTCCATGAATTGACGATCTGACAGAATTTCTTTGGATAATTTATAACTTAGAATTTATTATTTGTTTTTCTATAGAATAAAATTTAATAATATTAATATCCCTATTTTAATAAAACTATTTTACAGATGTAACTCGCGTTTTTTATTACATTTAATTACATTTAATTTTAATCTGATGTTTCGAGTGCGAGAGCAAACGTGTTCGCGGTATGACGGTGACGGTGTCTGTCAGTCAGTTTATTTGTCACCTACCTCCAACGGTTCCTGAGTTTACGGGTATAGAGTTCAGAAATGTGTAGTACTTGTGTAAATCTTAGAAAACATTAATATCCCTATGGTATAAGGAAAATATTTTGAGGAAATAAATAAAACGTTCAATCAATAGTCTAATATTCTTTTTTTGGCTTACATAAAAAGTAAAACAATGGGGCAGGTTCAACCCTAAATGCGAGGCACAGTTGAAAAACAAAACGAGGCAATTTTAAATTCCCTAAATGATACCCCAGCAGGGAAATTTTATTGGTATTGCCATTGTTTAGGAAAAAAGAAAATGATATTTAGTCCTAACGCACTCAGACATATTTTTTTTCTTTAATTTATTGTAATAACAACCATATGGTAGATCTAACACTTTTCGTATGAAAAAAAGTATTAAAATAAATCCTAAAAATTTTATTTTATTAAACAAAGTTTCATCACTGGTGTTATATTATGTACTAGTTATGCCCCGCGGTTTCACAATTGTATAATCCTACTAATATAGCCTTCATCATGAAGCTGCCATTCATAATCAGAAAGTATTTTTCATTTCCATCTCAAAGTTCCGAACAACTTTTCCGCTTTATGATAAAACTATAGAATTAAAAAAATATTTCAGGCTTGGAATTTTTTTTGGCAGTATGAAAACCAAATAAATGGTAAAAGAAAATCTAGTAATTTTATAAAAACTAGCTTAAATAAGTATAACATTTTAAAACTAAAGCTTTCTAAAGAAACAATTGATATAACATTTAAAGATTTTAATATTAGTGAGATTTGAATTGAAAACACTATAAAGATTTGCGTGAAACGAAGTTTGACGATACATAAAGAATAAAGACAATGTTAATAGGTCACTTTTTTATTAATCTATTATTGTTAATGAGTTTCTATTTATTATAGAACAACAGAGTGAGAATTTCTCACGAACAACAAAAGAAGATTGGTTTTAATAACTCTGATACAATTAATACCGATATAACAATTATTATATATATTTTTTGTTTACACTTTCGTTATCCATAATTACTATAATATATTATTTTTTAGCCGTGCACATGTGAATACTATCGGAGCACACAACAAATTTCCGGAATAAGCTAGTTGACAATTAGGGGTACAAAAAAAATTTCACACAAACTTTTCTACATTTAAATTAATTATTAAAACTGCACATAAGATGCATCTGATGTATTGAAGATTTTGAAAATTTAATTGCAATTCCAACCTAATTTTATTGGAACCAATATATTTGATAGTAACAGTGATTTCTTGTCTTTTGAATACAAACTCATAGGAATTCTTCAAACTTTTTAATCATTCCAGTCGCTTGACCGAATTATAATTATACCACCTTTGTTGGTGGCAATTATTATGTTGGAGTGTTCTCGAATAACAGCGGTCATCATTTACCAATTCAACATGACAACATATATAAGCTCCTTACCCGCATTTATTTTGTTTTATGAGCAATTTCACATTTTGACAATCACTACTCCCATCAAAACCGGAGTATATCCAAATACTTCTTTTACTCACTCTATACAACCCATTCTTCAGATCAGAACAATCGTACGCGCGCACCCTGGGCTCCCTGACCCCTGGGCTGGCGCTGTCGGTTCCATGGTCGTCGTCCGCGCGACTTGCGCTACCCGCGGCGCTGGGCGTCGGCGGCATCCCTGCTCTCGTCATCGCAGACGGGACCGGCCGAGTCCTCACCGCCAACGGAAGACAACACCTCGCCGCAGACCCCACCGGATTGGTTAGTACCGTAAACGAAAACAGACAAATCCTGGTTTATTATTTGGGTTTTTGTTGTTATATTATAAGAGATATTTTTGTCTAGCGAATAATTTCTTTAATAAAAGACCACGAATCGATTTTTCTTTGGATTTATCTTTCTCCTGAAATCTAAGTGTAACATCTTTTATAATTGCTACAGAATATAAGACCAAACGAAGGATTACAATCGCCTCAATTTCTTTTAGTTATTTATAACCGAAACAAGAAATTTATTTAATTTTATGTCATATTGTAGACAAAGTACTACCCGTTATAAAAGGACATCCAGGTAGAGAACTATGCAAAATTTAAACTTTAGTAATTAAAATAACTACAAACAAACAAACAAACTAAAAATACTAGGCTTACAACTTAATATATATCTGGTAAGATATTAAATGCTAAATAAATATAGATAGAAATAAACATTAAACACGCGGCAATCGAGCTTGCCGCTATGAAAAACTCCTAATCGGCAAATTATAACTCGCAAATTAATTAACAAACAAAAGAAAAATAAAATAAAATAAAATAATTTAATTAATTAATTAATTAATTAATTTTTAAATTTTAAAAAATTTAAAAATTCGAAAATTTTTTTCCATTTTTCGGTAACTCCGGCGGCCGATCTGACCACCTTCCCGTTGGACAATCAACATAATTTTGAAAAGTGAATCTTACATTTAGATGCTGATTCCAAATATATCTTTAGTTTTTCAAAATTCGAAAAATAAAATTCGACACACACACAGACACACAGACACACATACAGACAGACAGATCGGAAGGAAAAACTGAGTTTTTCGAAAATATATTTTTTTTATTTTAGTGAATTTTCTTCTTATTTGACCTTTAAAACCAACAGAAAGTTTAAAGAATAGAGATAAGAATACTAAGTCCGTCACTGTGGTGGAGCTGAGCGAAGCATTGTTGCTGAATGAGTTTCGCATAGTAAATAGTGGCTATAATTTTAATCCTAATAAGAACTCTCAAAACGTTCCACATGTTAACTATAGGACACACTTTGACCATTTAATAAAAAACTACCATCACAAATGTCACCATAAACTTCAGGACCTATAAGTCACTGTTCTCCACTACTCTGCAAATTTTCGACATCCTACCATTATTCGTCTAGGAGTAGCTAAACACACTTTTAAAGAGTAAGAGCTTCGCTTGGCTCAGCTCAATAATTCTGATATAGTTAATATAATAATAATATGTTGTTGTCACAGAACTTCCCGTGGGCAGCGCGCCCCGTGTCAGCGCTTAACGAACAGGCGCTACTCAAGATGGCGCGACACCCCGCCGTCGTGCTCTTCACCGGTAACATGCTTTCTACATTTCATACGTATCATACAACGCTTTAATTTTCTTAATTACTTAAGAATAATTAAGAAAAATCTATTAATAATGAAGTTAATATCTATTACCCGTATACAATATGATACTTATTTAGAATCCCGAAAAGAATACGTTTAATCATATTACTCTTCTGATTAATTTTGTCTACATTTATCATAATATTTTTCATATAATTCATTAGACTGTTATTTTCTGATGACCTGATGACGAGACTCCTTAATTCCAAGGCAAGGGCTATGCATTACAAAAAATAAACTTTATCTAAAATTCCCGTTTCAGACGACGAAGATGGTGAAATAGAATTCTCGGAATCAGTACTGACCCCGTCCGCGGAGTCTTACTATGAGGAATGCAGCATACAGTACCCAGGCTTTTGCCCCTATCAGAACTCCTCCGACGACGAGACCATGGACTTCGACTACTCTACCACTAAGACCTCGCGCAAGCGGAAGCCCTTCAAGCATGTGATGTTCTACATAGGAGTGGACGCCACCGACAGCGCTGACATGCTGCGGGAGCACGTGGGGCTTGATGACGCTGTGCCCGTACTCACCGCTATCGACTTCCCCCGACAGCGCATGGTCACCATGAAGTATGGCGATGAGATTACCACCGACTCCGTTCAGAATTTCGTCGATGCCTTTTTAAGTGGCAATGCAGATTTTAAACCCCTTAAACCGTATACTCAAAAGTGTTAGTCAAAACAAGTTATCTAAAATGCATTTAATGATGTAAGAAGAAGCATATTTTTTAATTAAATGCCTTTCAAAATATATGGAAAGAAGATGGCGCTGTTGAATGTTAAGGGTTTAGGAATTAACACAACGAATATTCCTGAGAATAAAGTTTTATGATAAAATTGCAATACCTGTAATATATATCCTTTGTGCGCCATTGGTAATTTTTTTTAATTATTAGTTTTTTAATGTTGTAAGCCTCTTTACCAAACATCAAATAACAAATTACATTATTGTTACTTTTAAAATTTACATAATATTAGTATTTTCTGTAGAAATTAGTAATTAGCTAGTTCTAGATTCTAGTGTATGTAGATAAGTATTGGATTTTATAATTTGGCTATACTTATTTTAAAATTATAATAATTCAATAATCTATCTTTTGTCATTAGAATTGTCTAGAATTAGAATTCTTTTGTGATTGCAATTCGTAGATTTAGATCTTGAATCTCATAATAATTTATAAATTTCTTTCCCTACGTACTAGTCGACTAACGTTATGCCTAATTCACCTTTAAATAATGTTCAATAACTATACACACAAGTGAAAACTAACAATACACAATATAATGTAATAAATAATATAGAAAACTTTATTTATTATATTATTTTTAAAAATAAAAATAATGCCTACAAATCATAATACACTGTGTCTGTACGTTCACTTTGGTTATACACGGGGCTTAACTTCTTAAATTTGATATATATCCTGGTAGTTCGTAGATGTGTCACCTTAAAGGTACCAAGAACATTCATTTTAATGTAATGGTCAATTTTATTCATAAATAAGTAATTTAGGATAATAATTATGGATTATTATTATCTTCAAACACATGCACCGGATGTTGATTGAACATTTATATGAAGACTTTTTACCAAATTATAAAAGTTAGCATGAATTTACGCTTTCCCTGATTTATTATTTTAAAAATATTTGAATATTATGAATGAAAATTCGTTGTCAAATGAACGTCTGCTACTTAACTAATTTAAGTGTGTAATATCAATTGTTAAGCTAATAACATTCAGTTCAGTTAAATATAAAAACCGACTACCGGTGCATCACTAATTTTATATTGATTTGTCAGTTATTTGTCATTGTGACATTCTTAAATAATATATTAAATAAAAAGTAGATAATAGAATTTAATAATGTTTTAGATTTTTACTTTTATATCTGTGATCAGTTGGTTTTATACGATATAAAACATCCGATGCATTTAAGGAAGTACAGTAATAAACTTAAAAAATAAACTTGTTTTATTTTTACCTTAAAATACAATTTCAACCAATCTCAGTCAATTGACTGTATTAGTGCTGACTTGCGAAACAGGATATCCCAAAAGACAGGTATGAGAACCGAAAAGGGAGAGAATAAAAAATATCCTTTATTAGTATCATACGGAAAAAATCAAGTACCGAACTCTCCTCTACTTAGCTTCAGTGGTTACTTGAACCACTGAGTTTTATTCTCGTTCTGAAACAGATTTCTGAATGTTTATTGTCTGTATGAATATTTTCTGAATGTTCTCTTTTAATCAATATTGTATATAATTTAAATATTTATAGCCTAACTGTTAAACACAATAAGACAAATCTTAGGCAAGTCCAGCAATTTACTTTACTATACAAATAATTATATTTTTAATAGTATGTTATAACAAAAAAGAATATTGCTTACATATCACATGAACTTTAAAATCAGTATAAAAATACATATATTTTTATAATATACAATTTAAATATTTTATTTACTGAGATTTTTTATAGTAACCTGTAGTGTTTCGCGTGACGCCCCTTTTTAAACCTATATATTTACCTAACAGACACTAAAACTATGGATTTATTTAAAATTAATAGGATTTTGTAGTATTTTTTTTAATGCATAAATGACTATAGTATATGAATGCATAAAATAATTATGAGTATATTTTTTAATTTTGTTCACTTAATAATAAATATTTTATCTGTACTTTGTAAAAAATTTTGAATTTTTATAATCTATGTTTTTGCCGCTTGCTTTGCCGAATCCCAAACCGACGCCATTATTGTGAAATAACGTTTCGATTTATATTTCACGTGTATTATATGTTGTTTTTAGCCGATTAAATACACATATATAAATAATCGAAACATGGCTGACAACGATGATCTTCTCGACTATGAAGACGAAGAGCAAGCAGATCAGCAAACTGCCGACGGAGCAACCGAAGCGGCGCCAAAAAAAGAGGTTAAGGGATCCTATGTCTCGATACACAGCTCCGGCTTTAGAGATTTTCTACTTAAACCTGAAATTTTAAGAGCTATAGTCGATTGTGGTTTCGAGCATCCATCGGAAGTTCAACATGAATGTATACCGCAAGCCGTGCTTGGTATGGATATCTTATGTCAAGCAAAATCTGGTATGGGGAAAACTGCGGTATTTGTACTGGCTACGTTACAGCAACTGGAGCCTTCTGAGAATCATGTTTATGTTCTGGTTATGTGCCATACTAGGGAGTTAGCTTTTCAAATCAGCAAAGAGTATGAGCGCTTTTCAAAGTATATGGCTGGCGTAAGAGTTTCAGTTTTCTTTGGCGGTATGCCTATTCAGAAAGACGAAGATGTTTTAAAAACTGCATGTCCCCACATCGTCGTTGGAACACCGGGACGTATATTAGCTCTCGTAAATAATAAGAAATTGAATTTGAAACACCTGAAGCATTTCATCCTCGACGAATGCGACAAGATGTTGGAATCTCTCGATATGAGGCGAGATGTTCAAGAAATTTTCCGCAACACCCCTCACGGAAAACAGGTTATGATGTTCTCTGCAACTTTAAGCAAGGAAATTCGACCAGTTTGCAAGAAATTTATGCAGGATCCCATGGAGGTGTATGTAGATGATGAAGCCAAGCTCACTTTGCACGGTCTCCAACAGCATTATGTTAAACTTAAGGAAAATGAGAAGAACAAAAAATTGTTTGAGCTTTTAGATGTATTGGAATTTAACCAAGTAGTCATATTTGTTAAATCGGTTCAAAGATGCATAGCTTTAGCTCAGCTGCTAACAGACCAAAACTTCCCTGCCATTGGAATCCATAGGAGCATGACTCAAGATGATCGTCTCTCCCGTTATCAGCAATTTAAAGATTTTCAGAAAAGAATACTGGTAGCAACTAATTTGTTTGGAAGAGGTATGGATATTGAAAGAGTCAACATAGTGTTCAACTATGACATGCCAGAAGATTCTGACACCTACTTACACAGAGTAGCCCGAGCTGGAAGATTTGGTACAAAAGGTTTAGCCATCACCATGGTGTCTGATGAAAATGATGCAAAGATCCTAAATGACGTTCAGGACCGTTTTGATGTCAACATTACCGAGTTACCTGAAGAAATAGAGTTATCTACTTACATAGAAGGCCGATAAATTATTTTGTAATCATTCCTTATACCAACTGACTAATATAAGCACTTAAGTTTGTTTTATCACCTCATTTGTAACTTTGGTCTTTTTCTACATTTCTAGTAGATTCATTGTTAGCAACTAAGTGTATGGAATTGGATGTCAGATAAGTCCAAATTAATTTAAGATATAAGTTGTGATTAAAGTGACATTTGATATTGTGTAACTGACTTATTGTTTTACTATTCTCCAATAAATGAAAACCCATAAATAAGTATTTATTTGTTTTTAAAGACAATTTGATCATCAATTTTTGTTGAAGTATGTACAAAAAAAATTTAAATCCCCATTTAATTTTCGTGCATTTGAATATATTAGAGATTTAAAAAAATAAAAATTTTAAGATAACATTTATTTTAAACTATTCCAGTTTCAGTGAAAATTCATAAACATGATATGATTACAGAAAAGTTGATAGTTATTTGATACAATGGTTAATCAAAAATATCCAGGAGAAAGCTTATTGTGTCTAAATGCATGAGAGTTGTAGGTTTTTTCATGTGTTAATCTTGTAATCATATCCAAGGCCCACTTAGGCTGGTCACCAGGCACCATATGACCAGCATTCCTTACCATTATTTCAACCAACTTGCCTCCTTGTTTAACATATCCTGCAAGTTCCCCATCAACATACCATTGATACCTCTTTGCATTCTCATACTCCTGAGACCCAGTAAAATTAAGGTTTCTTAAGTAATTAATTGTCAATGGGTATGCCACTATTATATCTAGTTGGCCATTGTATATGAGTACATAGTAGTGGTCCAGCAGTTCTGCTATCCAAGGTGCCACCGACTGCATAACATCTTGTTTTAAGTGTTTTTCAACATCCTTCCCATCATTGAATGTCATATTACCAACATGAATTGCCCGCCTGACAAAACTTTTTTGTATCATAGGACCAAAATCCTCAAACTGTGTGTAATCTTTAGTATGGAGATAATTAAAGTAAAATTCAAATCCAGTCATGTTATAGAAAACACTCTTGCCATCTATTAGGTCTCCATTTAATAAAGTATCAAAGGCTTCAAAAGCTCTATCCCATTTTTTTTGTTTTATTAAATCAATAGCTTTACTTTCAGCATCAGCAAACACTTGAGACTGATTCCAATCAATAAGTCCAATTTGATACAAGTATTTGCTGTATACCAACTGATGTTCAGGATCACTAAGCCCATTGCCTATTGCCAAGGCTTTTAGATTGATTTTTATTTTTGCAGAAGGATTTTTCTTATAAATTGTGTAAGCCAGAGCTGGGACATATTTACCAGCATACGACTCCCCAGTGATAAAGAATTTGTTCCCTTGAATTTCAGGAAATAGTTCAAAGAATTGTATGATAGTAGAGTAAAGTTGTTCTCCTACTTGTGTTTGATTCTGACAATAGCCTCGAGGATCCCTGGTAAAGCTAAAACCGGTTCCCACAGGATTGTCTATGTAAATAATGTGGTGACTTAGAGCCCAGTTATACTTTCTCCTCTCAAACTTGTTATGACGTACTTTCAGAGGGCCATTTTCCGCGAAAAGACCGTAAAGAGACGTTGCTCCTGGACCTCCCTGTAGCCACACGAGTACTGGTGCGTCTTTATTATTAGCCATCATTGCGGGAAAGTACCAGAAAAACTGATTCGAATCATACTGTTTATTGACTGTAAAATAACCAGCGTAACTTTTAATTTGAAGACTTTCAGTAAATGGTACTCGAGCGCGACGCCGACCTTCCGTGATATTACCACTTTCGATGTATGGAGTTAAAAATAGTGGATTTCCTGGATCTCCGTCATGTACGTCCAAATTTAACTTTGGGTATCGATGAAAGAATCCCTGCACTAAGGCTAATATTTGAACTAGTAGGAAAACTAAAATTCTTAAGTTCCACATCGTGTTGGATTAGTTGAGTGGCTGATATAAAAATGATATGAAATTAACAGTTAGGCATTCAAATTATCGTAATATTATTAACATATTCTAACCTATTAACCCGGCGTCCGTAGACGGGTGCAAAATGTAATGCGATAATAATTTTTTGTTTACCTACAAAGACAAAGATTAAAATATAACATAATACTTATATAAACTATAACATTTGTTTAATCTGTGTCTTTGTTTTATAAAAATTTTAGATTGTTCTTCATATCAATGGAATTCATAATAATTAACTATTGCTTCGGGTTTTATAAAATTACTAGTGACTAAACTAGTTGAAGATCATTTCCAAACAAAAGAAAGAGTACAATATTAAAATAACACTAATAATCAGGGCCCTTATGTCCTCCGTTGGCGAATGGTGCTGGCGGTTACGAATGTTTCAATAAGGGGGCTTTATTTTGTCGGGATGAAATGTAGTTATATTTATCCTAAATGTTATGGTCAATCTGTTTATAAATACATAAAGTATGTTTTAATTAACATATAGACAAACACAGAAACTTTGCAAATATAATATTAATAAAATCTACGTCGCTAGGTAAGCAAGATAGCAAGTGTAAGGCACCGTCCTGTATTACTTTTCCTCAAAAATAATGATTTAAATTCGTAACATAAGTTTTTTCATCACTACGTTACCGGTCTTATATAATAATATAGGCTTTATATCAAAGTTTCATATTATATCCAAAAATAATATGAACATCGTGCAATTCATATAAAGTGAATTGACAAGAAAGGAGTTAGATGAAATGGACATGAGACCAGCATCTATTTGACTTAGGTGCTAGATATTTAATAGAATAATAAAATAATTTACTTTCTCATATCGTTAAATTCTCTTCGAAATCGGGTGAAAAATAAATTAAGTCGAAAATTTGTTTTAGATTTTATCTCATACAATGTTTAAGACTTTGAGTCATCAGGTATGCTTTTTCGAGACAACGTTAGAAGATGGACTTTAAAAAAAGAGATAAAGAAATATTAAACAGTTTTAAATTGTACGTGTTTTGTTGAGAGTACATATTAAATTGGTTACATATTAAATTAAGGTTCTCACCTACTAAATTCAATAATCATCCAAGGCTTAACCTAAGATCAAATAATGCAAAGGAAATCATAGACATGAGTAGGATCACACAATTTTGTAAGATATCAAATACATTTTTATATAAATGTTTCAGTCATTAATTAGAATTGTTTACTTAACTTACGAGTGATGTTATTATCTTTAATAGTTATGAAACTGAGATGTATCAATTGACAAATACGAACTTTAAAAATGATTGTTATATTTTAGAGGTTCCAATTGTCCTCAGATTTTTTATGAAATATTTTGACTTGTGTGTAACAGCGCAAGACAAGAGTTACAACAATGTAACGTTCTTCTCAGATCTGGGACGCTTTAGGAACCCTTGTTGACTCCTAACTTGGAGAGTGTCCGTACATTCGGCTTATTTTGTTATCAAAATATACTTATGTATATTATCAAAAGAAGTCTTCCTGACTCTTCGAATGGAATTTCACAAGTGATCACTTACATTTGAAAGCTATTGGTGTTGATAGTGGAAAAGAAAAATAAATAAATATAAGGGCACTAGATATTTAATGTTATGTTTTTTTTTATAACAGATATATGTTGAAAAAGATCTCGTAACTTATATTATTTCGGTGTTTTTATTTTCAAAATTTTAATACTTTTTTAAATATAATATAATACATGAAAATATACTGTTTATCACAAATTTATCGATTATCAAACAACACACACTTACAAGCTTATGTTTTAATAATAAATGATTTTTCTATTTGAACCTACTAAACTGGTTTTGTCAAATTGCGTAAATGACATTATGTCATTGAACTTTTGAAGTTTTTATCTTTAACAAAAAAACGAAAATCAAAATATTGTCTTTCGAAGTGTTAAAATATGCATTTTTGATGTTATGAAAAATGATTTTTTATAAGTTTTGTATATTGTGGTTATTGTTATTGTTTAAGTTATTCAACAATGGACTTTGTTCCTTTTTCCCCTATGTATATCCACGAATTAAACTAGAAGCTAAATTGCAAGGAGATGCCGGTGACCCGCTTATCCTTACACCCTATTTACAAAAAGGCAATTTCGACCTAGCACGTAATATATCACGTGTTGCACTTACCGAAAAAATCGGATTTGCAAGTCATGCTGGATTTTTTACTGTGAATGAAAAATATAATTCAAATTTATATTTTTGGTACTTTCCTCCATTTAATAAGAACATTGAGGCGCCAGTTGTTTTGTGGCTTCAAGGAGGTCCAGGAGGTAGTTCTTTATTTGGTTTATTTACAGAAAATGGACCTTTAATAGCTAAGAAAGAAGGTTTTGCATTAAGAAAATATCACTGGGCTCTAGAAAACCATCTTATTTTCGTTGATAATCCAGTTGGAACTGGATTTAGTTATACAGATAAAGAAGAAGGTTATTGTACAGATGAACAGTGTATAGCTAAAGGTTTATACAACTTTTTGCAACAATTTTACATGCTTTTCCCATATTTAAAAAATAATAAATTCTTTATTACTGGTGAATCTTATGCAGGGAAATATATTCCATCATTAGGTATAGAAATTCATCACCAAAACAGTAAAGGGGAGAATAAAATTAATTTAAAGGGATTAGCTTTAGGCAATGCTTATAGTGATCCTATTAACCAGTTGGATTATGGAAACTACCTCTACCAACATGGCTTGATTGATAGTAAACAAAAAGCATTTTTCATTAAAATGCAAAATGAAATTTCTCATGAGATCCAGAAAAAGAATTGGGCTGAAGCTGGTATACTCATGGATACTTTAATGGATGGCGATCTCACAAATCACTCATATTTCAAATCCTTTACTGGTTTTAAGAATTACTACAACTTTTTAGATCCCACCAATGAGTCAGACATAAGTGTTTTTCAAGATTTGCTAAATAATGATAAAATAAGGCGCAGTGTACATGTTGGAGGTCTGCCATTTAACTCTGGAAAAGAAGTCCAAATACATTTGGCTTTAGATATTTTACAGTCAGTAGCATCTGAGGTTTCAGAACTTTTATCACACTATCGATTACTGTTTTACAATGGACAATTGGACATAATAGTTGCTTACCCATTGACAGAAAACTTCCTAAGAAATTTAAACTTCTCATCAGCTGATGAATATAGAACAGCCAAAAGAAGTATTTGGAGAGTGGAAGATAAAATAGCAGGGTACTTGAAAAAGGCTGGGAATTTAACTGAGGTTTTGGTGAGAAATGCAGGCCATATGGTGCCTCATGACCAACCTAAATGGGCTTTTGATCTTATAACACGATTTATAAAAAATCAACTATGAGCTGGTTGATTTTATATTAATTTTCAGTAATGTTATTTCAGATATTACGTAATAGTAACTAATTCTAAGGTTTTGTCTGTATAACAACAAAGTTGTAATGTAGTTTATTTTTTTATGTATTAATGAAATTAATAACTTAAAAAATTTGTACTCAGATAATTTTGAAATACTCAGACTAATACTTTAAAAGTTTTTGTGATATCTTAATTGTTTTTATTTTTGTTATTATTGGGGATTTTTTTAATAAAACATGAAATATTTAAGGTTATTTTATTTCATACATTCAAACAAATAAAAATAAATAATAATAATAAACACTTAGTCAATTCAATTAATAATCATCTTAAATTAAGTCTACATTTCAGTTTAATATTACCTTGAACAGAGAAAAATCATAATTGATATAAATTTAAAATCATACAAAACAGTTCTAAGATTGTTTTACCCTTAATTAACTTAGAGAAAAATTACATTTAATTATATCAACAGGCGGACAAGAGTTTGAAACTGGGGAATAAAGTTACATTTAGAATAATATCTATATTTATGTGCATGCATTGATTGACTTAGACTGCATTGTGTCTGTACTTTATTTTTAATAAAAAGCGCCTCAACATCTTTGCCATTAGATTCAGACCACGTTGTTAAGCCAGCAGCGCAGTGAGGGCGTCGAGGAACTGCGCTCGCTGTGCTGTAGGGAGCGCCACCACGGAAGAATCTAGATAGTCCAACGACACCGTCACTCCACTCTTAGCCGCCGCCTGCTCGAAAGCAGCACCAAACAAGCTGAGGAATATTTGCCCTTTAATATTTGGTTTACCCATGTACAGCATATGTAAATTCATATAAAATTAGAATAATAGTTATTAAAACTGGGTTTAAAAGAAACTAGCTAGATAGCCCTGTAGATTCTATATTAGTTGCTATCTGAGCAGCTGTATTTGTGGGTATAAGTATCCGTCGTCCCTAGACAGAGATGAAGGTTAATTTATGTAATTTGCAATAGCATCAAGTCTCTCACTTTCGCGGCTCCTGGTCGAAGCGCGGCGGCACTCCCAGCAGCAGACAGCGACCGGGCTCTAGAGGCGCGGAGGCGAGCAGCGGCCGTCGCGCGCCGCCCGCCCGCGCCGCCCAGCGCGCCGCCTCCACCAGCCACAGCGGACCACGCACCAGAGCCGCCTCCGGGCTACCCTACAATGAGACAATATTACTGGACACTTGTATAGGATTTATTCAATTTAATTAATAACTAAATAGTTTTATGAAGTACTTTCAAGCAATACACACATATGATAGATTTTAGGATGCACTAACAAATAATAATAAAATTTATATTTTGATTTAAAAATCTTATAAGCCTAAGTAGACCAGACGGCGTGAGTGAGTCACTCAGCCTCCTAGAGTATTATGTCGGAGATCCAGAAGGTAATATGTAATATCCATGAAGAAAAATTGTGAATTCTTAAAAAGGCTTAATATTTTAATAGATGTTTTCAAACATTAATAAAACATGATGAATTCATTAGTCACCTCTTGAACTATAAAATAATTAAACGGCCCTGCAAGCATAAGCCCGCGAGAGGCGAGGGTACTGTGAGAGAGACGCGCCACGGCCTCCAGTGACTTTTTGGCTTCGGCAATGCCCCGCTGCAGACTCTCATTCTCTCCGGTGACTTGTAGTGACGCTAGTGCGAGCTGAAAACCTTCCGCCCGGGGGATGGTTTCCTATAAATATTACACATACATTTATCATCCATCTGTACATTTTAAATATATAAAATTTGCCAGAGAACTACAAATTGTATGGCACAAATTATGTACCATTCTTAAACACTACATCATAAAATATTGGTGTCTTTAAGGTGAGAGTGAATAGGCTGTTAACAAATGAATGGGCCTTACAATCTACAACGACATTTCCAGTTTCCATCAGGTGGAATGCAGTCATACTTGAGATTGTATAAAAAAAAATAAAGAGTTCAAGAATACATCATCATCATCAGACAAGATTTTTTATCATCATTTTACAATGAATAGGTTAGTGTTTGACAACAGCCTGTCTAATGTAAATCACTGTATCTACAAGGTGACACACTGATCTAAAAGCTACCTGTTTACTTTAGATTAGAAAACTCCTAGACTATACTGCTCAGGAAACACCAACCAAGAATGAATGTTTTACTATTTGAATCATCAAAATGCTTTACTTCAACACTTCTATGAATCGATGTTTTCCTGTTGATAATGTTTGGCTATGAACAGGAATCAGTTCAGGGAATCAGTAAAATAAAGAAGTATATATATTGCTGACATGTTCGATGAGCGCCATGACGGCGTAGGCGGCGTCTAGCGCCGGCAGGGGCGTGGCGTGTGCTCGTCGCAGCAGCAGGGCGGGGCGCGCGGGCGCCGGCAGCGCCTGGCGCGTCGCGGCCGCCTCCAGCGCCGGCAGCAGACCGCGACGCAACTCCACGTCCATGGAACGGTACGCCTGGCGCGCCTGCTGCAGGGGGATCCTGGATAAACAACAATTACTGCAATCTTTATTCGCGTTACGCTTTATTATATTTAGTTTAACTTGATTTCATCTGAGGGATCATTGTGATAATAATGTTATACATGTAAACATTATTAACCTTCTAACAAATAACTACTTTAGTTTTAAAATAATAGTTTCAATCTGGTATACATATAAGGTTCTATGCACCCCATATCGGCGAGCAGCTGTCGCACCCTCGCGTTTCCCGATGCCGTATGTAGTCTCAGCAGAGGCGCTATAAGGGGCGCGTGTCTGAGGGCTCCTTCGACTGACCACCAACGATACAGCGGCAGCCATAAATCCTTTTCGACCACGACTTGGGCGTACTGAAATGTAAGCAATGGGGTTCTTTCATATTTTATGTTTTATAGGGCTTTGACAAAAATATCTCATCAAGCAATTTAAATTATGTACTTATTACACATAGTAGTACCATTTCAATCAAAATATATAAAGGTAAATACATTTATAAAAATTTCATGGCAAATTTGGTGTCTATCACCATAACTTATAAATTTATGTAACTTTACCAAACTAACTATTGATCATTCTATTTATTTGTCGTTCATACATCTAGGGTGGTAGTACTCACAATGCTCATACATATACAATACAGGATCCCCTTACCCGCTGGTCGCTCCTGGCGGCGACGGCCACGTGTCGCTGCAAGGGCTCCAGGTCGAGCAAACGTCTCGCGGGCGCTCGGGCCTGCGCCGCCGCCGCGCTGCCCACCGCCGCCGCCCACAGCGCGCCGCCCGCCCGCGACCACCGCGCCGCCAGCTCCAGGACCACACACGAGCTCTACACACACTCTGGATTATATATTATCTATTGTCTCATTATTTTCACCCTTTAATGTTTAGACATTAAAATTTAATAGACAAAGAACAAATCTTGACTTAATAGGCACATGTAAAAAATTCATTAAAAGTTTTTTTATCTACAAAATGAATAACACAGCTACAATCAAGAAAATATTTCAATTATAATATGTAAATGTTAACACGTACCGGTTTCCCATAATAGCTGAACTGAGTATAATTAAACATAAGCGTATGTCGCCTCTCCTCCCAGGCTTTGCGGGCGCGCCGGCGCTCTATCACCGACTCCAGTGCCTCGCGGCCTTCCTGCTCACTCTCATCCTTGACAAAAGATTACATTAAATATTCAGATCATTTATAAATTTAAAAAAAAAAATCATTAATAAAAAACGTTGTACATAAACTTTTTTTAAATCATAGTCAACAAAACATTTTTATCTAAAAATATTGTTATCAAAAACACAGTAACAACAAAGGGTTACTAGGCCAGAGTGTAAATTAGACACTTTTTAGGTCTCATTTCTTATCATTTTTATGGTTCAAAACATGAAAAAATTAAAAATATTTTTATAGCAGTATGTATTATGGGCCTTAAAATCTATTTCAATAAAAATACATTTAAAATTATTTTTCCAAAATTTCATAAACTATTAAGATTTTTTATTCATAGGTTAGTTTTAAAATAATAATAAAAAATTTTGGTAATTACTCACCTCTTCCTCATCATCTCTAAAAATATCATCAAAATTTGGAATGTTTTCTTCGTCATCTTTATATATAAGCCTCACCTGTAAGAGTGGTGAACTTATTTAACTTATTACTAACACAGTATTAAAAATAAAAGTTCTTTGTAAATGTAATATATTTTTTTTAATTACACTAAAAACATATTTTGCTGGTAAATAAAGTTACTTAACTTTAACCAAAAAAAAATAAGCTTTTCAACTTTTTGTCTCATTTAGAGTAGAAGTTGTTAATTGAATCTGTACCTGGCCATCACTGTAAACATTGCAGATATCTGTGGGCTTGTGGGAATCCAGCACAAAGAACACTACATCTTCTTCAGGCTGAAGTATATCCACTAAATCTATAGTCCCACCACAATTCACTAGTACGACATACTTTATTTCTTCGTTATTTTCATCATATGCACTCTTTAGTTCCGATATACCCCCCACTGGGACTAATGTGTACGGAATATTATCACATTTAAATAAGTCTTGAAGTATTTTACAAGAACAAATCGCATCCACATCATAGTGAACTAGCATAAGAACTCTCTGAAATAGATATATTTTATGTTAAATTCTGAATATTATAATTGCATACACTATATTGTAATTGACAAACTTTTTATACTCACGTTCCCAAGAACTACATTGTAAAAATCATTTCGTATGTCCTCTATAAACATTTTATTCTATCAATATATAAGTAATGCTAGGATGTCATACTTTTTAAAAACGATAATCCAATAATACTTGCTCAAATTGTCTTCGGGTGCACAAAAGCTAGCATGTCAAAGTTTTGTCTCCAAAAATTACATATGTTATCCCAATAACTGTCATCGATCACGTTTAAACTTCAAAGTTACAAATAAGGTATTTTCCCGCCAAATCTAAAAGATGCGATCAATTTTTTAATTTGTCTAAAAATTATTACTACACCAATTATACAAATAAACATTACTAGACATTCTGAAGATTTCAGAAAAAAAATGTGTATGAACGTTCTTCTGTAGTACAGGCTAGTGTCGTCGTCGTCAAGTCGTGGGCAACAGTTCATATTTAATATACGCTATAATATCATGAATTAAACGTCAAATTTACATTATTCTATATTTCTAGGCTTTCAAAAGTAGTTGTAGGCCTGGTGAGGGGAGAAGGGTGACCCCACTTACCTAACATAGGCCTACGATGGGAGGCTCTACGGTGCTCGGGGCACCCTCATTCGGGGGGTCTCGCCGGGGCGTCACGGTGTGTGCTAACGCGATCCCGTGACATCCCATCACGGCAAAGAGGCAACCGTTATTTTTTTAGTGGGTAGCCTTAAAAATGGCAGCATCCTCTATGCTGCCGGGTAGTCCCACATCACCCCCCGGCCGTCACGCCCCTGGGCCGACGGGGTACCCGTAACGGGTTTTTTCAACGGAAAAAAGAAAGGCTTTCAAAAGTAAACTTACTGATTGCATTAAGATATTTTTTTTTATTTCTCTTTAATGTATATATAAATAAGGTATCTTGCTTATTTAATAAAACAAGTCTTAAGACTAACAGGAGCGTCAGATGATTTACGATACGCCAATTTGTGGTGAATCCATTATTTATTAAATATGAAAAAACGGAAACAAACAAAATATTGTAAACATTTATTTATTAGTATCAAACACCAGTATTTGCGCTCTTGCGCTTTTTAAAACAATCAACATGATGTTGTGCTATTCTAAAAGTAATCGTATTAGGTCTTAATAAGTTACTGTTTAGAGCTCTGAAGTACGATTTTAAAAGAGAGTCATCCGTTTCTTCGGGATATAAGTATTCATTTAAGTCATAACATAAATCAATTTCTGGACAGTCAAGGGCCCTCAAACATCCTGCATATTCTGACCATAATAGTTTTCTCCATTTAATATTGTGCCTCTGTGCTAAAGGAACTAAAACACATGCAGCAAATGTTGGATCCCCATAGCTCACTGATTGGAACTGCTCTAAGAACTGTGTGTAAAAATCTTGGAAATTATTAAGGCCAGTTAATTGTTTGTCGAAATTAAATTCATTGCCTTTTTGAAACAGTATTTTAAAACATTTCTTTAGTAATACTTGTATACTTTTATCTAAAAATAATGTGTTATCACTCAAAAATACACACATGATCCTACAGAACCTATCGGTTATGTCTATATCCTTCAATAGAGTAGAAAAGCAAACTTCATTAAATATAATCCATTCAAGAGTGCATCTCGTTAGCAATTCTTTTTCAGCTGCCATTTGTTGTGCAATCCTTGTGGCATGCTCTCCAAAAACTGTAGCAGTTGGTTGGTCTTGTTGACTGCTACTGTATAAAGACAATATTGGTAAGTATATCCAGTCTCTCGGTAATACTGGCTCCTTCCATTGTTTTAGCACAATATTCCCTGTATTTTCAATCTGGTTAACATTCACAACTTTTTTGTAACATAATTTGATATTTTCTAAGTTTGTTAAAACTTGACTGTATCCATCAGTTTCAGATAATGAAATAATGCTTAATAATCTTTCAGCTGTAAACCAATGTTTGCTAAAAATTATATAATTAAATAGATATTCTAATTCATATTTCTTATCTAATCTTAGAATGTAACACAGCTTATTTGCTACGGAATATATAAGATCTTTTGATGATTCTGAAATGTTCGTTTCCACTGATAACTTAACAATGTTAAACAAGAATTCTATTTCCATTCTAGAAAACCAATTGCTGACTAGGCTTGGAGATTTTTTAGATATCTTTGTTAAGTATTCCGATAGTTGTTCTATATATAATCTTGATATATCCTTTTCTTTTACTATATTTAGTAACTTGAACAATGACACTAAAAATGGTATTGGAGATGTTATGTTGAGTACTGGCAAGACCTTTTGACTTGAGTCTATAACAGATCCATTGAGGTTCGCAAGATTCTTATTAAAAAATAAATTATTTTCATCTATGTCAGACAGAAGGTTTGAACTTGGAACAAGATAACTTATTACATTCTTAAACCCTTTAGATGTCAACAATGTTCTCAAAGCTTCATTGAGAAATTTAAATGTCAATCTCTCATTCATCAACACAGTTTTACAGCAATCCAGAGCTGAGCATAGGAGCCTTAAATGTCCACAGGAATATTCTTGTAATTGTGTTGTTTGCATCAACCACTTTTGCAGGCCCTCTTTTAACAATGGATAAATCTGCAGCTTATAATTATCTAAGTTAAGCATATTACAGTTGAGCAATTTATTCATCAATTGCAGAACAACAGCTGCATGTGTAGCAGAAATTACTGATGTACTCATAAAAATATCTGTACTTTGAACATGTTTATACAATGTTGTAATTATAATAGGACATAATGACAGTGCAATGTCAATTCCAAGTCCATAGTTAAGAAGGTTTGTTAAGATACTATATGCTTCTATTTGTAATCTGAGACCATAGGTGCCATCTACACCTGAATTTATGTACTGAGAAATGGGTTGTAAAATGTTATATTTAGATATTAAATCTTCCCCAATATCTCTGGTCTGTAAAGATAGTATCCTTATCAATTTTAGTGCAGCCAAAATTGGTTTACCTTTATAAACTATGTCTGGATCAAAAAAGAAGTTTATGCTTGTAATTGGAATAAAGTTATCAATAATGATGTTCATTAAATGGTCAGTTCTAATAATTGTACTAGCTGTTTCAATAGAGTCCCTAGATAGTCTTGTTAAGATCTGCAATGCATACTGTATGCAGTTAAAACTTGGCTTTACAGTTTCTAAAATATAGTATAGTCTTTGCAAGATATCTGTTCTAAGCAGAGCTGATATCAGATCAATCTCTGCCAAGTGGAAGTCATTTAATTCAGTTTCGTTTGAATCCATATCTGCAATTTCAGATTTATCATTTTCAAGGCATGGCTGGTAGGCACCTTCTTCAAAACCTATCAAAGCATCTAGGCATGCTTCATCAATTCTATTGTAAATTAAATTTCTCATGGCTTTCAATGCTGGTTCCAGTAAGATAACTTTATTTTCATCCATTGCAATTCTTATAACAAAAAAAAGTTTGCTGATTGGAATTTGTATAACATCTTTGTATATACCAGATACATAGTATTCAAAAAGTCCAGCTATTACATTTAATGCCATAACTCTTTGTTGAGTTATAGTTGACCGAGAGAGCTCTATTAGTTCTGTGATAGAATACCCTGGTCTGTGTGGTTCATCTCCATGATGAAATAATACTTTTGTCTTTTCTGTATATTCCATTGTATATGGTAGAAGATATCCCTTAAAATCAAATCTTGCCTCAAAGGGTTTGTCGGGCTTAACTTTTTTGCTCTCATCAAGGCATTTCAACCATTCCAGTTTATCTTTTTCTAAGTTATTAAAATGAAGCCATTCATGAATTTGTGGATGAGATAGCACATCACTCTCCCACAATACATCCTTTTCAAATCTTTCTTTCTCTTCGTGTTGGGGTTCTACAGTATCCATTTTATGCTTAACAGCCTCTTTTTCAGTTGGTATCGTGGAAGCATTTAGTTTCCTTTTTGTTTTTAAAAATTTAACTAACTTTGAGTCTAAAGATGTTAACAGTTTCTGTTGTTCCATTAAAATCTCTTCCTCTGTCATATTACACAACTTGTCTATATTTTCTTTGTGAATTATATTGGCTTCCGTAGATGATAATATATAACTTTGTTTTGGTATATTTAAATTTAGATGTTTATTACCTGAAATTGAACCTGAAGGTATATCAATATCCATTTTTTCCTCCTTTATTTCACCCAACTTCTTTCTATGAAGCGAAACTTTATTTGGACGATAAACCATCTTTGGATCATTTTTCAATACAACAGGGAAACCTTGAGCAGGCATTTTAAAATTTAAGTCCACAATATCATCATAATCTTTTTCTATAATATCACCAAGCACAGATGGCAATACTTGAGGAAAATATACTTTATCGTCTTCAGGTTCAGGAACACTTTCTTGTTTGTCTGAAATGTTTTTTTCAACAATATCTCCCATTAAAGATCCAGTGCTGTTTTCGATTCGAGCTCTCTTTCCTGTGCTAGAAAGTCCTTTGTTTTTAGCATATTTCGATGGTTTACGCGTTTCAGAAGTAGAACAATTGGTTCTTTTCGTAGTATCATGTATAGTTTTACGTAAATTCACCACTTGCGCTGAAGGAACACTTTTATCCTTAAGAAACTCTTCTTGCATGCGTAATAAGTCTTCCTCGTCTTCACCTCGTTTAGGTCGTCTTATCATTTTGAGAGGCAATTAGAAAATAGATTCAATTATATATTACCGGATTTCAAAATATTATTGAATAACATTTACTATATTTTGCAGTCTATTATTTACTATTGACACAGAATGTCTTACTTTTCTCTGTTGACATTTATAATCTTAATTTCAACTTTCAGGCAAAGCATTGCGTGTGTTATGCCAAAAGAGAAAACAGGAAAAAATTGTTGAGATTTAAAACCCATTATCTAAAATAATTTTATAATTGTCCACTATAATTTTGAATTAGGTACAGAAAATTTAATAGAGGTAATAACAACAAAATAATAGTTTCGTAAATATATTAAAGTATGAATTATATAAATGCGTAGAATATTTATAATAATTAATTATTTACAAAATTATATTTTTATGGGAATCAGAAATAATAAAAATGTAAAAATTAATTTATATACCCCTAAAAATTCACCTAAATGTAAATTGTTGTTGAATTTAAATTTTTTATTCTTTATTATTACCAACATTTAAAATGAATTCTCGATTTCTTACAATATATTCGAAAGCACATGTAATAATAGGCAGTCTCGTTTAGCGTTGAATAGGAGCTAAAAGTGACAAATAAGGTAAGTAAATAAGTAATAAGGAATAAGTTTATTAAATCAATATGTTAAAAAATCTATCAACAGAGAAAGTAAATGAAAATTTCTAAAAATGGGTGTTTTATATCCTGTTCACATTAAAAATGTATTGATCTGATTAAAATTGACGTCTTAAATGAAATAACTTCACCACAAGGCATTTTATGGGATGGATTTTATTGCTGTTACTGACTCGTAAGCAGAATGGATCCAATCTTTTTTTAAAGGCTGATTTTAAATAAGGCTTAAAAATATAAGAACCCTAATCTAAAATACTAGACGATGTAGTATCAACAATGACTATAGTATTTTCGTTTTATCTTCTTCTTCTTTCTCGCAGTTACGATTTCTGCCTGTGTTCAGACAGTAGTGAGAGCATCATTTTAAATTTTATTCGGATTTTATACACTATTCAGGTGAATAGAACAATAGTTTAGTCGACTGGAAAAAAGAAAGTGCAATGTAATGCCAGAATGATGTTTTCGATTTCTTTACTTTCCTGATAAATGTCAAATTATACGTGTCAACAGAAAATCAAAACATTGTCAATTGTCAGTGTAAAAAGTGAAAACACGTGTTTCGCACATATACCTAAGGAATTATTTATAAACATTTTTTAATATATTTATTATTTACAAAATGCCAAAAATAAAGAATATTGAAAAACTAAAACATCCTAACAGTAGAAAAACCACTTCATTAGGAAAGAAAATGATAAAAACTGAGAAAAAAAACAATAATAAACTTGGAACCCACATTAAACAGAATGTAATCGGAGAAAAATTAATGTGGTTTAAAGAAAGACTTCCAGAAGAATGTATTGTTTTAGATAAAGAACATATTTTAAAATTAATTGAAATTTATTTGGCGCGCTTCGATGAAGAGTTGGAGCAGATAGAGTTAAAGAACTCAATCGGGCAACGCAAAAGTAGACAGCATGCGAGTCGGGAAGACATTATAAATTTAACTAAGAAACGGGAAAAGGAGGAATTTGAAACATGTGGACTTGAGATGCCAGATCTTATGGACATTCAGCAAATTGAAGTGTTAAGAAATTGGAATGGAGAACTTAGATTTTTACAGAACTTCAAATTGAAACGAATTTCGAGAAAACAATTAATATAACACTTAATATAATAAAAAATTGGTTTTCATTTAATGTATATATGTATAAATACAATAATAATATAGGTGAATGCTGTTTGGCTATGGATTAAATTACTGAAAATCTATACAATTATATGGTCTTGATAAACTAAGAATTACTTTCATCTTTCAATACTAATATTATTAAGTAGTTTATAAAAAATTTAAAATAGAAAGCTCATCTTAAACAAAAGTTATTTTAGTTTGTTGGATAATTTTAACCAGTACAAATAATAAGACCGAAGATCTAGATTTACCATTTATTATTTAATATTTACAAATTGGAGAATAATATGCTGAAATTCTTGTAACTATCCAAAAAATATAAACTTGTTAAATTCTCTTTAAAAAAAAGTTTGACTGGGTTTCCTTTTAGTTATATAAAAAAAACTAATATGGATAATGTTAATAATATAATATTATCCTAAAAACAATTAACTTAAGTTTATTACATTTCTTTTTCATGAATAATAAAAAGTAAAAATCTTTATATACATTGAGTTAATAACTACAACCAATTGATACAGAGTATACATTAGATTTAACATTACATCATGGGACAGACATGCTGTTTACAGACTAATTATTTTATTATGATACTTAAAAATATCACAAAATTATGCTTCTTCAAATGACTTAATTAAAATAAATAGGATACACAAAGGTAAGTGACTAAATAATAAATTTTGATAAATTAAAAATATATACCACTACAGGAAATATCCTCATTTGAAAAATGCAAAATTGTTAATGGCAAAAGAACACAAAATTCGACTAGCCTACATTTGCGAAATATCTTAAATAAAAACAACCACAATACATATTCCTTAACAGGGACAGTACAATTATTATTACATACAACCTGCTTATATACAGCATTTCATTTTTAAAATATAAAGACCACTGATTTTGTAAATCTATTATGTTCTACACTCCTGCAAAAGACGGAGATGGGAGAACAGAAGGTTTAAAATAGAACCTTTCGATTTGATCAAGAAGTGATCCTACCAATAAATTTTTATTTTCTCATAGAACATAGTTTATTTATATCATGTACAATTTAATTAGAGATCAATATGTAAATATCTAAATGATTGAAAGAGAATAAATAATTTGACCTAATTGATGAAAGATTAAAAAGAAATAAAAAAAATGTCTGGTGCCTAACAAAAAATAAATTATATTATATATTTATAGTTATAAAGCTATTAAGAGGCACTTTAAGAGTTTTTAAGGATTTTTTATTTTACACCATAATTAGTATGAAGATTATTTCTCAAAAACTTATTTTTATTATAATTTCTTTATATAAGATTTTGAAATGTTTTTTATTTCTTTATATTATTTTTCATTTATTTATTTACGAGTTTAAAAAAAACATCCTCAAATCATTATTTAGTTCTGTTACACGAAAAAATATTTTTAAAATTGTTACAAGACTTTTTTATAACCCTATTATAAAGATTACTTTATCTTTTTACGCATATGCTATATATGGCCAATTAAAGTACAGGCGTTTAGAGAGCATGTCATCATACCATAACACATACAATTTATCACTTTCATTTACATCTCCATAGCTTCCTAGTAACTAACAATAAATTCGTGAAACAAATCAAGTGAACAATGGTAGGTGGTAAAAGTCATATCCTCTCTGTCCTCGAGCAGCAAGCCAAATGTAGACGACATGATATGCACCAGGGACGAAGCATATCATCCCAGCTACAAAGAACACTGCACCCTGTAATCCATTTTCAGGTTCGGCAACTGCAAATGTGCCCATCCCCAGCAAACCAACTCCTACTATGAGGAGTATGACAGCTGCACAGACGGTTTTCCAGTTCTCTCTTACTTTAGGATGGTTCCAGCAGTAGAGCGATTGTGTCGCTTCCACATATTCGTGGATGAGGGAGTCCGAGTCCCTCGATGTTGTGTCCTCTGTACATTTGTATGTTTTACTGTAACGAAAATAACAATGTAATTTTTTAAAATCTTAATTTACTTAACAGAAACAACGCTGTTTGTGCATATTAAATTTTCAATAATGTTCACACCCATAAAATTCTTTATTTATTAAGGCAACAAAATTTACACTGTGAAAAACTTAATAATTATTTTAAAATCACAAGAAGGCTCTATTTTTAACGGCTATGATGGACTTATTATTTTTTGTATAAATGCTAAATAAAAGTAATGATGTAAATAACGTATGTAAAATCTATACTAATATTATTAATCTGAAGATTTTGTTTAACGGAAAACGGATTAAAAAACATCCTTCTGGTTATGATAAGTTACTACTACTACTTCTAATTAAATTAATAATAAATAAAATCATCCTTGGGTAAAGTCTGGTTAGTTTTATTTCAATAAAAATAAGATTAGAGCTTTTTCTTTCAATGTTAAAATAATCATACCTAGCTACAGCAATCAAGACAACACTGATAAACCTGTTACATGATAGGTTGATAACAGTGTAAACAGAGAGTAAACATTATCTATAGTATCAGTCACCTCAGATTAATGTTTACGTTATAATTAAACTTTATAGCTTCTTGTAATTACTAATGCAGGTATGACAGTATCTGTATAAAAAACATTAAAAAGTATTTATGTTTCTGTAAAATCAATTTAACTTATAAGTTAAGGTATCTGTTAAATTTTATTTTTGAATCTTAGATATCTGTTAACTTTTTGGATCTTGGATATTTGTTAACTTTTGTATAATACTATATAAAAAGACACGAGGATGGATAAGCACTTTTATTTAATTTGTGTTGACTTCAGAAGGCCTTCAAACAACTTAATTATATAAAGAATCAGATGTGCACATATTGTATCTCTATATATAATCATTCTAAATCTGCATTCTGCATGTTAAAGGTTTCCTTTAGCGTCACAATATTATGTGTCTTTGTTCATAAAACATAACATTAAAATATGATTTTTCATTGACACTGCAGGTCAGGGTAATGGCTAGTTGTAAATTAACAATTGTTTACCATAATTAGTTTTGTTTTAGCATGCTAATTAGGTCTTCAGGGCGTGAATAAGATTGCGCGCTACAGTTCATGAGTCTTTGCCCCACTAATGCTATGAATCATTTAAGGTCATGAACACCCTCACTATACAAGACAAAGTAAATGTTTTTTATTGTGTACTTTTAAATCTTAATTAAAATCAAATCGGGCAATGAATGATAACAGACTTACCTAGACAGGTAGTCACCTCCATTCTTGAATTTATTCTGCAAAGGAGACCTATCACCCGTTGCGCCGTATACCTTTATAGCTTCGTCGGTCTCCTCTTCAAAAGCGTCGTCAATGGAAAAACGTTTGTCACTATTACCAAAAGGTCTCGTCATTATTAATTTTTGTTCCTAACGAGCTGGAGATGTAAAAGAAACATTACAAATCAACGTTCCTCCTATCTGTACGAACGCAAAACACAGCTGTCAATTTATCGTATCAACATGCGCCATATTGATTATTTATAACTTGACGTTTTGAAATAACGATTTTGAAACTAATAATGCTTGATTATTGGAATCAACAAAAAAATAATTAAAATGCAAATTTAATTACTTGCACATAAGTAAAATTTTACAATTTAGAATTTTGACATCCCACAAATAATTTAATTTAATAGATCAAACAAATGTCATTAATAACTATTGGTATTTTTTTAGCAATGTTTCGCAACTTATGTTTTTTTTATATTGTTTTAGCCACACGTATTGTCAATGTCAAACTCATGTGGCCGTAAAGTCAAAATAATATATCCTTAAAGATTGTCAAGTATAATTTGTTGAATTTTAATTTTGTAGACCTATTTTTGAAAAAATAATAAAGAATTAATAAAACTAATTAAATAAAAATGGTGGTCAAAGAGTGGTCGAAGGTGTCACCACCGCTGTCACGACCAGTGTTAAATTGTATAGATAAACAAGGATTTAAAACTATGACTCCTATACAAGCAGCGGTTATTCCTCTTATTCTAACTTGTAAAGATGTGGTAGCTGAAGCAGTAACTGGCTCTGGCAAAACATTGGCTTTTGTAGTTCCCTTGCTAGAAATGTTAATAAAAAGAGCGAAAGATTCACCTTTGCGCAAGGATTTTGTGTATTCTGTCATCATTTCCCCTACAAGAGAATTAGCTACACAAATATTTAAGGTATTTATTGTATACAAATTTTTAAATTAATTAAAATACACAAATACTTTAAAATAATTTATAATAATATTTTATATTATATAGTTAGTATTTATAATATTGCAATACAGTTTAATTTAATATGATTTAATGTATATTTTTGCAATGCTAGGTTATAGAACAGTTCCTGGCTGAACCAGAGCTGACTAACATAACATTGTCCTTGCTTGTTGGTGGTCGACCAATTGAAGTAGATGCAGAGAGCATGCTCAAAGGTGCCCAGATCACTGTTTGTACACCGGGACGTTTTCAAGACTTGCTGGCGGAGAGGAAACACCTTAATTTACCAGCTAGACTTAAAGATCTGGTAATTACCCTTTATGTTTATATAATTATACATATAATTCAATAATTGTTAGAGTTATTTTAAATAGAAAAGTACTTATTTCTAAATTTCAATAATGTTTAAATCTATATTTCAAAAAACAAAAATTCTTATTTTAATTTTTATTTATTTCTCACTCTCTGATGACTCTAGAACAGTTCATATGACAACAGTTGGCAACTGTTATATTTCGTTTATTTTAATTGTAAGGTTATAAATGTAATAAGAGTGTTGGTGGGAATGTTAGTTTTGAATAAAAAATATTATTATTATTTATATAAAACATTATTTATAGACTAAGCAAAGTTGTAACATCACTGATTGCAGGACTTCCTAGTTCTGGATGAAGCAGACAGACTCTTAGACCTAGGTTTCAGTGCCACTCTCACTACCATACTACAGTATCTGCCGCGACAGAGACGCACAGGACTCTTCTCTGCAACCCAGACCAAAGAACTACAAGACCTTGTCCGAGCTGGCCTAAGAAACCCAGTGCTAATCAGTGTTAAAGAAAAATCGACTATAAGCACTCCGATTGCGCTAGAAAATTATTTCATTATCGTCGAGCCCCAAGATAAGCTATTGGTTTTGCTCAATTTTATAAGAAACCGAAAAATAATGAAAGGCCTCTTCTTCCTTCCGACGTGTGCGTGTGTGGACTACTGGGCGGACGTACTGCCCGTGTTTTTACCAGACTTGAAGATATACGCAATACACGGTAAAATGAAACAGAAGAGACACAAGGTATTGGAGAAATTCAGATCAGAAGAAAATACTATCTTATTGTGTACGGATTTGTTGGCTCGGTAAATTGCTTATTTTGGCTAGTTATTTACAAATTTATTCTTTAATAACAAAGCAAAGCTTCTTGATTTTACTAGAGGTTTGGACATTCCGTCAGTGGAGTGGGTGCTCCAGTGGGAGCCTCCTAGCAGCCCAGCTGCGCTGGTGCATCGCGCGGGGCGGAGTGCTCGCGGAGGCTGCTCTGGAGCCTCGCTGCTGCCTTTGCTGCCCACAGAAGAGGACTACGTTCCCTTTATCAAGAACAACCAAAAGGTCGAACTTCAGGATTGGAGAACTTCTACTGATGAGATCAAGATTACTGACAAACTAAGAAATAAGGTGGGCATTTTTGTGTAGCATATAGATAACTACTTCCCACTTCTTGATATCTATATAAATACGATACATATAATAATACAACATACATTTTTGTATCAATATTTTTTGATCCATGACTACTTTAGTATATATATAATTATGCCGCTGTACTCACGTAAAACTCTCTCGTTACTCATGAAATATTTTATTCATTTATATGAATAAAACGTATTTATTATTACATTATTAATTATGAGCCGATGTCTCGAAGCGTGTTTGCGTTAAGAGAACGTAGTGTCTGTCAGCGAGATAAGTAATCACAAAATAATTAAAAGTATTATAAATATGAAATAAGTAATAATTAAAAATTTAATAAACGCAAGTTAAATCCGTAAATTAGTTTTACTCAAATTATTTATTCAAACCAAATTCAAATATATTCAGGTGTTATCAATCCTCTACGACCAGCAAAAAAAAGATAGAGCGATATTTGACAAAGGACAACGGGCCTTTGTGTCTCACATACGAGCATACTCGAAACATGAGTGCAACTTATTGTTACAACTCAAAGAACTGCCGCTGGGTCACATCGCCACCAGTTATGGACTCCTCAAGCTACCTCTTATGCCGGAAATCAAGGATGATCACAAGAAACAATTTGTGGGACCGACAGAGAAGATAGACTTCAATAGCATACAGTACAAGGATAAACAGAAGGAACAGAGTAGGCAGCAGAAGTTGGAGGAGTATAAGAGAACTGGGACTTGGCCATCTAAGAAGAAAAAGAAAATGGTAATATATTAGGAATTTCTTTGTTTCATTTACTATAGATATATTCCAAATTTTCGAAAAACTCAGTTTTTCCTTCCGATCTGTCTGTCTGTATGTGTGTCTGTGTGTCTGTCGAATTTTATTTTTCGAATTTTGGAAAACTAAAGATATATTTGGAATCAGCATCTAAATGTAAGATTCACTTTTCAAAATTATGTTGATTGTCCAACGGGAAGGTGGTCAGATCGGCCGCCGAAGTTACCGATAAATGGAAAAAAATTATCGAATTTTTAAATTTTTTAAAATTTAAAAATTAATTAATTAATTAATTTAATTATTTAAATTATTTTTTTTTTCTTTTGTTTGTTAATTAATTTGCGAGTTATAATTTGCCGATTAGGAGTTTTTCATAGCGGCAAGCTCGATTGCCGCGTGTTAGATGTTTTTTTATATATATATGTTATATGGTGTATGTATCTGAAAATGCAAGCATAGAAAATTTCATCTCAGAATTTGTCTGGTGCTATCTTTAATATTATTCTTGTTTCAGTCTCAAACCAAACCATGGGAGCAAGCAAAACAGAACAAACTTGAAAGGCAAGACAAAAGAAAGAAACGGAAAGAGTTAAAAAAGAAACTAAACGAGGATGGCATTAAAGGGAAGAAAAGAAAAACAGTCACTCAAGAGGAGTTAGATGAGTTAGCAGAAGATGTGGCTTTGATCAAGAAACTGAAGAAGAGGAAGATCACAACCGAGCAGTTCGATCGGGAGTTTAATGTTGAGGAATAGCAATAAATGTATATTTGTTAATTTGTCTTAGATTTTCACGAGTACACATTTGAAATTAAACTATTTTTTACGGATTATAACTCGCGTATAATTTGGGTCCTTTTTAATTTTAACCCGAAGTTTCGAATGCTTTGCAGCAATCGTGTTCACGGGTAGACGAGATGTAAGTTTGTTAATTTATTTTTCATTTAATAAGCGTCAAGTACCGATTTATTTATCAGGAAAAATGTCTTAATTTTTATTTATTTATTTAAAACGCTTATTAAACATAGTATATATCGGAGATTTTATTAAATTATAATTTAAAAATAGTTCTTTCGAAACGAAAATAATGTATACTGATTACAGTTACATGATTTTATAAGTGAATAACAAATATCATAGCCAGTTAAGAGAAACAGAACATAGAAGTGTTATTATTATATTAATTCAATGATTTTTAATTAAATTATTTAAACAAACCTAGTTTTCATTACAATGTTTCTTCTTCGAAATAATCTGAGCACTATGCCCGAAACACTATATACTAACATTCTCTAGAGGTGAAACGATGCTAGTAAAACACGATACTTTTTACCATTTAACATTATCACCCATCTTATGTAAGTAATTCTATTAATAGGTTTTAGATATTACAATTCGTAAAATAATATTCTAAAAACAATAACTATTCACGAAAGCAGTTTAAAAATAAACAACATTAAATTTCAAATAACATTAGTTTATTAATAAATCAAATATCAACTTCTTAATCTTACGGCGGTTATTTACGCATAAATTATTTCACCTTAAAATTAATATTGGTGGGTTGTATTTATAGTGATTTTTTTAAACAATTATCAATATGTAGATCGGTTTATTTGATGTGACCAATAAATGTTCATCACGGCGACATATATAATTTATCAACAATCAAATAAATATTCATGTTTCTAATAAACTTTAAGAGTTATTAGGGTTATTGTGTTACGAACATTACATTGATGTATACTTGGGGAGGCTAACCCGTCGATCGCGACCCCAGGTAAATCGATCGCGGGCAACGAAAAAATTATTGATTCTTACCTATTCCCGTCCTATATATTGCGAAAATTATTGGAGAATAGTTAAAAAATTACTTAGTGGTAGATCGCAAAGAATTAGAAGGGCAAATATTTAGATCATAACGTTTCCTGGGAATGAGACCTTCGCTGTCAGGATATTTCAAGTTAATAATTAATAAGTTAATTGTATTAGTTTATAAGATGGTAAAAAAAAAATTAGGACCAGCCCGCTGAGTTTCTGTCTCCGGTTCTTCTCAGGACTGCGGCTTTTATCTTTCCGAGCCAGTCGTAGACTTGACTATGAAAAAATGTTTTGTTTAATCTTATTTTTCATAAACATTTTCATTTCATTTCATTACTTCAATATGAAATAAACATGAACAGATTTCCTATACCTTAATCTATTTAATTTATTATTTATTTATTAAATCGTTATCGTACCAAAAGACAAAAAAGTACAACTGGCGGACTTAATGCTATGGAGCATTCTCTACCAGTCAACCCATAAAAAAATTAAAAAATGATAAATATAACAATGAGATGGTATAAAAAATAAAATGAAAAATTAATATAAATTTTATTTTTATTGACCCTTTGTTTAGTATTCAATTCGTAAATATATATTCAATACTTGTCTGTGAAATCCAGACAACAAAAAAAAAAACAAGGAAAATAATACCAGCAATGAAAATAGTAAAATAGACATTTATTTCTCTTCAACTTGTATAATTGGAACTGATCTTGAGTATTTAACAACAAGGCACTTTACAAAATCTATTTATTATCAATATCATTGGCTGAATATTCAAAAATATTTCACATAATTCACCAATACATGTGAGAATAAGTAAGTTCTTTACTAATATAATATGTGGGTAGTTTACATTTCATTTACTATATTAGACTTTACAAAGTAGAGATAAGATTTGACTTTGACAGTTGACATTAATGACATTGACATTTGACATAATGACATTGAGAATTCTCATTTAAGTCACTGGTTTTTTCCCCACATATTATATATTGACTCACCTGCCAATGTAACCTATCACTAATTCGTATCGTATTTAGCACTTGATATTTCTTAGCACCAGTATTTAATGGTATATTAAAAGTTTTAAGCAATAACAATATTTCAATACATACCAACTGATATAATAATTGCGAATAAACAAATTTTATATTATAGAGTTGTTTCATTTATTCTTAAAAATATTTTTTTATATTCAATGAACACTTAATTCAATATTGTTTTAATAAATAATTACTATATGAAAGATATTAATACTAAAATAGCCAATTCCCTGATAATACAAGTCATAAACATCAAAAGGATAATTTCAAAGAGAATGTATCTTATATAATTCAATATCTTAAATCAATCCATACATCAAGATATCTACATTGTGCGCAAATATTTTACTATTTTCAATTTTGACCTCAAGTATATTTAAAACGCCTATTTATTTACAATACGCCTGCACGGACAGACAGTCAAAATAATTAGTACAAAAGCGACAGTATGGTCGTACAAATGGCATTATTAGAATTTATCAGCCACTTTGAGCATCGGATACCTGAGATTTGGCACATTTTATTATACATTGAAATGATACTCGCAAATAAAATTTACAATAAGTACACAATAGCTCGTAATTCCTGCGTCATAAAGCTAGTTCTACATAACTCAAAAAAAAACAATACAAAGAAGCTACATACAAAATATGAGAAAATAATTTACACAAAAGCATATCATACAATCATAAAATACACTGCCTTGTCATGATCTTAAATACGAACATCTAAAATTACGCCATCTTAAAATTAAAAAAAGTGTAATATAATACTATTTATTTAAACTATAATACTTGCTGCGGGACAGCATAACTTCTGTCAGGATGTGTTCATGGTGACTAGCTGGTACGGTCGCGGTGTTCGATGCATTTTTAACTCTATTCCAGTTTTGATAAAGTTTATAATGCTTTATAGCGAGATCATAACTACATTGTTATTCGCCACAATTTACTTTACAAGGAAACAATTGATTTGTATTTTATTATAGATATATATAAAATAACTAAATATATATATTTAATATGCACTGAATTAAAAGCGAATAAGCACCACATTACTGAAAAAATAGCTTACATATATGTTTCTGTCCATTAGTTTATATAATAATATACGGTTAATAACATTTAATTTGAAGTTGCCGCCATCTTGTGATAAATTAATGAACTATTATTAATTTTATAAACAATGAATCTTAATTTCATATTAAATAAAATTTCGTTATTAGTAGTGTTAAATCGAGATAATATTAAATGTTCAGATTATCTAATATATAAATGTTTAGAATTAATAAAGATTTGGTAATTTTAATCTCAGTTCTTTGTACCTGTGTATAGTATACATAATTTCATAAGGCACATATATTAAGACACGTCATAATTCTTGAATAAAACAATAAATTTACTAAATGCAATACACCAATTTCTAACCAATGTTTGTGAATAACGATCGAAATTGAAATCAACAAAAGATGTTTTCTTACAAACTCATTACAAGCCAGTTATTTTCATTTTAGTCAAAATTGTAATATCAGTTATGAAGAAAAATTTCATCAAGAACTAATTTCGGTCGTTAGATATTAGAAACCGTTAGGACCGATTTATTAGCTGGTTAAATTTTTCATGCATTTTTCAATTGTGTGTGAGAACATGCTAAAATTTACATTTTAAGAGAGAATACAAGCATTTGCATGTGATACAATACTAAATGAAATATCTGGTAGATTGTAAACATTTTTTCTTATTATATAATTTTGAATCTTCCCTTCATACGGACTAGAAGATTATAAGACTCTATTATAGTTCGAGGTATCCGCTCTTTAAACCGAGCTTATCAAAACAATATTATAAAAAATCATAAAAACTTGAAGAATAATGGTGTTCAAATTGTATCGGAACCTTGTTGTGTAGTATAATAATATTTCAATGCAGGTTCGCTCCTACCCTCGTATGCTAGGTCAGTGGTATCTCAGACCTCATCGGGCGCCATATCCTCGTCGTGGTTGTGGTCGGGCGAGGCGGGTGCGGGGGCGGGTGCGGGGGCGGGCGCGGGGGCGGGCGCGGCCGCTGCGGGCGGCGGCGTGGGGGCGGAGGCCTTCACAGTCGCCTCGAGGGCGCGGATGCGGTTCTCCTGCTTTACTATGACAGACTTCAGCTTTCGGATTTCCTCCACCAGATCGGACAGCTGCTTCTCCTAGAATTGAACAAACATTATATTTTTATTACATTATAATAATACATAATAATTTATTAAATTACAAAATAATAACATAAAAAGCATAAACTTTGTTTATTGTGTATGGAGTTTCTGTGGTTTCTTTCAGGTTTTATTCTTACAAAAGTCGTTTAGATTTCGACAATAAGGACCAATAAAACTCCAGGTGTCCGTAACATTAATATAGATTACAAAATTCATCAAAGTACAACAAGGTAGTTAAGTTATGAGAGCGCTGGGGGTAACCTGAAAGTCACACCTTGCACGAGTTAATCTTTTATCATTGTATATTCAAGTATGTTAAGTTCTCTCACCACTTGCGGCGGCGGGGGCGCGGGCGCGGGCGCAGCCGGCGGCGGCGTGGCGGCGGGCGTGGGGCTCCGCTCGGGCTCGCGGGGCTCCTTGTCCTTGGCGGTGGCGAGCGCGTTCCTCTTGGTCACGGTGAGTCCGGTGGAACGCCCCGCCACGTACCCTCCCTGCACAACAAGCGCACGCTCCTGTAGCGTGGTTAGGTACCACCTAGCCTATAGCGTCTGTCTCTAACCTTTCTGTTGGCTTGGGGGAGGGGGGGGCTTAGTTATATACTACAGTTATTTCTTTAAATAAAAACGGGAACACTTAAGTGTATTTGTAACTTAAGATAATAAGTTAATATATTATGTTACAGAAAAAAAGCGTTAATAGAACACCGATTAAAATAAAAGATTAATAACACAACACGCTTATGTTAAGGAGCCAACGGAAACATTCAAGGCAAACGCTTTTCACACACACTATACTTACGATCTAATTTACGATACTTTAAAATAATTATTAATATCAAGAAGTTAAAAAAGTTTCAATGCGGTTTGTTATTAAAAAATATAAAAGTGAAAAAAAACACTTAGTTTCGTTAATTGATTTTGTTCTCTTTTACAAGTACTTACCTCAATATAATAAAACAACATGCCTAAATTAAAACAAAACTTCCATATTTACATTTATATACATCATTTATATAAAATTCATTCACTTAAATTTAAAAATAAAGTTTAATTAAATCACATTAAACAACAGGGTGAAAAAAACAACATGACATTGAATGAAAAAACAGAGATTAATATTCAATATATTTACTTTTTAAATATTCTAACACTAAAAATATTATTTTCAAGAAAAATTATTAAAATAAAGGGTGTATTGTATTGATAAAGTGCAAAGTTATTAGCGGGATATTCTGAATAGTCTTCTTCATAGTAAATATTTCTAACAACAATTATGTTTAAATTAAAAATATATATATTATAAACTATATATAATAAATTATAAAATTTTTATTTGTACTAGTGACGTAATGAGTCATTAAAGGTGTAATTTATTGCAAGGTTGTTTTTCCACCCTGATTAATAAGTATAATGGTATGTGGGGGTTGCGGCTGGGAAGGGTAGGAAGGTGTCGGGAGGGGCCGGGAGGGATCGGACGGTACCTTGAGGGACATGGTGCAGGGCTCCGCGTCGCCCCCCGCGACCCACTCGTCCGCCGTGAGGGAGGCCTCATCGCTGAGCGTGTCCGGGTATAGGTCCTCCTGGAACAGCTCCGACTTGCGAGGCACCGTCATGGACACCACCTGCACACAACCGAAACATATGGTAGCATTCGAGCACTCAAGGCTTCGAAGCTCTATTATTATTATTTGTTGTATCTGTCTTATATGCGCGTTTATAGTTAAAACAGAGACGTATGACATTAGTTAATTAACTACAAATCTTGTCAAATTCAAAGAAATGATTTTTTTAAATATATTTATTAAAAAGAGGGGCACTAACATTTTAAAATGATGAAGTATACCTCAAGGGTACATTCCTGGACCTACATCAATTCTGTGATATATAAGTAATCAAAGTCTAGTTAAGAGACCAAAATTCCAGCTAAGGTAATAATACTACCTGACACAGTCCAGAATTATTAAGCCTATAGAACTTGGCGATTTCACACGTCGCAACGTCACAGCCTCGTTTGGGCATCATACCGATCCCTAAAAACAAAAAAAAATTATGTATAAATTGTTACAATTATTTAATAATTTAAATTAAAATGGCGGACCTCTCTGTGGGTCGGGAGTTTGAAAGGTGTTGATGTAATGGACGAAAGGTGGCTCCGGCGTGACCTGGAAACACAAAATAAACATCAAAAACTTTAATCCAATAACAAATAGGAAGAGATTCTTTTGGAGATAATTACCTTGAAAAAACAAATTTAATAAAAATAAATACCTCGAAGTATCTGATGACGGAGTCGCCCTTCCCACAGAGGAAGATGAGGTTGGTATCTGGATCATAGAGTGGGAACATGACTCCGTTGCTGGTGTCTATCTCCACGGTGACGATAGGCTCTCCCAGCGCATCCGGAGTGCGCAGAGAGTACTGACGCTCAGACATGCGACTGAAGCTGCGGAAAGATTTAAATATATATAATTTGTATCAAAAAGTTAAATGTTATTAGGTTCACAAGTATTAAAGACGTTTTTAGTATTTGACTATAAACTCAACCATATTCCGTGATTATTACACATTTTAAATTTCACAAGATGTGGTTGACAAGTGTTCTATTTCACAAGATTTACATTCTGGTATTGTATTATAAATAAAAACAAATATTTTTACAGTATTAATTCAGTAAATATTGAAAAACTTATATTAATTTTAATATTTAGATATTTTTCTAATTTATACATGGTATAACGGATTTTAAAAAAAAAGTACTATATATTAATAAACTATACTACGCTACCTTTAATTTAATATAAAAATAACTTTTCAGTATGTCATAAAACCAATAACCGTGATATTTTTGGGTAAAAATAACTATCTCACCCTGTAGTGAACACTAATCCATGTTTTAGGAAGATTGCTCTGGACGCTTTGCTGCCCTCGTGCGCTACCGCCTCTGACTCCACCTCTCCAGTGCGGGGATCGATTATCCTGAACATTAAGATTCATTACTTTCCAGCTGTTCCAGATATTACAGAAAGAACTATTTAAAGCAGCTGCTAAAGCTACTTTTCATACCCTTACCTCTCCTTATTCCCATTTATAATAGAGATGACAGCTCATATGAAACTTAGATTATTTGGCAAATATAATGTTGATAACCACTGCATTTTAACCAGTTTAAACCAGTTACTACTAACAGTTAGTGGAAATATGTACGACAAAACATTAAAGACCTTACTAATAAAAATGTTTAAACTTTTTTTAACTTCTCTTTTTTCACTTTCTCACTAAGGTCTTAAGTAAAAGGTGTGAAAGTGACAAAATATGTTATTCTGATTTTAAGATTTTTATTAATATGGAGGTTATAATATAATCCTCTCCAATCACTAAAAAATCTTGCCAATTCACTATTATCTTAAAAATGCTCCTCAAAATCTGACCTTATCTTCTTGTCGCGGCAGGTGGTCAGCAGTTTGGAGCCAGTCCAATTCCAGCAGGCGGAGTAGATGAGGTCAGGGTGACAGTCCAGGCTCAGGAGAACTTCGCCTGTACCTACGTTCCAGATCGCTATCTGATGGAAGATTAAGAAAAATAATTTATTATTTACGATTAAAAAATTCAAGTTTCTTTAAATGAAAAATATCTTTTAAGAATAGGATTATAACGTTAAATTAACGGTATAAAAGTTTTTTTTTTTATATTTTAGACGTACACTACAAAAAGGTTTTGTTGATGAGCTACTGACCTGGTTATCAGAGCCAGCGGTGAGCAGAACATTCTGCGCGGTAGGATGCCAAAGCACCAGTCCTACGCGGCGCTGGTGGTATACCAGATCCACCACCGGCTCCGTGAGCGTCCTGGACAAACCACCATCCGGAATCTGCCACACCTGGGACAGGATTTGGATGATAAAAAAACCCGTTATTATAAAATATGCAATTGAATTATTGGTGTCGTTTTTGGCGACTTTTAACAAACTCGTTTTATAACTTCTTTCCTTTTACGAAAGTTGTCAGTTTAAAAACGTTAATTAAAAAGTCAAAATAGGTTTCAGAGCATTGTTAAAATTATCTTTTTTGCTATTGTCTTGTACTTAAATGTTTATTTTATAAAGAGCTGAATCTATTCTGTCCTCGTTAAAGAAATAAGTATTGAAATTACCTTAACAACACAGTCTTCAGAACCGCTGGCAATGACATTATCATTGTGAGGACACCACGCGATATCCAGTACAGGTCCCTTGTGCCCCCCAACCAGCGGGTGATCAGCGGGGATACGCCCCACCTAGGAACACCATACATCAATAAATCAACAATTCTATTAATTACTTTATAATATTTAAACAATTCCCAATACACACACAAACCCATTTTATATTTAATTTTTTTTTTCTATAATTATATTGATGTGAAAGATCGGAGTGTTTTGGCCAGTGGATAATATATTTATTTATTTATGTACCAAAAACAATATAAAAAATATATACCCAGAAAATAAAAGGACAAGGATCTTATCTCTTCAAGAAATCTCTGAAACTCTTTAGTCGGAGACAGTATTAAAATAATTATGCGCATTACGTACAATTAAAAAAAAGTTTAAATAATAACAAATTTCCATAATACTTAGCAAAATTTTCTTTTTTTATATCTAATATTTATATACTAGAAGACTTCTACCTTGTTCTTGTACAGACTGTTTGAAGATGACGACAAATAATTTATTATTATAATTTATTCATATTTATCATATAATTTACATTTTTTATACATATAAAAAATAAGAGGCCCACCGGCATCGGGTGTAGAGACCAAGCTATGGATAGGACTCCAGGGAGGAGTCTCCTCAAAAGGCGTCCCGTGTTATTATTATATAATAGTAAATTATAATTCAATAAGCATTTCACTGACCTGAATAAAATAAAAACATAGTTGGCAAGAATTCAGCGTCAGAAGGTGAGAGCACACCCAGTATAATTGCGGTAATCATTACTTTCACTGAATTATTTTGAGGACATGTTATTTTGAAAGTCACTTTGCTGTCTGATGCGTTCATATTAATAGTATTTTTGAATCTATCTTCGAGTTTAATAAAATATAACTCTCTCAAAAAATTCGGTAGAATCCATATTAATATATAGACTAAAAGTTTAATTAAACGTGCCGATTGTTGTTGTGTTGTTTAAAATACTCAATGGGTTTGAAAAATGCTTCCACATTATAAAAGGTTCATAACGGCTATAGTAAACGAGTAATACCGCGTGGCAAAGCTAGTTAAAAATAAAAACTATACCTTGAAATATTACACCTTTGATATTTTTATAACATTTTATGTATGACGTATGTATATAAATATATATGTGACTCATATAATTAATAGCTCTGAAATAGTCGTCTAAATATAGTACATGACAGATATATACATAACCCACAGGCGTTCTCATAGACACAACATTGATATCATTTACAGAATACGAAAAATAATAATATGCAGTTATACAGCATTCTAAACGACTTTCTCGTTGATTATTTTAAACCGTTATTTAAAAATCTAATATGGTCTACAAATTATGAATTTTGCCAGTTCTCTAATTGCTAATTAAAAATCTAGAAAATTTTCTCTTTTCGTAACACCGTTAGATATTATAATGTAATTAAAATAAATTCTACAAATGTTTTAAGATCTCGATATTATCCCTCCTCAAGATACCTGTTACAGTATAATATAACAGTATACATTAGAGATAAAAAGACATAATACATATCATAATAAATAATAAATGTTATACTTTAAATGTAGCATAACAAACTTATCATATGCAACCATTAATATATACTTATATATTAGCGCACTAAGAGCCTTTTCACAATTAGATATTAGTATCCTAGTACAAGGATAGCGAACCTTTTTGAATGTTCGTGCCACAAATCTAAAAAAAAAAATTAAATAAAATTTTATTCGAAATGTTAGCGTGATGAAATTAAACATAATTAAGTAGACAAATAAAAACAATTCTTCTTTCAATATTTTTTATCAATCAATTTGGTTAAAATGTAGTGGCACGCGTGCCAATGGTTCACCATCCTTGCCCTAGTAGTTATCTAATGTCTTTAATAAATTGTATAAAATAATGTTTACTTAAATAACATAACTGTTTAACATTGTATGTATCTTATTAATGTTATTTGACAGAGAAACCAACCAATATTAATTTTTATATACTAAGAGCTAATGCATCGTAATTTCATAAAGACAATTTGAGTGTGACGTCATTAAAAATAACATTTAGAAATGAAAATAAAATATAACATGAATATAAAATAAGTACAAATGATATCAGTGAAAGTCTATGTATATGCAAACAAAGATTGTTTTGATTCACTGACTCACTGATTAGATTGTAAGTTATTTATATAACATTTATCAATACAAGGTATTGAAAATTTCGTCCTTAAAAGCGTACAAATTGATGATGCAACTTTGTTTGACCTAAGTACGTCAGAAGTCAGTCAGTCAGTCGGTTTGTTATATATTAAGCCTCTGATGAATCTTTGTAAGATCTAAGCACGTCAGAAGTCAGTCAGTCAGTTTCTTATATAATAGGCCTCTGATGAATCTTTGTAAGATCTAAGCACGTCAGAAGTCAGTCAGTCAGTCGGTTTGTTATATAATAAACCTCTGATGAATTTTTGTAAGATCTAAGCACGTCAGAGGTCAGTCAGTCATTATGTTATATAATAGGCCTCTGATGAATCTTTGTAAGATCTAAGCACGTCAGAAGTCAGTCAGTCAGTTTGTCATATAATAGGTCTCTGATGAATCTTTGTATGACCTAGGCACGTAAGAGGTCAGTCAGTCACTCAGTCAGTCAGTCAGTCAGACAGTCAGTTAGTAACTTGTTATATAAAACGTGGTTCCACCCACTGACAAATGATTGTATTATGATAACTAAGAGCAAAACCATAATGCTAGATAGCCTTCCTCAGGAAGCAGTCCATCATTTTCTAGAAGCATTTTTTAAATCTATCCGTTAGTTATGAAGATTAAAACCAACAAACTTTTACACTTTATAATATTAATATAGATAAACTATTTTGAACTTTGTATGACCTAAACACGTCGAAAGTCCGTCAGTCAGTCAGTTTGTTATATATAACTTCTAACAACCTTTGTTACACGAAGCAAAGAAAACATTATGACAGTAAAAGACGGACATAAATAGAGATATCTTATATTTATATCCACGCCGCCAATCTGTCTGTCGTTTGATATATATTATATTTGTACTTCTATTCAGATTATATCACAGTTATTATGTAAGACAAAATCATACCCGTTGTTAATTATTACAGCAGCGTTAGTAAGAAAGAAAAAAATTTGTCTTCAACGAATTATTTTAATAAAAACAAAACATTTTAATTTGTTCTTCTTGAAGGTTCATTTTAAATGAGGTATTAAATATATTTCTTTAATAAAGTATTCTTATTTTCGAAGATATCTTGCATACAAACTTCATTTTTATCCTCTAAAAGTTAGTTTAAACAAAATTTTATTTTAAAATATAAAATTATGTGCCATGTACTAACAATAAACTAAGAAACAACTAAAAACCATAGTTTAAAATAATATAACAACAATCATACTTCCTTCCTATAAAACAATATTGTTTTACTAAAATTTCTGCATTAAAAATTCTTATAAAGGTTCTAGTTGATTGCTTTTATAAAAACTCAAAGGTCCCAAAAAGTAAAATTATTGTAATATTGAAACAAAATTCATTTCAAATTATTATAGTATTAAGAGTGCATTATATTATAGAACATTATCATTATATGACTCGTTACAATGTTTCAAGTCACAAGAAAATGACTTGTAAGGATTTTGGTCGAAATTACAAGAATCACTTCACGCCGCGATCCCGCCAGGCTCCAAACTCATGAATAAGAATTAAATATTATTGAATAAAAATTATGAATGAAAATTATTATCAAATTATGAATGAAAATTATTACATTATTGTATAACCAGATAATATATAATAGAAATTACAGATACCAAGTACATAAACATACACATACATATAGTTGAGTTGAGCGAAGCGCAGCTCTTTACTACTCAAATTTTCAACCCTTTGTTACCCTACTCCTCCTTCAATTTACGAGCTACACGCACAAAATTTTGCACACATGCGCATCATGAGCAAAACTCGTTCTGGATTAACAATCAGCCGAATCGTAATTGTATTTTTCGAGATAATTGATGAAATATGTTCCATAGAGTTAACATATTGAACGTTTTTGTTTAGCGCGCGCTGCGTCGCGACGCTAACCCCGCTTGCGTGGACCTAGTATATGTATGTATTAATAAAATCTAATGTAATCGATCTGCACTACGAATTCCAGAGTTTAAAAAGCTATAAAGCAGTGTACACAAACATTTGCGAAGATGGCGTATCGCCAACACACCTTGCAGCATAGCAGGCTGTTGTGTCAACAGTAAATTCGACATCACTCATACATACATAGTACATACCATTCATACATAGTTCATACATACACACATACACATACCAACATATTTACAAACAAAACTAGCTTCACCGGCTTCCTTTTTTGAAAGAAGAAATTAATATTTCTTGGTAACATTAACATTAATTAAGTTTACATTACAAAAATATGTATTGACAAATGAAAATTACTTTTATTGTGTATTAGCATAGAGCAGCTTTTTCCATTAAAAATAATTCCTTCTAGTGTGTCACCATACAAAATATTACTAAAGTTCACAATTAGTACTTACTAATAGACAATTATAGTTATAATTATAAAATAATTTTATTATCTTTTATCTTTTAATAATTTCTATCTATAATCTATTTCCCGGGATCAGTTGTTCCTTAAAAGAAAACTTCAGAGACTGCTGGTTAATTCAAATCTATAGCTAGTAAGTAGTTACGTTCAATTTACTTACCTATGTTCATTATTACCTTTTAACTTTTAATAATCTTTACCTGTAATCCATTTCGGAGGATCAGTCGTTTGTGAAAAGAAAACTTCAGAGACTGCTTATATATTTAAATCTATCTAAGTAAGCGATTGCAATTGTCACTTAACTTATCTTTGTTCAATTAAAAAACCAAAACCAATAAAAATATATTAAGATTATATATGAAACAATTAAAAGAAATTACCCATGTCTGCAAAAATACACAAAATGGCGTCCATAGTGTAAAAGATATTCCGAAAAAGATTTTCCAAAATGCCGGCTATAGTGTATGATGCGATTCATACAATTTTACGACATACCTTCATTCGAAATTAGAATCACATTGCTGTGATTATAAACATGTTCATGGTATGGCGAAGAGGAATTTCATTTTATATTACCAATGTAGCCTTTATAATATATGTTGAAAAGATTTGGAATAATATTATTAACAGATTGTTGAATCAATATATAAATATAGACACACTCTTCACACTCTTTCCCTGTTGTACTGTATCTTATTTAACCCTTCTAGTCCTTCTTACTTAAAAAATAAATTTACTTTCGTTGACTCTGATAATAGATGTGTCAGGTCATCTCGAAGTCTTGTACTCAAAATTCCAACACACAACTCCATATTTTATAAAAACTCTTTTGTTGTTAGGGCTATTCTATTATGGAATGCCTTACCATTAAACTTAAGACAATCGTCTTCTATTGTAGTTTTAAAAAAAAAATTAAAATCATTTTACCTTCAACAAGTAAATTAGTATTATAATATCTTATCATATTAATAACTTTAAATATATTATATGTAGTAAGTTCTATTTTATGTACGTATAAAGTATCATTTATATATTTACTCAGTTTTTAAGTATATCTTTTTTGCACCGCCTTCTTCATTTCTTAATATTTTATTTCATGACTTGTTTGAGGTTTTCTGGAAGAAATCGCTGCTTAGCGATAAGGCCGCCTCATTGTACAACATGTATTGCATTATATGTACTTGTAAATTGTTATGTGGTGTACAATAGAAGTGTTAAATAAATAAATAAATTAATTAATTAATTAACAACTATTTTTAACGGATTTAACTCGCATATCAATATTGGTTATTTTAAAATAAATGTTAGCTAAATAAGTGTTATATACCCTTCTTTTAAATTCCTGCACATAATAATTTTAAAGTCAATAAACTCTATTAATTTAATATACAATAATACTATAAACAGAAAATATAATTTCTAATATATTAAAAATTAATTTATTTTTAGTAGCAACTTTTGGCTTTCTTTATTTTATGTAAAAATATATAAGATACTTTTATCACATAACGAGTACAATATGTAGTCGTATTGGACGTACAGGATCAAATTATAAGTATATATATATATAAGAAACATTATTAAACGCAAAAGTTTATTTGTTTAAAAGCCTTTAAGGATTTGAAAAATTATTTCTGATTATGATAGGAAGGTTCATGAGAAAGGACATAAGCAGTATTTCTAAGCACTACGCTACTACGTTTAGTTTTTTTAATAACAACCGCCAAACAAACCGCATGTAACAGCTAATATTGAGTTCGATTTTAAATAACAATTATAAAAAAAAAATTCGAACTAAACATTTAAATGACACAAGTTTATAATCTGTCGTAAAAGACATTGAAATCACAATATTTATTATTAAATCATAAAATAAAATTATTTTATAATCAACACATTTTGTTGGAAATGTAATTTTTGACTTTTATTAGATTAGTAGATTTTTACATAGAAATGAAAATCCATATAGTATCTTGTTTTTCGCAAATTGTTAATTGAATAGTCTGAGGTTTACGAAACTATGATCAAAATAAAAAATGGACCCGGCTGAGTTATATGTTGTATATGTTGTTTGGTTCTTTTAAGACCAGGGTGCGTTTGGAACCCTCATAGCGATAATTTTTAAGTAAAAGAGTGGCTTCACAGAAGGGTTATGTCAATAAGTATATAGGCCTTCCTAACACTTCCATTTGCGTACACTAGTAAATACTGATATTGACAAAGTAAGTTAGTAAACATATAAATATATATAAATAAATATATTAAATATAATGTCGTATATTCACAGGGGTCTGAATTATATTTCAGATTTAGACGTTTCCAGTTTCGTTGCACACGTCGACCGCTTTTCACGAGCGTGGGAGGGCCCTCGATTTCCGCCAGCGAATTATTACCCAACGTTAGGTATAAATAACTAAATAATTAATAATAGATTTAAATATATATAGAGAATAATTAATTGTTTAATATAGACGAAGATCACGACTTGATAAACATTCAATTGTAGATTTATATGGATTTCTCAGTATAGCGTAAGTTTCAATTTTAAAGATGATTCACACAGTCTTCCTCGTGGGACTGCCAAGCAATTGTTATATTAACAAAATGAAGTGTTCAACTAACACCTGACGCAATCTATAAACTGTCTTATAGAGATAACAAAATACTGAAGAATACGCATCTAAGCTTAACCTATTAAAATTATTCAAAGTCATTTTATAGTTAGCTTCTGCCCGCAGCTTCGCGTGGATTGGTAACTGTTATCCTTTTTGTTAATATTAAAAAAATATTCTACATGAAGCAACATTTTTAGCAAATTTTTCAATTATTATCTTTATAATTCAGTAAATCAACATAAAACCATAATGAATAGTCCAACCTTTCCTAGAAATTAAACTATCTATTGTTGAAAACCGTATAAAAATCTGTTCTATCGTTTCTGTGGTTATCGCTTTCATACATAGACGTGATTGGGAGATTTTATTTTATAATAGGTATAGATATTAAAATGTTATTTGTCCAGAAACGCGGTTTCTCCTTAAACTCGCTGGTATGTGGGTCGTCTTAGCGTTTTTATTGTTATTGTCATTTAGTGAAGATATAGACATGTCAGAATATTTCAGTCTATCTAGATAGCTTTGTATCTTTGGCTTACAGGACCATTCAGAAGCCTTAACGAAATGGCAAGCGTTCGTTACAAATTCCATTAAATGTAACGCAATCGATAGTTTAACGTCAAATCATTCATTCGATTACCGTCAATGCCACTTGTCTACATCCCCAAAAGGCGAAAAAAAAAATTACGCTAGTTGAAAAGATAATAAATTGTTTGGACATAAGATAACGATATACTTTCGTTTACTTTCTAACATTCAAGTAGAATCGACAGAAGTTCTTATAGTTGTAGATAACACATTCTATTCTACGTAACGCGTAATCATAAGCATGTTAACCTGTTACGAACAATGACACACTCTTAGGAATCTACTCAAAAAAAGTAAACATTCTAAGAAGACAATATCTTTACCTATTGTTAAATATCCATTGTCCCATATCTGTTGCACAATGTGAACGAACACCACACAGATAACATAATTCATTCATGGAAAAATAGCCTTTAAATCCATTAAAGTAAAGGTGATTATGACTGGTCATGATATGTATTTGAATAGTTTTGGTCCATAGTTCAGTTGATAAATTATTTTCTGTGCTTCCTCCAAGCTGATAAACAATGAGTGCTTTTTAAAGTTAATTTTACTTTTAATATTACTATGTATTTTATTTTTTACTTTAAAAAATTCTATGTTACATTATATAAATATATTTTTCTACAATAAATAATAAACAAATTCCTGATATTTCTCTTTAACGCAGATCTCTTAATATAATACATTAACTATAAACTTTAACCTGATGTTGTACTTCATTTTTATTTATTTTATTATGATATACTGAATATGACAAAGATACAAACATTAGATCATTAATAATTTATATTTATTCACTATATATTATTACCTTGTTTAAATGTTTGACAAATAATTGTACTTAGTAATTATTGAGTAAACTTAATTATTGTTTATTTGAGGATAATAAATACTTGTTTATTTGTGACTACAGTTTATGTTCTTGTAGATGATTTGAAACGTATTATTTGAAATAAAACCTATTTGGTCTAAGTTAGAGCATATGAATCAAAATACGCCCCCAATAAAAAATGGCTAAGTAGATTGGAATCTATCACAATCATACTTATTAATATAGATATAAATATAAACTAAGCCATTTTATTTTAAAGAAACATAAGTCAGTTTAAAAAATATATATTTATATTAAACTAATTCAAATTGAATTGTATCTTTTCATTACAAAAATGCAAACCTTCTTATTAAAAGTTAAAATGCATATTTGTATGAGTTCACATAAAATACATATCCTTAAATTGACTTAAAAAGAAAGTAAATTATCTAACTTTCAAAATAAACGGCTCATATATAGATTTATATAATCATAATTATATAAATAACAAAAAATAATATAATGGTAAAATATCTAATATAAAAAATATAAAAGTGAAAATATGTGTTGTATTATTAATTACTCCTAAGCTGTCAAGATTATAATTTTTATGAGAAAAATATGTATGAAGCTAATTGTCTTCACATTATTATAGACAACTAGAGACAATTTATATATAACTTTTTTTTCTAAGGAGCTCCTTTAAAAAATGTAATAAAAACTATTTTATTTTAATATTACATGAATAACTGCTATTTTATATCACAAAGTGAATAAATAAAGCATATTTTTTTGTATGAAGCATAAAATACAAAGGTTTTATGTATGATTCTTATACTACATTTTTTTTGTTATTTTTTATAATAAAACGTACTATTAGAATAAAATTCAAAGGAGTTTAAGCGATGGGCTATAGAATATTTCAAATTCGATAATGAATAGTAATTGTATAATTATAACTCGTAGACATTATTAAAACTTATTTTCAATGATCAATAAGGATCAAACATAACAATAAAGATTGTATATTATAATTTGTCTGACATGTTGTGTGTAAGCAACATCAATACAACATATTCTAGATATATTAGATAATAAAAGAGTTAATATAAATATATATTTATATAAAAGATTAATTTTTGAACAGTAACTGAGTCAAATAGATTAACCAACAGAGTTAAGACTTATTTTAGATTAATATAAAAAATTAAGTAAGTTATTTTAGTAAATTTCAAGTTAAATATTTTAAAATAATGAACAATAGTTTTTATATTTTATAATATGTAACAATACAGCAATTCATAGCCCTATTATTAATATGTGGCCAAGTAATTTCTCAGTTATGTTACATTACAAAATAGTTTTATGAGTGTTATGAGATAGTCATCAAAGTATTTCTGACACCATCTACAATATGAATATATATTGCTCTAAAGTTTTTTTTTTTGTATTAGCATTTAAATTATTTTATTATTTGAAAATAATGTTTTTGTAAATCCTCAAGATATTAATCATCTGTATCAGGTATATTATTTCATGATGTCAAAAATTCTTTTAATGTAATTTTTATTTATTTCACAAAAAAAAACTTTACTTCATATATTGTCACCGCATTCAATAGAAGAATAGAATGAGTTAAATAATCTAAATACAAAACAAACACATATTGTTATCTGATATAGTACTACAGTATTTGAAGATTTTATCTTGAACACATCACCCTTACTCACTCAACTTCATTAATATGTTTTAAATATTTCAAAAATTTCCATGCAAAACCAAGTATAATCAAATCGTATTTGATTTAAATGAGAATAATTGAACTCATCTTCGTGATTTTTACTTAATTGGTTTATATTTCTTACTTCCCTAATGTGATACAAAAAATAGTACACTTACCTTATTATGCGGTAAGACTATGAAAGCGCCCCCGCCTGCCGACTCCACAATGATGGCCAAGAACTTGGGGTTCACTGCACAAAACGTAGAGTCCCAAGAACTCTTAGATACTCTGATGTTATCATAACACTGCTCCCTTTTAAGGGCTTGCCCATATACATGGCGAAATTTAGAACTACGAACCACTCTAAACGACATCTGTAAACCAAAATACGCGCATTTATCAACAAAACTATACACACTCAACTTTTATTCGAATAATTGCATTTAAAACATAACCTATGCGCCAATACTTGTCTGACCTATATTGACATTAGAAATAATCGTTAAAAAAATCAACTCACGTTTGTTTATAAGAAGAAAATATAAAATTTACGCCAAATATATCAGTGAAATCATTTGAATAATCCTAAATGTTATATAGAAAATAAAATTGAGAGTAGCTAAGGTACGAAGGGAGGACGGTTGGGAAAACGAGCAAACTCCATATTTGGTAATGCCTACAGCCACTGCATTTACTGATTATAAATTATTGTATATTAGAAGATTATTTAATTAAAATGGTTACTGAATAACTTTTTGATTTTTAATATATATTATTTAGAGTCTTTTTATAGTTAATCATGTCATTTTACTTATGAAATTAGGGTTTTCTTTTGAAAAATTTAACATTATTTTTGAACGCAACATATGAACGTCAAAATCATATAAGAAAAATAACACGTTCAAATACACAGTCAAGTACTATACAATATTTATTTTAAAATAAATGAATAAAAGAAGCCATTTTAATGAAATGTTTACTTACTTTCGCTGGCTCTAATCGAACCTGAGATGTTTTTTTAGCTTTCGGTGTTAGAGCATTGTAACTGTGACAACGCTCTCTTCCTACCCTCTTTGATATTGAAACTGGCTTCGTATTTGGACTTGTAAAACTGTTATGTCTTTTTATATCCTATCAAAATGTAATATAGCTACAGTTAAAGAGTTATAGATTTAATACATGAAAAAAGTTAATAATCAAAAATGTTACTTTGTAATATAAATAGAAAATTATGTACTAGTAATTTTTTATGTAACAATTCTTTCTTACCACAACATCAAGGTCCATATCCATCACTTTTGAAAACACTAAAATAGATCATCCAAATCAATGCAAGTAATATTTATGCCCGTAGGATAATTAAATCAACTACTAATGAAGGAATAAAATTGATCTCCTTAAAGGTAAATGGATCTTCATAAATAGTAGGTAGTTTTGAAAAAGTGTGACATAAAGTCATGTTTTGCATAGCCTTTAATAAAATGTACAATTGTTTCTGTTTACATATGGGTTTTTTTTTATTATTTTGAATTTATGAAGCTTTTATGCCAAGACAAATCGTGTCTTCTGAGCTGATCGTTAAACGGTGGTTATACAGGACCGCGACGATCGCGCACGAGATGAAACCGATGCGACCTTACGGCTAATAAGATCCACGGAAGGCCCCAGACGGGCCCAGATTCTGCCCTGAAAGAGATTAACGAACATCGACCAAGCCGGCCGCATCTTCCCGTCCAATGCCGACACCCCTCAGTCCTGCCAATCCTTATTCCGAAGTTACGGATCTAATTTGCCGACTTCCCTTACCTACATTACTCTATCGACTAGAGGCTCTTCACCTTGGATACTTGCTGCAGATATGGGAACAAAACGACTTTTCAAGGTCTGCAGGGATTTTTCGGCACCACCGCAAATGCGGTATTTTTTGTGTCCCGAACCATATCTCCTTTATATAGTATTCCATGAAACTCGAACGCTCGGGCAGATAAAAGACTCATCCCGAACCTTTGGTGGCCACTTTTGTTTACCCTCACGAATACTCGCTAAATCGAGAGTACGATTATTGAAACGGTTTCGCTGCTGGGTTCCTGAAAAGGAACCAGATTTCCTTTCGCGCAAAGGGTGTTGTTTCTCGTTTGTATATATATTTATACAGTATATATATTAACATAAAAAAACTCCATATTGACATAAGATCTCTTCTTGGGCTTAGGATCGACAGAGTTGCAAGCAACTACTGTTCACGCGAAACCCTTCTCAAGGTCAGTCCTCCAGGGCCTCGCTGGAGTGATTGCTACTATCATCAAGATCTGCACCATAGACAATGTCACGATTCTTGCTTTTAAATAAGCACGATTGTATTTCGAAATACTTATCACCTTAAAACATCTTCCAAAAGCCTTAGGGCATCTGGTTCAAAATATCGAAACGAAAGAATGAATTACTTAAATGAGATTTAAAAAGATTATTTGACTTATTTATGATTTCTTTTGATTAATTTGTACAAGGGAATTTCGAAAACGAAACCGAATTTGATATAAATGGTTTTTTATTGATATTAGGTACATAAGCTTAATTACATTTATTAAAATGCAATATTATACAATATGTGCTTTTATTTTAATCATTTATAAAAGTAAATATGAGTAGTAAATAAGAAATACATCACATTTAAGTCATGTCTTCTTATTTAAAGAAAAACTATTATTTATTGATTTATTTCGCAATAAATAATAAATATTAACCATATTATTCTAAAGCATCCTCTTTTTATGATATGAACACATCTTTAGATTAAATATTGTATTCATTTTTATATGTCAAATGTCGTTTTTGGTTGTAAATCACATTGACAAATGTCAACTTGTCACTTTTTTCACCAGCCGCTGCGGTCTTAGAAGTGTTATTCGCAAAGTCAATTTCGGCATTTTTATAAAATTATTTCTAGCTTCATTTTTGGATCTACTTTATTATAGCATGTAGAATGTTTTTTTAAAACTTGAGTACAGTGCATTGGTTTTTAGAATGGACATTATGTTTTCTAAGGTAATTTAATCCAATGGTATCCGAACTTAAGAAACTATTAATAAAATATTTACAAAACAAATTATAGATTTAGAAAACATTTATAAAAAAATAATATCAAAATGATTGTTATACAATGAAGTTTACTATCTTTTGAATATACAAATATCTTTTGAATATACAAAAAGGTGTCAAAAAATTCTAATGTCTTTATCTATTACATTTTTTTGTAAATTGAAATAATATAATAAATTTTTTTCTTTGATTACCTTAATTTTTTTTTATTGGCTACAATGCTTGTACCATTATTTAATCTAAAAGTCTGTAATTTGTAATTGTTGTCATTGTAATATTTTTGACAATGTAAATAATTTTTTGCAAACATTTATAAATTCATAAATTTTTGTTTCTTTTTTTGGGTTTTCGCTCTTATATTCCTATGTAGGGAAGCAAAAAGATAAGTTCTCTCAACTACATTTAAAAAATTGATCAGTATTTGATAATGTTGAAATGAAAACAAGTAATTTGAAATAAAAAACTCTTTCATTCCAGATACGTACAAACCTTGAGAACCTTATGTTAATGATACTTTACCATTCTTATTTATATTCATAATTGGCTCACATAATTTTATGTTATGTGAAGTCATTACCAATAACAAAAATAATGTTGCAGGCTCGTCATCACCGCACCATGCTGTGTGTGCTGGGTGCTTGCAATGCAGGTGCACTTGCTACAGCCATTAACTTGGTTGTTGTGCTTAATCCGGAGGACAGGTGAAGCAGTTATTTGTTTTTTGTTAGCTTAAACTTAGATAAGATTGCTGTGATGATTATTAAAGATAGTATATTCGTTGGAGAGATGTCTTAAATTTTTTTTATGAACATTTTAATTTTAATTTTTTTTTTTCTTTTTAATACAAACATATAAATGGAGATTAAGATCATTTGCATAATGATAGGTTTAATAGCTGGTATAGAGATAATTACATACTTCAGCTGCAAGAATGTTTTTAGGTAGTATATTATTAAAGTAAAATAATACTATTAAAGTGGGTGTAACATATTGAAATAATTAGATTCTGATTCTGTATGAGGGTGGTGTCATACAAATTAAGCAATTTGAGTGACATGTTTGTATACTCTTTTATAATAATAGATTAGAGTACAATATTTTTAGATTTGTATCATTTTATGGGTTGTATACGTGCGTGGGTGAATCTAGAAATGGAAATGGACGTGTGGTTTTTGAGTTTCGACTTTTAATCTAAGAAATGTTAAAAGTAAACAATAAACCAAATAATAAATACTATTTTTTTTTTAAGTATAACATTTGCTTTACTATAATCAATCTATATTAGTTTTGTAAATTTATATTTAAAGTTATAACATGATTGTTTTGAATATATATCTTTTTGCATGCTAAATATATTCGCAATATAAATGTCGGATATCGCGTCATGTTTACGTAAGACGATAGCAAACTATAACAGAACTTCAATTATTAAATGCGATAGCTCAGCGAGACAATTAACACTCGTGTTTCAAGGTCGTTTGTTTTTTTTTTCATTAACATTTCGTTATGGAAGGAAAAAGTATAAGGAAATTAGATATTAATATAATTGTTCATTTTAATATTTAAACTTTTTTTGGCATAAATATACAGATAACTCGCGTCAGTGTTTTAAAAACTTAAAACTGTACAAATAGGTTTATAGAGAGCGAGATAAAGCTTTATTACTGTGGTTTTTATAATTCTTACTGGTACTTGCAATGTTATTCTTAGGCTTTATCAGTAAATATGACGTGAATAAAAAATATATTGCCTGTTATTACCAAAATTATTCATAAACAATGCTAGAGCGTAGAAACCAGCGGCAGCCAATTTAGTTTCAGCCGACTTAGGTATCATTTTTGTTCATTCTCCCCTATTCTAGAAGAGTGACCAGGAATTTGAAATGTCTATTTCCTGTCTAAGGGCAACGACACTAAACACAACGACAGTCTCCTCTTTTGTGTCTGATATTATAATAAAATATATAACTACCTATTGTTACGAGACAATAATAAATAGACACTGAGACTTTCTAGTACCTACTTTTTGTCAGTTATTCTTTTACTACAGCTATATTTTGCTTCTTATTTATGAGGGAAATGCTGATTTATCAACAAATAGTCTCATTTAAAAGGTCATTATAAATGTGTTTATTATATGAACCATCATTGTCCATGACGTAACTGAAGGTCAACGACCTGCTTATACTAATAATAGATATGATGAGTGTTTATTAAAATTATATTAAAAACAACCGCGTATTGTTTATTAAATGACGTGTCACTTTAAATGAATAAGAGTAATGCAGAAATGGTGAAAGAGTTTTATGTTATTCTTCTTTATTAACAATCCACTCCATCATCAGGATCTCTATAAAGCGGGGGTCGGTGCTGACAGCACTGGGCTTCGTATACTTCATGACGTTATTCGAGTTTATCAATACTGCCGCGCTGTTCACGAGCCTGGGCACGAAGATCAGACACAAGTATAGGCTTAGCTGTGGAGAAGTCCTGGACATCAGCAACAAGTAAGTAGGATTGGGTTTGAATACAATTTATCGTATGTCATATGGCTTTGTAAAGGTCACTTAGGGTTTTTACACACTACAAGGTTTAGGTTCTTTAAGGATTTGTCTTTATCGCCACCACCATCGAGTGACCTTAAAAGGTAGGAGACGTTTTCAGGTTACACGAAAGTTTAAGATTACTGGCCATCTTCCACATATTTTTTTAAGTGTTTTAGTAAAATATTTTTTTTAGAGCAGACGTCTGATAATACTATACATTTATTATTAATTTTTTTTATGCAACACTATTCAACCTATCTGCTACTTCAAAAAAAGCTGATCAAACATGTTTAATTATTATATAGAAATATATATATTATAGAAAGGTCCTTATTTCCTCTCCTCACTTATCATTAAACATCAACAATCCTTAGACACTATTATTAATTAATAAATCAATAATGTGTCATTGATTCGATAGTCAATATATTTTTATCAGTTGTGTTTACAAAAGACTTTACGTTTAAAAACATGACAAAAATACTTTTTTGCGTAAATAAATAATAAAGTTAAAATACAATATTATAAGTGAATATATTACGTGAATATTCTTTAATAATTTAAATTTGATCTTTATTTCTAATTTTGCTACTTGTCTGGTAATATTTTTTTTCGAATTACAATATAAATACATAGTCCGAATATGTATTTTCTATTTGTAGCGTCATTATTAGATTTAAAACTTAACAAATGTTTTAATTGTCAGTAAAAACTAAAAATATATGTATTAAATGTCAAAATTTTTTTTTTTTTTTTTTTAAATTCTTTATTTTTATGGGACTTTTATCCGATTCGGATATGTCAGCCCCATCATATCCTAAATTATAATTAGAAATACATTTAATTATTATCAAAACAAAAAATATAAATAACTAAAATCCAACAATAAACAATAAAACAATACAAAAAATAAAAACAAAAACACGCACATCTACTTATGTAAGTGGATATAAACAGTTTTTAAATCAGTACTTCATTAGCACCTGTGCAGAAACATTTCTATGACAGATTTAAAACTATCTGTTGCCGGTTGACCAAGGAGGCTCGCAAAACTACCTACATCATATCTATTAATGTAATGTTTCTGCACAAGAGCTTCCCTCTGTGATTTATACTTACTACATTCTACTAATAAATGTTGTACATCATCCATCGTACCACAGATATCACAATTGGCGGAATCAGTCTTTTTCATTAGGAATGAAAACTTGTTTGATGGATAATGTCCAGAACGTAATCTATGAGCTAAAACTATATATTTTCTACTTAATTTAATATTGTGAAACCAGGGGAAACGAAGAGGCTGGCATTGTATGGTGTTGTACCAAATTCCTTTTTCTCTACTTCTTAAGTCAAAATATTCATTAAATTTAACACAACATTTTATTTTAAAATTATATAAAATTTCTGTATAATAAGGAACGTCAGATATCTCTGTACCTACAGTTATTGCTAATTTTGCTAATTTATCAGCCTCTTCATTTCCTCTTAGACCGATATGAGAAGGAACCCATTGCAATCTCAGATTTATATGATTATAATCATATATTTGTTTTAAAATTTTAAAAGCAATCGGTAGGCCTCTGCTATACCCAGAGACACATCGAGCTAAATGTTGTAAAGCACTTTTGCTATCCGTTAAAATAACACAATCTTGTGAATCAAAACCCCGAATGTATGTTAAAGCTTCTGAGATTGCTATAAGCTCCATCGCCATGATAGACAGTTGTTTTTGTGTTTTAAACATAGCGGATTCCCTTTCACGTAAAAGCCAAAATGCTGCTCCAGACCCCATCTTAGTTTTGGAGCCATCTGTATAAATCTGCACCCATCCATCATATTTATCTTTAAGTTCATTTGTTATTAAGTATTTTAAATAGTCAGGTTGAAATTCTTTCTTTGAAGTTACTATACAGTCCAAATTTGTCCTAATTACTTTATTTATATTTATATAAGATACCCAAACATCTAATTTATACATTTGTAATATGTCACTATCAAAAATATTATACTCTTTACATTCATTGTATATTGTGTGCAAAAGTGGCTTCTTTTTTGATTGCCAATATCTTCTATGGAAATTAGAGTCGTGGTCGTTTAACGTATGAATAGTTGTATTGTTAGACCAGCTCATATTTTTAACTAAATATTTGTATGCTAAATATAGACGTCTTAGAAACAATGGTTGGATACACAGTTCGATTTCCATTATATGGATGGGAGTACTTTTGATAAATCCACCTATAATTCGAAGTGACTGGTTCTGTATTCGATCAAGTTTTACTAGATGTGTCTTTGCACTAACATCGTACAAAAAGCTGCCATAATCAATTTTGCTTCTAATTAAAGAAATATACAAATTTCGTAAGTACTTTGGGTGAATACCCCAACTGCCACCCGCCAACACCTTAAATAAATTTAAAATTTTCAGTGATTTTTCAATTAAAGTTTTAATATGTGTATTCCAACGCAACGATCTATCTAACCACAATCCTAAATATTTTATATTTTCTTCTATGCATACAGTATTATTATTATTATTATTAATATTGTTGTTGATAACTAGATTTATCTGTTTTGTTCTATGTCCTCTATGAAATATACAAACTTTTGTTTTACTGAGCGATAATTGAAGACCTATGATATCTAAATTTTTGACCAACGTATTTAAGGCTTCTTGTAAGTTTTGTTCACATATAAATAAGTTTTTGTTACTAAGGTAAAAAACAAAGTCATCGGCATATTGCGAGATGAAAACATTGTTAATTTGATTACAAATTCTATGAGTGGTTATATTAAAAAGTAATGGAGATAAAGGATCCCCCTGTGCTAGTCCCCTATTAGTGTGTCTCACCTCAGTAGAATCAATATTATTTTCGTATTTAATTAATAATTGTCTATCGCTTAGAAAAGACCATAGGTATTTACAAATATTTTTTCCTACCCCCAGTTCATCTAAAATTGTAACTACTTTTTCAACTAATATATTATTGTAAGCGTCCTCGATATCCAAAAAACATGCCACTGTAGGTAGTCTGTTGGTGAATCCAACTTGTATATAAGTTACAAGTTTTGTTAGACAGTCCAGACTGGATTGAGATCTTCTAAAACCAATGGTATATGGGGCTAACATTTTATTTTTCTCAATAAACCATTCAATCCTTTTATTCAAAATGATATGAAATGTTTTGCAAAGACAAGAAATGAGTGCTATAGGTCTAAGTTTGAGATTAGAGTTAATTTTAGCAATAGGTATAATCAAAGTTTTTCTCCATTGGGCTGGTACGAAACCTAACCTTAATATGGCATTGTAAATATTTAGAAGAAACAGTTTACCATTTGAAGGTAAATTGAATATCATTGAATAAGTTATTTCATCAATACCTGGAGCAGTATCCTTCTTTTTCAAACAGCATTCCAGTTCTTGTATCGTCAGTAATTGTTGTAATAAAGTATTACGAGAGTCGATTATGGGTGTGCAATTAATTACAGAATCGGGAGTTAAGTTATACAATAATTCTTTTACTTTTTCGACTGGAGGAATCAACTTATGTTTCCCATAACCCTTAAACCAACGCATTTTATCCCACATTTCAGACGAAGAATTCGACTCATTAATATTCGAACAAAAATTTTGCCAGTCTGATGTTCTGGCTTTCTGCATTAAAATATTCGAATTGCTAGTCTTTCTCTCCAATAGATTAAGGTTAGTTGGGGTGGGATTTCTGCGAAAAGTTTTAAGTGCTAATCTACGTTCCGCAACAATTCTAGACAAGGAGGGTTCCCAATACCCCTTGGGTTTAAATTTATTTGTAGGATCAGAAGAATATATTACTTGGGGAATATACTTGTTAGCTGCAATTTTTATAATATCAAGAAAATTATCGTAGTGGAGTTGCAAATCTTTTGATGACCAGTCGTTAGAATTATTAAAATATTGAAATGTGCTAGCTAAATATTGTTTATAAGAATTCCAATCTGCCTTTTTAAAATTAAATTTTTTATAATGTTTTAAATTATCTTGAAAAATTAATGAAATTTTGATGAATAGATGGTCACTTCCTAAATTTTCATTAAAAACTTGCCAACCAAAATTTATTGCTGAATCTGAAGACACAAAACTTATATCAGGGCTTGATCTTTGTAGAGAACCATTTACTAGTTTCACTCTAGTGGGATCCCCATTATTGAGTGATACGAAGCCATTTTCTAGTGATGCTTCATATAAATAAGTACCTCTTGAATCTGTCTTGTATGACCAGTTGGAATGATGGCCGTTAAAATCGCCTAATATAAGTGTCTTTTTAGAAATTATTGAAAATATTTTATCCCAATCAGATTGACTAGTTTGAACCGAAGAAGGGCAATATATACATAATAGAGTATCTAAATATCTAACATTTAATATTTTAATACCAACAGCTTCTATTCCAATATTATTGGAATCTACAGACAAAATATGCGACTTAATTGATTTATGAACAATGATGGCTACTCCCCCATAAGAATCTTCACGGTCTTTTCGATAAATGTTATATCCACTTACATGAAGTAACGAATTTGTATCCAACCAAGTTTCAGAAATAGCAGCTATATGAATTTTTTCCTGTTGTAATAAATTGTCAAACATTAATAACTTGGGTTTCAAACTTTGTGCATTCCATTGTACAATATTTAATTTAAATTCTTTATCCATTATAGAAAACTTTAGATAAAATGTCATATAACTTTCCTTCATTCAAAAAACTCATTAAAAACAACTTACATTCTTCAACAACAGCTTTAACTAATAATATGATTTTATCAAACCAGTTATTCTCTTTAGATAATATAATTTCTTTTATTTTTCCTAGTAGCTTCCAAACGTTAAACCTCTTCAGTTCCTCATTTTGCTCCTTTGCTGTAGATTTGTTTTGTAAATCTTGATCACTGTCCTCACTTTCCTCATTATCGTAAATAACTGTTTCTTTATTATTATTAGCATTATCTATTTTCCTTATTTTCCTCTTTTTATTTCCATTATTTTTATTCCTATTTGTCTTTTTTTCTATATCTACTTGTTGCTCATTATTTTCCTCTTCTTGTAGTGTAGACCCGTTTCTAACGACACTGCTGTAAGTTCTAGCATTCAAATTTTCTCGTACATGTTCGATATAGCATGAATCAATATGTTCATTGTTACATGTATCTTCTAAAGTCTTTGTTTTTTCCTGTTTTTGTTTTAATAAGTATATATCTAATGCTCTTTTATAGGTTATATTATTATTACTCATTATGACACGAATCTCTTTTTCCTTTTTAAAAAAAGGGCATGATTTGTCTAAAGCCATATGGGGACCTTTACAATTGACACAATAAAATTCTTTAGTCTCACAATTATCATGTGTTTTAGCGCATTTTGGACAGATGCTTTTATTCAGTTTACAATATTTTCGAATATGTCCAAAAGACCAGCATCCTGAGCATCTTGTAACTGGAAACTCAAATTTTTCCACATCGAACCTAAATCCATATGCTTTGACTGATAAAGGCATAACAGGGTTTCGAAAACATAGTCTCATAGTTTCACTCTCAATCCACTTACCTTCAATGTTTAAACGTCTCAAACGTTTAGCTGAGATAATATCGTAATCGCATTCTAAGTTTTCTAGTAATTCTTTTTCACTTGTATCTAAATCTACGCCCTTAATGATACCATAGGATAAATTTCCAATGTTGGTAAATTGAGCTCTTATATCCATATTTACTAATTTTTTCAAATTTATAAGTTTTTCAGCTTCTTTTTTATCATCAAATTGAACAAAAATTTTAAATGGGCTTTTATATTTTATTTTTAAAACATTCGTAATGTTTTCATCTTTTAAGAACCTCGCAAAAGCCATTTGCTTTGGAAGAGTTTTTAATCCAAATAAACTTACTTCATAAACATTTTCGGGTATGTCTGTACTATTTTCATTAATTATTCTTTCCTTTTCATAAGATTCATATCCAATCGTTCTCTTAGTTCTTCTTTTCGACACCACCGTAAATACATCCTCATTGCTATAATTGGGATCTTCAGTCTCTCTTGGTCTTTTTTCAACTTTTTTATGTATAAATTCGTTGTTAACGCACTCAATATTTGGTATAATATCGATTCGATCAATATTCTGAACTTCATTACTCTTATCGGAATAATTCATAACATCGTCTTCCATCTTCACCACAGAGTATTATATATAGAGTGCAGACTTCGTGTTTGGACTACTAGCGCCATCTATATTCTGAATGATAAAACTACTTCGGAATGCCAGGTATCCACATACCAAGCATTTTAAAAGTTTCTTTGAATTTTCCAATTAAACTACACTTCCATAAAGCTATTTATTATAAATGAAAAATCACATTTCACCATTTTTCATTTACAATAAATAGCTTCATGAAGAGTGTTCAAATTAAATAAAGGACAAAAAATAATTAAAGTTGTTTTATTAATATAGAAAATACCAAATAAAAAGAAGATAATATTTTTTTCTATTAAAAGTAACACCATATAATTTAATATTAAAATATAGTAACATTCATAGGCAGGATATTTTAGTCGTTTTTACAATATAAAACATTAATAAAATCAAATAAGCAATCACATTAACGAGTGATGGTTTCTGTTAGAAATTAAATAAGCTTTGGCATCCTTTCACCATTTGTACAGAAAAAACTTACAAGACAAATCTTGCAAAACTTTAATTATTTCTGATTATGTCTAGCACATTTTCAAACTTCATCATGTCATTCATATACTCAGTACTCCACAAATGTAATAGGAAATTTCTTTAATAAAACATTTCGTTTCATCTTTATAATTAAGAAATGTACAGGATATGCTAAGCTTTTTTTATTTATTTAACATTTAACATTCCATTTTATTTAACATATTTTCTAAATAATTTTAATATATGAGCAAATTTATGATTATATGACTACTGTTTACATGACCCACTTTGTAGGAACTTTTATTCTTAATTGTCTTAAAACCTACCCAAAAACGTATTCTAATGCTGCTTATATATGAGGACTACTCATTTTAGAATCGATACCTACACCACAGTGGCCAATAATAGCTTCATATCTATATTTACAGGAGTAGAACTTTAATTGTGTATTGTTTAATAATATCTTATTTAATGAATCATTTTCACAATTGGACCCGCAAAGAATAAAATTAGCTGATGTTGTTAATTAATAATATAAATTGAACAGCAAAAAACACATTTTTATACATTTAGCAATCAGTTTCTAATTGAAAGTGCAATAACTGTTTTACTTTAACTTGTTACAAATCATATTAAATGTAAAACCCTTTTTGTTCTTACCCACACTTTATGATGCTTAGACTTCGGGAATACTATGTAAATGTATGTATTTCCACGCAGCACATTTTAGGAGTATATTTTTTACAATAGAAAACATTAAAATCAAATAAGTAATCACATCAAATGAATGATATGTTTTTTTCTTAAAATGATATTGTTCACAAATTCTATTGTTGTTAAAAATATTTTTGTTGTCTGAAGTATGTTCTTACAAAAGTATGTGCCCACCAATTAAATAAAATCACTTGTAAAACCTTTAGTATCTTTGTCAGGATTAGAAAAATGATATAGTGATTTGTAAGATTTAGACGAGTACTTCACATTTCAATAAAACTATTTTACGGATATAACTCGCGTTTATTTTTACATTTTTTAATTTAACCCGACGTTTCGAATGCTTTACAGCAAACGAGTTCGCGATAAGACGACACCATCATCTCGTCTTACCGCATAAAAAATACAATATAATATATATATATATATAATGACAAAAACTATATAAAATGTTTATAGATTAATCGAACGAAAAGAAACGTCAGAAACCGATTATGCGCCACCTACAATTAAAATTTTCGTAGAATGCGAAGACACTCAGTATTGAGTTTACATACCCTGATCTTCACTAACAATTAACTAAAATGCGGGTACTTTAATAATATTACAAAAATTAACGCACGGACTACTTTAAACACTTGCGCTCGCTAACGCAGTTCACGCGCGACTGGTCAAAATTTTAACACTACAAAAATATGAACGAAAGGAAACCATTTTATTTTGTTGACAATACTTGAATTTTTTTTTTTCGAAAACAAGAAAATTATAAATCACTTCAGCTTTTTTTTTTAAATACGACAGATTCTAGTTTTACGTAAATAAACAGATACGGTATAATACTTCTTCCAGGCTGGTCTCCGCTATCCAGGCGGTGTTCTCGTGTGTGACGGGCGCGGTAGTGTGCGCTTGGTCCTGCACGAGGGACTTCATGAGGTCCTCGCACTTCATGTCTGAAGCGTACGCCTGGTTCGGGGCTGCTTACTTCTTCTACGATATCTGGTCTATGTATATGGTGAGTATCATAATCGGTTCTTGATTGGTTGGTCCTAAAATGATTTGCAACCTAGTTTTCCATTTAAAAGTTGAACAAGATTTACTCATCAAGACGTTTTTGAATTCAGACCCTCCACTTAAAATTATTTGTTTTCTTTATTTACAGGTACATGTTCACATGACGACTAACGTGGATTACTTCAAGAGTAAGATCCGACGTCTGTCGAAACAGGATGGTCCTCAACCTGAGCCCGTCAAGCGCCCTTCATTCCTGTCGTACTGCAGGCACGAACCCGTCATACTGATGCACCATCTGTTCATCGGCGGCTTCGGGTTCCTGGTCATAGTCGTAAGTTTGAATGTTAGACCAATAGATAGACGAAATTATAATTTAAGATTTTGGTTATGAGCCTTTTTCTATACACACAAAAACTGTACAAAAATAACTATTTTTTTATAACTGCGATTTGAAAAAGTTATTCTTAACTAAAAAAAAATCCTTTTATTTTATTAAGCGGCAATTGCACTCCTTGCCGTGGTTCCATCTCTATCCAGTGTGTCTGTCCCCAGTACCTCCGCGGCGGGCTGGGCGACTGTGTGTTCGGGTTCGTGTACCTGATGGAGGCGTCGACGCCGTGCGTGTCTCTCCGCGGCGTGCTGTCGCGCCTGCACCTCAAGCGCTCCCGCGCCTATGTGATTAACGGGCTGGCCATGCTGCTGGTGTTTCTGGTGTGCCGCGTGATCAGTCTCCCCTACGTTTGCCTGCTTTACGGGCGCCACGCCGGCCTCAGCTACCTGGACGCGGTGCGCAGCCTGCCCACAGGTTGCAAGTTGTCCATCGCCGTGCTCATGCTGCCGCAGCTGTACTGGTTTTACCTCATGTCCGTTGGCGCCATCAAGGTGTTCCGGGGGGACGGTAACGCGAAGAAGCCCGTCCCGGAGGTCCGTAGCTGATGCGCGCGGCGGGAGCGCCGGGGGCGTCGCGGGCGGGCGAGGGTCGTGGGTGGCGGCGGGGGCGGAGCCCGAGGCGCAGGTGGGGACGGGCGAAGCTACGAGCTCACCGGAGCCTAGGCGCCCTCTCCACGCGGAGTCTCGACGTCCTCGGAGCTCCCTCGCGTTTTGCAGAATTTTTATTATCCTTCGAATTATCGCCATCGAAGAATTACTCTCGCAGTGCCTTGTAGCGGCCGCTTCCGTAAACTATGTGACGCACAAAAGTAGACGCCGTCGGGGCGAAGTAGAACGTTCTAGATATACGCCTTGTTGTGAATCTATCCATAGTTTTAATATCGTTAAGTATCTATTTTTGTTGGAAACGGCGGCATTTACAAACATTCTGAGTATCTTTCATAATTTTTTAATATTTTTTTAGGATATTGTTTACTTTTTGTACGGGGAGGTTGGAAACAAATGATCTATTATATTCGTATTCATTAACACTATTATTTCTATACGTCGCATTAAACACAAATCTACGGCTTAAGCTTTTTATCACAGAATGAATGGCGGAGTTTTAACCAGTGATTATTCTTCGCGCTCTTAAAATATATATACAATAAATATTCAATAGAATTTTATAATTTAACATAATAATAAGTTCATATGATAGTGAAAGGAGGTATAAAATAGACATAACTAGGAATTTAAATCTATATTTCAAAGCAGATATACAAAATATCTAATAAAATTGTAGCTGAAATGATACAAATTAAAAAAAAACAGGTATATTTTTAATCCGTCTTCATTTTTATCTCAATGGCATAAGGTCTAAATTGCTGTTTTAATTTAGTTATAAAATTGTTTATCTTAAGTGAACAATATTTGCGCTATAGCATGGTGCGGGTGACAGCTTCAGTAACATTTCGTTTAACTCTTAAAGTTGTCGCGATTTACAAATTATTTCTTAGTATTTCAGTTATACCACATTTGTAATATATTAAATCATTAATAACCGTATTAAATTCAATTTAACCCAACCAGAATTCTAGTCAACAAATAAAATATAATGGAAATAAAAATTACACAAAGTGTTCTGCGTATAACGTAACGCCCTAGACGTATTTAGTGATAGGATGTCTAAGATGGATAGTCGGATGTTTTTTTTTTTGTAATAAAACTTGTGCGTATATAGTTAATTTTTTATTGTTAAAGAGTCTCTAATTATATTAATAAGACAACAGAACATATATAGGGTAAGATTGCTTAAAAGGTTTCTAAGAGATAATAGATTTTATACATATAAAATCATACCACAGTCAGCGTTAGCACTCATACTGACAGCATCGCACGGATTAATAAAATGACTACCGCGCTGATTCACTATAAACCAAAAATGTTGTTACGAAAAATAAATAAACCCGATTTTAATATTTTATAAAATTAAATATACGTTAAACACTTTAATAATGCACAACAGATAAATACATTAATATTCATAACAATATTAAAGAGAACTAGATTTATGCTAGTATTGTAAGCGATAAAAATGAAATGCATAACGTCCATCACTAGTCCTGTACTGACAGATGTTAACGTCATACAGGCAACTGTCACCCGCACCATGCTACAACGCAAATAATTATGATTACTATACACAAAGAAATATATTTGTGCTAAACTTCTTTCCTACTCCGGCCTAATGAAACATCGATCTGAACTAAATGGTCTCAATTAAGACGCTTTAAGCTTTTTATCTTATATGGTTTATAAAAATTTACTTTTGGATTTGGATCTAATATATTTGTTCAATACTGAAGTTAAATCTCCATTATTATTATTAATCATAGATATGGTACAAATGATATAAATTAAAATATCTTCCACTTGATTTAAGTCCCTGTTGCAGGCACGAAAAGGATTAACTTCGCTTATCATATTTAGGAATTTCAAATGCGTTATATACATTGCAAATAATGGTTTCATTATCTGCTATCATTTCTTCTTCCCCTACTCCTCGTACTGTCTCCGACGGTATTTATGACGTCACACGCGCCGTCCCTAGACGAGGAGCTGTTAAACTTGCTATTTGCCTCTAAGGCGAATAGTCTAAGGTACTTTTAGGAAAGGTTTCCTTTATATATTGTATAGGCTAAGTCTGTACAGGTGATGAGACTTCGTTTTGCTATTTCCGTGCCTCTCCTTGTGTATATTAGATATATATGTTACACGAGATCTTCAACTATAAGTATAGTTACTACAATACAATAATGTGAAACTTTTAATTTCTCAGTACAGTATTATTTTTACCAAATTATAGTAGTATCAGTGGATGTCCAGAGCTAATATTAAACGAGCTTAGTTGTCTATATATTGTAATGGTGGAATTAATTAGTTCACGTTAGTATGAAATGGCGTGTGAAATGGTATATTATAAAATTTTAGCAAAATCTGATAGTAAAGTTATGTAGTGTTCTTGCTGCGCGTGCGCATGTAAATCCTTAGTTTACATCAGGATATCGTTTCTACAAGGAAACAATGGTTATTGGCTAGTTAACTCCCATCTCCCAAGTTTTGATTGTTCATTTGTTCCTTTGTGAGATTCCTCCCTTTTCGTCTTCCGCACCTTATAAAGATATTTTTTATCATCACAAATAATCTTCTGGTCGAAAAATATTCCAAAAAATATGACGAATTATAAGAATTTCTAAAGTCTTGTGTTAAATAATTTTTGATTTGTCAAATTTATCATTAATTAGAAATTAATGATATATTTTTTTGTCAACTTACATTGGGTATTTGATATTTTTTGTTATTTTTCAATTACCGTATAGTAAAATGTCTAGTTTGTGGAGACACTGGTGTCGATACCCTAGTGTTGCCATTTTATAAATTCGTTAATAATGTTACCAGTTTATATGTACTTTATAAAAGTCATGTAGAGATTAGAAGTAGTAACATGTATTGGACATTTTATTTGTATTAATAAATAGTATTTTGTAATTTGGTGTTGTGTTTATTTCAAATTTAATAAAGTATATGATTATGATGCCCTGTTTTTTTAAGCTTATCCTTGTTTAAACGTTACGTTTATCTACCTCACAATACCTGAGAGAGATAGAAGTTGAAACAAGATATCATGGAACAGTATGAGTATCTCAGTCGGCTGTTAGTAAGTCCATCTTGTAGGATCCTGGGTTCGGTGGAGGGGGTCGTAGTTATTAACACCTGTCAAGTCTTCACTCTGACTCACATCATAATAGCGAACCATTTAAAATAAGATTATTCCCTGGTATATTCAAGATCTTGTTTTCTTTAGAGCCGTGCGGAGCTCGTAGGAAGTAGATTTGCAGGAGCTTCTTACCGTAAAGATACGTTACACCGCGTGTACTATAAAGAGAGCTGCGATTGAGCTCCTCGTTTCAAACAGAATAAAAATTTTGTTTGATCCTCTATTTCGCTTGTATTTATTTACTTTAATATACTTTACTATACTGAAATGTTAGTTGTTATATATAAATATCTATCTGGTGATATGTAATTGCCATAGAAAGCACTCCTAAATACAATATTTACAACATGTAGTTGGATAGAATACAGTATTTTAAATTCTTAAAGTTATATCTAAATTCTATCTGCACACGTAAGTCATACGAGTATTTGTAAACAATATTATAGCCTCTATCTAAACACTGTTATAGGTTTAACGTTACCAACTTTTAAATTAATCTCAACTAAAGGAAATGACAATTGCCAAAAATTTTTCATTTTGCTCGAATAAACACCTATTCACTCTCGACCTTAACACGTTTAGGATTTAAGAGCATCTTCATAGTCATAAGAGCAACTTGGTACATGCATTCCATAATGTAGGAGCCGGTCCAACCTAAATGTGAGTTGACAACAGTACTATATGACGCATATCAATAAATGCCGCGCTCAAGAAAGTCGCTTAGATGGAGAAAAGTGTTGCCGAGAGGACCGACGCCTGAAGTACACCGGCATTAATGGTCAATTGTTTCAATGAGTATCCATAGACTTCCATTTGAAGTGAACATTTTCTGATATTCAAGTGTAGAATTCAGAGGGATTTCTGTAGGAAGGTGGTTTCTTGGGTATCGTATAGTGCTAGACGCGGTCGAAAGCCTTATGTCCAGCGTTGCATCAATTGCTCACTGTGCATATCTATCATTTCGCTTAGAAAATGCGTGGCGTACGCTAAAAGGTTCCAGTATTCCATTTACGTCGAATTTCACACTGTTAGTCGCTGATGATATCGTTACCTTCTAGATACGCCAGCAACCGATTGTTCACTATTTGTTCAAGAATCAGTGAAGTTCCTGAGAAAGTTCATATAGCCGCGTATAGTAGATCCGCTGAACATGTTTTTAGCACAATCACTGGGATATCATCAGAGCCATTGGTTTTGTTCAATTCTAGATTTCGAAGCATCTTGAGCACCTCTTTCCACCAAATTTTGAACCAACAATGAGGCAAGTTCGTCTGTTTGACTGGCTATGTCGAGAAGTAAAGGTAAAAGAGCTTGGCGAATAGGATCGCTTTGTCTTCAGCAGCGATAACCAGATATTCATCAGGCTTTATTAGCGGTTGCCGCGATGAGGGTAAGAAATTATTTACAACCAACTTAATTATGGACCAAAAAGCAAACTGGTTCACGACTCTGCCTTCATAATTGAAGCGACAGTTCCTTATCATTTTCTTCTAGTTTTTGACAGAATATTGAAGGCAGTATCAGCCGAGTCTAGACAAGCCCGCTGTTTACCCACCTTGGCACGTTCCTATTCAGTTCTAAACGAAGACCTAGACAGGAGTGTCAGAAAACGGAATGAAAGGCACCGTTGTCTGTTACCATACCTCTGTTGCCTCATTGATGCTAATTGTCAGGTGTTGCGAGGTAAAAAATTAGTGCCGCCAAGGAAGGAGTGCAAAGAAGCGTATTCCTATGTTATATATGACAATATAAAGGAACAAAGCATTCTGTTGTCAAGTTAAAGAAGAACATTTAAAGATTTATCTTAATTTAAATATGAACATAATTAATGAATTACAATAGGCATCTATAACAATTATTTGCCGAAACCTATCACATATAAAGGTTTAATAGTTTTATTACCATATTTAATAGCTTAACAGTATATATAGAAAGTAATTTACATTTTAACTTTCACAAATTATAAGAATGTTTATTATTGCTTCCTTTTACCTATATCATAATTTCTGTTACACTGAAAAAAATTTCGAGATTCTAGGTAGACTGGAACTACCTTGTAGGTTTTGATTCAATTGCGAGCTTCGAAAATTTGCGGAAGTTTGCAGCATAAACGGCTGTAGTTTTGATTGCGTTAGATTAGAAGTTTGATTTTTTCACAGCTCCAAGGGACAGTCGACCTGAGTTTTTGATATAAATTTCAGCTTAATACCCTAACGCGTTCCTGAGAAAAAGACGGACGGTTAACAAGGTTACAAGGGTTCTGTTTTTTCCTTTCGAGGTACGGAACCCAGAAAAGATATGTTATAGTCATACTAAGAGGCGCTAAGAATAGTTGCGTTTTTATTCGATTGTCCTTAAATAAAGTATAAATAAAGTTAATTGCAGTATAGGAGATTAATTCATAAAATGTATAAACAGAGTATCGAATACATTCGAATGAAAAAGTGTTTTAATATGCTCCATTGCAACACTTAAAGTCTGGAATTGTTAAAAAGAGGCCATTTTCTATTTAATTTACTAATAATTATCTAATGGGCACGCTATTACTAATCTGTCATTTAATAATTATCAATACTTACAAAATATTTTAAGCCACAATTTACTACGGGGATCATTACATAATTGGGAAGATGCTCCTCGATAAGAAAACTCACGTGGAACTCCACAATCAAATGGATAATAATGTTATATCTGCGATTTCTCTTCTTATTCAATAATCAATAATGCGTACTATATTTGTCTTTGTCACGCTGCAGTTGACATTATATTCAATCCTTTTCGATCAACCATGTTAATAATTTATAATAAATTTTAAAATAAATTAAAAATTTTACTTTTATTCTTTTATATATAAAATTTTTACACTTACCAGGTGTATGAAATTTCTACATCTTTATTTATCTTTTTTACATACAAAGTGTAAATAGTTTTTAGTGATTAATATCTTTTCATGGTACTGTCACGTCTTGATTCTATCGCTGCTATTAGCCATGTAGTATCAAAGACAAGACAAGAATATATGAATTGGTCTGAATCCACATTTCCGTGGTAGAGAAATATCTTACTCTTTATTTATATATAATATAAAATATCATTGGATTGCAATAGAAAAAGAAGTAACCATCCACGTAATGTTCATACGAAAAGACGATCAAAGCAGTGAAGGAAAGAATCTAAAGAAGTTAGTTCATTATCTCGTCTTACCGCGAACACGTTTGCTGCAAAGCATTCGAAACGTCAGGTTATAATGTAAAAATAAACGCGAGTTATATCCGTAAAATAGTTTTATTGAAAAGTTAGTTCATCTTATATCGCACTATATAAGACTGACTGGACATTATTAAACTGATAATTTTAAAACCTATAAGGTGATAAAATCAAAAATAGTTCTTTATTAAGCGATCCGCAAAGGGAGGTTTTAAAAACCCAAGTGTGGCTAAAAACAAACGTTCAGACTTCATGTGGACTCTTCATCGTCTAGTCGCGATATCAATCCCCTGGATTATGCTTAATAGTCAGTTTTAGAGAATATGGCTTACTCTAAACGTCATGAAAATGTTGATTACCTAAAACATGAAAAGTGTGAATAGTTCTATTGATAACTGGCCTCGACGTTTAAAGAAATATTAAAGTCAATTGACATTATTTTGAATTATCTTATCATATATTTTTAATTGTATCATATTAATGTATAAACCAAATCACACTAGGGGAATAAATGTTTCATGCAATCGTAAAAAAAGGTTTTTTCTTGTAACAATATACATATTTTATCTTTTTTAATCCTTTCAAATAGACTATGAAGTTCCAAAGTTTCCATGAATGTCTAACAGAAATAAAACAATTATTTTAAATTTGTATAAACTATTTTAGGGATTTTACTTATATTATAATTTTTTTAAAATTGTACCTAATAATAAAACCAAGTTCAATAAAAAAAGTTTTAATCATACATCAGTGGTGTAATTGTAAAAATCTTAGAAAATATAAATTTTAAATTTAATCTTTTAATAATACCTGTATATTAAAACAAAAAAAAAATATTGTACTCACTGGTTTTCCTAGAGGCTAAAAGTAATTAGTAATTCCCCATTTTTTTACTAATAATCCGTCTTCAAAAAACAATTAGGCTAATTAATTATTTAATTAATACATTTATAATGTTCGAATTTTTATTTCACTATATAAGCATAAGTTTGATGTTTTCAAAACATTGTATCACTGGTAGTGTAGTATACTCGTACTCTATAGGTCCACTAAAGAACTCATCCAACATGAAGTGCATTGTAAGTATCTTTTTCTATAAAATGTATAATTTTCCTAAGGATTTAAATGTTTATACAGTTTTGTTATGGACTAGTGTATTTTGTATTTTAGTTTTAATGTTCTTTTAATAACCAATATAAAATTCTCTTTTTAGATCTTAGCAGTCATTGTTTTCGTAGCCAGTATTGAAGCCAAACCTTATTTAGGAGTTGGTCCCTTCGGAATGGGATTAGGTACTGGTCTAGGTCTTGGAATGGGAGGTGGTGGAGGTGCATCTAGTGGATTCGCGCATGGTGGATCATTTGGCGATAACCGATACAATACTGGTGCTAACGGTTACGGCCATCACGGCTTCCACAATGGCGGTCTCAATAACTTCCATAATATTGGCCAACACCACAACAGTTTAACCTCGGTTTGTAGCTTTAAATATTATCTTTTTAAACATATAAAATGCATAATGTATTGCAAATCTAGCTCTTTGCAGACAATTATATAACAAATATTTTAAATCTTTTAGATCACCCAAGCCGAGAATAGCGACCATCATGACATTGGCGGCAGTCAACTTTTCGACCAGGGAGCCCTTTCCAACGGTGGCTACAACCAGTACGGTAACGGAGCCAGCCAGTTTGGTAACGGATACGGAAGTGGACATCAAATGACTTCTTTCCTCTAAGCAGTGTTGTTAACTTTTTTAATTATTTATTCTATCTTCAATAAATGTTTTAAAAATACCAACATTCAACATTTATTTTATGGACCAACTAAATGAATAAATAGAAAAGAAAACCTATATATAAAACCTACAAGGGATTACTTATTTTATTCAGAGATCTCTCCCAGTTACTCTTTAATGTGAGACAGTATGTAAGAATTATTGCACTCTTGTACATATACACTTGTATATGTACAAGTGTGTTATATATGTACAAGTGTGTTATATATTGAAAAATAGTGTTACTTAACGCTTAGCTTAAGAGAATTAAGAAATAATTACCATCAAGAGATCATACTTTTAGGAAGAGAGTCCACGAAACGAGCTGCTATGATGGTGAGAGATTTTTAAAAGAGATCTCTCTCTCTTAAAAATCCCAGCGTTAAAGGTCTTGTTTTTAGCGGTGGTACATAAAAACGTTCATGCAAAAAATTAAAAAGCAAGAATGAGTTATTTCGAATATTAAAAATATTTTAAAGAACGTGCACATTCCGGCGAAGGTGGATAGGGAGCCACTTTAATAGATATCGATATTCGGATATGTGGTAAAATTTGTTAATAACCTATGCCTATACATGCCTATAACCTATGAATATATTTTAAATCTTTGAGTGGGGGTGTAATAAGTAATCGATATAGATGCCAAATTACCAATTTTTTAACGTTTTTGTTTGTCACGCATAATGCAAAACCTACGCTTGGGATTTTGATAGAATTAAGAATTGTGATAGCTGAATGTTCTGGTCAACATTTCTGAAAAAAAGATCAGGTGGGGTTTCGCCGTTTTCCGTTGGTGATGACGAAATAATTGAAAATTGGAGTGAATTCCACGAATTTTAACGAAATTACATAGAATCCTTATAATTTTTTTCATCTCATCTTAATCAGTTTAAGTGTGGGAAAAAGACGCCAACATCTTGCTATTTCTGTCACAGCTAGCGTATGTCATCTTTTTTGTATTAACACACTTAATTGATATTTACGTAAGTTAATTTAAATTGGAATATCATTTATTTTAGTTATCTTAAGTTGTAGGACAGGTATTATATATCATAAAACATATAGCGTACTATCTAATTCGGAGAAATTGAAACATTTTGAATTGCAATTTGTTACTTTTTAGTAAAATACCTACTAAGAAAATGTTCCTATATTCGAATAATAGATCCAGCTCAAAAGCTTAACAAGAGGTTACTGTATGTTTAGATCTCGAACCAAAATATTTATTTTATTAACTATATCCTAAAATTGACAGATACAAATATAAAATACTTTTTACTCCGGAGCATTTTCTTATTTTCATAAAAAATGTAAATTGTTAAGCTAATACGTATTTTTTTTCTTTCTTAATAGATTATAGGAATAAAGATATATTACATTGTTAATGTTTTTTATTGTGCACTTGCTAACGTGTAAGTCAGTAATACACTTCTAGCACATTAACTTATAAATAACTAGAATTTCAGTGTTCTTGCAAAAAAATTAATGAAATGTTTGTTACCTATATATAACATTCAGGCCATTTGTTGTATTGGTCGTGAATGTTTTATTCTTTAGGTATCAACGACTATTCTTGGTAATATTTATTAAATAATTATACATTGTATGATGTTATCATGTTACTTAAGTCAGATAGCAATTCCATTAAAAACGATAGAACATGATAAAATTTGATTTGATTCTGTACCACTGACCGTTGCTTCATCACGGTTTTGCCAGTTTTAAACAAGAGTATAATTCAGAATCATATTGGTGCAAAAAAGTACTCTCCATGAAGAGAACCCATATTATGTAAAACAACAAATAAGCAGACGCGGTGACCCGTCTGCTATGGGTTGAGGAAAATTAATATCTCATCGGTAAATTCTATTTACAATTAAGGCTATTATGTTAACTAAAATGTTTAATATCAAAGTTATTTTCTTACCTGCATTTTAATCTGCAATAAATGAAAGGTTCGGAACCGAAATAATCAAAGGTTGTATGAAAATTGTTTTACAAACAAATAAAACAAACTAAAGACAAAATATAAACAAGTTTAAAACACAAGACAAAATATAAACAAGTTGGACAGACACTTACATCTCGTCAACCCGTGAACACGATTACTGCAAAGTATTCGAAACGTCGGTTTTTAATTAAAATGTAACCAAATTATACGCGAGTTTCAATCCGTAAAAATAGTTTTATTTTATTTCAAGTTGAAAACAAATTCATGGAATAAATGTCAATTATGCATTATGAAGCATAATTTATATGATAACATATAACAAACAAAATGGCTCAAAAGTATAAATTTTGTAGTCTTATCTTATGATCAAATAATAATAGAAACATATTAATCAATTAGTACCTTGATATCACTTAGATAAATGTTTCATATAAAATTGACTTTGGCCATGACATTTAGTCAATGATTTAAATGTGGGTAGCTTTACATTTATCAAGATGAGATGATTCTTGTTCCGACTTACAACATTTATCCTGATATTGTTAGTGCTGATTTTTTTTTATTGAAAACGCATTTAATCTTATTTGTTTTAGAAAAAACTTGTCATTTATAATTTGGTAGATGCAATCTTCTTCCCCACAATAACAAACAATAGTAAGAAGTATTGATTTATTAACGTGAATGATTTTATGATTTTTTCGACATTGATGCATAAATGCATGTAAAACTGGCTAACTGTATTCATTTAGTAACGAAATTAAGTACAGCATACTAGGTCCACGCAAGCGGAGTTAGGTTCGCGACGCAATCGGGCGCATCAATGTCTAGAGTTAAATATTGATATTTGTTTATGGATAAAAATGATGATTTGATGTCAATACTTGTTTTGAGAAAATTTATAATTGCAAATAATATTACTCGAAAAGGATAGAGACAAATGGGAGAATAAGCGAAAAAAAATAGTTTAAAAAAATCGGTCAATAAAAAATCTAGCGGAGTTGTTTACTGGTTGACGTCTCACAGACAGCTGAGGTGAAAGCACGTGAGACGCCTCTGAAGCAGTGTAGTAGGAATGATCGCGCGCGCGAAACAAAAACGTTCTATATGTAAACTATATGGGACATATTTTATCAATTATCTCGAAAACTACAATTACGATTCGACTGATTTTCAATCCAGAACGAGTTTTGTTTACGAAATTTTGCACATATGCGCATAAATGTATTGCAAAATTTCGTGCGTGTAGGTCGTAAATTGAAGGAGGAGTAGGGTAAAAAAGAGTTGAAAATTTGAGTAGTAAAGAACTTCGCTTCGCTCAGCTCAACAAATATTACTAAAAACTTTTAAACACGACGTTGTAAGGGATTTTCGAGGAATCAAAAGTATTTTATCCATAACAAACATAAGGTTTAGATAAAAACAAAAGTCTAGCCACCAATAGAAGATGCGAAGGTTCTACTCTGACATTAGTAATTAGTTTTTTAACTAGACTACTGCTCTCTATTTCTTCCATTTTCCTTGTGTTATTTTTTCCTCTAAATAGGTTTACATTTGACTACAGTCTTCCTGATATTAAGCATGATTAGTTTATGATGTTGCACGCTTAACTAACAGAAACCTATTTAATCTGTATTCGGAGACACCTAGATTGTAATTATCTGGTAACACAACTCCGGCAGAGAGTTCCAAAGTCTTGCCGCCCTTCTCTGTTCCCCTTAATCTTTTGAGATTTTTGTGTTTTTCTTGAAGGGTACTTAAGGGATTTTTACGGTACTTGGTGTAGTAATAGCCTATTGTTCTAATCAATATAGAAGATACTTTTTAATTCAGATAATTCGATTATTCTGTCAAATAGATTGCACTTTTCTTGTAGAGTAATGAAAAAAGAAAAGAATAACAAAATATAAAATCAAAGAGTTTAGAGTAATCAGAAACTTACAAATAATTCTTCTTATAATGTACCAAATGTTGCCACATGCGGTTTCACTTCAAATTATTTTTATTTAGTACCTAAATTTAACAAGAACATATCAAAATATTGACTAAAAGCTATTAATAAGTCTTACAAATTTTCGATGATTACGAACTTAGAAATATGTAAACAACAGAGTGAACCCTCTTAAGAGAAACACTAACAAAAAAAAAAGGCTTTTTAAGAAAAAAATACTATAGCGGAAAATATTAATTATTGCGATAGTTGATCAAACTTTATCAAAAATTATAAGATAATCGCTATTCTGTGATATTCTGTCACGTATAATTTTTAGAACCCTCACCAGTACCTGTAAAAATGTTGTTGTGGACGGCCACCTTTTTGCTAGCAATAGTTGTTAATCAGGTATTATCATTATAATATTATTTTGATCTCATAATGAATGTACTACAATGCTTTTTTAAAATGTTAAATAAATTAAATATTTAGAAAATGTTTTTAAAAAAAAATCTAAATATTTATTTTAATTATTTTTTATGATAATACGCACTACAGGCGTCCGCGGTGGAATTTACTCCGGAATTTCCCGAGAACATAGACAATAAAGGTAAGAAAACTTTTGTAAATTATTAGTTTTAGTAGATTGTCAATTTTTTACATACTTCTTTCGTTCTTCTTTAAATTACTAATTCAGTTTAAAAAGAAGATTGATCACAAAAAACTTCAATTATTGTCTTAAATTTCACAGATTAATATCAAGTGCTTGTAAATGTTACTCTAACTCCATATTCCTTTTCGAAAAACTCAGTTTTTCCTTCCGATCTGTCTGTCTGTATGTGTGTCTGTGTGTCTGTCGAATTTTATTTTTAGAATTTTGAAAAACTAAAGATATATTTGGAATCAGCATCTAAATGTAAGATTCACTTTTCAAAATTATGTTGATTGTCCAACGGGAAGGTGGTCAGATCGGCCGCCGAAGTTACCGAAAAATAGAAAAAAAATTTCGAATTTTTAAATTTTTTAAAATTTAAAAATTAATTAATTTAATTTTTTTAATTTTTTTTTTCTTTTGTTTGTTAATTAATTTGCGAGTTATAATTTGCCGATTAGGAGTTTTTCATAGCGGCAAGCTCGATTGCCGCGTGTCAGATGTTTTCAATTACCATATCTGTCATCATCCAATTGCTTATTTTTATTTATTGTCTTTACAAAATAATAGTTCCTTCTACACTCTACCATAATATTCTATAATATGTTACCTATGCGCAGACTTCTTACCTTTTATTTAGCAACCGACTAATCAGCCAAAGTCATAGTTCGTCCATCTATAGTTACGAGTATAACCAATTCAGTGATACTTTCAAATAAAAATCATAAAGATCCAATCATTAATTCTTAAATTTGAAATTATAAATTTAGATATGTATCAAATCAAGATCTTAGATACCATAATAAAAAAAAATGATTAGTTTTTAACATTAAAGATAAAAGATATGTAATTCGAAGATTTCTATCACTATTCCTAATCTTTCCTTTAACAGCTAAATATCAAGTTCGGGATCTTTTTGTAGATTATAAACTTGTATTTTGAGATATTGAAACGTATTTGGTATATTTTTTAGAGTTGAATTACGACGAATAACATTGACGACCCTGTGTAAGTATCTGTAAATATGTATTTTATTGGTGGATTAAATAAATTTTTACCAAAACATACGCAAGTCTGAGATGTCGCAGGAAATGGAGATAAAGGTACTTTCCCTATCCCTTCCCTAAGTGAAACACAGATTATCGCAGTCAGTGAAGTCTTCGAATACTCCGAATACTTCGCACAGAAATCCCTTCGGTTACAGTATTAGCTGTCAGATATCAAACAGCAGATTATTGGCAACGCAGACGAAATGGGTATCCGGTGTGATTTGTAATTCCAATAGACATTTATAGCCTGAAGGTAGAAGGAAGGGAAGGATTTTACCTATCCTTGAATCCAAGAAGGAGCAATTATTTTATACTGCAAAATGAAGAACAAAAATTAAATAGGATTACCTATTATTAAGTTATATTGTACTTATTTTCCGCAAATATATTGGTTCACAAATAATCATAATAAATGATAATCGTTAATGTTTAAGAAATTATCAATAATTACAAACTTTAATATTTATTTATTACGAAGGTAGACTTTAATTATAATATATTTTTTTTGCTTTTTATTCTGATACGCCTATTAAATGATTTTACAGATGCTTGGAACGCCCGCATTGTATCAGGGTGGAGGGCTCACCCCGGGCAGTTCCCACACATGGTGTCCTTACGCATGGTGGACAGAAACGGTCGTGTCCAAGCTTGCGGCGCCAGTGTTATTTCCCGACAATGGATTCTAACCGCCGCTCACTGTACAGCCACGTAAGTAAGCACTCGGCTATGGAGATTATCATGTAAAACAGGTGCAAGATCCTTAAGTATCTTAACATCCTGTTTCAGACAAATAACATTAATTGTTCGGGCAGGCGTTACCAATTTAACTCGACCAGAATTAATCACGGAGACCCAGGAGTATTATATGTATCCTACCTTCAATCCTGCAACTCCCACGGCTGTTCAGCCTGATGACATAGCGGTGGTGAAGTTGCCAAATGCTTTATCGTATTCGGGTACGTCATATAAGCGTTTTTTAATTTTTATTTAATTATTAATGATTAAAAATGGTTAACAACATTGTTGGGGTGGGGCGCTATATCGAAAAATACTGGCGCCACCCTCGGGGGACGGACCTTATGGTGCCGCTGAGATAGCAAGTTGAAACAAGAAAGTCGTGAAACAGTATGGCTATCTCAGTCGGGCGCTGGTAGGTCCGTCTCTTAGGATCCTGGGTTCGGTGGAGGGGGTCGTGATTAAAAACACTGGAGTACGATGTGTAGACGCGATAGCGAACCAGCCACAATAATATCTTCAATGCTTCTAGAGGTCCTTTTTCTTCAGAGTTCCTTTTTTCTTGAGAGTTCTTCTTGTTCTGCTTAGCCGTCGGAAGTAATAATCGGTAGTGGCGCCATACTGCCGGCTGTAGCACGCCACGTATACCGTAAAGAGAGCCGCGGTTTATAGACTCATTTTACTAACATTTATCACTATGGCTGGTCCGCTTTTTCGCTAATATTTATTTCTCTAGATCTTATACTTAAACATGTTGTACATCAAAATAAGCGTCTTAATAAAATCTATCTAAAGGTATATAATACAAAACAGTAATAATTATAAATCTAAAATAATACGTAAAAAACATGCAATATCATACAAAAAATGGTACTTTTAACAACCTAAAATTCGTTATTATGTCAAAACTATCCATCTCTCAACTATAAACTAGACATATTTATAATCAGTTTTAAGTGCTTTACTAAATTACAAAAGAAAAACAAAAGAAAATCTAATTATAATTTTCATACTAAACTCAAGTGCGAGACAGAGATGCCAACATCTTGCTATCTCTGTCATACCCATCAGTTTGACAATAGATTGCTGCCTAACGAGAGACTAATTCTATGACTATAAATTACGAAGTGTGGGACAGAGATGCTAACATATTATCATCTCTGTCATACTCATTAGTTTTACAAAAGAATGATACATAACGAGACACTAGTTTTCTGACCGCATGTACATGAGATAATTGAAATATGATTAAATACTAATACCGGAGTGATTGATTAAAATAATAAATAATCAGAGCAGACATTAAACTGATTTGTCGCCGACATCCTCCCCCTTGTGCGAAGCACCAACTGCTGACCCGGCGACACGTTGCTCATTGACCCCGTTTCGATTAATGCTGGCCGCAGGTACCAGTCGCACTATCTTGGAGCTTGGACGTTTCAGCACGCCACCGGCAGTACGTACGTCGACGATGCGGGTGCGCCCATCTGGCCCAGGGTAGATCTGTACCACCTCCCCTCGTGGCCAAGTGTTTCTTGGTAGTGCCGAGTGCACTATGAGGACCGTGTCCCCAAGCCTCAGATCCAAAGTGTCTGCTTTCCCTGTAAGTTTTCCGGAATCAGTGTCGGTAGGTATTCTTTCACCCATCTGCTCCAGAAGTGGTCTGTCATTCGTTGGGCCGCCTTCCAGGAGTGTCCTTTGATGTCGTCGTCGTTGAATGTTCCGACCGTCGGAACGCCACAAGATCTCCCTAAAAGAAAATGATCTGATGTAAGTGACTCTTCTCCATCTGTGTCTACATCGACTAATGGCCTTGAATTGACGATGTGTTTTGCTTCCAAGAGGAGTGTGTGCAGAACTTCGTCTTCGAGTAACTTTTCGTTTAGGGTGATCGAAAGCGCTTTTCTGTTGCCTCCAATAAACTACGTTTGCGAAGGCCTTTTCGCTAGCATCCGTGAAGACATGCGTCTCCCCCTTGTGACGAGATGATGCGAAGCATCGTGGCACTCTCAGGTTTTTTAACAGCTGTAGGTTACTCAAGTAGATGTTCCATGTTTTTTCGCAATCTGTCATGATGAGCTCGTCCCAGCCAACCCCACTACGCCAGATATCTTGGAGCAGCCTCTTCTCTTGTATCAGAACTGGCGACGATAGACCAGCGCTGAAGCTTCTTAAAACTGGTGGTCGATTTGATGCCCACGCTCGAAGCTCACATCCGGCCTTTTGATGGATGAAGTCCACTTCTCTTGCCGTTTTTATAGCTGCCTCTTCATACCATTTGCTTTCGGACGCGGAGCCAAACGGGACTTCTTCAGCACATCCGCTATCTAGGAGGTGCTGGATCTGATAGGTGTATTCCTCCTTTAGGTTTTGATCTTTGTCTAGCTTCCGTTCAATATTCTTGAGCCTGTTCTCTGCTAACTTGAAATTGTTTGGCATTGCTTCGTCCTCGTTGCGCCATAGGAGTCCTGTTTCGAAGCGCCCATCCTGCAGCCTTTGTGTCGTTTTCTCCATTATAACTAGCACCTTTCCCTCTGCTTCGATGCTTGGCCGGCGTGGTTGGACACCCACAGACTCTATAGCGAAGTGGTCTTTTATAAGGCGTTCTAGATCGTCTTCAGACCCCGTCACGTGTGCGCAGGTAACGAAATTCAAAGGTTTCGTTGCTCCGCCATCAAAGCCGTGTAGCACCCATCCCAGGTGCGTCAGCGAAGCTACGGGTTGGTTTCTCTTTCCTTTACGCGTAGCCCGTGATACGATGAGTTGCCAGTTATCCTGACCGATTAACAGTTTAGGCGGTTCCTCTTCGTATATCAGCTGATCGACCATCTTACTGAGGTGCAGACATTCTTCAAGGCGAGATCTATCAATACTTTGCGGCGTGAGACACAGGTCGTCTACGGTGCGCGCTCCATTAATCTTTTGCCTCTTCTGATGGTGGATGCCTCTGATCTTAAAATCGATTTTCATAGAATTCTCCTTGCCTATTGTTTTTCCCCCTACTGTTTGTAGGTATAGAGACTCTTGAGGTCCTGTTAGGCCGACTTCTCTCACGACCGATGAATCTAAAAGTGTCACTGTAGATCCTTCGTCAAGTAGCGCCAACACTCGCACCGATCCCTTGGGTCCATACACTTCCACAGGAATCATCTTTAAATACGCTCTTGCATTCGTCAGAGCGTTGACCGGTAGAGTTGCACTATTTGTGATCTCTCTTTTCTCATCCTGCTTCTGCTCCAATGGCTTGTAGTTGTGAAGGAGCTGGTGATGCCAGCGCTTGCACTCCTTGCACGGTGGCCTTTTGCAGCTCTCCTTACGATGACGTCCCATCAAGCATTTAAAACAAAATCTACTCTTAAGAGCGATCTCCCACCGCTCCTTGTTGGATGCATGCAGGAACTTCTTGCATTCGACCAAAGTATGGTCTCCGTGGCAGTGCGGGCACCCTGGCTTCTCTTCCCGTTGCTCCGTAGCAACATGCGCAGCATGCCTTGCTTCCTTGAAGGGTTGCCTCTTCATTTGCACTGACTCCTGCAGCGCATATGGCCCACACCGATCTGCTTCACGGTTCAAAAATGCGGCTACTGTTGTAAGATCTGGATCTTCATCCTCGGCGGCGTAATCGAACCACCGATACCTCAGCACTGCAGGCAGCTTCTCCACTATGATCTTCATAATTTCTGGAGATTGTAGGTACTGAGGCTTTCTTAATCCCCGAACTGTCGCAACAATGTTGTTTACATGACTCGCAAACACGCAGACGTCACGCGCACTTTCGGTGATCTTTGCCAAGTTCCTCATCTTTTCCATTTCAGCGAGGACCAGGGCATCTGGCCTACCAAACCGCCGACGCAGGGCTTCCAATACTTCGTTCGGTAGGCATTCTGAATATAACAGGCTCTTTACAGCTTCCCTTGCAGTACCCTTAATGGCTCTTCTTAAACGCGCCATGTTCTGTGAAGCTGAAAAGAGTGGAGACGTATCTTCATATACTGTTCTAAAGGCTAACCATTCACCACTGTTGCCATCGAAGTAAGGCAGCTCATGCATGTAGCTTGGAGGTGCTGCTGCTGACTTCGGTGCGGCATGAATGGCCTGGACGATTGCTTCCGCTAGCTCCTTATTGCCCGTAGACTGATACAGTGGTTCCTGTTGGACGGTCATTGAAGACGCTTGCGGGGGTGGCCCCTCCCCGGGCACTCCCCCGTGTCCCTTCCCGGACGCGAACTTCGTTTGATGCCCCTTCCCGGACATCGCTGTCACCGTCGTCTCCACCCAGTCCTGGACATCAACCTCTCGGTGTTGAGGTTCCTCTAACTCGGAGTCTTCATCTTCATCGGCAGCCTGCAACAAGTCTAACCTGGCTCTAGCAAGAGCGACCCCGGCTTGGGCCTCCTGCAGTTCGCGCTGTGCCAGCTCGGCTCGCGCCTCCAGTTCTATACGCTTTCTGGTTGCCACGCTCCGTAAGGACACTGAACGACTCTTCTTCGGAACGGCAGCATGCAACCTCGTAGACTCATCAGGCCTGGTAGTCTCGTCGGCGCTTGTGCCCACGTAACTCCTCGCACTGTTACCTCCTCTGTAACCAGCATCTGCAACAGGGACGGCAACAGAGACCGCGATAGCCCCACTTGGCCCCGTGGCCATGGTATCATCCTCGGGCATAGGCTGCGCCCTGGAGGTGGATCCCATCTGACTCCTGGTCACCGGCATGGTGATAAAAAGTCTTATTGCCACGTCACTTGCACTCACTTCACCGAATAAACCCAGAGATCCGGCTCGAAGGACCAGATGTTGGGGTGGGGCGCTATATCGAAAAATACTGGCGCCACCCTCGGGGGACGGACCTTATGGTGCCGCTGAGATAGCAAGTTGAAACAAGAAAGTCGTGAAACAGTATGGCTATCTCAGTCGGGCGCTGGTAGGTCCGTCTCTTAGGATCCTGGGTTCGGTGGAGGGGGTCGTGATTAAAAACACTGGAGTACGATGTGTAGACGCGATAGCGAACCAGCCACAATAATATCTTCAATGCTTCTAGAGGTCCTTTTTCTTCAGAGTTCCTTTTTTCTTGAGAGTTCTTCTTGTTCTGCTTAGCCGTCGGAAGTAATAATCGGTAGTGGCGCCATACTGCCGGGTGTAGCACGCCACGTATACCGTAAAGAGAGCCGCGGTTTATAGACTCATTTTACTAACATTTATCACTATGGCTGGTCCGCTTTTTCGCTAATATTTATTTCTCTAGATCTTATACTTAAACATGTTGTACATCAAAATAAGCGTCTTAATAAAATCTATCTAAAGGTATATAATACAAAACAGTAATAATTATAAATCTAAAATAATACGTAAAAAACATGCAATATCATACAAAAAATGGTACTTTTAACAACCTAAAATTCGTTATTATGTCAAAACTATCCATCTCTCAACTATAAACTAGACATATTTATAATCAGTTTTAAGTGCTTTACTAAATTACAAAAGAAAAACAAAAGAAAATCTAATTATAATTTTCATACTAAACTCAAGTGCGAGACAGAGATGCCAACATCTTGCTATCTCTGTCATACCCATCAGTTTGACAATAGATTGCTGCCTAACGAGAGACTAATTCTATGACTATAAATTACGAAGTGTGGGACAGAGATGCTAACATATTATCATCTCTGTCATACTCATTAGTTTTACAAAAGAATGATACATAACGAGACACTAGTTTTCTGACCGCATGTACATGAGATAATTGAAATATGATTAAATACTAATACCGGAGTGATTGATTAAAATAATAAATAATCAGAGCAGACATTAAACTGATTTGTCGCCGACAAACATATAATTTTTACTGACTTGCTTTGTCAATTGAAATAAGTCATGAGAACTTTTTTAAAATGTTTATGTTATTATTGCATTCAGAATTTTTGAAACCTATCCGACTCCAGTCTTCAGCTGACGCTCATAGAGACTATGACGGTTTAATCACAAGTGCAAGTGGCTTTGGCAGGACTTGGACCATGGGTAATAATCAATATTTTGAAAGCATTTCTAATATTTACGTTCTAATAATCAACAATTTTAATTAATTGTTTTCGCTACTGAACACGCTAACAATTTGCTATACTATAGGTCCTCAAACAGAGCACCTCCTCTGGGTAAATCTCCGTGGTATCTCAAACGCAGCCTGTGCAGGTATATTCTCCAGTCGTTTCGTCACTGATAACACCATCTGCGCTAGATTCTTCAACGTCACTTCACAGTCTATTTGTCAGGTTAAAATTATTTTTCACACTTTCCTGGGTTTTGGTCGTTGGTGTCTGTTTATCCGTTATAACAATGTTTGATTTTCTTTTAATTTTACAAAACTCAATATTTTTTTTGTATTAAAGTTCTATCGTTACATAATATGCTTGAATATATATTTAACAAGATGTCTAAAATAATAATAATGATAAAATGAATAATGGTATAACATAATCATTGAATTCTAGGGTGACAGCGGCGGACCTTTGGTTCATGTCTCATCAGAGGGTGAGCCTATTCTCATCGGTGTGAGTTCATTCGTGGCTGGTGAACCTCACGGCTGCCACTCTGGGATACCTTCGGGTAGTATACTGCATCTTTAATATTGTTTTTATAATTTGTTAATTTGTCTAATACCTTTTATATTCTTCTTAATTTCAGCTTTCATTCGTCCTGGACCGTTTCATTCGTGGTTTACAAAAATTACAGGAATTGATTTCCAGAACATTAAAGAAGATGATACCACGAGTTCTTCTACCTCAACTAGTACTTCTATCACTACCTCTACCCCAGTTCCAATTACAACCACCAGCACTTTTGCTCCCTCCCCTATCACCACCCAAAGACCGACGTCATCTAGCACTATTACCACCGTGACTTTACCACCCACTTCTGTACCTACTTTACCTCCCTCCACTATCACCACCCAACGCCCGACGTCAACTAGTACTATCACTACCGTGACTTCACCACCTACCACTGTAACTAGTTTAGCTCCTTCTACTAAGCCCCAACCAGAAGAGGAAGACATTGACGACCCAGAACTAGAGGAGATTCTGAAGAGATTAGAAATTAAAGTCAAAGTGAAGGTTAGGTTGAGTAAATATTTGAAGAAGAAGGGGAAGCAAATAAAAGAAGTACAGCAATAATTTTTAAAATAAACTATTTGCAAAACTTTGTTATTAATTGTTTTCATTCTAATTAAAACGCCTGAGCTGGGTCTGAAAATTCACCTAGAGGCAGTCTATCAAATATAGTTGTATAGTAAAAAAACACTGAAAAAAATAATATAAATACAAATACAAATTATAAACATATACAAAAAAAAATAGCCAGGAAATAAAAGAGAAGGATAATCTTAATGAGTTTTTTTATAAAATAAAAATGTGTTAAATTTTGACAAATCATTTTTGATATAGCGGTGTTTGCGAGTAAAATGCTGTTGTAAAAAAATTAAAGTAAAATGTGAAATTTTGTCGAAAGATAAATAAATTTAATATAAATATAAATAAATTTAATATAAAATAATATAAGATACACATTAGAACAATATAATATTTGATTCAGACAAACTTTCACAAAGTATCATAAAACATCAAAATAATTGCAGATATATTGTTATTCATTAGCATCAGAGAATCATAAAGGGAAGTAAAACTCTGCTTACCGAAAGGACTACTTTCATTCGCTTCTCTTACTTAACGTTTCTAAATCTTCCTTGTTTGTCTTGTATCCACCCTTGTCGTAACCTGCCTACTAATTTGTATTAGTTTGTATACGGAAAATGATTATAGCTGGGCCCCTCCATCTACAGTTATATATTTTTTATATTTATATCTTTTAATCATTAAAATACCGACCCCTAAATTCCAACATGATGATACAGGAGGTACCTATTAATTTTCTGACAATTACACTTTGTATACTGTTGAATATTATCTTTTCTAACGAAATAATGATAATATACATAATATAAAATAAAGTGAATAACATAATGAAAGAGATCGTTGTAACTGTTATGATTGCAGTAGCAAAAAATAAATGTCTTTTTACTTTTTAGAGTTCCGTAAAAACTTTGTCTGTCTCTGTTTTTGTCGGCTATCTGTTGGTTCATTTAATAGTATTTTTATATACGTAGCTGCCAGCAAAAGCATCATTGACGATCGTATAAATGTGGGTCAAGGCGAAGAATAAACACAAAAATGTGAGTTCATCAATGCCCATTTGCAGCCAAAGCTTGTATAGTGCTTTTCTCAAATAATGCGCGGAAATTAAAACTAAACATCTATTAAAGTTCTTCCTGCCTCCTGAATTTAATGAGGCGTTAAACTAAATTCATCACACTCATTGTGTCACTTAAACTTATTACTGAACATTTCACAACATTATACATAATTATTTTTCAAAATCAAGGACGAACAGCGAAAAATGTTATTTTATTAGCACCTAAGTAAACATTAGTTTTTTTTTCATCAATAAAACTCAGATGACTGAGCACTAATCGGCTTTATTTTTTAAGCCAGTTAAAAATTTAAATAATAACTGCACAAATTATCTCCTTGGTCGACATGTTTCGGAGTAAAAGATCGTTCCACTTTTTAAATAAATAAACTCGCTAAACAATATAGATATGTTACAAGTGATAACGGACGCAATTTTGATGTATCTCGAAAGAGTTGCTCAAATTATTTTCAAGTATGTTGGATCAAAATATATTCTATTTGGTTATGTATTTTAACGGTCCACAGGTATTTTGTAATAGGTAAACTAATTCAGTTTGTTTATTCAATACAAAGATGGCAACTTTATAATGATATAAGTCATTTTCTTTTAGTCTCTGGTTATTAGTCATTCTTGAAATGACGTAAATGTCAATACTATGAAAACATTTCTATGAACTTCTAAGTTCTAATAAAATAAGAATATAAATTCGTATATATTTTTTTTTGTTTTAAAAAATTGTGTGATTCACTAAGCAATGAAATGGAGGAATCGAACCCGAAAGGTTAGTTTTTTGAATGATGATATAAAGTTACTTAATTTTACTAAAATAAAAATACTTTATTATTGTATTTTTGACATTGAACAGTGTGTGGGTGAAACAAGTTTTATATTTAAGAAAATAGATTTTATTTAACGAGACTAATATTAAATAGAATAAACTAATGCTAATAAGAGTTATGTTAGTCTTCCATAGGAAGAAAATAAAAAAATTTGCATGTTTCATAAAACTACGATGTTTATCAAAACACTTCCGCGTTTATAGATATATAATTACTTTTAAACATTTACACATATGTTAATGAACGAATAGACAATATAATAAAAAAATAATCAAGCATATTAATTTAATTATTATCCATCGACAAATAATTGCTAGTTAAATGTTATTTGCAATCATAAACATTACATTATAAATAAAAGGAAATAATACTTATTCAATAAAAAAATATATTTTTATAAAAATTTTTAAAAATTTTATATATATCTTAAAGATAACTCAAGACGCACTTTTATTGTCTTGTTTTTTTTTATCCAAATTACAAAATGCCGAAACACCTAAGCTCATTTCACTCTAGTTTATCTTGAGTATTTTAAGTAACTTAAGATTTTTTCAGAAGAAAGCAGTTAAAGTGAAATTAGAGTTATAAAGCGTCATAAGTCAGAGGGCTGTTCTCTTTAACCTTTAATAGGTATACACACTTATTAAGTATTTTGTGCAATACCAGAGTGTAATAAGTTGAAGTGGTATTAATACCTTAAACCAGTAAATGTGTGGAATTATAAGTTTAAATATATATTTGCTCAAAAACAAGTTTCATGTTATTCACCCCAGGTTTATAATAAATATAAATAGGGGTGTTGTTAGTCAGCTATGGGTTGACTACATATGTTTATTGTATTGTTTATACAATTTTTTTACAAAATTGTATAAACAATACAATATATATATAATAATGATGTAGTTGTTGTCAATGCTTTTACCACCTCAAACTTAAACTGAACTAAAACATGAGCTATTAATTATATATAGTAAAGAAAAGTCCATTGGTCTAGTGGTTAGTGACTACTGCTTTGCCGAAAGTCAGGTTTGATTCCCAACGGGATAAGTCTTTCTGTGAGACAGTTTTGTGATCCTGTCTTGTTCAATTAACAGACAAAACTCACATTTAGTTACTATTTTTTCTTTTATTTATATATTTTTGTGAGATATCCACATGAGTGCGTTATCTCTAATAAATTTCTCAAATATGCCATATATATATACAAGGATACCAGTTTCATAGTGACCATTTCTAGATATAAAAAACAGAAGGATAGATGCTGCAACTATATTTTCGTTCTTCCATTGATTTTTGAAAAAATTATAAAGAAGAAAGAAAGACTATACCCCTGACTCATCATGAACTTCATGAAAGTCACACACACTATTGAAAGATCTGGTTGATGTCGAAAATTAGCTTTATAAATTAAAATTAGAAAAAATGATTTCTATGAGTTAATTTTATCCTGAATACGAAAAAGTTAGTCTTAGGTTTGGCCGATTTGTTGATCAACAGCTATGAAAGGTCAAATTTGGAAGGTTAAGTTAATGAATTACTTGACCGATTTTGTTCAAACTTAGAATTCTTATTAAGTAGCGGGTACTTGATTGATGAAATTAACGATTTCAATGAGTTAATTTTTTGAAACTTTACAATTTTTATGAAAAAACGACTCCTGAAAAAAGTTTTACTTTTCTCAAAATCAACTGAAGAACTAACTATCTTTCGGCCTTGCCGGACTTGATTTGTTTTAATTTATATTGCTTTTATATTAGATATATATAAGTCATTTCTAACAATGACAAGTCATTATGTTTGTATATTTTCCTTCAACAATGACGTAAGTGATGGGTTTATTATGTATACTGTCATAGAAATCCTGATATGTGGGGGCTGTCTCAACGATATTAGCGATGAGGACTATGTGTCGGCGCTCAGCCAGGATTGGCACAGAGACTGCTTTAGGTGAGTCAATGACCGTTTTATGCCTACTGTATTTATTATATCTTTTTATTTAAATTTTCCTGATCCATTATTACTGTTATTTATATATAATTATCCGGCTGCATCTACGTAAATACTGGCGAAATTTGCCCAAGTAAAATCGCTGAGTAATTGCACCATGCTCAGAGCTCATGAGTAAGGTTTTCGAATGTGTTCGAAAGTAGTCTAAGTTAAGTCGGAAAATTATAATTATTATACCTGTATATTTCATTATACCCATAGTACATATAAAAAAAAGATGTGTTCTTTACACACACACAGAAACATAAACGCACAGATATATTAAACACATTTATTTTTAAACTAATATAATATGTATTTTCAAGTAAAGCACTTTTAGTATGTTAACTTTTTAATTTTTATTATGTAAATCATAACAGCGTAATCCTGGTTGGTCTTAGTCATAAACAAATAAATTAAATTAATAATTTTGTAACACTGTTGGAAAACAAAAAAAAAAGAAAATACTTGTCAGGGACTGGAAAATATATTAGTAACATTGGGATAAAATAAAAGTGGAGTCAAGCATAGGCAATAAATATTTTTATTGTATCTAGGTGTTCCGTCTGTGACGCTCAGTTGACAACCTGGTTTTTTGAGAAGGGTGGGATGCTGTTCTGCCGAGAGGACTACTGGACACGCTTCGGTGACAGCTGTCAGAGATGTGGACAGGTGTTTTTTGAAAATATAATTTTTTAGTTTGTTATACAATTATCTGATAGAAATTTCATATACGAAGTTATGAACATGTTTTGTAAGTCATTGATTTTATAATAATATCACGTTTTATCGATAAATGTTTTATGATAAATGAAATTCATGAATTTGTATTTTGTTCAGAAATAAAGTAAGGCTAACATTTATTTTTAATTTTTTTGTTTATTATTTATTTTTTTGAAAAAACATAGTTCAGTAATAAATAAATAGCAAATATGTTACTTTATTAGGTGGTGTGTGGGACGGTGTTGGCGGCGGGGGAGCTGCGCTTTCACCCTGAGTGCTTCGCATGTGCATCCTGCGGGACGCCGCTGGGGGACTCAGAGCCTTATGCTCTCGTAGACCGAGACACATTCTATTGGTGAGTTTAGTTTTAAATTGTTTGTTTTAGTCATGCATTGAAAAACAACTCGCATTTTTTTTTAAATTTTATTGATCAATATTATTTGCTTGAAAGTTTTTGTTTGATATAAGAATGATTAATTAATATTCAAATATGTTATGATTTTTTTCTTTATTATGTCTCATATTAAAATTAAATTAGTGGTCCGTGCACACCGACGCGTGTGTCCCGTGTCCCCGTCCGCGCACCACGCGTCACCCCTCCACCCGCGCCTTCAGGAGCACTCGTGACACAGTGAGTTCTAATATTTGTATTATATTCTGAAGGCACTAAACAGTAAGTCGTAACTGTCATGAAAAAAGTCATAAAAAAAGTTTACCTAAGTTGCCATTTTAAGAAAAGGGGGTATTCTGATCATAGAGTCAAAAAAGAGTTACAAGCCTCTTGCTTTAATTACCATAGACTCTAATAGGGATATTTATAGTTTTCTAGAAGTTAGTTGGGTTTAATTTTTTTGACATAAAACTAAGTCGATTTGAATACATATTTTTTAGCAATTGCATTAATTTTCATAGACAATTGAAGATGACTCTACTAAAATTATTGACGAGTTTCTTTGTATTTTCTATAAAGACTGATTACTCCATAATGATCCAATTAAAAATGAATACCTTGTATATATTCTTCAACCAAGCCATACCACAAAAATCTATGCATTTAACTAGTAATATAAAAATAATTTTTTGTTTGTACGCGATAACTTTGAAATCCACGTAAGCTATTTAAAAAATAATAGTAATAGCAAAATATATTCACATTACGCTTGAAAAAAATAATTGAGATTTTAAAATAAAATTTGGAGACTCGGATAATTATAAATGACGAAACAAAAAAAAAGCAAAATGCCATGTTCCTATGGTGCTATGAAAACGAATGCTGTACAATAGTATACACAAAAAAATGTTGCTATAATAAGTATAGAAGCATAGTAAAGTACAGGGATGGCGAACCTTTTTTGATGTCCGTGCCGCAAAGTAAAAAAATTTTTTTTAAATAGTTGCCGTGCCACAATAAATTAAAATTATTACTTTACTATTACTTGCCACAATAAAATTTTATTCGAATACAATTTTATTGTGGCAAGTTACTATTGTTAGCGTGGTAAAATTATACGTAAGTATAATTAAATAAACAAATAAAAATAATTCTTCTTTAAATATTTTTTATCACTATATGGTTTACTATTATTTAGTTCTTGTGCGTGCCATCAAAATTTTCAAACGTGGCACTTGTGGCACGCCTGCCGTTAGTTCGCGAGTTAGTTTTTACAAAATGGTTTATTTCGATAACTATGGTATTAAAATGGACCTTTCAGTCACTTCAATTTGACTTACACAAGTGATTACTGGTATTGATTCAAAGTGGAAAATACATAAATAAATAAAGTATAGTAGGTATAGCAGTAGCTAGTAATAGTGGGGGTGTGTCATGTCCGCAGCCCCCCCGCCCGCGCCCTACTACGGGCTGCGCTGGCCGCCTGTCTGCGGCGCGTCTGCGCCAGGTACACTCGTGTGTAGCTTTATAAGTTTTCATTAGATGTTTGTGTGTAGCCAGCCTTATTTTGATTTTGGAATAAGTATTATTTATATTTGATGGGTTCTGTACGAGTTATGTGTATAACTAGCCTTATTTCAATAGGATTTGCTATTTTTTTGTCTTATTGCTGTTTTCCTAGTTTTATTTGCATTTTTGTTTGTTTTGTTGTGTTTATAGCTTTAGGTGTTAATTGTTTTCAAAGAATTTTCTGCAAGCTTTGTGCAAGCATCAATCAAAAATGGTATATCCGATATGTTCCAAATTCTGCAGACTGATAGACATCATTATAATAAAACTATTTTACGGATATAACTCGCGTTTAATATTAATATTACATTTTTAAATTTAACCCGACGTTTCGAATGCTTTGCAGCAAACGTGTTCGCGGTAAGACGAGATGATGGTGTCTGTCAGTCAGTCAGTTTATTTTTCACCTACCTTCAACGGTTCCTGAGTTTACGGGCATAGAGTTCAGTCTGATAGTGGTTTAAAAAATTATTTCAAATATTCGATGTTGTTGAGGAATTATCACGGAATAACTAAAATCCTATAGACTTCAATGGGAAAAATTTTTCGCATGAAAAATTGCGTCGACGTTTTGTAAATGTAACATCGGTACTGTCTGCGCCTCGCTTCGCTCGATAGGCCAAAACATACCGGGATTTTGCGAGCGCAGCGAGTCAACATTGAGATCTGGTTTGCGCTCCTATTTTTGTGTTATATTTTATGAGTTATTAGATAAGTCGTGCACTACTTTAATTTCTCGTTTGTGTTTTAATATTTATGGAAATACCCAACCTTGAGTTTCTCATTCCATCGACCTTTTCTTATTTTCTGCTTCTTTTAGCTATTAGTATAATACTAAGCTATTAATATAATACAATAGTCGGTTGTATCATATTTAATATTAATGTACTATAAGTCCTATGGTACGTGTTCAGACTAGATGCAGGCGGAGCCCTGGCGCTGCGTGTTGAGTGCGTGCTCGAGGAAGGAGAACGAGAGGTGAAGGCCATTCCAGGGGTCGAGGGAGGCGCAGAGAGTACTCAGAAAACCCACGATAATATCAAGGTAAAATTTTCAAATAAATGTTTTAATAAGTATTTTAATGTAGTTGAAAAACAAATTGCGTTTCAAATACACGTCTTTTATCAATTAAATGAATCATATTTAGCTGAAGAATGATATTTCTTGTTATAATATATATGCTTTTCTTTTAATTAATTATGTTTGTGTTATTTTTGTAGCCGGTAATTAAAAACAATCCGGATACGATAAATGTCAAACGCGGCTCTTCAGAAAAAACGATACAAGAAGTACCAAAAATCAACTTGGATAGATCGAGCGAAGAGTCGACAAACATGGACACGAAGAAAGAGGAGGCTGGGGTGAGGAGGGAGAGGCTATTCAAGAGGAAAGGTGAGGACGGGGGTAAAGTACGCGTCATGAAGAAACGACAGACTCCCTCTTCGCCACTACTCGGGGAGAAGGAAAGAAGTAGTAGTATGTCCAAGCTGTTAGATGTGTAAGTTTTGTTTATATAGTTTTTTTTGTGTGTCATTTACTTCAGTTAGCATAAGTATTATAATTTTTATTGGGGAACATGTAATTTAGGGCTGCAAGTAGTTCCCCGGGCGATGCGGGTGCTCCGGGTGTGTTGGATGAACTGAGTCGCGCGCGCTCCTTCCGGGCACACACTCAAACGCACCAGCGCGTGTTTCGGGATGCGGACCTCGTACAGGTAGGGAAACTATCTATCTCTCCCTATTCCCTCGGAATGCATGTATCTGTCTCTAATATGATCTCTTTCTCCCCAGGGCGAGCTGCTCGGCACTGGCTTCTTCGGCCACGTGTACAAGGTCACCCATCGCACCACCGGCGAACTGATGGTGCTCAAGCAGCTCTATCGCGTCGACGACGCCGCACAGAATAACTTTCTCAAGGAGGTACGTTGCACACATTCAAGCACCCACACACACACTCACGCAAGTATCCTTAAGCCTTCCCCCCACAGGTGGCGGTGCTGCGGTCGCTGCGGCACCGCAACGTGCTGCGGTTCGAGGGTGTGCTGTACCGAGAGCGCCTGCACCTCGTCACGGAGTACGTGGCGGGAGGAACGCTGCACCATCTGCTGCAGGTGAGGAACGAGGTGCGAAGTCAGTTCCTTTCTCAGATTCGAGATTATATCTATTGTTATTCTACGCCAGGACAAGAGCCGACTACTTTCATGGGAGGCCCGCAGCCGGCTGGCTCGTGACGTGGCTGCCGGCGTAGGCTACCTGCACTCCAGGCAGGTTATACACAGGGACCTCAACTCACACAACTGCCTTATCAGACCTGGAGAGGTATGTGCCCTCTGAGCCTTGCCAGTTTACTTTATATTGTTATTATTTATTTTCTTGTTTTACTTAGGTTCTTATAACAGTGGTCATTCACAGCATCAAATATCTTAAAATTGAGTGACTGTCTGTCAGAATTTCCAAACTGTGACAGTTATAGTATACTTATGCCAATTCGTGCGTAGGAGCTGTCAGTGGTGGTGGCGGACTTCGGTCTGGCGCGCATCGTACGGCGAGCTGACCGTACCGCCTCCTGCCGCAAGCGGTACACGGTCAGCACTTTATATCATATACAACCGTCACATAATCACACAGATACATACGCACGCACAAGCAATCGCACTCACACACACACCCACCCACACACCCACCCACACACACACACACACACACACACCCACCCACACACACACACACGCACACCCACCCACCCACACACCCAACCACCCACACAACACACACATCCACACACGTACACACTCACTCAAAAATACACAAACACACGCATGCACACACGAATATTTATTCACGCCTGATCAACGGCTTGGTAATTAATTTTTTATTTTTTTTTAACCGCACACTACTGAAAGGCAATCTGTATCGTATAATTCTTCTGTATAGGAATCGAATCCATGATTTTACTCATTCTGTTTTACCATTAGAATAATAGTATATCATATTTAAGCATCATAATGGGACGTAAAATGTTCATTTCACAAAACAAAAGTTGGAATTTAATTAAATATACATTTTAACTACTTTTTCTTAACAAAGAATGTGATTATTTTTAATTATAAAAATCGATGTCGTGTAGGTGGTAGGCAATCCGTACTGGATGGCGCCGGAAATGATGAACGGCAACCTTTACGATGAGAAGGTGGACGTGTTCTCCTTTGGAATTATACTCTGCGAGGTGAGCTCTCTTATTTTTATATTACATATATTTATATATTTTGATGAGGTCATTTAAAGTAATAAACTAATCCAACTCCACAGATAATAGGGCGCGTGTCGGCTGACCCGGACTACATGCCGCGTCGGTCGGACTTTGGTCTCAACGAGCGTGTGTTCCGGGAGAAATTTTGCGCCACATGTCCAGAACCCTTCTACAGACTAGCTTTCCTCGCATGCCAGCTCGACCCCGACGCAAGGTGATAAACTTACACACAGTTTTTATTTTTAGGCCTTATATATTGTTTTGTTAATTTACATGCTTTTTTAAATTCTCACAGACCTCCTTTTGAGGTAATGGAATTGTGGCTAGAGTCTTTGGTGGCTGCGCTGTGGTCCGGGGGTGCTCCGCCGCCCGCGCTACTAGAGGATGTGCTGCAGTACGCAACACGCCACGGGGTGCCAACCAGCGGGGAAGGGGACAGCAGCAGCCTCGCGGAAGGAGGTGCTGGGGACGGGGATGGCGTATCAGATGACCGGGGAGTCGTGAAGGTAATGATGAGCTATTTCGCGTGGAAATTAAAAAAATATATAACCTTTACACCGATACTGTTACACGTTTACAATCATGGCATGGTCGACATTTCATTTGACACAACTTCTATTTCTCTTGCAGTCTCAATCTACAGCCGAGTTGGAAGCCGAAATTCATGGCTGCGGGGCGGAGGCCGCAGGGCGCGCGCTCGGCAAGTGCGTGTCGGCCGGAGCCCTGTGCGCCGCCCCGGGGGCCGCGCCCCCGCGTCGCGCTGCGAGCACGCAGGCTATTACGCCTGGATACATTCTGAGACCTCACGAACATGGAATCAACGTAACTAAGGTACGCACGCGTTCGCAAAGATTCACACACACAATCACATTCATTCTTATTGACACCAACACCTACAGGTGGCGGACATCTCGTCGTGGGTGGAGGGCGCCCTCCGGCGGACGTGTCGCGCCCCGCATCTCCCTGCGTTCATGAGGAACCAATCCGAGGAAGGGTTGCAGACATGCACCAAACATGAGGTAATGGCGACTTCTTTAAAATACGGATAATTCTAACTAGGAACGCCACCAGACCCTCAATTTCGACTCGCTGCGATCACGAAATCTCGGGTGCCGTTTGCATGTTGAGCGATGAAGGCAAGTTGAAGGCTTCGCCTTGGTGTGAGAAAAAAAATTGAACAGGGGGACAGTACATTTCGATTTAAAAAATTCGGCACGCGCATCCACAATGAGACTTAAATTTTTTGCGCTAGTTTTTTTACATTGAAGTCTATGGGAGTGAAATTTTTTGGACATAATTCCTCAACGACAATGAATTTTTTTGAAATTATTTTTACAAACCACCACACATATCAGCATCGTATGTGTGCAAAATGAGAAACCGAACCGTTAAACTGTTTTAATGCCAACTTTGTAAAACCAATGCAAATTCTCTCCAATAGAGCGTTTCGCTCAACAAACTAAATATCGCTAATGATACCGTGATACCGTTTCAGATTCATCACACCTCGTCGTTTTGCCAGCGCGGTGGGGCTCCACCTTACTCGGATTCCGACTCATCGGACGACGACCCCGTATCTCCTGGGTCTCTCTCTGGAACCCTCTCCGGGTTGCCTCCCAGTCCTCCCACAGACATTGCAAAAAAGAGTAGCTCGCTACTATCCGGCCGCGCCAGCTATGACGTAACTGATACTCCTCTGACTCGCTACAGGGAAAAAAACGTCGATGATGTGGACTGCAGGAGATTCAACATCGACTATCTAAAAAAGTCACCGGTCATAGCGAATTGGATAGAAAACATTCCGAAGACGATAACGACCAAGCCGACTGAGAAGCCCGGTTTCTTCACCAAGACGCTCGGATCGCCTAAGCTTCGCAGACTGTTCCGGCCGAGCACCGCCGAGCCCGCCGGGCGACCGGAAACAGACAGAGAGGAGAGATCTAAGAGCAACTTCTTCGTACAGAGACCGACGAACGCGATCCGGTCGTCGTATCGAGTGCGTCCCGCCGCCGACGAGCGAAATAACTTGAGCCAAAATGTTCTCAAATGTGACATCAAACTGGCTAACATGGGCACGCCTATGACGCCCACATTTCGGAGACACCTGCCATCAGACGGAACCTTCAAAGACGGCAGGTTCAGTCACCGGGAGCGCCGCCGCGAGCCTCCCGGGGATCTTAACCTCGCAGAAAAAAGTAAAGCTCGTGATGACAAAGAGGCACCCAAGCGACGTCCAATTGGCATCTCTCGCAGTAACTACGTGAAGCTCGAGAACTTGAGGATCAGTAAAGATGGGGCGCATCTAGTGTAGGTTAAATCGTTAAGTAAAATGGCACTAAATGGTCTTATTAGACTATCGTAATTTGGTGACCGGTGACTAACTTGAAATAATATGTTAATATATATAATAAGTATAATTTAGCTTGAAGTTGACTGTTTTGTGCTCATTAGCGTCCCGATTGCCTCTAGTGAAATGTATCTTCGTTTAAATATTGAAATGTTTAGCATTAAGTTGGTCACCGGTCGCTTGGTCCATACACTGTTACACGGTGCAATAATCTATATAACTATAAATGACAATATGAACCATTCCTTAGTATTAAATTGGTGCCAAAAAACAATATAACATGTATGGACTCGATCGTAATGTAGTTTATTATTCTTGCCACGTTAATGTAGATATACAATTGTTGTACTTACTACTCTGATACCGTTTGTGGGAAGAGGGTAGTTACAGGTGATGTCGGAGCCGCCATATTTAATAAATGCTTTTCATACAAAAACTGCAACCAAATATAAAAGATATTCTGTCATATTATAATTAGGTATATTATAATTATTGCCATTTTTTTTTGTTAACAGCATATCTGCAAAATTATATCTAGATTGAAATTGTTATACCTATTATTATACCTAGATTGAAGTTGTGATTAAGGTTTTTGATTCAAAAAACCAATAAAGTAATTGAACTATTCTATTACCGATTAATATCGATATACAAATGTTATTATAAAGAATTGTAAACACGGTTAATATTCCATTTTCAATAAAAGTAGCTTAAATACTTTTTACCATTTTTACATAAATATGAGATATACACTAGTACTTAGATGCTTTTAATTACGTAACTTCAATTAAAAATACTTATTTTTCTTTATATGTAATTTTACTTTTAAGAATACTTAAATATTTTTTAACATTTTTTTTTCTAAATTAACGATATTAATTTATTAACATTGAGTGGCGGACATGATTATTATTTAAGGCTGATTTTGTGACACAGGGTGCCATATGTAATTAATGATTAAGCTTAAACAAAATAAAATAAGAACCCTATAAGGATTTCTTGTGAAACAAATGTATGCTTCATATTAATGATTTATTCTTTATATTTTATTTTTGTTATATCTTATCATTAATTGAATCTGAAAAAAAAACTCTCTAATATTATTTTTTCTGTGATACATTTTGTTTGTAAAATGATATAAAATTCGTGGTGTCTTTGGGACTCCATACCGTGTGCCTAGTGCAAGTTTTTGAATTACGAAAAAATAAATGACGATTTTTATGAAATAAAATCAACGCCATCTAGTGGAAGTGAGGTGGCCCTGTTGTTATTTCATATAAATGTTATTTCATTTAAAAAGATTAGAAATTACCATTCGGCACACTACTGTAACACAATATTCTTTGACGTCTCTCACATTCCAGACGCCTTTATTTGTTTTTAAGTACAAAGAATAAAGGAATATATACAAATTATTTGTTTTATAAAATCAATGGTTTTATTTTTTTAATTGCACTATGAAACATCAGTTGAAATTAGACCCTTGGTGAAGTATTGGCAAAATAGCGGCAGGTTGAAAATGAAATGCTAATTTTGAAATTGACATATTAATACAGTTTCTTGTTTCTGTCGATCATAATTTGTGAAAACAAATATGGATCCAAGTAAAGCGTGGTACCAAAAAAAAAGTATTTTGCTAGTATGTAAAACGACAGCAATAGAATTTAATAGGGTTATTGAAATGAACAAAATTGGGGAAGTAATTAATTTATTAATTTGCTTTAAGTCAACTTTAGCGACTTATAATTTTAGCTTTTTCTTTTATGTGAAATCATCATCATAATTGCTAACAAGAACTCTACAGTAGAATTTTAAAATTTTGATGAATTTAGGGTAATTCAATTTTATGTAACATGTCAAAGCTGTGAAACTGTCGAAACCGAACGCTTTTGATATTTTGGCCCGACGGAAATGTCAATTCTGTCACTTTTAGAGTCAATTAAATTTTAAAGATGGTCGATTTTATGTGCAGATTTTTGTATTTATTTTATAGTAAATTTTAAATTAAAAATAAACAGTGTGCAATAATCATGACTGAAAAAGAGATAACTATGGAACAATTAGAAGAAACTGTGAGTTAACAGCTTATTTACTGAGTAAATAGTAGTTAATTTTAACGGTATCCTTTATAGGTCAAGCGGCCGCTTCTCTGTATACTTGATTATTTTAGTATTTGTAAGTTATGACTAGCCTTAAGCATATGATTCATTTCTCAGAGAAGAGGCCTGTAATAGTCGTTTAGATAAGCTTTTGTTTGTTGGACATAGTCAGTGCATTTAATACTTACAGGGCGTTACTGTTATTTGTTATCTTTACACACAAGCTAAAAATAATATTGAAATATCATATATCATATCATATTTCATAATAGGTGAAACACACTGACGAGCAACTAGACCTCATGGAGTGGAAGATGGATAATGTAGAAAAGCAGCTGGTGGAACCGATGGACGGCCAGGATGTGTGCATTGTCAACTTGCTTAAATCTGTCTCGGAGGTACTTAACTACTTTAAAATTTAGTAGTATAATATAAGTAACTAATTAAATTACAACACTTGTTACTCTTAATAATTGAATTAAGAAATCATTTACTAATGTTGAACAAATACTTAGAGCTCACAAAGGAAATAAACATATTAATAAGTAGATGACTCAAATATAATATAATTGTTTACTAAGTAATCTCACATTGGCTGATATTAACAATAATTACAAGAAATGCAATTTATTTTTCAGCCACTTGCGTATTAGTGTTGAAAAGGTCAGAATAATTAGTGTACTACTTGTCATGTTGCTCAGAGTGTGTTGTTTCTATATAAACTGAATATGTTTGTTGAAAAAGTATGTCATGTTTTAATATAATTAGTACATGAGAAACAGCAGACTATGGCTATCATGCTTGTTTACTAGTTGAGAGGTGAGGCTTAAATGAGGTACAATTTTAAGCCAGAAAAGCCTAAAGAACAGGGCCACTTCAACTAGGGCTTTGATAATTTGTTGCAGAAGCAGTTGACATATTATTGACTATGTTATAGATGTTCATTGATATGTATCTATAAAATTTCTCAATGTCAAGTTAGCTGAATACTAATACTTATTTTTTGAAATCTATATTTGTTACTATCAGTCTTTTATTTTATGTAAATATTCAGCTGACATGATTTAACTGTTTTCTTCTGCTTACCTTATAAGTTTTATTCTTAAAAATTCGTACTTTCACATCATAAGTTACTTCAATTGGGATACCATGTTCATCTCATTCTATTATGTTATTAATCTTTTATAAACAATATGTTTGTATTAAAACAGTTTCTATGCTGATTTCTATTTAAGTGTTGGACAGCCAGAATTTAGAAGCGTCGCTTTTATCTATATTTGGAACTTTTTAAACCTAAGAGTATAGAACATAATTTGAAATTAAATTGTATTCATGCTCTTTGGGGTTAACATAACGCGGTACATGAGCTTGTTTGCAGGTGCGCTCTGACTACCAGCAGCTCCGTCGCGAGCTGGTAGAGGTGCAGGCTTTACAACGGGAGCTGTCCACGCGGCTCCGCTCGCAGCTGCGTGTAGTGCACGGGAAGTTCGCGCGTCTACGGCAGCGTATAGCTGCTGCATCGCCTCCTCGTTAAACGTCATTCTTTTGGCGGGAAAATTATTTCCTTTTTTTTTTTACTTTTTTTATTGAAGGTTTTATTTAAAAAGTCGAATATTTTGTATTGTACTTTGTATGAACTGTTCCTTTTTTATGATTATTATATATTGTTTTTTTTATATGTATGGTTATAATAAAAAATACGAATAATCGAACACGTGCCAAAATCTAGATTTAGGTTAGAAAAAGCGCACTTATCAAATATATTCCACATTATTAAGGTAACAATGATCTCATAGTTAATAGTGTGAGGATTTGTCTTAAAATCGTAGTAATGGTTCATACTGGTATTATTTTGGAATATTTTTATGAACGGACTGAAAGTGTAAAAAAACTATTTTTTTCTTTATTCATAAAGGTTTCTAGTCCACAGTTGTGACTTACTGGTTGTAGACTTAAAAAAGTATTCGTTTTTAATATAAAGTAAGTTGGTGCTAATGGAAGTCAAGAATTTTTATGGATGGATGGAAATGATAGATGAGGTTCAATGTATTCAAAGAAAATCGTTTTGTAGTTAAAAAAACACGTAAAACGTGTTAGATACAATGAACGTATGCGGGATTCTGTAGTGATTATCAGTTTTGAATAATATACAGTTTTTTTTTCTATCATAATACACCATAAAAATTTTAATAAATGTGTCTATTATCAAGAGTAAATAAATGTTTTCTATGATTTTCAAGAGTAGTCCACATTTAAATAAAATATAATATTTTACGGATTTTAAGTCAAAGAATTAGTTACTACTAGTTTTAATTAATTGTGTACTATTCATGAAAATACTTTAGAACAAACTTACAGTATGTTAAAGAAAACTGCTTGACTCCTCGGATATTATTAGTTTTGTGAAGAACCCAAAAATATTATAAATAATATTTAGTTGGTGCTGTTTATATGTTATTATTTTATAATGAAAAACATGGATTATATGGGTCAGGCAGTATTTTTTGCTACTTTCTACATATATAGTTGAAGTGAACTAATTTTTTTATGTTGGCTTTAGTTTTAGTATTGATTTTGTACTTTTCAATTTAGTTGTGTAATACTCGAATGTTGTATGTTGGGAATATTGTCAGTCTTAAAGGAAAAGAGTGATGAAGGTCAGTTTGCAGTAGTTTAGTATATTCACATTGTATTTTTTTGCATTTATACATTTTAGATAAATTATATTAGTATAATTCAATCACTTTGTGCACATATCGTTATTTGCATGCGTATTTTCATTATCTAGACGCGGATAACAGAATACCTGTGCCCGTTGCCTATCATTGTAGTTATAAGAAAAATACATGTCTGAAACTATGTCTAAGTAAATCAAGTCTAAATTAAAGAGTATACATTAAGTATATTAGGATCCCTCGATCATTTTTGATGTAATTTTGTGTCTATTTTGACTTGTGAGTTTTAGTGTCTATGGTGTGAGTGGTATGTATGTTGTCTATGAATAGAGACGTGTCATAAACGGCCGGCGGCAATATTTATTTAGTAAGATTCTAAATTATTTTATATATTTGTATGTATCATCTAAATTTTTTTTTATTACAAACATTGCAGGAATTGAGTAGATTATGTTATTGCAATATATAATTAGCGAGCAAGTGTTGATATAAAGTAATTTAGCTAAAGCACCATATGTAGAAAGTCAAAGTATCACCAATTGTTTGCTCGCTATCAAGCATTTATATACAATTAGTGCCAAATTTTAAAAATTATCATTACACATACTTCCAAAAGTCCAAATTTGACAATATGCACTATTTATTCCTATTTATAAGTAGTTTATTTCTACTATTATATTATCTTTTTTAGTTTGTTATACAATTATTGTGGTTTTAATAAAACTGCACTTGTACCCATTGTTTTGATCTGTTTATTTTTTTTCGAATAAATGATATTTTACGGTTTTCATGGGTTTTATTTCACTATTTAAAAATTGAATTTTTTTCAGAACTAAAACAACTTTTATCAAAATCGGCTTATAGTGTTATGACGTCATCATATAAGTAAAAACTACTGTGCAGTGTTTCCCGAGCGCTCTGGCTTGTCTCTGACATCAGGTTGGTTGCTGTCAAGTATGCACCACAAGAAAAAAAACAGTCTTGATACAATTTGGATGAAGTCTTCAAAAGCATTTTTCGCAAAAGGAGGTTTGTCTCTTTATAAGACACCATTCAGAAAAATGAACGATCTACTTGGTCGTTATTATTTTCTGGAGGGGGTGTCTTTGCAACATGCTGGCTATTTTCGTAACATCTTTCGAACTACTAGCGCACACTTTGTTATTTTGTTTGTAGGAGTACATACTGTGCGATGGTAAAAATGTGCCTTCACAAATGCGGTTTTTGTAAATTCTATCAACAAGTTTTGTGATTATACATTCAACCGCGTTAATCATGGTCTGTGACTGAAAAAGTATTGGATCTATTTCAGGGAAACGTAAAATGTAAAGTACCTACGATTTAAAAATTCGGCAACTGACCTTTCACTATGCATCTTTTAAAGATATTTATGCGAAGAAACGAAATAAATTTTCCATTTTTAAAGTAAAATGATCATATTTATTCTGATAATGTTCGCGATTAAAAGTGTGTTTCAGTATTTCACATTTTTTTTACTAAAAAAGAAAAAGACATCTTGAATATCAGAATTATATATTATTTTCTTTAAATTAACGCGATCTTTTCAAACTAGAAATCGAAGTCGATGGTTCATTACATTTGAAGTACTTATATTTCAGTTACAAGTACTTTCGCCACAGCAAATTCACATAATACGAATATTGATCCGAGATACAATTACAGTTAAATAAGAATTAGAATTTAGATCATTAATTTAAGATTATTATATATGGGCTTTGATTTAAGAGAGGGAGGAAGACGAAGTCGTAGGCAAGTGTTAGTTTTTTATAATTAATTTTAAATCGAATAAATTTTTAAATCCTGAGCACTTTCCCTCTTACGCCAGCGACTGCCTCGTCTCAATTGATATCACGATGAAGAGTTTATTTTGTATACAAATTTATAAAGGTCCGAAAAGAATTCATAAGCACATACATTGCATATAATTGATTAATAAATGATTAGTTTATTAACAGCAATCTTTAAAAAGCACGCAAGTGTTACTTTTATTCCTAGCATAGCCAGGTTCGCAGTAGCACATTTCGTTGCACTTAATATTAACAATAGGGCAGGACGTCTGGTTCTGAAATTGAAGAGTTTCACACACATTGTCGCAAGCTCCTCCACAGCTGTAGTATTCGTTTGGGCCGTTGCATTTTATTTCTAGAAATACACATTTTTCGTTCAAACATCTGGAATGCCTAACAAATAACCTAAAATAATTAAATATTAACACTTTCAAGTCTATATATTTATCATATTTTAGACTATTTGCTACGTATTAAATACATAGTACGGTTTTCATGAAAACTGTAATTTTTTATAATAAGTGTCAGTGAATTTCAGGAACAAAAAAGAAATATTAATAAAACAATTTTTGAAAAAAGAAAAACATTTCAACCATTAATAACTTGCAAAATATATTATTAATTTTTATGTCTAGTTTGAAGTATCTAACAATAATTTTAGTCAACTATAATAGGAATATGTATTTATGTGTTTTTGTTCAGTTTCTTCATAAATACAACTAGGAACGCCACCAGATCCTCAATTTCGACTCGCTGCGATCGCGAAATCTCGGGTGCCGTTTGCATGTTGAGCGAAGCGAGCCAAGCCGAAGGCTTTGTCTTGGTGTGGGATGTCGTAATTGTAGACCTTACGCTTGCGCTAATTTTTTTACATTGAAGTCTATGGGAGTGGTGTTTTTTGAAATGTTTTTTTGGAAACGTTAAGCCGTTTTAATGCCAACTTTTTTAAAACCAATGCAAATTCTCTCCAGTAGAGCGCTCCGCTCGCTTCGCTCAATAATATTTAAAAAAATAATAAACTTACTTTTTCCATTGATACACACACAAAGAACAATGTACGTGCAAATAATAACTAATGCTTTCATCTTGAAGATCTGTATTGAGCTGTATGAGACGGTTTTATTCAGAGTGTTGAAGTAAATGCTTCTTATTTAAATGTCAACCTGAATACTAAGTGGTTTGAGATAAGCAAAGCGTGCGATAATAATTACTTTGTACTTTTAAAATACAAAGGGGTTTTGTGTTGGGTTTTTATTGATATCTATATTTTTTATTATATTTTTTATAATAAACTTGTATAATTTTATAGGTTATTAAACAAATTTTTATTTGAAAATTTTAGTATTATATACGTTTATTAGACAATTTTAATATAGACTAAAAAAATAATCAACCAAACTCATAAAAAATTGCCCTGCGAATAAGAATCCCAAGTCAGAATCGTAAATCAGTACAGTCTGTGTAAAAGATGAGGTGCACTGGATAGCTAATGCTAGAACTAAATAAAACAGATGAACGTGATCATATTCACTAATATTAAGTGATAAAAATATTACGTTTCAAAACATTGGAGAAAATGTTTGTAGATTGATATAAAATATTAAATAAAATGATACACAAATAATAACAACAAAATATGAAGCCATTTTCATTTATTCAATTGGCTTCACCACTTTCTTAAACATTAAAATATATAAAGTAAATATATTTTAATATAATATTATAAATTCTAAAATATCTTCAAAATACGAAAAAATTGTCACTAGATATTTTCTTAGTTCATTTACATCCCTATTGGCATTGATCTTGAAACTGAGCTGTAAATAATAAAAAAATATTTTATAAACATAAAACCTGTCATATCTAAACATTTCATTTCTTTTGTTCTTTGAAAAACTTATTATTAACATTATATTTGTTAGATTTATTTATATACAACTGGTTTAAATATATAAGGGCATGCTTACGGCACTGTGTATAATACACGCATTTTTTTTCGTCATTCCGCCAGTAGTTATCAATGCAGCGACAAGCAGGCTGACAGATGACTGTAGTTTTATTATATGGATCGCAACGCTGCCCTGATTCATTAGCTTTCTCACAATTCTCATTGCACACAGGGCAACTATCAAAATATTCGTTTTCAGGACAGGGTATTGGGGCTGTGGAAAATATTTTCAAGTTATTTTCTTATTATGGCGATAATTTAATTGGCGTTGCTTTTAGTGGCGATAAATTTCAATAATATATACAAATACGTGAGTTATCGGCCTTGAAAAGTGCAAGGCCTTAATTACTCTACAATTTATTGACTTACGGCAATCACGAGTTGGAATGCAGGTGCCATTCGAAATTCGGTGGTACATGATATAACATTTGCAGGCAGTCGCGCAGTTATCAGGACAATCCTCTCCAGGACAACAATCCGATTTACAATGTCTGTCTTCATTCAATAGTTCATTGGGACCACATGCTTGTTTAACTGGAAATATTTATACAAATATCGTCGGTATTTCCGTCTGAATATAATGTGGCTGTCTTCAAGAGAAAAGTGAATAGGTTACTGAGTTAATGCGCGTTCCCATCTATGACTACATTTCCACTTTCCATCAGGTGGAATGTAGTACAGGCATTAGTGTAAAACAAAAAAGAAAAAAGAAGTCTAGTACATTTATAAAATGTATGATAACTATTGTGGTTAAGTGGTTCCCATATAAATATATTCATAAATGATTCTATTGCTTTTATTAAATCGTGAGCCGCCATTATTCGTCAATTTTCAAATGTTTGCGTGTGTGTTTACTTAACCTATTATACGAGAAAGAAAACAGTAGGTCCAAGTCATATTCGTGTTGATTATTGTTTTTCTCATATTTAAATAAAAAAAATATGTTTAAAAAATATTAAATCAGTTTTATTGTTGCCCTATCTCGTGTGTGGAGTTGTTGAACATATTTCGTACCATTATATTTTATTATGTTTTAGCTTTTCAGTAAATGTATTATAATATTATTTTTTACTTTTACATATAATTATAGACCTGTTCTCATGTAAATACTATCGTATGCTTTTAGTACATGTGTGGCATTATTGTTTTTTGCTTAGACCTATAATTATGGAGCTGAACTCATGTAAATATTATCGTATCGTATCGTACTTAACTTTATTTTTACGTTCTTGCTTTTAGTTTTTTATTCTGTTACTTTATTTCTCTATCTAGTTTACAATGCAACTTTAAAGCAAGTTTTTCTAACAGTGAGTTTGTTGCAGTCTAATTCCTCGATGCGCAAAAGTTGTAACTATTTTAGTCTACTAAGTGCTACGAAGCCTGACCCTTTTCCAATTATCAAAATTTGAATAATATAATTTTAATTATTATTATTTTGCTGTACTCTACTAGTCAATCACTTTTATTTAGTACCCATATAATCGGAGTTATAAACAAACTATAAAGTTCGCCATTCCGAAGCGGCCGCCATCTTGGGGGTAATGATTCGATTACTTCATTTGACCCACTACGATATTATCTAATCTAATTAAATCGTTTAATGAAGCATAAGATTCTGGTTAGATTTATCTACAACAACTTAATCCAACTACATCAAAATTATATTGTAACTACTAAATGTAAAAGTCACAATGTCTCCTAGACGTGCAAGTATAGTTACAAGAAAACTCCCGCAGGAGATTGCCGCGTTACCTTCCCTTTGTAAGCGATTGATCTTTTGACCCAATGGTCAATAACCGCTTCTGACTATCAGTAAACAAAAGCCTGATCAACGACACTTGTTGGCAAGCTGTTAACCCTAACAGCATGCCAATCCTACCACGTCGGCTTACACTCTTATCGAATATTATGTCACCGCGATCGCAACATATGGATAGACACGTGTAAAGCTAAGCACTCTAGGTGGAACCGTTTATGTCGTAACTTGTAAGTACATGTAGTATAATGTACAAGTAAATATTATCAAAAATCACTTACCATCTTCTGAACTAACAAAAACACTTGTACTAACTATAAGGAAAACAAATAACTGTTCCATGTTCTAGAATCGTTCACGACGGAATGATAAAAAAAGCTAAAATAATGTTTTATTATTAATATGTACATGTGAATGCTCTTTATTGTTGCAGCTGTTAAAATTAAAATTTGTCTAAAAATGTTAAGATATAGACTTTCAATAGACCGATAGTTTTGTGGACAGACATATTTTTTTTTTTTACATATTTATAAACAATTGAAACACCATTTCTCAATCTATAAAATATAGATGATTATTTATATTAATGTATGTATTTCAAATGTGTGTTTTACTATCTTTTAAATCTGTAGTAGCATTTTAATCCTTTTTGAGTTCTGGAAATTCATGTATTCTACATGAAATTATGTTCAATAATTTATTAGTTTTTGTTTTAGTATCGGGTAGTTCAGGCAAATATAGTCTTCAATTACATAAACTGTGATATTTGCGTTAAATCAATGCGCAAAGAGAAACAGGTTCATCCTACTATTGGAATGACTACATTAGCCACCCCATAATATTTATTATTATTTGAATCTTTACTATCAATAAAATGAACACGTATCTCCATTTAGCATAACAAACTTTACTATTATGAACAAAATGACTACATTCCTGGCACGTAATAATATACTTATATATATATAGTCGTATTTATTATTGAAGATAAACGGATTGAAACAGGGAATATATCACTACAATTTAACAAAACATTTTTTGTATTGGTTATTGGTTACACTTACCTGATTCACAACATTTTGGTGTCTGCACTTTATGATCCGCTGTGGCCAGAGTAGCCCCGAAAGTAACGACATCGGGCATTTGTCTGTTGGTTCCACGAAAAAGTGTAGTATTATCGCAGTATAGGTGACGGAGAAGAAGCTGTCTGTACCCTGTCACTAGCTTTATTGAAAGATTGCTAGCGTTAATCTCAGCTTGTCCCAGAATTACTTGATCGTATCCTTATATATATTAACGTTTTTGGAAATATTATATGTTATGTAATTCTGGAGTACCAGCGGATTTTCTGCTTGTACCGCGCTGAGAACGTAGCTTTGAAATTAAATTGACCTTTCTTTTATGATTTCGAATTTGTGATTGACGAAGTGTCAATATCTAATGGTCTCTAAGACCAAAAATAACTGGAAACGACAGTATTAGAGCAGATGTGATCTTACAAATCATCATATTTTTTATTTTTTGGTTCTATCAAGATATTATTAGAAATTTGGTTTAATGTCACATTCATGTCTGCTACAAATTGAGAATAATATAAAAACAATATTTTCAAAAGGTAATCGTTACATAAGAGATATAAAAAGTATATAGTCTTTAATAATAGTAGTCTTAATTAAATTTTTGAGCTGAAAGCTTTTATAAACGCATTTAAAGTGAAAAATTCAATGGGATCTCGTCAGTAACAGGCGCGTAGTTGCCTTCATACGCGGATCACGCCAATACAATGCAGGTACGAGTATATTTGTGATGTTCTTAGCTGGATAAAGCCTTGTGAGTTCCCATAAACGACATGCTTTAGTAATATCAGATATCTGTAGCTGCACGAGGCATTTAATATTAGTGTTGTGTACAACTATACAAATTAAGAAACAATATGGTTTATGAATAAGTATGAAAATCAGAATAATATTAATATTTTTAGTTAAACAATTTTGAAAATTAAATTTTTATGACAATTCGTTTGAAATTTAAAATCACAGTTCTATGTTTTGACTTCCGTCCACATTATTTTCCATAGTACTTTCATTTTGTTTTTTTTTTTTAATATTTATATATGGAGGGATTTACTTACACTTTGTTAGTTTTCAAGTCTTTGTCACGGTTACAATAAAGTATACTGTTATTTTCAAATGTCTGACGGATAACGAAAAAAAATACAAAAGGTTTCACATGAATTTTTCATAAAATCTGGCGTAATAATTAGTCCAAATTCAAACAACATATAAAAGTAATAACAACTTGGTAAATTTAATTATTAATTAAAACTGAAAAATTTGATTTGAGAACATTGAGAGATCCTTTTAAAAATATGAATTGTTTTATTATTACATTACATTGTTTACATAGTTAATTAATAAAGGCTGAAAAGGGATGGGACGTAGACAAAGACATTAGTTACTACTACATACATACTTAAATTCTTACTGAATTAATTTATATAATCTGGGCACATATCCTTCGGGACACATTCCCGTCCTGGTTTTATTCGCAGGAAACCCTCACGGCACGTACAGCCGGATACGTATGGGCCGCATGGGTACTTGGCAACCAGAGACAAACACGTGTCGGACCAACATACACACTCGTTGTAGTGTTCATTTCGAGGACATGAAGGCACTAGAAAAAATGTCAAAACCGATCATCATTACAATAAATTTTAATTCCAAATATTATGTCTCCTAAACAATTAACATTACTAAGTAATTAATTATTTATTTTTAATTAATATACGATCCTGATGAAATTTTTGATACTTAAGTTAGAAATTACAAATATAGTTTTAAAGTCATTATCAATAATCGACGTGGCTTGAAGGAAAACTACGTTGAAATAGTTATAGTTAATAACAAAACAGTCCGAGTAAGATTAAGATATGGAAAGGAAAAAAAAATCACTGAAAGTAACCAACATATACGTTTTATACCAATTCATATAAGCTCTCGGACACATTTATCAACCCACACGCGATTTATGATTTAATAACCCCTAGTTGAAATAATTATTATATCAAGCAAATAATTTTAATACTTCATATATTCTTAGATTTTCACGAGTACACATTTGAAATACATTTTCATTTTAACCCGACGCTTACATCTCGTCTACACACGACACGATTGCTGCAAAGCATTCGAAACACCGGGTTAAATTCAAAATGTAATCAAAATTATAAGCGAGTTTAATCCGTAAAAATAGTTTTATTTCAAATTTTAATAGTTTTATAATTGGCCCATTTACCACCTATAAATTTCTTTTTTCATTTTTAAATGTAGAATATTTAAAATATGCTTAACAAGCTGTAAATAGTACGGACAAGTCTAGTACTGATTTTTATAATTAAACGAATGTTTATATCATGAATAAAGTGTGTTACCTCCAAAGAGGCATCTATGGCAGCTTTTTCCAATTAGAATAGAATTAATTAAGCTCACAATACTTCTTTTTGGTATCAACTCCCATTTCTCTATTATGGAAGCTTTTAAGTTCGTGCATTGTTGCATGTTTACTGCTGGCTGGCTGGCCATCCCGAAGAAGTCTCTTTATCTCGTCCTCCATGTGTGTGATAGGGTTCATGTCAGGGCTTCTTCATGGCTAGTCCATGACTGCTATACATCCATGTCACGAAAATATTCCCATACGACACCATCCTTATGAGCTCTTCCCCAGCCTTCTGCACTATCATGCATAACAATGAAATTTGGGCCAACATAACCAGCGTATTGTATAACATGGGGTTCTAAGCACTGCCGAATGTGTCTATCACTATTTAATAATGGCAGTCACGATCGTTTGCTTTTTTTTTTTCTCCCGGGGAAATGCGTTACGCACACCAACGCCAAGATGTTAACCACTCCCAAAGTTGTAGAGGGGGGGACCTCTGGGAGGGAGCGGTTTTAGTGTGGGACTCCCGGTCTAGAAGGGACCGGTATACCCACTAAAATCCTGGGGACATTCTTGGCTTCGCCGTTAGGGAGGGGTTCTGGGAGACCCGGCATAGCCTTTACGACCAGGACCCCTCCGGCGATTCCCGCAAGAATGCAGGCCGCTCATGCCAGGAAGCGGTCATAGTAAGCGACCGCTTCCTCACCACTCTTTAGGTGAGCATTTGTAGCGGACGCAGGCGCTCCCTGCTCACCGCCGCACAGGAGAGGCGACTCGCACTCTCCGCCGCCTCCTTCTGCTGCATTATCTCTTCGCAGAAGGAGGCGACCGCTACACAAGCTTTTTAGTTCCCCAATATGGCTTTGACGACACCGGGGAGCGAGAGGTCGGGGCAGATTTCCGCAGCCATACTGCGGCGGAGCTCGGACCATGCAGAGCACACTTCAAGAGTGTGCTGTGCCGTGTCGTCTGGCGCGCCGCAGTGGCAGCACGTCGGACTCTCCTCCCGTCCGATTCGGTGCAGGTACGAGCCGAAGCAGCCATGGCCTCTGGCCATGGCCAAGGATGGCCTCCTTCGCCTCACGCCGCACTGCCGCCTTCTCTTGCGGGGCCGGATGCTCTCCACGCGCCCGCTTCCCCGCCGTCCACTCGTACACTCTGGCGGGCACCCGCGCCTCGAGCTCCCAAGGCGGTGTGCCGGCCAGAGCGCACGCCGCTGTGAAACCTACCGTGCGGTAGGCTCTACCTACCTCAAGTTCAGTTTACTACCTCAAGTTCGGTTTTGCACCCGTCTATGTCCCACCGCCAAAAGCTACTTTCTCTTCAATACAACACTAAGCAAAACGTTCTCCCTTTCGTTTATAAATGCTACTTTTATGAACTTTACCATAATAAACCGGTCTATAAGAGTTTCTGACTCTAATGTTGCTGAGTCCATTGCAAAAAAATACGCGCAAACTAAAGTTCTGGACCAATGTACTTACCAGCCAGCTTACTACTTACTTGCTAGCCAATGTTCTTACTTGCCATCGTTTTAAATTAGCAACACCAAACGACAGACCGTCTCGTTCGTGTGTGACATACAAACGGCTCGACGTACCCCGCTTTAACTCGGCTTGCTACTCTGATTCCTTCACAGTAAAAGCAGCGCGATTATAGAAGTCGTTCCCTCATGAAGTTTGTAATAGTCCCACTCTAAATTCTTTTAAATATAGGCTGAAGAAGCACTATCTCTCTTTATGTATGTAATTATAATAAATATTTATTTCTATTTATGCATTTTATATATTTAGATATATTTATTGTATATATTAAATGTGTATATATTATATATTATCTATCTATGTATATTTATAGACAATATTATAGTATACTTTTATCTGTTCGTATTGTTATTAGTTAATTATTATTATTATTTTTTTAATAATATACCCACCTACTGCTCTTGTATACTTATTTACTTTCATTGAAATGGGTAATTGGAAGAGATCTCTTGATAGAGATAAGTTATCCTACGTACAAAATTATTATTTTATAAAGTGTTGTAAATGTTTCTGGTGCATAAATAAATCAATAATTAAATAAATAGATAAAGCGAACTCGCGTTTGGTTAGGGCTATTGGCTGACTTACGCGGAACAATATAACATTCTCTGAGTGTTTGAATAGTTGGAATGCTCACAGATACTCCGTGAAGGCCTTGAAGTCAGTTTTAAATCTGAACTGAAGTAAGGTATAAAAATGGACAGGTCCTGCCACTTATCAATCTCTAATATATTCTCCGCACAGCGGAACGGCTTCGATTTTGTGGTACATTTCTTTGACTAGCCCAAGCCTGCAGAAGTGCAACAACTTGAACGACTATTTCAGACAAAGTATCAATATTATTTTTTTATTCCCGCCCAAGTTTGAAGGCAAACAATACCTTATATAATAACAAGTCTTTCCCTTTTTTTTCTATAAAATTCTTATTTTTTAATTTTACGATGAACAAACATGCCATACTACCATACTAAAGATTATTTCATAAAAAAAAGTCATGAAAACTTAAATGGTGGGTCCATAAATGTGTCTTGGGGTATATTTTTTATAATATTTTAAAGCTCCATAGATTCTACAATCGTGAAATATTTAATAAAACTTACAATTTTCACTGGCACAAGCACACAGATATAAATGCAAGACAACTAAAATTAATAATAATTTCATGTTTTAGATCCAAATTCAGTTTTTGACGGTTCTTTTATGAGTTTTTATATAAATGCTTATTATTCTAATATCAATTTAAATGTTAAGTGGTTTGAGATAAGAAAAACCTTCAAACAATTAATTAATGTATCTTAAGAAAAAACAAATAAAAAACGAGTTGATCCACTTGCCAAGGTTAGCTCTTATAAAAATATTTCTTTGCGGTCTCCTACCATAATATTTTGGAATTAAGATTACATGCTTACATGTTTCGATGAAAAGTATTATGTGCGCCATCCTTAATTATATTTCTTATTCTATTCCCACCTTTTTCCTGACCCAAATAATAAAAATTGCTAAACTTTTTATGTTTACACAAATAATTTACTCGTTCTCACCTTATCAAAATAATATTATCAGAAAATAGAATCTCCAGTATTACTGTGGTCGAATCTGAAGTATATTTTTGTACTAAGCATTTATTAGCTAGCGGGAATATTTACATGTTCACAAGTAAATTCTCATAAAGCCGTACAACGATGTCTGCAATCCCAACATCAACATCTTATGCAGATGATTTGAAACCTGGTTCGACCCATAAACGAGGTGCCGTAAGATTTTTTCGACCAAACCTTGCTAGGAACAAGGATAAAGAGAACAGGCGCGAAGTCCTCCATAGCAAAAATCGATCCAATCCAACACAAAAAGTAAAAAATATTCAGTCTAATTCATCAATTAAAAACAATAACAAAGTATGACTCGGTCGAATTCCGGGGTTATGTCTGAGGCAATATTTGTGTTTGGAAAGATTTCGGTGCTCCGGCTTAGATTTGCAATCTTAGAGGTTGTATGGATGCCTTCCGTCATGAAACCGACCTTTAAAATGCCCAGAAGCGCAGCAGTCAACAAAGAAAAGCGCAGCACTGACGTAACAAATACAAAACAGGCTAATAGTGTATATAATAGAGATAGCCGTGTTAACACCCAGATTTCTATCAACGTCTTTCCTGTTTCCTAAGACAGTCGGATAACTCCGACCGATTTTCAACCGATTTTTAACTATACAACGTATTACAGATAAAGCCGTTACACTTATTCAATAATTTTCGAATGCCGAATTTTTTACATTAAAAAATTTAATATATTATTAGAAAAAATTAAGATTTAATAAAAACAAATAAAGAACGATTTACAACTTTCAAAATCGACGAAATAATAAGAACCAAAGACTTTGAAATTTTAATTTTGAATTTTCAAAAACAAAATTGCATCAAAAAATTTCGGGCAAAATGCAAGTTATTCAAAATTTAATAATCGACTGTTTGCATGACATTAATAACAATACCTGGCATAATGCTTGCCACCATGTCGAAAAAGTAGAAGAAATATATAATAAATATTTTGATTTGGACTTTGAGTTCCTAATAAACGTAGAAACTAGTGAGTAGAAAAGCAACGACTACTAATTAAATTTTTAAATATTTTTTTGCGCTATTACCGTTTTTTATTTATCACCGTAAAAACTGTTCAAATCATTTTTTCCCTGCTAACAGTCATCGTGCACGCACACATTAACAAGTATACGAATACGACTCGCGCACAACTTAAGGCAACGCGCATTCGTGAATTGCAACAACTATAGTTGAGCGTCGAGAGCACATGTCTTACCGCCTCTTTTAGGCCTGCAGCGCCCACAAGAGGGCGTTATCGCCCTCATTGGGAAAGGTTGCTTTATAGGCTGAATAGTTACCTCTTTTAGAAAATAAATTAAAATTTAAGAGGTTCCTGATTGAGTTTTAGAAATATAGTTTTCTGTACCAGTTAACGGGATCTGGGTCGCCTTCTAGCTATCAAATTTTGAACTGACCCCCGAGAGTTGCGTCTGCCGAGGACGACTATCCTACCAGCGCAACTCTACCTTTGGTCTAGAGGCAGCAGCTAGTACTAGCGTGGGCTTGAGGCTGTAGCGTTTACCTACTTCAAATTAGTTGTGTTTTGTGCTATATAGTTTATTTGTCAGAATTTTGACAGCATTTTGAGCATTTAAAATTATTAAAAGAAGCTAACAGACTTTGACAGCATTTTAAGCATTCAAGCATTTAAAATTATTAAAAGAAACTAACTTGTCGGCGAAGGCGAAAGCCTTTTTATTTGTCAGGCAGGTACTGCAAGTGGATGTGCCTATAATTCTTTGCTAGCTTTTAAATAAAATAAACCACCGCGTATAATGAGGATTAGAACTAGGAAAAATTTAAAAATTGGTTCATAGGTCTATGAAATAATCTAAGAGCTTATTACCATAATAATGGACAACACACTATCAAAAGTGAGTTGGTGTAGTGGCTGAGTGAAAACGGAATTACAGAAGATACTAGAAATGTTAAAGAGGGAACTTATTGCCTTTGTTTGGCATCATGAGCCAGCAGCTTCTTTCTATGCTTAAGATGAGATGACAAAAGGAAAAGGCTACCAGGACCTTCAATTACCTTAGTTTATTTTTAGGTCACCCTGCAAGAAATAATACTTCGCCCCAATTTACGCCAAATAAGATATAGACTGGTTGAAGGTAATGATTAAAAAAGACATGTATGATTTGGGCCGACTTGACAATATAATGACATCATTATTAATAATATTCATTAGCCGAACGGCTAAAGTCTGGAATTCTCTACCAGCGCATGTTTCCCTCTTCATATCACCTTGGGTCTTTTAAGCGGGGCGTGAAAGAGCATCTTATGAAGCCGCCATGGTGGAGGTCAACATGTCACGTTGGTAGTCCCCAATAGGATTGTTGACCTACACCTTTGGACTTCACTGACTGCTAACATCAGGCACAATGGAGTCATTATGGCTGTATATATATAAAAAAAAAATATCCGTCACAGTACACGACTGATGAGTTTAGATAAATAAAATCTATTTTTCTTGGCAAGCTTACGCTATGTTGTTTTTTTAAAGAATTATCTGTTTTTACTTATTACTGTTTAACAAAATTCTGTTTTTTAAATACTAGGACATGATAATGCATATGGTCAATTTTCGTTCCACTAGACCCAAATCTCCCGGAGTTCCCCAACTCACGGTCTATTTCACCCAAAAAAAGAGGTGTCTACGTGTAAGGTAGGTAGAGGTAGCTCAAATTAATTGGTAAAATGTAACTTTGATTATATAAATATGTAAATATTTACTTTTACCTAGATTAATGAGCTGTCTAATTTTAATGTCGTAGTTTCATTTTATGCTTGTAGAATAAAAGGTGGTGCAACTCTCCCGGACTCCTACATAGTGCCTTAAATCAGTTTGTTTAAAATAATTATTTTTAACTAAATTGAATGAAATATTGAAAATACATTAGTTTTACGAAATACCAATCAATTTTAAATTATCTTAACACCGGCAAAAATGCAGGTTCCATTTTTACCATCTTGAGGCTATATGATGATTCTGACGATTTGTATTGATAAAAGAAATTAAACTATTTTGTTCAACTTGTATCCTTTATAAAAAGAAGTAAAACATTACATAACATTAATATGTATTTTCATTTATTGGTTTTGAACTTGAAATTTTGCAGTCTGTTTAAATAAACATTACTCTTTATTAATATAAAATGAAAAGTTCTTAATCAGATTTATCCATAACATTTATATTTACCGATTATTTTTACGATTGTTAATTCGTTATTCTAATCGTTATTTGTGGCATATTAATTAAAGGGGTGGTACCCGTAAATAAAGAATAATATTATTTAAATTAAATTTTAAAGTGAATATAATGGACCAACTATAACTGTATATTATATGTATAAAGGATATTCAGCTATACATCCTTCAAAATTAAATGTTAATGTTTCCCTAAAAAAAAAAACAACAATTGTTACCATAAATATCACAGTGAATAAAAATAGTAATCCAGTGCACATTTGTATTTTATAAATTACTTTTGATTACATAATGATGTAAATTTCCACCAATCCAGTTTAACAGAAAATTTTCATGAAAATAATTTTTTTTTTCATTATGTGATTGATAGGGCTAAACCGTCATCTAAAAATAAATAATTGGCTTATAAAGTAATAATCGTGTATTTAAGGGTTAACGTATGCGACATATATTAAAGAACTTCTTGATTCTTTTTTCCTCCTCAGGTTATGGTAGTTCTTACACCGTGTCTGTAACAAAATAAAAATATAATACATTGATCAAACCAATTTAGACTAATAATAAAATAAAACTATTATGTTTTTGTAGTGAATCTATATAACTGAAGTAGCGTTGTCACGCTGGCCACAGCAGTTTGGATCACATCGCTTTCTGTCCGACTACGAAGAGCACTTTTAAATAAGTATACTCTAAATGTATTACAGACAGAAATAAAATATATATTAGATATGATAATACAAGTTTGTGTAAAGAAATCTTGTATCTGTTAACTGTAAAAGCTCGAACATGCCAACTATGATCATTCTTTCATCTGTTTTTGTAAAGTACTCTATTTTAATAAATCAGTGCATTATTTATTTATTTATTTACCCTTTGTTTTATTAACAAAAAGCGAACTAAATGCCTAGTGGCAATTCTTTACCAGTTAACTTTTGTGAAGGCGAAAAATTGTGGAAGCTGTTTATAAAAAATATCCAATTTCCCATTCTTAGTCCCACACTTTGAGTCTCAATTTTATTTACACCAGATACCTTTGACCTATTTTGCGTCAAAAGTAAAAGTGATATTACTGGCTGATTAAGAAAAATTAAAAAAGTAAAGCATTAAAGATAGTAAATATCTCTAAAGCAACAGTGGAGGACAAGGTTATATTGAGATATAAATGACTAAATTGATTTTAAAGATGGTGTCAGTGATATCGCGAATAGGCTTCACTAACCGCAGATATTTGTAATGATCTATAGACAGGTGTAGAAAACAGATAGACAAAAAGAGAAACTATTTCTGCATTAGAAACTTGGCTTTAAGTCACTTATGTATTTACTATTTTTTAATTAGTTGCTTCCGTTATCTCATTAAAAAAAATAATAGCTAAAAATGGTCTATGGTAATGGAGGACAGGAAACTAGATAAAATGCAGAAAGCGAAGCCTTGACCCCCAAGTGTTATAAAAAATGGATGTAGAAACATGTTCATCCAACCACAATATTAACAATAATATATTATAAAGCATTTTCCGAAAATATACAAAGACACTAACCTATTGGCGGCTAAATGGACTTTATAAATCTTCTTATTTGGTGTTTTCATATGACTGTAATGAAAAAAGACTAATTAGTAATATTACATTAAACTTAAGGTACATTATTTTCTTTTTTTGTGAAGTCAGACGCAAAATGTTGGTCAACATGGTTTTATGGGTTCGCTCTGATGAGGGAGACCTGAAAGGTCGGTCATCATTTAAACTGTCTCTAAAAAATTTAATTAAATGTAATATAATTAGTATTAGAATAATATTTACACTTACATCTGATTGTTTCAGAAACACTCCAAGTCAGCAAAATACTGGAAAAAATCATAAATATAATTAATATAAAAGTTTCAAGATCAAAATGATTTAAAAAAAAATATAAATCAGACGTGTAAGTTAATCAACATGGTTTTATGGGTTCTCTCTGATGAGGGAGACCTGAAAGGTCGGTCATCATTTAAATGTTTAATAGATTTTATTATAATTAACTTAGATATTATTCTTTTACTTACTTTTGTTGTATTTCAGATTCCTCTAAACAGCAATACTAAAAAGAAAACAAAAAAAAAAAAGATTAAATAATTAAAAGATAAAATTTCTATGAAATCAGTTAGATAATAATTCAATCAGACGCATAAGGTTATCAACATGGTTTTATGGGTTCTCTCTGTTGAGGGAGACCTGATAGGTCAGTCATCATGTGAACACTTATAACTTATGATATTTATAACAATATAATAAAAGCTACTATATCTTTTAATAATGCAAGATTAAAAAGTAATAATTGTGCAATATTTAATATATTATAAAATTACAGAATTTTTTTTACTGACATCTAATAAAATAATATTTGTCGTCAACCAATTTTTTATCTACATTCTGCAACTAATTTTTCGAGCTTACAAGATATACAATTTTTATTCATAAAAAAAATTCTTTTTCATACCTTATTCATTTTCCATGTGTGCTACGATGCCTTTCTGAAAAATAAGAATAATGTTAGTTATGTTCAATTATTAAATGATTTCAAACAAATTATTTCAAGAAAAGTCAGTGTGGATAGTTATGTTAACAGCATCATAATCAGATGTCCCTATCTAGAATCATCATACAAATATAAAATATATTTATATATATATCTACTTGAATTTTTGGTTAATAACATTTATAAACTTACCTTATTTTAAAAATCCATGATCAAATTAGTCACCGTCCCAAATCTAGATGTTGATAAATATAGACACAGTCCCAATTGTAGTTGAATCCTAAAAGATAAAATGCTTATAACATAAATGCTTGCTACAAGTCAAATAATGGCTAATATTTAAGCTAGTCAGTGTGGATAGTTATGTTAACAGCATTATATACTTAGATGTCCCTATCTAGAATCATCATATAGTAAAATTTATGTATCTCCAATTTTTGAATTAACTAAACATTATTTCTAACTAATGTATTAAAACAGTATATTAAAAATACATACCTAGTTATTTTTAGCAGCTGTGTTGTCATCTGTAAGGATAAAATGCTCATTTAGTGTTTGTTACATGACAGTAATATACTAGGCATTATATGCTTTATCAGATAGGAGCGAAAGACAATGCATGATATACATCAAGGTAGTCAGATGAACTATGGGATCATCATTTAAAATTATCAAAATTGGCTATATACTTCTTATTTAACATGATCAAATAAATGATAAAAATTGTGATTGAGATTTTTTTTTTAAATCATCATCAAAATAGATCAGTAACATGGCTTTTTACAATAAACATTAAAAAAACGAAATATAAATCATAATTGAACTTTAGTGGCAGACTATCATTATTAAAAATTATCAAAACAAAGTTAAATGAAAAAATATACTTACATAAATGAATTTCACACATCCAATTGGTTCAACCTTTTTAAATTCATCTGAAAGTACAAATTTCTATATGAATCATCTTTAGTTTAAGGTCTATAGTTTTACAAGAAATATTATTAAAAAAATCAGATAGGAGCGAAAGACAATGCATGATGTACATCACAGTAATCAGATGAACTATGGGATCATCATTATAGAACCAATCAAATTTGATTTACTAATAATACAATGGAATTCCATATAATTCTCCGGCAGTAGTCACATTATTGCTATCAGAATTTATCTGAATAGTCTCAAAACCATTTGGGGTCCTAATTCAAGACCTCTGATCATGGCAGATTCTACATTGGCAGACATGAGTAATAACATCAGTACAGCCAGACAACTATATTTAATAGTAATCATGGATTACGAAAGTTTACATACAAATACAATTAAATATTTAATTTAATTAAAGCACATATACAACTTACCTATGCACAAGATATCAATCCTGTCCTCTCTTGACTATTGACCTGAGAAAGAAGATAGTTCAAAATGTAGATATAAAATTATTTATTAATCATCAGTAAGTGTTGTTTTGGTTCAGATTGCTTTCAAAGCATTTTTTTTTTGCATCAGACCTCACAACTGGTTCCCTAAGATAATTCTAAAAATTAAAATATTTAAATATATACTAATATGAAAAAAAACCAATATTACCATGAGGCTATAATCCCTACTCTAAATATATAATATATACCTATTGTGAGGTCACTGAAGGTCTCAGCTGCACTGCTCTTTCATCATGAACATTTATTTTAAAGTATGTAAATGAGTGATTTTAAAAATTCTCTTACCTTGCTGTTGCAGTGGTACTTCTTAAAATTGCTCAGCTAAATTTGTCTGTAACAAATAATTTGTATTTATTTATAATTTTTATGATAGATGCAAGGCAAATTCAATATTTATTAATTCAGATAGAGCTAATATTACATGCCTCTCATTGATTTTCAAGAATTATAAATTTTATCATCATTAAATCGTATATACAGACAACCCGTCAAACATAATAAAATTGTTCTTACCATCAACTGCAGGCTTTCTATATTTTCCTTGTACAAATATGCGTGGTACATCTATGCCTTCTTTAAAATTTACAGTTCGCCGTTGAACATAAGTATTTAGAATAATTTCGAAACCTGCTTGCAGGAACAAATTGGCTAGTTCGTCCTCTGTGAAAAAATAGCTCCTAAAACAAATAAAAATTATAAGACACTGATATTGAAATAGGTAATGACAGAGTATGCCAAAAACAAAAAGCATGTATAACCTCGTGCCATCCTGCCTCATGTAGAAGTTTTCAGAAATCTTATGACCCGGTTTAAATCGCAACTGTGCCATGTCATATCTACCGTAATCACGAAATAAAAGCACTCCCCCAGGTTTCAGCACGTTATAAGCCAACTTAGTTACTTGTGACCACGAAGATGGTTGTATGGCAGACAATACAAATATTAGACTGCATAAATCCACGCTTTCTTTCATGACATTATCATATATATCATCGGTGGTTAGATCTGCACAAAACGCTTTCATCTTATTCTCATCGTATAGCCTGTTTGTTTTTACAAACTCGACAGCACGTGGCGAAAAATCACAAGCATAAAAATAGAAATTTGTGAATCCTTCTTCAACCAAAGGAAACACCATATTGCCTACGCCGCAACCCATTTCTAAAAAGACTATTTTCTGATCAGGTTCAAAGTTTATGAGCTCTTGAAACTCACGTGTAGTCCAATGCCGGTCTTTGAAAAATTTTGTTTCATTGCGTTTATAAAATATATCCCAGTGCCTCTTTGCCTCTCGTTCTAATCTTAACGCCCTTGCTGAAGTAACCATTCTAGTGTTCTGAGATTCCAGTTGCTGCTTTTCTTCGGCAGATAGTACCTTTACGCTATTTAAGGGAACAACGCTATGGTCTCTATCCGTTTCCATCCTGCATTAAACGAGATATAGCAATGTAATTATAACAGCTTTTAAACTCTTACATTCTCCTTAACAATTACAAATCTATATTTATAGTAATAAACTATGCAATAAATTTTTTTCTTTAATGAATGATTGATGTAGCGCGTATAACTACTTCGAATACAAATTCACAAATGGAATGTCAATTCTCAACAGACAAATCCGAATTACGTAATGAATGAACAGTGAATCATGACGTTTGAATTTTTAAAAATGAACGAATGAAAGTTTGCGATACGGAGAACTATATTAGGTTCTTTCTTTTTTGTGAACAACACCTTTTGGTGACAACTTTTTTGTTGACAACAATTTTTGATGATAAAAGATCAGAGAAAAAAATATATGAAACTAAAAAAAATATAAAATGTCGAGTACCATAAGGCATGATTTTGGCAGTAAACATCAGAAGAAAACGCTTATTCACCTTCACCTTGATTTTGTCCAAATTCAATCCGAACTATTTGAACATGATGTCTTCTCAAAGATTTTAATTACTTCATGCAGCAACTATGTACTTTGGTTAAAATTGTTTCACTGAGAACATAATCTTCCAATTCCTTTTACTTAAAATAATAAATACTGCAAGTTGACACAGAATATAACCGTTATTCAAAACTTTTTCCAATTACATTTACGAATATAGTTGTCAACTAATATTGCTCAAAATATTCGAGTTTCATTATACAAAATAAATTATGGTCACTTTAAGATGCTCAGAGACATTTGCCATTAGATAAAGCAAGAGGTCATTAAAAATATTATATAATGAAATGCAATACCACCATAAATGGGTTCATAAATTGGTACTTCGATTTTTGGTCCAGGCAATCTGTACCAAAGCAAATACCACCGAATACTGGGCCATAAAAATAAGGCATTTTGTTACAATCTTTAAGGGTACTTCACTAACGCTTGCTTAACGATTTTATATTCTTGAGACTATAAGATATATAAACAAAATTTAAAAAAAAAAAAAAAGATATTTTTTTAAATAAAAAGTAGATTGTAAGCGTCACTCTAACATCCTTAAAACAATAGACCTGCAAGGTTTTCAATAAAATACTTGTTTTAAATAGAAATAATGAGCTCCCCATAGTCTGTATCATATGATATTAAAATTCCAAGCCTATATTAATCCTTATCCAGATTTAGGAAATGGAACAGATGTAATTTCTGCTGTTATTTGTCATATACACCAGGTCAACAGCATATTCCAGGACAGTTGTAAAAATATACTAAATAGTATATTTCATTTTTAGGTTTAAAGTGTAGATAGATCTGAGGATTGAATTGCTATTGGAACCGTTTATGGTTTTGATATAATTCTTTATATGAGAGTTAATAACAAAAAAAAATTAAAAAGTTTTGTTAATAAAAAAAATCAACGCTCAAAAATGTGCGTAATAAACATTAATACAAAATATGAGCAAAAAATTTCAATCTGACATGAATGACAGTCTGACAAAAATGATATTCTGTATTTATAATATAAACGTTGGTTCTGCCGAGATAACAAATACCAAGTCAAAACTTTCAGTCAAACGGACACTTTTATTATCAAGTGTGCTTGATGGCCGTTGACTTAAATGTCAAGTAGAAGTTTTTTTTGCGTCTACAATAGCTGGGAATTCTGATAATATATATTACTAACTCCTAAGAATTCATAAATATATAATTTGTAAATTAAATTTTTAAATAAAATTGGTGACAAAAAAACAAACAAACGTGACCTTCCTAACCTTAAAAATAATAACAGAATATATATTGTCATTTATTCACAAGGAAATATAAAGAGAAACAAAATGTTTAAAATATTTATTTGATTTTAATTAAATTGTACATCTTGTCGAGCCAGTTCCAGCAACATAGGGTCGTCGAAGAACTTGTTAATGGAGACATCTTCACTTAGACCTTTCCGTCTTCTAGTCTTGATCATGAACTCACGCGCCAAGTGCGTCGCAGGTTGAGGCTCCAATGGCCTACACAGAGGAAATATATATTATATTTATCTATTATTGATTTACGATTAATTATAGGAAAACTAAACAAATTGTGATCAAGGATTGAAGCATCTATGATTTAAATCAAATTTAAATATTAATATTTTAAATGATTTTAAAAATTTAATTGTATATTGTCTTTATATATACATCAGTCAAGCAAAAAGTATTAAATTGCTCTGCATGGAATATTGAACAAATCAACAATAGCTTAAATTAGGAAATGTGTAATTATGCCAGATGTAGTCCTGCTGTGTAAAATATAGTATTTATATATATTTTAATGTTGAGTAAATAAATAAATCCAACCTGATAACAATGCTCTTATCAAGCGGATCCCCAGGCACTATCTGCCAGTGGTGGAACACCTGCAGGCAGAAGGCTTGTCCCTGCGTGTGCGTGCGGAGATCAGTCTCAAACCCGAAAGAGTCGATAGCGGGAACGAAAGCCTTGATAGTGTACAAAGGAGAGCCGGGCACTGGCGCGTCTTGGGTCACGTGACCTATAATGAAAAAGTATGTTAGTATAGTTGTATGTTGAGTTTCAATCACTTCAATATAATGACTACATTAACAAATATAAAATTTGCAAAACATTCTAACGGGTCTCAAATACCAAAATATAGTTATTTAGGAAACTTGATTGCTTATTAATAATATCTTCAGTTGCTATATTTTTGTTTCTCTAATAAGTTAATCACGTAATCCTAAAAATGTCTGATAAAGATTATTAGATTTACTTAGATCAGTCACTATACTAACGAAATAGCATACAAATACAACATGAATCGAAAAGGACCTCTTCGTTTAGCTAGCACGGTATAGACGGCGGACACGCAGTCAGCCGGCGCCTGCACCTCCACGAACAGGTAAGGCTCCATCAGACGAGGTGTTGCCATCAAAAACGCCGAGTAAGCGACCTATAATCATTTTTTATAGTTATTTTATACACAGTTACTACAAGTTTTTCATTTAACAATGTTTTTAAAAATCCAAAGTAATAGCAAAACGACTTGTCAGCCCTGCATAATATGGCTTAATTTTTCTTATTTTGGTTGATTTAGTGACAAAACTCGCTCCAACTACGAGACAGTTTGTCAATTTTTTGTATTAAATAGTAGTATTATTCTAATGTAGTGTACGCACCCGTCGCGCTGTTGGTATGATTTGTCCGCCGCCGCGGTGCAGCGGCTCGTTAGCGATGACAGCGTCCAGAATCTTGAACTTCACGTTGCGGATGGGCTCCTCACACAGAGGACCCTCGCGCGTACCCCACTGGAAACCTGGGAAGAAATACATAGATAAATATTTAAATTCTAGAATAAGTAACTTATTTATTTTGATTTAAAATGTGAAAGATTTTCTTAAAGTTAAACTTCCTTAGAATTGTCGAGATTTCAAATGAGACTTCAAAAATGCGTCAAGATAAAAAACAAAGGAATAATTGTATAGGTTAGTGCTTATAACTATTTAGCAGCCGCAGAGGTATTTATAACGTCTTGTAGCAGTGATTTGCGTGTAATCAAAGATTTTTAAATATGGCAAACTCATGTACAAGACTACAATACTATTTTGTATCGAGTATATTATCATGTACTCTATTACAATACTATTTTACCATATTAGGCAAAATAGTATTGTAATCGAATTTTTAAACAAATACCGAAAAATATTTTTCACTTGTATTCCGTATACTAGATTCTTCTAAAAGAAATCAACTGAGCGATTTAATGAGCTAAACAACACAGAAACTATCAATCAAAAATTGCTCAAGCAACCAGTCGATCAGCTAGTCGAGCAACTAGTCGATCGACCAATTTATCAACCACTCAATCAAATAGACAGTACCTTGTACAATACTATCCTTGACGGAGGCCAGTAGGTGCTTGTCCACCTCTGAGGGCAGCGTGTCGTCGACCAGGATGTTGGGACCCGCGGCGTCCGGACCGAAGGCCCAGATCGACCGGGCGGCTAACAGATCCCAGTCATACCTGGTTAGTTATTAAATCATTATTTTCTGTTACATAACTTCATAATAATACTGTTTCAAAAATAATAATTATTATTATTACAGAACAACTTAAAATAATTAATAATTAAGATGAAGTAATACTATATAAAAAAAACAGTTGTAACCCTTGCTTACTTAGTTTGAAAGAACTCTCCCAGTCTTCTTCTGTCCCAGGTAACACAGACGGCCCCCGCCTCGATGTCCTCGGCCAAGCCTCGCTCCAGGGGCTCCGCGATCATTGTTAACTTGTTCCTCTTGTTAGGAGTCTCAGCAAAACATTTCAGTGACGACGTTTCTACTACCGTCTCACAGAACGACACCACAGGGTCCGCAACTGTTAAATGTATATTTGATATTATTACCTTCTAATTTTTTTTTGCAAATTTGTTCAGATATAATGTAAAGATTACTGACTTTCATAATCAAAAGAAAAAAACCTAATCATTAGTGTAGGATTTCAAATAAAACTATTTTTACGGATTAAATGAAAAAACTGAAAAAACGAAATGATTACTCGTGACGTTACGTCTTCATAAAAGCCACTTCACATATCTAGTTCAAGAATTAGATAAACATTGTATTTATACAATTGTAAAAATACAAAATATTTAAATATCATATTCACAAAAGGTGTACTGATAGAATATAGCACTTTTGAAAATATGTTCAGCGTATTTTGTGGCAGACTATAACTTATAGCTATACCGTTGAGAATTGTCTTGAAACTTATTTGTTATACTTATGAAATTTTAAATAAACATAAAATGAAAAATTTATCAATACGGGCAGGTTCGAACCTGCGACCCCTGGGTTTCCCATACCTTTAATGTCGATCTCGGAGTACATATCCCTGAGGTCGTGCATGACGCAGTCCAGGTACAGCTCTCCGGTGCCCAGCACCACGTGCTCGCCGGACTCCTCCACGCGAGTCGACAGCACAGGATACGACTTGTTCACCTGGACGATGGAACATTACTTTACATAACTATGAAAGATCTTTTTGACACTACAGTTCTCTAAATATATAATAAGTTTATTGTATTAAGGATTACATATGTCCATACAGAAAAATAAGGTATATTTTGAATGCAACCACTGTGTTCTTACTAAGGCCTTGAAAATGACGTTTTAGAAAATTTATGTAATAATATATAATAATAACATGTAATAATATATGATAATAATATGTAATAGTAAATAATATAATAACCTATGGTCACCATTAATGAACTTATGACCTACATTATTGAGTCATCATTTACTATATCACTACATTTATGAGCAACCACTTATATTATATATAATAACTAAACACATTTATATTATATAATCATTTAATTTAATATCGAATTTTAACTAAATTTACCTTTCTTAGCCCATCAAGCATTTTCGGCAGCTCTGATGGATTTACCGGTTCCACAGCAATCTTTACAACTGCTTGTGTGTTAAATCTTAAAGGTTTGAAGGTATGCAACTCCTCTTCCTCGTCAGCCGACACCAATGTACAAGTCTTCACTATTGGCTGGTCGATACCTTCTATGAGTGCCCAACACCCAGCCGGGACTCTGTTTAATTCCACCTGTAATTATTATTTTTAAAATGAAAATTTGTTTTTGACCCAGTAAATCCTATTAGAATATAACAAATATTTAAAAAAGCTATAACATAAATAATTATGACTTAAAAGGGAGTCAAAATTAAAGTGTTATCATTATTAATATAGATCTTGTTTAAAAAAATGTTTTTCTTAAAATGATATAATATATTTATACATATATATATTAATTTTTTTTTTTTTTTGTACATATTTCTATAAAAAAATAAATAATTTTTAATAATTACCTTGTAACGCGCCTCATATATCCAAAGACGGCCCACATTCATCAGTCTCGAGTCCTCTTCATCTTGCGAGGAATAATTCTCCCCAAGTACTCGTACCGTCTGTCCCGCATACAGCGTCCCTGACATTATACGAGCCAGCACCTGGGAAATATATACATAATAATTTCAGATTTTTAAAACGTAGTTATAAAGTAAGAAAGTATATAGCAAAATAATATATACCAAGTAATGTATGTATTGAAAACTTATGTTGAATTTCTAAATTACATGACTTAACCATAATTGTCAATCAGATGCGACTAACGTCTAACAGATGATAGGTCTGAATCAGATATAAAGGCATATTCCCACAGCTATAGGAGTGTAAAATATAAAGATCATAATCCTTGACAGATAAGGGGGAAGTTCATGTAAAGGAGGTTATGCACACCAATCAATCAGTGATTAAGAATCCTAATCAGAAGCCAAGTAACCCACCAGGAAGAAAGTGCAGTCGTCTGTGGGGTACATCTTGGTGGTGTGCGCCACGAGTCGTCCGTCCTGGTCGCAGGTCAGCATGTCTCTGTGCAGTGCGCCGGTGGTGCCGCGGTACGCGTGCTGCACCTTGCGCGCCGCCGCCTCCGCCGGGGACGGGATGTGACGGACTGACATGTCCACGAAGCCACTGTGGTTAGTTTCATGTATTAACTAGGAGCGCAAACCAGACCTCAATTTTGACTTGCTGCGCTCGCGAAATCTCAGCATGTGTTAGCATATTGAGTGCATACAGCACCGAAGTTGCATTTACAAAACGTGGACACGTTCTGTCCTCAAATACTTATTTATATTTTTCGTGCGGAAATATTTCCTATTGAAGTCTATGGGATTTTAGTTTTTCCGTGAGTATTAGTCAAAGATATCGAATATTTTTATATATTTTTTTAAAACCACCACCACCAGACTTATGTCTATCAGTGTGAAAAATTCGGAAAATATATTTTTTAATATTCTGTTATGTTATTCTCTTCTTATGGAATTTTATGCTCATCACTTTTTTAAAATTGTTATATTCTTACCTGAAGTCACCAAAAAAGCGACTGCATACGAGCCTCAGTAACGGTCGCACATTGAGTTTCGCCTCCTGCTTTGTTAGCTTTATGCCTAACTCGGCTAGCACGGCCGGCAAGGTGTCGTCGACGTCGCCGACAACCTAAGAACAATATATTATTATAATTCCCATTCATTTATTAAATATTATACCAAATTAAATATATACAAAATTAATTACTAATAAAAATGTTACTTTCACATTATTAACAGGAATTAATTTTTTGACACAATGAGTATAATACTTTCTCTAGTAAACATATTTTCTTAATAAAAAAAGTAAAGACTGACGAAGATGACACTCAAAGTAAAGATTTTGGTTAATTAAAATTACTCCTCAACACATTCAGTTGTGATTAAATAATTAAAAAATATAATAACTAACTAAATATAACAAATAAAAGATTTTTTTTTTCTACATATATAATAAATCTATATATGTAATTATGATCTTATTTTAGCTGCTTTTAGACTCTCTCACATTCAGTGATATCTTTTATGAAAGGGTACTTTTTTTATTCATCATGACTATGTATATCATGAATACCTGTGCAAATATTTTATAGAGCGGCTCCAAAATAAACTCCACGAAACTCCTCTGTGCGGAGGCGTGCGGCGGCTTCTTGGTGAAGCGTCTGGTCTTAGCGTTGAAGTACATGTCGCCCCACAGCCACGGCGCCAGCTCGGACGAGCGCAGCGACGAGTGCGCGCGCGCGTACATCGCCGCGAACGACTCCAGCGTGAAGCACACGTCGTACAGCGACGACGAGAAGCATACATTGCCTGCGTGAGAAAAGTATTTGATGTTAATTTAACTAAAATAATCATATTATATTAATATTTTTATATTTTCTAATTATATTTTTTCTAACTAATAAACATACATCAGTTTTTACTATCTAAATTGTGGATTTATTTATATAAAAATGCTATAATTACCTAGCAATGGTGAAAAAATGGTAGCTGGTTCATCAGCATTATCTTGCGGTTGATTTGTCTCAAGCATAGTATTAAGCTCATCAATTATATGCCTCAGTTTGTAATATGCGTCTGCAGGGGGCAACTTTAGTTCCAATATGAGTCTGTCAATCTTGTTGATACAGAGTGTTAGAGGCACACGCTCCTGTACTGCATGACGCAGCAACCGCTCAGTGTTTAGCATTATACCCTCTGCTGCGTCCACAAATAATATTGCACCTGCAATAAACATAATTTGATTAATATTACTATTATTTGAATGAATTTAAAGATCCCAATTTGTAATAAACTGCACTGTGCTAATTTATTAAAATACAAAGCTTAACATTTCTGATTATATTATTATTGTATACTCATATTTATAATATTTACTTACCATCAGATATTCTCAAAGCAGCAGTGACTTCGTCACTGAAATTCACATGGCCAGGGGTGTCCATAATATTAAGTAAATGTGATTTTCCTTTGATATCTTTAAGCAATAATGTAACAGGCATTGATTTAATTGATACACCTCTCTCTTGTTCCACAAACAATGTGTCTGTGTACCTCATAGGGATTGTTGTCTCATTGTTAATAGTACTGGGATGTGTTTGACGCATTAGACAATCCACAAATGAGGTTTTACCTAAAAGTAAACAGTGTGTTAACAACAAAATACTCACACTAGTATTTTTTAAAAACAAAAATGCTTGATAACATTACCATTATGTAAATGGCCCATCAGTGTAATATTTCTTATTAAATTAGTATTATCAAGCATATCAGCTAGATATTCCATGTCATAAGTGGTCTCCAGTAGCTGCTGTTCTTGTAATTGGAAATTCTTATGTTTTACTGGTTCAACAAGTGGTTTGTCAAGGGCTTGTGTGTCTTCTTCCTGAACCACTGTTTCTACATCGGGACCATATACCTCTATTGCTTGTGGGTAGTATCTAAGGTTGAAAAGAAGCAACAGAAAAGAGTAATGTAGAGGAAGATATTACTTATGATTACATTTTTCACTATTATTATAAAAATAATTCCATAATCTAAATCAAAAGTTTTATCTTTAGTTGTTTGTATTGTGTTTGTAAAATTGATCTTCATAAATTTTATTTTGATAATGACAATAATGAGTATGATTTACCTTTTGTCCTCGTGCAGAACTACAGACATAGGCGCTACTTCAGGTTCAGCATCAGCATCATCATCTTCCTCCATCGCATCCTCATCACCATCGCGATTGTCTTGACCGTACACACTTTGCTCATCATCGGAGTCGGATTCCAAGTCTGGACCGATATAATTACCGAACTCATCGTAAAGATCACCGTCCATATTGTGTTATTATATTCAACAGTTTTTATATATTTAACAATCAAAATATACTGTCGTTAATCAAAACAAATGCCGCTTCGGCAATTGACAGATAACCTAAAAAATATTCTTGTATTTAAATTCATATAAATAATGATAATCATTAGGCTGCGTTCATAAATAAATACAGCTTTAGGCTATAGGATCTATTTTCACAAAAGCTTTTAACGAAGAAAAAGGATAACGCATCACGCATAACAAAATGCACTATAAATTAACAAAACACGATTTTATTTTCTGTTTCGATTTGTGGACGAATAGCGTTAACTTAAAAATTTAAATATTAGAATTTTAAGTGATATAGGAAAAAATCTTTGTATTATTTTAGCTCTACAAGTTTTTTTATAAAAAAGGAATAAATGCATAATGTATAAAATAAAATTTTAAATTATGCATTTATTCCATATCATGAATGTTTACTCTGTAAATAAAGTCAAATATTTCGTTTTATCTGTCACCACTTCTCAAAGTCTTTTTAAATACAAAAATGGCTGCCTTGCAACAAAATTTATCTAAAATGATTTCAGCACAGCTGCGTAACAAGGCAAATGAGTTTTTAAACTCTAGAAAAAATGCTAATAACTTAGCTGATGTCCTTCAAATGTTTGAGGTGAGATAGTCTCAAAAAATATAAAGTGTTTTAAGTGTTTTCAAAAACTGCGTCTTAGGTTACGTCTTTAAACATTCTTTATCATATTTTAGGCTGAAACTGAGAACTATACGCCTCTGCTTTTAACAATAGAAGTAATATTTGTGGAGTTATTGAAACGAGGTGATTTAGTACAGCATATCGTTCCCCTAAAACCTACAGGTAAGATAAGCGGTAAAAATGTCAAATATTCAAAATATATTGATTTTATCCACTAAGAGGAAAATATTTTCTATTAGCGTTAGAATTAACGAATGAAACTGAATTAGGTGGAAATCACCAACTTGAAATCTTGCTTAATATATATATATATATATATATATATACCTATTCGAATTTTTCAGACCACAGTCCAGAAGCAGAATATACAAGATGGCTCAACGAGTGTTACGAGGCAGCGCTTTCTCGTGCCTTAGACTGTATCCGGCGAGGTCGTACAAACTCCCGACTTCAGGCCTTAGTCACTTCATGCAAGCTGATGCAGGCTGAGGGGAAATATCCTTTAGAATCTACAAGCGGATACTACTTTCCTTCTGTTAGATTAAAGGTATGCACTGTATAATATTGAAATGATAAAAATTTTCTGCCAAAATGTACTAATTTTATTTAAGTTGTTTTATAAGCTGTGCAAAATAATTTATATTTAATATGATACCTACATTTACTCTAAATATCTATTTGCTCTATACTATGTAAGAATGCAAGAGATTAAATTTGCAAAAATAGTGCAAAAGTTATTGACTATTATAAGTAATTGACTTTAGGTTACATATTTATCTGATTATTTTCAGAACATTTTCACTGTGCTCTTGGATTCTGAAATCTCTATGTCGGCACCTATAGCTCGCTTCCAAGAATTTACAGAATATAAGGATGTGCAGCAGTATGGCCTTAAAGTGCTTTCAACACTGGCGTATCGCAAGTATGTGACACCTAGTATTATGTGTTTATTATTTATAAGGGGTTTGCTTGCTAAATGTGCTTGTTCAAATATATTATATGATTGGTTATTAAAGTTTTATAAATATATTTGTTAATTCATTACCTTGATTACAGATCACCATCTCAAACATACATGCAGAATTTTTTAGAGTTGCTTGACAAGTTGCTGGCGTCAGAAATACCAACAGATCTCAAGAAGACTAAAGATAGGGGTGTTGAGGAAGAAAATAAAATACTTTGTGCTAATGAAGGTGAGCAAACTTAAATTTATTTAAAGTAATAATCTTTCATACAGCATTTCAAGCAAAAACAAAAAAAAACAATCTGACTGCTTAAATTGAAACAAAATTTCTGATTTTATCATCAAAGATATTATTTCAACAATATGTTAGGCAAGCCATTGTTCCCGTACAACGCATCTGTTTGTCGTCGCTACGCCAATCGCTGCTGGAGCATCTCATGCCAGTGGTCGCTGTGTGAGGCACCACGAACGTTGCGTCGTGCACTTCTATTGCTGGTGGAGAGACTCATGCCATTACTCACCAAACCACATTTGGCTACAGACATGCTATGTGACAGCCTAGATGCAGGTAAATATAGACTTTACAATGGAAGCACAGCCATTTTATACATTACTCGCCTAAAGTGTTTTTATCAATTAAATATTTTAAAATAAATCAACAGTATTTTTTGATATTGTTTTTTTTATATATTTACTTTCAAATTTAATTAAATTTTAATAATCAAATATTTTTATGTGACAGGTGGTCCTATAAGCATGCTAGCCTTGCAGGGTATGTTAGAGCTAGTGCGTCATCACAACATCGACTATCCTGACATGTACGACCGTCTGTACGCTATGTTCGAGCCTGAGATGTTTGCGACGCGTTACAAGAAGCGTCTCATGCATCTAGCTGATATATTCTTGAGTTCCACGTGAGTACAATTTATTTTTAATACATTTTTTAGTAATTAATATTTTTTGTCAACTAACTAACATTTAATGTGTAAACTAATAAGTTTTAACGTTTTTTTTTTTATTAAAATAAATGATAATTTTTGCTAACTGAAAATATTTGCTATGAAATAAATTTTACAGACATCTACCCGAGAGCCTGGTAGCAGCGTTCGCAAAACGTCTGTCTCGGCTAGCGCTAGTAGCGCCGCCAGAAGATGCGGAGGGACTACTGCAGCTAGTCGGGAATCTGCTGCTGAGACATCCTGCATTGAAGCGCATGATCTGTTGCGAGGATACTCCTGCCATTAGTAAGTCACTAATCGTGATTACTATTGTACAACCTTGTCATTTATATAAATCATCAGGTTAACTAATGTAAACTAAATTTAGTATACACTAATATCTCATAACATAAGATTTTGTGTATTTTATGCATATAATTAAATACGGACACAGTTTATAATATTGAAATTCACATCTCCAGTGTCTAATGATCCATACGTGATGGAGGAGTCGTCAGCGTCGCGGTCGCGTGCGCTAGGCTCCTCTCTATGGGAGGTGAGAGCCCTGACGCGTCACTGGCGCCCCGCGCTGTCCGCGGCCGCGTGCCTCGTGGTGTCGCCCGACAGACGAGCGCCACTTGCATTAGCACCCGACACAGACACTGAGGTAGGCCTTATAAGATAACACGTTCACGAACACACTCACACACGTACTTCTATAACGTTGCAACAGATCATACTCAGGTTTACTTTGTTTTGTACAGTGTAACCTTAATATAACGACCGTCAATAAAACGATTTCCTCGATTTAGCGAATTTTTCAAAATCCCCTATAACTAACTGCCTGTAAGAGCTAATACTAAAAACATGTACATGTTTTGATATGTATATATGAAAAACCTTTTTATAACGAATTTTCAATCATCGGAGAATATAAACAGAAATATTATGATTTATCTCTATTTATTGAATTTCAATTTATAACTTTAACATAAGAAATTTTACCAAATGTCTACATCCAATTTCAATGTTAAGACTCCAAAGGTTCAGCTTGTAAAATTTTTACAAGCTATAGCTTGTAATATTTTTACAAGCTATAGCAATAATAAAACAATCATTATTTGACGTCCAGTAATTTAAGCACTGCTGTTTGAAACTGTTGTTAATACTTAAATATTTATTTTTATCTTAGAACAAATTGTAGACCGACCTAACCTCTGAATAACAAAGCTCATTGTAAGAAATTACTTGATATAACGAATTATTTTCATTACACTATTATAATTGAATGTTTGATATTTATTAAGCGTGAACTAAAGAGGATTTGGAGGAATAAGTTTAGAAGTTTGATATGAATAACAAAAATAATAATCTTTCAGTTATTCGACGCGGAATTAAAGAAGAGATTCAAAACGATAGAGATGAACTTCATTCGCCCCCAGAGCATGTCGTTGCCGTCAGGTGAACGCCTGCTGCAGTACTGGGAGCTCGCTGCCTGAGCATGGGACCACTACTACTTGGATATCACACAAACTCATAGTTAACCTGAAAATTGCGAGATCCTTGGACGTATTCTAGAAGCAATCTTAAGCTTTGGGCAGTCGTTTTGAAATAAATAACTTGGAAAAACTTAAAAAGATACGTCGATGGATCTGGAAATTTGCAAATACTCTGTTGAGTTTTTTAAGTTTCCAAAATTGAATTATCGATGGTAATTGATCATACAATTTTGACACAGACGGATAAATGACCAAATAAATCTAGATACTTTAAAATAGCTGTAAACCCCAGCTCCCTAGATATGGAACGATAGTCAATATCCCAGTACTAATAAATTTATATGACGTAATAAAGATAAGTATTAAATTTGCACTTTAACAAATGTAATGTTGCATTTGGGTTTTTTTTTTTAATATGTTCCGCGAATTCTGATAACAGAATTGGTTGTATGCCATATAAAAAAAATATGACATATAATACTGATATTTTGTAATTATGGTTTTAAAATTATTGAAGTTTTTGTTACAGATAATTTCAATAATATTGTGATATTAATGTATTGAAATCATTCTGTATTTATTTATAGTTTTAGTGTTCTGTTACATACATGGTGTATACAAATATTTGTTTGAACCGCAATGAAGCATGTATATTGTTATAAGTGATATTTTAGTTTGGTTTAAGTTTTTTGCCAGTAACTGATCTAGTGCAATGTAAAAAACGGATAAGGATTTTTAAAGAATAAATAATAAATAAAATCATGTTAACTAGTTTGCTTAACTTTATGTGGGGACTTTTTTTATAGAAGAATTCGAGTTGGAAATACATTTTAAAACCCAAATCTAGATGGACATGTTTCTACTTTTATTGCATTTAAAATTTGTTGCACAAATTATCTAACTTCATGGAACTATTGAACATATAGTATGCTATGATTGCCCAATTGTCCAATTGGTCTAAACATATTGTCTTCCCGCTTACTTCCCGATTCATTCCAACTTAAAAAATATATCTATCAACTATTTTAAAGCAGATCTTAAACTATTACTTACGTGTTTTTAAACCGCCATAAATTAACTTTATTATTGTTATTGTGACCTCGCAGTTACGGGTGCGGTGATAAATGCTATACTAATTAAAAATAATTTTTTTCTAAATTTTATTGTTTTTAAAGTTACGTCTGTATTTTTTATCAGAATCTCAAGTATGCGTTGTAATGGCCGCCCCGAAACATGTGATTGATTTGAAACAAACAGAATTAAGTTAGGATAAGATATTATTTTATTAATCATTTAAATGTTCTATTATGAATAAAAATATGAATTATTTATAGACTATTATTTATTATATCATGGTAACTGACATTAAGAATATTTAAATGTCATTTTATTTATCTGTAGAAAAATATATTTTTTAAAATTTTAAATTTAAAAAATCAAGAACATACATTATTTATTAAAGCTCAATACGTATTTTTTATCACACCTCTAAAAATAAATGTTCATTTCATAATATTTATACATTCAACAAAGTAAAATCTAACAATTTCTTTCAACATATAAATAATCCTAACAAAACAATTACATAACTCAGTGACATATACAAGTTGAGCACGGTCATAAAAATTTAACTAGTTTAACAAATTCACAACTAAATCATATATTCTTTAAATTAATATCAATCCTGTATAAAAATACAAGCCTCTAATATCACTATAGGCACGGTTAGTTTGTATCACGTGACAATCTGTTCTTGGCTGTCGCGATTGACCTTGGAGTTGTGACAGCACGTGATCTGAGGGCTGTTCTCGCGACTTTGGACTTCAGTTTCCTCTGGCGGACAACCATCGTTCGGTTCGTGTATCACTACTGTAGTGTTTTGACTAGATTTGCAACAATTTTCTTCTGGAGACGGTTCTGACTTCTTGCAGCAGCCGTGCCGGTCACTGTGTAAAAGCTGTGCGTCTTCCACGCTGGGGCTGTCTTCTTTCTCACTGTCGTGGTGACAGTGGGCACTGGATTGCATCTTTTTAGTCTTAGCAACTTTTGAAGGACATCGCTTAGCGCCGTAATAACAACTCGCATTACTTGTTTCGCCGCCATCTTGTGAGTTGGCGGGAAAGTAGTGAGACGGCTGAATGCATGTTCTCGTCTGACATACGAAGAATTCTGACTGGTTATCAAGTGATGTATTTAGAAGCGGTGGCGTTGTGCTTTCAGCTAGAAAGATAATTTATATGTAGGCGAAAACCATACAATATGTATATGTTAATTATCAAAATATAATGCAAAAAGCAAAAGCAATAAAAGTGTGCAACTAATAATTTTAGCTTAAAATGGTAGAAAAGGACATACTGAGAATGAGTCAATTTGTGGGTAAGTATGATGTGTGTGAATAGATTATTGAGTTAAAAAAATAATAATTTAAAAACAAGATTATGTACCTAACTAAACGAATTAATACAGATGAGTAAAGAAAATAACAAGTTCGACAATAACTATATAGTTGTTTAATATATATTCCTATAGCAACCTTCGTGGCCAATGTATACAGTACATTACAATAATCATATTAATAATTTTACTACAATATGATGTACAATAAACAATACGATGCTTCAGCTCAGACGTGTCCAGCTGCTTATCAATAACTAACGAAAACAACGATAGGCAATCTACGTGAAGTTGCTCAGAACACCTTCTTATGGGGGTTCCGCCAGGACGACACGGTGAGTTCTAACGCGATCTGTGGCGTCCCACTAGGGCCATGGGGGCAACCGTTGGTTTTTTAGTGGGTAGCCTTAAAAATGGCAGCATAGACATGCTGCTATTTTGGTACTCCACATAACCCCCCGGCCAATACCTTCTTGGCCGACGAGGTATCCGTAACCAATTTTTCAAATAAAAAAAAAAGAAAGAAAGCAATCTACGTACAAGAGCATTCTAAGATTGAATTTAATTTAAAATAATAAATAACAATGATAATCTATGCATAATAATACAATGAGTACCAAATATCACAAGTGATTAAGATAAACAGCACGTGATAACAACGAATTACTAAAATAAACAAGAATTGATAAGTCTAAATTAAGAGAGAGTTTATAAATTTTAATAAACAAAAAGTAGATGATTACAGCAACACTAAGTACCACGATAAAGGGATTTGAATTTAAATACTAGAGGAATGTCGCTACTGCTGTGTGTAGGCGGTATTGGCCTGCTGTAGCTCCAGGGCATCCAGCTGCTTGCACAGCTTCCCCTCGCACACCTCCCAACTACACTTGTCAGTGTTGCAACGATCTGAAGGGGTTTTTACGAGTTGGATGGTACTAAGATTCGAAAATTCGCACGTAAAGAATTTATCTCATTTGTAATAAAACTATTTTGACGGGTTAAAACTCGCGTATAATTTGGTTACATTTTGATTTTAAGCCAACGTTTCGAATACTTTGCAGTAATCGTGTTCACGTTTAGACGAAATGTAAGTGTGGAATCTAAGAAAATACAATTTTTATCATATGGAAGAATTATAATGCCTTAGTAGTTAGAAAGTAGCAGTGTAGCGGACATTTAGACAGATGTTCATTACTAACCGGTGTCGTCGCACTCTGGAGTGCAGATAACTACGCGCTTGGTGCTGAAGCACTGCATCTGCAGACGAGTCAGCTTGGTGCCAAAGAGGAAGTAGCCTGGAGAATGTTGGTTAACGTATAAAAAAATTTTGTCTATAAAAGAAATGCGTAAGTGTACACTTAGTATAAAAGTTCTATTTTATATAAATTATGCCAATAGTTAAGTATCTTGTCCATAAATAAAATGAAACAAATATATATTAAAAAGATTTCGAATATCGTCGATCGATCATTGATTTTGTTTCTTATCAAATTAAAAATGTTCAGTTTTTGTAAATTTTTGCTCTTTTTATTTAGGTAAATTTTCTGGAGATATTTAAAAACCTCCTTTTACCTCCTGGGGATCAAATTATGAAAAAAAGGCATTCAGATAGGTTTCCAAATCACTAACCCAGCATCATGCCGAAGACCACAGCTAGCAGAAGATGGACGTTATAGACCATAACCGCCAGCATCAGCAGGTATCCCACCAAGTTGTGTATTACGAACACCAGCGTCTGGTGACCGTTCACCAACGTTCTGACAATTCATACATCATTCAGGCTAATTTCAACTTTAGTATCTTAAAATATTTGGAACTCAAAAATATATCAGAGTTTTGATCCTATACAAACCTGACTCTAAAGGACGCCCATCTGCTGACCTGTCCCGAGCTCGTGTTGCGACTTGTAGTCGGCTCCATTGGGTTCCCTTGTTCTCTATCTCTACAAAATTTATATATAATACACTATATTACTTATTTTTTATTGTTATTTATTCATTTATATCTAATATTCATATTCATTGTGTTGTTTTTAATTAGGCAGTATTATATACGAATAATTTGTTTTGAATTTCAAAATACAGATAATTCCGTCGTTAGTAAAACCCAAATCTATTTAAAATAAAAAATAATGATAAAATAAAATATCATTGATTAGGTAAATTTCATCAATAAAACTTATAATAAAGCTGTAAATAATACATATAATAACATATTTGCATTATATGTATTATTTTCTGTAATAAAACTGTAAATGCAACTGTAAATAATATACATAATAAAATTTGTTAATAACCTATTTCTGTAATTTGACTATATTTTAAAACGTTTAAACGTAGTGTAACAAGAATCATATAGATACCAAATCACTAATTTTTAAACATTTTTTCTGTCTATCTGTATTTATGTTTGTAGATAGATAACGCAAAAAATACGCGACAGATTTTCATGAAATTTCATGACTGAATATCCTAGTCTTTTACTGTAGGAAAATGTTAAATTTTTATGAAAAATACAAAATACCAATTCTACTTAGTTTTCATGTAGAACACTTTATAGGGCTTTATAGGGTTTATGAAACTTGTATCGTGTTTTTTTTATAGCTATATAAGGAAATATATATCTGAATAATTCAAAATTGAAGCACTTATAATCGGTAAGAAATTGTTATGTTCAAAATTTATTGATATTAGTTCGAGTTCTGCCTCTTAAAACAAGTCCATTAGAATAAGCAAAATTTATAAGAATACCTGTTCAAACGATACAAACAAAAACTAATTTGTCTACTTTTTACCGGCGTTATATTAATGAGCAACGCGAACGATGTCGCGGGAACAGCTAGTTAAAAAAAATGCCTAACTAAATATTTTAGAAATACATATTTTATAACATTATCACAAAATTATTCAAGCTTCAAAGCTTAAGAGACAACTAAATAAGCTACTGACAAACTTCTTTTTATGCATATTTTATTATAACACAAATCAAAAATGAAAATATAACAAACACAATGAAGAATAAAAAAATCAAAGAAAACGCGTTGTGTCTTTAACTATTAAAAAAAACTTAATAAAACTATACTTAAAAATTAATTCAAATTTAAAAGAGCACAGACGTTTCTTTAAAATAATTTACACCATGGATGGTGTAAATTATTTTAAAAAAAATGGATACGTTAAATCATATTAAAAAATGTGACACTCCGAATCCAATATATATTGCTTAACTATAGTATCTATATTGCATGATGTTTAAATGCCTACTGTGCCACGACTTCCCGTTCACCAGTGATCACGGTTTGGTAAGATCGTATCGCGCCACGCACCTGAAAGTCAACTCAGGGGCCTTACCACCATCTCTTAAAGCAATATTACTACAATCTTATTTCCCTTTTTTAACCATGTCGTCTATAGAACGATATTGTTTTACTAAAATTTGTGAAATTCACTATTTTTTTTTTTGATGTCTTACTAACTCGTAATTTTCTTCTTTGAAAATCTCACAAAGTTAAATTATTGTAAAATTTAATCATTTTTTTAAATATTTTGTTATCTAAAATTATGCAATTCACTATTTATTTAGACGTGTTTTAAACTAGTAATTTTCCCTTCTAAAATTTAAAAAGTTAAATTATCGTAATATTGAAACAATACTTTTCGAAAAACTCAGTTTTTCCTTCCGATCTGTCTGTCTGTATGTGTCTGTCGAATTTTATTTTTCAAATTTTGAAAAACTAAAGATATATTTGGAATCAGCAACTAAATGTAAGATTCACTTTTCAAAATTATGTTGATTGTCCAACGGGAAGGTGGTCAGATCGGCCGCCGAAGTTACCGAAAAATGGAAAAAAATTTTCGAATTTTTAAATTTTTTAAAATCCTATCATAAACTACATAAAAAAAATAAAAAAAGCAATAGAAGTTTGTTTTGTTTGTTAATTAATTTGCGAGTTATAATTTGCCGATTAGGAGTTTTTCATAGCGGCAAGCTCGATTGCCGCGTGTCAGATGTTTTTAAATATGTATTATATTTTTAAGAGTTCATAGCAGAACAACTGTTCAAAAGTATGAATTTAAATCGTATCTTCTTCGCTAATCGTAGCTTGCAGTTGCGGCTCACGAAGTGACACATTATAATCAATAACTAAACCATATGGCCGCATATCGTGTCTATTATATATATATATAGTACATTTTAATATCTCATTTATTGACTGTAAAACCATCATATGCTGATAAAATAGCTAAGCAATTTATAAATGTGTTTTTTTTAATGTCTCTTTTTTACGTACAAACAACGTACGTAAATCAGGAGAACCGTAAGTTTCTAAGAGTTATAAAAATGTATTCAATAGTTGTAGAGTTCGTCAATTACAAAATAATATATAATTGAGCGGTGCTCTTTATGAGAGACTTTCCTGAATCGTTTAATCCTTAAACATCAATCAAAAACAGTATATCCGAACTTTTCCAAATGTTACACAATGAAATAACCACGGAAAAAGTAAAATCCCATAGAATTCAATGAGAAAAACATTACGCGCCAAAATTTTGCTTAAAAAAAATAGTTGAGGACAGATTACACCTATTTGCACCTCGCTTAGCTCAATATGATAACACATGCCGAGATTTGCGACCGCAGCGAGTCAAAATTGAGGCCTGGTTCGACCTCCTAGTATTACAGTTTATTTGCATGTTACCGATATATTTATATTAGTAATGGAAGTAAGTAAGTGTCACTAATTTATTAGCAGTTTTAACTTAACTCATTGACATATTGCCACAGATAAATCAATGCAGAACAATGTCGTGGATTGATGAACATTATTTTTTTTGTTGACAGCTATTGATTAACGAAACATACTTGAAACGACTAGCTAATACTTAACAATTGTTTTCTACTAAAGACCAAATAATCAATATTCAAAGTAATACAAATTTAGAAATTATAACATTAACCTTGGTTACACTTTAATGTGATTTGTATATGAAATGAAATATAATTGATGTCCTTGCTTCATATAAAAAAAAAATATTTGAAGCCAAAGCAGGTCTGAATCAATCATGTTTTGGTCTTAATAATTATAATAACTTTTTGGACTAATAGAAACAGTATTTTCTTTAAAAAAAGTTTAGAATATTGAGTGAAAAAAGGTCTAATATGACGATGATTAAATTCTTAACTCGTAATACTTACCTATCGCATAATAAGTTTCTTCTTTCATCAGAGCCATATGGATGTAATTTTTTATGCGCGTCGCGCTGCACCCTCGCGAGATACACCTGCATACATATAAATTTACTTTAAAAGACAATATTTTTCAACATTTTCCATTATAAAACAAGCTTAATAAAAAAACTGTAATGTAAAGATTGTGTCGAAAAAAATCGGTAAAAAATATTCTTTTTGAATTCGTTTATCATTGGGCAAACCAGTGATTAGGCACGTCTAGGAAACAATGATTATAAATATGAATCGAATAAATCGTCGAAATAAAATCTTTTTTTATAATAACGTTTTGTGGTGCTTTGAGGAATTCAAAATAGTTTTTTTTTAATGTGTTTATGTGTGTATATATGTGTATGTATGTAAAAAATTATTTCAACTTAATTTTCTCGCGATCTGTTTATGCAATTGACGTCGTGTTGGTACAAAAACTATAGTATTTATAAAAACTAATTGAGCGATGTTTGAGATACCCATTGATGCCTGTAAACAATTTCTCATAATTTTAAAAAGTTAATAGTTTAGTTTTTAATAAATAAAAAATTAATCAATTTTATTACTAAGTTTTTAAAATTATAAAAACATTCTATATCCCCTATAAGTTATTTAAAGTAATGTTGGAATAGATTTTTTTATGAAAAAAAATTGGATACCTATAATATAAAATTTTTCTTGACAAAGAAGCTAATTTAAATGGGGCTCGCACACTACCGATTTTATTCTTTTCAAATTCATGACTTATTATTGTCGTCTGACAATTTTATATATAAATGAACAGAAAACAAGAAATATTTTGATTTAAATTGTAAACTGTAAAATATATTTTGACCTTGAACGTAATTATTACTTAATTGAACCTTACAATACTTGAGTTACCAATACTAATAATCATTTTGAAGATTAAAAGAAGATTAAAAGTCATCGAAGATTTTTTTTAGTCTACTGTTGTAGTAGAATAATTAATAATTCATTTTATCAGCCTTATGTCAGTTTCAATTGTTATTAATTTCCCAGTCCGTCACTACCTTTGAGCCTTCGAAGAGTAGCGCCACAAAGAACAACACAATCCAGGTGAGGGCGAAGGACCAGCGCGTGTTGATAGTGAGACCGGGGAACAGGAAATCCCCCAGGTCATACCCAAACCACATCCACATATGCATCTCCATATTGTCTTCAGCTGATAAACAAATAAAAATACCAATCTTGTACCGATATATATATATTTAACACTACTCTGTATAAATTATAACATAAAAAAAGTGTTTTAAAATTAATATTCTTTATGCACGAATTCTTCTTCTATAAATCTTTTTATTAAAAATATAATAATATCATAATATTGGCTAATTATTATTACAATCATGAACTATATGAAATAATCACTTACGAATTGTAGATCCCGCATTAGTGATAATCACAGCCCTACCAGCTAACTAGAATACTATGAGATCTTATCAGTTACCAAAACCCAAATATCTAGTTTAGATTTGTTAATATAAACAAAAGAGAACAATGGTTAATGTTAGTAGATTTTATAGAACTGTTAACAAAACATTACCAAAGGTGTTCATACTTTTGTAAACTAAAACTAAGACAGATATTGATATTTAATACTATATATATAATGATAAGTAATATTGCTAAGTACTTGATTTAATAGAAGTAAATCAGTCTTGAACTTGTCGCTGATATATTTTATTGATAACAACTATCATTGAAAATCTTTAACTTGTGTATTTTATTAATAAAATAATGTTAATATTTGTTAATAGTTATGTATATAACTGGATAACCAACTTAATAAATATAGTAGATAAGTGTAGTGAAGTCTATGATTTGTGTATCTCACACTAAAGGGATTAATTAATTTATCAATACAATATAGGTACAATATTATTAAAAAAACATTAGATAATAATATAAAATAATTTCTTTTTTGATTTAGGAATGACCTAGTTGTCTTCCATTTATAAAAGCATATAAAATTTGTTAACAATTTGAATAAAGATTATAAAAATATGATATATGGAAAATACATTTATTTTAATAAATAATTGAAATCTACACATATATATTGTAGAGATTACAAAAATTTTATTAACTTCCTCAATAAAACATCAAAGACAAATGAAAGTTGGAAAGATTTTATGATTTTAATATTTATTGGTATTATAAAGTATAAAATCATAAAACATATAAAAATATAGTTCAGAAATAATTAAAATTGAATTTTATATTGTAAATAAATAACTCATTACTATAAAATTTAATTGATGCTGTCATATTATCTATTTATTTAGTATAAAATAAATATCTTCTGTCTAACAATAAACCAAGCATTTATTTACATTTATAACAGACAAATGATGTTGAAGAATACATGTTATTCAAATACCTAAGATTTGTGTCACAATTATAATACACTAATAAAGTTTATTATATTATATGGCATTACAAAAGGAGCAACAATTACAATGAAGGTGGAAATTTTATTACAACACCCTAAGTTATTCAGATTTGTGTCAACCAACCAAATGTTCAGATATAATAAACAATTTCAACTAGTAAATATTATATATACATATATATAAATATTTCGTAATTTAGTTATAGTTTTATAGAAATTAAAAAAAATATATAATCTCTTTATTATTTTTAAAATATATATTGATTTTATAAAATTGAATTTATTCTAGTTGGTTTTAATATTTACCTAACATAAATAATCCTTTTAATAGTGAAAAAACCACTTATATTATTGACATTTCTATTCAATTATCCAAATGCCTAACAACAATTAGTCCAGTTAATCTAGTCTTTACTGTAATTATAAAATAATATCATGTATCTGAATAAATATTCTAACTATTATAGAGTATAAATGAGAATAAATATATTTTAAGTCTTAAAATACTTTTTAAATCTTGTCTTGACATTTAATGATGACAAAAATATTTAAAATGTGTTCTGTTTAATATTATAAATGTGATTGATATATACAATTGAACTATTTTTGGTATTTATTAATTAAATATTATTCAACTTATAATTTATTATTTTTTAACTACAAATAAATAAATAAAAAGTTACTTGTTTTGCTTGCCAGTTACAAACAAAACCATAATATTTTATTTAAAAAAAATATTCGAACTGTTTACAAACATATATTTACAATAATCCAATACTTTTATTAACAGATAAATAAAAAAACGACTTACCTTAGATTACAAATTAATATCACGGTGTACGAAACATATTTGTATACAATTTCACCGACCTACATATCACTTGATAAATACATCCTTATCAAATGACAAGTTATCTAATTCAATAATAAAAATAACTATAACAAACAGTGCAAATAATAAAAAAATATATATTAACGTTACTTTTTTTATAATAGGTAAACGGCAAAACACAAAATTTGTAAACTAAAACGACAGAGAAAGTATTTATTTTAAATGGTAATGTGTTTCAAATTATAATACTTGTATACTGTTCTAAAGCACTACAGGACGTAATATTTATTAGATACAGGATCTTGAAAATTAAAAGTTGATTTGACAGTACTAATATTTGACATGAACCACTAAGTTGCTAGTAACAATATCACTTGTCACTAGTAACTACTGTCACCTAAAAGTGACAATTACAAAATTTGGTGGACATTACGAGAAAAACTGTTAAACACACAAAAAAATATATATATTGAATATATCGATGACAAGGTGTTCAATAGAAAACATAAAACTACATATGTCTTAAAAGATAAATATTTTGGAACAGATTTGTATTTAAAGTTGTTGTTTTTTTTGCTTATAAGGATGTCATTACAAAATTACTGAAATTAAAGTTAAGTAATTATTAAGCATATTTCGGTCAAATGTGATATTAACGAATTATTATTAATTTCGCTATCGAAATCGTGCAATTTTTTTTATATTACAATTTTAAATTTTTGAACATGTTACAGTGACAATTCACTTAACGGTCGATTATAGACTAAATTTTTAATTGTTATATTGAGCTACATGTAATATATGTAGTATAATTGAGATTAGTCAATGTAAGAAAAATATTTCCAAGGTAAAAAAGCGGTGATAAACATAATAAAAAATATATAAGTATTTTTATTCACCAAAAAACCATGTTAGTGTCTGTTTTAATATTAATAAATAAACAGACTTTTGTTCATAATTGTGTGATAAAATATCAATCTTTGCTAAGATCAGAATCTATTATAGAAAGTGTTGCGCCTACTAAATGTAGTGACCCAGTCACTAGTACTGAAACATAATTATTATTTTTAATTATCATTAAAGCATCAGCAACACATTCACATATGTTAAGTTTGGATTTTTCATTAATTTTCTCCCATATGTCCGCTTGAGTCTTACATCTTGATAACAAATCTTTATGTTCCATCATATAAAAATTATCATTATTTTTGCTTAATTGTTTATATGCACTAGGAATAACGAAAAATACTGTTTCAAAATCAATATTTCTTAATGAGCTTAATAAAATTTTAGAATCTCTGTCACCAGTTGCACTGAATATTAGAGCCTTTGCTTGAAATCTGAAAAAAAGAAACACACTATTAAAATGTTCTTCGACACAACAAACTTTTTGAAGAAAACAAGTTTTTGTGTGGTCGATTCAAGACGCTAGTTCGTTTGGGACAATTACAATATTTAATTGTTATTTTTTTATGTCTATGCATTAGTCAGTCATGTTTGTATGTTGTCAAATTGACAGTTCCTGTCAGTGATTATAATTGTAATTCTGTCAATACAACAAATAAACCATATGCAATTCTTTCCTTATATATTTTCTACTGTAATTATAATAGACGATGGCAACTACTCAAAAGTCCGTAAAAAGGGCATCAAAAATTGATGAAATGACCAAGGAACAAATACGTCAAGCAATTATCAAAAAGCGAGAATGTAATGCCAAGGCACAAAAGATAGTTGAAAGTTTACTTGAAAAGTGTGTAAAGCAGGAAAATTTTATAAAATGCTTGCCTGATATAAACCAAAGTCACTTCGATGACGTCATTGAAGAAAGATCGATATTACAGTTATGTGGATATCCATTATGTCAGAAATCATTATCACAGAAAGATATTCCAAAACAAAAGTACAGAATATCAATGAGAACTAATAAAGTATACGATATTACAACAAGAAAATGCTTCTGCAGCAACTTCTGTTATCAATCTGCAATGCATGTTAAAAAACAAATGTTGACAAGTCCATTATGGTTTAGAGAGTATGAAGACATTCCACAATTCCATCTTTTACCTTTAGATACTATTGGTGGTTTAGGACAAGAAGTAGACTTGGGTGTACCAGAGAAACTTTTATTAACTAAAGAAGAATTTACATCAACATTAGACTTCACTAAATGTAGCCTCAATGAAGCATCTAATGTGTTAGATTTAAATAAGGTGGATTTACACAATATTGAATCCACATTATCATCAAGTGAGAGCAAAGTTGATAAGGAAAAAACAATTAATAATAAAAATGATAGAGTTATGAAACCTGATGAAGATATTGAATCTCATAATTTATCTACAACAAAAGATTCCTTTGTAAAAAAGAAACCCCATAGAAATTCAACCCCTTTGAATATAGTAGGGGATATAATTGAAAAACCAGAGAAAAAGATTGACCCAATACTTATGGCTGTGCCATCTTTTAATATAAATGAGAAAAAGAAAATAATAAGCAATAATTCATCTAAAACAGTCCCTCAGAAAAAAGAACCAGCCATAACAGCAATAATAATAAATGTAGAGAAATGTTTAGCCGAGTGGTTCACTATTGACACCTTGCTCTTTCTATTTGGGGAAGAAAAAGTAAAGGAGATGGTATCACACAAGGGGCAATGTATAAAAGATTACTTAAATGATTATTCTAAAAGTATATTTTACACTTCAAATACATATGACCAGTATCAGGCTTTATGTCGTAAACTAAATATGTTAGAGCTTGAAGATAGACGTTATGATGCTGAAGCTATGGCTAAGCAAACAAAACCATTACCTGATTACTCAATACTTCAAGAAGAGAGTAAAAAAATGCAGCTTAAAGTTAAAGCTTTCTATGCAGGTGAAATTGAAATACCTGAACCAGAAAGTACGGATAGTTATTCACATAATGATGAAAATGAGAATTCAACACAGATACCACTCATAGATAAAAATGCACAAAATGCCTTACGTAGAAAAATAGTCTGCCAACATTTAAACAAAGTGTTACCAGACTTATTAAGTTCACTAGGTTTATTATCTTTAACAATCAGTTCTGACATACGCTTACTTGTAAATACATTTAAATTGCAAGCAAATAATATAATGTTTAAACCTATACAGTGGACATTTATAACTATAGTATTTATAAAGTTATTATCTATAAGAGATGAACAGTTAAAAGTGTTACTTGATCATCATACAGCATTCCAGAATATGCAGCTTTTGCTGCTTAGCTATAAGCAAGATGGAGGTTACATAGACAGACTAATTTCATGGTTGACAGATATAGATAGATTATTGAATGTAAATGATAGTCAAATGACTTCTGAATGAGATTTCTGAAATATAAGCTTGTAATTTACAATCAAAATCTGTTAAAAGTACCTATTTAAAATCAATATAATATATTAGATTCTACCAGCAGAAGGTTCTCTTTATTTTTTATTCTATACTTAAGAAATGTAACTAGTTATGAATAGACTAGTTTTATAGTATTTGTTTAACAATTACAATTAATAATGGGTTCTAATTACTATACCATCGAAAGTTTAAAATTTAATTTTAAAATTATTAATTTAATTTTTATATGTATATAATATACATTTTACAAAGATATTATTGTCACAAATTTCACTGATGGTAGTTCTTATTTTAATAAATTATGTTCGTTAAAATATTTCTTTACTTAAAATTTGAATTCTTTTAACTACATCTGAGAGTTTTTTATTGAACTTTTCACGATATCGCAGCAGACAAAGAATAAGATACTCTTAATAGAAGATAGTATGATAATCGTCTATTTCTTTTAGAAAAAAAAATAGATTTTTACCTCACCACGTGTGGTGGTGATAAGGTAAAAGGGTAAAAATAGGTGGTGCACTTACCACCTTCACTGCGGCCGCATGACACTTATATTATTTTTTGTATAAATACACCGCGGCTCGCTCATAACGGATACGTTAATTTTAGTTGATCAAGATTGCGGCTAACACACTGGCGTGTTTTTTTTACCGTACCTTGAATACGGCGAAACAGACGTTTGTATGAATTTTTAACGACTGCCTATTGCATATAACGACACAAAAATATAAATCCTATCATATATATCGATTTTAATCAATTCACATTAATAAAGTACTAGTATGCTAAGACCAGCTAGTCACAATAGATAATATAAAAAATTTGAAAGCGCGCGCAAAATTTCCCCATGCAAAGTCTATGGGAAAAAATATTTTTTTGACTAATTACTGCAATTAGGCTAATGAGATTTGAGAGTTGTCACTATTTTTCAGCAGTGTAGCATAATGAGACCTTTGATTTGAGCCATCAACGATATTTTTCCCTTTAGTGGTTCTCGAGCTACAGTGTGCCAACGAAATCGCTTCCTGCATTAATATATAAGATTTACGTAATCAGTAATACAGGTATATGAAATATTCATATGAAGATCAATTTTTTTATCAAATATAGATATAAAACGATAAAACAAATTACTGAATATGGATGTAAAATATATTAATATACAATAACTCAAGAGTTGATTTTACTTTCAATATTCAAATACAACAGACAGACAACATACAAGAAATTGGCACACAGTAAAGAGCAATAAAACCATTGCTGTACTAAATGTAATATTTTTCGAAGTCTTGTTCAGTCAATGGAACATGAACGTCATTTTCAAGATTTTAAGTCGATTTTACTAATATTATTGTATCTTTTACTACTATATTTTATCTAGTTATATGCTAATATATTTTATGTAGTTATATGCCTAGCATTAGAAATTCATACAAGCTTGTGTGGACGTATCGAAGATACGAAAATAAACACACCGGTGTGTTAGCCGCAGAGTCACGGAACGTATTTTTTAGGTTGATGATTCAAGACTGCGGCTAACACAACTTATGTGTTAGAGCCGCAGTAAATAATATTAGCGGTTTAAGAAGCTGCAGCCAATATAATAAGGTCCTAGTCATTAAAAATAAAAAGCAAATATATTTATATTATTACCTGTTACTTTCTTTAAACCACTTTGCACAGATATCCATTGATTCCGTTGTGTGTGCTCCATCTAAATAAAACTGGGCATAATCTGTCTTTAGAATTTGATATCGTCCTGGCCACTGAAAATCTTTTAAGCCAACTACCGTTTCTTTTGTTAGAATATCAACCAGCATATTTTCATTAATTCTATTTTCAACTGTTTTATATTTTAATATTGTGCCATTAGCTTGCTTCTGCACTAAGGCATGTAAGTGTTGTGCTTCTTTTCTTATCCAAGCATGTGCAAGCTGTACTGCTAAAGAGGCATTCATTGTATAAGCTTCCAATTGTATAGAAAGTTTAAAACCATTTTCATATTTATAAGTACTAAACTCAGGTACAATATTCAGGGAGCACTGAAAGAAACAATTGACTTTAATTTTACATCTAATAGTATAAACACAAATATATAACAAACACTATTGTCATAATCATTACCTTCACATCTCTAGCTACACTTTGCAACACAGTCATTGCTTCAGGTGCTTGAAGCACTGAGTAAGCCTCACAGCCCGGCTTCATGATGCCAGCCTTTGCTGCAGCGATCTCAGATAGAGTGTTTCCAAGTATTGAAGTATGATCCAATCCCAATGGAGTTATGCCCACAACTGGAACTTTTCTAAATTTTTTATATTACTAGTGTTATTATATCCACTGTTTAAAGCTAATGTTCATAAAAATTTACCTTAAAACATTTGTGTAATCAACTATTCCTCCAATTCCCACTTCCACAATAGCTACATCTACTTTTTCTTTAAGAAATACATTAAATGCCAGAACAGTAAGGAAGCTAAAGTATTTAGGCATATCACCGTCAAATGCCTGAAAAAAAAATTAAATAAAAATGTAATCATATATAAGTTGGTAAAATTATTTATATTAAGGCCAAGTTAGCCAAATCAAAAATTTACCTGTGTAGCATTAAGGGATTCATACACCTGGTGGAAATATTTAGCAAACTTTTCTATAGATAGTATTTGTCCCTCAAGTCGAACTCGTTCTCTAACAGCCACTAAATGAGGGGATGAATAAAAGCCTGTCCTGTACCCATGTGTACGTAGAATGGACTCACACATAGCGCAAGTTGAACCCTTGGAGTAAAATAACAAATAATTCATACTGGTTGATAGTTATAAACATATTTTTGGTGTTATGTTTAGCCTGTAATTTGGAAAATACAAAGTTCAATGGAAAATTATTATTCTTATAATATAATGAAATACTCAACCTTTTTAAAATATCTTATACAAATTGACAACACTGAAAAATAATGCTACTTGGTTATCACAATGTATAAATAGTGGTAAAATTGTATAACTTGCCTTGCCTTTAGTGCCAGCCACATGTATAACAGACAGTGTATCTAGCATGGACATTGTAACTCCTGTCCGTCGCAGATAGTACTCCATGTCCTCTAAATTCTTACATTTCTGAAATAATAAAGTCATTTTAAGAACAGCTGAAGGTGATTTACATGTACACAACTTTACCATTTGTAATATATTTTGTGTTTTGTTGTATATGCTATTTAGCTTGATTTTTAATATTTCCATTATTTTTTAACTGCACTATTCTTGGACTTATTGGCAATAATTAGTTACCTCACCACTCTTAATGCTTTTTCGTATCTGTTCAATGGTTGATTTATTTGATTGTAGCAAATTTAATTTGTGCACAGCATCCTGTATTAATAAAAAAGTCGTTTTTTTAAATCATTATTTTCACAAGAGATTCACAAACTACGTAGTTATTATTTAATCAAATAATCTACTTGAAAGAGACATTTGTTATAAAATATAATTAAAATACTATTATACATTACTAGCTTTTAACTCAAAATAATTTTATAAAAATGTAAGACTCCAACTATACCTCATATGAAAACTTGGTAGAAGACATCCTTATGGTTAAAATCTTATTAAAAATAAAAACACGCCGAGAGCCGATCCTATACATCGACGAACTAATAATTATTAAATGGAATCGTTAATAATAATAATGTTCGGAACTCAATCCCATTGGCCGATTAGCAACTATGGCAAAAAATGACGTTAATCAAACAATAGTATGATTTGTGATGGGTCATAATTCATAATTCTCGTAAGTGTTACAGTAATAAGATGCGATGATTCCCCACATGACTACACTATCAATGAATAAGTTTGACATTCGACCCCCGTTACGACTTACAACGTAACAGAAACCAAACACATTTAGATTCTGGAAAGGTTACTTTTTTCTACAACTTCAGATTAACTACAAGTAACTTTATATAAATTACAAAAGTCAAAACATAACCTCTTTCTGTTTATACTTAACAGATGTCATAAAAACATGCAACATAAATTATAAAACTTAAGAGTAATTTTATATTGTTACGGAGAGTAATTATGATGAAAATTATTGTGTTAACATCAATAAGTATTTATTACCATTTAAATATTTTGATTATATAAAGTTAATAAATAAATATAATTTAAAAGTTTTATATTTTTTATTGAAGTTGCGAATTTTTCTCATTACTCTATTCTTATGCTCCTGCGGTGGAGACTATAGTACTAACGTTATTATTTTTCTCACAATTGCCGGTAAAATATCTATAGCTGCATAAGTACGGTTCTATTATAGATTGCAAATGACCAAGTCAAAACATCTCTACCTTTTACTGTCTTACCTCTTTTTTACTGTTGTAATGTACATCTCTTTTCCCTGTTCTTCAGACGTGGCAACTGGAAATGCAAAAAGGCATTATAACGTTAGCTGTTACAAATGTTCTATTTTCAATATTTCCAGAGGTTTATAGCCGAATATAAATAGTAAACACTTACCTTGACGTAATAGGCTAAATCATTTATTCCTTAATAATAATGAATTAAGTCAATAAAATAGAAATAAAATATACTTTATTTAATTAGGCCTACTTAATTAGGCATTATTTAACCGTCTAACTTTATAAATTCAGATGAACGTTACAATATCAGTATAAAACACAATTGTATCTTAAGTCAGCAACAATATTTAGTTCTGGATATTGGTATTATCAAAAAAAAACCTTTAATTGAAAAATGCATTGTATCCTCAAAAGCATATTTTTTATATAAGTTTTTAATTGTTCAAGGGATATGTAATATTAACCATGGGTTTTCAAGAACTTTGAGAAGTAGACGTTATCAATTTGTCTTTAATTCTAGTATTTACACTTTGTTTGTCGCTATTTTTCAAATTGCGGTTTATTATATTTGGCTTGACATATAAAATATTGCTGCAACTAATATATTGATTAGCAACTGTGACTATAATAGTAACTTATAATTTAAAAAAATGTATATATATTTTTGTGTCCAAATAGTTTATAAAATATTTTTAATTATTTAAATAATAATATTGGTCCTTGATCAATTATTGGTGAGCTAACGTCTAACGTCGTTTGTATATTGACATTATAAAAAGGAAATCTGTCAATACTCAATACTGAGTAAGAGGAAGTTGAAGAAAGTATTTGTGTATATATTATATAAAAATGACCGAAACTGATGGAACTAAAAGACCACTGGAAATGCCTGAGACCTTTCTCCCATACTTAGATAAATACAGAATTTATAAACTTTTTAAGGTTGTCTAAATTGCAATACTTATTATAAGATATTGTAAAATTTAAGCAGATTTTTTATATATTTTCATACTAACGTGACTCAAATACCACCTACTTAATAATTTCCTTGAGGAATTGATCCTGGAGCTATTTTTTTACTTGGTACTTGTCTGTTTACCCAAACGCAGCCAACATTCTGCTGTTTCATTGTTTAGTGCTAGTGCTATGAAAATGCGAATTTTGATTTTGGAGCGCAAAGGTATAGCACAAAGGTATAGCACTTTTTGCTGCGTTGACGTTAACATACGAGTATATATATATTTTAGTTATCAAAATATAATCTTCTTTGAATGTAATAGAAAAAAAAATTAAATATACTTCGCGGGCCGCATGCGGCCCTCGAAGTATATTTTTGCGTCCCGCGAAGCATTAAATTTTAATTTATGATTTTCCGTCAAAATATCACAGAAATTAGAAATTAAAAGTACATAGACACTTATGTATTTAACTAATTTGTATAACTTTAAGGTATTTAAACCCACCGTCGTGTCGTGTGTGTACTGACTCATAAATTTCGAATTTTACTACATTTTTTTTTAATCATGCGGCCCTCTATAAAAAAGTAAGCTGAATGCGGCCCCTTACTCAAAAACGTTGCTCATCCCTGTACTAAACTAAATAAAACATCGTCGATCTATGTCTATATACTAATAACCTATAATTTACTTTCAGGATATGGTACAAGACCTGGTTGTCAATTTGCCCCGAGACCATTTAAAACATATGAAGGTATTCCTTAATCGTCATCTTCATTGTAATAAGGATGTCGATAGAGTAATATTGTTGGTATCGCCAGCTTTGAATATTGGTATGAAAAAATCTTTAAAATAATTGTCACTTTTCTATTATTGCATTACACGTTTTTGTTTAGCCAGTTAAAATACGTTTTCAGATTTAAAAAAATTAACAAGAGAACTGATTAGAGATATCGGATTCTTTGTTATCACTCGTCGATGCGTGATGGATCGTTACGAAAGGGTTTGCGTAATCGATAATCGTAATCGATATCATTGAATTTAAAAACGATTATGGTTGTGGATATAATGGACACGTTTCAGCATGATGACTACGTGCCGGGCTGCTTTTCTCCAGCCTTGATGTCGACAGTGACTAAACTATTGACTTTGAAGGATCCTGTTCCACATGCAGGGTGGTTGATGTTTGGTACTGTATCTTTAATATTACTATTACTATATTATAATAATGATACGTATTAGGCCAGAAATAAAAAGAAAATTAATTTAGAAGATTAATATGTTTAATAAGCATGGCCGTCCCTGCCATGTGGCGGGTGGAGCGGTCGCTCTAAACGCCAGGCCCTAGGAACGCCACGGTGATAAAATATATATTTTATAATCTATAGTAAATGTACAAAATTTAACATAATAACTCAGATTGGGCTGGCTATATATGTAATAACAAGTGCATTGTAGTATCCTTTTTGCTAGTTACTTATATATCAAAACGACTGAATAAATATTTCTTGTTCATCCAAATATACCGTTACCAATTTTTATTTGTTTAAGTGTTAGAGATTTCGACATATTTAAATAATACATGGGTATAATTATGTACCTTTATATCTCAATAAATATGGAAATTGATTCCTTTTTATTGCCAAGATTCTTTTTTTTTTTCAAGTTCAAGATTCAAGTTTTCAAATAAAGAGAATTAGGTTATCAACTGATAGTTGATTATTTACTATTATAGACTATGTAAATACTGAGGCTATTTTAAAAAATAATGATTATATTAGACCATCCCTGCACTGTGCGCGAGGCACGGTGCCTCCAACAGGATGGCGTACTTCCTACTGTCACCCTCGTGGTGACGCCTCCTCCACCCACGGCAACAGTCGCGGAGGACCCACGTACCCCTGCTAGATCATTTTTTACACAGGACTTTGAAGGCCTTAAGATGGTTTATAGAGCTACTGTAAAGGTAGACTGATTCAGCACATACTTACATTTTAATTATAGTATATAAAAAAAATATCTTATTAATTGACCATTCAATCATTTATGAAATTTGTGTTTTATTCCATGAGTACTTAATCCAATGATGTTTAATGAATAATTAAATATTTGATAAGTCTTTTAAGAAATATTATGCTTTTTCAATAAAACTATTTAGGGAAATGTTGGTGGCCACATCTCGTCTTACCGCGAACACGTTTGCTGCAAAGCACTTTTAACGTCGGGTTTTAATTAACGCTAGTTTTATCCGTAAACTAGTTTTAATGAAATGTGTAGTACTCGTGTAAATCTAAGAAAACATTGAATATTATGTCTGTTTTCCTATAAGGAGGTTCACATCGAGCCTGATGAGGAGTCGGAGCACATAGTGATGAAATGCGTGAACGCTATAGCGGCGGCAGCGGCGGGCGCGCAGGGCGCGGGGCGCGGGCTGAACGCGGCGGGGGCGCCCGGGGTGTACCGCGTCGTACTGATCGGACCCAAGGGCTCCGGGAGGAAGACGCAGGCCTTAGCTACTGCTAAGCATTTCGATCTTGTTTATTGTTAGGGTTTATTATTATATCTTACAATATTGATGACCTCATATACTCAAGTTATAAACAGTATTTTACCATATTATTACATTATGAAGTGTTATCATTAAACCAATTTCTCTATCGTATGGAATTGTAGTTATAAACAGCAGTTCATATTATTATAATCAATAACTTTAGGGGTCATAGACCTCACTAAACTTTTTTTGCATAGTAAATTTCGAAGATTTATTCAGCGAAGCTCTTGAAAGAAAAGACGATGTTGGTGAAAAGTTGCGAAAGTACGGTACTAGCGTGCAGCTGAAAGCAGAGATAGTGAGAAGACGTATATCACAAAAGGTTACGGTTCTTCAGAATTGTTATTATTCAAAATATATTAATTTCTTAGTTGTTAATTTAAAAAAATATTAGATTTAAAAGAAATTGTTTAATACGTTGTAGTTATCTAAACTTAATTTCATTGCATATGAATCGTGATAACAGGATTGTATTGACCATGGCTGGATCTTTACCGGATATCCTGCTACCGGTGTTGATTTCGAGTATTTGGACAATATGCCGACGCCACCTAACCGGTAACATAAATTAACTATATATAATATGTTACTGTTTATATTTAAATACACCTAAACCTGGATTTGCATTGTTTCACTTTGCGTCGTTTTCGAAATTGCATTTAACACCAATTCTCGCTTTGCATCGTTAATTTTTCGAAGTTGCGTCGTTTTGAATCTAAATTATTATTTTTTTACCAAATAAAAATCGAATTCTACCATGCAATACAACTTGAAGATTTCAATTATAACTAACTCACCATAATTGAATGATTAATTTAATTTTGTGTTAAAAATTTTGATTAAACATAACATAAATAAATTGTTGCTTGAACCATGACTATTTAAGCAAATATAATTGATGAAGTACCCTTATCTACACTCATTTCGGCATAAATTATGTTAAGTCTATATGACTAGTATTTTCGGGTCTAAAATATTTAGTTCAAAATTTTTGAAAAAAAGAAATAAACTTCGAAAACAGCTAGCATATAACCATCATATAGTAACCAAAGTTGTTTTGATTTTAATTACATAAGTTTTTAGAATGTTTCGACTTAAATTATTACAGTTAAAGCTGTGAACTGCTTACATTTTTTTGTTGTTTTTTTCAAAAAATAGCCTTTTTTTCTAAAACTGGAACGTATCTCTGACTTTGTCCGTATTATAAACCAAAATCGTGATTCACTTTGGGTCGTTTCGATTTGTGTTCAATTTTTTAGAAACGAATTAGCGACGCAAATCGAGGTTTAGGTGTACTTTAACTAAAAAAGATATTAGATATAGAAGAAAGTATTCTATGTACTCTGAAAACAAAAATATAACAATATATAATGTATATATTTACCATTAAATTCGTATTTAAATGCTTAAAAAACATGGTGTCTGTGATACTTGTTATATTTTTTTAGATTTTTATGAGTATAAAATTTTTAACGAATTTAATTCGCGTAACATTATTGCTTACATTTCACAATAAATCTGCTCAATGACGGAAAAGAGTCCTGTGCTTACATATCATAATACAAGTCCAATGACTGGAAGATGTCCCATGAATACGACTTCTAGTTTCGTGAACAAAGTTTTTGAAATCGGGTTAAAATTATAATACACCATACTTACTCTAAATTTACAGAATATTCTAGAATATCTAGGTATATTCTAGAACTCGATGAAACCAAACCTCGACCATAAAGTGATCTAGATATACTTTCTAAGTGAAAGTTTATTGTAAAATACTCTCGTCTGACTTTCATAATTGCAAGTATTTTAAATTAACTACGAGTAAATATATTTTTGGAAAACGTTTATTACTTTACATTTACTATAATAAAAAGTAAATGGCAAATAGGTTTTATTTTAGTAAAGGTAAAAGAGTAGGGGATAAATTTTAAAATAATATGATAATAATAAGGAAACAATTATATAACACTTAAATGAATTTAAAAGTAAAAATTTAATATCCTATTTTAATGAAACGATTTTATTTCCGCCAATACCTGAAAAAAATTACTTTGTGTATCCTCTGGTTGGAATAGTGTTGTACAAAAAATCTATGAGTAATCTCTCTTGCTATAAGCAAAAAGTCCCCATAAGGTCTCTAATAACAGTGTACCAAGGAATACAACACGGGAACAATCTAAAATATGTAATTTAATAAAGTTTAAGTATTGACAGATTTATCATTCAGGAAGTTAATTTTGTGAAGAGGATATATTTATTTTAATATATAATAGGCTGAATTTTTTTTATCGTTGCCGTTGCTTAGAAATTATAAGTCTAATACTCAACTTTTTTTATACATTTTTATTTTTGCATTAATTCGTTTTTATTACCATTTAAAACAATCCCCGTCTCAACCTTCCTACCCACGCCTCTCCCTGTGTAATCTCTGGGAATAAGACAAACTCGAAAAGCCTCTTTTCTATCTAGTGCCCTGTCGATTGTAATAAATAGAATTAATGGGTATAAAACCAGCATAATATTCCTGAATACGGAGTGGTCGGTGTGCAAGTCCCGCACGCTTTGCCGCGGCGTGGATTGGTGCACTGGGCGCGAGGCAGCGCCAGGCTCGGGCCCACGCGTGCGCCCGCAGCGCAGGGCGGACTATGCGATAGACACTGAGGTATGCATGCATTTTCTCTAGTACACATCTTTCCCACGTTTATTATTTGTTTTAAATTCTCAACCGTACTGGTAAGAGGAAACAGTCTTTTGCTGCTTATCATTTAAAGTTGAAAATTAAAACCACGATGTGTTTTTAATTTTAAATCATCGCTTACTTTTTTAAAACTCGACATTTCTATGCAAAAATGTACTTTTAGGAAAGTTTAAATGTAATTACTTTAGTAAACGTTATATTTACAACTCATTCAAAGAAATACCAACAGCAAGCAAGAAAGTCATTTGTAACTCATGAATGTTTGCATTATATTAGCATATAGATTTGTCAAACTTCTATTATAGTAATTCAAATAATTTCCAGTGGGAATCCTATTTTACTGAGAATCTAGCTGAACTGCGAGCGGCAGCTGGAATAACTGCAGTTGAAATAGATGGCAACAAGCCCATCGGTAAAAATATTAGAAATTATAATTTTGACTATACATACTATTGTAATATTTATGTTTTCCGTACAAATGTTATGTACATAAATTTAATTTTGATAATATATGCAGCGTAAATACGTTTTCTAGATTACTTATAGTAATAAAAATAATCTGTAGATCAAGTTCAAGTAAAGGTTCAAGCAGCGATCATGGCAGCACCGGCGTATAATATAGAATGCTGTTCCCAATTAAAAAATGTTAAAGCCGACGAGTTGGTACTTTAATAAATAAAATAAACATGTCATAATAGAAACTTTTTTATTTATGTACTCCTCCGTACTACCATCGAAAATTATAGCTACATTATTATAAATTACTGTGCTAATATTAAGACCTAACAATTCAGCAGTCTCAAAAAAAATTACATACAGTAAAAAACATTCAATGAGGTAGTCTCCGTATGACCTGAGACTAGTGGGTTTGCATCGATCGAGAACAAGACACGATTTATATTCATACAATTAAAAAATGCATTAGTTTATACAATAAACTCACTATCATACACACAAGTGCGTAGCGGCGTACTAATAAGATGTTTGGCAGCGTCCAACCAACTACACACACACATTCACACCTCACACAATAAATATACACAATGCTATCTAAACACTTGTATCCATTCTTGTTTACAGGTTATGTACACAGCACACATTTACAATGTACCTAATCTGTAGTGACCGTCATAGAGATCACATTGGCTACAATTCTTTTTTTTCAGTCTGTTACAACTCATCTTTGAAATCTTCGTCTTCGCCGCCGGCGCCCTGTGGTGGGACTCCTCCTTGTCCTTGGTATAACTTAGCAATGATGGGTTGAACGACATCTTCCAGAGATTTCTTTTGTTTTTTGTAATCTTCAGAATCAGCATCTTGATTATCTTCGAGCCATTTGATGGAAGCATCAATGGCCTCTTCCATTTTACTCTTTTCATCATCTGATAGCTTAGCACCAAGTTTCTCTTTGTCTTGAAGCTGGTTCTTGATGGAGTATGCATAGCTCTCCAATTCATTTCTAGACTCTACTCTCTCCTTCAATTTCTTGTCATCATCTGCGAACTTCTCGGCGTCTTTGATCATTCTTTCGATATCTTCAGGTGTAAGCCTATTTTGGTCATTAGTAATGACAATCTTTTCCCTGTTACCTGTGCCCTTATCTTCAGCAGATACTTGAAGGATACCATTAGCATCAATTTCAAATGTGACTTCAATTTGTGGAATTCCTCTGGGTGCGGGGGGAATACCGGTAAGATCGAATTTTCCGAGCAAGTGATTGTCTTTGGTCATGGGACGTTCACCCTCGTATACTTGAATGGTAACAGTGTGTTGGTTGTCGCTAGCTGTAGAGAAGATCTGAGACTTCTTTGTGGGGATAACAGTGTTACGTGGGATCAGTTTGGTCATGACACCTCCGACAGTTTCAATACCCATGGTAAGAGGGTTTACGTCAAGGAGTACAATCGCATCGGTGTCTTGTTCACCGCTAAGAACACCAGCTTGAACGGCAGCACCATAAGCGACAGCTTCATCAGGATTAATACCTCGAGAAGGCTCTTTGCCGTTGAAGAACTCTTTAACAAGCTGTTGTACCTTAGGAATACGAGTAGAACCACCAACAAGCACGATTTCATCAACGTCTTTCTTGTTCATGTCGGCATCTTCCAATACCTTTTGGACTGGTTTAAGAGTAGATCTGAAGAGGTCCATGTTTAATTCTTCGAATTTGGCTCTAGTGAGAGTTTCAGAGAAGTCTTCACCTTCAAAGAAGGATTCAATTTCAATCTTAACCTGGTGGCTAGAAGACAAAGCTCTCTTCGCTTTCTCCACTTCACGACGCAATTTCTGTACTGCGCGATTGTCTTTTCTGATATCCTTACCCTTCTTCTTTTTGTATAGTTTAATGAAGTGCTCCATGACTCTCTGATCGAAATCTTCACCTCCCAAGTGAGTGTCACCATTGGTAGCAACTACTTCAAATACACCATTGTCAATTGTAAGGAGCGACACATCGAAAGTACCACCACCCAAGTCAAACACAAGTACGTTCTTTTCACCTTCCTTCTTATCAAGACCATAAGCGATAGCAGCGGCTGTAGGCTCGTTTATGATTCTCATGACATTAAGACCAGCGATAACACCGGCGTCCTTGGTGGCTTGACGTTGGGCATCGTTGAAATATGCTGGTACAGTAACTACAGCATGAGTAACCTTCTTACCCAGGTATGCTTCAGCAGTTTCTTTCATTTTAGTAAGAACCATGGCTGAAATTTCTTCAGGGGCGAAGATTTTATCGCCCTGCGCGGTCATAACAGATACGTGAGGTTTGCTGTTCTTTTCCACAACTTGGAAGGGGAAAAATTTAACATCATGTTGGACAGTTGTATCACTCCATTCACGACCAATAAGACGCTTGGCGTCAAATACGGTGTTTTCAGGATTTGTAGTCAACTGATTCTTGGCAGCATCTCCAATAAGACGTTCACCATCAGCTGTGAATGCTATATAAGATGGAGTGATACGGTTACCCTGGTCATTTGCAATAATTTCTACTCTGCCATTCTTGTATACACCCACACTGTAAACAATAAAATTATAAAAATAAGATTATCATTGTAATAAAATTTATGAACAGTTGTAAAAGAACTATACTTAAAAAAATAATCTTAAAATTATTTGCGTAAATTTAGTTTAAAAATATATAGAAGTGAACCAAGAATATAATTTCAGACAAATCGACTTATTAATATTTTTTATACATGTAATTAATCAAATAGTCAATTTTTAATTTTATAAGATCTATAAATGGTAAAAAGAACCCTTACCATGAGTATGTGGTACCCAAGTCAATACCGATTACGGTACCGATATCTTTATCCTTCTCCTTCTTCTCGTCGGCGTACACCGCCGCGAGCCCACACGCGAGAACTAATATACACCACCGCATTTTCACCATTCACTTATATTCACTGAAACAATAAAAATTAATTATTAAATCTATTGAAAAAAATTATTACTTAACCTATTTATTTCAGATAGGGGAATAAACATGATGTATATTGTACATCCGACTTCATTTACAGAGATAAATCGAGAGCCTGAGTTCAATACTCTTTAAAAAGACACGTAATCGAATTTAGAGGACACGTCATTATTATTTATTACCGGCGGCGAAATAGTTTAGCGTAAAAATAGCGAGCAAAAAGTAATGGCATCTACTGTAGTAGAAAGTATTGCCGTAACGGGACTATTTTAACGGTATGTTATAGTTATGTGGGCCGTCGCGCCGGCCCGCTAAGCGATGACGTCGAGAAAATTCCATAGGAACAAATTTGTTTCCGAAAACCCAATTATCTTATAAGAAAATAGTTTTAACTTTAACTATTAAATTATATTGAAATAAATTATTATTACTTGAATTATATGAATGAATTAATAAAATCAAATAAAATACAGATTTAATAAGAAAAAGAATTATGGCACGTCAATCAAAAAGGGTTATGAAGATATTTATAAATCAAAGGAACGTCAAAGTATAATAAAATTAGTATATGAAATTTATACCTTGAGTAAAAGTTGTATATTAGATGTGTGATCTTTATCTTCACGAGTCGTATATTACACTTAAGAAGAGCACTTTAAATAATATCACTGTGCGCAAACGTTCTTCTCTATCAATTTTTCGTTAGAAACTGAATGAATCCACGCTGCCGTCGCTGTTATTTAGCGCTAGTGTTATTCGTGGGCTCTTGCGATTGGTTGTTTATTAACTGACGTAACAAAAGATTGAATATTATTGGACCAGGTATACCGATTTGTCCACACATGATTGGCCCACGTTTATTACTGGTAGAGTTGTTTGTTCGATGATTACTCGAAAAGCCTCGAAACAGATAGAACAAAACGTGTCAGATTGGCGTAAAATTTAAATGTTGCAATAGTAAACCTACGCAACTTTTATAAAATGTATATAAGAATTTAAAAACCACGGACAAAGACTTAACTACAGTAAACTTTTATTAAAAATGTTTACTTAAAATAAAAAAATATTTGAACTTTCAAATATATTTTTCAAACATTTTTTTACTCGATACAATATTCCCCAATGAAAATTACACTATAGATAAAAATGGTCTTTCATCATCATCATCATCATTTCAGCCTACGGTTGTCCACTGCTGAACATAGGCCTCCCCCTTCGACCTCCAGAGAGACCGATCCATGGCGGTCTGCATCCAGCGGCTTCCTGCCACTTTTCGAATGTCGTCCGCCCACCTTGTGGGTGGTCGACCAATACTGCGTTTACTTGTACGTGGCCTCCACTCGAGAACCTTTCTGTTCCAACGGCCATCAGTTACTCGAACTATGTGCCCAGCCCATTGCCACTTCAGCTTGCTAATGCGATGAGCTATGTCGGTCACTTTGGTTCGTCTACGAATCTCATCGTTTTGTTAACGATCTCGCAGAGAGACACCAAGCATAGCTCTCTCCATAGCTCGCTGAGTGACGGCGAGCCTTCTTATGAGACCCTTAGTTAGAGGCCACGTCTCCGTTCCGTATGTCAAAAAAAATGGTCTTTAATATTACGTTTTTAATTTATTATTAACAAATTTTTACCGTTGGACGTTTATAAATATTTAGAATAATAGGATTTTAAACTAAATTAATGGGTAACGCAATGGAAATATTGAAAAAAAAGCGAAAAACATCCACTTACTCATTACGAAATCAACTATCTTCAATATCCGCTTACATTCTGTTTTAGAAATGTGGTTATGAAATCAATATACCTTAAAATGGCCATACGACCAAACAGCCCCTTAAAAATCGTTTCTGGTGCTCATTTCACAACCACATATTAATGAAGCGGTGAGGAATGTTATTTGTTGCCATTTAGTAGTCCAAAACAACGTCTTAACTATATTCGAAATAAGCAGAAAAGATTCTTGAGAATGAGTGAAAAATATTTTCATTTAATAATAATAATAATAATCATCATCATTTATTTGAAACCAGGCAAAATTTAAAAGATACTGTTATAAAGTAAGAAGGGAAAGATGGCAATATGGGTAGTTTACGCGAGCGAAGCCGCGGGCAAAAGCTAGTTATATTGCATGACGCATTTAAACCAGGAATAGGAAACAAGTAAAATCCTTAATTTTTCATATACATTTATTTAAACATAAACAACAGAGTATGTACTTATTGTAGTCAAAATATTTTAAATCTTAATTACCTTTAAATCAGTCACCATATCAATTTATCAATTAAAACATGTTCCATATATGTACAGTACGTTATTTGTCTTTTATTTTATTTACATAATTATTGTTTTCTAGATAATATGCTTAGAACGAGAGGTGTGAAGTATGTAATGATGCAATCGGCTCCTGAAAAAAGGAAAGACATTTTTTAAAATTGTATCCATACAAATTAATTCTCTCTATAAATAAATAATATATAGTAATAAATAAATAATAAATAAAGAAAAAAAAATAAAATAATAAATAGTAATAAGTAGCATGGCACTCACCAGCTCGTCGCATACATGTGAGTGTCTCCATGAGAGTACTCTCTACTTCTGCGGAATCACCGTTGCGTGAGATCATGGCATACTCACCAGACACCTGAGGATTATACAAATAATTTCATGATTGAAATCATATCACTTACTGTTGGTCTGTCTGCAATAATATACTAATTTCCATGCAGTCTGTATTACAGCACAGTCATTGACGAGTAAAGTTTAGATAAATCATTTATAAATATTTCGACAATAGTCCGGTAAATAATTAATATAGGGAAATCTAAGAATACAGGGAGACATGTTATCCAGGGGGCAAATGCAATTAAAACATGAATCAAACCTGATAAATGAACAGTGGATGGTGGGGATACTTGTCCTTGGTCTGTCGCACGATGTCGAGGTACGGAAGTCCCGGTTTTACCATCAAGAAGTCCGCACCCTCGCTGACATCACGCGCCTGGATATAAAACCCTTATAATAAACAAGCTAAATAATGTTATTTTTTAAAGTTTTTTTTCAAAATGTTATGTTAAAGATGCAAATTTATTATATATTGATTTAATAATTAACTACTGTTATGTGTAGTAGTCATGAATACTTAAACTTAACAAGGGTTGCATTTGAACTCTATAATATTATATACAAATGAGCTTCTATTTATCCGATGGAAAGACATGATGCTAATAGTGCATTGACAATACCGATGTGTGTTAGTATATAAATACACATCTATAGTGGATATTAAACCTTTTGTGATCAAAATATAAACTATGTTACTTTAGGGCAGAGATAACGAACCAATGGCAGGGTTGCCACAACTGGCACGTTTGAAACTTTTGATGATACACACAAAAATATTTTTTTCTATATAAGTTTTACTTTTTTGATAGAAATTAATTATAAATCTACACTTAATATATATGTTATGATATAAATTTGTATAACAATTATTAATATTTTTTTTATTAAAGAATTGTTTATTTTTTTATTAATGCATGGGAGCACCACATATTTCAATTGAAATTTTATTGTGGCAAGTTACCTATTTAAAAAATACATTTTTTTTTTCTTTGTCACACGGACATAAAAAAGGTTCGCGTTTAGGTTATATGTATGTGTGTGTGTACAAGCCTGCATGTGTTTTTATGTGTTGTTACGAGTGTATGTATGTAGGTGTATGTACCGCAGCGCGCGCCGCAAGTCCCGCACTACCCGGGGGCAGTTGATAGCATTTGCGGTCTCCCGCCATCGGAGAGCTCTTCATAGTATCCCGGAAAGGACCGTACATGGAAGACGCGAACTTGCATGAGTACGATAGAACTGATACCTGAAAACACACAATTACATCAGCTATTAGGGAGTTGAAAAAATTATATATTTTTTTTATAATAAACATCTCATATAATATTGATAATTTTTAGTATTTATACATTACCTGATTTTGAAGTTTGTTAAGTACCAGAATATCTTTGATAGCTTTAATTCTGTTGTCCATCATATCTGAAGGTGCCACGATATGAGCACCTGAAACACATTTTTGTGACATTTTAAATAAATATAATACTAAAATTCTTCCATTGAGGGTGTTTTTTAATTTTGGTACTAGTTTAAAATAGAATGTAAGTTTTTAAACATTTTTCAACATTAAATTCCAAATTCTAAGATGTCTTATGTTAGAGTTTGAAATGTTTATAGATAATAATTAAATAATCTCTTATAAAATAATATATAAATGGACCACTGCATTCTTCAAATTACGTACCTGCTTTTGCATAAGCTAAAGCAACCTCAGCAATTCTTTTCACTGAGGGTGCATGGTCAATTGCCCCACCCTCTTTCAATAAGCCACAATGTCCATGAGATGTATATGGACATAAACATACATCACATGCAATAGTGAGACCTGGGCATGCCGCTAGGATCTTAGGAATAGCTTTAATTACAGGATTATCAGAAGAGTCTGCACTTGACCCTTTGGCATCCTAGAATGAATTGCTTTGTTAATTTTCACATAGTAGTTATTGTTAAAAAAGTATAAAAAAAAAAGTTTTAAGATAATTATCTTAGTCTTTTGGAATGCAAAATATTAACCATATTAAATTAATATTATATGTTTTTGATGGAAGGCATAAATTGTTAAACTATGATTCTAATTAATATTTAATAAAAATAACCTTAGGTAATGTTTCAACAATTCCAAAAATGAGGATAGACTTGAGTCCTTTTTCAACAAGTTCTACAAGTGCGGGGAGTAGTTTATTTATACCATAACGGTACACATTGGGCATGCTTGAGACTGCTTGCATTGCATCTTCATTTTCTCTAAAAAAAAAAGATTTATCTTCTTCTTACAAATCAATAATTCTCATAAAAAAAAAAATATTCTCTTGTTCATGAGATTATCCTATAAAGAACAATAATTCTTATATTTAAAAAAAAAATACTCTTGTTCTTACAGAACAATAATTCTCTTATTAGAATTTTAAAAATTTATAAAATTAAAAAAATTTATTAATTAAGATCTTTTGATGACAGTGCTATTATTGAACTTATCTTATCTTCAGGTCAAATTTTGTATTTTTTTGATAACCTTATTTTTTTTACATTATAATGATATCATTAAAATAATGAATATATTGAATATATATTACTATGCGGATATTAGAGATTAAAAGGAAACTAGATAATAGATTACTAAATATATAAACCTGACTTACAATAGGAAAACAGGGTACATAAGGTTATGCGGTTCAATTGAAGTGTTCGGCTCTTGTAGTTTGCGTAAAGTTGCATTAAAATATCCTCCCTGCAGGACATGTTCCGGGCTTAAGAATAGAGAATTCATATTTATTTACAAAAAAATCTGACGATTATATGTTTAAAATAATCAAAGGTATAGTATTTTCACACAAATTTCCTTTGAAACTTCAGTGGAGTCTGTACAAGAATTACAAATACATTAAAATAAATGCAAATTTCAATAAAATAAAATAAATAACAATTAAAAAGTCAAAACTTTAACATCTAGATACTAGATGACATTTAAAGTTACAATTTACGAGTATAAGTCATTTTGAATATCAAAATGAGGGTAGAGGAATGGAACTTTTACGCACTAACTACTATTCAAAATACTTAACTATTAACTCTGTGACTATAATTTCAAACTATAAACTTAAGAGACACTAGAGTCCCTGTTAAAAAAATAATTGTTTTTAATTAGTGCTTTATGATAACTTTTCTATTTGTCATTTATTTTTCTTGATATTTCATATTTTTAAACTGACGTCTACTTTGAGCCGCACTTAATGATTTCCAATAATTTTTCAAGCAGTATTAAGGTATTAAATATTTTTATAGATTGTGAATATATATATACTCCCTCTTTAAATAAATTTATATGTTTATATCAGTACAGTTTTTAATATAATTATTCTCAAATGTGTCAACTCGTACATGGATATACGGCGCTACACTATGTTGTTTTTGGCCGAACATTATTCGATACAAAAAATGGACACCAAAATCTTTAGTCTGTGGTCACTGATTATTGGTCAATACTCAATACTTACTGCTTGTGACAATTTACAATTGATGAATTCACAGTTGTCAACATATATAGTACTCTGTGGTTGTCAATTTGCAAACATTTTTAATAGATATTATCAATATTACGTTAACAATTGTTATTTTCTTTTAGTCTTATGAAAAAATTAAGGTCAATAATTTTCAGATCCTAAAGAAGATCTTTATTTTTTTTGCTTTATGTTTTATTTAATAAGTTTAATTTTATCGTAATATTGTTTTAGTATACAAACAAGATTCAACATTTAAATTAATAAGAATGCTTTTGGTGAAACTAGTGTGTTCAGTTTTGTGAATAAATAATATCAATATGTAGGAAAAAATGTTACTATCTGTCTTGAATTTGTGCTTGTGAAAAGAAAGAAAACAAAGTTCAACATATTCACGTTGATTATATAGTACGTACATCGAAAGAGTCTGCTCGGTTCTCTTTTAGCAGACCTTGAAAAATGCCTACCGACGACGAAAGTCCCGTCACCAAGCAAGAAGATACTAACGACACGTCGGCTGACAACCTAACTGTGAGGCTTGACAAAATTGAAGTCTTAAAAAAATCGGACAAAAAGACGGATGCTGAAGATCCCAAACCACGAATTGTTCTTACATTCCGTTCAGAAAAAACAGGTGCAAGGAGCAGCAATATGAAGATCGTATCAACTGAGGAAAAGCATGAGGATATATCTCCAAGACGGTCTAACAGAACACGTAATACTAAAAAAGAATCTGATGACGAAAATATAAGTCATGTCGACTCGGATGATGATGAACCTATTGAAAGTATGACTCATAAAAGGTCAACCAGACGCCGGAGCAAAGAATTTTCAGATGTCATAGCTAATGCAATAGCTAGAAAAGAGAAATCTTACAATGAGAGTACCACTGCTCCAACGCAAAGGTTATCCCGTAGAATAAAACCAACAGCTAAGATACTGGCTAATGAAGAGTTGAGAATAGGAATGGAGTCGCAAAACAATGCTCGTCTTGGAATATCATCAGAAAGATCTGTAGAGGAGGGAGTTAGAACAAGAAGATCTGCTCAAGCTAGGAACTTTGAGGTTGTTGCAGAAAAAAAGTCCTCAAAACGGAAAATACATGAAGAAAGTGCAACGGAAAGTTCTGACAGAGAGAGTGATAACTCAAACAAAAAGCTAATGCATATGGGTACTTTGGGCCTCAAAGTAGCCAAAGATGAGGAGTCCAGTGAAACTGAAAACAGGTAATTCATTATTTAACAGTATACATGTTTTGTGAAAGTACTAAAAAAATACAATTTAATTAGATTAATAATTTAGCTCATAAATATCAACAAACTGTCGCTGTAATAATAAGTTTCATTAATAAAAAACAATTATGAATTAAAAATATAAAATTATTTGTATAACTTTAGAGGTTAAATGCAATCAGAATTTAACATTTTATGTGTAGAAAAGACTTCTGATATTACCTCATCTATTTTAAATTTCTATTATTTAGTTATAAAGAATAAAATAATTGGGTTAGTTTTAATAAAAGCAAACAATATCAGCTTGGTAGTATTATAATATACAAAGTTATAGTTCCCTAACAGTAAAACACATTAGCTGAGAGTTTGAGTATAGTTAATTTAAGATTCCTGAAGCCAACCAGTTCACAATATAAAAATTGTTATTGTAAGTGGTTTTATGGTTCATAAATTAATAAACCCATGGGCTTGCAAGACACATCATATAAAATGTATACTTGCTATATATTTCTTTAGTACCCATCTATTCAAGTAAAGATCACACCCTTGAAGTGAGGTAGACTGCTAGTGCCATGTAGTTTTCGGCTACGTTACGGCTATCCGCTTGCTTTTAGAAAAACAGAAAGTTCAGCAAATGAGGGGGGAGAAGATGAAGAGATTGATGATGACACGGAGGTGATCAGCAAACTGCTACAGGCTGATGAAGAGAGTGCTAGTGATGAAGACTTCTGTCCAGAAACATCTAAACGGAAACGCTCGCGCAGAAATTGTTCACCGTACGCAATGGGATCTAAAAGAAAACTATTCCACTAATGCTCTTATCATTATCATGACTTTCAAATGTATAGAAAAAAAATGTGCTGTTTAAAATAAGTATCTTAATCACAACAGGGAATTAATTAAATGCATGATTATGCGTTTTCATAATTATCCTAGATCAGGAATGGCGAACCTTTCTTGACGTTCGTACCACAAAGTTAAAAAAATATATATAAAAAGGTAACATGCCAAAATAAAATTTCATTCAAAATGTTAGCGTTTTGAAACTATACGTTAAATTTTATCTAATGCGCATGGACATTCATATACTTCGAACGAATTCATGTGGTACTTTAATAATACATTTTATAATTTGATGGTTCTTGTTAATACTTATAAAAAAGGTAAAATAGGTCAGCATTACAAATTTATATAATAAATTATTAACTAAGTGTAGATTAATTATTTTTAATTCAAAGTTATAAAAACAAATATTGTTTTTATGTGTGTCATCAAAATTTTCAAACATTCTACTTGTAGCACGCGTGCCCATTGGTTCGCCATCTCTGTTCTAGAAGAGTCTTATAAAATTTATTGCATATTTTATAGATATTTATAATAAAATTCATTAGTGGGATAGTCAACCATCAATATATGAGACCAAATTTTTTTATGTATTTTTTGCAGATTTATATTTATTTTTAATAATAGTTTTATTGTTTATATATAATTTATGCTTAGTATTTTTTATGAGGTATTGATTTTTTGCTTTGTTTTGTTAATAGCTATGTTTGATTGCAGTGCACCTCTTCGGCGTTCTTCTCGCAAAGCTAATCTTGGACTATATTACTTTGATGCATATCAGTTTGATGACACCGTGGATAGGTATGCATATTATATCATAATCTTATAATTATTATATTTTATTCTATTATTATAATCTAAATTATTTATTTATTGGTTTCAGTGATTTCGAACCTAAGCGGAAAACTACACGGACACAGATAGAAGAAATTCCATCAGATGAAGAAACAGATGCTAAAATGTTTGTAAAATTGTAATACGATATCTCAATCGCTAAAGTAACGGGACAGTTTTCCAGAGGACGCAAGTTCGAGTCCTGCTCGTCTATTATACACTTATTGACATTGTCTATAAAAAATTAATTATAGAATAACAATTTTTAAGGAATGTGGTCCTGTGGTCAGTTTAGTAATTTGTTTGATAAAGTCCATATTTCCATGTTTATTTTTATACATACTAGTGTCTTTTCATGCATTGAAAACTCGTCTAATCAAACAGTGAAAAAAGGGTTTGTTTCAATATCACAATAATTTTAATTTTTGAGACAAATTGAACGCCATATATTAAAAACTCCTCAAAAGAGACTGAATTTCAAAACATTGACAACCATATCGTTTTTAAAATTTTTTGTTATGATAAAGCAAGTTTGTTGTAATATTACTTTGTGGTGGTAAAGTCTTTGTATTTAGAAAAAATTGTAGCTAAGTATGTGGGATTGGAAAATAATATAATTTAAAATGTAATATTTTGCAGTGCAAATGAAGCTGCAGGTGAAGCTGACGACACAGAGCCAGCGTGTCCGACCGAGGCGTCCACTATTGTGGCGACCTGCCTCTGTGAGGAGTCTAGCAACGTGCACGCTGCGCCTTCAGAACTCACCGGTACATGAACCATGGTTTACAAATAATTACAGCTGATTGAACCAGACGTGTACAGTGTGTGTACGTTTGTACTATAGTGTCTGTTTCTAACATAGACCTTCACTAAGAAAAAATTTAGTATATTTTTTATTTTTGGAGTAAAGAAAGAAGTTGCAAATTTTGTACAAAAGTAGGAATTAAAGAATAATTGTAAATAGTTATTAATGCACTTAGTTACTGTAGATTTTATCTAATAATGAAATATAAGTTTAATATTCTTCTGATAACGCTGTTTTTTTTCCAGAACCCGTATTCTGCCAGGCTATAGAGATGGTGGAGGGCGTGCGGGTGGGGTGCTCCCACGGCGCCTCGCGCGACGCCGCCGGAGACCTGCACGCACTGCGGCGCGCGGGGCTGCGGGCTCCTTACTTCTTGGCGTGCAAACTACACGCTGCACAGTTGACTAAACATATGTGCTGTCCCACTTGCGGGTTGTTTTGTACTCAGGTATTACAATTAATATTTATTTTTAATAAAGATTTATAAATTATTGAATTACTTTGATTATATAATTCCTATATAGGGGACAGTTTCTATTGACTTCTTATTAAAAGAATGAAACATGCATTTAATATTTATATTATGGTGTAATTTGAAACATATAATATATTAATTAGTCAGAGTTCGTCCCTCCTGTCCAGAAAATAAAAATAAATCAAGTGTAATTATGAATATAAAACATCCAGGGACTTACTAATTTTAATTTTTCTAGCCATTTAGGAGTTGGATTTTTTTATATATGAAGCTAGGAAAAGAATTGTTCCTTATATATAGATCTTTCACATATAATATTTGATATATTTTGTTTTTTCAGGGAATATTCAATCAATGTTCCAAAGGCCACTTGTTCCATCTGGAATGTGGTATTGGGGGCGACCCCAAACAGAAGGCGGGTTGTCCTCACTGTGGGGTGACTTCTTACCGCTGGCAGCCCGTCAACAGGGAGCACAGCCGCGTCATGCTTCAGATGCACTGCAGCAACAAGAGAGTTTTCCTGCCAGAGCAGCGGGAACAGTGGTAGATACCTCTTTTTATTGCTGTTGTAATTAGTGTTTGATTGAAGGCAAATGTCCTATTAATATATCTAAAAGTCAGACTCGTGTTGTCTTCATGAACACAATAAATACTGATAAAGTTCAAAAATTACAGATGGATTTATTCCAACATATCATTCATTACGTTTACTATTCCATAAAAAAATTTATATATTTAATTACAGAAAATTAAATACATACAACGAAATTCTATAATTACAATAATTAAATGAAATCTAAGTAAATTCAATTTATTGTGTTATATTTCAGTACACCAGCCTTCCTTGGTTTCTCATCGCTTGACCCCGCTCTAATAAACCCAGAACCAACGTTCCCAGAGGAGTTAGTGCCATTTATACCTGATGTAAAGAAACTAATGGAGGCTATGGATGGTGAAGAAGACAGTGACCACTACTCTGTACAAAGTATATATGAGGAAATCATTGCTGATAAAAGCATAGAAGAGATAGTATCGAAAATAGGTAATTTTTATTTAAAATGTTGTCTGATGAATACTGTTCATTTGTTATCTGTTTTGTCACAAAAAAAATATTAACCTATCAGTAAATAAGCAAAAGATTTCCATTATCCTAATGTATAATATCATATTCAGTAATTGGTCTATCATATCTTCAAAATACGACTCTGGCTGTGTAAACCCATATATTTTTTTGCATTTAAATTTTTATTATCCATGTTTATGTGTAATTATAAGACTTTACGTAAATACTATTACTTTACTATGCCACAATTCCACCATTCTCCAAGCTCATGATTAAGGACCCCAAATGGATTTACAACTAGTTATCCAAATTCCGATAGTATGTATGTACAGTCGGCTAATATTTTGTAATATAATACACCTCCCTCAGTCCGGTGTGAGAATGTGAACGAGTCGCTGTCAGCTGAGTGTGGCGGCGGGTCACTGGTGCATGCAGCGGCGGCGCGCGGACGACTGGACGTGCTGGTGGCGCTGCGGACGAGGAGCGCCTGCCTTGATGACACGGACCAAGCAGCCAGGACACCACTCATCAGAGCGTTACTATGTAATTGAACTTTGGAGATTTAAACCAGGGTTCCTTTATCTACTAGTATCTGACTATTTATTTATTATAATTTTTTTTCTACTAGTGTTCTACTTGATTGCGATTAATTACATTTTTGAAATATTATTTTACTCTCCCCTACAGCGCTATTGGATAAAGAACATTATAAAGAACAATCCGAGGAGCCCGACCTGGAAGCCGTGGAAGTGGAAACTTCGGATAAAAAGGAGGAAGAAGAGCAAAACGACGAGGATGAGAAATCGGTGACGGATACTTCGAAAGACAAGGACAAGAGCGAGACGAAGGATGAAGCAGTAGCACACGAGGATGTGTCCAAACCTAGCGACGATGATCTCATAAAAGTTATTAAATATTTGGTAGCGGCTGGCTGTGATGTCAATAAACAGGTTTGAAAATTATTTATAAACAATGCATTGCCAAAGACATTAATTATATACTAGCATGACAATCCTCATTGTCAGGGTCCAGAAGGCATGTCTGCGCTGCACGTGTCTGCGCAGCACGGCGGCTCGGCGCAGGTGTGTTTGCTGCTGGAGGCGGGCGCTAGAGTGGACGCACGAGACCACGGCGGATGGACACCGCTTGTGAGGGCAGCTGAGAACAAACACGCGGCCGTCGTGAGGTACGACTTAATTATTAAGGCCCTTGTTTTTTTCTGTTATTTAAGCTATTGTCTTGGAGTATCACACAATATAACTGGTAGGGCGAACCAGACCTCAATTTTGACTCGCTGCGGTTGCAAAATCTCGACACGTGTTAGCATATTTAGCGAAGCGAGGTGCAAACAGCACTGAAGTTGCATTTAAAAAACGTTGAGGCATTCTGTTCTCAACTATTTTTTAATATGAGACACATTATTACTTTAAAAAAAAAAAAAAAACACCACCAGACTGATATCTATCAGTGTGCAAACTTTGGAAAATTTTGGATATACTGTTTTTGATTGATGCTTGCACAAAGGATGCAGAAAAGTCTCATAGAGAGCTTCGCTCAAATATATTATCTTGTTTTTTAGAATGTTGCTAGCGGCAGGCGCAGACGCGGCAACCAGTGACAACGAGGGCAACCAGCCGGTGCACTGGTGTGCGCTGGCCGGTGACGCGCGCTCGCTCGCCTTGCTACTGCGCGCCGCGCCGCACGCTGCTACAGCGCCCAACGCACACACTGACACGCCGCTGTTAGTATATACACCACACACACGACTGTACTACACCCAAACACACACAGACTCATTATGAACACACGCAATAGCCGCTGTTAGTATATACAGCACACGGACACAAACGCACAACGCTGTACTACACACAAATACACACACAGACTTATTGCTTTTGAACAAACAATAATTTACTGTATATAAGAAATGTGCCTAATAAATATACATGCTACACTATATTTTTAATACAATTAAAATAATCATTTTCACTACAGACACGTCGCTGCTCGAGAAGGTCACTACGCCTGCGTGATCGTGTTACTAGCACATGGAGCTAAAGTCAGTATTAAATACTGACTATATAAATATATACATATAATATTATTAAACTTTATTCTAAATATTCATAAAAAATATGATTATAGACGGATATTGAAAACTCAGCCGGTGAACTGGCAGTAGAAGTGTGCAGTGGTCCGTGTCATGATGCTATCTCAATGCACATGCAGATGACACTCGCTGTTAAAGACACGATACCCAGGACACGTGTCATCTCGAGGTAACAACAAACTTGTTCTTTACAAGACACAATTTTCGCAAACCTTCTCGGCGTAGAAAGCACTTATATTATTAAATTTATTAAACTACTAGCGCCGCCAGCATGCAAATGGGGGACGCTGAGCAAAACGAAAAATATATTACGAAAACTTTAGCCTGATACGATTCCCCCAATGTATGAAATTAACAAAAAATGTTACATATGTCAGTCATAATAAGATATTACCATTTGCTCGTGTAATAGAACGTTTTAATTAAAATTTAAATTAATTGCAAATTACTCTTAACCTACAATTACATATTTAATGTCTATTTATAGAATATGATAATGAACTGGTCCAAATTTGATTAGCATAGCTTGAACGAGATAGCGTACAAAATTTGATCGAATTGACCGGTAAAGAGCTTCGATTCGCTCAGCTCAATAAATATACACATAATATTTGAGATATTTAGGTTTTAATGTAACTCATGTATTATTAACATGTTTAAAGTTTACTTAATTGGTACATACGTTATTTTATTCTGTAATTTTTGTAAACGTATTGTTTTTTTCTTAATTATGAAACAAAACAAGGAATTTATATGCAAGTGTATCAGTGATATATCAAACGGTCGCGAGCCCTTCCCGGTGAGCGTCGTGAATGAAGTGGACGACGCGACGCTGGACGACTTCACGTACGTGTCACAACACGTGCGAACAGAACATATAGCCATCGATGACTCCGTAGAGACCATGCAGGTGGGTAACAACTCTTTTAGTATATATATATATAAGAACCATTCATTAAAATAGACGGGATCATTGATATGAAAAGATTTATCAAGAATTGATGTTTTCGTCTTAAAGTTTTTTAGCGTTAAATGTTTTAAATCTATTCATTTGTTAATCCGTCTTGATTGGAAGAAATAAGTCAATAAACATCTTTATTTTTCTAAATAAATAAAGAATAGGTAAACCGTCTATATATAATTAATAGTTTTCATCTATAAGGCTTCTTATAAAAACGAATAATAAAAATTAAGCATATAAATGTTATGTGCGCCGTGTTCGTCAGGGCTGCGCGTGCACGGACGGCGACTGCGGCGGCGAGTGCTCGTGCTGCGTGCTGTCCGTGAGGCGCTGGATACGAGCCGGCCGCCTGCCGCCCGCCTTCCCGCACCACGACCCGCCCGTGCTGTTCGAATGCAACCACACCTGCGCCTGCAACATGGTACCACAAGATCGTTTTTGTCTCATATCCTTTCTGAGTTGTAACATATTAAAATAAAAACAAATTTATGATGGTAATACAGAAGCGGTGCACGAACCGTCTGGTGGGTCGCATGGAAGGTTCAGGGTCGCTGAGCGTGGCGGTGCAGGTGTTCCGCACGGCGCGGCGCGGCTGGGGGCTGCGCGCGGCGGCGCGGGCGGCGCGCGGGGACCTGCTGGCGCTGTACCGCGGGGAACTACTCACGGGCGACCGCGCGGACGCACGCACCGACGACCAGTACATGTTCGCCTTGGACCTCAAACCGGACCTCATGGAGGTGCGGACTCGACGATGTATTGATACAATTTTTTGTATTTGTTTAATTCTTATATATAACGTGTACAGCAATGCGGCGATAAGACGGTGCTGTGCGTGGACGCGTCCCGCTACGGCAGCGCGGCTCGCTTCATGAACCACAGCTGCCGGCCCACGGCGGCGCCCGTGCGCGTGTTCACGGACGCGAGGGACCTGCGCCTGCCTCACGTCGCCTTCTTTGCGCTCACAGACATAGCGCCCGGGGATGAGCTTACGTACGTTATGCGTGTCTGTTTATAAGGAGTCGCTGACGTTTCTTGTACTAAATAACTTTTTTTTTTTAATATATAAAGATTCTATTTTATAAATGCTTATACAACAACAAAAATATAAAAACTAAAATGTACTAACTACAACTCTGTATTTTAGTTGTTAAATAATGTCGTTTTTAAATGTAAATTTCAAAACTTATATAAGGAACAAAAAATGAAAAAGTGTTTCAAAAACTTATCATTTTATGCGACTTTACTATGACAATTAAGTGTTTTATATATTTGTGTAAAATATCCCAAAATTTCTGTTATTATTTTATGACTTTATTTTTTTTTTACACAACCTAAGTTTTTGCTTGACTACACCTTCCACCTGACGGAAAGTGGAAATGTAGTCATAGATGGTAAGGCGCATTACCTCAGTAACCTATTCACTCTTCTCTGGACGACATTGTATCCACACGGGAATACCGACGCCGGCAAACTGTTCCGAACTTTATATACACAACTTTTAAAGATTTTGTAAATTTATCTTTTCTTATTTCAGGTTTGATTATGGCGATAAATTCTGGTCAGTGAAATCAAAATGGATGAAGTGCGAGTGTGAATCGCCTGACTGTAGATATCCCACAAAAACCATCGAGGAAGCCGATTCGTAGCAATACTCCTATTTTAATATTAATTTATCATAATATGTAGGACAAGAAAAGTTAATTTTATCGTTTTACAGAAAAAATCTAATTATCATATTACAACTTTTTCATATTTGCTTCTGACATCACTTTAACTATCGCCGTTATTTAATATATGAATATGAGTTGGTTAACGGCACCAATGTTGTAGAAACAACACGAAGAATTAATTATATGTATAGAAAATCTACTATAAACGTTTTCGGTGTGAAAATTGTGATCTACAGAACTAACTCCATAATCGACCGGATCCGGAGACTGGATTGTGGAATCAGATTCATTGCAAGCCCTAGTCATACAATACGGCACGCTTTGACGTGTTTGATTAAAAGAACTTTATTTCCACTAAAACCAATTGGGAACGTAAAAAAGATCGAAAAATAAATACTGTATACTATGAATGAATCCATTAACAATCGCATATTGAGTGGTGCCTTACATTTCTCAACAATGACGATGATATGAAGACAAATGAATTCTGTCTCATAATTGTAAACGCTTATTGCAGTGGTTGAACGAAAGAAAACGGGCAAGCAAAAATTGACCTCTTTAAAGGTAAATGTGGTATCATACTGGGTAACTAAGATCAGGCCGAAACAATACCATATTGCAAACCATGATGAAAAAGTTGGCAACAACTGGTTTTATAACACATTAGCCATTTTATAAAAACACCAGTTCTATAAAATCGCGAAAATATTAAAACCATTTTTATTATATATACCAACATACTTAGATTAAATATATAATTTTATAGTTTTCGTTTTATTTTTATATATAAACTGCTAATTTCAGATGTATTGATTTAATTTTTTTCGATCTGCCCCATTTTCACTAGGTGCAATTATCTAATAAATAAAATTTGATGTCTCCTTTAAATAAATGTTTTTTTAGAGTGTCTATTTTCTGTAATTTTTCTTTTAAATCCGTAATTCCTTCAGAATTATATTTTATAAAAAATATCTTGTGCGATGTATCATGGTGCACAAGGTTTAATAGCAAAAATAGATAGAATTGAAGTTTATTTGTATTTTTTTATAGAAGTTACAACCTGCTTAATAAAATAGCAGATTTTTAATTTATACTTCCTAGACCTGCCCCCGGTCAGTTCAGGGAATCGGTATTAAATAAGGCAAACGCTCGTTTCTTTTTTACCCGTTCCCATGCAGAACGTGCAGAAGATGAGAATTCCTTACACCTGAAAAAAACAGAGGTATACGGAGCTACCGATTTTAAGAATTTTCAATAAAATAAGTATTTGGGATGTATCTTGTTTTTAATGTTAGTCAATGGTTATTATTGCACTTCAGTACATAATTTTTGTGGAATCAATATATTGTATGCTTAAAACATATATTATTTGCTATACATTATTCTGACGGTTTATCAAAATTTACTAAGAGTTATTTATTTTATTTTTAGAACATTTTTGTAAATATATAGTTTACAGTCCCAAGTTAAAATTTTATTTAGAGTAAATAATTTAAAAAAATAAAAGTTGCATCATTTACAATTAAAATAATATATATTTCAAATCAGGTTAACTTTGCACTTTCAATATAATTAAGTTAACTTGACCGTAGACGACGATCTAGAGATCATTGTAACCCAACAAAATATTTGTTCTAATCAGAGCGTTGGTTTATAATTTAGTTAACCAACTAATTCGTAAAAGATTGACCGACCCCCAACAAAAATATGTACATAAAGTAATTAGTTTATTTGTAAATAATAGCTTTTGATGCCTTACTTTTAGTATTTATTATTATTCCTTAATTATCCTTAAAATACTTAGTATTAATGTAGATAGAACACTTAAGTTTGCCAGCACATATTTTAACAATGCAGTCAAAAGACCAAGTTAGTTAAGTTAGGTAAGATAGATAGTTTTATATACATATAATGCATCAGTTGTCTTCAATTATTTACATTAGCATACAATGCTTCATCTTACTGCTAGACCACGCTAGCTTCCTATAATCGATTCAAGTTACAAGAGAATGTTATTTCTCAATCATTATGTATGTGAAGCTATCGTATCTCGACTATGTCCTCTGTAGACGTAATAGCCAGTAACACTCGAAGAACCATTGCGTCCATAGTATTATCCTAGTTGCTGCAGCAGTGTGTATTCTTCTGGTGTGACGTGCGGGCGCAGACGCTGCAGCAGCGCGGCGGGCAGCGCGGCGCGCGCGGGCTGCAGGTGACGGACGGACAGCAGCTCACGGACTGACGGGCGAGCGCGCGCGTTGTACGTTAAACACCATTTTAGTGTTGAAATTAAGGATGGCGGCAGATCTGTGAAACGCAGAATCGTAGTTATAGTGTATAATACTGTATTATAATATATAAAATTTTATTTGAAAATACTTACGGTCGGCGGGCGGGTAGTCGATGCGATGGTTGGGATCGAGGATGGCGGCTAGCTTGGCCAGGTTGGGTATGTGGCCGAAGGGGGTGCGCCCGTATATCATACTATATAGGATGCATCCTAGTGACCACACATCCGACCGGAACGATATCTGTGAATAAAATTTATAAGCATATATGAAACTAGTGAATACTAAAACTTTATAAGACCTTACAATCTAGTAGTGTAAAGATTTCGATTGCAAGGTTACATCCTCTATACTATTATCAAAATTTCTGAAAATTCATATTACTTTAAATTTTTAACCTAATGTTCTCGGAATATAAAAAAAAAACAAATGTTACCTTAATGTTGTCGCTTCCACCGTATCCACCAGCGCCGCCCATAAGCGCTTCAGGGCTGATGTAAGAATACGTGCCAGCCGCCTGAGCACGGACGACGCTCGTGGCATCACCGCTGATAGCGGACGCGATGCCGAAGTCGATCAGTTTCAGTCGTCCACAAACTAGCAAGAAGTTGGCAGGCTTTAGGTCTGCGTGAATTACACCTGGAATTTTAAGAGAATGTGTTAATGTGAACAATTTTTTTTATATTTACTATAAGATAACTTTAATTATCTAGGGACTTAAATTTGGTATGATAATTAAGCGTTATTGAGAGTTTACATGTAGTCATACCATGTTCATGTATATAGTTCACAGCATGTAGCATCTCCTCCCAGTAGTGTAGTACGAGCGCCGGCGGCAGGCCGGTACCGCGTGCTCGCAGAAACGATGACAAGTCAGTCTCACCCACTTCTAGAACCATGCGTAGAAACTGGTTCTGTCTGTCATACTCACTGAAACATTTTATATATTGAAGTAAAATTCTATTAAAATCAAACTTAATGAACTGATAATTATTTATCTTCCTTTTAAAATTGTCAATATCATCAAATTTAGTGAGATAAAATATTCATAATATTGTATGAATAATAGCTTTAAATATACAAAAAAGACTATGTTCTGTCTTTGATAAAACGAGAATTGTAAATAAAATGTTACATTGGTTTGATCATTTACAAATCATACATCATTTTGAAAGCAAATTCAATTGACTTCACATAAATTAACCACAAATAAAACTTACTAGTCATAAAGCCTTATCACCCTGTCTGAATTTTGTAGTTCTCTCAGCAGTCGTACTTCATTGATGTAGCCTTGCGCTAACTCTTGATCTGTAGCCAAATATACACACTTCACAGCATACTCACAAGATGTGCCTACTTCTAATACCTACAATTGGATATTTATTTTATATAAAAAAATATTTAATTAATACATATTTTTATATTGTCATTAAATGAATAATGTTTCTTTAATAATATTTAATGTTCTAAAATCTTACCTTATATACTTCACTGGAACCACCAGTCCCTAGTTTCTTTATGAACATATACTTTTTATCCTTAATACAGGTAGTTTTAAACAGTATTTTAGAGTTGTTTCCCACTACACCTTGGGGATAAGAAGGTGTAGCTGCATATGAAGCTGGCATGAGTTTTTTATTCATAGGTGTCTCTGGAACTGGAGCCATTATAACCGGAGCAGGCTTGGTTGGGGGATTTTCATCTTTCTTCTGATTCGATCTAAACAACTCACATCTAACTTTGTCCTTATTCTGAATGACTGTTTGCTGAGGTGTCTTTTTATGACTTTGCCGTGATGAACCTGGCGTAAATTTTCTTATACCTGACTTAATTTTAGGGGTTCCTGTTCTAGTTTTCTGGCAACTGCTAGGCAATTTAGGTAGCTCTGGAGTCTTCTTATATGTTGAATTACATTTATTATTTTGTAGTTTAAGATTATTATCCTGAGGCTTTAAAATACTCACGTTCTTTACTTCGGAATGAGAACCAGCTGGTGTTCTCAAAAGATTTAGATCATTTTGCAATACATTGACATCCTTATTAGAAAATATAATATTTTTGGATTTGTTTTTATTATCATTTTCTTTATTCACGTCATTTTTCACGGATATTTTTCTTTCTGAAGTAAATGATTTGTATTGGTTTTCTTTATTTACTTTGAAGAGAGGTGTCGTTGATTTTATTGTAAGATGAGATTTCTTCTTGGGCGCTACCGTTTCACTAAACGAATCATCACTTTCATCTGTAGTAAAACTTAAGTTTAGATTATCAGGTTCATTTTGTAACGGCATCAAACTAGCCAGTAACTCTGACATAGGCATTGGCGCAAATTTGATGCTGTTTGAAGTTGATTCTCGATGGTTATTCATGGCCATTGGTCTCAATTCATTTAAAACATTGGAACGTAACATCTATTGATTTAAGTGTTTTAAAACACTGTCTTAAAACACAAATTAAAAAAAAATATTTATTTTGAACACATAAGTCCGTTGAGTTTTTAAACAAATAATGACATCTGACATTTTTATGACTGATAACTTATTTGTTGCGATTATAAAAAAAAATGCTAAATTTACAGATTGAATGTGTTCTTAGAATTTGTAGTTTCTCATTTCCGAAAAACGGAGTTTCTATAATTTAAAGAGAAAATCGAAAAAAATATTTCTTGTGTGAGGTTTTTCATATTTCAACAAGCAAACAAAGGGATCATAATCTATTATGGCAACATCGTTTTTACTCAGCTCCATAGTTATTCTATGCGCAACACATGATTCTATTTAAAGGTACTGATCGTTCACATTAAGTTGACGCGTGAGTGATTGGCAGCATTGTTTATGTAGTTGCCATCTTGTTTTAGTTTGATTGGTTGCTATTTTTGAATTTATTGAGTAATCTGAGTTTTTTTACGTTCTTAATACGTCTAAAGTGGTGAAAAGTGCAAAAGGATAAACAATACTTCATATTTATTCATTCTGTGTAAGGGAAAAAGCTGAAAAGGCTCTTAAAATTACATTAGAAGAAGTTAGTTTCAAAGTTGCCGCTATCACAGTTAAGACTTTAGAGTGACCTGTTATATAATTAATATAACCTTAAACTTTTTCGATAATTTCACTACGATAAAAAAGTAAACGTTAAGTTACTTTTAAATATCTGGAAAAACTGAGTGGCTGCTCTGCATATATATTTTTGAGATCTATGAACATATATATAGTCTTTATTGTACATAAAAAAAATCATATACAAGAAAAAACAAAAAAAACACATAGGTACTAGTTGCGGCCTTATCGCTCAGGGCGATTTCTTCCAGGCAACCTTATCGAACGGACAATATTTAATAAAAAAACATAGAGGAAGGTGGTTCAAAGTTAATATATAGCAATAGACACACATACAAATAGTAACACACTAATATATATAGACGTAGATATATACCTAATACAATAAATGTAATCTAATAAACTAAACAATATTATTATTCAGAATTGTATATTTTTTATTTTTTAAAGACAAGTAAAAACATGTTCAGGTGTCTCGAATCGAGAGTAACAAAAATTTTGAGACGAAAAAGAGTCTAACGCTAATCCAAATTTAGACTTTTCATCCAAAATATTAATGCCTGGAAAAAATCGACCAAAGCGGCAAAAAAATAATTAGTGATTTTGATGTATGTTCTATACGTCAAAAATTATGAAAGATGAATATGAGAGGTGAAACTGATTCCGACAGTGACTCGAATGATGATAAATAGGGCGTTACGTTATTTAGATCATAATTTTACCAATTTAAAAATTGCGTTATATTTTTCAATTAAATCAAAACTATTGCTCAATTAATAAAAATTTTATATTTTAATAACAATAAGCTTCATTGCAGCTACAGCTAAATATTGCATACAATGACCTTGTCAAAAAAACTGCTAGATTTATACTTTATATAGAAGCTATTGTATTCATATACCAATCTCTTCGAATTTATTTTGATTCCTAAAAGAAAAGTCCCTAATATCAGAGAAAATTTTACTGCATTAGCTTGCAACCTTCTAAATAAAAGTGCTACCAACTGCTTCACGCGTCAAGTTAATGTGAACGGTCTATAAGGACGATACCGATAGTTTAGTGTTACATTATTTAAAATTCATACAGGCCCGTAATGATTCATGTCCCTATTATATATTATATCAAAACATACAAGGAATAGGTATAAAGTATAGACTAAGAAGTAAAGGTAGAGAAATCAACAAAATTATGTGAGTTGACACAGTAATTTTGATGGAAGAGATCTCTTTTAAGAGGTAATCTGTCCAAGGTACAAAGTATTAGTTTTAAGATCTATTGATAAATTATGATATATGAATAAATAAATAAATTAAAATAAATAAATTAAGAGGTACCTAAAATACAGTATCTCAAGGTGCGAATGTAGCCACTATCTACTATAAGCTATCGCACATCTTGACAAAGTTGAAATCATGATACAATAGTAACACTGTTAATAACAAATTACTTTTCATGATCTATTTTTATGACACTATAGATTTTAAATGCTGGAGAGAAAGTAAAACTTATAAATCTTCAATATTCCATTTATGATACATTTTTTAAAAGAGTTTTCTGAATAGTCAACCGAAAATGTTACAAAAAAGTGTGATAGTTTCATAGCTATATATATCAGATAGAATGTTAACTTATAATCAAATCTCGCTTATAATCCGCGCATAACAGTGGCGCTGGTAGCATCCACGCTTGACAGTAAAGCTTCGTTTATAACTTTCATAGCATCAGCAGAGGACATTCCTACAACTCGGTCTTTACTTTCAACTTTCCGACCGATATTGTTGTAATCACCTGTTATTAAATGATATTGCTAAATCTTCATCATGATCTCTGATTCTTACACCCTTTCGCAAGTCACATTTTTAAGTTTTACTGTTCCCCAGAGTGCGTGTTTAATATATAAAAAGATTGTTTTTGTTACCCCCAGATTATAATTTAAACATGAAAAAAGCTGATCTATACAATAATGATTTCACACATTTTCTTACTTTTCAAGAAAGAAAACGTTGTCAAGTATGAAAAATAAAAGCATTGGCCTTTATATGAACACAGTTATTATCACACAAGCGATTCTACTAAATGTTCATTAAGAGTAAGTTTTGTATACTAAATATACATTATTAAAAGTCACCGACAACACATCAACATTTATATTTATATTTTCAAAAAATCACACTCTTTTCTTCTATTTGAAATGTTAAATAGTTGGCAATGTAGTAGTAAGGCCGGAATCGACAGGGCAGTTGTACATTTTATTTAATTTTAAGATGTCTTTTTGTGTAAGTGCATCTCTCTGTCCAATGGCAGACCCATTCTGAAACAAATTAAACAATAAAGTATTTTAGCTCCATCTAACTTTATCAAGTGTACATGTGTCACAAAAACTGAAATCCATTGTAATATTATATATTAACGTGTTGGGTACGCCCTATGCTTATAAAAGAATTAGAAAGAATAACTCCTCAGCAGCAGCAGACTAGAAGCTGCAACTACAAATCCGTCGCCAAAAGGCTGTTTACAATGCTTTCATAAATCGTGAGTCGTCTTGATGATTTTAGCATTCTTTTTGAAACTGCTTTGTGCTGCGTGGGTGATAGATATGTGTCGTTTCTTTTAATTTAAAATGAATGATTAAAATATTGGAATATAGAGTAACGAACTGGTGAAAACAGATTTTTTTGTTAAGAAGCTTATTGTTATATCTACACTGAAGCTAAGATTTTATAAGTGCAGACCCATATTATTCTCATTTTCGAAAAACTCAGTTTTTCCTTCCGATCTGTCTGTCTGTATGTGTGTCTGTATGTCTGTCGAATTTTATTTTTCGAATTTTTTAAAAACTAAAGATATATTTGGAATCAGCATCTACATGTAAGATTCACTTTTCAAAATTATGTTGATTGTCCAACGGGAAGGTGGTCAGATCGGCCGCCGAAGTTACCGAAAAATGGAAAAAAAATTTCGAATTTTTAAATTTTTTAAAATTAAAAATTAATTAATTAATTAATTAATTTAATTATTTTAATTTATTTATTTTTAAATTTTTAAATTTTAAATTTTTTAAAATTAAAAATTAATTAATTAATTAATTAATTTAATTATTTTAATTTATTTATTTTTAAATTTTTAAATTTTAAATTTTTTAAAATTAAAAATTAATTAATTAATTAATTAATTTAATTATTTTAATTAATTTATTTTTTTCTTTTGTTTGTTAATTAATTTGCGAGTTATAATTTGCCGATTAGGAGTTTTTCATAGCGGCAAGCTCGATTGCCGCGTGTCAGATGTTTAATTATTAGGATATGTTGTACTTACAACGACACGCAGATATTTTCATAAAATAGGTATGCGTTTTTAACATTGTATTCGATATTCAATTTAATTTAAAATAGCGTGACTAGGTATATTTTCCTATATCGTTTCCTACCTTACCTTGTTTCTATTGGACAAAACTTTAGGATTCTTTCCTCTTTATATTATCTTTACTTTTATAAAAAAAAAAAAAATCTGGTCTTCTTAAACCACGACAAAGTATCCTCCTCGACCTCTTTTGTTTTTATTCCAACGCATGATACATTTTTATAATTGTTACGTTTAGGTTATAATTAAATTATCTCCTAACAACGACACCATTTGAAAGACTCGTTCGCTGCTTTTTAAGTCACTTTCGCATTTAGAATATCTATTAAAAAAATCTAATAAAATAGAATAAAAAAGTGTAATGCGTTATGTTACATTTTCTCACCACCAGTGGTCGTCTAGCAAATAATACCATTAGCCATTAAGTCACTATAATCTTCCTTATCTTTTTCAATATAATAAAATAATTAAACATTCATAAACATTCGTGATCCATGAATTATTATATTTAATTATCCGGCTGTACTCACTTAATTACTATCGCATTTTACCCGACTAGTTTCGATCCCATTTGGAGTCCTTTTTCATGTGCTCTGAGCATAACGGAATCGCGGCATGAATTACGTGAGTACAACCGGATAATCATATATATAAGTAAATAAACATATATAATTACTTGGACAATAATAGTGTCTTTTCCATTAATAGTAAATGCATTCTTGCTATAATGCATGATACTCATATAATCGTAATCCACTCCAAAAGTCGTTGCCTCAGTTGTATTGTACTTCTTAAAGTTATGTTTAAAAGCTGCAAAAAAAAAAAAGCGATACCAGTAAAGAGTTATTTATAATAAATTACAGAAAATCTGGAATAAATATTATTTTGTTATTGACAAGGACCATATTGACGATATTTAATTATAAAATTATAAAATATAAAATATAAGTAATTTTCAAAAATGTTTCAACCATCTGGTACTTAATATATATAGCACAAAAATAATTAAACATAACAAGATTGTTATAGACTTTTAACACTATAATATAATATTATATAAAATATAGACTAAAATAGACTATAGCTTTGTAGACTTAAATTATATATTTCAAATAAAACTATTTTTACGGATTAAAACTCGCGTATAATTTGGTTACATTTTTATTTTAACCCGACATTTCGAATGCCAGTTAATTAGTCAAATGACTTACTGACAGACACTAACATCTCGTCTACCCGTGAACACGATTGCTGCAAAGCATTCGAAACGTCGGGTTAAAATAAAAATGTAACCAAATTATACGCGAGTTTTAATCCGTAAAAAAAAGTTTTATTTAAATTATATATACCTGGTTTTCAATACAGATATTCAACATTTTATTTAAATAATTTATTCAAAAAGTATGTCAATACTACCAAAATAACTTACAGTTATTAACATTATTCCAAAGTATCGTAATGTAATTGTCCCGGTCTGGACTGCTGTGCATATGCATGAAGCCAAGAACATGTAGAAATTCGTGTAAAATTGTTCCCTTTTTGAAGCAACCTCCACCAGGAGGACTTTTTTTACTTAAATTTAAGTATTGGCGGCCTCCTTGGTAACCGACTTGTGACACACATTTCGGTCGATTACCCTAGAAATATTAAATGCAAGACTAATTTCAAATTTATTATTCTTATCTAGAATTAACTTGAGCTTTACTTAATTTCAAATAAACATCAGAACTGTTACAAAACTAATTTAATCAATTTGTTTTGTGACTAGCAGATGAAGACGATTTTGTCTGATCTCCACCCGCAATTTTTTTATATCCTGATAAAAAAATTATATAAAAACCTACATTATTCGTTTTACTGTTTTATTTTTGTACTCAAACGGTTGGTTGGTATGTTTCCCGGAAGAAATATTTATATGTTGAATATAATTATGATTTTGGAAACTTTTTTTTTTAAATATACTAAATTATCAAATCAGCTTTTCTATTTTCCCGTGAGATTTAGAAATCCTATTACTATAAATGACCAGTATAATCTAATCATACAACCGTAATAAATAACATCAAATCAATCTAGTAGTATTGCTACAATGAGCGAACCAAAAAATAGATTAACAGACAAGCACAAAACAAAAAAATATATATAATTACATCTCGTCTACCCGTGAACACGATTGCTGCAAAGCATTCGAAACGTCGGGTTAAAATAAAAATGTAAATACGCGAGTTTTATACCGTAAAAAATTGTTTTATTTGATATATATAATTGTTTTGAGTTCTATTCCTTGTACTAAGTAAATCTCAATTAGTTTTACTGTACAGATTTTGTTCTTATTTCTTGCTATTTAATTTTAAATAAATAAAACAAATCAATTTAAAACTCATCAGATTGTAACAAATATAGATTTAATTTGATTAAAAACATAACATTGTTTTACGGTAGGTATGCGTGCTCTGTTTACACGTGTTATTTGATGTTGACTAGTTCTAAATCCTAGTTTTACCTTTATGACGACAACATTGTTGTCTCCTTGCACATGAGGCCTAAATTTCACACACGACACATTAGCGAGAGTGTCAATTGCGTCTTGAATAATCTGTATTTGAGCAGGAGCTGAAAAAAAATGCTCTGGTTCATTCTTTTAATGCTCTGAGAAAAAAACTTTATAAATTGTTTTTTACCTTTTTTTCTTAAATTACGCACAAACATTAATAGTAACACGATATTTGAAATTCTAATGAATTCGTAAGATTAATAGTCAAAGAAAATCCTTTCAAATACTACTTTATTGTTAATAATTTTAATACTTTTCTAAGGACGAATTTTCTTACAATGAAATATGGGTGACCATATTAATTGCAACGTTTTTCAAAGTATCCGAATTTATAATAAGTAAATTCGTCCCTTGTCCACTGATTTCAATTTAACCAATATATTATAACTATTTCAACTTTTTTTAAATATTTTTTTTATATTTTTACGAGTACACATTTGATATAAAACTATTTTTAATGGATTGAACTCATGTATAATATTGGTTACATTTTAATTTTAACCCGATATTTGGAATACTTTACAGCAAACGTGTTCACGGGTAGAAGAGTAAAATCTGTTAAAAATAGTTTTTTTACTATTATAACTTACTGAAATGGTGTGTTTTTATGAAATATATCACTTCGTTGTTGGGCCATCGTTGTGAAAGATTAGTTGTACCGGTCCGAGCGAGTCCTTCCGCAACGTTGCTGAGGATCATTCTTCTCTGGACGTCATTTAGGATAATGTCTCCCTCAAATTTTCCACTCGTTTCCCAAGCATAGTCAGAGATAGGCTGCTCTTCAGTTTCTTCTACAATTTCTTCACCTTGCAAAATTGTTTTAATTAATTTTTTTTTATCAACATTAAAATGAAATAAAAATAATAATTTATATTTATTAGCCCTTTTAATAGATTTTTTAAAAATTAATCTTCGTTATATAATTAAAATAAATTTCCTTAGATGTAGAAGTTGATTTGCTAAATATTAATTAAAAAGTGTTACGATAAAATAAAGGTTAGTTTATTATATATTTATATGAAAATAGCACATGTAAATAAGTGACGTCGTACTGGATGATTTAAAACAACAGTATTTTAACGAGAAATTTTGGAGAAATATATATTTATTTTATGTACACATGTTTTGAGTTTGAATTGTATGTTTGTTTGTGTAAACTATAATATGAAATATCTATTATAATTTATAGATAGTACTGATTTCTATGTTATAATTTGTTAATTTTTCAAATAAATAAGATTTAAAAAACCTTACTATTTTCTTCTGGATCCAAAATTGAAGTCTGATTTAAATGATGACTAAATTCCTCCAATTCATCCAGCGACATCTCAATATGCTGCATACAGGAGAAGCATAACAAAACATAGCACACCAACTTCATCTTTATAATAGTAATCGATATTTATTTCTATGTAATATAGACTAAAATTTAATCCTTTTGTGAATATTAATACAAACACACAAAAAGAAGTGTGCTGTGTTAACACTATGGCCAGAGCGCTATGTTTGGATGTATTTACTGCGACAACTCTAAAGTTTAGTACAGTACACTTCTTTTCAAACAAAACCCACCCAGACGAATTGAGAATTAATATAGTATCAAATATGATTATTTCGTAAAATGCTGAACGTGCTACTGCAAAAGACTTGCGTTGCTATAACGGACCAACCCGGTTGGCTTAAATACCAATTCCTAAATATATTTTGCAAATTTGAAAACATTGATTTCAACAATTGACTGCGTATCTCTAAAAAGACAACTTTTATAAATTAACTTGATTATCTGAAACTACACTTTGCTCTAATAATACGAATCGGTCATGTTTCATTTCAAGTCTTAAATCAGTTTTGATGGAATTTATTTAATATTAAAATATCTGTACAAAAAAACGTGTTTTAACAACAAATAATTTTCAAGTTGTATGATTTAAGTTTTTAAATTGACAAAAATTAGTAGCATATTATTTAAAATTATATAGGAACAAAACGGATTTCAAAATTATTTTGTTTTAGTAAAGTAATATTTCAAAATAACTTTTTTCAAAAGTGTTTACGTCTTCCAAATAATTAACAGGATAATTTAAACTGACTAATTAAGGCTTTCTAAGATCTTTTGCCGTCCGTCACACCGAAGATAGTTCAAATTAAGCACCCTTAGCAATGCGTACTCCATGCGCCCCAATGCGAGTCGTGGTTTCCGCGCTGTCTTCGTTATTCCCGCTAAATCATTGTAACAATTTTTTGTTTTGCCTATATAAAGCCTATTGCACATATTGCAATAAGTCTTCTGCACGTGTTACTAATTAAGTTTGCCGTTTCGTGTTGTCCATATAATTATTTACAATATTCATTAGTAATTTGGTGGTATACCACTTTATTTAAAAATTCTAATAAATAGTAGTTCCGACCTATACCCACTATAATTTCACTTCCCAATAGTAGGCCATTTATCTTTCAGAACTATTCTGAGTGCAAGTTATAACCAGTAGCGTAACTATAATATAGGTGCCCTTGCCTCCTATATTTCTTATTAAAAACCACTGTGTGGTAGTTACATATAAACGGTTCTTTTTGTTTGGAACACCTATTAATAACATAGTTAAAGTTCATATTCAAACAGGAATATGTTATGGGCATACATATCTACCTGGTAAGCTGATAGAATTACGAAAATAAGTTATTTTTAATTTAAACCTTGAAAACGTTTTCTCGGCACTATTCGTTGTAACATAAATGAAAAAAAAGAGAAAAACCATTGACAATAACCTTTTTACTCCATCCAATATAACAGCTGGTGACCTAAGTGCCTAAACTCCGGAGGAGCTTATGCGAACCGAGATCGTGTATGGCTAGAGAAACATCGCAATTTTTTCAATGTCCAGACTAACTGACCGCATTGAGCTCTGTCTATCTGTAAATTCCTTTCATTTTTGTTACATAACTCACTACATAAAGGCCGAAACCAAGAGGAAGGCATACATTCCATGCATTTCAACTGTACAATATGATATTTTTCAAGCGCGTCATCGCCCGATACTACAACAACCGTCAGTAACGCCAGGTCTTCATGGTGTTCTTTCCGATTTGCTGGCACGGTAAATGTTGAGCACTATCGAGGCGTATTAACAAATTTCGCTATTAATAACGCAAGGGAAAGCATTTCAGTGCTTTTCACCGTAACAAGTCAGTTCAGATACATCATGGTTAAGCATACGTCCCGCGGTTGAAACGCAGCTGCCTAGCATTCCATGAATTCACCAAGCGGTTGTCAGCCTGCAGCGTTGAAGGTAGATGAGTACAAACAGTGCCTGGGACTTGCAATCTAGGTGTGGGTTAAGGCACCCCTCTAAGATAAAAATACATCCTTACCTTCATACTTAGATATATTTAGTAAATTAATTAGTTTGGTTTCAATAAAACTATTTTACGGATATAACTCGATGGTGTCACCATCATCACCTCTTACCACGAATACGTTTTGTGCAAAGTATTCGAAACGTCGGGTTAAATTTAAAAATGTAATAATAAACGCGAGTTTATCCGTAAAAGTTTTATTGAAATGTGTAGTACTCGTGTAAATCTTAGAAAACATTAAAATTAGGTTGTTTGATATTAAAGTAAACACTCGATATTAGGGAATATATATTTATTAAAATGCTTTTAGAATACAATAAATAACTCTTATTATATTGGAATAACTCTCAGAATAATGTAAAGTGAAAATTTTTTTTTAAGCTTACAATATATTGAACTCACAAAAATATTATGAAATGCAATTATAATCATTGATTAATATTAAAAACTAGATATCTACCAAAATGCATTTTATTAGAAACCTGTTAAGATCGGTAGCTTCGTATCCCTCTGCTATCAGAGGCAAGGAATTCATACCCATTGTATCTTATAATTACCCGGTCTTAAAGAACCGCACTACGCTTTGCGTAGATATACAGTAAGGTAAAAATAGAAAGAGTTAAACCTTATTAATGAAAGGATAACTCGTTTCCTGAACTAGCATTACAGATTCTAATAAACACTAAAGATAGAAAGAAAAGTTTCAGTTTTAAATATTTAAATAAAAAGCCAGTGCATTCACGGCATCCGTCGCGCAGTCAAGCAGGTAGACAAATAAAAACAGTGATATTTTTTGTGTTGTTTAATAAGTTATAAGCAAGTAGCGGCAATACTGCACGGCGGAGGACGCTTAGTTCTGGAAGAGCGTGCGAGTGAAATCGATGTAATCAAGCGCATTGGGAATGGGTCGTTCTGTCTTTTGTTCGACGAATGGTTTCATGCGAGCCACACAATAGTCGGCCATCTCCTTTGTAAGATTCTGTAAAAAAAATACAATTTAATTAATATATATATATATAGTTGTTAATGATGTAAATACCCATTTTATTATTATGTTGGTAATACTGACCGCATACAGCTCATCCTTGGTGACGTAAGCGCGGTCTTGATGCGCGGTGATGGCACGGAAAGCGTTCTCGATCTCTTCAGATGAGTGTACGTTCTCTGTTTCTTTGCTGATCATGAACGCCATGTACTCTTGAAGTGACACTTGGCCATCGCGATTGGGGTCCACCACATCTACATATACAGTTTATTAGTATTGGAATTTTGTTAGATAAATTCATAGTTTAGCTAGAGTGACTTTTTTTGTAGATGAAAAATAAAATTGAATACTAACTTAGTATAGCCTCGAACTCTGGGTCGGGCTGACCCTCCTCGACCATAGGCAGGTCGTACCCGAGGGCGCGTAGACACGACTTGAACTCGTGGTGGTTGAGACGGCCCGAGCGTTCTTTATCGAAGTGCTTAAACATCATGGAGAATTCCTTAAGAGCGTCTTCGCTGACTCCCGAGTGGTTCCTGGCTTGTATTTGCTGCTCCAGGTTGTGCTGCATGCGCATGGATAGCTGGTCAAGCTGGTCCCATTGCTGTGCTAGCCCGACCGTGCTGTGCTCCGTGTAACGATTGTCTAGGATCAAGTGTTCTTCGAGGGCGGCTCCTGCTCACACAATAAATGATATATAAGAATTAATTTAGTTTTTTCATCTTTGATATATAATTTTTTTTAAATTAATAAATTGTAAATATATAAGACATATTGGTACAATCACAAATCTCTAATCTACATATAACAGCCACAGTCTGTCACTCACCCAGCTCCTCTAGCCGCCTCAGGTCAGCTCTCCGCGCGCGCACCTCGCCCGCGCGCTGCCGGAGCGCCGCCAGCTGAGCCTCCAGCGAACCAGTGCCCTCCATCATTGACGTGCTAGATGATAGAAAGTTATTATACTTCTCTATATGAAATATTTTAAAATGTCGATGTTATTTGTGATAACATTAATTACTATCAATGACTATCTGATGAGCCTCGTTCCCAAAACTTTCAAACGACCAGAACTATTTCCTAATTTTTTTCAAAGTACATTTACAAATTGAGTGTGAATTTCAGCAGGTAAGTGTATGAATGAATGATTGATTAGCGATTAATAGAAAACATTGATAAAACATCTAAATGTTAGATTTGAAATATTTACAAATTTAAAAATCCTGAAATGTACACTTAAAAAGTAATTAGGAGATGCAGAACATCGAAATTGAATATTGAAACAAATTGCCAATTATATTGGTATTTTGTTTGCAAGACAAGCGAACACGGTTTAGTACAAATACACGCATCATTCCAATACTTTACCCGTCCCAGCCTAGCAGCCGGTACCTGAACACCAATCGCTTTATATATACTATTCATTACGATTGTATACTAAAATATATAACATAAAACGAAAAAATATATATTATGGTAATATTCCCTTAAAAGTAACTAAAGCCTGATATTCAATAATAAATATTTACATACCGGGTTTCCGTGAGCCATTGGTGGAAAGCGTTGGCGTGTTTGGCGAACTCCTTACGCAGCTTGTCGTTCTCTTCTTGACGCTGAGCTTCCTTGGTCAGCTCTACGTCACGTTCCGCTGTTCAAACATAAATAATTATTATCTTGTGTATATTTTGATATAACATTATTATATGAAATGTATTTTTCTGTGTGATATTAAATATTTTCGATTCCTATAATCCAGGGATGGCGAACCTTTTTGACGTCCGTGCCACAATAAAATTTCATTCGAAATGTTAACATGGTGAAACTATACGTTAAATGTCATCTTTATATACCTCGAGAGAATTAGTGCGATATAATAATAAAATGTACAATTTGACGGTTGTAGTTAACATACTAAAATAAGTTTTCAGTATTACAAATTAACATCAACAATTATAAATTAAGTATAGATTAATACTTTTTTATTAATTTCTATCAAAAAAGATAACTAATAAAAAAAAGGTTTTTGTGTGTGCCATAAAAATTTCCAAATGTGCCACTCGTGGCACGCGTGCTATAGGTTCGCTGTTATGTTCTCTTAAATAGTCTTTGAATCGTTTTGAAAGTCTATGCTTTTTCCTACCTATAATCTTGCGCAGATTTCGCCAGGTCTCCTCGAGCGCCTCCATTGTAAACCAGGTGTATGGATTGGCACCCACGTTGAACGACTTTATTTGCGCATCCAGCGCCGCCAGTGCCTCGAAGTCGCTTTGAGCTGATGACAGCGACGCCTGGCGACAAGAGACTCGTTATAATATTTTGTTTCTTATTTTGAAATAATTTATTAGCTATTATTTTATACCTGGAATTGGGCGTGTGCGTCACGCAGAGCTCGTATCTCCTCGATGGAGTTGCACCGCACGGGATCGGTAAGGTCTTCTTCAGCATTCTCGAACCATGAGTTAAAAGCTGATGCCTGTTAAATTTATATATTAATGTACCTCTTTACAAACATGAACAAGAAAAAAAATAAATGAATAAATTTTCATACTTTCACAATAATGAAACCTGAATTACTATTAATTATAAGACAGTACAATAATAATTAGCATTATAGTGAGCGTGTATAACCTTCTTAGCGAAGGTGAGATAGAGTTCCTCGATCTGTCTGAACTGGTCTTGCAACTGCAGAAGACGCTGCTTGCGAGCAGCGGCGGCCGCCAGCAGGCGCTGCCAGCGAGCGATCACGTCCGCGTGTCGCTTGGCGATCGCTGCGCTCTGCTCGTGTCCGGCCGCTACCAGCTGCTCTTTGAGAGAGGTTATGTTTTGGATGCCCTCGTGTTCGAATGCCGCCAAACCTAATAATATAATTTATATTATTTCTTATTAATAAAAACTTTTTCAAATATCATATATTTATTTTGATAGATATCTTTAACCATTCGATTTTCAATATTTATGTGGTCACATACCAGCGTCGAAAGTATCCTGCTTGGTGAGTAAGGTTTGCACGGTGGATAAGTCGCGGCCGAATTCGTCTGAGCGCACATGAGTTTCTTTGTCGGCGATCCATGATTCCACCACGTCCGCCTTCCAAAGCAACTGCAGGTAAGCCGAGTTGTCGACTAGAGCTGCCTTGCGTCTTGCCGCCAGGCTTGTCAGCTTCTCTAATTTTGCCTGAAAATTGAAAATTGTATGACAACTAAGGTTATGAAAGAGTTATAAATAAAAAAATATAGGAAATGCAAGTTTTAAATTATCATGTACCTGCAGTGCGTGTAGGCGGTGTGCGAGCGCTTCGGAGTGTAGGTTACCAGCAGCCAGAAGCGCCTCGCCTTCAGCTGTAAGATCTTTAACGCGCACGCCGCGAGCTGCAAGCTCTGCCTCTAACGCTTCGTGCTTCTTAAGCAGACCTTGCACCGCCGCCATGCTATCACCGCATTCGCTTGCCATCACCAGCTGCTGCTTTTCGCTATAGAGACAAATGACAATTTATATTAAACTTAATGAGAAACTAACAAAACCGAAAGAATGTAGTTTTCTATTTCATATTTATATACCTTATCCAAGCTTCCTCTTCGTCGAGCTTAGCAAGGAACTGCTGGTAAGCCAGCGACTGCTGTAGCTTGACACCTCGTTCGGCCGCCAGCGCCTGCAGCGCGTCCCAGGCTTGCTCCAGTGCACTCAATCGTTGTTCAATTTCTGCCACGCCCACATTGCTTACGTCTTTTAGCTTCTCGCCGGCCTTTTGCACAGCTTCCACCGCCGGCTTGTGGCTTGCCAGCTCCGCTTCTAAGCGCTTGTGCTTTTTCAACAGATTCTGAACGCCGGTCAAGTCACGGCCGTAGTCATCAGACGCTACGAGCAATTTCTTTTCCCTGGTAAGTAAGAAAAATATTTTAATTAATCAAATTTTTAATTTAAAACGACTGATAAAACAGGAATAGCCCAAATTGAAGTTATTACTTTTTAAAACCTATTTTAGATATTGGTGTGTTGTATGTATGACCTAAATGATCATTTTTTGTATTTTTTTTGCAGTTTATTTACTTACAATTAGGATATTTCTTTATATATGTGATAGTTAGCCACAGTCTTGTTAGTTTACAATCTTTTTAATACAAACTTACTTGATCCATGATTCCTCGTCGGCGATATCTCGTAGGAATTGGTGCAGCGTGTTCGCCTCGTGCAGAAGTGCTCGTCGGTGCGCTGCCAGTGACCACACGCGCTGGAAGCGCTCGTTAATGGCTTCACGACGAGCGCCGATGCCCGCGCTGTCGAACTGACCCGAAGACACCAGCGCGTCCGCTTGTGTGTTCATGTCTAGATCAAATAATTAAGTAATATATAGCATACAAACTTCACATATATTATAAGATAATTGTCTGTGTGTTTGTTTATCCCATATTAGTTAAATTTTGGGGTGTTGTCTGATAAATATCAAACCTTTTTTTTTAATTAGATAAAATAAATTTCACGTTTTTAAAAATAGTTTTTATTAATGTAAAAGTTATTAAGGATTTTTTAGTTTCAGGATTATTTAATGTTTTATCTTTTATAATTTGAACAGTTAATTATTTTTAGTTATTATTTTTTCAAATGGCATACCCCTTATTCTGTCATCATGAGCTTGAATATCTGCTTCAACCAGCTGGTGCTTTTTCATCAGATTTTGAACAGAAGCCAAGTCTTTGCCTGAGTCCTCAGATGTAAGAAGACTTTCAACCTATATTAGAATAGGTATTAGTACAATATTGATCACACCAAATGACTTAATGATATTACGATATAAGTGACCTAGATTAACAATCTGATTACTATTACTTAACAGATTTAACTGCTCCTTCGGTTATTAAAAGAATCTTGCTTACAATTCAAATAAGTATAATTTACTAATAAGATGTTTTTTTTTATTACTTTATTATTATTATATGAATATTTTTTGAAATTAAGCACTATTTTAAATAAATTCTTACTTCTCCAAGCCAGAAGTCGAGGTCCTTTACTGCAGCGATGTAAGTGCGCTGTTTGTTGGCTTCCTTCAGCTTAAGGGACTTTTCAGTTGTCTTCTGAGTCAAGAACTCCCATTGGTCTGCGATTGACGCCAATCGAGCCTAAACACATAATAAAAATATAGGTATATTCTTATTATAGTGCAAAAAATACTTATTGCCGTAGGAAAATGTAATATTAAAGTTTCGTTACCTGCACGGCGTCCTCGCTACCGCTGCATTGTCCGCGTTGCACGAGGTTACCACCCATTGCCAGAACCGACTGGATACGCTCCGCATTGGCCGCCAACTCTGCCTCGAAAGCCTGGTGTTTCTGATGCTTTGACTGAATGTTAGCTGGGTCCTAGACAAGTTGTTTAAATTAATTATATTAACACTATTTAAATACATATTGTGCATTTCATAAATTTTTTATTATAATTTTCTTTTACATAAACCTAATTTATATTGATATAACAAATTTTAAAGATGTTGTATTTATATACCTTGTAACTCTCCTCGGTAGCGAGTTGCAACTTCTCGGCGATCCAGTTTTCCATCTCGTCTGCATCTCGCGAAAATTGTTGTAAGGTTTGTTCGTCGCCCAATCTGTTTTATAAGAAAAATCTTCTCAAAAAATCTTTTCTATGTAATAAGTATAAAACCCTATTAATATTGTTAAGAGTAAGATACCTGGAGCGCTTTTCGATGAGCGCTTCCTTAAGGTGTCTCCAGCGGTCGAGTACTTGCGCACGCTTCTTGTCGATAGGATCGGCGGCATAGTGGTCCGACGCGATGAGCTGGTCCGCCAAAGTCTGTACTTGCGCGATTTTCTCTTCCTGTATTACATATGTAAATATTGTGATTATTACCTATTAAATTGTTATTTTCATCGTCACGTTGATTACTTAAATGTGTTATTTATAAATACTTATCACGATATATTTTTGATAATTGCCATTACTAACATGTGCATTGATGGCCTTGTCGAAGTCCTCGTGCTTCTTGATGAGTTGTTCAACGTTGTCGGCTGCGTCAGGGACGTCGGCAGGGGCAAGGAAAGCCTCGCGTGCGCCCATCCACGCCTCAGCCTGCTCACAATCGCGGTAGAACAGCTGTAGCTCCAGGTTCTGGTCTAGCTTCATACGCCGCGCCACCCACGCTCTATGCAATATTTTAGTTAAGAAAACGGGCTAATACTCTATAGATACGCACAATGTTATGTAATAGTCTAAAGCATACAATCAAAATACTGAGATGGAAGATGAATTAAAACTTACTTCTCAAGATCTTGTCGCGCATCAGCCATAACATTGAGTTTATCCTGAATATCGCCACTGGCGTAGTGACCCCCTTGCAGCAGCTGCTGTCCGAACAGCTCCAAGGCTTGGAACGTGCCAGCGCGCGCGTCCATTTCCGTGCGATGTTCCTATAATGTGATTGAAACATTAATACTTCATTGTAATACTCTAGAGTTAATAAAAAATGTTAGATGCTGTATTTTTTAATTTAATACACGACAAAACACACAAAGCGTTTGAAGAAAGTTCAATCTTACTTAAGTTTTATTTTAATACAAAACGTTATTTTATTAAAATTATTTGACCCATTTAAGTCTAGCAGATTTATAATTTTTAATCATTATTATTATTATTAGTTCCTAAAAAAGTTGAAACAATAAGATATTATTTAATAAAATTTTAGTAAAATTATAGAAGAGAATTATTATTTAAATATATTTATATTTTATGTTTGTTAGAAGGTAAACTAATTTAAAATGACAGACGATGCGTAGATCGCGAGTGTACTGAGTAGAAAACCATGTCACCATAACAATTACAACAAATATATTGTCATTAAAAAAAGAAATTAAAACATAATTCAATTTCATTTATACAAATTTTAAGTTAACTAATATCCTTTTTTTATTTATACTTATTGTGACATCACGCACCAGACTCGTATTAGATCACGAAAAATTTATACTTCACTTTCTATAAATTCGAATTAAAGATCGAGTTGACCTGATAGAAGTACCATGGTACATTTATGACATTAAACCCATATCATATTAAAATTAAAATATATCACACTGAGACTGGCCATTAAAGATTTAAAATAAAATGTGACATGGCATAAAATTGCAAGAGGTGTCGTATGAGCACACATGCGTGCATCTAACCTGCGGCAGTATGCCGTAATGTGCGTCAATCTCCAAGCGCTGGGTCTAGAAACATATCCTGTCTTAACCACTATAATTTATATTACATATTTTATTGACATTAAAACTTAACACAATTTTATGTACATATTATATTTATATACATTTATAGTTAAAATATACAAATTAAAAAACATATACTGTACAAAACGTAATAATGTATTGGTATACATACCTGGTGTCTTTCGAGCAATGCTTCTGCGCCGGTGACGTCATTGGCGAGCTCCTCTGAGCTCACGAGAGCCATCATAGAGTTGATCCACGCCATCAAGTCACGGTAGTCTGATAAGAATCTGCAAAAATAATTAAATTTTGGCTAAATTTTATGTACCATTTTAGTTACTAATATTATATATTTATATATTTTTTTATGGCACAACTCTTAACTGAATTTAAATATTAATATCGCTTTTATTGGCATAGTTATATGTAAAACATAACTTTACAGAAGTCAACTCTTTATTCGACTCCACATTTGTAATTGAATCTATATCACGTTTGCCTTTAATTTTCCTATAATGTTTTTTTACTAGCCATAGTACAAGTTCATATTACTAAGTAGCCATACCTCTGTAGATCGTAAGAGTCGAGCAGCTTCTCCTTCCTAGCATTAGCGCGGGCTTGCAGCTGATGCCAGGCTTCGTTGATCTCTCGCTGCTTGCTGTAGGTAGCGTCGGCGGAATCGCCGTGCGTGGACATAAGCCGGTTAGCTGTGTCATCTAGCTGACGGATCTTATCACCCAGAGCCGCCAGATCGCGTTCCAGACCCTCGTGTTTGCCTATTAATATTGTCGTTTAATTGATAATATTTTTAGTGACAACATTTATTAGAGGTATTCAAGATCAATTTTGAGTATTAAATTATGTATGATAAAAGTAGTGTCTCACGCTGTAGCGTCTGCACCGAGCGCAGGTCCCGTCCGAGGTCGTCAGTGGACAGCGCGGCCTCCTTCTCTGCGATCCAGTCCTTGGTCTCGTCCACGTCGCGGTGGAAGCGCTGCACCTCGTGCGCGGAGCCCAGCTGCGCGGCGCGCTCTGACGTCAGCTGCTGCAGCGACGTCCATTTAGAGTTCAGCTCCTGCAATTATAAAACACATTAATATCTTATTCTATGGCATTTACCAATAAAAATGTATTTATTCCAATTCACACAACACTCGATATATCATTTGTCAACGTATTTGTACGTGAATTCACATCGCTCCAGCCGGGTATTACTTTTAAATATATTTGGGTCGTACCTGCATCTGAGTCTTAATTTTCAGAGCAGCCTCAGTCTGACCGACGGTCATGAGTTGTACGGCGATCTCGTTCATCTCGGCGAGTCGCACTTCGTTTGCGCGTAGGTCGTTCTGGAAGTCGTCGAACTTCTTCTGCATCACTTCAACCTGTTCTAGGTCTTCGCCGACATCTTGTACTTGTGCGTGCATCTCCTGATACAAAAAAAAACATCATTTATATATGTTTTTTGATACATTGAAATAAAATTAACGTGACAAAATAATAGTAATGTATACGGGAATTCACCTTGTCTTTGATCCATGTTGCGAGTTCGGCCGCTTCCCTCACTAGCACGTACGCCTTAACGGTCTCGTTTAGTTTATTCTGACGCTCGCGAGCCAACCCCAACAAATTGTCGTATTGCCCATCAATCTGTCATAAAAAATATAAAAATTAAGATAAATAACAAGTATTCTTACATTATATTATTTTTTTTAATGAATATATTTAAATTATAACAAATTAACTGAAATAAAAAACTTTAATTTACCTGGTTTTGTCTAGCGGCGATCGAGTTGGAATCAGCGAGGTTCTGTTGAGAGGAAGATAGCCCGGCGTCGATCTTCTTTACGTAGGCAGCTGGAACGAAGCCTTGGCGGTCATTGACCTCTACTTTCCACCAGTCCTAAATACAAAATAAGATTTAACTGACACAGTAAATAAAATAACACACTATAAACGTAAAACATGTTTGTTTCGTTTATATTATATATATTTAAACTGTGACGTTTACGTGATAATTTGTATGTAATAATTAAACAACACTATTTTAGAACAATGGTTTTGTTTCATCTTCATTTACAAACTTATTGGTACGAGACGAATACTACAGATATAATGTTACATATGGAAACTAATACCTTATGGGTATATATTGCGTTTCGAGCTGCCACGTCCGGCTTAGATTGAATGGTAAGAAAGATATTTCCTACGATAGATGTTTTTCAGGATTTAATGTTTAAATATCCAAAGTATGGAAAATATAGCACGCGTTACATTACAATGATCAAATTGACGTGTATGCAGTTATTGCTTAGCTAATTAAAATAAATTGAGATCCTTCAACTTATTTGTGAATAACTAGGAGCACAAACCAGACCTCAACTTTGACTAGGTGCGCTCGCAAAATTGCGATGTGTTAGCATATTGAGCGAAATGAGGTGCAAATAGCACCGAAGTTGCATTTACAAAACGTCGAGGCATTCTGTCCCCAACAATTTTTTTTTCATGGGATTTTAGTTCTTCCGTAATTATTGCTCAACTACATCGAATATTTGAAACCACCTCCAAACTAATGTTTATCAGTGTGCAAAATTTGGAAATTATCGGATACACTGTTTTTGATTGATGCTTGTACAAAGGATGCAGGAAAATTGTAGTAAATAATATAATGAATTGTTTTGTAAAATAAACAGTGTTATTATGGACTAACCAGTTATAATGTAAAAAATATTTGTAGTAGGATATTCCGATTATACAGTATTAAAATATTAAAATAACATTAGATTAGATATCAATAGTTCATGGTTAATTAAATTTTTATTTCAAAGCTATTTTCGTTGAAAACTATTTATATTTCAATCAAGATTATACTTACTACAATTTGTCTTTGTCTTTTCCTATTATGAGAAAACACATCCTCCATCAACATCACAAACAACCAACTAAAAACTATCATATTTATCTAAGTATCACTGTTGTATCACAGATAGGAAGTTTTTAATTAATATAATATATGATTAAAGAAAATTTTTCATTTTTTTTAATTAATTATTTAAGTTAACTTTACACAATATATTTATCTTATAAAAATTAGGTAAAAGATTAATAACATTTATATCACATTTTTCGTCAAAATAATTCGTAGCTCGCGATAATTCGTTACGTAACGCAACCGGTTCGAAGCCGACGCGTGCCAGTACTGCGTCTGATTGTATTAATTTTCAAGTACGTAATTGTAAAGCGTAACTCTTAAGTACAATTGTACCGTTACAAGTATTTCAATCTCTTTAAAAAATATTTAAAAACACCACGATATTAGAGAATAACAAACACAAATCTATTAAAAGATATCTTTTATTTACTTTATATTATAACATTAAGGTAACTAAGAAACAAATATATTTGAATCCGTATCGTATGAATATCTTGAAACGTTTTTACAGTTGTACAAGTCATTTATAGTCACGTTCCGGTAAATGAGATACGAAAAAAATTCTTATTCCAGACGACTTCATGTATTATGTAAACAGACAGATTATTTGAGAATTAATCTGATAACAATAGAAAACAACTGCTTGGTTCTTATTGAATTAAGATACTTTACAGAAAAATAAATCTGATAGGAATATAAAAAAATATGAATTATTTTTAAATATGAATTATTTATAATAATAAATAATATAAAATTAATGTTTACTACAATTTTTTTTTTATAACATTGTCATAAGTGCTTACTCTTAGTTTGTATTTAAAATTAAGGCCGTCATTGAAGTTCATGTAATTTTTATTTTTTAATGTCGTAACTTATTATAATATACAAACCCGTATTTATAGCAGTCTGGTTCTTACTCTCATCATACTCTTAGCACCAACTAACCTTGTTGTTCGAGTTAAGCAGAGTGAGCACGTCGCCACGCTTCATAGACACTTCTCGCGGAGATTTCTCTGCGTAGTCATACAGCGCCACCACGCACTCTTTGCCCGACACGTCTACTACTGGGGACTCTTGTTGCTGTAGAAAATTTACAATGTTATTCTAGGTTTCTAGAATAGATAATATAATAGATATATTTAAAGAAAATTAGATCTTTAATGATTATTTTTTCAAGTTGAAATACTAACACGACAGGCATTAGCTTGTTCCCTGAGAGCTTTGATAGTGTTTCCAAAGGCTTCCAAGTCGGACAGCAAGGCTTCGTGTTTCTTCAGCAGCGCCTCGGAGGAATCCTCGTCTTTCCCGTAGTCCTGAGTGTTAGCCATCGGCTCTTTTTCGCGCATCCACGATTCGGCCTCATTAGCATCTGCGAAGTACTGCTGAGCCTGGAGTGAATCTTCCAGGTCTTGTTTGCGCTGTGGAATGTACGAATTGTCATCTTATTTTTGTTATTGTTTATTAACTAAAATTATTTTAAATTTTGAAAGTTTTTTTATATTTATTTATATTGTTTGAACTTATACACAAATTCCGAATATAATGTCCTTTTATAGATGATATGAACTTGGTAGGTTTAAGCTTAACTAGTTTTTATATCTCACGATGATTTAAACTTCTACACTTTTACCTAAATAGTAACATTTACAAGTACACTAGAAGGGATCGCCGGACACCCGGGCGATATAATTTTCTAGATAGCTATTCGTCCCGTTTACAAGTGATGTTACCTGCAGAGCCTTCTCCTGCAGCTGCGCCCAGGTGGCTGTGAGTGCGTGCAGCCTGGCCGTGATGTCAGCGGCGGCGAAGTGTCCCGCGTCCCGCAGCGCGGCGCCCGCGGCGCGCACGGCCTCCACGCGCGCCTCGTGCTGCGCCATCTCACCCATCACCGCCTGCTGCTTCTTCATCAAGTTCTGCACTCCGATCAGGTCGCGGCCTGCGAACGATAGGTCGCGAGTAGGTGATAGATATAATCGACGAATGACACACTTCTGTAACTTTCTTTTATTGCAAATGTCTTATATGAAAATTACCTCTGTTCGTTGAGGCGATTATGGGCTCCTTTTCACGGATCCACGCGGCCTCGTCGTCCAAGTCTCGGAAAAGCTGCTGAGCTTGCAGGGAGTCGAGCAGACGGCGCTTGCGAATAGCCATGGGCTTGTCTAGCGCCGCGTACCTCGCGACTAAAGCGTCCTACGTGAACGTTCCAAATTTACAATAACGGCCGAAAATTACCTACACAATATTAATGATTTCAAAATATATAATCCGGTATAAAAAACTTACCCGCTTAGACTTGATATTATCGGCGTCGAAGTGTCCCTTCTCTATGAACTGTTCCGCCTGCTCCCGCAGTGCGTCGATACGCTCCGCGTGTGAGCTCACGTCGGCTTCCAGGAGTGCATGCTTCTTCTGCAGGTTCTGGACGCTAGTTAAATCCTGTACACGGAGAATTTATATGTTTTAGTCAATAATTCCTTTCTTTACGTTTCATTTTAAAGTTTAAATTTTAAAAGTTTATGTAATTAAAAAAAATGTTGAGGTCAAAACTTCAGTGAATATAGTAGTCAATATCCAATAATAATATACCTTCCCGTAGTCTTCGCTGAGCAGTTGCCCCTCGACCTCTGAGAGCCACAACTCGATGTCCTCTGCAGCGCGGTTGAATTGCTGTTGTGCGGCCGCCTCCTGCAGCTTGCTGCCCTTCAACTCTGACGCCTGCACCAGTCGCTCCCACAGTCCCCCCAGCTCATCCATACGCGACTCGATTTGCGCTACAAAATGCAAAATGACTTAGTAAAAACGGTACAATATAATAAAATTAATATTGCTATTAATAAAGTTTTTACGTTTAGCAAAGTGTTCCTGTTCCAGCAGTTTGCTGCCGAGCGCGTTAATCTCATCCACGCGAGGTTTATTAGCCAACAGTTCTTGTTCGAAGTTTTGGTGTTTCTGTACCTTGCCGTTCAAGTTCGTGGGGTCTAAGTAGTTATCGTCAGTCGCAAACTTAAGCTTCTCGTTGATCCAACCTGGGGGAAAAAAAAGGTCATGAATGGTTCTGTTTTTCATTTATTAATTTATGAATATTAATATACTATGTACGTACCCTTGGTCTCGTCGCAGTCGCGCTCGAACTGCTGGTACTTGTACGCGTCCTCCAGCAAGGCGCGGCGCTGACTCGACTTCTCTAGTAGAGCCGCGCGACGCTCAAGCAGCTGATAAATTATTAAATGAAATGTTTAGTAATCAGATATTTTAATAATAATTATAATGAAATATACTAATAAAAAGACAGTTTCACACCATTTCTCTTCTTTGGGCTACGTCATCGGCGGCATAGTGCTGTCCTTCAATGAGTTTGGTGGCAAACTCATCCAAGGCCTTGATTTTCTCTTCCTGAGCGGCGAGAGACTTTTCAAAGTCTTCGTGTTTCTTGAGCAAAGCTTCCACTGAATCCAGAGAATCACCTACATCTTCATTGGCAAGGAAAGCCTATAACAAGATATAAAAAAAATATTAACAAATCTAGCACATCTTTTTTCGAAAAACTCAGTTTTTCCTTCCGATCTGACTGTCTGTATGTGTGTCTGTGTGTGTGTCGAATTTTATTTTTCGAATTTTGAGAAACTAAAGATATATTTGGAATCAGCATCTAAATGTAAGATTCACTTTTCAAAATTATGTTGATTGTCCAACGGGAAGGTGGTCAGATCGGCCGCCGAAGTTACCGAAAAATGGAAAAAATTTTCGAATTTTTAAAAATTTAAAAAATTTAAAAATTAATTAATTTATTAATTAATTTAATTATTTTAATTTTTTTTTTCTTTTGTTTGTTAATTAATTTGCGAGTTATAATTTGCCGATTAGGAGTTTTTCATAGCGGCAAGCTCGATTGCCGCGTGTCAGATGTTTTTATAATACATACAAGTAACAATATCGCAAATTATTTAATTACCTCCTGCTTATGCATCCAAGTGTCCGCCTGCTCTGTGTCTCTGTAGAAGAGCTGCAAGTCCATGCACTGCAGGTACAGCACCCTACGCTGGTCCCATAGCGCGTGCAGCGCTTCTCTGTCGCGCTGCAATGCTTCAAGTGCAGTGCGCACCTCCGCTGCACCGCGGTGCCCACCCGATACAAGCGCTTCACCACTCGACGCGCATGCATTCATTACATCTTCGCGTGCATCCATCTCGCCCTGTACAATAAAAATGAAATACATAATTAAAATATTCATAAGTATTAAAATATACTTTATTTTTATATTTTTAATTAATATAAAAAAATACCTTGTGTTCTTGGTGCCTCTCCAGCAGGGCTTCTGCTCCAGGAACATCCTTGGCGAGGTCATCAGCAGCGATGAGAGCGCGGATATCGCTTATCCACGAGATTAGGTCGCGGTAGTCCGCCAGGAAGCGATGCAGTGAATAGGATGATTCCAACTCGTTACGACGTTCCTAAATCATAAGAGTGTTTAGTGACAAGCAGTACGCGACCACGGCTGGTTCAACCTGGTCACATCAGGCAATTAAGAGATATGTAATACCTCTTTCATGACGTGTTTAATTCTCGGTAATAAAATAATACTACATTTAGTGACAAGTCTTTTAAATGAATGTCGGAGAGTAGAATTAAGACAATTACCTGAGCCTTCTGAACGAGTCTTTGCCAAGCATTAGCTATCTCATCCTGCTTGGAGTGTATAGCGGGGGCATGGTCGTTATGTATGCCGGCAAGCCTAGCAGCCTCACCATCAAGTGTTGACACCTTATCTTCCAAAGCCGCCAGATCGCGTTCTACGCCTTCGTGCTTGCGCTATATGGTATGAGGTAATACACCTTTTATTAACTGTTTTTAATAAATTATGCCTTATATATGCTTATGCAATGTTTTCTTGTTGACAAGTAGCTCATAATCTAAAACAGTAAACAGACCTGCAAGGTCTGCACGGTAGCCAAGTCACGACCGTGATCATCAGAACCAAGAACAACATCCTTCTCTGAAATCCAGGCGATGGTCTCATCTGCGTCGCGGTTGAAGCGCTGGATTTCGTGAGCTCCAAGTAGTCGCTCCTGACGCATCAGCGCCATTTGGCGCAGACGCTGCCAGGCTTCATTCAGTTCCTAAATGAATGAAGTTTAGAATTTTACAATAGTGACATCATTCTGTTATGTTTGTTTATTTTTACATCTCTATAGTATATATTGTAGTAATACTAACATCCTTTCTCTTAACGATGGTCTCTCTTTCGGGATGTCCTTCGAGTACCAGCCGCTCAGCGAGTTCGGTGACCTCGGAGACACGGTATTCCTGTGCCGCCATGTCCTTTTGGAACTCGTCAAACTTGCGCTGCAGCACTTCTACGTGCTCAAGGTCCGAACCAAATTCATCAGCGCAAACGAATGTTTCCTACAGTAACAAAGTTTTAAAAATATATAAATCCACATGCCAAAATCATGTAATAATCATACAAATTAACTTGTACATAAATAAATATGAACCTTGTCATGAATCCAAAACATCACTTCATCACAATGACGTAGAAACTGGACCAGTACTAAAGCCTGTTGCAACTTCATTCCCTTCTCTGCAAGGCGAGAGAGCAGTAACTCCCACAGACGATGCAGTTCGTCAAGTCGCTTTCGGATCGTCTCGGAAGCGAAGTGTCCGGCTGATATCATTTCGCTTCCAGTATTGTCAAGAACTACGATTGCGTTCGAGTGCGCGGCTACTTCGGCCTCAAAAGCTTGGTGCTTTTGGATCTTAGCCTGTTTTATGAAAAAAAAAAAAAAATTAATACAATTTTTATTGTTAAACACAAAAGAACAAAAATGTGAACATACCTGCAAGTTAGTAGGGTCTTTGTAACTCTCATCACTAGCAGCTTGCAGCTTCTCTTGGATCCAAGACTCAAGCTCGTCAGCATCACGTTTGAAGTACTGGAAACGGCGGGAGTCTTCCAGCTTCTCACGCTTGGCACGCGCCTCTTGCTTGAAATCTTCATAGCGATTGAGCACCTAATACATAAATATTTTAAGAATTATTATATAGAGCTGAGAAGGCCAACCCGTCGATCAAAAAAAATTGATACCTACTTAAATATTACAAAAATTATGCGAGTATAGTTAAAAAATTCCTAGTCCGTAGATCTCTAAGAATTAGAAAGGCAGACAGTAGAACTCGAGTCCGATTGAGTTAGCCACCCCTGATATTATGGGTGACAATATTTCAATAAAGATAAGCAGTTGTTTCAATCTAACAAACCTTAAATTAAATATTGTATATATTATAATTATTATTTTTCATAATAATATTTCATATTATGTGTTCGACTGTACAGACGTTAATACTATTGTCATTTTCAAGACTAGATTCGAAGCTTTATCCATAAGCTCACGTGGCGTAATCATTATATATTATAGCAATCATAGATCAGAAACTATTAATACGAAAAATATAATTAAATAATTGAATTCAATAATTAAGTAAAAATATTATATGAAGTAAAAAAAATATAGTTATTAATATTATCTTATCTTGGTTTGTGAGATAAGCTTCTCCTTTATTAGCCAGAAATACCTTGTGAAATATTATTTTTCATGATATTACTTAAATATAACTTCTTATTAATTATTCAAGTAATTATAAAATAATCTACTATGAGGTTAATTATGTTTACTAAGATTCACTTCTAACTATAATTTTATTTTTTTGACATTTAATACAATATCTATATTAAAATTATAATAAAGTATAATTACAATATTATAATCTCTACCTGTTCACGACGCTCTTGAATGTCTTCTGCTGTCTCGAGGATCTTCACCTCCTTAGGTGGTGGGATCTGCTCCATGTTGGGTCCTTTTATCTACAAGAAAAATACAAATTATAAGTCCAAAGATTACGTATTCTGTAAATTTTTAAAGTTTATACAATTGTTGTATATTAACTCTCGTGATCCATGAAAATATTAAATATAATTATCCGGCTGTACTCAAGTTATTACCATCGGAATTTGCAGGACTAGTTTCGATTCGCGGCGGCGTGAACACGCTAACGCGATTCCGCCATGTTCTGTAGTCAAGAATAAGCACCTCGAATGGGTTCGAAATTAGTCGGGCAAAATCCGACGATACTAACGTGAGTTCAGCCGAATAATTATATTTTAGTTTATAAAACTTCATTATTTTGAGATCTATTTTACATTACAGTTAGTGGAGATAAAAAAACAATAAATGACAAAAGAAAAATATCATTTATATAATAAAGAGAGAGAGGCCTAAAATTGGATCTCCTTCTTTTGGAGAGACGGACAGTCTCTTTCCATTCAACAAGAAAGAAATTAAATGTATGAGATCATTGTTCTTAATACCATAGTAAGCCAACTTCTTGACCAGAAATACTTGCTGAACAATCAGATCTCAGAAAGATCACAACTGCTTTAAGAGTATCCTATGTTTTCTCGTAGGCTTCAAATATATCTTATCAGAAAGAAAGATATAGCAAATTAGTAAATCAACTTCTTATAAACTAGACTGTTTATTGTGTAGTATATTATTCTTATTAAAATGATAAATGCTACTTTGTCTTTCATACATCTCCACCAACTATCAAATAAATGTTCTCATCAAAACTAGTTATATTTTCTTTTCTAGTCACTCTCTTTAATTAAATAAATTCATCACATTCATGATCATAATTTTATTAATCAAATTTTTTTTTAAGATAATAATGTTATTATAAATAATATATATATAATTAATTTATTATTTGTTATAAGAGTACATTTAACTAATGATGTTATGAATCAAAACCAAATAAAATATAAAACTTCAAGGCAGAAATCTCAATCAGGTCAGGTTCCCTAGAGACATTACACATCCAATAGAGTACATGTATGTTGATTGAATATAATGTGCTAGGTGGAAGTCATTTATTCCTCTGGTAATATTTACATAATGACCTTGAATCTTCATATGATTTGATATATTTAGCAAAGTAGATGTTACTCAGTATGTTAGTGGCAAGCCATATTTTTTTCCAGTCATAGAATGCAAAAATGTCTAGACTAATCTGTACATAAAATTGTAATTAATATTAAACCTGAGGTCACAGAGTTGTCATAAGCATACATGTCTGATTACATCACACAACCTTGTGACTCATCACAACAATCCTTGATAGTAAAACCTCATTATGAACAACTTTTTTGTTGCTACGCTATTGTTAGCTTCAAGTAAAGAAATTTTATTTTGGGATATTACTTTATAACTGACTATATTATATTCCATTATAATGACACCTTAACTATTTTTATAATTTTATTACAAGATTATAATAAATATTTGAATATTAATGTTTCTATTCAAATGATCAGTATCAAAATTTTTTAATTGAAATTGTATTGATAGTGTAACAAGTTATATATTTATATAAAGAATTTAATAATATAAAATCATCCACACTATCTTACACACTTACACATTACACTTAATTTAATTAACTACAAGCATATAAATCCTTATAACATGAGTGTGATGTAGATCACTAGTGGGTGGGGCAAAACTGAGAAGGCCCTTCTGAGTTCAGCATAATATTATAAAGATTACATTGAAATAAGATCATATAATTGCTATATCACATGTACATAAGCATAAAAGTTATATGTTCTAATTAGAAAGTAACATTTTCTGTTTTAAAAATCAACATTTGCTTTACAAATCAAGTAAATGTTGAACTTTTTTTTTAATAAAAAGATAAAACAACTTATTATAGCCAAACTACTATAAAATTGTATTTCTTTCTAGTAATCACTAAACTATCACGATTTTAATGTTATTTTAATTACCCTGACTAATCTGATCGTCAGCTAATCAATAATCTTGACAGCACTGCAGTTGTTTAATATTCACAACACAATAATAATGTACTATATATCTTCTGCTGTAAAAGTGCAAGCCGAACGGTAATATGTACACGACGGTGCCCCACTTTATAAAGATGGCAGTATAAACTACACCGGAGTCGGAACCCGGCCCGCAGGCTATCTACCTCTAGATATACACTTCCCTCTTGTATACAATGACGTAATTCTCCAAAATAAACCTAAAAAGGATGACGACAACGGCCTAAACTAATTGGAATGTTGTATAAACTGGAATGTAATATTTGTCACTAATTATATAAATGTAATAATTGTAATCTGTGAAATATACATTATAGATACTTTTGAAATGATGTAAAATTAGGTATAGTCGACAGATAAACATTTACAGCCAATGGATGGGCGTGTCATATATAAAAATTCTAGTAAACTAGTTAAGTATTGATTAATATGAATCATAATTAAGGGGTTAATAAATTTATTAAGTTCCTTACCAATGACCAGTCAATGCACTAGTAATCAATATTTTCCTGGCACTTAAAAACTTTTCACTGTATAAATATCCTATTGAGAAAATCGTTTGCTCGGCAAACACGAAACAGCAATGAACGGGTCGAGTTATGATAGTGTTGCCCTCCTGTTAAAGAGGGCCGAGTGCCGAGAGGTAAGTGCACAGATTACTTAGAGAATATATTTTTCTATTTATTTCGTGACAGTGAAAGAAATGACGCTCATGTGTGGGATATTAGTAGCTTAAACCAAGGATATTATAAAAATATATTATAAGTGGGTATAAATTAAATCTGCCATTTTAAAAGCTTCTAAGTAAAAACCAACGGTTGCCCACATCGCCGGAGTGAGACGTCAAGGGATCACTTTACTCATTGTGACGCTCCGTCTGTATTTTTATACGATGGTGCCCCGAGCCACAGAGCACCCTCACTACCTAGGCCACTGTATAGGCCACTATATAGTACTCTGTGACCTAGGCTTATTGGAAGTGAGAAGGGGCAACCTCCCCTTCTACGGGTACTCCCGCCTCTTTTGACTCAATAAAATAAAATTGAGTAAAAAAAAAATTTTCCCTAAGTATTTTTTGTTAAAATAACGAATGAAACCTAGATATAAAACCACATTTATCAATAAAATTTAGATGGGGTAGTATCAACGACCCAGTAACCAACAAAAAAAAAATATATATGTATTTGTCTTTTAAGCTTTCACGAGAACATTAAATAACTTAGCTTCAGAGACGATTGTTAAAGAATGACATGAATGTTAAATTATTTAGTACTTAGACATATGTTTTTTAAACTGTTTGTTCCCAATAAAAAATAACTAATACTTTTTATATAAGTCATTATAAAAAATTACATGTATGAAAATATGTAACGGGCCTATATTTTAACAGAGAAAGTAAAAGGTAAATTCGGAAAACGGTCTTAAACGATTATGTCCATAAAAAAGGGTTTTTCAAATCACCTTCAAAAATTGTGTATTCTGAAATCTTTACAAAATAATAACTATATAAAATGTAGGATTAATATTTAAAACAATTGAAAATGTTTTCTTATGGTATTTCCATAAGATTAGAACAACGCCCCTCTACTCGTACGCAGAGTTCAGATGAAGAGTTTTTACAAACCGTTCTATAATGTAACTATATAAAAAAAAATCTTATTGTGTCAATTTACTTTATTATTGTTTGATGTTTTATAATCTTCGTAATTACACAATTGTTTTCTATATAATAAGTAATACAACTAAATAGTCATAAAATAAAAATATATTACCATTGGCAACTATGAAATATGAAATATTTTTTTATTATGATAACATTGCTTTTAGTTGTCAAAAAATACTTGTTCAAGTATGGTTGTTCTTGTGTTTGTTGTATCAATTTGTATGTCAATTATTAATTAACCCTTGTTAATAATGCCCTGTTGATTATTAAAAAGCTGAGCTTAGTGAGACTACTATCGATGTGCAGTGTAACGTGTGAGTGAATCATGGCTACAGGCGGAGAGGATCTATGGCGCGAGTGCGCAACTTGGCTTACTAGATGTGGCTTGTTACGGCCTGATCATAAGGCAAATTGGGAGACGAGTACAATTCATGATTTGGCTTATACATTACGAGATGGGGTATTGCTTTGTAATTTGCTCAACGCTTTGTACCCAGGATGTATCGATATGAAAGATGTTAATCAACGACCCCAGATGGCACAGGTATTTATCAAAATATACTTGACCCCTGTTATTTTCGCTTCATTTAGTATTAGAAGTTAAACATGTTATAAGTTAATTATTAAAATTGAAAAATATTTCTCAAGATATCTTAGCATATAATTGAATGAAAAATTTCACACTTAAGCAATTTTTATAATTTAATTATTTTAAAAGCTAAAAATATTCATAAACACTCTTTGGTCTTAAATGAAAAAGAGGATGTTCTTTGATATGATTTACTATCAATTACAGTTAGAGTCATTGATATGAATGTAATATAAATTATGCATGCATAGATGAATGGTGAGGAGCCTATTGATGTATTAAACATATAAAGGCTTTATGTTTTAAACTATTGGCTTTGATTGATTAATGAAAAAAATAATATAAATATGTGTATTATATTTATTTTATATATGACTAAATATATATTTATAAATATATTAGGTTGGAAAAAAACAATTTTTTGTATAATTCCTTTACATGTTAAAGTAAAATATAAAGAAAACTTTCCCCAACCAAATATATATATTGACTGAGTATCAACATTAAAGAAGTATTTTAGACAAGGGCCTATATGGTAACTATTTTTAGGAACAAACAGTAATTATATTTTACTTAAACAAGTATCCTACATGTTTCTTATATGTATGTATCCTATGAACATAATATTGTTTTTATTTATTTATTATTTATTTTTATATTAAAAATAAAAAGCAATTTTGCATATATACATATTGTAAATGACTACAATGGTAGTTAACTATGTGATCAAATTTATATATTTCAGGCACATAACCTCATCTCAAAAAGGATGTTGATTGCTTAACACTGATTACAAAATATCTCAAACCAGCCAAATACATAATATAACCTACTGCTATGCAACTACATTATATAACCTCTGTTGCATTAGGACTAAAACTAAGTGATGTTTTATGAAAGATTAATTCATTTGAAGAATAATTTCAAAATTGGCCTAATTTTTCATGATTTTTTTTTTATTTTTATGATATAGGAGGGCAAACGAGCGTGCGGGTCACGTGCGTGATGGTTCATAGAGATTGATAGAATTGCATTTTATTCTAATAACAGGTTTTGTAAAACAGGCAATAATGTAACAGTCTATAAAAAAAAAACTATAAATAATAACAATAACACAATACTACTAAAACTAAAAACTGTCATTGATATTTTAATGTAAGGAATTTTTTTTGCTCATTTATCATATAAAAATAGAGAAGCTACTAATATACCTTATATTCATTGGTCAATTGTAGAAAATTACCCAATCTTAATATAATTTAAAAAAAAATATAAATAAGTTTGGAAAGCACTGCATTTCTAATGTATTTATTATATTAATTTTCTGACTACTCGATGATTTGATCAATCACTAGCTCTTATCTGTAGTACTTGGGGTGAATGTTTGTTTATTATATTGAAAAGTATTTGGCAAATGTTTTGGTCTGCGGTTTGCTTTTGCTAGGGATGTGTTTATGATATTTTTGATATTTTTAGAATGTAATGAAGGATGTGAATATAGTACATATTATCATTTTTATTTTGATGGATCTTTTGGTATCTTCAGAATGATATGAAGAGGATTCTAAGACAAACGCAATTCTTAAAATTTTATTTGAGTATTACCTGATTAATTTTTGATATTTTTTTTTATGTTTCATTTACTTTTTTTTAAGTAGAGCTTTATATCTGTATATCTTTATATTTATATTATGATTTATTTATTTTACGATATATTACGTTCTCCTTGATTTTAATATTACAAAAAACAATGATTCAATTCACCCAAATAAAATGTATATAAAAATATTGCGTAAAATAATGTAAAATGAAATATTGACTTTGAAAAGTTAATCTTAATAATTTAACACGATTAAAAAAATATACAAATTTAAAAAATTTCAGATTTAAAAAATTTCTTAACTAATTAGACGAAAATTATTTTTATAAATACAAATGCTAAATGCAACAATATTTTAAATGTTATATGAAATACATCTCTTTTATTAAATAACATTTAACAATGCATACTCCCTCCGCGCCCACAGAAATGCAGTATGGCGGAAAATCGTTACACGTGTCGAATGATTTAAAACGGAATCTGAAATCGTATTTTGAAAACGTATTGCATTTCATGTTATGTAATAAGAATAATATAGAATTCCTTTATCACTAAAAGTTTTTATAGATTTAAGATAAAAAAAATTAAATTTAAAAAAGCATTTTTGTAGAAATCCGTTTTTAAACTTGGCCTACCACGAACTCTTAAATCTGTCAATGTATCAATAATTTCTCTTTTTGAAATCTTTTAGTTTTTAGTAGAGCCACTAGTGAATTTCAAATAGTTAGTGTGCCGCAGAAATTTTAGTAACGGTTTTTACTATATTGTTTTTAGATATTGTTAACCAAAAGAGAAAGTAGGATTGTTGTAATTACTTTAAGATATTGTTATAAGTATTAACGTGAGAAATATGATATTAATAAATATATTTTAGGTGTTGGTATAATTTAAATAAAATTAATATGTACTCAATCAAAAAAATTGATTTAAATTACAGAAATCATAATTTGCTTTTAGTTTTCGTAAAGAGTGGTGGCTTTGAAATTTTTAAAAAATAAATGTAATATCAACTTTTACCGTTTTAACGTTCTCGGAGAATCTTCTAAAAATAGAACTTAAAGCTGAAATCAATATCCATTCTTAAAATATTAGCAGAAGGTAGAAAATTGCAATTTGATAGGCTTTTTTTAAAATGCTTGTTTCGTTATCATTTAATTACCGAGTTTACGCGTAATTTAGAATGAAGTAAAACGAACTTGGATACCTCGGTATCCAAGTTCGTTTTACTTCATTCTAAATTCCTCGGAATACCAAAAATTATTTGTATGTATGAATGGCATGTTATAGTCAGAATAAAAAGAATAAAAAAAGAACATCGTAAATACTGCTATTTGATTAAATCACGGTAAAGCAGCATAATAGTTTACGCTACACTTTTAATTCAACTAAAAAGCCGTTAGGGATATTTTGGTCTGCATCTGTCTGAGAATAGATAATCTTTCATTGTTTATATTCTATGTATCTTGTATTTGAAATAGGATAGCTTTGAAAATAAATGACTTGTTTCCTTTATCTTATGGTCAATGAAAAATCGAAGTGACTTATATAAGAAAATTGAATTCTACATTGAAACTGAATTATGAATTTCGCGCCTGTTGCTAAATCTCGTCCCTATCTACATACATCTTGTCTTTCATTTGAATAAATAATATAATTAAAAATGTAGTAATAAATCCACATATAATAAACAATAATAATAATAAGTTCGTTATATATTTTTACTTACTAGCTATTACTCGCGATTTTATTTATTATTTAGATAATTAAGAGAAGTAGCATAATTTTAGATAGCCTTCCTTATGAAGCTTAAGAATTTTACTAAGCCCCTCGGTAGTTTCGAAATCTCGTTTGTTTAAACAAACCTATAAACTTCCGATTAATAATATTAAAATTCAAATTTAAGAACCTAGGTCTGACAGTCCCTAGTATTTTCATATTTATTTTATAATACAATATTTCTTATAATTAACAGTTCTTGTGCATGCGAAATATAAAAGTCTTCTTGCGGACCTGCCATGAAGTTTTCGAGCTGCGGGAGACGGATCTATTTGACCCCTCGATGTTATTTGACCTATCTGACTTCCACCGCGTTTTATGTACACTGGCCAAACTCAGCCAGTGTCCAAAAGCATTGGCCAGGAATGTGCAGTAAGTTTCGTCACTAGTATATTTTGTGTACAGTTTTTTTTCTAGTATTTTTCGTGTTTTAAGTTACTAATTCATCACTTCTCTACAGGCCATTTTCAGCACGACGCACCCAATCCGAAGAGGATATATATAAAGATCTTCAGTCTGTGTAAGTGTATAACCTTTTTGTAATCAACAAAACATCAAAGTGATTTCACTTTGTTCGTGTCTGTGGTATTGAGTGTAGTTATACTTACATAACCTGAACAAGGCCTGTTCATTGATAAATCCAAAATCCAAGAATTCAGTAATAAATCCATCAATAACAAGAAGATTCGAACCTGCTACTTTTGGGATACCATCATATATTCATAACTAAGCTAGAATGTGCTGCCGAACTTTAGCATTTTTTTAGTTTAATATGTAGGCGTCATTTGTTAGGGGAGATGTGGTCCCATAGTTGCAGTCTATGAATCCTACATCGTCAGATCTAATATAGTATTGAAAAATCCATAACGTAAGCATTGCCGTTAGTGCGAACATGCCCTGCCAGTCGCCCTCGTACGAGGTGGTGGAGGTGATGCGAGAGGTTCCGTGGATACAGTTCACGATCCCCAGCGCGGCGTGCGAGGACCGCGTCGAGGAGATCTACGAGGATCTCTGCTATGTCAAGTTCCCCTCAGACGCTCCAGAGGTGCTGTGCACTTCTCAACGATAACTTTTTTCGCAGTTTTGTGAGATGTTGTTATGACGTCATTGCAATATTAAAAGAATTAATATTTATTAGTAATCATAAATTATCGTTTGGTCTTAAGTAAAACAGCGAAAAATTATTTTTAGTTTTCTATTGAACTATCCTTTAAAAATATTTTCGTATATAAACTGTCTTTCAAGAATATATTTTCAGTTCGTATGGCATTTATTATTTTTATATTCGAATACACTTATTTCCAATAGAGATCCAATAACTGTATATATTAGTGCTTGCAGTACTTCTGAGAACCTGATACACGAGAACGGGTAATATTATCTTTGGCTGTATTTGCAATTTTAAATTGACGTAATCAATATCGCGCATTCTATGTCAACTACTATGTTATCTAAGATTTTTATTATTTGATTGATGTTTATCGTCATTTCAATCTGAGTTTATTGAGTCAGGATCGGTTATTAATTTTGGTTGGAAATGGTTTTGATAAAGAGTTGTAACTGAGAGGTCAATTAACTTCGCAGATTTTTAGATTAATGTTATTTTTTTTTTATTTTGTTATATTTTTTTAATTTTAGTCGTTACATATTTTTTTGTAATGGATTTGTATAAATAATATTTGACTCCTTTTTTAAATATTTCTTTTGAACGATTTTCTGAAAAGGTTACATTTTATTTACGAAACTACAGGTTAAATAAGCAACATAGAATAATAACAACAAAATTTTTATTTTAAATAAAAAAAAATAAAAATATTTTTCAATGATGGTTCAATATACAGTTGATTTTGCGTAATTAATAAGTATCGCAAAACGCTTCTCATAGTACTTAGGCATGTTACTGTCACTCGCTTTTTGATGTATTTTTTCTTTGCCTCGAAATTTAAAATAAAAAAGTTTAAACAGTTAGATTTTATGTGTTTTACGTAAATAGTAATATGCTATTGTGTTGTTATATTAAATAAAACGTTGAGAATATTTTGATTGTAAAATATAAATTTGATCATTTATGGTATCCATAAAACATATATAGTAACAGATATAAATTCTGTATACATATGTTAAATATATCCGCCACGTAATTCACGTTAAGAGTATTTCAAACATCCTGCTAACCTAAGAAAACATTTCCAAGCTGTCATCACCTTGTTCGCCTCTAGTAATGATTTATATCTGTGTTGAGTGTGGCTTTATATGTACGGTCGTTGCCAGCTGCTGTTGATAAATGATCCTAAACAAGCAATGTCTCGAATGGACCCTCAACCACCGACCATAGATGTAACAAAGCTTGAATATAGAATCGGCCGAACGTCACTAAATATGAAAAGAATTTGTTTTTTTATGTGTATGTATATCGTAACTACCCTCCGTGCTGTCATATTATATTTGTAATTTAAGACTAAATTTACGTAATTTAATTATATAATAAAGTAATCGGGTATATCCAAAGATGATTTAAACTAAATCACCGTTTTCAATATATTTATTTTTACTTAAGTAATAATCACATTTTTATCAATGACGAAAAAAATTGAACAACATATCGTGACGACATAAATAGTTTATTGAGCGAAGCTCTCTATGAGAGACTTTCTGCATTCTTTGTGCAACCATCAATCAAAAACATATCCGAAAATTTTAAAATTTTATACACTTATAGAGTTCCGTCTGATCGTGGTTTTAAAAAAAAATAGTTGAGGACAGAATGCGTCGTCAACGTTTTGTAAATGCAACTTCGGTGCTGTTTCATCCTCGCTTCGCTCGATATGCTAACACATACCGAGATTTTGCAAGCCCAACAAGTCAAAATTGAGGTCTGGTTTTCGCTCCTAGTTAAGCGAAGATTTTCTTTCTATATCCTTTGTGCAACCATCAATCAAAAACGGCGTATCCGAAAATTTCCAAATGTTGCACACCAATAGACATCAGTCTGGTGGTGTTTAAAAAAAAATTCAAATATTTGATATCGCTGATTAATAATCACGGAAAAACTAAAATCCCAGAGACTTCAATAGGAAAAAAATTGCGGGGGAAAATTTAGCTTGAAAAAAAAAAAGCTGAGGACAGAATACGTCGACGTTTTTTAAATGCATCTGCGATTTTTGCTCTTCGCTTCGCTCAATATGCTAACACATGCCGAGATTTTGCAATCGCAGTCAAAATTGAATCTGATTCGCGCTCCTAGTAATATGTAAGTTATTGAAAGCGGTCGTAAGATAAGTCCGTTCGTCCGATTCTAATCCGTGCGCGTGCGCAGCGGCGGCGCGAGTCGGGGGGTGGGAGAGTACGCGAGCTACTGCGCGCGCATACACGACGAGGAGATCTACCACGACCTGTGCGTCGTCACGGGCGCCCGGGACGCGCCCGCCGCACCGCACTCCATCGCTTTCACTGCAGTATGACTTTTTTTTTGATTTTGTTTTATTTTATTGGGAAGTACTGAGCTGTGGTTTTTTTTTAATTCGAATTAATTAACATATATTTCACCTTGTATCAATATTAGTGATCACTTGTGTACGTCATTTAAATGTGTCAGAAGGAACTATTTTTATAGTATACTTATCGAAATAAGCCCAACTGTAAGGAGATTATTTTAATTCGAATTAATTAACTTATATATTCTTCGCTTTGAATCAATGATCACTTATGTAGGTCATTTATATATGTCAGGAGGGCCTATTTTGATATCATACTTATCAAAATAAGCCGTTAATTACGGATACTCCAACATAAAAGTTAAGGCCAGTAGAGTACCAAAGGTGTCCTAATCTGAGGAGAACCACAAGAAACTCAGCAGAATTTATATATTGTGATCGCTGTTTCAAAAACGTAAAAATATTTAACAATTCGTGATTATATTTCATTAAACGGCATATTCAGATAAAATATATATTTTTTGTACAATATTTATTTTTATGACCGAGCTCTCACTGACGCGATGGTACCATTTCATGCTTCACTTGGAATTTTAAGTGTACAAGTAAAAGTACAGCGTGATGCGATTGAATAATGCACTCGTTACTTCCTATGCCATTTATTTTTTTTGCCGCTAGTAGCTAGTTGTCTATAATGTAGATGGCTTAGAATGGTAAATTTTTTGTCTATTTTTATTGAGAATTAATGAGATGTTAATTTATGTTCTCGGTTGCAGCTCGCGACATCGTCGCACAGCTTGGAAAAGAGAGATTATGTTATCAGAGAGCTCGTGGATACAGAGTGTAATTATGTGGATGTTCTCAGTAAGATTATTAAGTACTTCTTGAGGCCGCTCACTCCGTATCTGAAGCCTCAGGATATGCAAGTCATATTTTTCGGTGTAAAGGTATGTATATATTTGTAAATTATTGTTTGTAGTAATTATTGTTTTTAAACTCACGATTTTACACATTATAGACTTTATCGCGTAAATATTTTTTTAGATACGATTTCTTTTTTTTTTTTTTTTTTTTTAATATTTATCCGACGTTTCGATACTCGACTGATGGCTTCTTAGCGGCTTCTTGTTTAAAAAAAAAAAAAAGGTGTACCTTAAAACATCTTTACGCGATAAGGTCCTGGATATATATCTCTATATTGTTTGTATGTATTTGTAACGTATTGTCTTTTTAAAGATTCTGTTGCTTAGTATACTCGTATATTGTTATCGATATTCAAATAGATATAGATATATAAATATATATTAAATAAGATACCAAAATAAAAGCCGATATTTTAAACTTATAAATATAAAGAAAGGAATGTTTACATATTTTCGATAGAAATTTTGTTAAAACTTAAAATTTTACATCTGTTTTATCCTAAAAAAGAAGAGTATATAAAATTTATATATATTATGTACAATGAAACATTGTAAACCTATAGAATCAATAATCTATTACAATGGTATCAACTCTTTTCTCTTCCTTATAAATATCCTAATCTTTAGACTAAATTATTGGATGTTTTTGATAGTACTTTTTTACTAAGACTACGCGAATGATATAAAATGAAAAATGAAAGAAAAGCGACGATTCTAGGTTTCATTAAATTACAACCTTTTTTGAAAGTAGAACGGAGCTTGCGGCAACTTTTTCCAAAGTTCTTTGTTGTTTTGTGAAAAAAAAATGGGGCTCAGGTTGACGTATTTCTAATATTTTGATGAGATTAAAGGGTTATCAACATTTTTATGTAAATTTTGGTGATCCATGATTTCTATTAAATATAATTATCCGGCTGTACTCACGTTATTATTATCGGAATTTGGCAAACCAGTTTCAAACCCATTCGGGTAGCTCGCCATTATCAGAGCTCATGAATAAGGACCCCGAATGGGGATTGAAAATCGTTGAAATTCCGATACGAGGGAGTTTTTCGCGAGTACAGCTGCATAATTATATTTAATATTAAACATTTTTTATATCGTATTTAGACCCAAAGACCAAAGAATGATATTGCAAGTTTTGATTTGACAAAAAATATTGTTTTGGCGGTACATTTATCTTAATTCTATTTACCATGTCCCACTCTACTTACTACTCTAAAAGAGGAGAACACAAAAAGTTTTTCTTCCCGACACTGCTATCATACGTCAGCGTTGCTTTAACTCCTTTTATCTTTGTGACTTCATTCACACAATCCATTCATTTATTTTTCCGCTCTCCTTGTCGTATATCATTCATCATTCATCATTCATATATTGATTTTCATAACTCGCCTAATCACATAGTTTGCATCCCTTTCCATTTTATACCCTACCTCACTCTTTTATATATTTTATATAATAATATTAGAATTTTGTATGAAACCCATTTATTTATCAGTTTGCTTTGCTGACATGCGGTAAATTCCACTTCGATAAACACTGTTCAAGCGCGGAAACAAAGAAGTAAAATGGATGGAGCTGTCCCCTGATTCAATATGCAACTTGATTTATCCATTTTTATCGTCAACAATTTAGTACTAATATAAGATATAGATACGATGTTATTTGAGTATATATTCATATTTTTGTATCTAATTTTGTTAGAAATTTCGAAAATATGACAGGTTCCTTTCCTCCAGGAGCTGCACGACATCCACACGGGTCTCCTCCGTCAGCTGCGTCAGGCGACATCGGCGTGCGTCCCGGGCGGCGCCGCCCCGCGCCTCGCGGACGTGTTCCTGACCTGGAGGGAGCGCCTGCTGCTGTACGGGGACTACTGCTCCAACCTCACCAACGCGCAGGAGGCGCTCAAGATGCTGGATGCCAGGGACTCCACCTTCAACAAGCAGCTTGTGGTTTGATATTTTACTATTAGTACTATTGGTTACAATGACGATTATCTATCGTCACTGATAATAGAATAATAATAAAAACACCACAAAAAGTTGTATCTCGAAAATTGCATCTTCATACCAGAGCCAAATAACTACTAGGAGCGCGAACCAGACCTCAATTTTGATTCGTCAAAATCTCGTTATGTGTTAGCATATTCAGCGAAGCGAGGTGCAAACAGCACCGCAGTTGTACATATTTACGTCGACGTCGACGCAATGTCCTCAACTATTTTTTTTTAAACTAAATATTTGCGCGAAAAAATTTTCCCGTTAAATTTAGGATATTAATTTTTTCGTGATTATTCCTCAACGACATCGAATATTTGAATTTTTTTTGAAAACCACCACTCTCTCATTGTGCAAAATTTGGTAATTTTCGGATATACTGTTTTTGATTGATGCTTGTACAAAGGATGCAGAAAAGTCTCTCGTAGAGAGCTTTGCTCAATAAATTTTATAATATTTACACAATAAAACAACAGCATATCTAAGCAAAAGAATTTCGTTAGAAAAATTTAAATCATACGATGCAAAATTTTTTTCGAATAACGAAAGTCTCATATTACTACGACAATGTTGCTTTCTGACATCTATATATAAGCAAAAAATAAATACACTTGAAAATAATATAATTTAGAACATGATGTCATGAGCACAAAACCTTATTAATTTTATATTTATAATATTTCACACCCTCTTCTTCAGAAATGTCAGAAGGAGCACAGCGACGGTCGCATCCAGCTGCGGGACATCTTGTCTGTGCCCATGCAGCGCGTACTTAAGTACCACCTGCTGCTGGACAAGCTCGTGCACGAGACGCAGCCGGTGAGCACACACACATACATACACTGATAGCAACAAAAAAAAAAAAATTAAGTGTCTTATCACTATTTCATTCCTAGTTTTAAATCTCCTATCATATTTTAATATAGTATTAGTCGTTTTCGAATGTGCAACGATCCCTAAAATATATAACATTAAAAAATTGTGATACAGAACCACGAGGAATTCCGAGGGCTGGAGCGTGCCAAGGAAGCCATGGTAGATGTAGCGCAGTACATCAACGAGGTGAAGAGAGACAGCGAGGTGCTGGTGCTGCTCGCCAAGCTACAGGTGAGAGAAAGAGAGAAGAGAGATTATTTTATAAGAGAATCTTTAAATGAAGTGGTATTAACCTAAGACCAACATGAGACGTAAAGATCATTAGATCACAAATATTGTCTCCGGATTCCGGTACTCATCAGTAACTTTATAACCGATACATATATAAAATAATGAAGAGGCCAAATCTTTATTTGAAATACTAGGAGGCCAAACCAGACCTTAATTTTGACTGGCTGCTCTCGCAAAATCTTGGTATAAAATTGATTGTTTGTTTGATAATATTTAGATTGTTATATCTCTCAATATAAAATATTTTTTTGTCAAAACTTAATAAATAAACATTTTGCTGAAAAAAACAGAAAGACATAATATAAGTTCTATCTTTTTACGGGATGATAAAAGCAGACAAAGACACGGCCTACATTTAGTATAAGTATACAAAATACATGAGTATTAAGTATGTATATTACAGGAGAGCATCGTGGACTGGGACCGCTGCGGCGCGGAAGGTGGCTCGCTGGCTGCATACGGACGCCTGCTGCTGGACGGAGAGCTCAAGGTCAAGGCGCACGAGGACCAGAAGATGCGCATGAGATACGTCTTCGTCTTCGACAAGTACATGCTGCTGTGCAAGCCCGTCAAGGTGATTCACCGCACTGTATGTCCAATACAACTAAGATAGCTTAGACTTATGTAGATAGTTTTTCCTAAATTATTATCATAGACAATCCTTTATTTATATTCTTTATTAATCTGCTCATAGTCTGTATAATTAGTTAATTATATTTCCTATTTAGTTTAAATTTCTATAGTAGAAATAAGTTATAGTATATTGATGTATATAACATACTAATACATAATGTATTTAAATGTTTAGTTATGAAAACGTTAAGTTTTGCTCTTTGTTTTACCAAAATTTAAATATACAACATTATCATGTCTCAGTAACATGTAACTTCAAATACATACTTTATTTAATAAAAGTACATTAAATTAATTAAACTCATTCGTTTCCAAATCAAATGGAATCAATTTAATTATTTGGTGATCATATTTTGAAAATTTTGTTAAATAGAATTAATTATGATTGTAATGGTCAGTGTTAATATACCCACGGGTGATCAAATTGTCTCACTTATCTCGTGATGGTAACTACTAATTAATTCAAGTTATAAGAACAAGAAAAAGTAATAATGATACATTGTAATGGATTCAGGAGAACCAGTACTCATACCGCAAGGGCATCAAGTTGTCGGAGTACCGCGTGGAGGCGGGCGGGGCGCGTCGCTCGCTGCGGGCGGACGCGCGATGGAACGCACACTTCTACCTCGTGCGACGCGCTAAGGACGCCACCTACACGCTCTATGCCAAGACCGATGACTGTCGCCGCAAGTGGCTCGAGGCCATCAACGATGCCATGTAGGTGACCTTCGGCTTCCGCCGATCGGTTGGGCTAATTTCGGTGGTCTAAACTCCTCTATTTGCAGCGAAAACCTCGAACCACCCGGCTGTCGGAGCACTAATCACAAGTTCGTCCTTCACACGTTCGAGAAACCGGCTACCTGCCATCACTGCTCCAAATTTCTCAAGGGTCGAATATTTCAGGTAAATATGACCTCATTATTTCCATCGCTCGTCCAATCGTCTAGCGTGTTCGTATTTGTACGCTCGATTGTTCTCAGGGCTACCTATGCTCTGTATGCGGCGCATGCGCACATAAGGAGTGTATCGCGCTGTCGGGTCGCTGCGGCGGAGGGACCGCCCCCGCGCCTCCTCTGCCGCCCCACGCGCACCAACCGGACCACGCGCTGCACTACTACATGTGGTACGCATTTGTAATATACCCGATATCCTTTATTCTTTCTTTGATTTGACCATTTGGAATACAATCTCAATTATTGTAAGAATGAAGTAAATATGAAGTAGGAAGCTATGTCAATTAAAAAATCTAATTGGAGCACGGTGTCAGGTACGTCGGCGAGATGAGCCGCGAGACAGCGACAGCTCGTCTGGAGCGTCGTGTGGACGGCACGTTCCTGCTGCGAGTGAGGCCTCGCGCTGCGCCCCCTCCACCAGCGCCCGCTGACACGCAGTACGCACTCTCACTCAAGTACGGACACTGTATATCTTGTATAGAAACACATATACCATGAATCATATGCATTTCTCTTTATTTTTTTTAAATTTGATATAAAAATATATCGTGTATGTATAACAATAAATAGTGTGGGTCTTGTTGATCCACTTTGAATAGGCTTTAATTTTTATGTATTCTTAATAGAACGGACAATACGGTGAAGCACATGCGAGTGTGTCTGAAGGCCATCGACGCGGTGCCACACTACTACCTCTCCGAATCGCGATTTTTCCGCAGCGTCGTCGAATTGATCTCCTACTATGAGAAAATTAGTTTATCTGAAAATTTTGTTGGGTAAATTTATATTTTATATTATTCTTTTTATATATAATACATTAATATTGCAAAACATCAGTAATATTTTTATGAAGATAAATATAATAGATAATAGATAGAGAAGTAAAGTAACTTTCTATACACAGATTAAACTCAAATTTGCGATGGCCGTTCCGTCGCGTGGTGGCAACGGTTATTCACGACTTCCGTCCTCTGGAGGCGTCTCAATTGGCGCTTCGACCTGGAGCCAAAGTGCTGGTGCTCAGCAAGGAGGGAGACGGACGAGGCTGGTGGAAGGGACGCACGCTAGATAAGGTACCGTACAGAAAGCATATTATATTTATTACACCCGTATTCGCATACAATACTATGAGAGCTTATAAGCGCATGAACTTACAGGGCTTCGTAATTCTATATATAAACAATACTTGAATGGCGAACAGCAATATGCTTTCACTTAAACGGACGCACAGCCAAGATTCTTGCCTAGCCATTTTATGCAATGCATAGTGAAAACTGTCAAGCTTTTAATAAGGTTATATTTTGGTTATATTTTAGTTATTGTTTTTTTTATTTATAACCAATATCCACAATAGATTATAGTAGAGAAAAAGAATTTGAGAATTATATCGACGAGAAGTGAAACGTAAGAACTATGATGACAAGAAAAGTGATACGAGATTTTGAAAATCCGTTTGATTATTAAGAGTACCGAAGAATTTAGGAAGCAGTACAGGTTTACAAAAGATGTTCTTCTCTTCTTACTTCTGTCACTGATGAACAAAGATCTAAACAATTTAATTGTTTTGACTTGTATGAACAGAATTTAACATTAAAAAACCAAAGTACACACTGTGCCTCAAAGATAAGACCAATATTTTATTGTAATTTGTTATGAACTTAATCAAAATTATAATCATAAAATGGAAAACACATCCGTGAAGTTAGTCACATTTAAACTATCAATCACAGGGCGGAGATCGGCCATAAGCAATGCACTGAGATATTCCATACTTTGCATAGTACTTCTAATTAACTTAGCCCAGTAATGTTTGTGTATTTTTTTAAAATACATGACTCCCGCAGGGTGACCACCGCTCCGGCTACTTCCCAAAGGAGTGCGTCCGCGAGGAGCCCGAGTGCATCGGCGCGCTCGACTGATGTCAGCTGTGCCTCGTCGCGCGCGACTTGCACTACCTGCCGCCGTCGAGGACGCACGCACACCACCATGGATCGCCACAAGGACATCGTCAGCGCCTGTCTATCTGCGAGCCTGTGCCCATCTCACCGGATTCTATTGATGACCTCGTCTAAATTATACTAGATGCATCATTTAACCCTGGATATTGCCAAATACAAAAACCCAAATGAAACCCAATCGTGGGTATGGATCTGCACTTGAAAAAGATTTCATTATAGTAATTATTAATCTTGAATTTGGTGTTTTGTATATCCATATACAGATGTATACTAAAGGGATTACAGATGTATTTATGTAACAAGGGGTTCTTAAATACAGAACGAAGTACAAGTGTTAAGACAGATAAATGATATTTTTGAAGTGATTATTGTAGCATACGTTATTACGTAGGTCAAGTTTTGTGTAACCATGACAGTGGATGACATGACTTTAAGAGATTGTTATGATTGTGATCTATTCTGAAGTTATTGGAAAAGTGTTTTGAGTAAATATTGGATGATATAATTAAATATAAGAATAAGAAAAAAAAATGATATACAAATTACAAAAAAATTAAGTGTTAATTGTTGTGCTGCTAATCGCTTTAAAGAGGTCCTTGTGCTGGTAATACGGTATGCGACGTATAAAACTCCTCGTGATCCCCAGCGACCGTGGAGATGTCCATATCGAATATATTTTATCTAGATATTATAAAGAAAAATATATTACTGTTGATGTTCAAGGATTGTATATTTATTTTTGTGAAGTAGATAAGTAATTTTGAGTCATAGATAAAATGTAGATAGATATTTTAAAATGTAGATTAATTTTCAAATTTAACTCGGCTCTCAATGCACGCTTTTAAAAAATATATTAAAAATATTTTTCAACTTCTGAAAAGTCATAATAAATAAATGGTAAAGTAATTTGTAAGATTTACCATATCTCCATGTGCTATACGAAAAATATGATGTTTATGTAAAAAGAAAAACTAAAATTAATATATAAGTAATAGTTAAAAATTTCATCTACACATACTTTTATCTAAATATTATGAATGTTATATATATCTAACGTTAACTTACATATTATAGAACTCACATATTTTTCTTATTCAGTATGCAATTTTTTTAATGAAATAATATAAAACAATATGATGATGTTAATTTTGAAATACTTAATTATTACAGGAAATGTCAAATGAAAAACATTTTTCTTCAAAATATAATCAAAAGCTTTGATAATAACAAAACTATAAGGAAAATCAACTTAATTTTTATCATATTTTTTAAATATTTATTGACCATCTAATAATTATTATAACTATTAATTGTTTGAAAACAAATCAGTAAGCTTTTATAAGTTATGTTGAATTAAATAAGTTTTTAAGAACTATACTACAATACCTGATCTTAGTACAACAGCACAAACCTTATATTGTGAGCTACATGTAATTTGAGCTATTTTTGGAAGAATTCTAATTATATTCTTGGTTGCTCAAGAAACAGTATAAAATATACATTCGTAATCTAAATATTCAGACAATATTTTTCACATTTGTTTATTTAAATCTAGCTCTCTTTACAATATTTTACATATTGATGTATTTTTTTTAATATGAGGGTAGTTAAAACTATATGCTCAATATGTCCTCAATATTACTACAATATTCTACGCAATACAAATGATTTTATATGAAAATTAGATTCTGTCTCAACTATAGTGAGGTCCAGTGCCAAATTTATATAATTATTTTAAATAGACAATTAGTTACTTAATATTTATATGTAATATCATCACCAGGTTTTATAATAACAAGTGAGTCTTCTCTACAAGTAAGATATATATTTTTTTTTATTTATTAAATCTTCCGCAACAGCTGTAATTTTGCTAGTATTTTGTTAAACATTCCAATATCTTATATATTCTTTTAAGGTTTGAAATGTTTTTAATTTTGCATTTATATAAATGATGATATTGACAACATTTCTGAGGTTCTACACCTTGATTATTGAAATACTATATATCTACATGTAATCTGGATATTTGTAATTTAATTCAATTATCTTATATCAATATATGAACTTTTAATATTTAAATGTTTCCAAATCCTTAAGTATTTCTGATACTGTTAAATGTTTAGCTTTAATAAATATTAATTGTAAGATACTGTTAGTTTATAATATCTTGAATCAATGTGTCTGATTGCTCAAGAATGACAATTTTATCTGACAGATACACTGAGAAATAAGTTACATTCAGTTGAGCAGCTATTTGACCCACCAATTATGATAACAATTGATTCATATTGTATTAGATAGATATCCTCTTAGATCAAATGAAGTCATTATTCCCAGTGTCTAAAGATATTATAACTCAAGGATCTGTAAAGTTAATTAATGGATTGCCATTTTGTATCCAAGTGTATAAAGCAGAACCAGTGTCTAAACATATATATGTATATTGTTATAGCGTAATACTATACTTATATATCTATCTGTGTAAGTTATTTATTAATAAATAAGAATAATATTGTGTCATCGTAGAATTTGAAAGGGTTTATGAAAAGTGTGGCAATAATATATAATGTTTAAAATATTTAAAAATCAATATATTTACTACCAGATGATGTAAGGCAACAAACCAATGTTTCCTTTCATAAATATTAAAAAACAAATATTATCTATATAACCATAGTATTTTGAAAGTTTTCTCAAAGTAGCATAATAAATTATTTACTAGCTCACTTTCTCCATTTCTCCTGTAGTTGAAGAGTTATAAAATATTCATATTTGTGTGTTGGCTCTCACAAAGACAAAGGGCCCAAATTTTAATATATAATTATATGGATGTATATTCTTATAATTTTTAATTTTAAATAATATTCTGTGTATAATATATTTTATCATTTGCTAAGATAAATTTTGTACAGCATAATGAAATGAGCAAAATGTCGGTGTTATTTAATTTTTAGTTATTTCTTACAAAATGTTACTAATCTTCGAATGTTTGATCTCTGGCTAAACATGAACAAGTTTCTCAACAATGTGTTCATTCATAGACTAGAATTGTTTTTTTTAACTGTTACCGTACAATAAAAAAAATATGTTTGTAAAGTTTAGTCTTAGTGTATCTATAAACGCTTTTTGTTTCAATGTAATATGTAATTGTGTTGGTGTGGAAGTGGAGTAAAATAATTGTTGGTGCTAACGTTATTTTGTATTCTTGTGCTTCTTACGTAGCGACGAATGCCACCGAGGATAAGGAGGCATCTATTTTGATATTATTTATGTTCACGTTTGTAAATATATTATACAGAAATTGCATATCTCATTGTTCTGTAGTTGAGTAAGAACTCCACAATAAATACACAGTTGGAGAATTTTGTTGTTTTATTTTGTCAACAATCAATAACTGTCTTAAGATATACGTTATCATAACATAAAATAAACTTTGATTACAAAAATATCTTCTATGTGATAAAAAATACAATAATAAAAATACGTAAAAACAATCTTATTGTATATAAATGAGTTATTTAAGGTCGGGTGTACTGCTACCCAAGTAAGTTTTAAGGTCAGTAAGTGTGGACCGCACAAGCTTGGCGGGAACGGTCTGCGCGCGCAGTCGCTGGTAAGCCGCGAAACGATGACAACCGCCAAAACTATAGTAGTAATCGCCACCTTCCCGCCCCTTGATCCAAAGCACGTCTATCGGCGGCACACTACCTTTTTTCTCTTCGTTCTGTAATATTATAATATATAGATAACTTCAATTTATTGTTTGTATTATTGTGATAACAAAAGATGCCGGGAGCAGGCGGTAATTTTTAATGATTACCGAAATCAGGAAAAGTATACATAATGCCTTGGGCTGAAAACATTAATCCTCAAAACCCAAATGCATGATTGTTATGTTTATTTGTAAAATAATTCGAGCGATAAAAAATAAGTTTGATAAAGATCTTATAATATGAAAATGCAAAATAAATAACAGTTTTAATCGCAATGATAACCCTCAATCCATCTTAAGGGTTTAGCATTCCTAGCAAAATTGTTTTTCAACAACTCATTACAAATACAAACCGAATGTAAATCGACGAAAGTTTGAAATATAAACGTCTTTGTATTCATTAATGTATTCAATTAACATTTATTATTTAATAGTAAACAACTTGTGTAAAATATAAAAATTCTACATGTTATGTGTGTTTTAAGTTTTAAATACATCCACTTAAATATTTAGTGTCAATGTGAGAATTGTAACTTATGTATACAATTCGACAAAGGAATTATACTTTACAGATTAATAAGTTACATCATCACTTTAAATTTAAAATATTATTATTTGACAAAAGAAATCTATTAATTGGATCTGAATGTCAAAATATCATCGCTTTTCACGTTATTCTAGTCTTGGAATTTTCAAGTTCAAGAACTAAACTACATTAGAACGTAAGTATTATATTGCATACTGTAAGCTATTAGTAAGACCTTGTAATGGATAAATCTTAAATAATTAAAAACACAATATTACCTGAATAGTTTTCATCAAAGACTGAACCTTTTCCTCGTCCAATTCAGGTATAAAAGGTCTGATGATGACTGACATGGGAACATCGTATATTTCCTCTTTGTATGCGCTATGGATGCTCGTCATTCTTGTAACTAAAAAGGAATCCTAGTAGAAAGTTATTTAATTATATATTAAACAAATACTAGCAAAAATATTAATCTTCAAACATCGAATTGTACTAAGAAAATTATAAACATAAAATAAACAAACAATGTTTATTAGAAATCTTTAAATCGTACTCTCGCTTCGTGTGTGGTAAGTGGCTGTTTGTTGTTTATCAGATAACAAGATTCTTGTGATAGTAATCTATTCAGTTTATCTGATAAAAAATTCCCAAAATTATTTTGCATATTTACTTGCTTTAAAAGTTATTCCTATGTTAAATAATATACTAAGGACTAATTACAAAACATTACGCAATATGAGGAAAACATTTTATGTAAGTATATAAACATAAAAAAGAAATTAAATGTTAATTTAAAATTAATCGTAAAACTGCAAATCGTACTTACAATTCTTGGTCACGGACACCGACTGTATAAATATTGCAAAAGACCTCAGCATAACTACACGTCAACCTCACTCGGCCGGTGTGGCAACACTGAGTACTAACTAATATCTATTTTAGGCGGGAAATTGCATGCGATTTCAATACGTAAAGTATTTAAATTTTAAATGTACTCAGTCATGCATAATATATAACAAGTATTATAAGTCAATATTCAACGCAACATAAAATACTGTTAAATGTGTTTTAATTACGATGTCTTTGCTTAATTTAAGTTAAAAGACTTTTTTATTGTAAATAAGTAATCTAAGTTTATTGATATGACACGAATCTGTGATCTAGCTTTCCTTGACCAAATTATCCATAAAAGTAAATACACTGAACACAGTAGTAGTACAAAGCACATGATGCATATTGAGCTGAGCGAAGCGAAACTCTTACTGGTCAAATGTTTTTAATCTTACTCCTACTAGACGACTAATGGTAGGATATCGAAAATTGGCTGTTGCAATATCAAAAATCTTCAGGACTGTCTGAGGACAGTCCTGAAGATTTTTGATATTTATCATTGTAGTTTTTATTAAATGGCAGTGTCCCACAGGCTTAATATGTGGAACGTTTTGAAATTAGACACGCGAGTTCTCATTACGATGCGAAACTCATTCAGCAACAATGCTTCGCTTAGCCCTACCCGCCGTGCACTTTTCTATTAGTCTTTATAAAAAACTTTACCTTTCAACTATATGTAGGTTGCAAGGATATTTAAAAAATAAAACACAGATTAACTACACAAAAATGTAATTTAATTTATCTGATGGTCGCAATAACATTGAACTCGTCTTCGTATACATGTGTTCACGCCGCCGACTCGTTTCGTAACACTACAACATTCATAGATTGAATTTTATTAATATTTATTATTAAAATCGTATAAATAGTTTGCAATTACATTAATTTTGTAAAGAACATTAAAAGCAGCGGCGTGTATTATTAAGTGTTCCACTGAATTTTTAACTCCAATTATATTTTTTTTTATTTATCGTATACTGTCTCAGATATATTAATTTAGAACACATTAACTTATTACTAAAAAAAATATATCCAAACTATTCCATAGTGGAGCTATTCATTTTATTAGCGTTAAGTATAATTTTCGAGCGATTTAGATGAATTTAAACGATAAAAATAATTATAAAATAACTAACATTAACTTAATGACTAAGTACATGAAAAAAATAAAATTTTGTGCTAGCAATATCATTAGCACCGCATAACATATAATAATATATATTGTTCTGATATTCACAACACAAGTTGACTGAAAACATGATCATTAAATTAATAAAACCGCTAACTGTAACCTATTACAACCAAGTCCTAACTTGTTATAGGACAGGTTGCTGCGGACAAGTCTAAAATATTAAAATTGCACACTTTATTTCGCGCCCTTATACTCAACCGAGAGTGACCTCTCGCTAGTATTTAAATTGATTTTATGCGTCAATGAAATATAGGACTTTTAGTAATTATTATTAAACTAATAACATTTTTTCTTAAAATATAAAAGGTTTAAGCCAGCCAGTACTGTCGGTTGACTATTGGTGCGTGTCCGGCGCGACTCATCATAATATTCAGCGTAATATAGAATGCTTACATATTATTATTACACTACTTTACTTAAAATTATCGTATATTTATTCATCGTAGATAAGAGGTTATTAAGTGAACGCTATGAAACGAGATCCCGCCACTTCATTGTTTAATACTGCCAAATAATGACTTCAGATATAAATCACTGAGCCAAACAATAGTTTTGAGAGCTGCCATTTTTATAAATTCGTACTTTAATAAAATAAATACTGGGCACTATTTGTATACAATATAGATCATAATAGTAATAAAATAATATGATAAAATAAAACAATTTAGAGTAGGAATCGTGTAGAGAATTAGAATAAGTAGTATACAAGGTCCTATAACTACGGCGAAGACGTCCAGAACTTCTAGGACAGAGATGGCAATTTGATTGGAGCTACACAACTTCAATACCTGTGGAGCAAAATAACTTATTTTAACTTTTTATCCGTACTAGTGATGCGACTCAAATAAGGTTTTGTGACTGAAGTCACTCGACCAATTTGACTACCTTACTCGAATCATATTCGAGTTTTCGAGTTACTCGAGTTACTTATATACTTATAGTTAACCTACAATCAAATACTTAAGTGACAGAATCAACTCGAACGGCCGAGTTGAGTCGATAACTCTAGAACATAGCGACTCGAGTAATTTTTTTTTCACTCGTACGAGTTTGACAAATTGAGTCGAGGCACGAGTGAAAACAGGGATCGTGTCACATCACTAAGTATTGTTTAAATCATAAGATAAAAGAAATTCTTACGAATTTTATTATAAATCTTTATTTTATTTTATATAACTCCTCCTTTGTCTGCTAAAATAATGGGTAACATATTAGATACTTTGTACCGTGGGAAATTTTTCATTGCAAAAAGAGCATATATAAGAATTAATTCAAATGACCATAAGGGTAGTATTGTAATTCTAAAATATATTTTAGTGGTACCTAGGGCGACAGGTCCTGGTGCATAGGGTCGTAGGCCATGGACGCGTCGTAGGGCGGCTGCGGCTGGTCGTAGCCAGCAGCGGGCAGCGCGTAGCCCATGGAATCTTGCGTGGGGGCCGGTGACATCATGGGCGTGGCCGTGCCTGACGCTGCGCCCATTGAGTACGGGGATGCACCCGCTGCTGCAACACGCGTGGCTACACTCTACACGCTCTATAGCGAACTTTGTCCACTTGTGAATGCTATTACTTGCATTCTTGTCAGTATATAATATAATAGTTTATCGTTAAGTGGATTGTTACTATTTATAGTGTTTTGATTTATATATATATATATATATATATTTATTTTTTTATTGTATCGGTACTTTGTATCATTGAGTGACGATATCTTATGATGATATTAGTGACAGTGAGAGGTATAAAGCCTATGAATAAAGGGCAATGATTACTGTTGTATGAGGCGTGTCCGGCCGACGGTGAGCGCGCATCGCGCCGGCCCGCGCCCGCCCAAGACAGGTCTGTGTGGAAACACGCTAGTCACTACAGACACGCTAGCACACGCGCTCCACGCGGTACATATAATTTGTATCACTTTATTGGACATTAATATAATTCACAGGGATTTTAATTATTTTTTAATCTATTAGACTAAAGATATTTTAAAGGATAGTTACCGGCGGCCTTCTTAGCGGCGTACAGGTTGGCTTCCTCTTGTGCCTTGCCGATGTTCTTCTTGTATCGAATGCGTTTGTTGCCGAACCAATTAGACACCTGTCAAAAATAATATTATTACTTTTAGGTAACAAAAAATAACATTATAATATTTATTTTAAATATCAGTTTACCATATTAAGATCCGTCTAAATTAAACAAAACTGTTTCAAAATTATTAAACCCCTGACTATTTGATACAATTGTATCTGATACAAGGAATGTAACCATCACAGTAAAAGAGAGTCCATGAGAGTCCATGAGTGTAAAAAAAGCAGAATCGAAGTTCCATACATAGTATTAATATTTAAAACATTATGCAGAAAGAAATATGGTGAGATGTCAATGCTGTCATTGTACAATGAGGAAGCAATGCTATGCTGCAGGTGGGAGCTCGCGCCACCTGCGACACGGTGATGCCGCCGAGGCGCGCCAGCTCCGCCTTCACCTCCTCGCTGGGATAGGGGTTGGCGAGGTGCGAGTAGAAGTAATCGTTAAGAAGCTCGAGCGCGCGCTTGCTGAAGTTGCGTCTCTTGCGGCGGGAGTCCAGGAAACTGTGGACAAGCGTGTGCGTGAGGCGCGTACCTGCGACACGGTGATGCCGCACTTGCGCGCCAGCTCCTCCTTGGCCTCCTCGCTGGGGTAGGGGTTGGACAGGTGCGAGTAGAAGTACTCGTTCAGGATCTCGGACGCCTGCTTGCTGAAGTTACGCCGCTTTCTGCGCGCGTCCAGGAAACTGCAAGCGGGTCATATCGTCATGTTATATAGAGGCCGAGGTTGAGCTGGACGCGTGTTTTAATTTCCAAAATTTTGATGCGACATTCTTTTTTAACCAATTTTTTTTTAAATTCATAATTATATTTTTCTTAAACTTGATACTCCAACATAAAATACGAACATACCGAGAACGCAAAATCATGACGGCCTCACAGGTGGACTGCTTCAGTTGCATCTGAATGGAGCTAAACTTCTTATGTATGATCTGAACCATGCGCTCTATTTCCTGTTAAAAATTGTTACATACAGTCCAGCTACTCTAAAAGTAACATTTTAACAATCTAATATATATGCACAGGAATAAAAGTTTCAGATATATAAACCTATAAACCTAAGGTTTATATATCTGAAACTTTTATTCCTTGCAGTTTGGACATATGTTGTAGTTTAAGATGTTATAGAAAACTCCTATGTTGTAGTTTAAGCCCTAATATACTACAGAATATGTCTTTTAAATGGAATTTCTTATAATTTACCACAATTTGTTTGTAAGGTAATTAAATTAAATTCTGTTAATCGCTATCTTTCCATCTAGACCGTTAAGAATTAATGGGGGGTTTACTAGTATAAAGTATATACACACATACTAAAATAATTTGGAATAATAATCTCTCATTTCAATTATTTATACGAATGTTACATTGAACATCTAACATATGCTTTATTGAAAGTTATACAGGTATTGCAATATTGTTTCTCGCCGGGGCGTCACGGTGTGTGCTAACGCGATCCCGTGGCGTCCCACTAAGGCGAAGAGGGCAACCGTTGGTTTTTTAGTGGGTAGCATTAAAAATGGCAGCATCCTCTATGCTGCCGGGTAGTCCCACATAACCCCTCGGCCGTCACCCCGCTGGGCCAACGGGGTACCCGTAACGGGTTTTTACAACGGGGAAAAAAAAAAAAAAAAAAAAAAAAAAAAAAAAAAAATGTATTGCAATATTGTAGGAGGTAACATACCTTGGGTGTAATGGGTCTAGTACGGCTCTGTTCTCGCAGTAGGTTCATGACGTGTGTGGTGAACTCGTTGCAGGCATTCTCGTACTTGTCGAGCTCCTGGTGGTAGATCTGTCTAATCTGCGCCAGCTTCGCACGGTAGTCGGAATGCTCGATCGCGTTATCTGCTTGGGCCACAGTGCCTTAAGTTGCAGCAAAAGGGACAGAAAAAGAACATGCAAGTCTGACCCCAGCCTTGTTAGTGGCCGATTGCAGTGAACCAATATATTTTTGATTTTCGGTTTATGCTGCAAACGACTATTACATGCTATTTTTTTCAGTTTAGTTCACCATAACATCAAACATTTACATTTTCAAACTTTTTAAAGCTTTTTTAAAATAAATTAATGTTAGTAAAACTAAACAAGATAGTCATGTTATTATGGAAAATATATATATTCAAATAACAAGCAGGTCTCCCAGGCATAAATATTTATAGATTTTTATTATCAATTATATAAATACCATATTATTAGTTTAACATAAATATATCAAACAACATTCACATTCCACAAAGGAATAGACTACAAGCAGTCGGTGTTTAAGTATTTATGTAAATCTACATAAAAGCTTATAAACCCAACAATTAAATAAACATAATATATACATACAGACAGATAAAAGCCCCACATATCCTTTAGTTTTGTAGCAAATAAAAATAAAATGGCCACTTCTAAATTGCAAATACAGTTTTATAGACCTTTTAACAAAGGTACAAACTAATTTCCAATAAACAGACAAAACTCCTAGAATATATTAGATAATGTAAAGAATATTTTGTAATGTAAGAGATATTGTAGTTTATTATTTAATATTTCTTAGCTTTGATTTTTAAAACATATTAGGAAATAAGTAACAGATTTAAAAATGATAAACCAATGTACTATGTATTAACATAATAATAGTTTTTAAAACAATTGATTAATGATGGACTTCATCTTAAAGACAGAAAAGAAATAATGTGTTTTAAAATATATAAGGTTTAGTACTAATCTATGAGGTAATGTGGTGTTTTTTATACCAAACAAAAAATAAATTGTTGAGAAAAATAAATAAAATATTAATGATCTTAAATCAATTAAAATCAAAACAGGACAATACTATAATGAGAAAAAAACTTTTTTTTTACTTATGTAAAAGCTTTATAACAAAAACATCAACTTGCTGTGTTAGTGTTTAATCTAACAATCTGATAATTTACAACACCAATAACATATCCCAAAAAAAATATACAATAAATATATAAATAAAAATACAAATTACAATCACCCCACTCTCCCGCAGCAGCAGATGCAGAGGCCGCTGCCCCAGCACCTCCACCCTTCTCTGGACCTGCCACTCCTTCAGCTATTAGCATGTTGTCCAGGCGCATCAGTTGTGGGTCTGGAGGTTCCTCCTCTTGGGTGTTGCGAAGAGACAGCACTAAAGAAAATAATAGTCAATTTATTTTAGATATAGTGATTGTGTACTAAAAAATAAAATTAAAAAATATATATTCTATATGTATTAAATCAATAATTACTTACCTGTTTTTTCTTTAATTTCGCATAATACTGAAAACAGAGCAGGTTTCATTCTGTGGCAATTCAGTGTGTGTTTTCTAGCTTGTGCCTCGTCTAGACTCTGGTCGGTAATGTTCATTATTTGTTGTAAAATTTCGCCAATATCCTGTTTGCGAGCTTCGCCCTCGCCAGTAGCCGGTGCACCATCGCCGCCAGGAAGACCGTAGCCTTGAGGTCCCATGAGACCACCGCTATGCGCCATCATTCTATTCGGATCGTCCATTTTCCAACACTCAGTTCATTAATTCACCAAAAATTTACACTAAAGACGTATACTGTTTTTGTACCTATGTATAATAAGCCTTTTCACGATAAAACAAATCAAAAACTAATGTAAATGCTACTTGAGAAGGCTATGCTTCTCCCTCCGTTCTTGAGCCAGCAATAAAATGGCCGACTTCTTTGTGCTGTCAAGATCTAAAATATTTGCAAAAGAAAACAAATAATTAAACTATTTCTCTCACGCTTTATCTTCTAACAATTGGGGCTGTGATTGAAAGAGTAAGGGAGATGGATAATAATGTTGCCAGTAGGTCATCAAAATAAATTCTAAAAGTCAATAGTATGAGTAAAATTATAGACTTATGTACAAAATTGTACATTTGATTAATATACTTCACTTGTAAAACTATATATTTAATAAAAATTTAATCGGTTCATTTTCATTTTGTTAATTTTTCATTAATCTTTCTTAATAATCTGACTTAGCTTTGTATAAAGCGTTCATAACTTGATGTGCAAGTAAGAATCACACAATGACAGCTGAGTGGCGATTATTACAAGTGACAAGTGACAAATGACAACAATATTTCGTCATCTTTCCACGCGAGCAACTATTTTATATTTAAATACCGGGTAATAGATCTACAAACCTTATGCTTTAATGATTTTTAAATGAAAACTATATTAACTTTAGTTTATAAAAGTAGTCTCATTAGTAAAAAACTAGCTTCAGGTTTGACACAGTTCAAACTTTCACATAATCTTCCACATTGGGGAAGCAATAAGGTTCATCGTAAGATCAAAATCCCAAACCCTCTTCGAGAAATAATTATGGCTGACCCAAAAATTGAAGAAGTATTGGCCCCTCTGCGGGCTAGCGTGAAGGAACAGGGTGACTTTGTAAGAAAATTGAAAGAAGAGAAAGCACCTGAAATCGATATTAAAAAGGCTGTAGCTGAATTAAAAACAAGAAAGAAAGTTTTAGAAGATAAAGAATTAAGCTTAGCACCTACAGAAGAATTATTTGATCGAGCAAAGATGGAAGATTTAATTAAGAGAAGGTTTTTCTATGATCAATCATTTGCTATTTATGGTGGCATAACTGGTCAGTTTGACTTTGGACCAATGGGCTGTGCTCTTAAAAGCAATATGATTCAGTTATGGAGAAAATACTTTATACTTCAAGAACAAATGCTGGAAGTAGATTGTTCAATCTTAACCCCTGAACCAGTTTTAAAGGCATCAGGCCATGTGGAAAGATTTGCAGATCTTATGACTAAAGACATTAAATCAGGGGAATGTTTCCGTTTAGATCATCTCATAAAGGCTCACTTGGAAAAAATTAAAAGTGAAAAAAATACAAAATCTGAATTAAAAGCTGAAATAGAAGATATTCTTGTAAAGCTTGATGGAATGACTGCCGATGAAATGTCAGCTTTGATGAAAAGGTTTGATATGAAGTCACCTGTTAGTGGCAATGAGTTGTCTCCACCCATAGAGTTCAATCTAATGTTCAATACCCAAATTGGACCTTCTGGCCTGGTCAAAGGATTTCTGAGACCTGAAACAGCACAAGGTATTTTTGTAAACTTTAAAAGACTTTTAGAATTCAACCAAGGTAGACTACCATTTGCTGCTGCACAGATTGGAAACTCATTCCGAAATGAGATATCTCCACGCTCTGGACTTCTCAGGGTAAGAGAATTTACCATGTGTGAAATTGAACATTTTTGTGATTCAAAGGATCATCCCAAGTTTGAATCCGTAAAGGACATTCAAATGTTATTATACTCAGCAGATAGTCAGGAACAAGGCCGGCCTGCTCAAATAATGTCCATTGGAGAGGCAGTATCTCAAGGCATTGTTAACAATGAAAGTCTGGGATACTTTATGGCTAGAATACACTTATACATGTTAGCTATTGGTATTGACTCTAAGAAATTGAGATTCAGGCAACACATGGGAAATGAAATGGCTCATTATGCTTGTGATTGCTGGGATGCTGAGTGTCTGACAAGTTATGGCTGGGTGGAGTGTGTAGGTTGTGCAGATAGATCTGCTTATGATCTAACTCAACACTCTAAAGCAACAGGCATCAGATTAGCTGCTGAAAAGAAACTGCCAGCTCCTAAACAAATTGATGTTGTGGAGGCAGTTCCCAACAAAGCTGCAATAGGGAAAGAATTTAAAAAAGATGCAAAATTTATAAATGATGCATTAACAGCAATGGACAATGCAGGCCTAGAAGAGCTACAGAGCAAGCTAGATAATGATGGAGAATACATCCTCACCACATCAGCTGGTGAATTTAAACTCACTCCCCAGTTGGTCAGTGTAAAGAAAAGTCAGAAGACAATTCATGTTGAGGAAATAATTCCAAGTGTTATTGAACCTTCATTTGGCATTGGAAGAATTCTTTACAGTATTCTGGAACATAATTTTAAGATGAGGGAGGGAGATGAGCAAAGAACCTATTTCTCATTACCTGCTACTGTAGCTCCAATGAAATGTGCTGTTTTGCCACTAAGTAGCAATTCTGAGTTCACACCATTTGTAAGAGAATTATCCCAAGAACTTACTTTCGTGGACGTCTCTCATAAGGTTGACGACTCATCTGGCTCTATTGGTAGAAGATATGCCAGAACTGATGAGTTAGGTGTACCCTATGCCATAACTGTCGATTTTGACACTATAAAAGAACCTCATACAGTTACCTTAAGAGAAAGAGATAGTATGAGTCAAGTTCGTTTACCATTATCCAACGTACCATCTATTGTAAGAGATCTTTCAAACAGCAAAATATCATGGTCAAATGTTGAAGACAAATACCCTAAATTCGAACAGCAAGAAAACGCAAAAGGAGCAGCTGCGTAATATTTGACGCAATACAAATAATAAATGTTAGCATAGCTGTTTTATTAATTGCAATGAATAATCTTTATTAAAACTGTTTATTTATTCTCTTAGCTTTTAAGCTTCAATTGAAAAAAATAAATTACTTAATTTAAAATGTTAGTTTTTTTTTACTTTTTACATAAAATATTGCCATTGTTTTAAATACCTGATAGGATGTAGCTTAATATTTGATAAATGTAATTGTACGTGTGTATATATATATATATATATATATACACACCACCACCACTTTACGTGGTCTTCATTCGAATTTATATTTTTGTTAGAGCAAAATTTCATTTAATTTCTAATTTATTTAATATTAGCTTTTCAAGTAGCTTAGAAAAGCAATATGGTTTTTTCTTAAATACTTGTCAATGTTAAAGGTTTACAAGCTTTAATCCCTCATTTTATTTCTCGTAATAGTTGAATTTATAAAAACTTTTTTTTAAGGACAACATAATATAGTAAAACCTTGTGCAATTTCAATAGTTCCTATTCTTGCCTTGTACCTACGTTGACTAAAAATTGTTGCCCCATATTAATCTTTTGTTTTCACGCGATAAAAGTAGTAACGTTCTTTACCGATTATGATCATCATTACTATGGTATCTCCAAAATTAAACACTCCATTAATTAATAATTATCTACCCGCGATATAAACAATTATCAATCTTACAAACTAATATTTTTAATATCAATGTTTAATTCCTATTAGTGTATTAAAATACTTATACTTAGGAAGAGATCGCTCTTAAGCGACAAGTCCGCCAAATTTGTAGCATTTAATTTTGGTAATATTTTGTTATTCTATTTGTGTTTGATTCGTGTGTATAATAAAAATTATAATAATTATTATTATTATTATATTGTTAACATTGATTTATGTTTTGCAACACATACATATATTCAAAAGTAACATGCGGTGTCTGTATATAGTTATATATCTTTATTATAACTTATCTGTATTTATCGGCAAAAGCCAAAAAAATTAGAATCTTTGTCTGTATTTATACTTTACATACATCGCGCAAAACCTATCCAAATAACTCTCCAAAAATAATAGTGTAGATAATCTATCCAGAATTCTGAGAAAAAATAATACTTATATCGAAATTAAAATAAAAAATCATTAAACATTATCACTAGTTTAATTAATAATTGTCAAATACACAACTTGTAAACAATAAAGAGGTACAGGATGTTGCATTATCTGTAGCGGCGGTCTCTCGAGCGCGATCGGTGTCGTGGTTTGTCACGCGACCGGTCGCTGGCGCGGTCTCGGGAGCGCGTTCGCTCGCGATGACGGTCTCGGCCGTGGTCGCGATCACGATCCCTCCTCTCCTTGTCACGATCTCGATCCCTTTCTCGCTCTCTCTCGCGTTCTCTGTCTCTATCATCGCGTCTAACTGGTCTGTCTTTTGAATATCTGAAATAAAAATATGATAGATACCTCATCGACTTCTCGTTGGTGTTCTGAGAAACCAAGAACAACTTTTGCTACGGTTATACCATGATCTTACCTAGATGTTTTACTATTTACATATAGTAAGCAGTAAATAAGCTCCAACAGATTTTATTAAAAATACATATAATACTTTAAATATTTTATCATCACTAACAAATAGTAATAATAAAATTTAAATTTATTTATTTATTTATTTAAAATTTATCTTCATGTATGTAGAAGATAATGATTAACCTATACAATCATTTGCTCGTACAGGTTAATTATTTCCAAACCTGCAACTTTTGAGACACTACCACAAAGCTAAACATAATTATAAACAAGTGCGTATAAAAATAATATATCAAAATAGATTATTAACAATAATAAAAAGATTTACTTGTCAGATTCTCCGTAGTCACGCCGGTCTCTGTCGTCATGCTCTCGTCGGTCCGAGTCAGCTCGCCCGCTGTAATTGTTTGCGTTGCCGCTGCTGTTGCTATGACTGCCGTTACCGACGCCACCGCTGCGGTAGTTGGTCGCTTTGTTTGCATTACTTTGCCTGTTATGTTCTCCTAACCTGTAGCATAATATAGTTTTACTAATTACAATACTGGTTTCTTAATAAAATCTTATAATTTACACAAAAAAGCTTCAAGTAAATAGAAGAACTCCATCCTCAAGCAGCATTGCCGCAGCCTTAAACATAGATAATTTCAATAACAATTATAAAAACACAGACAATATCTACAATATTGAAGTATATGTACCTCTGTTCAATCTGCTTCTGAATAGGCACCGGTATTCGGGGGAAGAGAGTGCTGAACCAGTCCAGCTTGATAAGCATTTGCCTAACGAGAGCACCCATAGTAGTGGAGCCTCCACCGCCCGCGCGGGGATCCACTTCCTCTTCGTCATCTAAGTAATCAGCATACCAGTCGAACAAGTCTGCTGGTGGCTGTGTGTATCGAATGTACATAAAACCTGAGGAAGATTCATACTAAATATTACTTGGTGCAAGTATATAGTATAATTTCAATAATATTTTTTATTAAGAGCATTTTTAATATTTAAGGATAGCTAATGAGGTTTACAATACAGAAGGTAAACATACACAAGTCCTTTGATTGTGAAGATAATGGTTCATTGAATATTCCTCAACTACAAGATGAAATACATACATAAAGTCTTTCTAAAGTAATGCACTCTGCTTCACTGAAATTTATTTGTAACAGGAGTACAGCACATTTTAATTACACACCTTCACAGCTGTTTTCCAATGGATAGGCAGTAAAAATGTGAAGTTATTGAATGCATAATCATTTATATATTAAAAAAAAAAAACATACATTAACTGCATGTGCAAGCATCAAGATTCTAGAAAACCACCTCATATCTAGAATAGGATGTTGATAAATTTTAAATTCCATATTATATCAAAAATATATCTTAATTTGTTAGGAAACAATAAAATTATCATTCAAATTCAATTTAATTAATAAATGATAATATATATATATTGCTTTTTAATTTTAAGTGAAAGGTAATTTTTTTTTTTGGGTTTTTTTATTTATGGTTTCATTCACATTTAATATGGAATAGGGTAACTATGAAAACAATTTAATTAAATGCCTATCTTATACTCAAATTTTTCATTTTAAGGGTTCAAAATAATATATAATGCATTAAAGTAGCAATAACTAACCTCAATAACAGAATACTATATCAATGTATTAATTACAATTAACCAGCAATACTCTTGGTGCCCACTTAATTGAATTAAGATATACATATATATTTGAAATAAAATTATTTTTACGTGTCTGACAGACACTTACATCTCGTCTACCCGCAAACACGATTTCTGCAAAGTATTCGAAATGTCGGATTAAAATCAAAATGTAACCAAATTATAAGCTAGTTATAATCCGTAAAAATAGTTTTATTTCAAATGTGTACTCGTGAAAATCTAAGAAAATACTATATCATATATATTTTTCAATTTAATTCATACAAAATTAAAAAGACATTTATAAAATCAACAGATTTTCTTACTATTAACCTATTAGTCAATAGTAAGAAAATTTTTAATAATGTTATTACATTATTTAAAATTTACAAGTATTAACCAGAAAAGAGGAAGGAAGACAGTTTATCAATAATGGCCCCCATAGTTGTAAATAAGTTATTACAAAATTATTAAATCATACTTACCAAGTGCTCTGATGTATGGTGAGTCAGAATGTTGGAGCAGGCCATTAACCTGTTTCCGCGTGAGCCGCAATGTGTACAACTTGTACAGGAGGCAAAATGCAGTGGACACAATGCCGCCTGCACCTACTCCTCTAACCTATAAGTAAAAAGATGTGACAGACCAAATAATGAATAATTACCTATACTAATATTTTCATTATAACATATTCAATTAACAAAACTATAAAATATTAAATCTAGCAATAAAAAGGTGCAAGTGTATTCTTGGATTTAACAAATACATGAACAAATAATTAATATTAAAAACTATTTTTTGTTTAAATTCCATTTATAAAATTATGAAAATGTTACTAAAAACCTAATAAAAATAGTTGAAGGAAAGTGTAAATGAAGTTTCAATAACATACTCACGCCGCCACACATGCCGGTCTGGCCAGCAGTCTTGCGGCTGCCACGTTCCCAGGGCTCGAGATGCTTCACCTGGTAGTAGATCTCGTCGATCACCTCATGGTATGTCTTCAACTTGAACAGATGCACTGGAGACAATGCCACACTTTAATATCACAATTAAAACCTATTGTTTTTCCCAACCAGATGATTTAGAAATAATAAAAACAAAATATCGGAAAACGGTCATATCCCATACTTCTGTGCGGTGTTTTGTTTGCTTACCTACCTTTGAAGTAGCTAGAACCTTGAATATTTGCTAATATTAAAGGATTCAGATTCATAGTTTGCTCATTACCCCATATTGGTAATACGTTATGCTGCTTGCTTGTTTTTCCAGGTTTCTGTAGATTATACTCTGTAATACGGAATCCTTATTAAAACGTTGAAATAGTGAAGCCAACTTTAGTCGAAACAAGTCATACCTTCAACTTCACTCATTTTTACTTAAACTAATACTTATCGCATACATGAAAACAATAGAAATCACAATGTCCAAAAGTTTACCACCAAAATGCCTAATACTACAATTAAATTACGTAGAGCGTGCATTCGTGCAACAATTAGCTTAAATACATGACGTGCAACGCCGACATTTTGAATAATGTTGGCAGTTGTAAAAATCAGAATAAATAAACTAATGTTCCTTAAATGAAGTTAGTTGCTCTAAATATTATGTTCAATGTTATTTATTTCAATCAAAATTATAATACAAAATAATATATTCATTACTTAAGTTCTTTAGATAACTAAGTTAACTGATTTGAAATTATTACACAGTCGTTGAAAATGATTTTCCAAGTCTGCACATATAAAATATTGTAAATATATAACTTTCATAACCATTTCTATTTGTTGAAATATCCGGTGGGTAAAAATCATTATGAATACATTTTTATTTGTTAAATGTATATAATGCTAATGTTCCAAATGGTTAACTATCTCTCCTATAGTCATAACAATAAGTAAAAGCTACTCGCTAACAATTTTTAGAAATCTTACAGTTCTCACAAATTTTCCCTCAATTCGTTGTATAACTCAAAATAAGAAACGAATTTTAAATTTGAGTGGCAGATGATCAGTGACGTATGCGAATTCTCAGACCGCATTTAAAATTAAATTTAACGAATATTATCTTAATTCACTTACCTTCCTCTAAACACCCTTCTCCTTTTACAAATTTTACAAACACATTTAATTTAAAATAACTTTTTGTATATGTATATTATAATATATAATGCATTATTATATATAGTTAAAGACATATTAACTATAGTATATTATATGTAATATTTTATAGAGTGAATGTCTTTTGTTATAAATATAATATAATAGAAATATATAAAATTCCAAAAAAAATACATTTGCAATGCTCAATATTATCTGTATATACATGTACCATGAAATTTACGACTTTTTTGGATAACAAGACCACAGAGTACTATATAAAAAGACTAATTACCCACTGACATAATCACTACTATTGTGAAATGGAGGAGGAATATGTGAAATAAACTGAAAGCTTCAACAAGGAAATGCCATGACCATAAATGAATGCCAGAATCAACCAGAGACCTTTTACATGCCTAGGCTGATTTTTATAATTTCTTGTTTTTAATAAAACATTAACAAAATCCTCACAAAAGCTCTGACCATTATTAAAACTGTGTTGTCTGATTATTTAATATCACATTACATGTTCACATAACGTTTGAACACTTCAAGAAACAAATATTTTTAGTTTATATATATATTTTTAAATTGGTAGAAATAAAAAAGCAATGATCCAAAAAAAATCCAATATGTTAAAATAAGATCAAATTTATATCAATATCATTGATCAATAAGCTTTAGACCATAAATTCTTTCAAGTAGCTTACATGTTTCTATCTAATGATAGGTTTATAGAAGAGAGAAATCTATTCTAAACATTAATAATTATAAAAATTATTTATATTTTATTATCAAATATTTTTTCTTATAATACATTATTATTAAATTAAAACACTGAACAAATGTTTACTGGTAGTAGAGCTCCAAATTCATCCCATCGTGGATTTCATCTGATTTTCTATTAAGGAACTCAAAAGATAGGATTGAATATTTCAGTCATTTAATGTGTAATATAAATAAATAACAAAGTTTTTGTAAAAATATAAGAATTAAGATCCTTACATACAAAATACCATCTAAAATCGTATTTTGTATGTTTGTCCAACAATAAATAAATAAATAAAATAAACCATCTATATGTGTTGCAAGAGCTCATATAATTTATTTTTGATAATTTTGTACTTAGTATAACTATTTCTTGTGACAAGTTTTAACTTATTATTAACCTGCAATGGCATATAAAGTTTCATCTAATGTTTAATATTAGTAATTTAAAAATTAAGGTTGGTAGTGGGTTATTTTTTTTTTTATATTGGTTGTGGGTTATTTTTCTAATTGTATATACAGGTTAGTTTTCTAATTTTATACTATTGTTTCATATTAAAAGAATTTACTTATTTTATATTTGTTATTTTACTATACTGATCAAGAAACCTGACAAATATGTTTCCATCTAAACACTTGTTTGTAAAGGATACAGTCAGATAATTTGATGTGGTCCTTGAAGACTGTGTACCACTTCTTTAAAACAATTTTATCATATCTTGTACCAGTTTGTGCAGCAATAAGTTTCTTTAGGTCACCCACAGTGTCATCTGGATTGCATTTGACCCTTACTTTCTTCCCGAGACGATCGTTACATGTAACTTCCAACATTTTCTAAAAGTTATAAATGCATGCTGATAAATATCAGAATAAAAGATCAATTTAAATAAATATAAAAAATCTTTTTAATATTGTTAATAAGCTTAAATTTTAATGTATCTACCTATGTTATATATCTAAAAGCTTCAAAAATTCGATTAAAAACAACATTAAGATTTAGAAAAGTAGTTTAAGACTTTAACGCTTTGACAAGAAACAACTGACAGCTGACAAGTGTGAAAAATTAAATTAATTCAAATGCAAAGACAGAGAATATACACAAACATTAGCGTGATTGCTCTTAAGTCAAAGTTTAGAGAGGTGGAACTGGAAGTTTTTTATTTTAAAATATTATTAAATAATGTTTTATTTTATATTCTTGATACATACTTGTTTTCATGCATGCCTAAAAGAATAAAATATAATACGAATAGTCAAAATCCATATTTATGTGTTCCATTTAATATGAAAAACATGCTAAAGCTCGATTATAAAACTTTCTAAAGATACACCTTGCCTTAAGTTAAAATCAAATTTAAATGAATTGCATGAAATAATTTTAAAAAGATTTTTATTAGACTTCTTTTGATTATCATTCATATCAACTCACTTTACATTTATGATATTCTATTTTCACATCATAATTTATTAGAATCAAAGTAGATATCGTTAGCTAGTGACTTATGATTCCTTCTTTCTTAAATTATTACTAAAATGGGTTTATTTTCTTATCTCTACTGTCAACACTTAAGTCAACGGTCAGGTTGACAGTGACAATAATATTTAATAGTCAAATTAAGTTCTCTTTTTTTGTGAAATCTAAATAATATACATAAGTGGAATTTTTTATTTCAAAATATTTATTTTTTAATATTTTTTAAAGTTTTTATTTCATATATTATTTATTGTTCAATTAAATATATAAACAATTGCATGAAGTAACATTTTTGAACAGGAAGCATATCCAACTGTCTACACATCACTCGAAGACCGACAGCAAATCCAACGACAGTGAAATTTTGTATAAGTGATAGTGTTAGGGAATTTGTGACAAAAATGGTAATTCCTAATGAATATATCTCAACTGCAGAAGACGTAGCAGATCAGGTAATAAAGAATGTTCTTAGAAATGTCTTTTTAGTTCTGTAAGTTATCCTAAAAAGTTATTTAAGCATGAACTATGTAGGTTTTGTCACGTCACCGAACTTAAAATTCTTGTTGGCGCTTCCTAAAGTATTTTTAATTATATTTGTTCAAATACTAAGACTTGTACTACATAATAAAATAAATTGAAAAGTCGCAATTTGATTAAACTACATCATACGTGCATTTTTGTCTTATATATTAATTTTATTTCCTTGATGTTTAATTATATAGGATTATATTATTTATAGGATCTTATGAATTAACTCTGGTATATTTCACAATGAACACTTTAAGCTATTATTTAATCTAAGTAATTAGTTTGTATAATGTCAAAACAAACTAGTTCTAAGACAATTTTTGTTGAACTGCCAAATATTAGTACCAATGGTTATTATTTCAAGCACTTAATTACAATAAGATATAAATTTTTTTAAATTATAATGTTGTTAATTATAAGCTTAAAAACTCAAAGTACTTACTGTTTTAGTTATTTTTTTATTTGAACTATTGTCATTATTTTCTGCAGGTTATTAGAAAAAGCAAATATATACTGCCAACAGTTGCTAGGCTATGCCTTATATCCACATTCCTTGAAGATGGACTTAGAATGTGGTTTCAATGGTCGGAACAGAGAGATTATATGGATATGTCATGGGGCTGTGGAAAATTCTTAGCTACAATGTTTGTGGTAAGTAAAAATTATTTTATAGTTTATTTAGTATCAAGATTAAAAGATTCCATACACTTGCAAGAAGGTTATGATGTGACTACCCTACATACTAAATTATGATTTAGTTTATCAATAATAATATATATTTTTAGTCTGCATTTTTTAAATTTTGTTTTCAGATATTAGGTAAAAGTCATGCAATTTTTTTTAAATTTTGCTTGAAGGTTGACTATAATCATTATTTTGATGTACTTGTTATATACATAATAATATCATGTTTCTGAAATAATTTCTTATAAATTTCACTTTAGATATCCTCATGTCTCAATTTTAAAAAAACATTTTTACATGTTATGAAATATATAAAATTTGTTAGTAAATAACTTTTAGAAAGTCTTCTAAATTTATAAATATTTTTAAACAAAGCTAGTTGATTGAAATAAATTTATTATAAATTTGGATTTTTTCATTTAATTTTTAATTATTGCGAATTAGATAATGTTTCAAATGCGAAAGTAAACATTCTTAAAATAATTTAACATTTATATTATATGCTTCTTGTTCTTGAACTATTATTGCATAATAATCTTATTTGTTTCCTTAATTACAAAAATATGCTAAAGAAATAGTTTTTGACTAATTGCTCAAATTATGTTTGTTTGATGCTAATGAACAAAAATTTGGGAGTTTCAAATTGAAATCAGATTGCAATAATTTTAAACTCTTAAATTAGTAATGTCTTTTTTAATATCATTTTTAGTACATATTTTATGTTTTCAGTTATTTACTTAACAGTGATTCAAACTATCTGCAGGTTTAATTAATAAAAAAAAGAATTACTTAAAAATATGTTGTTACATATTTTTAAGTATTACTATATAAATCTCTTGACCCAGTTATCAGTAACCCAGTACTTATCAAGTATATAAAACGCTTTATCAAGCATAACTTTACATTAGAATAATGAAATTTATATTTAAACTAGTGTTTTTTTTTAACACGAAATAGATTTTTTAATTAATTACTATTACTCCACTGCATATCATTATTGTTAACAATAATTATTTCATTTAACATGTAAATAATGACATTGCTTTAGTTAATGATTTACTAGAATTCAAATTAAGAATAGAATAATTTCAATTTAAGTTAGTACTTTGTCATTTCTTAATAATATAAAAAGTCCAATTTTTTTTTCAAATAGACGTGAATGCATTTATGAAATGTCATAGTCTTGTTACTTGGTTCCAAAACATAGTTCTATGTATGAAAAAGAATCAGCAAGAAACTGGATTGATATTTAAAAAATATATATAGTAGTGTAAAAAATAGTGATAAAAATGTTTTAGTACAAAAAGATGCATATATTTTTAATGTATTGATTGAATGTATTTGAATTTAATAATTCATGCGATATTTTATTTGTATATAAAAAAATATAAGAAGTCTTTAAAACAAGTTAGAAACTTATTTTTATATTTTTATTTCGTAATTCCTAGATAATAAAATAAAGCCTCTTTCAGACGAATTTTATGTATATAATACGACGCTTTTGTATAAAATTAATTTATTTAGTCCAATATAATATTTCGTACAAAATTCACACGACTCGGCCTCTGGCAAGTGAAAGTTTTACTTGTCCTTTCTATTCATGATGTGGATCACATAACGTATCGTTTATAGTTAGAACTTAAATATTAACAATAACATAAAAAAAATATATATTTTAGATTTTTAATTAATTATTGTGAATTTTTAAAATGATATGCATTATTTATGATATTTTTTTTAATTGGTTTTATATTTTGGAATTACATCTTAGTAAAAAAATCCCTTTCTAAATTATAATGTTTAATATATTATTCCACGTGTAATTTGGTTGTATGGTTATCCTTGACCGACATCCGGTTTTCAGAAGACGTACTAAGAATGTCATCTTAAGTAGTAATCTTATTGCACTAACAGCATAAGTTATATTTATTTATATGTAAATAAAATATATAGTATTTGAAGAAACAAAAAAAAAGTCTTTTCAAAAAAGATATTTATATATATCAATCGATACGGAATTTTGTACTGAATCTAAAAAAAAACAAAATTTTTCACTAGAAGTTATGAGGGAAAAACTACAAATTAATTCTAAGCTAATTAAGATTTAAAAATTTCTAAAAACATGTATAGCCATGTTATTAAAGTTAAATAAATATAGAAAGAAAAATTTATCGATACAAACAGGATTCCAACCCGCGATAACCAACTCGCTTAACCAACGTAGTTGTTTTAGATGATTACGGTTATAAAGATTTCTTAAAAAAAACCAAGGCCTATTTAATTAATTATTAATTATAATTAACATAATTAAAAAATTTGGTGAAACGGTCGTTTAGAACGAGATATTGTTATTTAAAGACATAACTTTAACGAAATACACATACGTCCAAAACTATTTATTGACAAAACTGTGATTGTGTGTGTAATTGATAATAAGAGCTATTGATAGTAACATAACAATGCACCCGTCTCATCCATTTTTTTCGTTTTATAGATATTTTTCTTCGTTTTATAAATATATTGTTCGTTTTTTAAGATTAATTATAACGAAGTAATTAATAATTGTGAAAGCTACTTTTATAGTTACACATAGATGCACACACACACAGTTACACTCAAATTTATAATTGTGTTATATATGTTTATTTTTCCAGGTAGTAAACTTGGTAGGTCAGCTAGGAGGATGCGTGATGGTGCTGGGAAGACTGAAGGCAGATATAGCGTGCGGGATACTGTTCTTTATTGTTGTCTTACAGGTAAGTTTAACACACACTCACATATATTTATTAACAAACGTACTATACCTTTCGTATATTTCATATTGTACCTTTCGTAAAAGTGACAGGTTTATCACTTTTACTAAGATACTCAATTTGGAAATAATATTATTCAGCGAAGCTAGAGAGCTTATAGAGATTTTCTCATAGAGATGAGAGGCTTTTCTGCATCAATCAAAAACGGTGTATCCTAAAATTTCAAAATTTTGTATACTGGTTAAAATAAAATAAAAATGAAATGAAATATATCACACATCTTGAAAAATAGTTGAGGACAGAATGCGTCGACATTTTGTAAATGTAACTTCGGTGCTGTTTGCACCTCGCTTCGCTGAATATGCTAACACATACGTAGATTTTGCGAACGCAGCGAGTCAAAATTTAGGTCTGGTTCGTGCTCCTAGTTTTAAACCTACCCCAGAATTACATTTGAATATAATTAACTTAAAAGTTAGTTTAAAAACAACATCACTGTAATTAATAGCAATGTTTTTGTTCAAACTTGGCACACCTTCATCGAATTATTTGTGTATATTACCCAAATTCGGATTCAAGTCCAAATTAATACTCAATGTACGGACGAAGCCAAATGCGCATTACGTAGACAACGAACACATAAAAGTAATCAAACCTATCAATGTTTGATGCGAAGCTTACTTTGATAAATGAAAAACTTGAATAAAAATAAAATTGAAATTACAATGATTGTAAGTTTCATTTTATATTATATGTATCGGTTATCATATTGCAATAATACTTTGGTTTTTATTGCGAAATGTCAAGTAAGAAAATATAAGCTTAACAAGAAATACAATGATTGCTACAGCGATGAGATTTTGCACCTTTTTGGTGTCTCTTTTTTCTTTTTTTTATGAATCCGGGTGTACAATACAGAGTACCAGGGTAGCCAGTACGCAAACGGAAAAGGCTAAGCGAAACGAAAAATATAACACTATAAATTTAGCTTTTTCAATCCAGACCGAGTTTTGCTCATTATGCGCATGTGTGCAAAATTTTGTGCGTGTAGCTTGTAAATTGAAGGAGGAGTAGGGTAACAAAGAGTTGAAAATTTGGGTAATAAAGCGCTTCGCTTAGCTCAATTATTATTTTTTATCTGTCCTATTTTTGTGCAATCAAATTATATGTATCTGTCCAAATGCAAGAATCGTATAACCTGTTTTACCTTGATATTGTGTTAACATGTTTCTTTGACTTATCGTGCATTTGTAATGTTGATATGACGTTAATTACCTTATGTAATATATATTTTTATCACCACGTGTTATATCTACAACTTAACACGTCTTCAAAAAATATAGCTTCTAGATAGTGTTGCTTAAATGTTTACGCAATTCTTTTCTGTTGAGATGTAACTTCGAAATACACATTAAGTAATTGTGATTAAATGACGTCTTCCGTAGATTAGCGTTTCGAAAAACTAAAAAATATTTAAAGCTAAGTGTCTTTTAAGCTGCTTTACACTGGATTTTATTTCGGAATAAATTGTAAACTTAAAATTTATTAAATATCTTGTATCCTCTTAATTATTTTGATGAGTTTTCCTCCTAATTATTTTTATTATTAGATTTTCAACCATATTGTTATTTATGAAAACTATTAAAATTACATCATTTACAACACAAAATCTAAAATACTAATTTTAAAACGTTAAAACACGAAACTCATTAAAATCAAGAACTGTATGTGTATCTACTTGAATGTTTAAATTAATTTTGTCAAATCTTAAAGTACAAGGCTAATTTATTCAACATATTTAGGGCTAATTTATTTAAAAACAAGCTATTTCTAAGGTCCATGTTAATTGGTTGGATACTTAAAAGAAATTTAAGCTCTCAATCTACTTAGTACTTTTTAGAAAAAAGAAGAAAGAAAATACATTTATTCAGTACTGGTGTACAAGCATACCCTTAAAATAACATACTCTGTAAAGTTCTGTGACACCACCCACAATGGATGTACAGCTCGTCTTTATGCCGTGTATGAAGCCCAAATGCGGACATAGTACACAGCGCTGATTGTCAGCTGTGACCCGGGTGACGTCACAGCCATTACAAATTAAATATAAATAAATAACTTCATTTGAACTAAAAACCTAACTTTTTACTACATATTCTGTAAATTTTAAAATAAGTACTATTCTACTACCACTACAAAAACTACAGAGAAAATCAGTAAATGCGCAAGAATATATAGTGCTTGCGTTAGTATTTTTCAATCTGCTTAGTATTTTTAATACAGACAATTTTAGAAAATACACCATTCGTGACCATAACATCGTTCTAAGTGTACAGATTTTTATTAGTTATAAAATCTTTTTACTTATTATAATATAAGCCTTTATTGACTTTCTCAATTTCCCACAGACATTCGCATACAGCATATTATGGGACATGCAATTCCTGTTCCGTAATTTGGCGCTCATTGGAGCCCTGTTGCTGGTATTAGCAGAGGCCCGCGCTGAGGGGCGCAGTCTCTTCGCGGGCGTGCCCTCGCTGGGAGAGAACAAACCCAAGACTTACTTGCAACTAGCAGGAAGAATTCTGTTGGCTTTCATGTTCATAACACTGCTGCGATTTGAAGTGTCTTTCTTACAGGTGAGTTTAAATTTTAAAAATATTCAAGTAGATGTTACGAGTGGTAAAAGTAGGTAGTAATTACAATACAGTTCCAGGAAAAGGTGGGCAGTGATACATTATTAATATATGATAATTATTCATTACCTAAAATATAAATAACTTAAATACTAAATATAGTGTTTTCTAAGATTGACACGAGTAATACACATTTCAATAAAGCTATTGTACGGATATAACTCGCGTTTATTATTACATTTTTAAATTTAAACCGACGTTTTGAATGCTTTGCAGCAAACGTGTTCGCGGTAAGACGAGATGATGGTGTCTGTCGCGTGTTATATCCTTAATGTAATAATAAACGCGAGTTATATCCGTAATATAGTTTTATTGAAATACTAAATATAGGTCAAATTAAACCATTAAATTTATAATTCATGAATAGTACAATATTTGTATGTAAACTGTCGTGAACCATGATTACTATTAAATATAATCCGGCTGTACATTCGAGTTATATATATATATATATATATTATCGGAATTTGCACGACTAGTTTCACGCCGCGGTTCCGCCGTGCTCCGAATACAGCACTCCCAATGACTTCGAAACTAGTCAGGCAAATTCCGATAGTATTGACATGAGTACAGCCGGATAATTATATTTAAGAGTACAATAGTACCGGAGTAAATTTATTATCAGTATTAGTTTGGTAGCAGATGTTATAATTCGCAACGGTTGGTGGTTGCGATAATAATTACGCGAATGTACTCGAATTTACGCTAACTTAGGTTAGCTCGACCAATCACGAATCAGTATTTTTACGTAAACTCGTGTGCGTCAATTGTTTTCGGTTATACATGTGCTTAAATTGTGTATTTATAAACTCTTTAAATATTGTATGTATGAAAAAATACTTGCTAAGGATCTCTAAAATGTATGTAATTTGTAAAGTAGAGCTTGACTTATACATATTCAGTATACTTTCTAATATATATTTATAAGCTGCAAGTGTACCATTACATGTTCATGATATTTTAATGGTGGTTTTCAGATCGTACAGGATCTGCTAGGCAGCGTGCTGATGGTGCTGGTGACGGTGGGATACCGCACCAAGCTGTCCGCGCTGCTGTTGGTTGCGGTGCTGACGGTGCTCAACCTGTACCACAATGCCTGGTGGGCAGTACCCACATACAAACCACTCCGGGACTTCCTCAAATATGACTTCTTCCAGGTATAGTATTGTAGTAAATTATATTTTAATATAAAAGTAGATATGCTCTTAGAATTTTTGTTTAATATTTAATTATAAAATCATGACCTTAACATTCGTATAAATTATGATATTTATACAAATACATAAGAACTTAGTTCTAATACTTACATAGAAATAACTGTTTTACTTAGTTACTAAAGATTAATATTATATTTAATTTCAGACTCTGTCAGTGATTGGTGGTTTGCTCATGATAGTGTACTTGGGCCCGGGTGGAGTCAGTATGGATGAACACAAGAAACGGTGGTAGAAGCGAGCAGATGTGCTGTGTTGTATGTACATAATCCGAGTGTCCGGGGATCACAGAACTAAAATACCCTTTTAACATAATTGGATACATTTTTGGATAAATCAATGAGTATTTAGTATTTATCAGGTTGGCAGTATGACAAGTGCCTTTTCATTAGTCAACTAATTCAGTGCTCCCGTGAAATGAATATTTGGATATGGCGTGCTTTTTTATCAAATTTTATATGACAGGTTGAAACATTTTGTATTATATTATAGAACTTAATTCATTATAAGATATTTGTCAATTGTATTTTGTTATCTTCTTTCTGTTAACATAAAGCACAAATGTTTTTATCAATATGGTTTTGGATTAAATAATAGTGACTCTTTATTGTATATTGCTTTGCTAGTCCTTAATAAAATTATTTTATTATTTTCATATTCAAGATTTTATTAAAACCCGCTATATTCGAAAACCAACTTTTCATAGTCTATATATTATTTTCATATTGTACTTATCTCACCGTTTGTATATTGTGGTACATTTTTCAACATCGGTTGTGACAAGTGTCAAAATTGCATGATTATAAAACATTTCAATGATAATCTGTTATAGTATTTAATAAATTGTTGTAAATTCTTTTTATATATAACTTGTAGTTTTTGTAATTAATTTGTTGCATGTCAAATTTCTTATTTATGATTTATTTATGCTGTTGTACCGATTTGGATTTTGACAATGCATTATAAAATGAACTATATTCAAGCACATGTACTTGTAATAGACAATATGTAGTTTTTTTAATACGACCATTCCAATTAAATACATAATAGAGCTATAAGATTGTACTTATTGACTGATCATTGATACATTGTGAAACTTTTTAGAACTAGATTTAAAAACAATATTTAGATGCATGCATTGAGACGGACGAGTGATTTCATATACGACTTCCTTGAAACTTTATTTCTAAATAAAAAAATATATTTTTAAAAGACAAAAAATAAAATATTTTTATAGTATTTTTTTATTTATTTTTATTGTCTGCTTGTGATGTTATCTTGATCCTTGGTATGTTTTGAATAAATATGACATAATCCACCTTTCATTATTTACTTTCTTGTGATTTTAATTCTGTTTGAGACAAAAATGTGCTGTTTGCCATAATGTTATGTTATTTTTAAGTAGGACAACATCTTTTATATAACATTTATTTGTAAAATATTATAAATAAACAAATTCAACAACTATTCACTTGTAGATATTTTATGTGACTACTGTTTAGTGGCTTTTGCTTCATTATCCTTATTTGATATATATTTAAATACTTTATTTGCTAGCTGTCTATATTTTTCTGCATGCATGCTATCAGGCAGTGCATATATAGCTGGTTTACCACTGTTAATACATTCTGACATATTGGAGTCTACTTCAAAGCTTTCAATGATTTCAAGCCCCATTTGGTCTGCGGTCTGCTTAGTTTCATTTCCAAATACATGATTTTTCGTACCGCATTTATAACATATAGCATGCGACATATTTTCGACCAAACCTACAATAGGTATTTTGAGTTTTTCAAACATATTTACACCCCTCTTAGTGACCTGCAATGCCGCTGACTGGGGAGTTGTTACGACCAGTGCACCTACAAAATAATCAAAATATGTTATATAAATAAAAGTAATATCAGTTTGTAAACACATTTTTTGAAATTTTAATGAATTCGTACCATCAATGGGTAGATTCTGTGCAAGTGATAAATGGGTATCCCCGGTCCCGGGTGGTGTGTCAATGACAAGGCAATCCAGCGGACCCCATGCCACGTGACGCGTGAGACGGTCCAATGCCTGCATTACCATCAAGCCGCGCCAGACTATAGCATTCTCTCCAGATACTAGGAGGCCCATTGACATACTGAATAATAATAATAATATTGATTTTCCAGATAGGTAGGCATATAACTTTTTAGAAAAAAAAAAATGTTTTTTCAGTAAAAAGTATAGAATAATTCATTTAAAAATATTTTTGTTTAAAGTTTATTTGAAATTATTAGATTTTATGATTAACACAATGAAATTATATATTAACTGTTGATATAGTACAATAGTTTACATTTAAATTTAAAAAGCTTTTAAAATTTAAGCCGGACTTGTTCGTAACTTAAATAGATTGAACATTAATGAAACTAACCATTTAATACCATAGTTAAGTAGTGGTTCTATGAGATTATCATCGTTTAACATTGGTTCCCCACTTATATTCATCATTAAAGGCACAGACGGTCCAAATACATCAGCATCAAGTAAACCTATTTCTTTATCTGGTTCAATAACTTTCATAGCACATGCGAGATTCACTGTAACAGTTCATAAATGCTATTACCATTTTTTCTGAAGACAATTTTGATATACTACTTTTTAATAAACATCTACAAATACAGACAATATGGGAAATATATTAACTTTTAGATGTGGGAAAAATTACAAACCTGCGGTGGTTGTCTTCCCCACACCTCCTTTGCCAGATGCAACTAATATTATACTTTTAACTCCTGGAAGAGGCTTTTTTTCTGGCAGTCCTTTTGCCATAATTTTAGCTCTGTGTTCATTAATGTCACTTTTACTGTGCTGAAACCTCAATGAGTAGCAGCTTGGTTGGCTCTGAAAGTTTTCATAATATAAAAAAAGCAAGTTTAATTGCGTAAATATATTGTTTACATATGTTACGGAAACACGTACAACATTAATATGTGATAGTAATTGACCATAAATTCTCGGCACGACTCTCTGTATGTTCATCGTTTTATTAAAAATTAAAGCTATATTCCGCTAGTCTCTAATTTTTATTTTAATTAACTGACACTTAGGTATATTCTTATTTCTCTATGTGATTAAACAATGGAGTTAAGTGTTAACCCGATGTCTCCTTGAACTAAATTAACAGCTGAGGCTTGTCAAATATGATATGACATATAATAATATTCTTTAGTATCCACTGCTGACTAAAATACTAAGCGCACACGATGTGTTGTCAGCATCATAAAGAATACAAGTACTTTTTCAAAAATATATATTATTTAAAACTATAATCAAAGTGTCCAATTGCGTCTAAAGTGTCTAAGTGTATGTTGCAATAAAAGTTTTTACTAAATAGCGCTGGCAAAAAAGTACCTACGACATGATTTATAAAGTTATCTGTGAAACTATTTAAAAAGTGCGCACAAAAGTTATAAGATTTTATCTTCCGCTGCCTCAATGATAAAGAGATTCATTTACATAGATGGTTTTCTTAAATATATATTTTCATTACTAAAACAAATTAATAATATCAAATTATTTAAAAATTAATATATATTTAGTACTTCTTATATTATTAATTCTGTTATAAAAATAATTAGTAACATGAAACTATATAAAACTTGATAGTAAATAGTAAATGCCAAATATGAAATGATAACAAAACGCAACTGTCATGTGTGGTGTGACTGATATTGTTATATGGTCCGATATTGAAAAAAATTTCGAATTTTGTGTAGTTACCTAAAAATAGGAGGTAAAAATTTTCTATGTGAAAATGGCTATTTGCTTGCGCACATTTTCACATAAAATTTTGCCTATAAATGGAATTGTTACATCAACAAAACATTCAAACCGATTGTCTCAGAACATTTCGGAGAAAACGCAATTTCTGGAAGATGTGAGTATTATTCTAGTTCAGATTACTTCTATTAAAATTAGTTAATAATTAAGTAATAAGTAAAAATAAGAAAAATATTTTATAAATATATTTAGTTAACACACGTTGCGTTTATCACTTCATAAATCAAAAAAAGATATAACGCAGAGGTGATAATCAATCACTATCATTTTTCAGTTTTTCAGCAGCAGACGCATATCCAGTTGTCAGTTAGCATCGAAATACTCGTCAGAGAATTACATTGACGATGTTCACATACACGATGTTGTGATTGCCAACAGTTATCTAACTAGAAAAACGAACGAAAAGCCGAAACTAACCTTCACAGACAATAAAAATGGAAAGCAAGCTAATGATAATATAGAAAATTATTTTAACTACTACTCAGATGGTATGAAAACATTAGGTCTCAGAAATGGTGATTTCATTGAACAGAGAACAGTTTATCATTTAAATGAGAGGCCATCTATTAGCATGAATGATGTCGATTTTTCTAAATGCAATGAGGTATGAAAAAAATAATTGTTTATGGTACAAATAAATACATGATGTAAAAAGAATACATTTGTAAAATAATGTGTAAATAAATGAAAATATTTTTTATTTTTAAACTTAGTTATGCTTTACCGCTATGTAACAGGTCTGATTATTTACTGTTTTAGGACATAGAACCAACATGTTTGTCAGATTTTGAGAGAGATGCGATTGCATATTGCAGTGGACCAACAGTAGTATCACAGGCCACTCCCCCTTCAACAGAGCCAAGTGCCGAGGGGAAACCCAGTGAGGAACAACTCATGAAAGTATTTCACACTTTGTCAAAAACTGTAAGTTATATTATAAAGTACTTAATTTATATATCAAATTAAATTTATTAAATTTTGTTAATTTAATTAAATATATATAACCAATGATATATAATTATATTTATGTATTTATGTAATTATATATAAATAAAGTTCATAAAAAATTGTTTGCTGACTAAAATAATAAAATATGTAACCAAAAATAGAAGATGCATAATTTTATTAAATTATTGTTTGTTTTAAGATGCCAAATTTGTTTGTGAAGCCACTGGATTATTCAATCTATCATCCAAATATGATTTTTGTGAATAACATAAGAGGTGTGACTACAGTGTAAGTATTTATAATTAAGTACATACATTACATCAAATTCTGACTTAAAACAATTGCAAAGTTTTGAATAATTACATAAATAAATGTAAGTCATTTATAATATTGACTTTTATAATAATTGCAAAGTTAATAAATAATAACATAAATATATGTAAGTCACTTAAAAGATTGACTTTTATAATAATTGCAAAGTTAATAATCACATAAATAAATATAAGATACTGCAATATACTAGTCTTGTAGAACAAGGTCAAAAGTTGTCAATGTTGGCATTTTCTGTCATTGAAATAATTAACTTATTCAATCCTATGCCTTCTTTCAGAGGATTATTCCAGTATGTCAAACAAGTGGCACTTCTCCGCACAATAGCTCATATCAAATTTGCATATGTAAATTTTGAGGTAATAAAAATAACTGCCCATCCTGAAGATTCTTCAGTGCGGTAAGGAGTTTTTTTATCATAGATATTTAGTAAATATAATTATTATCTATAGAAAATTGTTGTTATTCAATCTTTATAATTTCAGCATGAGATGGAGAATTAAAGGAATATCGGGTCTAAAAGTATTTTTTATGTTTTGGAAATACAAACTATGGAACATGAAAGAGGTTTTTCAAGATCAAGAAATGTGTGTAATTTGTATCTAAGACAACCATATCTCATAATATATTAACATGTTTGATATATATTTTTATTTTTCAGGTGGTATGATGGATTTTCTTCCTTTTATGTTGGCAGTGATGGACTAATTCAAAAACATATTGCGGATAAGGCAAGTATCACAAAATGATAGAAATCAATTTTGTTGTAATTCAAAAAAATGCAAATATGAGATATATTCGTTTTTCAAATGACGAAAATACTGTCGCAAATGAACGGGGTTTAAATTTTTCACGAAACTCATTTGCTTTGATATATGGTTTATTTTGTAAAAATTTCAAAATGTATACATTTTTGGCTCTAGTATAAAGTTGCTTTTTTCGAGTTATCACAAGCTTTCTGGCATCGTAATTGATGTTTTAAATTAAATTACACTTTTATAACCATTTTTTTAAATCTTAGGTAATGCCAGATCAAGACAGGATAATAGATGATGAAGAAAAGGCTCCAATAGCTGCAAAAATTGCACTTCTCATTGGCCTCATCCCTCGCAACTATCTTTCAGATTTGTCGCCATACTTCACTACATCATCTAGCACAAACGAGTGCACACCATTACCATTCAAAGTTTTAGAATAAATATAGAATTCGCAATACCATGCTTCTATGGTCTCATGTGATATTATATTGCTTTAGTGGTTCAATATTTTGAAGCCAGTTTTGAAATATTATTGCTAATGTTGTGTTTTATTATTTATATTTATCAAATTGTTTTAGTTGTTACTATGCGGTGATTATTTTGTATCATGGATTATTGAACTAAAAATCTATCCGTGATCTATGAGTTACAGCTTATGTAAGGTTATTTCATTATTTGTAAAAATGCCTTGTAGCTTATAGATATGTTATGTATTTGGATAAAATAAAATATGACATTATTTTTACTCGTTTTATTTACTACATTACTTTAAAAATAAATATGAATGGTTAAAAATGAAGAATATATGGTCGATATCTTTCGGAAACGAATTATGGTGAAATATGAAAGTGAAGGTCAAAATAAGGGTGCGGTTTGTCGTTTTATCTTCGGCAATTTAAAACTAAAAATAGTAAGTATTTTTTTTTATTTTTGGCCCTAAGTCTTCATTAATTATAGATCATATTTCTTCAACACATACTTTTTAAACATCTTTTTTAAAATTAAATATTGCAACAATTTAATAACACTATTGGAATTATAATTTAGTACTAGGGTAACATTTATATCTATATGGTAACATTAACCGAGATCGACAATCGTTTATAATTTTAATCTGTGTTTAGTAAATTTTTGACTTGTGAATGGATGTGTCCGATTCCGATTTTATTTTTCTAATAAAATTTATTACATGAAATCCTAAGTTGATTTCAATATGGTATTTTTATAGCCATGAAACAAGTGATATTTGTTAAGTTACAAACATGAAAATATTACATTAGTCTATATTTTTTACTATAAAAATAATAAGTGAAATATATTGAGCTATTGTCTACAAGTGTTGTGTTATTATACGATTGATGTCATGACTACGGTAAGTTATTATTTAAATGGTCATTGAAAATTTATTACGGGGTCAATGTTCTTGATAAAGGAAAAGACCAACAAGATTGTTTTAATTAACACTAGCAACAGCGGCGTACAGAACATAACATAGTATGGACTTCTGCCAAGTCGGTCATTTGTTTCGTAAGAAATATAAATGTAATTTATTTGGGATAAAACAATATTTTTTTTTCATTTTTCGTTAGTATCTTTTAAAGTTCAACCTTAGTAGCTTTTCGGGAGAGAATTTGATTTTTATTTCTTGTTTTTTTTTCAAGAAATTTCGTATAAATGAGAAATGTTAATCAAACAAAGATCCATTTAACGACTTTGAAACGTAGATCTATATTATTAAAATGTTTTAAATATTGTGCTGCTATAAGATGGTATTTCTGTTTATGAATGTGTAGTCAAACAAAAATGTCTAAACATCCATGTTTCAACAGAATATCCAGCCACTCATTGTTTGCAGCAGATAACTTTAAAATTTAAGTTTCATTATTGTCTGCATGCTAATTAAGAAACCCACTTAAAATACATAACTGTACAAACCTACACCAAAAATACCAACTGTACTACTTTCTATAAAAGGTTTGTTACGATAGTTTCAACAATATAATTGTAATACTTAATATAACTAGCAATTTGGATTATAAAATATATTAATAATATACATATAGTCAAATATTTTTCTCTCTCCATTTCTTATAATCCATTCCTTCAATATGTACTTTAATTTTTTTATATATATATTTTCATTTTTTTTATTATTTATATTATAAATGAATTTATAAAAAAATATAACATTAATTCATACTTTAAAAAAATATTTAAATTTAAACCCAAAACATATTTTAAACTTAAAATAAATAAAACATTAATTATACTTTTGTTGTCACATGACATGTAATTTAAAAAAAAACATTCCTAGAATGAAGTTACAGTATTAAATTCTGAGTTACGACACCCAAGATTAGTAAAACTACATTGACAGTCTGAGCAGCTTAGACTTAATCTACTTAAGTTACAACTCCATTGTAAGCTTCTTAGGTTCATTCAACTAGTTGCATCAATAAGTATTGATCAGTGGCTTAAATCAATGAGCGTAAAGTGCTTATGTAAATGAGATTTTGAAGGTGTTGACGGCGCTGGGCGGGGCGCTGCCGGATGAGAGGCCGCTGCTGTCGCTGCAGATCGTAGAGAGCGTGGCCAAGTGCCCGGCTGGCTACTGGCCCGTCAGCCGCACCTACGATGAAGACGCTGATGCAGGCTTGCTGCGACAAGCTGGACTCTTTGGGAAGAAGCCAAGCCACTATATTTGCTTGTCAAAGTCGGAAGGTCAGTTTAAATAGTCTATATTCAACTCTCAATAAATCCATTTAGAGAACAAAAAAATAAAACAAAGATTGAGTTAGTTGATTTAATAATAAGCATTTTATTTGAAATACTATAAAATGTAACGTTTTTAAATTATATAAATAATTCAGTGCAGTAATAAAGTCTTTATACCCAAGCTATTTCGTATTTTTTTTTTATGAAATTGTTGTCAGATAATTGTATCAACTTTAAAAGCTGTGATCTACAATCAGCAGACACAATGAACGCACGGGAAGTCTTTATTATAGGGCTCGCATCCTCATACAGCCCCACTACATGCAGAGCTCGCAATTTTAGTATATTTAAACATTACTTTTATTCTTAATATGATTACAATTATTATAACATAAATGAAATAAATAATATACATTATTATAATATAAAAAATATTGATTAATATTACAAATATAATATTTTTACAAGTTGGAGATTTGTCCAATAGGAAAATACGTGTTTAGTTCCGCGACAGAGGTGACTCATGATGGCTTATTTTTACGATTATAATTTTTCAAGTGACTAATAACATTTCCCTTTCAAATGTTTATTTAAAGATATAGATATCGGAAATGGATATAAGTAAGATGAAATATATAAAAATGTTTGAACAATTAAAATAATGTATCGATTTTATAATAAAGTATTAAGCTTACGTGGAAACGCATATACGTGATTTTATAAATGCAGTCCTTATTGACTGGCTCGAAACTAGTATGTTTCGAATAGTTATAGTAAGTATAGGTATAGTAAGAGAGCAGGAAGCCCCTCCCCCTTTCCCCTCTCTTTTCTAATTTTCTACATCCCTCTTCTGAAGGCACTTACCATCATATGTACCGTATGCTCATTAGACACAATGGCAATAATCAGTGCCGCGATTATTAATCGATTAAAAAAAAAACAAATGCCCGATACATTGGATATAGTATTATAGCTAGGGTTTTTTATGTTTGTTTCTATGCCAAATGTATCCTATATATTAGCGGGTCAATAACCTACAATCGTAATTTCATCAAAATCAATCCAGTAGTATTTGCGTGTTGATCCAACGATCAAACAGATTAAAATTTTGAGTTTTATTCTGCCGTATTCCGAACACGTTGCAATAACTTTTTACAAATATTTGGTATATAGATTTATATATACTTATTTTATTATATGTAAAAATACTTCTTTACCTACATATTTTCAAAATCATATACTTTTTACGAAATATATTTAGCTATATATAAACCTCGAAATAGCATACGTATTCAAGCATGCTAATGCTATAAATAAAAAAATGCTGTAATACCTCTTCTCATGAAATGTATTTTTAAATGACTTGAAGTTTAGTGATATGCATTTATTGTATCAGCATTAATTACTTACTTTTACTCATTAAAAAAGTAACACGCTATTAGCTAATATAAACCTGACCCTAAATCGGAAGATTGTCAAATATCCATTACAATAATTAGGAAACTAAATCACTCCCAGATATATAATACTAGTGTATCGAATGTACAGAGGGGTGAAGTATCAGGCATTGGTTTTTATGAAAGATCTGTATAAGTACGACAATATCTACGACTAATGCTTTATGTACTGAGAGACAATTGTACTTTTTTTTGTACTGAAACTATATTATAAAATAAATATCTAATTTTATCTATTCGATAACCTGAATAAATAGATAAGATATAATAATGCAATTCATTTTAAAACATTAATTCAAATGCAAATAATATTTAAAAAAGGAAGATCGTATGAATTATTAAAAAGGTATATTTTACTACATGCATTAGGGTTACCATTTCCAAAATTTGAAATTCCGGATTTGAAGGTACAAATAGAGAACATAAATAAGTTTAAAGCCAGGACTACATACGTGTAACTTACCTAACTTTTACAGTTACATTATTAGTTTTTTTATTAAAAACAGGGTAAAAAACCACTAATAAAAATCATTTTTTTTATCAAGTGTGCAACCAACATTGAGTTACAAAATTGGAAAATGAAATGAAGGATTGAGGTTTTTAATCATAACATAAATTTTAGTAAATTATGTATTATTACAAAATCTTAAGTCTTATTTTATTTTATAATTTTTATGTTTATAAGAGAAAAATATTTTCCACAAAGTATTGCAAACAGTATTTTGTGCGGTAACACAGAAGACATATTCAACCACCTTCTGTACTTCTCAGCGCGAGTTCTGTGATAAAACTATTAGACAGAGCAGTGATTTTAAAACAAAGGTCTTCAATAGGTTTCAGTTAAAACCTCAAGACGATAAAACAATTCAGAACAGACCAGGATACCCCAAAAAGAACGCTGGGAAAATAGGACGGCTGGCCACTCTGATATACACTATCAATTAGTTTTATTCACGGATTCATCTGCTCTTTCTTTCACTTACTGAAATTTTATTTTAAATTTTTCGTTTTATTTTTATAATATACTTTTAATTATAGTCGACCAAATTATACGAATAGTCAAAAATTACAAAGTATGTATGCGCAGTTTTTATTTTAGCTGTATATTTTGATGTTAATATCACTAACATCAAAATATACAGCTAAAATAAAAATTAATTCTTGTCGTTTTTTATTTTTTTTTTGTTTTATTTTCAGTTGTCATTATTCTATTACATGTTAAGAATTTATCGTTCCCATTAAACTCCAATAGTCCACTCCTATCGAACTAATTCTTACTTGGTAATTTTTCTGTCAAGAGTTAGATAATATTCAATGGTTTCTTTGTGTAACACTTCAGATGTTCCCAGATCGGTGATATAACTTATTAGAAACAAAGTAAGAAGAGAAGTAGTATATAATTCATGCTATTATGTTCTCGATAGTCGGTTTATCATAGACCAGGGCTGGCGAACCTTTTTTTGATTGTCCATGCTAAAAAGACAAAATAAATTAATAGGTAACGTGCCACAATAAAATTTCATTCGATATATTAGCTTGGTGAAATTATATGTAAGTATAATTTAATAAACAAATAAAAACAATTCTTTAAATTTTTTCATCAATCAATGTGTTACAATTATTTTGTTTTTGTGCCTGCCATCAAAACTTTCAAACGTGCCATTGGTTTGCCATCCCTGTCATAGATCATTAAGTGTTATAACGAGTCATCTCTCTTCAGATGAGATGCAGGCTAGACACGCCGTGAAGTGTTAACTTTTAATTATAACTTACAAGGGCTAATTTAAATACTTGATAACTGTGGGTCTTTGTTCGTTATGTTTTTCTTTGATCTCTGTCTAACACTTTTAGTGCCAAGGAGCGCCGTCGCGCTGCTCTCGCTATTTGTGAAAAATGCCAGCGTCACAGTCTTTTTCACAATCTACTCTGTTTCTGTAATTTACTTGTCAATAAATATGTAGTATTCAATTTCTTTGGTTTTATTATTATAGTAAAATCAAATTTAAATGTAAAAAGAAATATGAATATTGGTATATTTTAACAGAAATGGTGAATATTTCTCTTGTTCATATAAATTATTTATAAAAATGCTCTTAATTTATTGGTAAAATATGTATGGCATTAAAAGGGTTAATAAAGCTAATAACGAAAGTGAATGACATAATTAAAGGCGGGAAGTTTTTTTGTAGAAGGTTAAATTACTTAAGTTTTTTTTTAATGTTTAGTCCTTCAGAGGATAGGCGAAGGCTTATACATCATGCAGTCTGGTCTTACGTATTTGAATTGCTTAGGTACGGTCTTCTTTATGAAACCATTTTTTAAAACGTGTTTTGAGTCTAGTTAAAGGAGTTTATATTAATTGCAAAGATTGAAAATTATTTGTAAATTATGAAACTTTTATAAATATTAAACAGGTTATGTTTCTACTTTCAATATGATAATGCGGTCGCCCTTTTTAAATTTACGAAATTATTTTACTGACATATATACATACATATATACTTATATACATAAATACATACATACATATCTTTCAATATTAGTTTATTATACACGTACGCCGTCATGTCATGTCCACAGATCAAAGATTGCGCTCATCAATTAAAGACAACCATTAATTGACGAAAACGAAACTAAATGACAAAAATATTAATTATATCCTGTCTTCGTGACATTCCTGTGTAATATTATTTATAATTGGTTAATTTTTTTTAATTGCTAAACACTTCGATTCTTTGTCAATTGTGTGTATAATATTTTTTAATAATTGATTTTGTAAAATTCCTAAACACTGGGGGAAAATAGTTTTTGTTTTAATTTTATGAGTACCAAAACTACTAAAACGTATCAACTTACAAGTTTCATTATGGACTTAATATTTTTTAATTTCTTAATATTTTTTTTTTTAGTGTACCCACGACAGGTTTCACACAATCAAAGGACCTACCCATGTTATTTAATGAACACAGAACTATTGAATAATGTATAAATGATGTCAGGGATAAAAACAGATTACATTTGTAATTAATTACATCATGTTCAAACAATTGTTAGTAGAAAATAAAATTATGGTCGCGGAATAAGAAACACGATGTAGATATAGTGATGGGACTCGAATAAGATTTTGTCTCCCTCGAGTAAAAAATATTACTCAAGTAGAAAATGTCACTTGAGTTGTATATTGCAATTACTTATAGTTTCAATAAAACTATTTTACGGATATAACTCGCGTTTATTATTACATATAACCCGACGTTTCAAATGCTTTGCAGCAAACGTGTTCGCGGTAAGACGAGATGTAAGTGTCAGGGTTAAAATCAAAAATGTAACCAAATTATACGCGAGTTTTAATCCGTAGAAATAGTTTTATTTCAAATGTGTACTCGTGAAAATGTAAGAAAATACAACATTACTTATAGTTTATAATTAGTATAGTTACCTACAAACCTACCTAACTGACCAACTCGAAAATTCAAGTTGATTCGGTAACTCAATAGTATAGAGACTCGAGTAATTTTTTTTCACTCGAGCACGAGTTTGACAAATTTACTTCATTCATTCGAGTCACTCGAGTGAAAACAGGGCTCGAGTCGCATCACTATGTACTCATAGGTCTGGCTTCTGAGTAAAAAAGTATTATTACTTTTGTTTTTAAAGAAATAAACTTTCTTTTATAGATATATTGGCATAATTCGATAGAATATTCCGCGAAAAATTATCTGTGTTATCACCAAAAGCAGAATAAAATAAAAGTAAAGAAAAAGAGGAAAATTCTTGCAAAAGCTTGACGATAGGCAGGCTTGCAATTTAGTTAGGATTTTTAAAGTACATCGTATATAAAGGGTGTGATGCAAATGGTTTAATAATATTAGTGTATAGATAGAAAACGTCGATCGCGGCGCTTAGATCCGTCCTGAAAAAATTTTCGATACCTATCTATTTCCATCCTAAATATTACGAAAATTATTGGAGTATAATTAATAAAATCCTAGTCAGTAGATCGCAAAGAATTAGAATGACAAACAATAGATCTCGAGTCCGATTAAGTTGGCCACCATTGCTATATATAATATATCGTGCAGGTGTTCCCGGGTACGTCATGGACGGCGTGCTGGTGTTGGGCGAGCGCGAGGCGACGCCGGCCGGCTACAGCGTGGCGGGGCGGCTCGGCAAACGACGCCTTTGCACGCACGTGTCGCGCGCGCCGCCCGCCGCTCCCGCGCTGGCCGCGCCTGTCACTGACGTCATCGTGTGCTCCAAGATGCGCAGCGCGCCACAGGGTTTCGTGTTGGCCGGGTACGTACTATACACACACACACACACACACACACACACACACACACACACACACAAACAAACAAACAAACACACACACGCTTAGTACTTATCTATGTATCAATTGATACTGGGTATTACCAATTCAATGCGTTGCATGAAATACGGTAAGTGATATTTTATACATTTTACAGTCATAATAGTATTCAATTATTCATGTAATTATTATACAGTGAGATCAACGGTAAGGTTGTATGCTACAAGGTGAGCGGCGGCAGCGCGGACGCGTCGCCCACGCACGGCCAGCCGCCAGCTGACTATGAGAACGTAGTGTCACACCTCACACCAGATGCAGCCAGGAGGTACGTACGCACTGACATACATACATGAATACATACATACGTACATACATATATACATACATAGTAACTCACACAATAGTCTTTATAACGTTTATAACAATAACTTACATAAATCGGAAGAACTTTGACAAAAGAAGATAATAAATGTGTATATTATATATATTTTATAAATACTTTTCAGTTCGTTGTCGGTAAAATTGTACAAACAATTGAAATCGCGCTGGGACGGCTGCATCGGGTATTGGATATATTTGATTTAAATTAAACAGCATGGTGTTGCCGAAAAAAAATCCAATAGTTTGAAGCGTTGCCTTTTTGTGTTCCAGTATTATTTGATGTGTACTTATATTGCAGAGTGCTTCCAGTTTTTAAAATATATATAGGGCAATATATCTCGCTTTCTCACGCACAGTTGTACATATATCGGAAGGGGACATAGCTTTACTGAGTTCATACGATTTGGAAACAAATTTGAATAATTTTATATTTTTTTAATATTAAACTAAACTTCTCAGATTACGTGCAGTTCCGGAGCGACCCCCTAAGCTGTCTCCTCTGGTGTCGGAACTCAATAACCTAAACCTGAAGTCTCCATCTGCTTACCCATCCATCGAGGAGTTCTCATCCGATCATGACTACGAAGCCTTGAGCCCCTCTTATAATGTGAAGCCGGTCCGGCCTGCGCCACGTCCCCCAATTGCGAAGTCCCCGGTCCCGCACGGGAGCCCCGCACCGGCCTCGCCTGGGGGGCCCCTGCGGAAGAAAGGCCCCGCACCACTGCCTAAGACTTGCAACTATCAGACCCTCGGCGGATACAATGGGCTGGAGGGGGTCCCGTTTGTGCTTAATCCTAAATTACGGGGTTTGCCCAGTGATACATTGGTAAGAATTTAGACACTAACATATTATATTTTTCATTGAATATGTAACATATTTGAAGAAAGATACATATGTATATATATATATATATATATATATATATATATATATATATAATTATTTGTATGTTTGTTTAGACGCAGTTGCCGACAATCAAACACCGCACGCGTTTCGAGCTCGACCGAGATTACGCCTACACCTTTGCGGTGGAACGACAGACGTGATGACGTCACATACGCCCGTAGACTATCGAGAGTTGTACCTTGAGAGATATAGCCTTTAGAAATGTTAAGACTGCAGGTCAAGGCACAAACTTGTTATTCAAAGTATTTAAAAGCATGGTTCGTGATTGTGTTCTGTATAGAGCAGATATGCAGCACACGCAGTGACGTCACAAGTGCTGTTGGTTCTAAATGTTCAATAATAAGTTGGTGATATATCGTTCGGGATGTGAGAGGCTCGCTAAGACTGATATAATGGAGGGAACAAGGATCATATAATGTGGAGATTTCTGGATAGATATTGTAAAGAGCAATGTTGGTATGCAATAATGTGTCTCGGTGACCAAACTATTGTGTTGTATATTTAAATATATTAATTGACATAATGTTATCACACTTTACTCTTTAGACATAAATTGAAAAGTAGAAACTCGATTGACTGGACTAGTTCGTGTCGTTGAGTATTCGAATAATCATTATAAATAAAATCAGTTTCTGTATATACTATATATAGCATATTACATAATGTTAAGAAAAATAAACTTAAATTAATAATTATCAAAAATCAATATTTAAATATATATTATAAGTCCAATTTCTTCATTAAAAAGATACTGTAATCTTAATCATGAAAATAATATACGTACGTGTGTACAAGACACAGTGAACAATAAAAATTGGTAACAAACTAAAGCGATAGCAAAATCCGTGGGGGGCGCGGAGTGCGGTAGGGAGGGGGAGTCGGACATGTCTGTACATGCATTAATTTGATGGGGGGGTTAGTAGTCTTTATAAAATAACATACGCCCGGATAATCGAGTTTCCACTAGATAAAAAATATCTGAACGATTTACTCAATTAGAGTACTTATAATGTGCATGCAAAGAATTTAATTTTGCCTAAGTTTATAATATAATATATACACTAGGACATGATTGTCTACAAATATATTCTTATTGAATAAGATAAGAATTATATAAAATAATTTTATTTTCGTCGAATTTAAGTTTTTAAAAATAGTTCAAAGTATCTAAGGATATTCTAACATAATAACGTGACACTTTCCTTCCTCTTGTAATAAGTAAAGTATTCTCAAGTCCCCTCGTGCCAATATAGTATTTGTTACCGATGCGCGTGCGCAATTTGTTAGCATGCCTAGTCAAATTTAGTGGCCAATTATAACCGTTTATAATGAATTAGTCTCGAACAATTTTATCAATTTTTTTTAAATCACGTGCCAGTTGTGTGGACGTACTTTTACCTGTTAATATTTTTACATATCCTAAATATTAATAAAAAGTCCCAATTAATTATATTGTAGTTCCTCTTTTATTAACTACGAAATAATACATACAGCCATATGTAAGTAATGTTGAATTATAATAACAATAATAATTTGCTCTATTGTTATATTGTTATTTTAGTTATTTTTTATGTTGGGACAATATGGAATCTTTATAGCCTTTTTGCTGCACTGCCTGTTTTTACATATTCGTAAAACTAAGGTTTAGAATGTGATGTTAATAAACTAAAAACTGCTATGTGTACAATTGTTATTTTGATGTCTAATATGTTTTTAATTTGAACGTTAAAATAATAATTTTACATCTCACATTGTAGTTTTTCGTTAAATTCTCAATAACTGTAATAGCAAATACTGTTTAATGTATCAATTTCGTTTTAATTATGAAGAATAAAATTTAAATTATTGACTATTTATTTGTTTTATTTTTTCTGTATTTTCTTGAGCTCATGTATATTATATAAGAGATGTAAATATCTTTAGTATCAGTGATTGATGGGGTCACATATTTATATGGAACTTGTAACGATTCTACAGCCGTTAAGGCTAACAATTCAAGCTAAATATTTTATTTATTGAAAGCGCTCGAGGTGATAAAGCGGTCGCTAGCCGATCTAGCTGAGGAGGGCTCTCCGCGGGGCGCACCGCCGCCGTGCACCTCGGTCCTTTTACCCGGCAGGTCGCAGGAGTACGAGACAACTTTGGAATGCGATTGCGATCACTTATTTTATTCTAATTAACTACGCTAATTATAACGCCGCTAATTTAAAACGTTAATTTTGTTATGTCTAAAACTCCATTTCGGGGTTTTTAAGCTCAGGCCTAACTGCGGCCTAACTGCGTGGCAAATGTTGGTTAGTCCACCAGTCTGTCCTTTTGTTGCTGTACCTGTCATTGGATGTTTGCTGTTCCTGTGTACGAGACTATCTCCGCTGTGCGACAACTACGACGCGCTCTAAGGCCAGTTGTGATTTACTTGGATTCCCACGCATTACCAGCCGATGAACGAACCCTCGACCCTACCTCTAGTTAAATAAACTCACTGACTGACTGACTGACTGTTTTAATTTGTTCCAATTGAATTTTATGTTAAATTAGTCGATTACCTATAATATAAGTAACACGTCATTTAATTCAATTGTTAAAAAGATCTGTAATATAGTAACGTAAAAAAAATTGTGTTTTACTGCAAAACATTCGAAACGTCGGGTTCAATTTAAAATATAATAATAAACGCGAGTTGTATACGTAAGAATAGTTTTATTGAAATGTGTAGCACTCGTGTAAATCTTATAACACATTAATGTATTTAAGTTCTGTAAAATACATAAATCTTGAAGACAAAAGTGACAGTTTAAGAGGTTAGTGATTCAAACTTTCAAGGAAATATTTATAATATTTACGTGTATTACTAAATACAACTTACTAACACAATTGAAATCGATTATTGTGGATACCTCTGCCTCTGCCTCGGCCTTAACTACTAATGTTACCATTACTAACACAATTGAAATTGATTGAAAATACCTACTAAATACTAATGTTACCATTTTTTTAGATACTTATTTAAAGTAACCAATTATACGATTATACATAAACTCAAATTTTCAACTCTTTGGTACCCTACTCCTCCTTCAATTTACGAGCTACACGCACGAAATTGCACACATGCGCATAATGAGCAAAACTCGTTCTGGATTGAAAATCATCCGAATCGTAATTGTAGTTTTCGAGATAATTGTTAAAATGTGTCCCATAGAGTTAACTCGTTAGTTACTCGTGATAAAAAAAGAGTTCAGCAATTATAAATTTGCTCAATACAAGTATTGATATCAAATCATAATTTTTATCCATAAATAAATATCAATATTTAACTCTAGACATTGGTGCGCTTGACTGCGTCGCGAGGCTAACCCCACTTGCGTGGACCTAGTACGTAACACTTGTGAAGAGTAGAAGCATATCATTGTCATCGAGAAGTAGGCTATGGTAAAAATTATAAAATATGAACTTAGACATTAATTTACCAAAAAAAAAGTATTTTAAAATAATTTTCCAATATAATTATGGATATGTTGCTAATGGAATTATTATTATGTAGTATTATATATATTACAACTCAAATCTTTTTGAAGTCGATAAATGAAACCAAACTAACAATGAATATAACTTTATTACAAATACCACTCGTCTTTTCATAACAGTTGCATGTTCACAAAACAGTTTTAACTTCAGCAAATAATAAAAAAATTACGATCTTTTTAATTTACATATTCTCATATGAAAATAAAATACATGTAAAGAATGGTAGAAGATTATCAACTGTACCGCAACGATAAATGTATACCTGAAGAGTAATATTTTGTTATATTTACAAATAAAATATATACTTTTAAGTCCCGTTTGAAGCAATAAACCTTGGTATAGGTTAGAAGCATGGCACTAACCTACTTACTAATAAAAATTCTATACTCAGTATAACATATTTTCAGTTTTGTCACTTTCACACCTTTGACGTAGGTGGTTAGTGAGAAAGGGACAAAACAGGGAACAAATTCTAATGGGTATAAATATTTTTATTAGTACAGTAAATGTCTGAACTAAATAAATTTAAAAATCAAAAGTATTTTTTATTAATATTTTTAAACTATCTCGCATTTAATTCGTGAAGGCAAGGTTAATTTATGTTCAAAAGTCATACAATATATTCAGTATAAACAAGAAACATGGGTATAATATAAAAGTACAAAGAATTTTATAAATCCGAAATGTCATATTGTCATCGGGTCACCGATAACTTCTAATAAAATCCATTCTAATAAACTAGACGTTTCACGTTAGTTCCTCCTCGTCCGTTCAGTGCGTGGTCGGCGGCTTCATCTGCTTCTGTTGTTCCAGGAGGCGCTCCAGCGGAGACGGGCCCGGACCAGACCACAGCGACTGAAGACACATTAACAACATTATATTTAATTTTTTATTTTACAGCCCTCTCCACTTGTACGCATACGTTATGTATACGCGTACTGCCTCGTAGGCGAATCTACAGCGAAAGAAATATAATTTATTCATATAATACCTGATGCGTGGAGGGCGGCCAGGCGGGCGTGTCCTGTCGCGCCGCGTGCGCACTGAACAAGGAGTAGGTGTTGGGTGCCACTGGAGCCCCGGCCTCCGCCCCGGAGACAGAGACGCCCTGCTGCTGCTTAATTATTTTTTATATAAGAAATAAATTATTACAAAATGTTGTTTAGATATTTTTTATTAAACTGTAATTTAAATCAAATACTCACCGCCATGTCCTCTAAAGTTTTATTGACTCCTTCGCTACCGAAACTTTCATTGTAGTTTAAATTTATCTGTTGTTGCAGATTGGAACCAAAACTGAGACCCATGTCCGGTTCTTTGGAGCCGTGAAAGTTTGGTTTGTTTATCTGCAGGGGCTGGTAGCCTAGTTTATTGAACTGAGGGTACATCGAGGAGTCGTAGCTGACTGCGGTAGGATAAGGATTGAAGCTGTTTAGCACTGAATTAAAGTTAGGAGATGCGACCAGGTTTTGTAAAGTCTGAACTTGAGGTTGTCCGATGGCTGATTGACCGAAGGCGGGAGTCAAATTTTCTGGTTTACTCTGTCCCAAATTAGAAATATTTTGTGATAAGTTTTGTGCTTGCAATTGATTAAACTGCATATTTGGGTAAGGGTTAGCCATGTTTGTTGGCACTTGAGGATAAAAGTTAGGCAAATTTAGAGCCGCAGTCGAAAAGTTGGGTGGATTGAAACTTGTGCGATTGTCTGGCTTCCACCAGGGTACAGGTTGTTGGAAATTGTCGTTTTGCGTCGGCCAGTTTTGCCTCGGAGGCTGTGTGTTAAACGACACATTAGGTTTTATATTGTCATCTCTAAATTTATTATCATTATATTGATTTTCTTGAGGACTTTGCCAGTAGCGGTACTGATTCGCAAAACGGGGAGGCAAGTCATTTAAGAAGTTCTTTTTATCACCGGACATTTGATAACCGTGGTTGAATTTATTGCCATCTTGAAATATTTCTTGTCGGGAGTTTTGTTTCTGTAGCGCTGCGGTTCTGACGTCGATTTCTTTAGGATTAACGACAGGCAGCCTAATGCTTTGGTTGGAGGGGGCTTGGTAATTAGGATTGTAACTAATTCCAGCATTTTGAATGCCATAGTTCTTTTGGAAGTTCATTCTTGTAGATTCGCTATACTGGGCTGGCATAGCTGGCCAGTTCGTGGCTTGATCCCGTTGTTGGACATAAATTTGTTTTGTGGGACTTTGTACAGTTTTATCTTCTTTTTTCTCCTCTTTTTCTGGTTTCTTCACTTCTGGATCGGTGTTCTGCAAGTGTGGGTATCCCGCAGACTTATCTTTTAATGACAGGATACCTCCAGTTTTCCTGCCCACAGGTAAGTTGGCCAATGATTTGATAGGTTTTGGTTGAATTACTTTGGGTTTATCCTCTTTTTGTGAACTTTCGCTGGCTTCACCGACGGAATCTGGCGTGGGAGGTGGTGTCACAAATTTAACCTACAAAAAGAATTTAAATATATCTCAATAAATTACGAAAAATATAAATTGCTTAAAACCTATCTGATATAAAATGATATGTTATAAGATAGATTATATATTCCCTTTAATAAGGTAAACAATACAGAAATTCAAGTTGCATAGAATGTTATTTATTCAGAATTCATAAATATGTCGCTTTACATACATTAAAATAAAATTGGAAATTCCAATCCTAAGGCTTTCCTTAGGATAGGATTAAAAAAAATAATTTCATAAAAACTTTTTTTTATGAAATTAATTTTTTTAATAAACGACAAAAGCATTTCAATGTCATTAAATAAGAATGATCACAAGAATATAGTCGACCCAATTCTATTGTCACCTGCTTGTTGGTCTCCTCCTGTTTCCTCATGATGGCCGCCATGGCGATGTTGACGCGAGGCCGACGCGCCTCCCGGCGGTCCTCACGGCCCTCCGGGGTCTCCTCCTGTGCCTGGATGAGTAACAGTTGTTAAGATGTTGGTACATATTATTAGAATTTGTAAAGAAAAAGAATATCAGCCATTTTTATTTCTTATAAGTTTATTTTCAAATATTTACCTCCCGATACAAGATGGCGATTACAGTGGTATGTCAGAGTACAATGAAGTGAATTAAATGTGAAAAATAAGTACAACGGGGGACAATAAGTAAAATAGTTCAGCAATCCAGTACTAAATAGTGCAGTATTCAGTAAGAGTAGCAGTACAGTAAGTCCAGTAGATCAGCATTCACGTAGTACGGCAAATACAAATATATATTGGTCTAGTACAGGGATAGCGAACCAATGGCACTAGTACAAGTGGCACGTTTAAAAGTTTTGATGGCACTCACAAAAAAAAATTGTGAAACATTGATTGATAAAAACTATTTAAAGAACAATTGTTTTATTTTTTTATTTAATTATACTTACGTATAATTTCATAACGCTAACATTTCGAATGAAATTTTATTGTGACACGTTACATATTTAATTTTTTTTTTGCCTTTGTGGCACGGCCATCAAAAAAGGTTTGACATTCCTGGTCTAGTAAGTCCAATAGTACATCAGTACAATGGTACAAAAGTCCAGTAGTACAGTACCTCAGCGGCGGCGGTGGGTGCTGCACGGCGCTCCTCCCGCGCGCGCTCAAGAGAGCCCTGCGGCTTGAGGATGCCCGCGCGCTTCTCACGCACTGAGGAGAAACATCACTTATATATATATGTATATGTAAGTCAAATGAACAATTAAAATAGTATCATGATTAATTGGTATCTGGAAAATACGTTACACTTTGAGGTACTTGTTTTAAATTATAGAAGCAGAGAAAATAATATAATTTTGTAAAATAACTTATTAAGTATTGTCAATACATCTAACTAATTGAATATAGTATCAAATTATAATTAATTATAATTTGTAACATTTTTGTTTCGAATTTTTATCATTTTGTTGTTTAAAATCTATATAGAAAAAAACAAGATATGTTGACTCACCCTTCTCTCGGAAGTCCGCCTCTGATATGATGAGCGGTCCAACAGGCTCGGTCGGGCTCTCGGGGTCACAGGAGTCAGGGGGCGGGACCTCGGCGGGGAGCGTTTCAGAAGGACTGGCGCCGTGTGGCGCGACGATGGGGTCCTCGGGGGTCGCAGTAGGGGGCGGTGTTAGCGCTGACAGAACGAGAGACAGCTGTTCTTCACTACTTTCGCTTGCCTCAAAGGTCATGATGCCCTCAGCGTCTCTATAAATTGGAAATCAATTACAGACAATTATTAAATATTATCAATGACAAAATTATCATAGTCCTAGAAATATTGAAGTGGTGTAAGGGTATGAAAGTTACCCTAAAAAAATAAATTTAAATTTAGTAACTTTGACTTGGTAATTTTGTCGCTCTACAATCATAGCATGTAAAACCGATAGAGTTGATTTGCCTCATAAATGATAAGGTTCAAAGTGGACTAAGTGTTCTCACACGTGGCAGGTGAGTAGGTCCGTGTGTCTCTCCGCTAGGCGCGCTGCGAGCGCCACTAGTCTTGCTGCGCGCACGCGGGCCTGCAGCGCGGGCGCAGACGACAGACACGAGTACGACGCGCGACATGACGACGACACACCGCACCTGTGCCAATTGACTAATTAACATGATGGAGTATTAGGCTTTGATGAATTATAATTTGTTGTTACAGAGTCAGCCTGTTACCACGGCCGGTGCAACCTGCTCGAAACGTTTCGAGCCGGTTGCCCGTTTCATATGCCCATCTCATACCCGTTTTCTTCTTCTGTATCCTCTTGAGACACTTTGTTGGCATCCCAGCCACAATGGTTAGGGAACTTGAGACCTTTCAGGGCCTCCTCCAGCGGTAAAAAACCGTGCAACTCCTCATCTTCAGGTAGCGGTAATGTATCATCTAGTAAAATACAAAAATAGATTTATTTTTCATACTAAATAAAATATTTATTATATTTTCATCAGAGTATTAAAGTTTATAAAATGATCTAAACTTGGTACATAAATTCAATATTGTTTTAAAACAAAGTGAAAAAAAAATGAAAGGTAAAAATATAAGGGTGTATATTCACAGGTGGTATCGTGCAGCGCGTGTGTGGTGAGCTTATTGAGCGCGCGGGCGAGCGCGGCCCACACGTGGGTCCTGTCGCGCCACGCGTCCGTCCGCAGCGCCGCCGGGCGACACCACGCCCACTGCAGCCACACGCGCACTGCGGACACAAATTAACTACGATATTACTAAACATATATACAATTGTGTTTATTATCCCAAATATTTCACTATGAACTTAACATTTTTAGTGGCTGCTTACACAAGCTAGAGTATTGTACTGTTATTAAACTCTATTGAATTTTTTAATTTTGCTCTCTAATTAATTAGAAGGTAAGTAAATATTTTTGGACTACCGAATGTTCGGTAATTTATCATTGCTTTGGAGCATGTCGAAAGGACTTTATTACCTAGTAATTCATTTTACAGAATATTGTAAATCCCAGTGTGTGTACATACGTGCCGGCAGCGCCTCACTGGGCACTTCCCCGCTGCAGGCCGGCAGCAGCAGCGACAGCAGCGCGGCGGGCGCCAGGCTGGCCGCAAGCTGAGCCGCGCGACCCTCTGATGCAGACTGCTGGGACGACTCCACAGAGAAGTCCTCGGTGGATGACTGTACTAGCCAGATGGTCACACAAGCCATCTGAGAGTAGAGCGGGTTGTTATGACAAACGCTTAATTTTTTTTTTGGTTGATTATGTTTGTGTGTATGTGTGTGTCTTAATATTGTATATTATATTATTTTTTCTTACTATTATGAGAGATTTTTTTTTTTTTGAGAGATATTATATCTTAATTAATAATTTATTATTGCAATTTTTAAGTGCAACTTATTCACCTTGACAAGGGTCATAGAATCGAAGCTATCCGAGGCCACGAGAGGTGAGAGGGAAGAGTTGAGCTTCTCGACCAACTCTGCGGCGGTGTCCAGCCTGGGAAATAATATATATATATATATATATATATATATATAAAGTATTTGACTTATATTAGTGAGATTAGAAAACTCTATTTTATTGATAAGCTTCGACCACGTTAATAAGACGCTCAAGTGGTCGTATTATTGTTTTACTAATTTCTTGTGGTCAATAAAATGAAAGACAATTGAGTGTAGATATACATATGTATTGCAATATTATAATTTCATAGTGTTTAGTTATTGCGACGATATTACAGTGCTAAGTTTGGATGGCAACTGACTGAAGAATATATAATTATTTATTAATTTACTAAGTAGCATATCGAATATTGATTGTTTCTAGGAGCTAAATATGGACATAGATATTTGTTTATATTAATATAATATGTAGGCATAATTGTATTGGTAGCATGAACGCTGTGACGTCACAAATCAATCAATCAATCAAGCGGCATCATTAACATTTAAAATGCAACAGTTTGATGAAGATCATTCTTGAGTGAGCCGTTGGTTTACTGTCTATTTATTAGTGCTAATTATAATTAATATTAAAACTGCAATTCCTTATTACCTAGGATTTGCATCATGAATTCTATACCAGAAGACTTTATAAAGAGTGTGCCACTAATAAAGATATACTAATTTTATTTACCAAGTTATACCTAATCCCTTTTGTAATAAAAAAAAAAATTACTAACTGTTCCAGGCTATGCAAGTAATGCAGGGCGCGAACAAGCTCATTGACATATGAGTGTGAGTCGAGGGTGTCAGCGACGGCGGCCGCCACAGGGGTGCTGGAGGGGAGCCCTGGCAATACTGGCAAGGGGGACTCCTTCACGTCACGACTGGAAACACACTTTCAATTACTACAAGTGTTTATTATTTTATTTATTTAAAAATATAACAATCGAATTAATATAGCACGAAATAATTAAGAGTAATTATAGATAGATGTGCAGAGATATGATAATATTGTGTGTGCGTTTGTGTGTGTATGTTCGTGTGTGTTTGTTTGCGTGTTTGTGGGCCTTTGTGTGTTTGCGTGTGTGTGCACGTTTGTTTGGGTGTGTGTGTATACATGTGTGTGCGGCCTGTGTGTATACATGTGTGTGCGGTGTGTATGTATGTTTGCTGTGGGTGTATATATGTGTATGCTGTGTGTGTGTATATGTGTGTGCGGTGTGTGTGTATATATATATGTGTGCGGTATGTGTGTATACATGTGTGCGGTGTGTGTGTATACATGTGTGTGCGGTCACTGACCCCGCGGCGGCTAGTGTGCGCGCGAGGTTAGCGGGCGCAGGCGGGAAGGGCGCGCGAACGAGCAGCGAGCGCACGTGCCAGTACAGCGCCGCCAGCCGCCGACCGCGACGCCACGCTACCAGCGCCAGCTGCACAACAACACTTAAATTATAAACAAGATTTTGAAACAACTAATTTTGTTTTATAAACAAGCGGTTTTAAATATCATCATAGCGCATGTTAATGTTTCTTTTAAATATATATTTTTTTAATTATAGAAGTTAACAGCTTCAACTTCAACTCAAGTATAGACGACAACAAATAACATGTTAAATTTATTGTTACTTGAAAACTTATGGCACATGAAATAATTTTTATATAACTAAATTGTGCAGGATACTTGATCCTTTGGTAATCTGACCTTATAACTTCATAAAAATCTCTCAGAGAACATTTTCATTTAATTAAGCTCTGGCTCAGACAACTTAAATTAAACTTAAACTTAAATGCATATCAAATTCACCAGCTAGCAGTATAAGAACCTGATTGTAAGGCTGCCCCGAGTGCACAGACACAGCCAGGGCGTGTCTGTAAAAGGTGTGTGCCACGCGCAGCTGGTGTCGATAGCGCGCCAGGTCCCCCAGGTGCACCAGACAATGCTGGCAGGCGTAGCGCGCCGCCCCCCCGCCCGCACCCCCGCCGCCGCTTTCACCGCATGCCTCCCACCCCTCTACCGCGCCCAGCAGGGACGCGCGACGTCTACATTACGAACATATACAATAATAAAAAAAATACTATAAAATGAGCTTGAACTTAACCAACATATATAGGAAAGCAATGTTCGAAAATGTTTATAACCTTTACCCTATAGAAAGCTATGTAGAGGACATCTAGGCATTTTCACAATAACAAATACTTAGTAATTTAGCTTACCTGAATGGAAGATCTAATTTAAATGTAGTGCAAATCTGGTGCAGCAGACAGAGATAGAACCCGGCGGCGGCTTGCAACACCCATGACAGCATTGCTTGTGCTTCACTTCTGAGAGCATTCTAAAAAAAAATTATTGAATTAAATTTATTTATTTTTCTTGAATTCATCTTAATAATTAAATAGCAGACATTATCGCTTTTTTTTTAGACTATCTAATAAAATTATTTCAAATCTTCTTTCACAGTATTTGTTGTTAACATTATTTTTTATTGTTAATTATTAAAATTTTTTTTTTTTTTAATTTTACGAAACTTTTGAGCAAGTATTTTACTTTACTCCATAACAAAAGTGAATAATATAATATAACACTTGGTAGTCACAGCATATTCACATAAAATTACAATCGCACAGGCAATTATGTCTGACTCACAACATTTTTTTTTATTTATTATATTTTCCACATTGACTCATTATCAATAAGTATTGTATATCAGGAAAATCTTTAAAAAAATATATAGTAAAGGAAATGTCGGGTTTTGAATAAAATTTTTAATAAAAATTGTCATTTTAATTTTGTTTTTTTTTTTTTATGACTATGTGGTAGTAATTATAATTTTAATAAAATTGTAATAAGTGTTATGGTAAATTGTAATTCTATGGAACATATGTTCTGGCAATAAAGAAATATTATTATTATTATTATTGCAAACTGTTATAATAAAAAACGTGAGTTATATCCGTAAAATAGTTTTATTGAACAAAGTAATATATTTATCAGAAGAAACACTCCTGTAAAAATGTTTTGCAACTTAAAGTTAAAGGTATAAGGGTTCTAAAGTACTTTGGTAGGAGAAGAATCACACAACAAATTCAATAGGTTTATTTCTCTGTTTTACATTATTCATATGATGCATACAAAAAAATATGTAAATATATAACTTACCTTTCTGTCCTTGGAGATAGCCTGCAGTGCTTCAATCTGCTGCTTGAAACCAACATTCCAGAGGTCCTGCTCAACCTTTTTTTCTAATGCATAATCTAAATCCAGAACCAAAACCTTCTGGTACACCTGTAAAGTGTATTACGCATACATTTCTGTTAAACTATTAGATGTCATTTCTGTTCTTAAGAACAGTTTTCAATGTCTTGTTAATTGTTAATTAAAACAATTGCGGTATATTTGCAATATTTGATAAAATTTATGATAATGAATACATGGACACAGAAAGGGAAAGCGTAGTTGTTAAATATCTTCTTATCACTTTTCTCTGTTATGATATTCAAAACATATAAAATCAAATACTACATTTCACCAAATTTATGTGAGAGTGTTCTAGTAATTTAATAACTTGAGGACTTTAAACTTAAGACAGTATTCTTATAATATTATTTAATGAGTTATTCTTTTAATAAATATCAAAATAACTGTTAGAAATAATGATCTCATTTAGAAAGAGAGGCCAATTATTAGGCTTATCTATCTATCAGTCCTAAGTCTGAAGTCTTGACTTTTGCATAAGCTGAACAACATTACCAACCCAGTTCGATTGGGACATTTTCTCACAATGTTATCATATAACCTACAAATTTGGTACCTTCTGTAACTGTTGTTGTGTTGCCCAAAGACTTCTATCTTGTAGCATAGAAGTGCTACTGTTAAATTTCAATATCTTTTGCTTTAATTCTTCCGCCTCTCTGCAAATAAATCAGTACAAATTAAAACAAAAGCTATTTTATACAAATTAATAATAAAAGTAATATTTTTGTAACTTGAAAAACTTGACACAATTTTCCCAAGTAACAATACCATATGATCAGCATATAAAACATTTGCGTATTGAGATTAATTTAATGCAATATAATGAATGTTTTAATTAAAAATTAATAGTTATGTTTAATTGTATTATAAGTAGATAGTATAAATCTAAGTAAATGTCATTTTAAAAAAATGATAATTTTTACTAACCTCAGCATTTGCACAGCTGCATTAAGTACCATTTTTATAGAGGCCTATAGCCTCAATTATTGTCATATCATTAGTAAAAAACAAGAAATCGTTTAAATTAAAGGAAAAATAAAAAAAAACTAAACAACAGCATTATCCATACAGACAAATTAATATAAACTGAAATGTCAATTGTCATTTTTCAAATACTGTCACTACTCAAAGTTTCAACTTTCATTATTGTCAACGTCACACTTAAATATTGCCATGGAATTATAACATATTTTATAATAGCAATAATACTGGCATTATTTTCGTTTTTGTTACTAATATCTTTATTAAAATCAGATACAAGAAAAGTCAAGCCTTACATGCAGCTGCATCTGATTGTTTCTTTTTATACAAAAGATAAAAAGAATTTTTGGTCAAACTTTTATGTTCCCAAATGTTTTTGCATCTTTTCAATGTCATGTTAAATCATTTCAACGCGTCAACAAATTAAGATTAATTGAAGGTGACCACTAGCAGTCTCTAGCGGAATTATAAATATGCGGTACTACCAAAACTCAAGTGAAGAAAAGTGTATGGAAGAATGGATATATTAAATTCTTAGAAGATTGAGGGCGAAGTAATTAGATTTTTTTATTATGATAAAATGTGATATGTCACTGCCTCGGAATTTAAAAATTTTTCGACGTTTTTGGATTAAGTATAGTGAGTAATGTGGTCAACTGAAAGCAAATAAATGTTTGCAATGGGTAATGAGGTTTCTAATACAAGGCAATTACTGAAACTTCTATCAACATATACTGCCAACTATGATTTGCTGCCGGAATCTATTGGTACGCAGACGATAGCACAGTTTTAGAAAGATATCTGCCGAACAATCGGGCTAGTAGAAAACAAGTACAGTCAGAAAAAGAAACCATGGTGCAACGCTTAAGTGACAAACTTCAGGCAGTCTCCGCATGGGACAATGCCAATCTTGTTACATTCAACGCCACCAAAACGCAGACGTGTCTGTTCACCGCCAAAAGGAGCTCTTTCACCTTGGCTCCTTGTTTTCAGAATGTATCTTTTGAATACAGTGACCGACTTCAGTTGTTAGGCTTAGAGATTTCTTCCAACCTCAAGTATGGTCGGTGCATTGAGTCCCGAACAAGAGCTCCGACAGTTCTTTACACCGGGACAGCTACTTGTAACATACAAATCACAGATCCAGTCGTGTGTAGAGTACTGTGGTCACATATTTGCTGGTGCCGCAAAGTCTCATCTAGCGGTTCTGGACTCAATTGAGAGACGAGTAAAAAGGCTTATTGGCGACCAAGAATTGGTTGACACCAATCTTCAAAGCCTTGAACACAGGCGGAAAATTGCTGGCCTCTCAGTATTCTATAGGATACATTTTGGAGATTGTGCACATAAATTACATGACGTAATTCCCCCATCCCCCTTCTACCAACGGATATCTCGACGCACGGCGAGTATCCATCCATACATTGTGGACATTCCACCTGTCCGAACGAAGCGCTTTGCTTCGTATTTTTTGATTCGCACGGTGAAGGATTGGAACAACTTGCCTGTTTCGGTACTTCCATCTGAATATAATGTGTCTTCAAGAGAAGAGTGAATAGGTTACTGAGTTAATGCGACTTACCATCTATGACTACATTTCCACTTTCCATCAGGTGGAACGTAGTCAAGCATTAACTTAAACAGTGTAAAAAAAAAATAAAAAGTTGTAAATTTTTATTGGTATAGCTTAAGAATTTTAATAATTCCTATTTAACTACGTCTTAAAATTTGATGTTAGACTTTATTTTACTTTTAATAAATGTTTTTTCATTAATTTTATTAATGAAATAGAATTTAATATCAGCGACTTCTTCATTTCAAATAGTATTGATTTGCGACCGCATAAATAAATATTCCAAGCCGCCGCCACAGATTACTATATACGTCCGCCGCCCTAGACTGTCATATGTATCACTCATCACTGATATTTAACATTCTATATTTGGAAACTGCACTTAGTATTTTTAAATTAAATATACTTAAAGTTCACTAAGGAGTACTAGCATTAAATAAAGGGCTTCGGTTGAAGTACCATATAATTTAACTATTTACATGTTTGAAGTGGAATATAAAATGGCGAAACATTTTAAAGTTAAGGTAAACATAATTTTAATGCTTCTTTATTATTGTAATAATGTAGTATTCTTATAGGAACTACTAAAATTTATTCTCTTTTTAATAGGAAGGTGAAATAATATTTGCACATAAAGTTTGCCAGACTAATGAAGCAAAGTGGCTATGCTTGGATAACATATATCAAAAACTTTACAGGCCCAATTATTATGACATTGGTGGAACATATAATAATAATTTGACTGATTTTTGGTTTGTTTATAAAACTGAAATTGTTGGAAGTATATTTCTCCTTCATGTTTTTGTAACCAAGTGGCAGACTTCTTCCACTTATGTTTCAATCAGTTCTACAAATGATTTAATTTGTAGCAAAAAACAAAATGTAGCTTTCTTATATTCATCACTTGAACACTTGGATTTGAACACTGTTAAGGAACCAGCATACTTAAAAACTTTTAGCTTCTCAGAACATGATGTTGATATGTTAAAAGGAAATAAATTATACATAAATATAGCATTAAATAGTACACATAAGGCATTGAGTCCTGTTATTCAAGAAATGAAAAATCGTCATAACTTTAAAACCTTGTTGAATGATCCTGTTGGCTCTGATTTTGTTATTGAATCGGTAGATGGAGCTAAATTTAATGTTCATAAAAGTCTGCTTTGTATTCATAGTGAAGTTTTTAGAGCAATGTTAAAAGAGGATACAGCAGAAAGCCAAAACAGTTATGTGAAAATGGTGGATTTCAACAAAAAAGACCTTCAGGATATAATTGAATATATATACACTGGAACTATAGAAGATTGTAATGACTCCAACTTTGTTAATCTATTTGCATTATCTGATCAATATGACTTACAAGGACTAAAAGAAATCACAGAATATGCCCTAATTTCTCAAATCAATATCGACAATGTTATTGAAACTTTGGCAATAGCTGATTTACATAATTCAGACAGAGTTAAATTGGCTGCAATGAAATATATAAAATTTAATAAAAGCAGGATTGACTTTGATACAATTGATGAATTGAACAATGTGGAATTAGTCAAAGAAATATGTCAATTTCTTACTATTTAAATGTAATGGTAAGGTATAATCATATGTTTCATAAAGAAAAAATATTGTACAGAAAACGTAAAAATAAACTTTATTGAATTTAAAAAACAACTGTTTAATTAAATAGTAAAGAATTAGTAATTATTATTTAGCTATAGATAAATATTATGTATGAATACACTTGTATGTCAAGCACTGCATTCTTCTTGGTGAGGCGGGACAAGAGAAGATGTTCGTTCTACAATCATTTTGGAATGTTACTTGAAGTCTTCGTCTCTGTAGCAAACAAAAATTTTATTATCAAAGAGAATGCTCTTATATAATAACAAGCTTTAGATATCCAGAATATTGATGTTTAATTTTGATAAATATTCAGTTACAATTTTAATAAAATATTGAAATATAAATACTATTGTTATAATGGTTTAGATCCAAGTATCTGTAAGAAAAAAAATGTTTAAATGTGATGTTAAAATTGTTATAGCAATGAGTTGGCTATGTTTCGCAAATACATAATGTGCCTGACTTTGTGATTGTTATAATTTTCTTTGTTAATACATTCAAAAGCTGTTGCAAGTTTAGACAGTGGCTAAAACTCACTAACTACTTAGTTCATTTGATTTAATTTTATTTGTTTAATATTTAAGTTTTAAATAAAATTATTGAACAACACTTCAACGCATTCAGCGAAAGGAAAGAAAGTGGTTAACATGCAGGATAAGCAAGAAAAAGGCCAAAAGTTGTCATAATATTTATTTATAATTACTGGTATCCATACAACAACCAAAAGAATCTCTTCAAAACAAACGCGCTAATGTTAAATGACCAATGTCATTAAAATCGGATATAAAAATAAAAACTTATATGACCCTATTTTACTTTAAACTGTATAAATATAAGATGTTATTTATATTGGCTCAGTAAATGTCGCCATCAAACACTTTACTACGTAAAACTTTAACAGATACATCAAACGAACTGATCTTTACAACATTTTAACACTAATCTATGTGACAATAGGAATAGCAAATGAAATGATCTACATTGGAATCTATAGCCACATACTGTGGCTCTGTAGTGACATCTACAGGTTAGCAATGGGCAATGTGTTATGTAAAACTTAATAATGGTTATGATACTGATTACGGTTTGATAGTCATCAGTGTCTTGACGAAATGCTCTTTCATAATTATATTTTAATAACATTCAGAGACTGTCACTCGTATTTATAAAACGCACCCCGCCACATCAAGTCTTAATAATCCTTTTGATGGATTTTGATACAGATTCTCCTCGCTTTTATCACAGCAAGATATTTTTAATTTTTGCTTCACGACTGTTTCACCACAAATGTTAAATATAATTACTGTTATATTACTAAATGAACACTTATACAATTTGAATTGTTAGGTATGGTGGTAGTGTGCACGAGTCCTGTGGCCGCACAGCACAGGAGGAATCTGTATCAAACAGTGTTGCTGGCACGCTCCTAACGTTTACCGTTGTTGTACGAGAGCGTCCGAAGTGGTGCTTTGAAGTTGACGGCTGCCTGCTGTTGAATCTGGTAGGCCAGAGGGTGGATCTTGAATCCGTACAATCTGTAGGAGTGTTGTATTTATAATGAAATTCTATTATAAATTAAAGCAATATACACAAAATTATAATTTAGGTGTTCTTCATAAAATACGTTCGAACTGATGGGGGGAGGGAGTTAACTCATGTAGTGACAAGATCTGACATGGGGAACAGATGAATCTAAGAAAAGGTGACGAATACACCACATAACAACTTTTTTCTGTTGTTTCTTGATTCTTTTTATTAAGATGTTAAGGTTATTTCTTCTATTTCATTCTATTTCTTTACTATATTTATTTCTCTTTCTATCAAAAAATATTAGTGTATGTAAATATACATATATTTCAAAGTATCCAACTTGTTGTTAACACGTCTCGGACATGTGGACAAAACACACTAAACTTTGTAACAATAAATGTAGGGATTTCTCAAAAAGTGTAGAGTGGGAGAAACAGCGGGGAAAAGACCTTAAAAAAAGTAAAATATTAGGTGACATATTTTATGAATGGCCTCCACAGTACTGCTAAGCTACATTAAAATAATTCATATCAAGTGTCTATTTTCTTCTGGATAATTAAATATATTTAAGAAGACAAAATGCAAATTGGGAAATAAGTATTAAAGAATTACCTAGGGACAAATTGTGAAGCTGGGCGCTTGGGTCTGGAGTCCGGATGTACCATGAACAACATGTGAGGGAAGCCGGTGCCAAAGAAGGCGCCATCGGTGTGGTGGTGGCGCGACGACTTTGGCGTGTAAACGTCCATACAACGTGGACAGTACAGCTTTACCATCGCCTCGCCCGGCACGTCTGACAGACCTAGGCATAATTATGATGTATTTTTATTATTAATTTAAAAGATTAAAATAAAGAAATACTGCATAAATAAATTAACATTTTTGTTTTCAACACATATATTGGAGGCTTTACACAAAAATAATAAATTATTGTAAATTTACTTTTTGCACTTCTATTGAAATAAACATTTGATTGAAAACAGAGGCAGTTGACATTTAATTATGAACATAAACCAAGATAGTTAAGATTATGTGTTTCTAGTGGCTTTGAATCTCATAACAATTATTTTTTTTGATAATAAACAGACTCAATAGTTTTCTTAACACTTTTACATTTGTATCTGTAGATGAAATATGCTAATATACGGAATATGTAAATGCATCTATTGATAGCTGTTATTAGGTTTTAATGATTATATTCATACCAATGGGAAGTGTAGCTTGACACTCGCAGTACACCCGTGGACAGTGACCAAAGTCACCATTTTGGAATTTCTCAACCATTTGACCAATACCCCTGTAAATTAAAAGTTTTTTATTAATACTGATATGACTTTAAAACTAAATTAAATATATACTAAAATACACAAGCTGTAATATTGATGACAATTTGTTGAAAATGTTTTCAATAATACTCATGATTTATATAGCTAGATTAATATTTATTATTATTATGTTATGGTATAAGTATTATTTCTATTGTAGGTTCACCCAATATAGATAAATCTCTTAACATATAAAAAGATAATGTACAGGATTTTTAAAAGCTGTACTAACAGACAAAATGAATAAATCAAAAAAGATAAGCCAGCCATCCTAGTCACTGGCAAACAAATCAACTCAAGATACAAATCACAATGGATATTGAAAAATACTTAGTAAGTGCTTTGTAATAGTTAAGAAAGTTTAATCACAATATGAATATCCAATGCATAACACTTGTACACAAATGAGTTTTAACTGATCTGAATAACTCATAAATAACATTATATTTGGTGGGGTCAATGTCCATAAATAGACAGCTTTCGGCCAATGTTGATAATGAACTAATAATTTAGACTATTAGTAACTTACCTATTGGTTAAAATGTAGCGAGCATGTATTAACCCATAGAGAACCTCAGAAGCCTGCTCCACTAAGTCAGATTGGTTTGGATTTTCATCAAGGTCATCATCTAAAAAAAATATTATTCATATTCTACTATACTGTTTTTATCTTTACTCACAGAATGATAGCAATTTAATCATATAAAATACCAGTCTGCATAATATTCGTCTGAATTGTAATGTGGCATACTTTGTTTTCATCTTTCAAGGCATATATTTCATTTTAATAAATAATAATAAAATGTGATCTCACACACGTTATGTATATGACACTGTAAATTTAAATTTGGTTATAGCTTACCAGGCTCTAAATCTAGGATCATATCAAGAGCTTGTCTGTAGTGAGGTACCTGCTCATTGAGTCCCGTCAAGTTAAATTTATCATTTATATAATCTTCGTCCACCTAAAACAATATGTTAGATCAACACTACGAATCATGGTAACGAATTCACAATAATGCAGTGTATACATACTTCACAAAAATATTCATTCCCACGTAAGCTACAGAACCATGAAATCCATGATACCTCCTCCGAGCTGCTCATTTTTCTAAAACGTAAAAATATATGGACATTATAACTTAAAGATTTTTTGACATAAAACATACAACGCCAAGCAAGAAATCAGTCGGCCTAAATCGTTTAACAGTCACAAATTTCGTATTTTTTTTAGATTTGTACATAAAGTGGGATTGAGATTATTTTTCTAGGAAATAATAGTAATAAAGTATTGAATTTACAATATATTTGACTATAAAATAATTAGAAACCTCACCTTTTCGTACCTTGATTAGCCACGCTTGACGGGACGATATCTACCTCAGGATGAGGGGAGAAAATCCAATTTGTTATGCATGGTCGTAAATTGTCTATGGTCAAACAAGCGATAAATGGTAAACAAACTATTTGCCTCTATTTTGTTTTAGATATATTTAATTAGTAATAGGTCTCTGACGTAAGACAATTTAAAAAATAATGACCAACATAAACTAAAAGCTTTCTGATAATTATTTGTGAATTTTAAATGTAAATTAAATTTTCCAAGCAAGTAGTCACATAGTTTTATTGTTGCCAGTTTAGCAAGCTATATATTTTTTGCGAATAAATAAATCGCGAATTAATATTTATTATGCTTTTATTCTAGTTTTTGATGGTCAATAAAATTTTATACTGTCTTTTGCTTTTTAAATAAGTCCACAAAGTGATGTCACAAGAAATTTTAGATATTTATCTATTTATTCACAATTTATTTTAGCTATATATGTATTTGTTAAGTAACTTCAGTATAAATTTTGATTATTTTTTTATCAAGATAGATTTTTTGAAAAAAACTTACGTAGGATTATTTTTACAGCTGCATATTATTATATCTATGCTATAATAAAAAAAGTATAAATAAAAAAAAATAAAAAAAAATTTGCATCATTTAACGTGTAGCATTTTCAAAATACCATATTTATTATAAATTTGAAGGTTAACCTTTGCAATTCTTATAAATACCCTAACGTAAATCATGTAAACACATCCTAAAATCTTTTATCTTTCAGGTTTCAGATTTTAGTAGTCCGAGTAGATTGTTGTGGGTTTAAGTTGGGGCGTTATTAATGCACACTTGTAGGCGATAATTTCTAGACTTGCATCGACCCCAATTCTTACGAACCCAGTTGCTTTACCTGTATTTTTGAAAATTTTGCATGTGAACATTTTTTCATTTGATTTATTTAGCTCGATATAAGTTACTGCGTTACACGTTCTTTTTCCTTAATTGAATATATCAATAATATTAAAGTTGTCTTTTCTTAAATTTTGATTTAATTTGTTTTAATAGGTACTAACATTCTACTAAGGTAGGTAATAAAAACCCTACTGATTTATTTTGCAGGTCATCTCCTCAGCACTATATGAAAATTTATAAAACTCTGAACTAGCGATTATATTAAGACAAGAAAAAAGAGTAACTATAGGCGAAGTCCTTTTAGAAGAATAGAAAGCCCCTGAATCAGTTTATTCCTTTGAAACCTGTAACCCCACAGATAAGACACTAATATACAGATTCAACGTAACACCTTTCGTCTTTACGTGTGGTGTTAATAACATGATCATAAACTTTTAATAAATGCTTTCCTACATTTTATAAAAACAATATAGCTACTATAAATATATTTTTTAAAGATGTTTTTGTAATTCCTTTAGTCTTAGTAATTATGGGTGACAGTGATCTGGAATCACTTCATTAGGTTCTATACTCTCACCCTCACTATACTACAAAAGAAAGGAAAATGAATTATGATTTAATCATAAATTTTTTATTACATTGACATTAAGATTTTTTTATTCAATATATAAATGCATTCAAAGGTTTGAAAGTGTGTGGAAGTAGTGTGGCCATCCAGCTAGTATATATATTATTTTACACTTATAAAGCCTATTTGTTATTATTTTCTAATTTTTCTATAAAATAAACATTTATATTTTTTTTATTGTGCTTATATACAAATGTTTTTGAGTGTTTTTAAATATAAGATACATTAAATAAAAAATATTTTTCTTATAATGTACTGATTAGGATTATTTTTGGACTTGCCTTAATATATACAATTTTAAAATAATATATCACAAAAAAATATAAAAATGATATTATCACAATAAGGAAAATTATTTGAAACATTATTTGGACATCCCTTTTAATATATTTTTGGTGATTGTCAAATCCTTAAAATTTTTCCAAGCCTCAGTTTCAAGAACAGCTGGATTTTTTTTAATAAATGTAAAAACTTTACTATGGAGGTTTCTCAATTTATACTTGTGTGATAATGCAAAGATGTCAATGGCATTCTCTATTCTAATCTGATCCGAGATAGCATATTGGATAAGTTTTAGATTTTCAAGTTTAAATTGTTCAGCTATTTCAAATATTTGATTATAGTTCTGTAGCGAGGTATTTTCTATAGATCCTGTATATAAATATTCTAGTAAGAGATCCATTTTCACATCATCAATATCAATTTCCATGGTATTCAATTCGGTGTTTTTAATTTTTTCTCTCAACACTTGACTATGTGCTGCTAATACCAGTTTATTGGTTTCATATCTCTTTCCACTTGTACTTATAAGAGTATAGTTTTTTTCTTTCTTAAGAAGGCTAGAGAAGTCATGATTTGCTTTTAATCTCTGAACCACTTCAACATCCACGGGACGTGGGGTCATGTCTATCTCAATTGGAATGCAAATTCCTTTGTCAGAGATAATGTCCATGTCATGTTTAGTAAAACAGAAAGATAATATGTGATGGCTCTCATCAGGTATGATAGAGTGAAATGTTCTATATTTTAATTTCTTAGGTAAGAATACATAGAAATTGTTCTGTTTCCCGCTTGGATCTACAACACCAATTTTATTACCCGCACTTATTCCTATTGTAAATGTTCCTTCAGACTGGTGACAGGCAAAGATATTTAAAATGAAGCAGTTAAAAAGTTCCTTGTTGAGTGTGCAGTAGAAATTTAGTTCGGGTTTAGTATCTTTGTAGGTTCCACCAATATGGTACTTTTGCCCATTACATCTATGTGCTAGTTCAAAGATGCAAAGTCGTCTTGCTTCTTTTGTTTGACATTCATTGAGTGCAGAGATGACATCATTTTGAAACTGTAATAAATAATATATCCAATAATTTGATGCTTTACATATAAATAAAATTATAAACTGTACTTTTACTATGTAATCGATAGTTCTAACACTTTTAAGAAACATGCTTACCGGTAACGTATCTTCAACGCATTTAGTTTCAAATAATATGTCCATGATCTCAGTTTTTTCAAGCGTACACTTTTCTTGTATAAGTTAAGGCCTTGATATCGCCTTTTATCTTTTGTCCTTTTATTTTTTATCGCCTTTTATCTGGTGTCTCGGAACGATGAATCACAATCACATGAAATTTCTATATAAACAATAAAAATAATTTATAAGAGCTTGATTCAAACTGCTTGTTTGTCTCGGAACCCCATATTCTATAATACTGGTCTATTTTATGAAAGTAATAGATAAATTTAATTAAAAATCGTATAGCGAAAATCGTTCTACAGAAATATTGGAAATAATAAACATTACGTCATAAAGTTATGTCAGCTTTCAATAATACATAGTGACATTTCTAGTATATTTGGAAATATACGTTGAATTTTTTTTAAATAATATTAATATTATATTAATATAATTAAATAATAATATAATTACTTTTTTAGTGCTCAAGATTTTTAATATACTAGTAGTTAATTATTACTTATTCATAACAAATATTCCAATATTTAATGAAGACAATTAGAATACTTCGCTTTAAGGAACATTAGGCATGTTTATAATACCTGCACACATAAATCAAAATCAGGTGACAAGGTACAAATATTATCTTATAAAACAAGAAATGTTGTCAATATCAAAATGAACCTGAAGCATTACATGGAGTAGGTAGTAAAAAGATTTGAGGACTGTGTCGCCTGAGTCATGGGAAAATTCCGCATAACGATGTCCTACACGTAGTCCTCGAGTGTTGCTCATCAGGTGACATATAGCCACTGTTAGGCTTCGATCTTGATTGTTAACCACCCACCGGACTAAGTCACGCTGTCAAGTGGCCTAGCGGCCTAGCCGTATTCCGGCACGTAGTTCGGTGACGCTGTTATAGGAGTTTGGGTCAGAATATTAGAGTTGTTTGTTTCACCAATTGTGATTTCACCAGTTACGAAAGCATGTCCTGCAAACTTTCGAAAAATCCCGGGACTTCGTCACGGCAACGGTTGGCTACCGGAGGAGAGAATGCAATGAATAATTTTGGGGGGACTCGGGCGTCCCTGCAGTTTCCAGATTATTCCCACATTGATATACATGTTTACAATGTACTTCATTGGCTCTACTCTAACTAATGATCTCAATGTCTCCGCAGATTTCCTTTCCGGAATGCCCCGAATTGGAATGAAGTATTTTATTCTATTTTCTGATGCCATCAACCGAAAATGCTCGTCCAGCGAGCTTTGAAATAAAATGACACCTTCAGTTTTCCAAGGCAGTTCGGTAGCAATGTCGAAAATCGAAAATCCGAATTCCAACAAAAGAGGTGCTTAATACGCAAACTGGATGTAAAAAAAGCCAGTAATCCTGACGATATTCCCACCCAAGTTGCCTCCCATACTGACACGTCTCTTTAGACTTTCTTTTGTGATTGGAAAAGTGCCGAGTTCTTGGAAGCTTATTTGAAACTTGTACTTGTGCACGCTTGTGTGCGTGAATATCAGACTTTTTTAGTGATCGATAAACATTGGTGGTCATTGATGGCTGCTTGTCTGATCGTTTAGCTATTAATGTTAGTTTTTCTCAAGGGTCAGTGGGATAGCAGAATCCCTACAGAAGGGATTCTGCTATCGGCTAAACCTGATATATTTGGGTACGAAGACGACAGCATAGTTGTGGAGAGCTATTTATCAAAAGTACAAGCCAGTGCTATCATAATCCAGTTACTCAGTGAACGCACTGTCGAGCGAATGAACTGGGGTGACATGGTTAGGGCTAATTCAGCCAAGATACAAGGCGTCCTTGTGATCTACCAAAAAAAAGTTCATTCGAAACTTTCCGGAATGTATCCCTGATAATCAGAGACTAACTGGACGTTCTTGGTGTCACCCTAATCTCATCTTTCGATTCCGGTTCCTACGTGAAGGATAAAACTCAATTCGCAACCAATACCCTTGATATTCTCTCGAAGGCGCGTCGGTACTTCAGCCGAGCCGAGCTTTGTACATAGAAAAAGTATTCTTTGTTCTTTGGTATGGATAAACAATACCAGGTCAAGGTCGATAGAGACCTGAGAGGATTATATGTGAAATCACCTTTATTGAGACAAAACTCCAAAGCCAAGACACTGATTCACAGTGGAAGTTCAAATTCCTGTACAAAACATTTTCCTTGCATTTATTGCAAGCACAGCAAAACTTTGGAGCTCTGTACCTCTGTCGGTTTTTCCGGATATTTCTAGGCTCGATTTGATTTGATTTCTAGGCTCTGTCGCACTGAAACAAGTTAGAACATATTATAAATTATAGAAAAAAATCTATAATAGTTAGAAAGATAATACGTACTTATAAGATACTTCCAATAATTATCCTCTTGCTTAGGACAATTACTTAGTGTTGTCGTTATATGACTTTTATAATATATTATAAGTATTTTTGCAGATGTTTATAGGTTCACTAAAGACCTTTCGTCTGGAGCCGCCTTTCCGTTCGCAATTTAAAAGTAGCTGGCCTGCCGTCACCTCTCGGAAGTGTTATAAGATGGTATCCACTTATATCATCCTTACGATACCCAACGATATAGAGCGCATATATTCTGACGTAACTACATGGCAATATATATAATATGTTAAAATAATGAAATGTTAATTAATAAAATGCTTGGACAAATAAAATTCAAATTTTTTTGCTGTAACATTTTGCAAACAAATATATTTAATCAAATGTATTCTTATAATTCCTTTTACTTCTCTCTACTTTTTATTACTCTGTGTGAGACCCGTGGTAAATTCACCGGAGCCTTTAAAAATAAGATTAAACAATGATACAGTATGTTTTATTTTAAAACTACTTTTAAACCATCATATCATCGCTACTATAATTGGTTTTTAAATTCCTTTAGCTTAAAGTCTTTGTATATTACATTAAATTTTGGCTTTTACCCTTCATAGACCTTGACATATTAGTGAAACAAACGTGAAGCACAAGGATTAAAGGATTAAGATAAAATCAAAATACATTTATAATCAAGCCTTAATTTTTAAAATAAAGTTTTACACTACATGTGTGTATGCTCTCTACATTATCATAACAGTGTAAATATTTTAATAAGTTTTTTGGACTTAAGAAAGATTTGTGTTTTATATTCAAATTATAATGTGTCATGCATAAAGATTATCATTTTTTTATATAATTGAAGCTCAAGTATATTAAATAATAAAAATAATAATAATAAAAATATTTATTTCGGACTAGATAGTCCATATAGTGTGAGTATCTTAATAACAATGTTTACTTATAAACTAAGTTAGTTATTGGTAGTTACATGATACAAATATTTAATTTAAAATTTATTTTATTTGGCCCGTTATTGTTTCAATCCAGTGTTTCTGAATAGAACAATGGGGGTGATCCATGATCGTCTTCAGAATGTTGTTGCTGCTGGCCCTCAAGCGCCGCAATAAAGATGATGCTTTTTACGCATAATTGCATGAATTCCATCAACCCGTCCGCGAAAATTGCTGAGACGCTGCAGAACTGTGGTAGCCGCAACAGCATTCTGATGGCGCACCGCTTCTTATACTGCACTCGTAGAGTGCTGTAGGCTCGACGCGAGTAACTCACCCACAGGCCACCCCAGTAAAACGACTGACAAAAAGCCCGAAAAAGTGTTATCTAGACATCTGCAGTACCACGAGCAGACCTGCGAGCGAGCATATTGGTTCTTACCGCCAGCGCCCTACGCTCCCTCTGAATATCCTCATCATCGCATAAATCAGCAGTAATTATGTGACCGAGATATTTAAAATGGTCAATTCTCTTTAATGTTGACCCATTTAAGAGTTATTGTTGGCACACGACCTGGTAACCGCTTACCTTAGAAATACCTTAAACACGAAGATCTCACTTTTTGTGGCATTGTATACCAGGCCATAGGAACTCGCGTACAGATCAATTTTCTTAATCCCCTCATCGAGGGGCTCAGCAGCACCATATCGTCAGCGTAACTCAGGTTATTGACGCATTGGCCATCAATATAATATCCCCATGGACGGTGCTGAGCCTCTCAACCAGCTCATTTACGTATATACGTAAAACGAAGGGGCGATTTTCTATCACAAATTTAGACTTTTTTTGAATTTATATTTCAGTGCGTATGTAATTTCCATTTTTTATGTTTTCACCCGTTAAGGTTTTTATGAAATTATAACTGTAACAAACAAAAAGTTACAAATAAAAACAAGGGTATCAATTTTGGGATGATCTGCTAGTTGCTAAGGTGAAGAATTATTTATTTATTTATTTATTTTATTTGAAACAAAAAAAAATACAGTGTGTCATTAACAAAGACATGATGACATTGCAAAAGTTATTAACTGTAGCGCAGCATCAACGATCACACAATTATGGACAATATTACTCCAAAAAAATTACATAACCAAGACAATTTTAGAACAATTCTAAGAACTAAAAGGAAGATACAACTGGCCTGCAACTCCTTTAGGCAACAAGTAAAACAAAGTCCGAGTATATCGTCAAAATTTCTTATACGACTGGGACAAGTTTCCGTATCTTATTCTATTATTATATCATCAGTGGTTATTATTTATGATAAGTGATAATAGGCCTTTAAGTGATAATAATTTTCCACACTGATATGACATATATATTACAGATATTAATTAAATTATTATCCTGGAGTTTAAAATATTGTCCATATAACTAAAACACCGAAACAAATTCCTGCATTATGGTTACATGTATAATGTATTAAAACCCTATTTTAAATTATTGACACCAAATAGTCAACTATATTTTTTGATAAGTTTCAACAGTATTTTTTGATAAGTTTCATAATGGTGCAGAAGTTACTATACCCACAAATTATGACGGAATCGAAGGTAAAATTCGAGTGCAGTCCTTCCGCCCTTCCTTGCTTCTAAGACCATTCTAAAAGAACTCTACCTAGAAATTGTACATACAAAGAAAGGGCTCTTGAACACTGGAAAAAAAATTGTCCTTGTGGACATATTCTACCGAATTGTGTCCTTGAATTGTGTTCAATTATTCAAAATTGGTCTCTTCTTCTTGAACTTTCTGGTATTGACCCCAAGCACTGCATACATGACTTAAACCGAAAACCTCTGTGCGCCAAGGAAAAAGTTGCTTAGTAGTAGTTGTTGATTTGAAGAAATTTTCATTTGTAGGCGATGTTATGAACATAAAGATATAGCTTAAAATATAAAATATTGAACTGTTATTAGCTACATTGTGCGTAAAAAAAGAAAAAAGTATAGAGAACTTTAATTTCATAAGAATAGCTGTTATATCATGGACATATACGGTGGCTATAAATATTTTAAAATACATCTTTTATTAGCTACTGAGTATCCGGTAGCATCTCTACCCGGACGTTTTTTTACTATGATATTTTTTTTTATCTTATTTCTTAAGCAGTTAGAAAATAAATATTCATGTCATTATATCATGAATATAAAAAAAGAGGAAATTCCAATTGTTATCCCCTATTTATCTCTATTTTTCAAGTTTATTTATTTTGCAAATTTTATTTTATATGCAAATAATAAATGATTTGATTTAATTTGATTTGATTTGATTTGATTTGATTTGATTTGATTTGATATGTCGTGTCGTGTCGTGTCGGTGTCGTGTCGGTGTCGGTGTCGTGTCGGTGTCGTGTCGGTGTCGTGTCGGTGTCGTGTCGTGTCGGTGTCGTGTCGTGTCGGTGTCGTGTCGTGTCGGTGTCGTGTCGTGTCGGTGTCGTGTCGGTATCGTGTCGTGTCGTGTCGGTGTCGTGTCGGTGTCGTGTCGGTGTCGTGTCGGTGTCGTGTCGGTGTCGTGTCGGTGTCGTGTCGTGTCGTGTCGGTGTCGTGTCGGTGTCGTGTCGGTGTCGTGTCGTGTCAGTGTCGTGTCGTGTCGGTGTCGGTGTCGGTGTCTTGTCTCGTCTCGTCTCGTCTCGTCTTGTCTTGTCTTGTCTAGTATATAATTCTAGTATTTAATCATTCAAGCTAATCTTAAAAGGAAGAAACTGGCAACCGAGGAACTCATCATGGAGGGTTCAAAGCGGCGAGGAGGCCGATGGCTAACCAGTTATATTGATATAACGGCGGGCTCGGAGGAACTCTAGACCGAATCGAAGGATGGGAGGTGAACAGCAGCATAACGAGTTCGAACTACAACGTGGTCATTTTTCAAATAAGACTGGGAAAAAGCATCAGCGTTGACGTTGCCAGAACCACAAGAATATATAACACTCGGAAAGCGAATTGGACAGAGCTTCGTGGAAAACTCGGCCAATTACTGAAAAGATATAAGTTGAGCCCTGGAAACGTCAACGCTGCTAGCAGCCCATACCAAATAGAGGAATTAATAAAACAATATACCAAAGCAATCACTGAAACAGATAATGCCACTATTCCTAAAAAGTTTAATAAAGAAAGAATAAACTTACCTTGGTGGTCCCAGAGACTCGAATAGATTAAGAAGGAGGTCGCTAGGTTGAAGTGTCGAATCCGCCGCGCCGCACCCGCACGTCGTTTCTATGTAGTTGAAAAGTACCTGGAAAAGAAAGAGGCATGTGAAAAAGAAGCAGTGGGGGCACAAACAGAAAGCTGGAAGGAGCTTTGTCAAAAACAGGATCGGGAAACCGTTTGGGAGGGAATCTACAGGGTATCGGGAAGGAAAAAGAAAAGGGAAGCGGATATTCCGCTAATGCCGAATGGAAGAAGCCTGGACTCTGAGGGATCGGTAAAACTCTTAGCAGAAACATTTTACCCAGAAGATGGAAAAGGAAATGACAATGACGAACATCGAAGGATAAGAACCCTAGTTGGAAAAGTAAACACCAAAACTTACATTTTCTGCAAAGAAAATGTAAATAAATTCAAGGAGGAGAACATTAATTAGGTATAAGTTTTTAGAATACTGTAAAATAGTTGTAAATAAAGCCATAAGTAGAAATAAGACGACATAAGCAAAAAATGCGTTGCCAAAATATTGTATACATATTATGTAAAACGCATTATCTTTACAAGTAGATATAAGAATTACTGCTAAAAACAAAATAGAATATAAGCCAATTAATTCCAAATATCTTTGATTTGATTTGATTTGATTTGATATGTCGTGTCGTGTCGTGTCGGTGTCGTGTCGGTGTCGTGTCGGTGTCGTGTCGGTGTCGTGTCGTGTCGGTGTCGTGTCGGTGTCGTGTCGTGTCGGTGTCGTGTCGGTGTCGTGTCGGTGTCGTGTCGTGTCGGTGTCGTGTTGTGTCGGTGTCTTGTCGTGTCGGTGTCGGTGTCATGTCGTGTCGGTGTCGTGTCGTGTCGGTGTCGTGTCGGTGTCTCGTCTCGTCTCGTCTCGTCTCGTCTCGTCTTGTATATAATTCTAGTATTTAATCATTCAAGCTAATTTTAAAAGGAAGAAACTGGCAACCGAGGAACTCATCATGGAGGCTTCAAAGCGGCGAGGAGGCCGATGGCTAACCAGTTATATTGATATAACGGCGGGCTCGGAGGAACTCTAGACCGAATCGAAGGATGGGAGGTGAACAGCGGCATAACGAGTTCGAACAACAACGTGGTCATTTTTCAAATAAGACTGGCAAAAAGCATCAGCGTTGACGTTGCCAGAACCACGAGAATATATAACACTCGGAAAGCGAATTGGACAGAGATTCGTGGAAAACTCGGCCAATTACTGAAAAGATATAAGTTGAGCCCTGGAAACGTCAACGCTGCTAGCAGCCCATACCAAATAGAGGAATTAATAAAACAATATACCAAAGCAATCACTGAAACAGATAATGCCACTATTCCTAAAAAGTTTAATAAAGAAAGAATAAACTTACCTTGGTGGTCCCAGAGACTCGAATAGATTAAGAAGGAGGTCGCTAGGTTGAAGTGTCGAATCCGCCGCGCCGCACCCGCACGTCGTATCTATGTAGTTGAAAAGTACCTGGAAAAGAAAGAGGCATGTGAAAAAGAAGCAGTGGGGGCACAAACAGAAAGCTGGAAGGAGCTTTGTCAAAAACAGGATCGGGAAACCGTTTGGGAGGGAATCTACAGGGTATCGGGAAGGAAAAAGAAAAGGGAAGCGGATATTCCGCTAATGCCGAATGGAAGAAACCTGGACTCTGAGGGATCGGTAAAACTCTTAGCAGAAACATTTTAGCCAGAAGATGGAAAAGGAAATGACAATGACGAACATCGAAGGATAAGAACCCTAGTTGGAAAAGTAAACACCAAAACTTACATTTTCTGCAAAGAAAATGTAAATAAATTCAAGGAGGAGAACATTAATTAGGTATAAGTTTTTAGAATACTGTAAAATAGTTGTAAATAAAGCCATAAGTAGAAATAAGACGACAAGCAAAAAATGCGTTGACAAAATATTGTATACATATTATGTAAAACGCATTATCTTTACAAGTAGATATAAGAAATACTGCTAAAAACAAAATAGAATATAAGCCAATTAATTCCAAATATCTTTGATTTGATTTGATTTGATTTGATTCGATTCGATTCGATTCGATTCGATTCGATTCGATTCGATTCGATTCGATTTGATTTAATTTGATTTGATTTGATTTGATTTATATACAATTTATTTATTTATTGTTTATTTATATACAATTTCATACTCCGTTCGTACTTCTGAATTCGAAGTAGTTCGTATTTTCAAACTCGTCTTGTCGTTTCGTCTGGCGATAAGAAGGCTCATTCAATTTCGCTCAAGAATAAGTATTACATTTCAATTTAAAGTTAAAATAAAATCTTCTAGTTGAAAATGTAAAGTAGTTACTTTTCTAAATGTGTTGTTGAAAAAGTTTTAAGTTTAATTAGAATATACCATTGTTAATGTAATACAAAACTAACAGTGAATTAAGTTCAACGACCTGATGTTTTTGACCTATCCTACCCAATACATAGCAGGAATGGTACCAGATAGGTGTTAGAAGTGTCGCATTGGATCCCGCAGGTGCGCCACCGCGCATGCGCGCTCCTATAAGTTCCTGAACGTTAATAAAGTCTTTGTTATGAAGAGATGGCTGAAAATATTATTTAAATATATACATATACCTACATGTTATATGCAATGCTTGCAATATATAATAAAATTCGGTGTCATTCCACTATGCATATATCGGTTTAATGAACAATTATAATAATAAGAAATTTCATCGGAAAGTATACTATAATATTGAGACAGAATAAATTAATATATTTATTTGTAATATATTAATTGATGATAAAAAATAAGCACACCTAATTCTAATTATGTAAAGATATGTAAATAACATTAAAGATGAACTTAAATTAATATGCCAATGATTGTTTCATCTCCCGCGTATGCTGCAGCATTTTCAAGGCCGTACTTCAGTAGGCTGCACGCAGCCGGCCGCGTCACACAATGTCCCGCTCGCTATGACGGCACCACGCGAACGTCTCGACGACAATGTCGAATTGTTACCTCTTAAATCCATGTTAGTTAATAATAATTATAGAGAAGATGAAGCTTATTATCCACCAGCACCTATCAATAATAATCCGTCGAGTTCCAATCTCTATGATTACACGCTGCTCTCAAAACGTACACCGGCGTCTAAACGGTACGTTCCAATGAATTTTATTAATAAAAATATATATATTTTTTGTATTTTATTACTTATATTTATATAATAATGTAATTTCCACAGATTAGGCTTTGATAAATATATTAAAACTTATTGGTGATTTATATATAAAGACTCTTTGTTCTTTGATATTATTCTATATTTTAATAGTTAAAGGGATTATTAGTATTTCATAATTAAATATCTAAAGTATACACAGAGCTAAAAATATAATTTATTGTTCAAACATCTATTAAAAGTTTAAAATCTTATTTTAGATTATTTTTACCCTTGAGTAATCATTTATAGATCATTATATATACAAGCATTTTTTTTTTAATAATTTATTTTTTAAAATAGTTTAAATATGAACAACCATATAAGTGTTTTAAATTAAAATATAATGCTTATTTAATGGTGTTAAAAGATTTTCTTAAAATGATAAAACTTCTTCCTTAATTAATTAATTATTTATTTTAAACTAAAATGTCAAAATAATTTTTTTAACTAATTTTCTTCTCCACTTCTTTCTTTTTTTCTTTTCCACTAAAATAGAAAACCGTTGTTATTTTTATTTTTTTACACCCGTTTCTTTCCGTATGCTTTTGAGATTACATGGGGATTATAAAAAAGATGGTTAATGTACTTATTTTTTTAATAATAATAGTCTTTTTTTTTTTGTTAATAACATATTAACAATTATCATTTATATTAATTGGTTCAGCTATCATAAAAAATTGATAAAATTTGTTGTGTTGCATTTAAAAATATTAATATATTTAGTAAAATAAACTATTGCAAAGCAGTTATAGTGCAAAGATCATATTATTATCATTATATCAGACTTTTTTTTTAAAACATTGTTTTGCTTTATACGAAAAAATAAAATATTAGGTAGATTTGTGAAAATTTTGAGTTATATATATTCCTAATATCTATTAAAAAGAAATAATAATAAATTTTGTAGAAATAAAATGTTCGTTTCGAAGGAGTTTGGATACAAACGTTGTGACACTATATTTTTTTTTGTATTACATATTATAGTAATGGTAATTAATATATATATTTTTTATATCATAAATATATTTTAGAGAAGGTAATAGGCATTTTAGTATATACAAGGTGGTCTAAGATTCTCACCGAACACAGACATACATACATAGACATGCTACAATAATTAATGCTACATAGAGTCCTTTATGTAGATTTATTCAGAATGTGTCTGTTGTAGAGCCTAAGAGACTCTTGCATCTTCTTGCATCTCTTCCACTTCTTCAAGGACAGCATCTTTGTAAAGATTTTTTTATATTAGCGCTGGGAAGTCGACCATTTTTCAGGCATCAGAGACAAAAACAAATAAAAGAAAATGACTCCTCTTACCTTCTCTATATCATGTTCAATCATTTCAAAGGCTTTTCTAATAAACAAAAATTATATGCATTTAAATATAAATAAAAATAATACAACACAAATTTATGATATATTTACGATAAGTAAATAATACCTAAGATTTATTGAGTTTTGTTTTTTGTATTCGTAACTTTTACTTTTCATGATTGTCTAACTTATTTAAATCGGATCTTGCGCTTTAAATTAGACGGTCGATTATATTATAGGGGATTTACCAACTGTAAAAATTATATTTCTTGAATTATAAAGATTTTTAATGTAATAATGTCTGTCAGTTTACTGCGGTCTGCTCAGCCGGCGCCAACGCCGCTGCTGACGCTGTGCGGGGCGCCGCCGCCGTCCCGCAAGCGAGAGGAGCTGACAGCACTCGCCAACCTCAAAAAGAAAGTAGCACCGGCTTTGTTGCGACATGACAGGTATGCTTTTCTATTTTTAAGTACAGTTTTCAAAAAAATTGGAGGAATAGAATATATTTAGGATGTTTTCGCAATAGAAGTATTTAAAATTAATGTTATATTAAACGGTTAAATTAATAACTAGTTTCCGTAAGAAACTTGAAAGTCCTCTCTCAAAAATGCTGAACAAGGTTTATTACAAATTTCGTAGCACGTATTTAATAAATACAAATAAAAATAACATACCCAAATAACACCTACACTCAAAACAGCAATCTGTCCCGTACGGGAATCGAATCCACGACCTTTGGCTCAGTAAGTCTTAGCAACCACTAAGCAACCACTAAGCAACCACTTATCACTAGAGCAAACTAGAATTTTCACACTTATTACCTTTTAATATTAAAATTTTTTTTTTTTCATAAAAGAATTCTTTGAAAGAAAAGAAAGCATTCTTTGTGTTGTATAATTTCATTATTATAATTATAATAATATACACATATTCAATATGTTAATAATACAAAATATGCAATAGTATAAAACATTAGTTTTTTCAACTTTAATTATTTTTTAAGTCTGTTCACGTTCTTGTAAAATTATAGATTATATAATCTATCTCTATTTCTAATCGGCACGCACTGGTTTGGCAAATATGAGAGATAAATGTTACTTTACGGTAACTAGTTATAATTTGATGCTCTTTGGAACGAATTTTGTATTTTAATTTATTAATAAACCCAATCTCATAACATTTTTTTTTAATAAATGTATAAAAGGAGTAAAGGAATAAAAATCTAAAATCAAAATATTTTATATATATTGTGACTGTCATTTGTGGCTTGTCATTGTCAGTGTCCGCTTTATTAAGAAATTATTGATTAGTTTTAAGTTAGTTTAAGATAAATGAATGATCTTAATGATTAGTATTATTATTTTATACAGTTGGTAGCTCTGTAAATATCCAAGTTTTGCTTCAAGAAACCATTTAGGAAAATGATAAGAATGTCTACTTCACTGCAGTATTTGTAGATATAGTTGCGCTTTAAAGATAGTTGCGAAATAATGTATATATACATTATTTATCTCCAATTATTTTATTTTGTGGACTACCATGAATTAATGTAAAATTAATGTAGTTTAAAAAATAAATGTTTTAAGAGTATCAGACAGAAAATCTCAAGATTCACAGATATTTTGGTACAAAAATTTAAAGTATGATTATTGTTATATTATTTTAAGATGGCAGATCCTTTTATAATCGAAGTCTAGTTGTTCATGTTTATTATTTTCACAGTATCTAGTATAACCAAACTATTAGTTTCAAGTCACGCGAACCTTCGTGTTGCTTATCTTAATTTGCACATACTTATTTCTTTGGAAAGCTGCTTTATTTTCATAAATGCTTTTTGCTAACTTAGTTTTAAATATAAAATAGTGATTTTACTAACACCATTTTTATAGTTCTTTTATATTACTTACAAACATTTTTGTTTAAAAAGACAACAGAGCTAGTAAATCGCAACTTTCAGTTTTTTTAAGTGATTTAACGACTGCTTTTATTGTTTTTTTTTTTAATTATGTATAAGGGTTTACTGTTTTGGAAAAAATTAATTAATGTTAATGTTTCTTTGACGAGTTAGTTAATATCAAAGTTGATGTTTAATTTGTTTGTATCATGTCAGTTATTTGTTGGTCGTTACATGTAGGAGACAGCAATATAAAAAAAAATAACTCTCAACTTCATGACAATATATATATTTATTGAGCGAAGCTGTCTATGAGAAACTTTTCTGCAATAGTTGTGTAATAAACGGAAAAACTAAAATCCATAGACTTCAATGGAAAAAAATATTCTCGCGAAAATTTAGCTTTACAAAAAAAACGTAATAATATTATATAAAAAAAAAAACTAGTAGAGGATAAAATTCGAAGTTTTGTAAATTCAAATTCGGTGGTGTTTGCACCTCGTGTCGTAGAATATAATAACACATATCGAGACTTTGCGAGCGCTGCGAATCAAAATTGAGGTCTGGTTCGCGCTCCTAGTTTTAATCCCGTGAAATCGTCCTTTGAAACTGAGGTGGTAAAGAAGTAAGTAAAAAAGCAGTCTCCAAAAGAAGCTCACTGTAAATCTTATTCAATCGCAATGTATAAGGTCATACTTAATTAATATTGAATTGAAATTGGAACTCAAGATCCCAGGCTTTGAATTTTTTGCCGTATCGCTCTGGATTGTGACACCTTTTAATAGGGCGCACTTAAAGTCATTGTTCTTATATTATTTCCAGTCTACTTTGGATATGATTGGTATTTTTAATTCATTTATAACCAAAAACCAAAAAATATTCATTATTTTGCTAAAGTATATATTCATGTTTAGAAAAACATCTATAGCAGATCATATAGAGATAAAAAACGATCTCTTTCTCTTTCTAGTTAAGTTTCTAATCTTTTTATTAACGGATATATCAGAATAACTATTAATAAATTATTTTACCTAAAAATTATATTTGTGTTACAAGTATATTGTAATATAATTCAACAATGCACAAATCTCTTTGATTAATTTCGTTAATTCGCATGTCAAAGGATGCCTCTCTGCTAGAGAGTACCCCATTTTCTATCTGGCTTATATAATTTGTCACTTGCAAGTAGCTTTTTCATGAAAACCGTCTTTATAAATCGCCTTCACTCTCATAGAATTATATTTTGTTTCAAACTTGATTTAGACAATATCATTGCCTTGTAGATTTTTAAAATTTCAAACCAAAAAATAATGTTAAATTCGTAAAAACAAAATAATATTTTATTCCCTTGCTTCCAAATTTATTATATTTGTTTCATCAGTCGTCTTGTTGGAATATAATATAGTGCAAAGTCATGTCGTATTTTTTCAATTCGAATACTAAAATTCTTTTCCGTTCACAGAAAAACTAAGAACAGTTCAAACGATGACGACCACGAGACTGAGCAACTTGACAACAGGCCCAAACTATTACAAAAGGTATGTTTAGAAGAAGTAATACAATTATAATATATCAAAGAAAAAATATCATAAAGATCATTTATATCGCTTACATATAACACAATTGGTAAACTTTATTTAATTGTCTTCCCATCAACGATAATATTTGAAACTATACAATATATGATTAATAAACCTTTAAAAAAAATCTTGAAATTGTCTAAATATATAATAAAATTTAAAAAAATATAATAAAAATGAATTAACTTATTCTTATATTTCTATACTTCTTTGTTGTCGAGTAACCTCAAAGACAAAGAGTACATTGAAAAAAGGAATCGATATTATAATTTTGCATGAGAAAAACATGTTTACCAGACGAAGTTAGATGGAAGCCTTGGACTATTAGAAGTTTGCGTGTCACGTGACCCTCTGGGGTCGGTATCGCTTACATCCAAGCTTTGTATTTGAACCTGTAACCTAAATCGCCCAAGCTGCGATTAATTTCGCAAAACTTTAAAGCGAGTTCATAGTAATAACAACTCAATATTTCAATGAAAAAAACATATTATAACATTTGGTTGAATAAAAGTTACAAAGTATATATATATATCATTTAAGGGCTAACTTAACATGCAATAAGAGGGTGGTTGCTCACTTATGTGTAAAAATATGCTTATTTAAAAAAAGAAAAAACAACAATAATAAAAAATAAAAAATACAGAGAAACATAAATTTAAAACTTAAATTATTTTTAATTTAATCATACAAAAATAATAATAATACAAACTGAAGAAAAGTTAAAAAAATGATATTTAATGATGAGAGATAGTTTCATTTATGATTAACAGAAAATCGTCTTCAGAATTTATATCAAGCTTGGAGCACAAAAATAGATGCCATAAACCTCTACCTAAGAACAATTTCTGTATTAAATTTATTTCTCTTTGTTCCTCTTATATCCTAATTCCCCATTCAGCAAGCGTAATGCAGCTCCTCTTACGTTATGTCCCTGGGCGATGGAAACCACTTACCATCAAGTGGACCGTAAATATCGTACAAAAAATATATCTAAATACAAATTCGCTTTAACCCTGTTCGGAATGTCAGTGCCATAATAATTTGCATACAAAGCGAGGTATGAATAATGTTAACATTAAGGTCATTAGAAAACTTACATTCTTATAAAAAAAACAAAATTAATAAGTTACTTTGCTAAAGAATAAACTTGTATTGAAAGATTAAAGAAATCCCTCTCTTCCTTAGCGGATTTTCTCAGTAATTGCTAAGTCTGTTCTTAGAGCTCTTAGTAAAAGTAGGGCACGCCCTTGACACAAACCTTCGCACCTATAATACACTGTCAGAAATATTTTAATTTAATATAAAAACAAACAAGCTTAACAAATTAAGAACATTTTAACTACAGTTATAATTTTTGGACATTTTTATATATATCTAACTAAATTGATCTTTCCTTAATTTTAGGTATATATTCCCGTTGCTTTTATCAAGGAATATATAATATTATTTATGCAATTAAAATATAGTAGTAGTTTAAAATAGGTTACAACTGAACATTATTCTTTATTTGATTCATTAGACAGATACCTATTTCAAGTGATGTTATGGCTTCTTACCATCCGAAGACATCATTTAAAATGTTGCTTTCAACGAGGTATAGGGAAAGATGGAGGGTGCTAGGACGTACAAAGAGCAACGGAGGTATTTAGCCAATACGGCTGTATACTCTACGCCAGTGGTTCCCAACGTGGGGCGTACGCCCCACTCGGGGGCAATTTGGCAATCGGAGGGGGGCATTTCGATTTTTTTTCAGTTAAAATTACCCCTCTAGTTAAGGGCATTTCATATCTTTGCATGGATTAAAGGGGGCATTTTCATATTTTTGCATAGGTTAGGGGGGCATTTCATTTTTAAAATCTCGAAAGTGGGACGCGTACCTAAAAAGGTTGGGAACCACTGCTCTACGCTGATCTTTGTGAGCTTGTGCTACATCGAGCCCGCCCGCATCACATTGTCCAATTATGCTCTAAAATCTATATTTACAGGCAGGTATTTTACATGCACTCTACTTGAAGTTTTATTAAGTAAAAGTATCCTGACTACTTCCATAAAATGTTATGAATAAATATAGGACTGGCTGAAATAGTCAGTACCCTCATAAAGATATATTATACGCTGCGGCCATAATGATGATCAACAATATAATAAAGTCGTGCGACAAAACCCTGACAGAGATAGATTATCTTGGAAGTCAAATAACTCTTAGGTCGTAAAAGTCCGAAAAAGCTATCCTCTTTATGTTCTAAAAAAAATATATTACGAGGCTACCATTTTATTAAGCATTTTAAAGCAATTTTATTTCTTTTGATGTAAGCGTTGCTAAAAATAGTCAACATTTTCCTTAAAAATTAACATTGCGAACGCTGAGTGTGCACTTCAGTTCTGCAAGGCGACCTCAAAGAGTTTGAATCTAAAAGCTTCGCATAGAAACGAACGTATACGTCCTTTTTATACGAGTTTTCGCTTTGACCTAAAATACATTCATGAAAACATCTATTCTAAGATATGTAGGTTTCTTCAGGATTTTCTTTACAGGCCCATTCATATAAATATTCATTATCAAGCTATTTTGCTAGTCCGTAAATCTAAACAAAATATTTTACAAGCGAATCAATCTGAATAAATACAGGCCAATCTAAATGCAAGCGTTGTTAATAGTTCACTAGATGTTCAAAATTGTATGTAATTAAAATCATTGAACCCACATTTCGGTGCATATAACTCTTGATTGTTATGTTCTAAAACTATCTGTATAAAATGTGTGGGTTCAAGGTCGTTTAATAAAGGACGAAACTAACTCAAATCACCCTTCTAGTAAAGATACAGAGTTCTATAAATAGCCTGTGGTTTGTATAGACGGCACGACCTCGACGCGACGCGGTATTCATGTACATTAATTTTATAGTAACGTCTAACATCGCTTCAATGTCTTATTCAAGTTCCATTTAAATGGGCTTTAGTATATATCAAATAAAACTGTAGATACTTCGTAGTATAGCTACGAAATCCCAGCATGCTACAGCTACGACGTAGCTACGAGTTAATCTAAAATTCAATTCAATTGAGAACAGTAATTGAGAAAGTTTCTTATGCTTTGATAAGTGATGTTCCAATTATTATTCTGCTGGAATGGCTTTAGTTTATTGGAATATATGTACTTAATATATGTACTTTGAAGAAGCACTACAATTCTTATGCTCGAGCAAGTGCATTGCTAATATAATATGTACTCGTAGAAGACGTATATGCTATATGAGTGCTATATGCTGACATGCGACAGCAGTCATAGAATATCTATTTTCATATTACTTTTTTTTTATATATTACGGGATACTTTTACTGGATACTTTTTTTATATATATACGGGATACTTGATTATCTATTTTTTATTCGAGAAGACAAGTAATATAAAACAAATAATATAAAACAAAGTAATATTTAATAAGTATATATTTTGCAACGTCACCAAAGTCAAAGTTTCGTTAATTTGTGATACGGGATACTGATACTCTAGCACGTTCCGGTCTTTGAACATCGCGTTATTAAATATATTTGCAAGGACATTACGTTAAACGCATATTTTTCAAGATATTTCCGATATTATGGCAATACAGGAAAATATATTTATTAAATAAATATTTACTCAACATCTTTCTCATAAATATATATAACATTCGTTCCGTGTTGTAATAAAAAATATATAATTAATTACTCAGAGAATACTTGCGCACTGCGTCTACTGGATTAAATGAATTAACGTTTTTATTAATTACTTATGTAAATGCATCAACTAAAATATTAATACTTACAGTAATGATACTTGTCAAATTAAAGGTTTATTTATTTTGCATACACAAATATTAGTGGTGGATATATTAAGTATATTTATATAAATTTGAAGCTTTATATTCCATTTTTTTTAATTTACACGCAATAAACAAATAACATATATATATTTAAATAAATATCATGAAATCTGTACAATTAAAATTTGCAAAAAACCACTCTGTATGTAAATATACGAATTTGATAACATTATGTAAATTTATCGGCTCCACAGCGCTCGCACGAACTGTTACGTAACGGTTAGTTTTTAAATCTCTAAATACTGACAGAAATATTAACCTTTTTATATACGTTACATTTTCAATTATAGTTCTGGAATCGAGTCTTGAAAATTCTGCATCGATTGATATAAATTTGATCTAAAAATCAGAAACACAAAATGTTCATATTTTAATTTGTAGGTTTTCCCTCATAACTTCTAAGAAAATTTCGACTCGTCATTAGTGTTGTTTTTTTAGATTCAATATAAAATTTTGCATCGATTGATATACAGAAATATTTTTTTGAAGATTATTTTTTTATTCCCCCAAATACTATAACTAAATAAAATTGTTAAGGGTAGGTTGATGGCAATATCTTTTATAAACCCTGATTCATTAAATGTATCGGTCCTAAGTGATTGAAATGAAGATCGATGAGATGTCAATGATGATAGATTCCCCTTAAGGTATTACAAAGTTGAGTCGATTATGATATTAAATAAAGAAAATTAAGATATTTATAGATTTAAGATAAAAAATTGTAAAACATTTTAAATACAAAATATTTGTAATATCGACATGGTAACTAACAAAGTAAATAAACTTGTAAAATAAAAAAAATAAATAAGTACTTAGTTTTATCTAAAAAATTGATAGCATTGGAAGATAAGGAATTGATCTGAGGATTGATTTTTGTATTTTTTTCTTTGTACGGTGGCCGCCAACGATCACCGTAAAGTAAATACTAATATAGCAGTATTCCGGAATTTTTATAAAATTTAAATTTAATGAGTCTTACTCAAAGTTGTAAGACATTATTTTTCTTGTTATGTATATTGATTTTGTATTTTCTCCTTTCCTACTTAGATCCAATTTAAAATATCTTTCTGTGCCAACTTATTCTGAAAACTGCGAGCATACAAAACTATTTATCCAGTAAAGTTTGGCGCGGGTCCAATTTATTCGGTCCACTAGATTCTTTATTGATTTGAAGCCTCTCTTTGAAATGGAAAATGTTTCTATCCATTGAATTATGCGGTTCTAAATTTTCCAATACAGAAGTGTTTGATTCCATCCCCCGATTAAGCATACCACCCAACTTTTGAACAAATAGCCTTCAGACTTTTAATCGATATCAAAAGAATTCTTAAAACTCTGACTGATTTTGTAATAACCGCTAACGCTGTTCTCATTTAACTTGTTTTGAAGAGATTGGTCGGTGTTAGTAATTTTGCAGCAGATATTGCGTCTCATTTATACAAGTTATTCCTACATTCTTTAAATAGTGAATTCTTACTGCAATGACTACTGAGTTTGTTTGATATGTACTTAGTGTGTTATATTATGTGGATATTTTTTAATAAACTACGGTATTATATTTTATTAGTATTTATTTAATAACGACTACCGTACTACTATACAAACGTTTGGTACCGACTCACGTAACGCGTGTGGACTTAAGCTAACATGCAGAATTAGTTACATCTGCCCGACACTGACCTGCAGCGTGTGTTTGCTCAACTTCAAAATACGAAATACAAGTTCGTACTTAATAAATTTACGATTTATTGTTTTTTATCCTACATATAATATTTATCACGAGTATAACCATAGGTGCTTCAAAGCCGTCCAGTGAGCATGGTGGTGCAATGGAGTGAGGTGCGGACGGCTTGGCAGGACAGCGACTTCATCACCGAGTGTCTGTGCTGGCACAATGTGTACCGGCAGCGCCACGGCGCCCCACAACTTTATATGGCCCCTGAGGTACATTGAGTAAATAAAATTAAGAGGGAAGGCTTAGTCTATACTGTGATGGATAGGTAATTTATAATATTTATTTTATAGGTGAATTTTTATTTAACGATTATATCGCCCTTTCAAATACAAGGATTATTATTTCTAATTAAGATTCTTATTATATATTATTAAAAAAAAATGACAAATGTTAAGATATTTTTTAATCATGTCAGAGGAAACAACGCTGTTATCAGCGTGTATTGTCTTTTTATAAAATATTTTATATTATTTGTCAATAAATTAAATTTAAAAATTTAGACCAGTAAGTAGTGCATAAAGTGGGCTTAAGACTACCTATTTGTAGGCGGTTGCAAATGATTTAAAAAATTATTAAATTCTAATTACCTTACTCATATTTCGGATAGGGAGAACTTTTTCGTTTTTCTCATACTATAGTAGCATGCACTACTGTTACAGTTGTGCGACTATGCCCAAGCTTGGGCTAACCATTTAGCTCACACTAACAAATTCCACTACCGGAACGACCGTGACGTTGGACAGAACCTCTACCAGCGCCCAGTCAGCGAGCTGCAGCCTGATGTTACTGGTAACTTAATAACTAATTGCTTTTTCCACTAATAATTATTTTAATTAATACCTTTTTTAAAATAATACAACTACAAATGTATGAATATTAAATAAAAGCTGTCTTGCCAATAAGTAAAGGGTAGACGGTTAGCAAAAATATATAATTCTTCTGGATACGAACGAACTGCGAACTCTGCTGAACTGACCCTGTTGTTGCAGGTAGATTATTTTCAAATAGAGGTAGACAGAAAATATTATTTTTTTCTGGTAGCGTTAAATATATTATTACAGATAGATTAGATGCTTGAAATTAGATTAGATGCTTGCGGTGACTGGTCGTCTTGCTGGCTCAGTTTCATAATTATAGTTTTATTTTATTTCCTTAATTGGTTTTTATAATTTAGCCTCCACAAGGAATTGATTGCGATGGTTCGTAAATTGTTTATTATATATGGACGTTTGTGAAACAGTGATCACAATACAAAAAAAAAAACCTGGTTAAGTTTGTTGTGTGGTTCTTCTCAGTTCAGGGCGCGCTTGGAACCCTCGTTGCTTTAGTTATAAGTTGGACAGTGACTCTACAGAAGGGCTTATTTCTATATGTAAGGCATCGAAATAAGCCCTCCTGGCATTTCAGTTTGACGTACACAAGTGATCATTGGTATTGATTGATTGATTGAAAGTGGAAAATATAAAATTAAATAAATAAATAAATAAAAGATAATCACATTTTCATGCTTTTTATAGTTATAATATCATTTGAATTCATTGTAAAAAATAATTTTATACTTGTTATCACGTGACCGCAAAGAGCGCGTGACATAACGCCACTCTAAGCAAAATATCATGTAATAAGCATTTTGAGAACGTTATAAAATTCAGCTACTCTACTCATGTCAAATGTACATTTTTTGTAATGAATTGACAGTCGTATTTAGAACATATTATGTTACAGCCTAGAGGGGCGTTACGTCTCAGCGACGCCATGATAGAAGTTAGCGTTTTAGAAAAAGCAATTTAAAATGAAATTTGTTCTTTTATTTTAAATTATTATATTAGTGATAATTTCATATACTATTATGATTTATAAAAATAAAATCGTATACACTCCTTTTTCAGGTCAGGAAGTTTCATCCTATTGGTACGCCGCAGTCCGTCAGTACCATTTCTTCAAAGAGGCTGACGTTCTTCATGCAAATGTTAACGCGGGTATGTTTTGTAAAATGAAAATGTTTTTAAAAGATGCAACCTTGAGTTGCAATATATTATATTTTGCTTATTTATAGTATTCCTTTAAATTAAGAAGACTACTGATGTATTTTATTAAAAATGTCCGATACCTGTTTTGTGTTTTAGACTTAAATGTTCATAACAAGGTTGACGATTCAGATAATAACTTTTTAAATGTATTTTAAGGACATTTCACACAAATGGTATGGTTGGCGACTCGTTTCTTCGGAGTAGGCAAAGCCAGATCCCGTGCCGGAAAGGTCATAGTGGTGGCTAATTACTCTCCACCCGGCAATATGTCCGGTCAGTTCGAGACCAATGTGCTCCCGCCAACTCCAGACAGCTTCCCAGACCTGCCACCACCGGAGCACTGACGACAGCTTTCCATACGTGGCAGACGGCTTAGGATTGATACCACGATCCGACAGTAAACTAATTATAAAAGAGGTTTTATATTGGTCCACGTATAGGTTTCAAATATTATACAAAGAGGTTTAATGTCGTATCAAAATTTGCTGGTTGGTTTGAAGATATTTTAAATTTGGAACTACTTAAAAGTGGAGTCGGTTTATTTTGATATAGCGTTTTTGAGGTTAATATTAATTATATTTTAAATGAATATTTTTTAATTTTTATAAAAGATGGATTATGGTCGACATTTTGAAATTGGAACTGATTTTGTTGCGTGGTTGTGATATGTTGACGTGATGTTGAAAAGTTGACAATGTATTGGTCTCAAAAAATACGTCCGAGTGGCACTAAAATAATACAATAACTTAAGTATCCACGGTAATGCGAGATCTGTGTAACTTCGCTTTAAATTCTTTTTTTTTAGAAATTGATATCTTTAAGTAACATATCGAAATCACTATCACAAACGTTCGCTGGATAATAATGTATATTTTTCATTTTTAATGTAGAACCTAGATTTTATTAGTATTTTATGTTTTGATATTTACCTTATTTATTTGGGACTTATGTATAAACGCTAAAATATAAAAATTTTGCAAATTTTTTAGTGTCACTGCTACGAAAATGCGTATTTATGACTTGAAAAAAAGAAGATGTAATTTTGTTTTTGCAGAAGCAATATATTTTACCTAACCTAAACAAATCTATTTTAAAAATTATTCTAAAAGCTTGTCAACAAAACACAATGTACGACCATTCCTCATGAGATTGTTATTAAAACAAGTTACCATAACAACATACGTCACGTTTGCCGATTTTTAGAAAAATATTTCGCTCTTAAAAAATAAAATTACATTCTTGTCTGTTTTGGGCTAATCCGAAATACCCATTGAACAGATTATTTACCGTGGTGGCGGTAATAATTCTCATTTTCATAGTACTTTGTGCTGCAGTGGCGTTAATTCATAGGTACCAAATATTCTTTAAATATGCAGACTACTTATATTTAACAGAACTACTAGAAGTTTATAATTTAAACACCAATCTCATTATTTTTAGATATATATACCGAACACGTTATCTTAGAAGCTTTAAGCGTCATTAGTTAGTAATAAAACGGTTGTTTTGCCTGAGCTTATAATATTAGTATTTTACCGGTAATTATTCATTTTATAATAATATAGAAAGAGCTGCTAAATTAACAATAATTAATAGTACATAGACATTCATAAGTCCGTTTGACCAACTCCAAATAAATTTCCGGTGAGGTGACTATGAATATATTTATTGTATAATTCGGATTACGCCCGTTAAAGCAGCCGACAAATATTTTTTTATACATCAATAATAATAATTAAGTTAATAAACCGGAAATGTTGGATAAGACATATTAACACTTGTCAGTTTAATTGTCACTCATTGCATTTTTTTAAAACTGTCCGGACTGTCATTGACAATTTTAACTACTTCGTGCACATTTTGGTCCATTGACCGCAAAATTGATGGTTTTAAATATTAACTATAGTTAGCAAACTTCAGATACATCTCACCGGAACTATATTTAAGGATCGTAAAATGGACTTTATGATAATATTTAATTCCATAGTTATTATAATAATACCGAATAAGAGCTTTTAACATTGTTAATTATTCTTTGCAATTGTTAGTAAATGTATCTAGAAATTAATTTATCTTAATAATAGATTGTTGATAAGTGTTTTCAATTAATGATTGTTATTCAATAGTTTTAAATTATTAACATAGTTAATAGGTATTTTCTTCCCTGGCACTTGTAATCCTGTCTTCCTCATAGGTTGATATTCTACACTTGTTATAAAATCATTGGAGCTTTGTAAAGTTGTCTGTTAATGTTAGGTGTTTCTTACGAAATCGCGCTTCTTTCACCTTCTGGTAGCTTCTTGAAGAGTTTGGTGTAGCCCATAGGTTATATATATTTGCCGTCCGAATATTTCAATCGAGCATACGTTCGAAAATATGAAATATGGAATGAACGAACGAAATACAGATAATGGAAACGAAAAAAAGCTTATCATCCTGTTCGTCACAACTCGAATTTTTATACCTACTTTTTAAAAATGAAGAACAATAATAAGTGAACAAGGATTTACAAAATTTAGCTTGAGATATGTCATAGGGAAACTTTGCCTAACCAATGAAATACAAAATTCTATATTGGAGCTTTTGAGGTAGAAAAACAGAAAAAATACAAAAAGAATTAGCTATATGCTGCAACAGTTCATTTTAGTTTTAAGTTAAGCATTTTAATACAAGTAGTTTGTAAAAACTAGGTGTGTAAGTCTGAATATTGAAGAGAGAGTTTTAATTAGACAAGTTTAGAATGTAGTAGTGTTGGTTGTAATGTAATACAGAACATCGAAACTAGATGTAGAATTGTTGCTTACTTTATTATAATTGTTATTTTATTAAAAAAATTGTAACAATTTTACTGTCATTTCTTGCCACAAATTTAAATTAAAAAAAAAAACAAATATTTTAATATTTAAAGTAGTAATTGGTTCTTAACCGATATATTTATTTAATGCTAGTATATCTTCAGAATATATTATATTTATTATTTTAAAAATCATTTTGGAAAAGAAATATAAAAATTGTGCCAAATATTTTTATTTTGGCTTTTTTGTTTGTGTTTTTTGAATTTTATTAGTTGTTATATAAATAGCTGAATATGTAATTCATTTCAAACATATATATTTCAAATTGTTTGTAAAATATTAGCCAAATATTTATATAATTATTTAAATATTTTTTATCAAAATAAAATAAAATCAGAAAAAATCAGAATTTTTTATAAATAAAATCAGAAAAACCAATATATACAGGTTTTATGCGAACTTCTGAATGTAATGATAGAAAAATGTGTTGAAAATAGACCTCTAACTTAAATGCTTATTAAAAAACTATTTATTTGAAACTTAAAGTTATCACTAATATTATGTTGTAATGTTGTAATTTAATTACCATTTTATTATTGATTAATAAATGGCTGTGAATTGTTAATTGTTATATTTAACTGTGGCTTAGCAATATTTTAGTTAAATAAAAACATCAAAGTATAATTTGTTTTATTACTTTAAATGTAGTTTGATATATCTTCCATTTTACAAATAATTACAGGTATGCCTTGAAAAAAAAGGAATATTAAAATAATCTTTCTCGATTTATTCCTAGAATACAATACACTTCTTAAACAAAAAAAAATATCTGTCATAAATTTGAGTGAAAAAGTCTAGAAATGGTTTTATATTTGTCCATATCACATTATCTGGGAACAATCACTCAGTCCATCTATGTTTGCAGCTTGTACACACATAGTAAAGTCTCATTTCTTCTTCAGCTCGTCTCGTTTGGCCTTGGAAGAACACCGCTTCCCTATGATTGCACTTAGGGCACATGTGATCCTTTGTACGAGGTAGTGTGGGATCACTTACGACATCCGGGTTGATATGAGTTAATTCGTCAACTTCGTGCATAATTTTGTTTACGTACACACAGTTCGAATCGGCTAGTTGCTTATAATCACAATTCCGACAAGCGTACTGAAGCACTTTGTTGTTTTTATCCTCTCGGGGGTAAAGCATGTTATTACATTCTTGACAAAACTGGATACCGACATAGCCGGGACCTCCGTCTTTTCGACCGATGTTCATGTTTTTTCGAATAAAATATTTGAAATTGTAACCTGAATATTGTAAACTTAATAAATATTCTGGAAATTGCTGTTAGGAACTGTTATTTTTCGTACATCAGTGTCACATGTCAAATTGACAAACGATAGTTTTGCCTTTTGCGATGTGATGGGTAAATGTAAAAAAAGATCGTCAAATATACATGATACATATTTTTATGGAATGATAATGATTGTTGGGAGAATAACGATAGAAGTCATCAAATTTACTGTTTTCTAATTTACTTAAAATTATTATATTATCAACATAAATTATAAATAATTATGTTATTAAAATTGAATTAAACGATTGGCGTAATCCACATTCATATTGGAAATATTCTTTCCGACGAAAAATAGTAATTATACATTTGGTATTAATAAGAAATATCAAACAATAATATCACTACTTATTATTGCTCTCGAAATATTTCAATTGTACAATACCTTTCAATATATACATTTTTAAGTTTTTAATTTATTATTTAGAGTATTGCAACTTTAAAAGTTACCAATTGTTATAATTCTATTTTATTTAAAATATAATATTAATGTTTGTCAATTGTCATTATTTATGATATACGAAGAATGAAAATTTTATTATTCTAGCCAGAGACAATATTTACTATACGATTTTTTTTCTGCGGTTGGCAGACATGTTGATTTGAACGCATTGGTTGGCCAGATTATATTTCTTTTCCCATCCGTAGCCGATTGGTGTCGTGCTATCCAAATGGGTAAGGAACAGTTTTGTGTTAAATTTTTGAGGTTTAAATTTGTTTTGTGATTTATTGTGCTTATTTAGTGTAAATATCGAATATACTATGTGAGAGTGATATTACTTGAAAGTCTTTTTAAGTTACAATTAATTTAAATCTTAACTTTAATTCACGCATAGAAGTCGGCCATGGCGCAGACATGTTTTTCTCGTGGTGTATTAATAAATCCTCTTTCATCCTGTAAATTCAATGAATGTTATGAGGTATAACTTAACATTCCGATTTTCCTAAATAGTAAAAATAGTGTAGTGTATCGATTTTGGTGCCTTGGACTTAAAGTTTTGTGATTACCGGCAAAATTACTATTCCAGGTAAACCCCGTGGTATACGGACCGCGCGTAAGCACGTGAACCATCGCAGAGAGCAGCGATGGGCAGACAAGGAGTTCAAAAAAGCCCACATGGGCACAAGGTGGAAGGCTAATCCCTTCGGTGGTGCGTCTCACGCTAAGGGCATCGTCCTGGAGAAAGTGTAAGTAAGTTTCATTTTCTACTCGCATGTAGTGTCTATACAGTTTCTTTTCTAAGAAGTGTAAGAATAGTAATGAAAATGCTAATGAAGTGCCAAGCAAACAGTGCGTGTACTCAAGAAAGTGTGTCGGCGTTAGTGTCTTCTGGGAATTTTGTTCGTTTCACGTAGCGATGTTTCCTCACGCAGTATTATTCCCGTGAATGTGTTTCTTCTACAATCACAGGATAATACTGCGAGTGGCATCATATCGTCAACCTCAGTGATACATGCTCAAGCATGAAATACGCATATCCCATGATTACATGTGGGTCAATGAACTTGGTATGGGGGAGTGTCGTCGGTTGATCATGGTGTTTTTCGGTTGTAAAACAATATAATTTATCACTTAATGATATTCATTTTAAATCGATTTAATGGTTCTTATCTTTAAAGTGCAAAATTGAGAGCCCTCCTAATTTTGATTCTAGTGGTGTAGAAGCCAAGCAGCCTAACTCTGCTATCCGCAAGTGCGTGCGAGTGCAGCTGATCAAAAACGGCAAGAAGGTGACTGCATTCGTACCTCGTGACGGTTGTCTAAACCACATTGAGGAAAACGACGAAGTGCTAGTAGCAGGATTCGGTCGTAAGGGTCACGCCGTCGGTGACATTCCTGGAGTCAGATTTAAGGTTTGTTTCTTAATTTTCTATACAAACAATGACATAACCTACAAATATATATATACACTTTAAATATGTCTCTTTAAAATTTATTATCAAACATATAATATTAATTCAGTTGAGCCTTACCATGAACTCTAAGTATTATTAAACAATTTTATCCTTTTTTTTTCTTGTTGTACATAAAAACAACATTGTCTTAGTAAAATTTCTGTGATTCATTTATTTAAAAAGAAATTTTTTGTAAAGTTATTGTATTATGGAAACAAAACTTATTTAAATGATGATAATTGTACGAGCTTGTGTAATTGTTTGTGATCATAATAATAATTGTTCTTTTAGGTGGTCAAAGTAGCCAACGTATCACTCCTAGCATTGTACAAAGAAAAGAAGGAGAGACCAAGATCATAAATCTACTTCATTGTGATAAGGTATTTATTGAAATTATTTAATATAAACCTTTTATGTTGTTATGGTTATAGACATGCAAATAAATCTCATTTGTAAAGATTTGTATGATGTTATTACCTTTTATTTGCTACTGCTGAATGCCATGACGTTATAATATTACTGAATAATGAATTAATTAAAAACATTTATGTAGTTCTTAATACTTACTAAAACTTAGCTTTCTTGTTTCAGTGCTGCTGGGAAGGATGTTGCTCTAAGTGTAAATTCAAAAAAAAACAAAATCTAGTACACAATAAACTTGTGTATGCCAAAACTGTGGTTTTCTTTCAATATGTAGTTTCCTTGACATCCATTTTAATTATTTGAAATTATATTAAAAAGAATTTATATTTCAATGTATATATTATATTTAGGAATTATTTCCTTTATATATTGTGTATTTCTTAATATCTAATGTAAATGACTTAATACTAGAAACAGTTCTATACGTAGATGATAACAATAATAACTTCTTTTGATTGCTATATCATATATTGGATTGTTCTGATTATACATTATTAACGGCTATTAAAATAGGTGAGCTATATTGATTGCATTCTAATTAATATTATAAGCGAGACTAATATTAGATTTATACATAGCGACTTTGAACACAATAGATTGCATTGAATACATTTACATACTTGTATTACTTCCTGCGAAAATTCTTAACGAAATATTTAACATCTAAAATAACATGTCTTTTTTTATAACTTAGCGTTCCGAATTAGCTATACCTTAATTACGACGAAAACAAATGATAATGACAAAACGAGCTAAATAAATCACAATTTAATCAAAGCAGTTTGTCCTTTGCACCCTCACCTCGCAACACGAATATATAAATATCTCTTAAATAAGTGGAATGATTTAAAATTACATAGTAGGCTACAACTAATTTATTACTCTTTATTATATCAACTGTCTAAAATGAACAATACCAGTGAAATTAAAATGAGTTATTTATTCATAACTACAGAAAATAATGTATGAGTTTTATAATACAAAACAAAAAATTATTAGAACACTAATTGCATACTACTCAAACTTTGCAGTCACTAAAATATATATTCACTAAAAAATCTTTTTATCTTATGGTTTTAGAAATTTTAAAATTAACACTTAAGTGTTTATGTTTACTTTAATTATACATATTGTTAATAATAAAAGGACCACGTAATTTGTTTCCGCGGTGTAGGTTAATGTGCAAATTAAAATTTTAACTTGACTGTTCTATTGACAAGAAATCTAAGCATAGGCTTAGATTTCTACACCAAAACTAGAGTTATGGTGTAGAATTTGTACTTTAGCAAAAACATGAATATGTACTTTTGTGTTACAAAATAAATAATATTTTTAATGACAAGAGTTCGCTTGCTTTAGTACCGCAATTGTTTATAGTCTTTTAAAGGCTGAATAAACGATTGAAAGGAAATCCATTTGCTCCAAAAAGGGTTAATAAATAAATACATACATTACGTTTATTTAAACCTACTTTTAAAACAAAGCTATAACCAATTAGCATTTTGCTAAATCCTTTACGGCATTTCCACATGAATAATGTATTAGTTTATATAAGATTGACTAACGTTATTCGATTTTAAAAACTTGGCTGCGATAGCACACAACATAGAAATAAAAAAGAAATAATGCTGAGAAAAGTTCTTAGTATTATATTATATCATACATAAAGGAATATTAAAATCACTTCAATGAGTGAGGCCATGTTAATAAATATAACAAAGATATTTACATCAAAACACTATCAAAAACACTGTAAAAATGATAAATCAATATCCTTTCAAGTACAAGTCCATCCAAAAATACATTCCCTGGCATATCAGCATCTAGAATCACAGATGACGTTAAGTGACAATAAAGTGAAAAGCTAACTTATGCGCTATATTTCAAATGTTATATTAGCACTTTAGGCCTACTACATTTGCATTTACTACATATTATTAATAGCTAGATTCGGTTAAATGTTGCATTCATCTACAATTCTATTAAACCTTAATATTCAGGCCGAGTTAAACTCGTCTTATTCATAGCTTATATTGATAATATAAGCTCATACATACAGACAAATTAAGTTAATAATGTAGCTAAATTGAACTTTAGTTTTGTGCTTATTTACATTTAAATACATGATTACTAGAGATTTAAAGTCATTTAACAATGAAGGTACATTACAATGTTTGATTTTGTATTTAAATATTACCATAAACTACTGGTTCTAGATGGACATTGACAATATATATGTTATAAATAAATGTTGGTACAAGAATCTCATTTTCGTAATACTACCAAATGAGACTAAATGAGATATATCATTCACAAACCATATTAATTTTAATTGTTGCTAAGATATGAATATTACTTTCGATTATTGTTTCGATTAGATAAGAATTATATTTATTTTTTAGAATAATATAATTCGAATATTTGTTGCATACAAGAGTAATAATACTACTTAGCGATCTAATATTTAATAAATTATTATACAATAAATGATATTCTACAAAGCATGATTATCAATTTGCACTTATATATATATATTTCGAGAATATTTCTTAAATTATGATTATTTTTAAAAATATATATTCAGCTTATTTATAGTGTGTTCCTGCGGCCGCGGCTAGAGAATCCGCGGAATAGATTATATATGAATTCGTTGTTTCGCGCTGATTTCTGAAAACAAAAGATGAAGTAAATGGTAATAGGTCAATGGTGGTTGTCCCTGTACAGGAACGCCAATTTAAAAATAAAACTGAGTATCAGGTACTGGTACTGTGTGCCGTACCAGCGCCGACTCGCGCTAGGAGTCGTGTGCGTGTGCGGGCGGGAGGGCGGCGGGCGGCGGGTAGTCCATGGTCTTGATGTAGGCCACGGCGGCGCAGAACTGCGTCCACCAGTACAGCGCCTCGCCCTGCAGCGCGGAGCCGCCCAGCGCGCTCACCAGCTCTATGGTGGACAGCAGCGACGGGGGGTTGACCTGAAATACATAAATATATATAATTATAATCCTCAACCTCTTCGCATTGTATATTGTTGTTTGAGTTTGAAATTGCCAAGTTTATACTTTAAATTAGTAACCTACCTATCACTATTTCTGTCAGTGGCGTTTGCTTAGTTTGGGACGTTAATACCAAGAAAGTGGATTTTATCTAGTAACGCATCGGAGTATGGAGGATGGTTTCTTATCTGTTTGGCTATCTTGCATTTAATCATGAGAAGCTCTAAAATATCGTTTGTTATATCAAAAGAATTTGAAATTCTTTTTCAGTTTATTGTCACGTTGAGACCATGTAAGGAAAACAGTACATAGGATCCGCAACCTCTTTCGCTAACACTATATATATATATATAAATGCCTTAACCAAAATTAATACTTGTCCTCACCTTGAGCACAACGTAGACTAGAGCGGGTGTAAGGTCGTCCGCGGCGGGCGGGTCGGGGGTCGACAGCGCCAGCGTGGCCAGCAGCGAACGCACGCAGCGTAACACGCACTGCAATTTGTCGAGCGGTGCGCGGTGTGCGGCCAACGCACGCAGCTGCAGCTGGGCGTGCGGGAAGGGCGCCGCCCACGCGTGCCGCGGGGACACGCCCACACGTGCTGCGCCACCACACCCACACACGCGGCGGATGTGCTCGCTGAACACTCTGCACAGACACGAGTTACACGTTCACGTTTCATGACAAGCACTAAAGTCTGATTGCAAGAGAACGGTAAAGGTACTCACTGGTCTCTCGCTATGTCTCCGTCTCCGTTTGGAAACAGCACGTGCAGATAGAGCCTCGTGTAAACGGCGCGCTCCACCGCCTCTTCTACGCTTTCCAACATGGACGTCGACGCACCTGAAGGATTTTTGTGTTACTTTTGCCAACTCTTACCTAAGTTTAAAATATGTTTAGAGACTTACCTTCCCACGAAGGATCTGCCTTAATTTCAGCCGTAATAGCTTTTATGCTGGCCGTTAGTCTCGTAGCTCTGTCGTCTATCAGTTCACCGCCTGTACGATACAACTATGAGAACTCACTTATTTATTTTAGAGTGATAGTTGAACGGGATATATATGTCTCGCTCGTATACGTTACCGTGCAGCAGCGCATGCGCATTATGCGCGGTGTGCGCGGCGAGGCGGCGCACTGCGGGCGCGCGGTCCAGCTGCTCCATGACGCGTGCCGCAGCCGCCGCGCGCGACCAGCGGGACCACTCGCGACGGACCGCCTTCACCTCGCTACATACACACTTGGGTTAATATTTTATGCACTTATTTGAAGATTATAATAAATTATACCAGTTGCAACTCACGACTGCAACATGTAGAGCGCATGCGCGAGTGATGCGCGGCAGGAGGCGAGGTAGGCGGCGTAGGGCCGCCTGGCCGCGAGGTCGGCCCGCAGTGCGGCCGCTAGGCGCGCCCCCCGCGCGCCGCCCGCCGCGCCGCCGCACGACAGCGCGCGGGACAGCGCGGAGCACTCCGCACTCACACCCGCGCGACACCACTCCGACAGGGACGAGCTCGTGCAGCGCTGTAAAATTATCGATTTTAATAAAACTAGGAGCGCATTGTAAACCTAAATTTTCGCAATTTTCGCGCGAAAAATTTTTCCAATTAAAGTCTATAGGATTTTAGTTTTTAACGACATCGAATATTGGAAAAACTTTTTTTAGACCACCACTAGACTGATGTCTATCAGTGTGCAAAATTTGGAAATTTTCGAATATACCGATTTTAATTGATGCTTGCACAAAGGATGAAGACAAGTCTCATAGAGAGCTTCGCTTCACTCAAAAAAATATTATATCCTTTATAAATAATAATAAACCGAATACTAACATTCGGTACATAGTCAACACTATGTAAATCCATGTTTGAAAGCACAACCCGCAAACGCCTCTTCATGTTGTTGAACACCTCTGGGTCGTTCAGATCTACTACACCTTCGGATCTACAAATTAATTCACTCATTAAGTAAATAATTTTACTATATACAGTATCATATATTTCGTTATTGGTATTACCGGTCGAGGTCGTGTGGTACGAGCGCGTGCGAGGTCGTAGCGTCGTGTCGTAGTCGTCGCGGCGCAGTCTCAGCGGCTCGTCGGTACTTAGCGAGGATCTCCTCCGAACTCTCTCCCTCCCGCTCGCGAGTCTCCTCTACGCTCACCTCCTCCGATGACGCTTTTATATCTGTGGAAATATTGATATCTTTTATTAGCTTCTTGACTTGAACTGAACAATTTGAAAAATCTAACAATTCCTTTCTACTGGAACTTCTACACACACTTAGCAGGAGGAAATGAAGAAATACTATCATAATGAGTGTCTTCATTAGAAGAATTATTGGTTTATTAAAAAACGTGTTTCTAGCCGTAAAACATGCCCAGACTGGTATATCTATCAGACTTGACAAACTTGTTCAAAGGTTCATTATCATTAAGTAAAAGCTTATATATTGTTTTTCTTTTTTTTTATTAAAGCAGCCAGTATTGTAAACTCAATTTTACTTATATTTTACTTATTAATTTTACTTATATAATATTGTTGTATAGCTTAATAACTTATATTTGTTGTATGATATCGATATTTAAATATTCCTTAAATATTATTTGTGACTGTAATATATTTAATCAATATAGTAATATAGTTAGTTAATTAAATGTAACTTTTCTAGACGATGAAGATTAACTTCCACAAAACAGGCTTTTTACCTAGGGTGGAGGTCAGTGAACTTAAAATGTACTTTGATAATGTTGCCTGGTTTCAAATAAATGATTATGATTATGATTATTAAAGTTCTTATAACCCTGGACTGACCTCCATGATGCGAGCGTCCCTTGTGACGGAACATCTTGATCCTGTGCAGTAAGTTGCCGCCGGAGCGCTTCATGTTGTTCTTCAGCTCGTCCAGGTTACCAACCAGACCGTCCTCACCTATTATACGGCGCCTGTTTTTGAAATATTTTTATTTATTAATTTTCCACTTTGAATGGATATTAGTGATCATTTATGTACATCAATTTTAAGTGACAGGAAGGTTTATTTTGATACCATACTTATAAAAATAAGCTCTTCTTTAAAAATACTGTGCAACTTAAGTTAGGGCAACGAGATTTCCAAGAAGCACACGACAAACTCAGCCGGCTATTTTTTTTATTGTGGTCACTGTTTCACAAACATCAAAAAACCTTTAAATATTCGTGCGAAAATTTTCGAACCTCCGAAATTTAAATAATAATTTGATCTGTCGGCTCACCGTTGTGATTTCTCCGCGGTGGCATCGAAGCTGATACTCTTAGGTATGGCTCCGGTGGAATTCTTCGGCGGTGGACTAACGCGTCTTTCCGTCACGTTCTCAGAGTTGACGTCCTGACTGGAGCTCTTATCAGAGACAGAGGTCTCACTGTTAACGGATAGAGTACTGAGTGACACGTTGCTAGGCTCACGCTTCTTCTCTATCCTGGAAGAGCTGATGTTGATGATGCTGGTGCGGATTTCCGATTTGGCAATGCGAGATATATTGGCGAGATTGGAGCTGATGGTGGCAGCACTCATGCGGGTCACCAGATCGCTTAGCGAGCGCTCAGGCTCTTGGCGCTCCGCCTCCGCCCCGCCCTCGAAACGACGCTCGTACTGGGAGGCCGACATCGCGTTGAATGAACTCTCGCTCGAGTTTAACGATCTGAAATATATTTGTTATAATTGATTGTGGTATATATATGTGGTATAAAAACAAATAACAATTTACAAAAAGGGCATGAAAATAACATATAAAAATACAATTATAGTAAAAAATTGACTACAGCGCTATTTAACGCTTCTATTTACAAATATATTTTGTAAATCCCCAATCAAAAATAGTAGTTGGTGTATATACCTGTCCATCATGTCATTATCTTCGTAGCCCTTAGAGGTGGAGGGTAAATATTTATCGGGGAAACTGTCGTCCACCCACTGGCTGGTGGCATCGGAGCCCGCCCCAGCGGAGGGCGCTCCCCCTGAGCCGCTGGCCAGCGAGCCCGGGACTTCACCCCCAGCGCCCGTAGCACTACCTTCTATTGTCGACTCGGAAGCACTGGCACTGAGAAATTATTGAACACTTACTGCTAGAAACACACTTTCAAAACTATATACTCTGTGTTGTTTCGTTTACTTTTATGTAATATAAGAGCCAAAAAAGAAAACCTGTCAGCGAATCAGGGGTGAGGAAAAAACACATTTATTATTACAGCTAAAATTTTACTTTTTTGTTATGTTCTGCTTTTGATTTTTTCTTGTAATTTGTTATAAGGTTTAATTAAGGGTGAATTTTAAATAATAATATTGTAAAGCAGTTGGTACTTGTTCCGCGGGTAGTCAAACACGTCGTTAGGTAGCGGGGGCGCCGTGCTGGGGCTCTCGGGCGCCGACGCGTAGCACGTCATCACCTAGGACACACATCATGACACGATGATATATTTGGCGTCTTGTATTTCATTATTTAATTGGAAAATATGGGGTCATATGAATTCATTCATACCAGAGATCGCAAACCATTGGCAAGGATGTCACAAGAGGCACGTTTGAAAGTCTTGATGGAGGGAACACAAAATATTTTTTATGATAACTAATTTTTTTTTGTTACACGTTACCTCTTTGAAATATATTTAATTACTTTTTGCACGGGCATCCCAAAAAGGTTCGCCATCCCTGATCTATACTAATATTATAAAGTGAGAAAAGTTTGTTTGTTTCAACGGTCTAATCTTCTAAACTACGGATGGATTTGAAAAATAATTTCTGATTATGATATCTAAGTTCATGAGGAAGGTTCATATATTAAGAAACTTATGCGGGTGAACCTAAGAAGCAAAGCTAGTGTTATATAAATATAGTATCGCCACTGACGGGGTACCCGTTGACGAGAATGCTCTTCCTGGTGTCTCTGGCGGGCAGGTCCAGCTCCCCGCCGCGGGACAGGGCCGCCGTCGCGCTCAGGTAGCCGCCACTCCTGGATGTACACAGACTATACTTAAATTATATTTGATTTATATAAATAAATATATTTATATATTAGTTTTTTCATTTATTTATTTATTTTTCTACTTTGAATCTATATCAGTAATTATTTTTGTGCGTCAATAAATTTAGACATTGTGTTTATGCAAAAATTACCATCGGTATGAAAAATTTGGAATAGATTTGATGAAAACCGGTTAAATAATAATTTCTTTTTACTAACTTATTTTTCATATTTTTTAAGACATATTTATTAAGACCACTACCGAAAATATAACAAAGATGGGACCAAATCAGTTTGCTTCTTCACATATTACATATATGTTAATGAATTTATCATTACATTTTATTTCATATTTATATAAATCTGACTCTAAATAAGTATTTTCTATATAACTGTGCGAAGTGTTTTTGTAATTTTTAATGGTTCCGTATGAAAAGAAAAAAAACGGAACCTTAATGAGATCACTTTATTGTCTGATTGTCTGCGAAAGTCCTTAACTATAAGTATATAAGCTTTATGTAGTATATAAACGTTATGTAGAATATAAGGCTTTATATACTTCATAATGCTTACATATATGTAGTATAAAAGCTAAGCTATACCGCATTAATAGCTAGTCTACAATGAATGTATAAAATTCTTACCTATTAGGTAATTGCGCTCGGGATGTATGCCGGGGACTGCTCATATCCGGTCGCTTGACGTTTCCATTCTACAATAATACAATTATGTATAAATATCAGGGTGTACTTATATAAATACTATCGGGATTTGTCCGACATTTTCGATAATTTTTCACGCAGCGACTCAGCCATGCTTCTAACTCATGAATAATGATCTCGAATGGGTTAGAAACTAGAAAGAAAAATCCCGATATTTACCTAAGTTTATTTATTTATTTTTATTAAATTTATTTGTTATTATTATTATTATTAATATATATATATTTTTTTTTAAATTATAAATTTGTATTAATATTGAACAGCTGGCAGGTTATGTCACATATTCATAAGTTCTAAAAAATTAAATCAATTAAAATTATTGTTATTAATAAAAAAATATATACAATTTGTATATATTTCTTTATACATATTTATTTCTTATAATACTTATATTTATTTACATATTTAATATATATATTTATTATTATTATTATTATTATTATTTTGTTTATTTTATTAAATTTTATTAAATTTTATTTATTTATTTATTTATTTATTTATATATATATTTATTTATTGTAATGTCAATAAATAGTACAAATAGTAATGGAAACAATTACTCGATGTCGTCTAGTGATGAATCGTGTAGTGATGACAGTTTTCACAGTACACCAGATCATCCCCTTAACGTCAAACTTAATTCTTGCTTCTCAGACTCTCTGAAGTTATTTAATGTCATTCATATTAATGCTCAAAGTATTCCGGCTCATTATCCTGATATGCTTGCGTCATTTGAATCTCGCAATATTCATGCAATTTTGATCTCTGAATCTTGGCTAAAACCATGTTTACCAACCATGTCCTATATGCTGCCAGGTTTTCATCTCATACGCAACGATCGCATTGGTAAAGTGGGAGGTGGAGTAGCGATATACTTGCGCTCTCATATTCCTTTTCAAATAGTTAGTACGTCTACTCAGCCACCAACCAACGATGCTGCTGAACATCTTATGATAGAGGTAATATTGTCACACAAGAAAATTCTCGTCGGTGTTTTTTATAATCCCCCTTCCATACCAAATTATTTTAATTCATTAGAGACGATACTCGAAAGTTTTACCTCTATTTACAGTCATTCAATTATTATGGGTGACTTTAATACTTGTTTGAACAAAGATGATTATCGCAGCAAAAAACTCTTGTCCATTACTGATTCTTGCAACCTACATCTATTACCTCTTTCGGCTACGCATTATTTTCCTGGCAGCACTCCCTCCCTTCTTGACCTAATTATGGTTTCATCCCCTGACTTTGTAATAAAGCATGGTCAGTACTCAGCGGATGCATTTTCCTATCATGATCTTATTTACCTCTCTTATAATATACGTCCTCCTAAAGCTAAAGCTAATATACTTCTGCGACGTAATTTTGGAGGAATTGATAAAGAACGTCTTGGTGTAGATGCTAGAAAAATAGATTGGTCCGTTATCATCAATAGTGATTCTATAGATCTTAAAGTTAAATTATTAAATCAGAGCCTTATACAATTATATGACACTCATGCACCTGTTAAACCTATTAAAATTAAACATTTTCCTGCACCATGGTTGACACAAGAATTAAAAAATCTTATGGAGAAAAAAAATATTTCAAAGTCCAAATTTAAATTAAATAATAATGACGCCAATAAAAATAACTACATAAAGACTCGAAATCGCTGTAATACATCGTGTAGAGATGCACATCGACGCCACATCCATAAATCTATCGAACACGGTGATACAACAAAAACGTGGAAGTTTCTTGAATCACTCGGAGTCGGTAAATCAACTTCATCAAACACATGTTCTACAAACAAACAAACATTTTTCTGCTTCAGAAGTAATTGATAACGTTAGTAAAGAACGTACTCTAAATATGCTTTCATCGTTTCCGACTCCGGAGTTTTTACCCTTTACTTTCTGTCCTTTCACTGAATGTGATGTTAAGGAGAACGTACTGTCGATATCATCGAATGCCGTTGGTGCTGATTCTATCAGCCGTAATATGATCATTCCTATCCTCGATATAATTTCTCCTACATTAACTCATATCCTAAATTATTCCATCACAACTAGTACGTTTCCCGAATTATGGAAACATGCTCAAATCATTCCTTTACCTAAAAAGCTGAAACCATCAAATATTCAAGATTACAGACCCATTTCCATTTTACCTTTCCTATCAAAAATTCTTGAAAAATTAGTTCATCAACAGCTAAGCCTATTCCTTAACAAACATTTTCTGTTAAGTCCTTTCCAGTCCGGTTTCCGCCCTGGTCATAGTACGGTCACGGCACTTGTCAAGGTAACGGATGATATTCGATTGGCAATGGACAACAAACAGCTCACAATTCTAGCTATGCTGGATTTTAGTAATGCTTTTAATGTCATCGACCATGACATACTGTTAAGTCTGTTACGTTCTATTAACATATCTCCATCGGTGATAGACTGGTTTCGAAGTTACCTCTCAGGTCGAAGACAACGCATAAGGACAGATAATCTGTTATCATCCTGGTGTAATGTCTCGGCCGGGGTGCCTCAAGGCGGTGTGCTATCTCCTTTACTATTTGCTGTTTTCATTAATTCTATAACGCAACGGATTTCTTCTCTCTATCACATGTATGCAGATGATATTCAAATTTATCACCATTCACGTCTTGAAAATCTATGTTCTTCTGTGACCGCTATTAACAATGACCTTAACTCAATTTGTAATTGGAGTAATCAATTCGGTATTAAAATAAATCCAACTAAATCTCAAGTTATGGTTATTGGCAGTCGTGGAATGATATCAAAAGTTGATTGGCAAAGTTTACAACCTGTTACATGTAATGGTATTACTATTCCGTACTGTTCATCTGTAAAAAACTTGGGTATTTACATAGATCAAACGCTTTCATGGTCTGTACAAATGAAAGAAGTTAGCAGAAAAATATTTATGAGTATGAGATCTCTACGTCGACTGCGTTTTTTTCTACCAATTCCTACCAAAATTATTTTAGCACATTCTCTTCTTCTTTCTATTCTCGATTACGCCGACGCAAGTTATATTGATTTAACCGAGGACCAATTAAATAAGCTTGAGAGACTTCAAAATCTTGCTATACGGTTCATATTTAGCCTCCGTAAATATGACCACATTTCCCAATTTCGTCAAAAACTCAAGTGGCTTTCCATTCGTCGACGCCGGGATTTACATATACTTTCTCTTTTGTACTGTGTTTTATTTAATCCAAAAACACCGTCGTACCTAAAGGAAAAATTTAAATTCCTGGGTTTGTCAGACGCTGCACGAACATCACAAACACTTACGATAAAAATGCCTATCCATAATTCCACTTTTTATAAACGCTCATTTACTGTTTACGCCACTAAATTGTGGAACACTCTTCCTTTAAATATACGACGTATACAAACTTTAGTAGCATTTAAAAAGTCTGTTAAAAACATCTACTTAGCAGAAGATAATTAATTTATAATTTTGCTATTTATTACTGTTTATTATGTTATGATGTATATATTAGTGTATGTTGATATGTATTGTATATTTATGTATTATTCGTATGTATTTGTATGTAATTATTAGTAAGTAGGTTTATTATAATCGCACCACCAACAATTACCTGATTGTTTGCATTTTTTTTTTTTTCCTAACTCAATGGTTAGCTGGAAGAAATCGCCTTTAGGCGATAAGTCCGCCATTTGTACATTCCATCTTTTATTTGTACTTGTTATTTTTAAATATGTGATATGTATTGTGGTGTGCAATAAAGAATATAAATAAAAAATAAATAATAACACCCAGATAATTATGTATTTATAAGATGTAATCATGGCCACGAAAGTTTTAATATAAAATAAGTATGAGTTACTAATTTATATTAAATAATTAATAATGAATTTGTTAAACTTGAGAAAAGCTTAGGTTATCACTTATATTTTATGTATATTTTATTATTATAACATAATCTTTTATTATTATAAAATACCGAAATATGGCTTGCGTTATGGATTAGAGTGAGAGAGGAAATTCCTGCTTGTCTCTGCCGTATGCATAAGAGAAAGGGAAGCCAGACGGACAGGCGCCGTCACGCGTTACGTTACGAATTACCCTCGAATAAGAAGTTATTATTTTAATTTTAAGTCGACGTTTCGAATGCTTTATAGCAATCGTGTTCACGGGTAGACGAGATGTAAGTCTCTGTCTCGTTTACTCGTGAACACGATTGCTGCAAAGCATTCGAAACGTTGTGTTAAAATTATAATGTAACCAAATTTTATGCGACTTTAATCAGTAAAAAATATTTTATTTCAAATTTTTACTCGTGAAAATCTAAGAAAATAATATAAGAAGTTATAACTTCTATATTCTATAAGACAAATATTTATATCACACGCACACGCACTCGCACACGCACACACACACACGTGTACTAGTAGTTTAGCTCCCACCTGTGCGTGTAGTCTGGGGGCCAGGTCGTCGTGTGCGGAGGCACGTCGCGGCCATGACGTGTCAGAGCGCGCCGCCACTGACACGCAGTCGTCCGTGTCCACCTGAGGAATGGTTCAAGATTATTGGATACTATCAATTACTGAAATTAATTATCGATCTACAATCCGAGACTAACGTAAACCTTTTTTTTAAATTTATGTTTAGAAACTTTTATAGCTATACTTCTTCCAGGGAAAGGAGGAGAGGGTTATGTAGGAGTCGTCGCAACATAGATGATGCTGCCATTTCTATATTCATAAATTGCCCTTTCTTCAATTTCAATTAATGTCAAATTGTTGAGGCAGTAGTAACTGTTAACATTAAGTTCAATGTTCCATATAGACTCCATTTATATTATTTGCTATTAAGTATGTGTAACTTATGTTATTATTAAGAAAATAAAATTTCTAATATATTTTATGATAAATAAAACACCGTTTACTTCTAAGGTATTGAATAACGTATTAAATTATAGCTAAAAGAAATGTACCTCAGTATTGCGGTCGCTGTCAGAGGCCAGTACGTCCACGCTCCACGCGGACTCGCTCGCTGTTTCAGACACATCCGGTGCGATCGTATTTGCGTTAGATCCTAAGAAAATACATTCATTTTTAATAAATATATAATGAAAAATGTATTGTTATCCTACTATTATTAGCAGGATTTAAACCCGCTACCTTTGGGAACCAGTCCTCTACCAGTTGAGCTACCGTGTCGCTTCTCGTTTTGATGAATTTAGCATTCTATATATGAACGTCTAAACCTAATATATATTACTTCCGTCTTAATAAAGACGGGAAATATTTATAAACATGTCATTTATTTATTTATTAAAAAATCATCAAAACGGGTAGTTAAATTGCGTCCCCAGGTTCTCACCCTGTCCGGCGGCTGTTTGCGCGGTGTCGCAGGAGTCGCCGATGGTCTCCGAGTCCGAGGCCAGCACGTCTGTACTCCACGTGTCAGACATTATGCTGATGGTCTCGTCACCTTCCAGGAGCTTCTAGGCGAAAATACTTAGATTACGATATAAAACAAGTAAACAATTTATAACATTTAATACAAAATCTATATAATTAAGATATAGTATTCGTCTCTTCAAACTTTGAAGTACTTGACTTTGAAAAAAATTGTTATTTTTATAATTTGAACCAATATACAATAGTTTAATATACCTTAATCTCAAACTTGCAGAACTTGTCCTCTATCTCGTTCCTGGCCTGCTTCATGAGCTTGGCGTGCGCCGCGCTGGCCGCTTGACTCACGGGCGCGTGGGCGGGGACACTAGACAACATACATATTACATTACAATAGTTTATATATATATACAGCTATGGTCTGATATGGTATTTATTTATGTACAATATTATTTTAGCATTTCTTTTTTTTCATAGCGCACATATTGAATTCAACATTCTCTCCCACTCAAGGGCAAGTGACAGCGATCTTTTAAAGAGATAAGTTGATCCTTTGCACATTTAGTTTTATTTTCTGTGTTTATTAAATAGTTTTCTTAGTACATAAATAAATAAATAATATTGTGATGTTGTTGTATTTTCTTAATTTGAAGTTGTTAGTTTGTTGTCATATAAGTAACTTAGTTTAAGTTATTTAGTGAATGTTAACACCAAATTGTCTTTATTTTACTCTGTTTTTCGTTAGTTGACTGGCAGAGAATGCTTTTAGCATTAAATCCGCCTATTGTACCCTCTAGACGCAATAATGATTTAATAAATAATAAATATTATGGTTATAGTAACATAAAGAATAAAAAATTAAAATGATTATGGATAAATTAATGGTAGTTTACTGCAGCGGGGGGCAAAGGCGGAGGGAGGGTCATTGATGGACGATTCTATACATGCTTGAGTTTGTCAAAAGCATAGTTTCGGTCAAGGCTTGTTTAGTGCTTTTCTCAAATAATGAGCAATAATTAAACTACACAAAATTAAACATTTTCGTACGTTTTCACATATTTTTCTTTGAATTATGGTGGCAATAAATATACTATTTGAGTTCTTGCCACCTCATAATTTTCACATAGCGTTAAACTAAGTTCATCACATTCAATGTCTTCACCGAACATTGTACAACATTATGACGATCAACAATAATTTTTCACGCGCCAAAGTGTTCATTTGTTTTTTTTTTAATAAACCTCAGACGACCGAGCACTAAACAGCTTTATTTTGCAGCCAAGTGCAACATTTTAATAAAACCTTTGTTAAATTATCTCCTTGGTTGCCATATTTCGCAGCAAAAAATTGTTCCATTTTTAAATTACACGACAGATATGATTTTACATAGTAATTTATTTTGCCGCTAAAACACGAGAAATATAGATTTTCGTGCAATTTGTTCTAGCCGTTGTTTGATAGTAGATAAGAATTTCGATTTCTCTTGAAGAAGCTTGTCAAAATAATGGTCTAATTTGTATGCATGTTAGAGAAAATGTAGCTGTACATAATAATTGCATTTTTATTGAGCTTTGCGAAGCAAAGCTCTTTTAAAATTTTCACCTACCCAAATTTTCAGCTATTTGTTACACTACTCCTCCTTCAATTTACGAACTACACGTACGAAATTTGCACACATGCGCGCATAATGAGCAAAACTCGGTCTGGATTGAAAATCAGCCGAATCGTAATTGTAGTTTTCGAGATAATTGATAAAATGTGTCCATAGAGTTAACATATAGAACGTTTTTGTTTCGCGCGCGCTGCGTCGCGAGACTTACCCCGCTTGCATGGACCTAGTTTATAAAATTTTATATTATTAACGTTATTAAAAATCCATATCCATCCATCCATATTTAGAGATTGGCTTCCAAATTTAAATTCTCTAGCTCCAAGAGTATAGGGTAATACTAATCTGTAGTATTGGTAACCGTACCGTCCTCTAGCTGTATCCCCAGCAGGGTCCCCGTCAGTCACCTGCGAGGAGGGTGTCTCCCGACCAGAGATATTGGGGCTTCCTCGACCACTCACGTTTGCAGATACCTGAGAGAAAAAAAAGAATTTCATTGTAGGGATTCTGTTATATTGGTAAAGTTCTTCAAAACAAAAATAGTCATCGGCTAACATCGTGTTTCCGAAGATGACCGACACATATAGATAGTAATGACATAGAACTGATCTTACCAAATAGACCTAACCATTATGTTTTGTACAAAATATAAAGATATTGAGTATAATGCTTCTATAACAAAAATCGTATTTTAATCAATATAATTTAAACAACAACCAATAGATCATATACGAAATTTTAATTTTACAGCAAGCATTTCAAAGATATAATTACTAGAATTGCAATAATAATATAAATTATACAATCAAAAATTTTAATTATATACTAATATAATTATAAATTGCAGTTACATCATACTAAAAAGGGGATAATTTTTATAACAAAACGCAAAGTTCTATATAGTTTTAGAAAACAGTAGAGCTTGTCTGTATTGATTACGATATTAATGAGAATGTTTCCGATGCTCAACATATATCTTGAAGTACTGTATATATATTATTATTCAAATTTTAAAGCAAGAAGTTTTCCAATAACCGTGTATGTCTGATTGAACAAGAAAATATAAAAAGAGCTTTAATACGTTTGCAATATATATTAGGTGGGTTGGCCGCAAACCCAACTTCTTAACTGACGTTTAACTAAAGCTTCACTTAAACATGATATATTGACCTATATTTAAAGTCATATTCTATTTAAATATCATACCATATCAGATAGGTTATCGTTTTGATCCTCAGTCTCCAGCTCCAGGCTGGATGTGACGCTGTGGTTGGAGGCGGCTTCAGATACAGCCTCCAAGTTATCTGATGTATTACCCAGAGACACTTCGTCGTGGGATACAGAGAATCTAAAATTATAGTAAACTTAATATATAGTACAGAAGATATTTTGAATATATTATAGCTAGCATTTAAAAAAAATTGTTTACTAGTGATATACGTTAAAAAAGCGGTAACTATCTCTTATTCGTATATAATATATATTTTAGAGACTGGTAAGAAAAGAAAAGTGAAAAATTTATTATATTAGGAACAAAAAAACACTTTATTGCAAATATAATAAATTTTTCACAAAGGTTCAAACTTAGTATAACAACTGATGTTCGTGAAGTACTCGTGCATGTGTGTGTGTGTATGTGTGTTAGTGTGCGTGTGTGTACGCACCTAGTGCGCTTCTGTACGGGCGCGGCGGCCACGAGTGCTCCCGCGTCCTCCGCCTCCGCCTCGCCGTAGTAGCTCTCTAGCACCTTGGACTCTGGCACCAGACCTGCACATATAATAAGAATTACTTATGCTTTTAAAACATAACATATACTTATTTTATATTTTTAGTGCAATCAAAGATCTATGAAAACAAAACATATATATAAGTAATAAATATAGCTTGCGGTGACTGGTCGTCTTGCTGGCTCAGTTTCATAATTATAGTTTTATTTTATTTGCTTAATTGGCTTTTATAATGTAGCCTCCACAAGGAATTGATTGCGATGGTTCTAGTATGGACGTTTGTGAAACAGTGATCACAATACAAAAAAAAAAAAAACCCGGCTAAGTTTGTTGTGTGGTTCTTCTCAGACCAGGACGCGCTTGAAACCCTCGTTGCTTTAGTTATAAGTTGGACAGTGATTACAGAAGGGCTTATTTCGATATGTAAGGCAACGAAATAGGCTCTCCTGGCACTTCCATTTGACGTACACAAGTGATCATTGGTATTGATTGAAAGTGGAAAATATAAAAATAAATAAATAATTTAAGAATACTGTGCGTGTTAAATTACCCATATTTATTATGAAACTGTGTAGCATTGCCGTATGCCACATATTACGGGCTACATCATCTTGTAATATGCTGCGAAATGCAACACTTGCGGAATGCCTCAGTATATTTTACACCTCGGCAACATAGTGCTTAGACTATTTTCTAAATAATATAAATAAATATCAACAAAAACAGTTCTGGCACGATACAAGTGCGACAGACTGACAAATGACACAAGGTGTTGCCATGACACACAATTGACATTACGATATGCGACATTTAATATTGTCTTATGGCATTCTGCAATGCATAATGTTACCCCGCTGTTAATCAGGTAAGCTGAGGCTTGATACAAAAGAAAATATGTATATATTTATAGATATCTATGTTTATAAAACGAAACAATAATCTATTTGACCGATTTTATTGCAGGTAATCTAAAAAAACTACTATTCTTATCCGTGTACTAACCGACGTACTCCTGTTCGTGCTGGTGCTGCAGACGCACCACCAGCACCTCGAGGTCATCGCGCCTCCGCCCGCGCGCCTCCGACGGAGAGGGACTGGAGGGAAATATTTACTTTAACACATGTTGAGTCTATTGTTATTGCTGCAGAATTATCAAAATTATGCAAAATGGGTAAATCCAAATCCAAGAATAGGATTTTACCGGTTTTTGGAGAAAAGAGATAGCAACATTACTCTAACTATCTGAGAGTAGGGTAATAGAGAACAATAGGGTACAAAATGGTATAGGAATATTAACGAAAGTTGGAAGCCTTAAGACTTACTTAAGCCAAACAACCCTTTAATATAATGAAGTGTATATAAAAATATTCTATAATATATAACTTGTCAATCGCGAAGATGTGAAGCTCGTCCTGAAGAGTGATAAGACTCACCGCAAGGCTGAGAGGTCCGGCATCTTCCTCAGCAGGTCGTGAAGCCGTGAACGGTAATTGGGATCGTCGCTGGCCACCAGCGCCTCCAGGCGCGACCCACTCACGCACACCTCACTGCATACGACCGTTACACATGTAATAGTGGGGGGGAGAGAGAGACAGAAATAGTGAGAAATAGAAAAACTATCTATGTCTGTCTCTGATTTTTTATTATTATTGAGCGAAGCAATCGAAGCTCTCAAGCATCAATCAAAAGCGGTATATCCGAAAATTTCAAACTTTGCACACTGATAGATATCAGTCTGGTGGTGCTTTTTAAAAAAATGTTAAAAAAGAAAACAAAAATATACTAGTGTATTTTTTTCATCTTGAAAAATAGTTGAGGGCAAAATGCGTCGACGTTTTGTACATGCAACTTCGATGCTGTTTGCACCTCACTTCGCTCAATATGCTAACATACCAAGATTTTGAAAGCGAAGCTAATCAAAATTGAGGTCTGGTTCGCGCTCCTTATTTATATTTAATTATAGAAGTAAAAATATTACCTAAAAGTAGTTTCTACCGAATTTTCAGTAGGGCCATTCGAGCTTTCTCCATTACCATTTTGAGTATTGTTGTTAAGTTTAGAGGAGATTTTTCTCAGGAATGTGATCTGAAACAAATTCAAATAATATTACATACATAAAACCAAGAATTTATAACTAACATCAAAATTATGCATATGACGTCGGGAAATTGGAGTCTAAATGTAATTTTTAGAGCGAAGCTCTCTATAAGAGACTTTTCTGCAATTCAGTGCTGTTTGCATCTCGCTTCGCGCAATATAAACACATATCGCGATTTTGCGAGCGCAGCGAGTCAAAATTGAGGTCTGGTTCGCGCTCCTAGTATGATTTAGTAAAATAGATTGTAGTTTGAACATAGAAAACAACATGTTATGTTTGACCCACCAATAGATGTGCGTCTTGTGCTGTGTAGAGCGCCACAGTGGCGGGGGGCGGGGCATCGGTGCGGAGGGGCGTGTCCGGGGGCGGGGCTACGGTTGCAGGAGCGAATGCCTCGCTGGATACGCTGTCTATGAGCGACCAGACACACGAACGTTCGAACTTCACGTACAAGTCACGGACTTTCACATCCACCTACACTTGTAATAACATTCAATTTTATATAAATCTAGTTCAGACTGATATTTGTAAGATATTATTTTGATATATGTATATCTGTATGAAAAAAAACTTTCAGCATATATAATAAAGACTTTTGACTGCCACAATTCACATGATTCGTTCATACAACGTCATTATGTATTTAGTATACGACGTTTTCGTTTAGAAAACGCCCAAAGAAACTCTTCCTGGATTTTTTTTTAGTAAGGTTATAGGTTATACCGCACCTCCTGGTAGCGCGCAAGGCTCAGCATCTGCAGCACTTGCGCCACTTGCTTGAGATTGAACCGCGCGATGTACGACACGGGAGCGTGCACCACGCCGTGTGTCTCCGGGCTCACGATGGCCGGACACACCAGCTGGCTCAGAACCAGCTCACTGACTAGGAAGTGCACGTCGCGCTCCGAACTCCTGGAGACAGAATGGATGAGATTTTTATCCTCTTTAGATGACATTCTTAGGGTGAGAGTTCTGTCCACTAGTCAGAAATATGAAAAATAATACCTAGAATTCTGTTTCAGGAGATGGACCATCTGCTGTACGATCCATGCTATGGAGGATGGAAAGGTGGCCCAGTTCTCCCTGAGGGATACGATGAACTTGTTCGTGAGGTTATACAGCGACTGCACGGTCCACTTCCGGTAGCGCGCTACCTTGGTGTTGTACTCCGTGCTGTTCGGTTGTCCGAATTTCTTAGCGCGATCGACTGGAGTAAACCTTAAAGAATACAGAAGTATTGCAAGTGAAATACATTTAGTAATACTCTTACACTTCGACCCAAATACTCACCGTTCCATGGCTTTATCAGGATCAACATCTAGGAAGAACTCATCTTCAGTAAGCACGGCCAGCACGGGCGCCCGCAGTACTGAGATGAGAAACTGTCTCGCTGGCGCGTGGTTATCACGGAACACTGCGTACAAAGTCGCTAAAGCTGACTTGTTGGAGCGAAGCACCCTGGTAATGGGGGAATAATTACAGTATAATACGTCATGAAGCAATAAATAAATTTTAGTGATAGTCTCCAAGTAATTTGCCAATTTTTTAACGATTTAATATTATGAAGACAAAATAATTGTATTGAAACTCATTTACTAGTTGAAATAAAATTATTTTACGAACTCAACTCGCCTTTATTAAATTTTCAATATATAACGACGATTCAAATATATTCATAATCTTATTCACGGGAACACGAAATATAGGTATCAATCGAGTTATTATTAAAAATGCAATAATTTACGATATTATAAAAACATTTAAGTGTTTAGTACTCGTGAAATCTTAGAAAATGTTTACAGAATAAATAAGGTTTGATGAAACTATAACGAATTAATTGAAGTATGAGAAATTAATATTGTTATGACTACAATGAATTAATCAAATTTAATTATTTATTAAAAAGTTTCAGTACAATGTTTTAGAAATCCATTTACTTCACACTCATAAATCTTTTTACATATACGTTGTCATGATTTCTTCGTAATAATTAAGTGTCTCGAGAGAAAACGTCGTCTTTCGAATTGTATATACATTTAAGTGATTAAAACATTTTGTTCTTTTTAATATCTCATTAGAATTTCATGTTTTTAAGTACATTACATCATATTAATTGTAGTTTGATATTACTTTTTATTAGTGGGTATTTATTTAAATATATATATATATTTTAAAACTTTACAATCTCTATGAATGTGTTTTATATTTTTCCTAATCCTAAGGTTGCCTGGAAGAAATCTCCATTTAAAACAATATGTTGTACTCCAATGTATACTGTTTTATATATTTTTTGTTTATGATTTTGTTTACAATAAAGAATAGAATTCATTCATTTATAATTGTCGAGACATTTCTAATAATGTATAAATATAATCCAAATTGTATGCATAACATATTAGTACAGATTTCTATAGTACATTGACATATGTAACACTATAGACAACATTATGTAAGGTATGACATCATACTAATGTCAGACATATTTATGTATATAAATGTGATGAATGCATTATGTCACCTGTTAATCTCTGTTAATGGATTTAATCATAGATCTCTTTTAGCAGACAAAATAGGTCTGTCTGTGTTTCAACATGAAATAGGAATCAATATACTGAATTTTTTTTCTTAATATCACAAATGCAAATTTAAATAAAAAAAACGTCTCTGCACTAGAGAAAAAATCGTGTGGCGGGTTTTATAACTAAAGAAATAAAAGACAAATAACACCCAGACTTGTAACGGCAAGTCATTGATCATACAAACAACTGTTCTGTGTGGGAAACAAAAAACCCACAACCTTTGGCTCAGCAAAAAGGCCACAACCACTAACCAAATTGGTTGTAAATATATATAATATTTGTAGTAATCATATATATTGACTTATAATATATATTATTTTTTTAAATACTTATAAATGTGGAGACAGCCCTTTGACAACAAGGGTAAAAAAATCTCAACCAAGAAACTCAAAATTTAGAAATCAACCCATCAATTAACTCAGAATTTTTATTACTTACTTTCGAGGGTCACTGGATGGTGCCATTTGATACTTAATTAATGTTCGTATCACAGCCAATAGTCTTGTACGGTCTTCTGGTGATCGACAGCTTCCATATAATCCCGCAGCCAAGGAGGAAGTAAGGCTTGCTGGCATGTGATCCTCCCCCAACATGAGGCACAAAGCCATGAGGTTTGGTGTATTCCTTAGCCATCCCAAGAGCTCTCCTAGTGATTGTACTTCCTAGAGATTTTAGATTAAAATGATACACTTTTTTATATATTTTTATTATATATATCCATGTTACATTACACACAATATGCAATATAAAGTTAATAGTTTTTTTTATAACTAAAAATAAATAATATTATAATTACTAGTAATTATGTAATGAGTTTATTTTACATGTTAATAGAAATCTGTATAATGATAAGAACAAAAGGGGGTGGATATTATAAGTGTTATGTAGAAATAATTAATAATAATTATTAAACATAACTTGATATACTGTTTAAATAAGTAGTTAATGAAACTATTTTACAAAAAAAAAAGACAAAAAATTATATAATACAAACAAATTTAAGAAAATTATAATTTGTGAGTCCAAGGTTTAATTATTATTTCATAACTTTCTAAAACCGTCAAAGATCATTTTTTATTTCAATTTAAAATCCATATTCATAAATAAATATTTAACATAAAAAAATATTAGTTTGGAGAATTCATATTCACAATATTATTAGAACTACCATTCTAGACACCAAATATTACAGTAATTATTACATACCTTATACTTTAAAACTTTCTGGGCATTAATAAAAGTGGTGGCTTCAAGAAGACTGGCTCGTTGACAGGCAGCTATAGAGTCTGCCTCACATCTTGATGTGATTAAGTTAGTAAGATTCTGGCGCTGTTGAGAACATATCCAAGCAGCTTGCAGGAGTTCCAGAACAGTTTTCTCCACCTCCTCATTCAAATTTTGTATCAATTGCCTTTCAGAGTTTATAAAGATTTTCTCTCTTCTCAGTTGGTTAGCAAGTTCTGCTATGTTCATACAGCCTTCTGATGTAGGCTGCATCATTTTAATGTTTGTTGTAGCACTTTTTAAGAAAACATTTCACTTATTCTATATTCTCATTGTAATTGCGAACATTTAATGTACTATATTTCACAAATTGAACCACTATAATATCATGTAATAAACATATTTATGTTTTCAATATTTTACTAAAATTATACTTTATTTCTATACATAACTGATAATAATAAAGCAAAAGTAGCAAAAGTATTGTAATTTAAGGGGAAGTGAATATTTCGTATCACTGAGTTGAATGAAAGGTATTTTCGTTCATAATTTTATGAACAATAGTGTATAATAGAGATGTCAAATCCACCAAATCAAAAATAAACAAACTTATAATATTTAAAATTATATTAGAACTTTAATCTTAAGTTCAGATTGTTGTAAAATATTCCTTACTTAAAAATGTGTATAAAAGTGAAATACTTTTAACTAAATATTGTCGTGTATACCATGCCTAATAATTTTGACAGTGAATGAAAAGAATGACATCAAATAGACAAGAAAGACCGAACTAAAGATAGAGTTTGATGGAAAAAAGAAATCTTTGAACTGCTGCTTTTTGACTTTAATTTTGTGTAAATAATTATTATAAATGATTAGAATTAAGTGTTTAAATGTGATAAGTGAACAATTTTAGTTATTATAATGTCAGATAGTACAATTGAAGGAAGACTGAAGGGTTTGCAAGACCGTTTACAAAATGAATTGCGTATTCGTAGAGAGGGTGCTTTTCACAATCAAGGTGGTCTTGGGGCTCCCAGGAGTACACGGAGACCTAGACCTCGTAAGTTACAAAACTAATTACAATGCTTTGACAATCCCATTTTATGCAGATATAATTTCCTATATAACCTTATTTATGAATATTTTATTAAATCAATTTGTTTTGTTAGCATACTTCTAAATAATTATGTAAAAAGAGGTATGCCAGTTATTTACAATGTTTTCTTTTAAATCCGAAATCATTCTCAGTATCATTGTGTAACCAATGATGCTGTGTGTATGTAAGGACTTAAGTTCTATATTCTGTATAATAAAAGATAGTCTAGTTTAAACTTGCTATAAGAAGCAAATAGGAAAACAAAATACTCAAATGGCCAGTAACCATTTGCAACTCATTCTATGACAATATTTATTATCTTTTAGCTGTTTATTATCAAAATTGTTATATTTAGCTACCACTTTTAAATCATAGCAAAAAGCAGATCATAAACAATATTTACATTTATAGTGATTTAAAAATATAAATTATAATTAACTGTAATAAGTATATAACATCATATTTAAGGAATAACTTGTAATGTTCCCAAGTATATTTGTAAATGTCTTAATTTTATTAGTGACTCTTATTATTTAATATAAAGATAGCAAACATGTGGTAAATGCAGGCTGATTTAAGGATTTTATAAATAACAATATTTAGAAACCCTTTTAATAATAAAAAATATATTATAATATATAAATCCAGAACATATCTATTTACAAAAATAATTATTTCTTTATATATAACATTTTTTTTTGGTAACAAAATAATTAAAAATGCTTAGTAATTAAAAAATCGTAATTAAGTTGGTTATCCATGGTACTGCAGCTACTGAAGTGCTGCTGTACCACAGTGGTGTATACAGGACTGGAGTGATATATTTCAGTAATGGATGAGTAGTTAATCCCTATGGTTGTCACAATAATTTTGTTTGTTTTGTTTATTTATACATATATTTTTGCTATAATTATATTTTTTTCTATGTAAATGTATATGACCTTTAAAAAGAGTATGTAATTAACATAGACATAATTGATTATTCTTTAAAAAAGTTATGAAATATGACATTAACCGTACCAGTTATTTAAAAGAAGAAAACTATATTAATCTTGATTGTTTTGACTCAACCAACCATCATAAATTTTGATGTTTGAAGTTATTGTTGACTCACAAGTTAATACTATAGTCATCTTAGCTATTGTCATGATTAATTTTATCAACTTACAGCAACATTAAAAGATATACATTTTTTCAAGATATTTAAAGATAACCAAACACACCTTTAAGATTCATTTTAAATAAATAATGAGTTTGTATAGCTTTTGATGATCATTAATAAATAAATTAGAAATAATTATTACTTTAAAAAATTATTGTAATATATGATCATTGTATTTAAAATTATATTTATAGCACTCATGTTTTCTGCGAGAGACATCCCAGCATTTCCACCGAGATCACCACAAGCTTCAGATACAGAGTATAGGATGCGGGAGGTTTATAAGGTAACATTACTATCAATTCTGAAATACTATATATCAGCTGTTCTTCACTAAAATAAGCAGTCTCTCACCAAGAATTGTTTATATATTAATTCAAAAAATCTAATAATAGTAATAATTAAGAAAAATTTGTATAAAATATTATACTCCATTTTTTTAGTAATTTATAATATGCAAAATATCTTCAAATGTAAATATGCAATCAAATAAGTAATCACAATAATAAAGTACTAGATGTGTTCTACCAAATAATAATGGCAACTCTTTATCAAGGTGAGCGGAAAGTTGAATGTAGAGGGAGTAGAGTACAGATCTCACATAGATGAGCTGCAACAGCTGGGGGAACTAGGCAGTGGCACCTGTGGACATGTTGTCAAGATGCTGCATAAACCATCAGCTGCTGTAATCGCTGTGAAGGTCAGACTTACATTCTAGCTGCTTCCTATATGTATAAAATATGTTTTTCCATTAGTTTGAACTTTAGTGGGATAAAATAAATTAATGCTGATAAGTTTTAAGTATCAAAATATTCTATAACGTAACTATTCTATTCACTATAAAGCAATTTAATTAAAATATTAAATATCTTACAGAAACCATACATATTATTATATTAAAAACTGTATATGACAGGTGTAGAAGATAGATAATATAGACTGTACAAAAAACGTCTCTCATTTGTATCATCACGTATTTCTTTGGCACGGACCGCTGTCTCAGTCGGACCACTGTCTCAGTAGACCGTCTCCTATCTCCACCACTAGCTTATAATGCTACTTTGACGGTATATTGACTTATTTCAAATATATGATGGATTTATGTAAAATCCTTGAGTTTTGCTTGTAAGGTCAGAGCCTTATTCCGAAATATATAAGTTTCTATTTTGTAAAATTATGTTTTTAACAGCAAATGCGCCGTTCGGGTAACTCGGAGGAGACTAAGCGCATCCTTATGGATCTGGACGTGGTGGTGCGTTCACACGATTGTCCATACATTGTGCGGTGTCTGGGTTGTTTCGTGACAGACGCCGACGTGTGGATTTGTATGGAGCTGATGGCTTCCTGTTTTGATAAGCTGCTAAAGAGGCTCGGAGCACCCATTCCTGAATCTATACTTGGGAAAGTCACCGTTGCAGTGAGTTTTACTTTTAGTCACAATAAAATTCAACAAATCTACTTAAGTATTTAGCTAATCATGAAATTTAATTATTAATGTAATTAAAAATTACTATAGGATTTTTATATTACATAATCATAGCTTTTGATATAATTTGGAATGTACAAAAATGCTCTGTGGCTTTATTTAATGTTATACAAAAATAATGACGAGTCTGCCTCTATGCTTATCAGACGGTGAACGCCCTCTCGTACCTGAAGGACACGCATGGCGTGATCCACCGCGACGTGAAACCCAGCAACATCCTACTGGACGAGCGCGGTAACGTTAAGCTGTGCGACTTCGGCATCAGCGGACGACTCGTGGACTCCAAGGCGAAGACCAGGAGTGCGGGCTGTGCTGCCTACATGGCGGTGAGGATATATACATATATACAATAGAATGTAGTCATAGTTTTGGTTTTTGGATGAACAGATTTTAAAGATATTTTGAAATACATTTGGATTTTTATAAGAAACTAACTTAGATATATGAGAACTAAATTTTTGACATAAATACTATTATTATATTATATGCAATGGTTCTAATGGTCGAAATTGATCATTTAGTGTTGTCGTTGAAACAATTATTACAGTAAAAAATACCTGGCTGAGTTTGTTATGTGGTTCTTCTCAGACCAGGGTGTATTTGGAGCCTTCATAGCCCTAAATTTTAAGTTGGAGAGTCCTTACAGATGAGCCTTTGTCTGGGCCTATTTTAATAAGTATGATATCCAAATAGGTCCTCAGGAAACTTAAAATTGACGTGAAAAATGAGCACTGTTATTGTTTTGAAATATGTTTCATGTTATAACTTCCCCTCTTCAGCCGGAGCGCATCGACCCGCCGGACCCCAGTCGGCCGGACTACGACATCCGCGCTGACGTGTGGTCCCTCGGCATCTCACTCGTGGAGCTGGCCACGGGAGTGTTCCCATACAGGGACTGCCAGAACGACTTTGAGGTGCTCACCAGGGTATGGGCTTGAAAATTAAATTATGCTATTTTACTATGACACTGATAAAATTTTTAAAATAGACTATTTCCTACTTCTGTTCCTACTCCTTGGACGCTGTCGTACATAAATCTGTGACAGACGCAGATACAAAATAGGGGAGGGATGCAATGAGTGCCACAAAGAATTTGTTTTTTTTATTTTTTTGGCTATATTTCTCTTTAATATCTTAAAGTTCCATTTTGTTGCATTAAAAAAAAATTAAAATTACGAAGTTTTCAAAGCATCTTCATTTCTAGGTAATAGCAGATGACCCCCCTCAGTTACCAGAGGATAGTGATTTCACTCCAGAGTTTAAATCCTTTGTTTCACAATGGTAAGATTTCACTTTTTAAGTTAACATTATCAAAGTTAAACCCAGCTAATGGTGATATTATTCTAGCCTCACGAAAAACTACCGACAAAGGCCAAAGTACGTGAAGCTTCTAGAACACCCGTTCGTCGTGAAATCCGCTCGTAGCTCGGTGTCTGTGGGCTCGTGGTATGCTTCTCTGCCTCTGACGGGTGGAAGCACACACAGTATACAGTCCAAGTCGAGCTCGGGCTCGGGGTCATCGCACTCTATCAATTCGACCAGCAATGGAGTGGAGACACCCGTCACGCCTCAACCTGTGAGGAATTTTGTCACCAGCTCGCAGTACTGGACGCCCGATCAGGCCACACCCACGCCAGCTAGGTGACAAGAAATTAAACTATAAATATTGTACGTATACACAAATTCTTTACGCAAATTAACCTGTGACTTCACTCCCAGGGCGTGGTGGGCGACAGCAGGTGGTGCGGGCGGCAGCAGCTCGCAGCCCGCTAGCCTGGAGGCGGACCTCTCCAACCACTCACCCTACCCGAGACGCAGGTAATAAAATCTTAGACTCTTACTTATTCTTACAAATTGTGTAATTTAGGTTGATTATGTCATTTCGATCTCCGTCCTCAAAATTAAGCTTAAGTTTGTCTAATTTTTTGTTATTTACTATAACATATAGTAAAACCAAAGAAATATATGTATGTATATAGGTATATATGTTTGAGTGTATGTTCATAGGACAATCGAAGCGTGCGTGTCTCCTCCTACGCCTGTTCGTCGTGTGTCAGCCGACAGTCGCTGGAGAGCCTCGCCCGCGGTGTGTATACAAATATTGAAATAATAATTATGAAGTATTAACAACTAGCCCTATACTTTTATTGATGGTGTTTATATTACAGAGCTCGGGTAATACTAGTCCTATAGTGCTGCAGCGGTTCTACCATCAGAACCAACAGCGGAGGTCACGGGCTGACTTACATACCACCAGACACCGCAGGTATATACACCGTGGTATATTGAGGTCTATTTTTTTTATGTATATTTATTTACATCTTTGTATAGTATTGTTATGAAATGAAGACCTTTCAGAGTGTAAATGGTCTTTTTAATACTCAATAATAATTTTAATTGTCAGTGACAGTGAATAGCTGTAAAATTAAAAAGTAGTTTAAATATATATATTGTATGGTGATGTAATAAGATGCATATGATTATTTTATTATAGTTTTCCCGAGGCTTGAAACATTCTAAAATGATATGATACTTGTTATGTGAATGATTTTATTGTAAAGATATTTTTCCGCAGCCTCAGTCGTGAGCACAGCACGGGGCGCTCTCCAGAGCCACCACCGAGGAGCGCACGCCCACAGTACACAGGTACTCACACACAGCATACACACAAACATACACACACATACAAAAACACACTCAACGGATGGGCACGCATGCACACACACACTCACGCATACACACACGGAAACTAAAATACAACAAATTGATAAAATTGAATGTACAGAAGTTACTCTATAATATGCTTCTAGAAAATATTTACAATGCTGTGGTAATGTAACAGAATTGACTATGGAACATTATCAACTCGTTCCACCCTTTACTTTGAAGAACGCAGGACCGTATTCCTGTCTTATTTTTTATATGTAGTTATTGAACTATATGTACTACTAATGACCTGAGTTAAAATATATGATTTGATCTATGGCTGCTATTAAAATGCAAACAAAAAAGTAGATAGAAATTGTAAAAAGGGTTAGAAATAGACAGATTGGAATATTTTGTCAGAATCTTGTACAATATTATAGAATCTTGTCAGAATAAAAATATTATAGCATTACAAATCTTGGAATAAATTCTATAATTAATGTACCTTTCCTTATTAGTAATTTTATAATAATTAATAATGTTTAATTTTTATATTTATTTACAGCCAATGGTAGTATAGAATTGGATCCGCCTTCACTACACGACCGACTACACCCCCCCTCACCTCTACTGTTAAGTAACGATCGGTGAGATATAGTTTTATATATTTCAATAATATAATAATTATACTAGGAGCGCGAATCAGACCTCAATTTTGACTCCCTGCGCTCACAAAACCTCGGTATGTGTTAGCATGTTGAGCGAAACGAGGCAAAAACAGCACCGAAGTTGCATTTACAAAACCTCGATTTTGGTTTTTCCGGAATTATTCCTCAACGACATCTAATATTATTTTTTTTTGTAAAACCACCACCGGAATGATGTATATCAGTGAGAAAAATTTGGAAATTTTCGGATATATCGTTTTTGATTAAAGCTTGCACAATGGATGGAGAAAAGTCTCTCATATAGAGGTTCGCTCTAATAATATTAATTGTAATAATATACTTCATATTGTACTCCAAAAAAAGGAAAATTCTTTTACATATATAAATGATATACGAAAGGAAAAAACAAGTTAGGGGGCGTACATATTAATCATCAAATAACAATATATAATTGTAAATACCTACATTGAAATACTAAATACACAAATAAATGCAATATAAATAAAATTAATAATAATATAAATATAATTAATATATAATATACTTATAAATATTAATATTAGAGTTTATTAAGTAGTAAGAATGTATTCCCTCTCGAGTTTATATATATAATATTTACTTTATATATTAACTATTCAAAATAAACCGAATATAACCGAATGTCCAGATATATATAAGTATTTCATGAACGGTTCCAGGTTATCTGAAGGTCGCAGTCGGAGCCTCACGCGAGCTGAACTACGCAACGGATACCGCGACAAACATGACGATCAGGGTGAGTATACCACCGTCGATGGTACGTACCACGCCGTCGTACCTACAGTTCTACCATCAGCAATGGTACTTGCATTATACCACCAGGAAGAAATTTACTAAGAAAGATAGATTAGAAAATCATTTTTTTTTTACTATAATTTGAGATTTAGTATTTCAAAACTGTAACTAACACAATAGGAAATGAATTAAAAAAATAACATCTATAATTTATATTTAACTGAAAGAAAGTTCAAAATATATAATTTAGGACACCAAAAATGTATAAGTCACTAGAATAAAAGAAATATTGATATTTTATGTGATCGTCTTCTCTTTCATGTTTTGTATATATTTGTACGAGGGCAGCCAGCCTGTGATGTTAGTACTCGATAGTGTATTGCTGCGCTTGCCACTCTAAGCCGCCTGGGAAGTGATTGTATATGTGTTATGTACACTATCAAGTGAATTAACAAGATTAATAATTGACACATGAAGTGGAATAATTCATATTGTTACCTGTTTTATATATTAAAAAAGAACTGTCAATAGAGCAAAAATACATATTTTGACCAAACTGTCACAATTGAAAGTCAAATTGTTGCCTGTTTTATATATTTAAAAAAAAAACTGTCACTAGAGCAATAAGTCATATTTTGACGGAAATGTCACAACTATGAAAATAATATAAATTTATTATTTTAGTTTGACATATATTTTTATTCATCTTTTTTTATACATACATACAAAAAATTGAGTGTACATAAACTAAATATTTTCAAAGATACAATCAATTCACCATATCACATCATTCCCATATTTGTTTCATGGTGTCCCATCATTGTAAATTGGATGTTAGGTTCCGTCCTTGTTAGTTGCTTAGTGCTTTGCGGTTCTGCTTGTACCAGACTGGTGCTATAATGTTTCCAAATTAAATATAGTAATAAAAATATTAAAGACTATATTTAGGCTAGTGGTAAGTAAACTAACATCGCTTTTAAGAATAATAGTAATTTATCATTATACTATGTTAATGGATTGATTTAACGTATATGAAAATATATAATAAAATTAAATAAAAAATCCTTTAATATAGTTTTCTATTTAAAGATAAGATTTCAATTTATCCAAGTGGTAAAGAACCACCCTTTTTGGTGTTGTAGTTTCTTAGTTCAAATTCCCATAATAATGTCTGTTGTAAAATGTGTATCATAAATAAATCAGTGTATATTGTATGTTTTGCGGAACAGAAATATTTGTTAGCGACTATTATATATTATATATATATAAAATGTTACAATTAATAATCGCTGTACAGATACTTCAATCCGCTCGATGCTTTGCTCACGCCCCACGCTCCCGCGCCTCGCTCACTAAACACGACGAGCTAACCACGCCCGCTGACCCACGGTCGGACGACGCTTCTAGCACGTTCATTTGTTTCAAATAAATGTTAAATTTCAATATACATCTGAACAATTTAGAAATTTAAGATTATCTCATTGTAAGTTAATTTTTAAAGTTACGAAGGCAAATGAACCGGCTAAAATCGATTTTTGGGTAAATTTAATCAGTGGCGTGGCTTGTGGGTCATCATCAGTCCGATATCATGGCTTCGCTCATCGCTCAGTAACATTGGCCGGGCACGGCAGCGGGGAGCTCTCTGGATCAAGCGACGCTCGAACAACTTTTACAATGATAAGATGTCAATGTAACCAAAAGAGCGTCTGAAATTGAGCCGGAGAGCTCTCCCGGGAGTGTGCGGGCGGGGGGGTCGGTGTGTAACGCGGCGGTGTCGCAGGCTGGCTGCACTCGCTCGCGGGGCTGGTGAAGCGCCGCCTCAGCGGGTACGTCAAGTGGCATCACGTTGCAGCGCGCCGCGAGCCGCCGAGACCCTTCGCGCACCACAGGTGTGATATTACACTACTTGTGCACGTAACGATCAAACTAACCCGTTACTTAGAAGCTCAGCGGTGGTCGGGCAAACTTTGCATAATTTCTTCTAAAATATGGTTTTCGGGCTTGGTTTTTTTCCACCGACCGACAGTAGACGGAAAATTTGTATTTATTTTAATTTTAAATAATTCTTAATGCTACGTTGAACCTATCGTTTTATAATTTTGTGTTGCGACGTTTCTGTAAACAGTGATTAAATTCCATCAGATGGGGCACGAGCGAGAGCTGGAGTGTACCTGCGTCCCCGCTCCCCCCGCGCGCTCCGCCACCGCGACCGGCCGACTAGCGACACCAGCGACACTAGCGACACTAGCGACACCAGCGACACAAGCAACACCGGGGAGAGACAGGGGAGGACGACTCATTCGACTTTAACCATGTCGGGACGCTCACGAGTTTTGAAAGTTAATTTTTAAAGTTACTGAGGTATTTGCAATTCTAAAATATACGCAATTTTGAGACAATACTGTATACTTGAATACGAAAGTGTAGACTGCTTTATCGAATTATGAATCATTGTTCTATCCGCTGCTGCACCGATTGGCCTTGTACCAAGCACTATTTATTAAAGCGAGTGATGTAAAGCTGACAAATGCGCTACAACATGTATCGCGAGTAGATCACCAAAAAACATTTAAGTCATGATTTTTTATGTAAATATTATTTAAGGTTTGCGGATGATTAACAAAGCGAGATTTGTAGGTAGAATTTGTATGATATAGAATTGGTTAACAGTCGAGAATTTGACGCATTTTATCCTTATATATCAACTCTGAAGAAGTATATAAATATATATTTATAAAACTTCAATATTTTATAGGTAATGTGAATCTAGACAAACAACTTAATCTATCTATTTAAACATTGGTAAATAAGTAATTTGTTCAATTTCATTCAAAGCCTGACTAAAAGTGTAACTATACTGAAACCAATAGAAAAAGAACGAATGGTCTATTTTTTTTAACTCGTATGTATTTTAAAGATGTAGAAAACACTAAAGTGCCGCAGTCCCACTTTTGTCGCGTCAAATTCTCGACCATATGACTAATATTAACTTTATCAGATTGCTTATTTATAGCCACGGTGGTTTCAACTGATACAATTTAAAACAAATACTTCTTTTCAATGTTTTTACTAACAAAATTTTATATGAAAATTAACATTTTTATATTTTTATGAAATTAAAGAAAACATTTTAATAATTGAAACTCCTTTTACAGTCGAAAGAACGTAATCGACCGTGGCGTTATTCCTATTTATAACAGAGTTCGATGTAAATATCGTGTATATTGATGTGACGTCATAAGTGCGGATTTGATAGCTGGTAAGGTCTTTGTTAAAGCACAAAGTAGATATCACTCAATAATTTGTACATTTTTTTTATTTTTTACCAAATGTATAGTAAATATTTATGTTCGTTGTCATTTTAATTGCAATATAGCGTCCATACCAAAGGACTTTCCAAATGTGTTGACGTTTTTAGATATTTTTTAATTAAATTAAAAATTTTCAAAATTTTGTTAAAATTAATGACTTATTATTTTTTACTGAACTGTTGTCAGTGGTATGGATAAATACATTAAAGTATAGTTATAAATATATAACAAGAAATTTGTAAATATCTGTAAGTTTTATCTCGTTACGCGGTGTAGATGTACCAATTACTGGGCAAGATCCATCCTTCAGAGAGATATTTCAATAATTAATAAAAAAAAATATGTAAATGTATATAAAAATTAAATTGAGTACAGCAAAGTATAAAAAATGTGTTTATTTTTATTGGTGTCTTGCCTGGTTATGCCAATATACAACTGCAATGCTGGGCGCCGGGGAACTATCAATACAGATTATTAAATATATTGGTAATAAATACTATAAAATTTAAATCTTCTCATTTTGATTTAAGTAAATAGATTTTTGTCATATATACAAAATACATTGGTTGGTTCCCTGACTGTGGCGCCCTCTAGTCCACAGCTGCGCAAGCGACGTTATTTGATGGAATATATAAAGGATTTGTTTTCATTTGTAATTATTATGTTAATGTGTATTGTAATAAATGCGGATCAAATGTGTTTTTGTGTTTTATTGAAGTGTAAACTTTTATAACCGGGATACGAGAATTTTGCAAACGAAAAGTCAATGGTCTAGCGTTAGCTGCCTACATACGAAAATTACAACACTACATTGTGTATACCTGATGTATGTGTGCTTTCTCTTTGGAAGAAAAAAGGCCTATAAGTTGAGGTAATAATACAAGTATACTGTAGTTACCACATCACGTAATATTAGTTTTGTGTACAACTAAACAAATATTGTTTTTAAATTATCAAATTTTCTTTTGTTATACTAAAAAAAACCGTTTCAAATTTTTCAATTCTGTTGGCAGTATACACTGCCTCTGCCAATTTTTATGGAAATAATAAAAATTACTAGGGTTGCACAAGAGTTTCAAGTTTTACAGTCATACGTAGTCCACGCATTGAGTCGCGGGCATTATACTTACATTTGATCTAAAAATCAGAAACATTAATTTTCATATTTTAATTTGTATCTTTTCCCTGATATCTTCTAGGGAAAATTTTGGCTCGTCATAAGTGTTTTTTAGATTCATTATAAAATTCCGCAACGATTGATATTTTGAAATATTTTTTATTCCCCAAATACTATAACTATATAGAACCGAAAGCTTCATAAACTCAGAAATGAGTACCATAGAAGCAATGAAAAACAACATAAATAAAATAACTTTATTAAATAACTTTGTACAATAATTTGTGTAACTAATCAACACTAAACACTAAGTATATTATTGTGCATTGCTGTTTATAAGAATAAAAACCTGATAAGTGTTCGAGTAACATATTTTTATTTTCCTGAGATGATATTTCTTAAGCTACGGTTAGGATATAAAAAATCTCATAATTTATAATAGTACTTATAATAGCAAAAATAACAAAATAAGCAATTAATTTAATTTATATAGGCACATTAAAGTTCAATTTTTCTAAACATTAAACATTATTTTTGAAGTATATCATATGTCAATGTTATAATTAAAACTTACATTCATTTTCTTAAATTCTTTGGCAAATAAATAATAAAAATATTGAACAGTTCAACAATACCAACTAGAAAAAAAGTATTGAGTTCAATGTAAGAAAAGTTTTAATTAAAAATCAACAAATAAACAGTCCTCTTTGTAAGGAGACTTCGAGTAGCCTTATTGACACAAATGTCAAAATTTACTTCTAATCTAATATAAATAAAACCAGTAACATTATACAAAAGCACAATTTGGTAACTTGAAATACATTAAAAGTTTATAACAACCCAATTTAACAGCCTCCATGGATTAGGCAAATACTTAAAATTATTACTTTAACCATTCGTTTACAATAAGAGATTGATACTAGAGATGGATCGACTAATGGGTAAAACCGACTAGTCGGCTCTTTTCAGTAACGCTTGATTGAATCTAAAATAATAATCGGCTTGTGAGACTAGTCGGTCTATTAGTCGACCATTTAGCCACCGGCTAATCGGTCAATGTCATCATCGGCCCATCTCTAATTGATATCAACAAAACAAAACTAAATGATTTATAAAAATATATGTAATTTTAAAAACGTTTTTTTTATTTTACAAAAATATGCAGTGACACAGCGTATATACTAAAGAATTACTCAAATGACTAGTTGGTTACTAGGTGAATAATATTGAGAATATTTTTTAATCTATATTAAAGGAATTATTTAATACAATCTCACAAAATACAGGACGAATATAAAATGTACGTACATATTTTGCCCCCACTTTTACCCACTCTGCTGTTTGTAACAATCTGCTTCCTAGCCTGCCAAGTTATTATGTGAGACCGGGTGGTACAATTAATAATATTATAATATTGAATCCAATTGAAAATTAAAATATATCTAGTTTATAAAAATAAAAATTCAGGTCCTTAAAGTTCAATTCGTAAAAAAAATTGTATTACTACATATGTTTTAGTGTTATATTGTTATAATATTAAATTGAAGTTTGATAAAATATTTACGGAAATGCGTATTTTGTATAATGTATTCAGAAATCATATTACTTAGAAGTCATGGAATATATTAGCGCTTATCAGATAATTAAAGATCACTTAAATTCAAACTGCTTATTGTTAATTGCTTTTAAGCTTATTGTGATTTGTGCTTATTTAATTAAATGTGGTATTGAGTTAGGAAATATTTATACAAACTAAATAGATAAAAACTAAATACATTATAAATTTCTTGAAAATAAATAAATAAATTTCAATCATTGATATTCAAGGCGATACGCATTTGAAAAATTTTATAATTCTGTTACATTTTTTTAATACTTTGTATTGAAAACCTAAAACTATAAAAAAAAAGTTATACAAAAACATCGATTACGTGAAACTGACCGTCAAATTAATCAGAAATTTACAGCAACATTAATTACATAGAACTAATAAGGCTGATATTATTGCATTGCTTGCGTTTTTTTAAAATAGTTCCAAATTAGTTACAAAACTTATATATTGAATATCCAATCCAAAATGTCTGTGTGATTGTTTTTTCACTCGACTTCTTCACTAAAGACGGTCTGAATCTTACAGCTTTCACTGTATAGATACAATGCTCTCTGATAGACAAACGATTCATCTACAAGAGTACCTTCATAAAAATAAACAAACTATATTGACAATAGGAATTTGAGTTTATCATATAATTTTAAATCAAATAAATATTACATTCACTTTCAGAATTATTAATTACGTTTTAGACAATTATCAACGCTATCGTTATTAATATATAAAAATATAAAATCTAAATTAAAAATAATAAAAAATAAAAGGAGGCTTTTAGCCATATTATTATTCCAGAATTTATTTTAAAATTAATTACTATGAAATTATTTGTAATAAATAGGTAATCAATATAAACTATACACAAGTGAATACCTTAAATTTTTTACCTTATATAATATTCAAGACTAATGCGGTCGTCCACTCTTGCCAGCTCGGTGAGGGCTCGACGGCATGGACGCGGAAAGCGCGGGATTTAGTTGACACTTGTCAGTTGGACTCTTCTTGAGATACTCGGATATATGCTGCACTATCAGGTCGATGGCCACTGAAATACAAAAATAAATATTAACGAAAATTAAAATTAAATTAACTGTTAATATAAATAAAAAAGGATTTTACAATAAAGTGTACAAGGACACGGTGTCTAAGGACATCGTTTTTCGTAATCCTACACGTAAGTTTAAACGGCGCAATGTGTAAGATTGCATCTCATACACAGAGCGAACTATGTTCGTATCTCAGCTGATACAAATAAAATTCGCCCAAAATAAAACCATTTTAAAAACAATAAAAATGAAGAAATAATTTAGAAAATTGTATTAATATTTATTTTTTTGGATAATAAATCATTATAAAACGATTTTATAATCTGCATATATTATATTATTTAAATTTTTATACGTGGTAATGGGGTAAGAAACATGGGACTAGTCATAAAAAAAAATATTATTATATTAGTTATAATTAACTTATTCAATAAAACAAATTTGGTTTGCAAATCCTTTATTAATATATAACTGTCTTAAGCACTACAGTAATACAACATAGTTTCATTACATCTCATGTTTTTTTAGATTGTGCTGAAAACATTGAAATTATTAGTTATAAATTAAATGCGACTGTCAACAACTTAAGATATGTTTTAAAGAAATAAAAACAATGGCGGACGCTGCTACGTATCCACTAAGGAATTTTCTCGCTAATTAAATAAAAATTAAAGTCACTTTATTTGAGTGTTGGTTTCTATTTAGTAACAAAATCTTCGTCTTACATAAAATAGAACACAGTATATAAAATTATACTACATTTAAGGAACATTTAAAACTAAATTTAAGGTTATTTTACATAATTCCAGAAAATAAAAACAACCTTTAGTCATACAGATATGTACTTACAAAATGGCCGTCAACAATGAAATTACCGAAAACATATTGCCTTAATAAATTTATTAATTAAATATAATATAGTTAATTCGATTTCTTTAAGAAGTTTGAAATATTTTTATCTTAAAAATATTTTTAATATTGACTTGAGATGAAATAATACGTGCTACATATTCGATAAAATTGGCGCCATTTTAATATCTCATATTTATATTATATATATCTGTATTGTATTGGGATATAGTATTGAGATAACATATGATTTATTCAACAGTTTGTATATGTTAACCAATATCATATTTATTTTTAACTATTTATCACATTATTATTGGAATTCGGATGGAGATCTTTAACATTTTTTATAAATATGCAGATTATATATTAACTTTCATATAGTCTATTCGCAGTATGAAAATGCAATTGAATTGAATTTAAAAAGTATATATAAATAAATGCATGTCTACAAATGTAGATATGATACTAATTTTTTTTCTTTGCAACAGAATCTTGTTAAGTTCATTTAAAAAATAATATAAAACTTTTTTGCTGTAACTGTTTAAAGATGTGTATAAAAATATTCCATTATTTACCAGATCTGTAATATTGCAAATCAATCAACATTTTTTATATATTATTGTTTATTGTAAATTACTGAACACCATATTCTTAAACTACTCTTCAGCCTTATTAATAACGGTATATTCCTTATCTTATAAACAATACCAATCATTATATACGATAGACGAAATAAGAAAAGTAAACACGTGATTTTTTTATTATTTTTTGTGCTAAATTATGCGAGTATATCCAGATTTTTGCGCAATTATGATTGGATAGAAAATTTAATTACAGTAAAAATAAAAATTGAATACTAAGCCGGTATGCACATGTGTACTATTAATGAAGATATAATCACACAGTCAACAAATATTACAAAATTGTAACAAAACATTTGCTTATTATACAATAATAAAACTAAAAACTTATGTCACCCGACAGTAAGGAAAGAATATACGAAAGAACATTAAAACATCACTGGGTCATTAGACCAATCAGGTATATATGAGAAATATCATTAAATAAATAAATATTAATATCATTCGACCGACAAAATCCTTACTAATATACAATAATAATACATACAGTATTTCAATTTACGTCATTAAAATTACATATCGCAACATATATACAAATATTTCGGTAAGTTTGATACAAAATCGCAGACTCAGCTATACCTGACGGGCCTGTACATTCACTATCGACTCAAAGTATCTTCTGAACTACCGGATAGCCTCCGTCCGTTCCCTTCCTCCTCTATATGTCCGTTACAGCCATTAACAATCTTCACTGGTCTCTTCTTATACATTATATCCCAAATATGATGCACGATAAGGTCAATGGCCACTGCAACAAGGGAAAATGGATCTTAAGTTCACAACATAAGGTTCTAAGCAGCTACTTAAGGCATAGCCGCTGCAAGAAGGTGTGAATTTACTGAGAGATGCTTATTGCAGTGGCCATGACTTACACTTACCTTCAGAATTATTACAAATTAACCATTTTGAAGTTCCGGAGAGCTCGTAACCATGAGATATTATATTTAACACATGTATTTTATTAAAATATATATATTTAATTAGAAAATCACGTAATTATAAAAAACGCTTGTATGTGAAAAAAAAAACAACACTAGTAATTTCTTTTTATATAAAAACTAATTAGTATTTTCAATCGCTGAACCGGCTAGGGGTCGTAATAAATTTGTTTAATAAAACGGTATATAAAAACTATTTTAACTAATATTATTAATATTATATTATATAAAATAATAAATTTAAATTTAACTCACCTAAATTGTCAGCGCCCCTCGGAATGATAACGTCAGCAAATTTCTTAGTCTGAAAAATTAAATTAAATATATTATAGAAAAATAAAAGTTTTAATATTCAATAATGTATTGGTTTTTTGTGTGTGAAGTGTTATGACATTTCATAATAATATTACAAATGATATCCACAGCTATACATTTAAAACTAGTCTATGGTCAGTTGAACATGACGTTACGAATGACTTCAAATTATTTTCTTGCATATGCTATGTGCATTCGGGCCTGTTTTCATGTTAGTGTGCGCCTGTGTGCGTGCGTGCGTGCGTGCATGTGTGTGCGTCCGTACGTGTGTCTGCGTGTGTGCGTACGTGAGTGTGAGCGTGCGTGAGTGTGAGCATGCGTGTATACATACCGGCAGACAGAACTCCTCAAAGGCTGGCTTAACGAAGTTCATATACTGGTTGAGTACCTGCTCCAAGTCACGTCCCCGCTCCATTATGTCTCGAGGTACTGGAAATAGTGGTTAGGCCATATTCAGTATAAGGTGTTACTCGCGGTTCCACCCGCAGATTTTATTTACTATTAAGAAAAATTAGAGGAGTAATGTAATGCTAGATATAGCCTATTGCCTTCGTCATGAACCTGTTTATCATAATTAGATATAATTTTTCAAATCCATTCGGAAATTTGAAGATGAGTGCGTTTAAACAAACAATTTTTCTGCTTTTTATATGACATTCAGTATAAATAAATTACAAGTACAGACTCTTCAATATTTTGATTAATCTTAACTTAATAAATGAATTTTAACAGATTTGTTAACCAAACGGAATTCTTTACTTTCCACTCACCTCTTCTAGCTAGCCGCGTGTCGGAGTCGGTGTCAACGAATAGTTTCATGTGGAACAGCTCCCTCACCTCCGGGAAGTAGAACACTAGGATGCCCTCAATCAGCACCACGTCAGCCGGATAGATCGTGTGAGACCGGTTACTGTGGATCATTGTCAACGGTCAGGATTGATGATATTGGGTACTTTTATTATTAGATCATATTTAAATGTAGATTTTAAACTGGAGTGAATATAACACAAGAAAACATTAAAAATACTAAAAACGAACACACCTAATAGAATTTGTGATGTAATCATACTCAGGGACTTCAACCTTCTTCCCTGACAAGATATCCCTGAGAATGGTCAGGAGTTTCTTATCATCAAACGCATCCGGGTGGTCGAAGTTAAACTGCCCCCTTTCAGCGCGCAGCCTTTCTGAGGTGGTGAGCGTGCGATAGAAAGAATCCTGGCTGATGCAAACCACCCGTCTTTCCGTGTGTTCTTTGTGCTGCTGGCCCAACTTTTCCATGATCCTCTGACATACTGTTGACTAGCAGATAACAATTAAATGTATTTTTTTTTCATCACACATGTTATTTAATGAGAATGTGTCTATGAAATGTCTAAAGGACATTATCAGTTCTCACATCAAATGCATCTCATAAATAAAACTATCTTATACGGATATGCACGAAGTAGGAACAATGTCAACATTCTTAAAGTTTCTTAATTCAGAACCGTAAAACACTAAAAAAAAAAATAAAGTACTTATAGTATTTCATAGTATGTCAATTAGTATATTTTAAATTGTAACACTGATTTAAAAAAAAGGTTTAAAATTGTTTATAAAAAATAAAAATTAAGTACAATATACAAAGTATAACATCATTTATATGAAATTTTATACTTAACTCTGTAGGATTGATAACTTTTTAGATAGCATTGGTAACTTTTTATATTTTTTATACAAATTTATTATATTTATTTAATACTAGTTTTAGCAAAAGTTTTTGAGCTTATATTACGCTTCCATTTAAATTATAAAATATCTAAGATAATTTTAATTAATTCAAATCTATACCTTTTAGTTTCCGATATTCCATGACTGTTTTTCTTTTCAGAAGAAAAGTGTTATATATTAATGTAAATACTTAAAAATTCAACAGGTCATCAACAGACAAAGACAAGAAAAAAGATGAAGAAAAAAAAACATTGTTATTGCCCTAATCTTAATTAATCTCCAGTTATATAAAATAAGGTTAGTTTTTATTTTAAATTAAATAATCATATAATATTTAAAAATTATATTAATTTTTGCTTAGATTTTTTTTTAATTTTAGGTTTGACTATGATTTTTCGACAAAGGAAGACCCTTTTTAATATGTATAAAATTTGAAATATACACAGATTTTTTTGGTTTAATTTCACTTTTTTAATATTATTTTCTTCATATGATATTGCGCCATTTTACCGGAAGAATAATCATTATATATGCGGAACATCTCTATATGGAATAATTAACAAATTTCATCCATAAATTTTAGTCAATATAGACAAGAATATTTGAAAATGGAAAAATACAATTTTTTTATATATAAATATGGTATAATATTACATTTTAAAAGTCACAGTTTTTAAAAGTAATGAAGCTAAAAATGATATTTTATATCAAATTAGTATTTGTATTTTAGTATATAATATACAAGTATAAATAAATATAGAATTTTATGTTTATCGTCACCCTTCACACAATTACGTCTCTAAATCACAGCTGTAAATATTGACAGTTGATAACACAATAACGAAACGTCAAGTAGATAAAATAATTGAAATGTTTAAACTACAATAGAGTAACTAGACTGAGTGTAGTTGTTAGCTATTCAGATAATTGAATGTTCTTCTACTCCTTCCTGCTTATTTAAAATGCAATTTTCTTCTCCTATGAGCATGACAGATTACTTCGTTCTTCCTCCAATTGAATGCGCCATACTCCCCTTTATCATGCTGGTTTTTTGACAAACTCATTTGCTTTGACTGCTGTCAGACTGTGGAACGAATTGCCCGAACATATCAGAAAGGCTCCAACTCGCGAGTTTCAAACGTCGAGTTTTTAATAAAGTATATATTTGTATGATATCTTATTCGTATATATTGTATATATATGTTATTTTATGTTAATTTTTTTTAAAGCTTCGTCACATTTATATTATTCACTATTTTATATATTATTTATGTTTAGAATTCTTTAATAGACATTTTAATTTAATTTTTTTAAATTTTAATTTGCACACATACTAACAATCTCACCTGTGCGTCGTAAGGTTGACTGGTAGAGAATGTTTTTGTAGCATTGAGTTCGAATTTTGTGCATTATTTTTGTATTATATGCCATAAATAATTAAATAAATATATGAAGACAATAGTTTTTATGTAAATGTTAAATATTTATTTATTATTATAACTCATAACTACAGAAGTAAAATTTAAGATTACATAATTTTTACTAGACACATTGAATTTCAATGTCGATGACAGCCACGCACGCAATTATAACAATTTTAAGTATTTATAAAAAAAAAATATGAATTGACATTTTCGTAAAGTATGTACATCTGTCTTTGTTTTTTATTAATAATAAGTTAGTTAGGGTAGGTGGTTCGGAAACCAAGAACTAGATCGAGTTTCTACTGTATTATTATTGACAAAGAGCTGATTACATGATATGCCTTTCTGAGTTGTCTAACAAAGTTGTATATATTATATTATACATATTACACAGTAATTTAGTATTACACCAGATTATATATAGGGACTACATCTTACCATCTTGTCAACTTTATTTTCATTTGATGTTTATTTTTAAGTTATAAAATATATCTAAATTTTATGACATAGAATATCAAATTTTAAATAAAAGAATATTATTTTGCCAATTGTTTTTTATTAACCCACAAATTTTTGTTAATATATTTTTTTTTTATGGAAAGGGAGGGCAAACGAGCATGCAGGTCACTGATCGAATGTGATCAACACCGCCCATGACCTCTTGCAACATCCGAAGACTTACAAGAGCGTTGCCGACCGGCCTTGGAGGTAGGAATAAAAATGATATAAAAATTAATAATATATAAATATATTATTAAGCATCTCCACCCTATACTACCTTTGCTTGCAAAACCTCCGAGCTGCAGCCGGGCTGACATAATTTTTAAATTGATAACAAATTTAAATTTCCGTTCAAGGTAATTTAATACATAGTTACTGTTTGTTCCATTAGATGGAGCAATTTATAATTTCAGAACAACATATTAAAAATCAGACACAATGAAAAAGCTGTTTTAGAAAATGGACAAGCAACAATTTACCATTTAGGCGTGTAAATTATTTAATTATGTTCAATAATTAGTAAATTGATAACTCTTTAGAATGCACATACAGAAGTGTAAAAATAAATAACATGTATAGACATATCAAACTTGCAAGCAGCAAGTTTAAAATAACACAACATACTATATACTTATATATATTTGAACTTGCATCATTTATATAAATACATACTACAAAATAATAAAAAAAACCTTTACTACTGATGTCATTTGCTTGATGAAAATTTGTGTTTTGAAAAATATTTCAAGCAATGTAATGTAATGTATAATGTTTGTATTTGTTATGGCTAGTAAATACACTAATCCTAAGGAACTCACAGTGCAATGTTTTAACATAATTATCTTTCAAGACAATAATCAACAATGAAATGTTAGTTACTTACATATTTAACAACAGGATTTTAATTTTAATTCCAGAAGTTTTGATAAGGAAAGGCAGTTTCTATAGCTCATTAAGACTTTGATAATAAATTATCCCACTACATATATTCTGAAGAAAATATCATTTTATATAACCTTCATACAAACAGATAATACAATATAATATTAAGTAAGAAAAGGAGAAATAAACTAATTTGATTTTAGTAAAAATATATTTATTATACATGTTGCAATCAAATTAATACATATATATTATGAGCTAGAAAAATTATTAATTTTGTTAAAAACTAATAGTTAAAAACATTTTTGTCTAAGGTCTGAACATTGTTTATTTATATAATATATGTGTAAGAAATAAAAATATACTAATATATGTTTTTCAGTTTTCTGATGCATAATACTAGCTTGCTCGGTCTATATAGTCTGGATATGTTTATATTTGATTCAATATTTTTATTGTCAGCATACATTAAGAATATTCTTAATGTATGCTGACATACATATCACATATCTATGAGATTATTTAAATTTAACCATAACATATGGTATAAAACGAAGAATCTTTTTAATTGTTTGAAATAAAGACTGAATTATTAAACAGGATTAAGATCAAAATGCCATTGTACTCAAAGCAGCGAACTTTAAACATCACATGTTTATTTGTTAACAATGTCTGAGATTGTAGGTTAGACCACATTCTTAAGAATGACTTCAAAATAAGTATATAATATGTACTAATCATTGTAAATGCTTTAAAATGTTGATTATTCTCTATTGCGTAACATTCAATAGTTGGTAGCTGAAAATCAATAACATTGGTAGGAAGCGATCAAACTTACCTTGCCACTTGCCGTGCCTCCTGCTACGCCGATCAAAAACGGTGTTTTACTTTCGAAACCATTAGTTACAGGTTCTGCAGGTTTCTCACTCATTTTGTGTGTGAATATAAATCTTTTTGTGACTCTTAATGCTAAATTTCCACAATTCACTGCTACACGACTCTTTTGATAGAGGAGTGACATTGACATTTAGGACTTGTGTTTTGAATTTGTCTAAACCAGTGTTGCTGTCAAAAGTTTCATATAGAATATAGATAATTTAATAATAAATTGATAAGAAAAATAATTGTGAATTTAAAATTTTTAAAAGAAAGTTCCATTATATTTTATAAGTCTATATAGACTTCGGTATTGCCATTATTTTCATAAGACATTTTTCTAAAAAAAACAACTAATTAATTTTTTTTTTATTCATATATCAAACGGAATGTCTGTTACAAAACATTACAGTGGCATTATAGAAGAGATTTATAAATATAAATCAACTATACAACTTTATTATTAATTTGCCCACACTGATCTCTCAAAACACTGTGCATTCGAGACATATTCGAGGCATTTTTATAACATTAATAAGAAAACGTTTAAATGTTTTTTAAAGGTTTCGGAGTTTTCGGTCAGCAACTCTGAGAGCTGCAGCCATATCAAGCTGTTTCGCTCGTAGGCGACCCCAGATAAGGTAGTCTTGTAAACCGATGATTTGAGCGGCCATTAGTGCTGCGCTATCGGGATATATGACTGTCGCACACCCGAGACCGGATGGCACGGAGAGGGATGACCAGATGTCCTGAAAAAGATTTATTTAAATACATTCAGAATTTAACAATACCACAACATTTTTAACAACTTCATTACCATAATCAAAAATGTACTAATTTAACCTTAATTTAACTTATTGTTGTGAAGACTTTCCAAATACAAAAGTAGGACAAAGCCACATGTGATAGTGGATAACTGATTTTCGCGAACCCCTGTAGAAAAGTACATAGTAATCGTAACACTGTACATTTCTACATTTCTTATAAAAACTTAAAATTTTAATCGATCTGCGAAAGGGCTATCAAATAAATAAACATCACAGCCACTATGTTGACCACACGAAATCATAGTATGGGTTATAAGCTAATATATCAGCCATACTTTTAGAGGTAGAGTTTAGAAATAGATTATCTTAAGCGTTGCAAACAAATTAAATCAAATTGTTGTTTAGCAACTTAAACTTATTGTTATAATTTGCATAAAACTTATATCATAGACTAAGTTGAAATATATCACAGAAAACATTCACCATTTTATAAAAATTGTTAAGTAGTTTCAGACGTTGAGACAGGTGAATTATATATAGATATTTAGTTATACAATCAATAACATTTTTAACATACTTGTACAAGTTTGTCAGATGGCGGCGGGCAGTTAATGACTGGATAGGAAGTGTTGCCAGAGAGTACAGGTCCCAAGCCGTTAGAGCGTCCCGCCACTGCGATAAACACGAGCGCTCCGTGCGTGTCTTCGTATCGCTGCATGATGCGGAGGGTCTCTTCTGTGGCCTTGTGTGCTGAGGTCACGCGGAGGTCTACGTCTAGACCGAATTCCCTAGCAGCTAGATATTGAAATATTAGATATGTTAAGTGTTTTATTTCTATGCTGTAGAAGCATAAAGATAAAACCAATCATCAAACTTTGAACATAATAACAGTGACCTAGAAATCAAGCTTTGGTATCAGCACATTTTATTTATTAAACCAACAAGTCGTGACTGGCACACATACCTTTAGCAATTTTCTGACAATGTTCCTGATCAGCGGGGGAACCCATGAAGATGACAACCTTGTGGTGTAAGTTTGGCTTTAGGTGGTCGAGCTGGTCCTTTACCCAATTGAAGTTTCGCTTCACCGTGTCCAGGTCCGCCGCTGTTACGTTTGACAGGTTTCTGTACACCTGAGAGAAATCAAAGAATTTAAAATCAATGATATATATCTATTGGAATATATGAAAAGACATGATCTACAACTAATTAACTGGAATTTAACAAATTATAGGACATACCTGTTTGTCTACCATCAATCTTTTGTCACCGGACGGCCACAGTCTCCATGAGTCGGAGTCAATGACGTCAGCCAAAAGAATATTTCCTGAAAAAATCCACTTTTATAATTCATTGTCAAAAGACAATTGCTACTAACATATTATTTGTCCTTAGAGATGAAAAAAAAACTTAAATTTTTTAGTTTTGTCTCCTTCCACATCCGTCTTGACATAACTGTGTTATAAAATAATCACCTACCCTCACTATCAACTCCGAATTCAATTTTCATGTCTATGAGAGCGCAGTCACGAAGGGCCCATGCTTTCTCCAGAACTTCGAATACAAGGATTGTAACTTTGCGCATGTAATCGACCTCGTCCTGTCCTAAAAATGTTAAATATTATATGATAGTATATTTTTTATCACCAGGAATTCATTTTACAGACTATGACCTGATGTGTTTACTCGAAAATAATTTGGCGTAATAAATTATAATTTACGTTATTTATGCTGTGCCTTGTGCGTGTGAATGTGTGTGTGCAAATTCAAGATAAAGTATTATTTTAAATTGGCCTATATTGCATTTGTGAAACACAAGATTCTAGTTGAGTTTAAACAAATAGTTCCGTGGAAGAGGAACGACGAGAAACTCCACGAAGACTCAGAAATCTTAAAATACCTACCTATAACAAGGTTGTTGAATTTAAAGTTGGCGGACACTATTTGTTCTTCGGACCATTGAGGATCATGGTTGGCGTCATCTTTGAAGAAAGTCTCCTGTTTGGGTGGAGTGAATCTGAATCCTTCAGGTACTCCAGGATTGCGTTTGAGGAAGGAACCAGTGGCAAGGCGTCTAGTCACCCATTCAATAGGTACCATGTCGCATTTCTTTGAAACGAAAGCTGTCGGGGATACGATTTTCACGAAAGAAGTTTTAATTCCTGGAAATACATAAAAGATCTATAAGTTTCGGAGGCCTTATTTTCAATTATATTAAAGTAGTGAACTTAACCCACAATGCCTCAATCCTCTTTTAGATTTGAACATCATAAGACAAGTAAATACCTACTATGGGAATTTGTCCAACTAGCATTTACATAAGTACAGCAGGATAATTATCAATAATAGAAATCATGTATCAAGAAAGTTTAAAGTTTTAAGTCCCCGTTTTTCGCCCAATGGACAAAAAAAAGGGGACTTAAGGAAATATAATTATAATCTACATATCTGTCGAAATGTAGATGTGTTGTAAGTCGTAACAATGATTGTAAATTTGTTTACGATTCTTTTAGATATATAGTAGGTACTTCAGTTTTGAAATTTGATTCTGGAAAGTGCTTGCAAATTTTTTGCTTCAATTATTATGATCAATAAACTACATTGCTCTTGATATAATACTGTGACTTGTAATTACAACATATCAAAGGCTTTGCACGTGATTTGAGCGGAAAAATATATGTAATTAATATACAACTTGAGATTGAAATCAACCATAGAAATCTTCAAACTTAATCAATAGGTAAACAATTCAAGATAATTTAAGAAGCGGACTTAAATTTCAATCTTTATTAGCAATTAATAGATGGGAATATTACGATTTTATAAAGATATACGAAATATTACTCAATAATTTTATAAACTTTAATTAAACATAAACTGATTTTTAATCACAAAGGTCATTGTAATTTGACTGAATGATGACCGGGAATGGACACTGATATCAAAACGTGAGGTAACAAGTTGCTTTTATTGCATAACTATGACGTGCTGAGGCTATCTTTTATTTTCTTCGTCAGGTTACAAAGGTCACGACAACACAAGGTGTACTTATTTTTACATGAGATGTTAAATGTAAAAACATGACATTATTAGTCCATTGGCAAGAGAACATTTACCAATAGCCTTATTTTTTCGGAAATTAAGAAATAATAATCCTTTTGAAAATGGAATAGTTTTTTGTTTTAAAAATAGAATTTTATTTTTGGAGTGCATAAATTTTTTACAGATAACGAAGGTCAAAAGATCCATTTTATTATTAAAATAATAAATTATATAAGAGGTTTGGATAACGACCTCTAGTTAACCAATACATAATAATATTGCGCATTTAATGATAATGAATTACCCATATAATAGTTTAATTTTATTTGATTAATAATATGTCATTCTTTAAACAAAAATATTCATTTAATTAAATACCATAATTTTTTGAACATTTTTACGAGTGGTATCATTAACTTTGGTTTAATAGACGCCTGAGCATTTGGAATGTCATATGGAAGGATGTTCATATCTAGGAATATATTGTTAAATTATAAATAATACAAAATTTTTATGCTCACCAGCTGCTTTAAGTATTTCAAACACTTTAGCGTTGGTCTGGTTGGAAATGGCGGCTTTGCCTTCCATATCGTGAGCTTTGACGCCATCACCAGCGGTAATTCGGTCTTTATTCAGTAAAAGGCAGTGGCCAGCCAACTCTGGCAAGTCGAACACTTGCTTGGTCTTACCCTCGATGATCAACTTCCCGAGCTTGTAGCCGCCAACTGAAATATTTTTTTTTTAAATCATATCATATAACTATTAACTTATTTTACACATAAAATAATATAATACCCAAATAACTATGCCTATCTAGAACCGTAGTTAGCTCTCTGGTACTAACAGAAATAATTAGTACTACTTTTTCTCGTTGGATTTAAGTTTTTTTTTTCTGAATTTCGTAGTTTAACGAGTAGTTTGGTAGCAAGTAAGAAAGTTAAAAAAAAAAATATAAACAGATTAATAAAATACTAGGTATTTTACAAATATTTTTTAATATTTGTATTTTTTATGATTCCGTATTTGTATGGTTTCCGTCTATAAAAAAAAATTAAAACAAAAGTTTTTAGTTCATATTAAGTTAATGATAGATTATAGGTTAATATTATAGCTTATATGGTGTCAAAACGTCAATCACAGCCATATCTATTTTAATATCAAGGTCTGTAATGATATTTATCTAATAACTGTATAAATAACTTAAAAGTGGCGTTATAAAAAGGAATCCATCATAATTTAATTCAAGGTCGTAGTCTTCTGACTGGAGGTATTAACGCTTTTTATAATGCAAACACTAAAAGCCGGCTGGTATGTACAACTTGAATTTTACTTCATTATGTTATGATCGATTACTCTTTTAAACTTAGTCGTATAATATAATGTGTTAATAAAACAAAATACTACCTTACCTTCTTTGGGGAGAGACATTTCTGCAATTTTTCACTAGATTCGTTGCGGGTGGACAGGAGTGAGACGTTCTCGCGTCAGGTCTGCTGTATATCGGATGCCCTTTATAAAGTTTTGAGAAGCATCAATAAGATCACCACGTGCTCTTTACGCACTAGTCTGAAGGCTGACAATGTTGATAACAACTTTGTATAGTATTGCCGTGCAATTTTGATACTTGTAAATTATTATTTATTGAGTAAGGGTATATTATTTTATTAAACAACATAACTATGTTTTCTACTTGGACATTTTAATATCCACTTATTGATGTTTAATTGGTATTTGAAATGTTTATTAATATTTTTTTAAATAAATTTTAGTTCGGATGTTATTTTTATAAGTCTATATAAAATAGACACCTGTATTTTTTTATTTACCTATGTTATATATAATTAATTTTCATTATTCAAAATAAAATATAATTTGACAAGTATGAGATTGTAGTTTGTTATACTTTCAAAAAAGTTAGGTCGTGGTATTTTGTGTATCTGTTTCAGTCGCTCGCAGTGTTTGCTCCGTCTCACGCGCACTACAAGTCAAATTCAAATAATGTACGGGCATTCAATTATTTCTTGATACTTGTTGCTCTACTACGCTTCACTAGTATCGTTGTTGTGCTTTATATTATAGTTTATTTTATTTGGGACTGTTTTCTTTGACGGTGAGTTAAATAAAACTTCTTTAAATTAAAAATATTGTCAAATGTCAGCTGTTGTTTTCAGGTTATAGTAAAAAAGTAAATAAATTGATTATACGACGAAATTCGATAGCATTCATTTTGTATCAAAGTTAATTGCTGACAAGAGGCACTTTAAATGTGGTGATTTTAAGCATTCATCTCTACTATCCACATGGTCTTTTTACGAGATAGGTTTTAAATAATATTTACATATGCTAATTTTAAGTTATAGAGTAAATGTGCAGTAGACACAAGTTAAAATTTATTAGTTTTTATCAACACTATACACAAAACTACTTGAAATTCATTTTATAATTATTGATAATGGACATTGCATTCTAGGTACTGGCATGGTTTTTTTGAGTTATTGATTAGCTAATTCTATAACTTTCACAGGATTTTATTACTAATGGCCATAATTACGTTTTATAAATAAAGCAGAGTTTATTGAATTAAATTATCAATAATTCCAATTAATTTGCTTTTCATTCTATTTCTAATTAATATTATAAATTCACATAATCTAAAAACGTTCTGTGTAACTATTATTTTAAACAAAAAATATATCAATATTAAGTATCAAAATAATTTTCTTTAAATAGTTAAATAAATGCAGAGACAATTTTTTCATATGGTTAAAAAGTTGGTATAATTTTATTTATCTATAAGAGTATGTATTTTATTAAGATAATGAGGTCTGTTTTATCATGTTCATTTATCAAATAAAAGCAATATTCAGAAGCGTTCTTATCATCAATAATTAAGATATCCCAATGAAGCTATTAAATTATTATTATTTTTTAAATATCCTCCGTAGACACTGATGTCCATTGTTAATAATGTAAGTTTATAGCTTGTTTGGTATTTGAACTCACACAATCCATTACAAGTAAGTAATGTATATAGTAGCAATAAGTGCTGCATGTAGCCTGTAATCCAGTTTACCAACTAGGTAAAAAAAATTGTAATTCAATGAGTTGTTATGTGGATTTAACGTTGACTATGGGGCAAAGAAATTCAAATGGTTGTTTAATTAATGGTGTTTAATAATTTTTTTATTTCAATTACTTTTAATAAGACATCCTGACTCACTATCGTTCTTTGACGGAGGTTCTTTGTATATAAATTATGTATTTTAATTAAACAAAAATAAGTATTTTTGTATAAGGGTTGTTAAGGTTTAATTTAAAATAAAGTTTTAATGAATCAATAATTTAATTTAATTTTTTTGTTATAAATTAGGTACATTTCATTTCTAGTAAAATGCATTTATAGTGTGAGTTTAATAAAAGATGCCGGTTGTTTTTTTTATGTGAGTAAAATTGGTAAATAAACTAGTTAACTTTATGAAGAAAATAAGCCATTTAGATTTATTTTTTATTATTTTAAAATTATGTACGTTTTTATAGAGGTTGCTTTTAATTCCTCCCTATTTTTTAATTATTTTTTTACTAAGATGGTAAAAAATTTTAATATTCCAAAGTTTTATAGTCTGTTGTTTAGACAACTGTCAAAGTTAACCTCTGGTCAGATAATTTTTTGTTTGATCTCGTTCTTATAAAATCATAACAACTTCAACAATGATACTGTATAAGTTCTCACTTTGTAAAATATCTTCCTCTTTCTTTCCCTGCCCTTTTTAAGTAATGCAACATAAATAAAAACTTATAAAACAAATATAGAAACATAAAAGTTCGAAGATTAGCCGATACTAACAAGTTATTCTTCAACATAAAAATGTAATTTTCTTAGTACATTTTTATTAATATATTCATTAAAAATAATTAAATTAAAATCGGAACTGTGTTTGTTTGTAGATTTTCTAAGGTGGATTTTAAACTCGGAATTTAGATCAATTGCATGTCTAGGCTTGTTCTTGATTGGAACATCTCAGGAATTAGATTTGTATTATCTATGGGTTTGGTAAGAAGACTGTTTGTTGGGTGTCACAAATTAGTGACTGATTTGTCTGTCGCCCGCTACATATATCCTAAAGTTTAGGCCATACGTAATTAATTTTTTGACATAATATCTCGTCTTAGTACTTCCCTTAATTTGTGTTTCTATATCAAAATGAGAGGATAATCTGGAGTGAAATGCTTCCTAAATCGTAACATAACTACGTTAAACCTAAAATTCATTAAATCAAATGTTATGAAAATTCATTAGTTCTGTATTTTATTTACAGTTCAATTATTTTAGTATTATCACATGAAATCTAGAGAATTTTGTATTTGCATTGCAATAAATTATTAACCATTTTTTTTAAATCCCTCAAGTTTTTGCGTTATTAACAGATACAGGAAAAGAGTTCAAAAACTGTTAATATACGTTTATAATTAATTTGAATAACTTGTTAATGTGCAAATCAGAACAATTTTTTTAATGTTATTAAATTACATTCAAGGAATGTTTATATATTATTATAATGCTTACATTAGAAGAGATATAGTATTTTCTTAGATTTTCACGAGAACACATTTGAAATAAAACTATTTTTACGGATTAAAACTCGCGTATAATTTGGTTACTTTTTGATTTTAACCCGACGTTTCGAAAACTTTGCAGTAATCGTGTTTACGGTTATTTAGTTAACTGACTTTCTGACAGACACTTACATCGCGTTACCCGTAAACACGATTACTGCAAAGTATTCGAAACGTCGGCTTAAAATAAAAATGTAACCAAATTATACGCGAGTTTTAATGCGTAAAAATAGTTTTATAGCATAGATATTTCTATTAAAAAACTAAGCATACATTAAATTTACTAATATCGCTTTGTGAGCTAATTGTCACATATATTTTTTAACTTACTATTTTTGGGGTCAAGTGGATGTCCACTAATGATACTACTTCTACTAATGATACTACCAATGATAATGATTCCCTTTCTTTCAGTTGTTACTAGTAGATATCTTTTTTTCTAAAATCTCAAGGGTTTTAAAAGTAAAATTATAATGTTTAAAAAATAACTGTTTTAAACTACGACAATCAAGAGTTCAGACTAGGTCATCTCATTTTATCATAATTATAAAAATTTTAAATAAAAGTAACTTATATACATCGCATCCCTTGCCGTATCTGTATTTTACCGAAAAATATTTTTAACTATAAAAAAAGGTTTATATATTATTGTCAGTTTTAATCTATCCTTTTACGATTTCCTTCCTTTTCAGTAGATTTAAAAATTCAAAATGTAACTCTATAATAATAATTTAAAAATGAATTTTCGTGCTAAGTTTTAATTTAGCATAAATAGGGAAACGGTATGAAAAGGTTGTATCAGCGTATTTAAAACAACATTTAACTTGATATTTCAAACAATTTTTTTTTTTTATAATTTCACATTTTAGTTAAGCAAATACATCATAATCGACATTTCATATCAATACTTTTTGACGTCAAAAACTTTTTGTTCAGTATTTTTCAGATATAACAATCAAACAAAATATTGATATTGTAAAACAAAAACTGCGGTATTACCGATGATTATTGTTTCACTCTTGCAGTTATTTGTGTTTAATTTAATTTGTTACTTTATTAATATTGGTTAAGGTATTCGTTACTGCTTCCTAGAAATAAGGAAAATAATAAAAAAATACAAGACTTCAAGAAAATGAATTACAAATTTTGAGTACCTCAGGAATAACAAGAAAAATGACATCCTTTCATCATTACCTTTTAATTTTTTTTTGTTTCACATTAAACTTTAAAAATGGTAGCTTAAAGCAAAAAGCGTTTAAACCAAGCAGATTTAATTACAAAAACCGTCATGTAAACAGTTGGATAATATTTAATATTTATCAGCTGGTCAGAAACACTTTTGGCCTATATTCAGTGGCCTGTCAGTCAATAGGTCTGATTAGACCTGATTACTGATCAGTAATTAGGACGGAGTATTGCAACAAAGGTCGTTATATGAGCATTTTCATTTATTTATAATACGATAATAAATAATAAATCTTCCACCATTAATATGTTTAATTTGGTAATGTTTTGTAGTTGTAGTGGCAATAGGTTCTAACTACTAACAAGTTTTTGGGGGCCTTGGACTTAGTCCCCCAATCTGGATGAATATATTTTAAATATTGGTTTAATGAAACCTTTCTCTGATTAGATAACATTATAAAGTATATACGTCTTACTAAACAATTATTTTATTGTCTCTGTAATTTGATTTATTTTTAATGTATAAATAGATTTTTTAATTTCTAAAAATATCATGCAATAAAATGTTACCATAACAAAAAAATCATAATCAGAACTGCACATAACCCATAAATTTTTCATATTTAATTTTTTAAATATAAAATTAGCTATGATTCAAATAGTTCAACCTAAATATAAATCACTCTCATTTCATGTTGTTATGTACTCAATATTATCTGTTTGTTTATATAGATGCTGTTGTGGAAAGATACTCGTAATGTCATTAGATAACTGACCCCCTGCGGCTCAGTCCGTGCATGACGACACTGCATGCCAAGGATTGCGTGCTGTTTATACTATTGTTATTTGTCTATTATTATTGAAATTTCGTCATGTTGGTACCTTTGAACTTAAACCGCGATATTTGATTGTAATTACTTTTGATATGTCAAAATATCATTCGATCTTTTTTATTATTTATACAAGGTGGCGTTGTGAGTTTTAAGATATATCACCATACCATAAAGATCTTAATTGTAAACAAACTGTTTTTACCGGAACTATATCCCATTTACTTGGTAACATTTTTATTTTATTCCGTCGTTCCGAAAATTTTGCAGCAATCGTGTTCACGGAAAGACGATATGTAAGTATTTTTTCTTGAGACCTATTTAGTAATATTCCTTCATAATGTGTATTGGTATATAAACTTGACAGTGATTGTGGTTTGTCATACTTTAAATAAAGAGGAGCATCGGTACCAGAGTTAACACATCTCAGATACCAAGTATAGGCGTTTATCGAAGGCAGCAGTGTGTGAAGATACCATAGACAAGCCTAACCGTTATATTATATTATATTATATAGCGAGGATTTGTGGTTTGTGGTTTATAATCACAAATCATCGCTATGATAGCTCGAACTCCTCTATGATACCAAGAACGATTTCTGAGGATATTGAAATTAAAAATATCTTAATTTGAATAGAGAAGATGATTGGAGCCTATCTAATATTCATTAACAATTTAGTCCCATGTCTGTGACCTCAAGATACGATTAGTGTGTTTTGTGTCAAAGAAACTGTTGGGGGTAGAATCATAAACTGACTTACTGAGAGACATTGGCATCTTATCTTCTTGTAACCACGATTGCTGCAAAACATTCGAAACGTATTAAAAATAAACTGTAATCAATATAACGTGAGTTAAATGCATTAAAAAAAGGTTCATTTCAACGATCTTGCTAAAATCTAAGAAAATGTCATTTAATTTTCGAATTCACTATTGCAATAATCAATTATTCGTTTATCACATACATAAAAATAAACAAAAAAAATAAGTGTTTAGTACCTAATTGGTATAGTTATAGTATTCGGGGAAACAAATTTTTTTTTTGTCAAAAAAATTATTTCTATGTATCAATCGATGCGGAATTTTATCTGAATCAAAAAAACCGATACTCATGACGAGCCATAATTTTCCCAAATTTTATTAAATATTTAACATCACTATGATGAGTTGCTATCTTCATTAATCAAAGGCTACACTGTCCTCAGTTATTGGGACAATTTCGTCTGACGTCATAGATGTGTGCGACATGTTATGTTGACCCCACATATAAACGTGATCATAACATATATTGCGTCAATCCAAAATATAAGGTCCAAATATTTTAACAGTATTGTTTTTGTTATTTTAGTAATAAAACAGATATATGTGATAAAAAAGTACTATTAATAAATTGCTAGTATTTAATCTTGTTTAGTCTGTGATCAGCTGTGATACAAAGTATTACCATTGTTTAAATTCAAGAGTTTTTTAAGGTGGTATTAGTATTAACAGGTATGTGTGTGAGTTTGAGTGTCAATAAGTTAAAGTTTTGCATACTTTGGTGTTGGTTTGCGTATGTGTGTGTTGTATGTGTGTGCGTGCGTGCGTGCCTTTGTGTGTGTGTCAATATGTTAATAAAGTAGATTAGTAGTTTATAAACGAATATTTTTAATAATTCTTTAAATTATTCTATTAAATAATTATGATTATAATAGAGATCTATTTCTTATAATTTCAGATAAAATGGACGGTCCCGCAGGACCATCGTCATGTCGTTTACGTAGTGAAGACGTTGTAGAAAATAACTTAAACACAAATCTGAACTGTCAAAGTGACAGCTGTCAGTGTGACAGAACACAGGGTGAGGTGAAGATAAAGAGCAAGAGATTCGGCAGAGGTGCTGTGCAGTCAGGTTTGTTATTTATATATATATATATATATATATATATATATATATATATATATATATATATATATATATATAAATTCAACATATATATATATGTTGAATTTTTTCTACTCTCTTTTTTGTTTATTTAAACCTGAAGCGTAGGAATATAGAAAACTTCATAACTCTTAAATGCTTACTAAAAAGTATAAAAGCAATATTCTTAGGATAAACAGTATCTATCATATCTATGGAAAGACACTTACATCTCGTCTCTTGAACACGATTGCTGCAAAGCAATCGAAACGTCGGGTTACAAATAAATCCAACCAAAATTTTACGCGAGTTAAATTACAAAATAATTTATTTATAAAAAAATAGGTTTATTTCAAGTAACTATCAAACTTTTATTACCACATTAGGTTAAAAATAACTCCATACACATTAAACATTTAAATTATAGAAACTGTGTCAAATATAGTTTATTTGAACAGTACTAAACAATAGACATAAACAGATGGTCGTTATCAGGTTACTTATCACTACACTACATAAGTGTTTTTCTTAAGACTGACCCCGTAAGTTTCATCATTTTGCGATAAATTCGCACTATCTTATTAGCGAACCAATTCATAGCTGTTCAATTATTTTCAAACTACAAAAAAAATATTATATATTTTTTGTTAACTATATTAATATTTATATTCAGCTAGAATTAACCTTATTCTAATCTTGAATTAACCTTCATCTTTTAATATAATTAAACATCAACACGGTCAGAATCGGACCTGATCTCTGGAAGTTTGTAAACTGAGCTGTCGTGCCATCATTAATGTAGAATCTACTGTGCGGTTTTCAAGGACTTTTCTTCCACGTACCACTAAGATGTGGAATAAACTTCCTTCGGCGGTGATTCCAGATCGATACGACATGGGTACCTTCAAAAAAGGCGTATATTCTTATCTCCAAGGCCGGCAACGCTCTTGTGCGACTTCGGATGTTGCAAGAGGTCGTGGAAAGCGGTGATCACATTTGACTTGTGACCCGCACGATATTGCTCTCCTTCATCATAAAAAAAAAAAAAAAAAAGAATTGTACATCTTTTTTCAGAAATTAAGTGAATCCCAAACCTTTACAAATTTTTAGAAAATTTCAAATATATTTTAATATTCCAGGACTGACCCATGAATGCGGTGTGTTTGGAGCTATAGGGACGGGAGAGTGGCCGACGCAAGTGGACGTGGCACAAGTTATATGCCTTGGATTAGTAGCATTACAACACAGGTGCGTACTATTATATCATATACTGGTGCTTTTAGTTCTATTACAACACAGGTTCACTGGTCAAAAGTGTGTGTCGTTACTAGTGCTAGTTGTCCTAAAAAAATAATAACAGGGTGTTGAAAATTGGCAGAGTTGTCGAGAACAGTGACTTATAGGTCGTGAAGATTTTTGGTGACATTTATGATTGCCGTTTTTTATTAAATGGTCAAAGTGTTCATAGAGTTAAATGTGGAACGTTTTGAAATCGCACGCGTGAGTTCTTATTGGGCTTAAGATTATAGCCACTATTTTCTCTGCTAATTTTACAAGTATGAGAAACTCATTCAGCAACAATGCTTCGCTCAGCTCCACCCGCCGTACACAGTAGCGGACCTACTAATACATATATACTAGTCCTTTTAGTAGCATTACAACACATGTGTGTACTATTATATTATTTAATAGTGCTTTTAGTATTGTCTGATAATAATTATTAACTTGACAACAACGACATCTATTGGACAAAAACTCTTTTTTTTGCTTAAATCTGCATACATGTATACATATTATAAAATGAAATACAGCTGGAGGAGCTGTATAATCGCGATAAACCTATAAAAAAACTAACGGATTTCTGTACGGCTTTCATCAATAGATAGTATGATTCTCGAGGAGGTTTAGGTGAATGAGGTTTTACGAAAATTAACTGTTCCATTTTGTATCAAGAAATCGTTACTGAAAAGTACCCTTAAGTACTGACGTGAGGACAATTGCCTATTTAATTAGACAAACCTGCAGACTGTCCTTCTATGATGTGACTTCCATAGTACATACTCCAAAGACGATTTGGAGCCTTTTTTATATATTTCCAATACCTTCCTTAAATAACTCCTTTCCCTATTCATACCTACTTCCGGCATTTTTTATAAGTTGGTAACACTGCTATAAAACATATAAAAAAAGTATATTTAACTGTTAGTTTATTGTGTCAAGGTCTGATTCTAGATATCACTGATGTTATCAATAAAAATTATTGTTGCTATTTGAACTCAATGATACCAACTTTTGGGTAAAAATTCCTAATATCTGGTTTAAAGTGGATTTAACCCAAAGCTTTTTATCTTTAAGTATTCATAAAAACTGTGTTATTATTATAGATATCGTATCATATTTTTTGTATAAAAAAATTATATGGGATTGACCTAAAAAAAAATATGTATAACTGCGGGTTCACGTGAACGATGCGATAATTTAAACCTAAAATTTATAATGATAGATAGAAAAATAAATTGTTATGTTAAAAATAAAGTAGATTTTTGTTTTAGGATGTCCAATATTAATTGTTGATAATAAAACACCCTCTGTGTAATAAATAGAAAAAGTCTTATACTTATATATGTTTCTTTCCGGAATTTGTTTCACGTAAGAAGACAATAAAAAACTTATATAAAGAAAAGAGACAGGATGATATTCTAAATATTTCGATAATTTTAAAATTAAAAAAAAACAGACAGACCAAGCTAAAGAATTTAGAAAAAAAACGGAATCTCATGAACAGGAATATATTATTGTTATTATTATAATATATTAAAAAATAGGGTCAATATTTTATTATAATATATTTATCAAATATACAGAGGTCAAGAATCAGCCGGCATAGTCACGTCGGAGGGCAAGAGCGGCCGCACCTTCAACTCACACAAGGGCATGGGTCTCATCAACAATATCTTTAACGACGAGGCCATGAGGAAACTCAAGGGCAATCTAGGGATAGGACACACGAGGTAATATCATATCTGAAGTTGGGGTGGGGTTTCCCTTAATGTAAATAAGGTATACCCCCCCAAGAATGGGGGATCAAATATCTATTATAAAATTAGGCTTTTACTATCATATATAAAGTTGTTAGATTTTGGGGGGTGTAAATAAGGGGGGAATAGATATCTACTACAAAACTTCTCTCTAACTTGTTCAATATCGATGTTTAGCGTAGGTTTATATACGGTTAACGAATAAAACCTGGCTAAATTATTGATTGAAGGTCAATGTCCTCAGGTACTCCACCTCAGCGGCGTCTGAGGAAGTGAACTGCCAGCCTTTCGTAGTGCACACGGCCCATGGCGCGCTCGCCGTCGCACACAATGGGGAGCTCGTTAACTGCAGCAGCCTGAGAAAGATGGTGAGGAATGGACATTTTGGGGAAGGGGGGCGCATTGAAATTATACTATATTGGTTTTTATCTATAATATATAATCTCCATATCACTTAGATATACACCTAGATATACATTATGGCCATGGTTTCAATCCTCTAAAACATGTTTCAAGCGCTGTCTTCTAGGTGAACCTCACTAACTCTCCCCCACAGGTGTTGGGTCGTGGAGTGGGTCTTTCCACTCACTCGGACTCCGAGCTCATCACACAGGCTCTGTGCCTGAATCCCCCAGAAGGGGAGACGGATGGACCTGACTGGCCCGCCAGGATCAATCATTTAATGAGGTGGCTATCCATACAATTTATTATTTTTTTTATATTGTTCTTTAACCAAATTTTAAACGTATATATAAAGTTTTATTACATATTATTTTAAACGTTTCTTTCAAGCGGTATCTCTAAAAAACGTCAAAATAAACAAAATAATTTGTAAATTTTTCTGATTGGTTGATTTTTTTTGGTATCAACCAATCAAGGCTCAAGACTGTACCGTTGCGTTAAAACTTATAATTTACATACATACATATAAATGGGATGTTATGGATTACTATAATAGACCTACAGCGTAGAAAACTATTAACTAAATCTCATTAACATATGAAAAACAAAATAATATATAAATAACATGAAAATATAAAATTACTCAAATGTGCAAACAGGCTGACACATTTTTAAGGCTAACTAGCAAACTCCTCTGCTACGCATTTTAGGTCTCAAATCTGAAAACTTCATAACCATAGTTGAGGTTAAACAAAGGACAGACAGTGGTTCTATGGTGTTATACATATATAAAACTATAACTAATATTATTCCAGGCTGGCTCCTCTGAGCTACTCGCTGGTAATAATGCTGAAAGATAAAATATACGCAGTGCGAGATCCTTACGGGAATAGACCTCTGTGTCTCGGGAAGATATTGCCGTTGGGGTCCTCCTGTAAGTAGTTATAATAAATATTACTATATTTTTTATAAATAAATATAAAAAATTTGGTTTTTTATTGATTTTATTTAATTGATAATATTTTGGGGCTTTTGTGATAGAAAATGTCTTATTCATATATATATTATTAATTTTATCAAAAATATCAAAAACAAAAAAAAATTGTTTTATTTTTTTTAAATTTTGTTTTTTTTTGACAAATATAAAAACTCCCTAATAATAATATGAAATACAAGAATCACGACCGAAAATAATAATCGATCTTGATCCAATTATTTACTTAGATAACTGGTGCAAATAATCAACGATTAAGATTAAGTTTTTTATATTGAACACAAAAACACCCGAAATTTAAAAACATTTTTAAACTTTTGTTTATATTTTGTTTAAAACATTTACGTCATAACGCATGTTATTATTTCAATATTTTGTTATTGTTATAAGGAAAGCTTGAACTCTGGTTATTTTCGTCGTTTTTGTTTTATCTGTGCTTCGACAGATAACTAAATATATAAGAATATGTTTTATATTATGATTTTAGTTTTTAATTAAATATATGAATTTTTAATAATTTGGGGAATTGTAGAAAATTAATTTATTAACAATTAACATATATTTGACAGTAACAATAATTATAATTTTAAAAATATAAAAAGTTTGTTAGTATACATAAATTAAAAAATACTTAGTAAGTAGATAAAAATAATATACTTATAACGTAAATAACACGAATACAAAAATATATATTTTGTTCTTTATGTCTAACATTCGCTCATCACCTTAATGTACTTCCAGATGCCTACAAATCTTCATCAACGAAGCATGCGGCGGGTAAAGCATGACACATTCATATATTCATTCAATCATTCAATAATTCATTCACGGAAATATAAAAACATTCGATCATCCATTAAGTTTAATGTTCTTAATTATGTCCCTAGTTTGAATTTTGAGATTTTAATGTTTTAGAATATACCATAATGCCAGAATGTACCATGTTAAATATTTTTAATATTCGTTTTTTCTTATGACATTCATATTTAGGGTTGCCACCTTTTTTCTTGCAATTAAATTGGTTGATATAGACAACAAAAAAAAAACATAAATAAAAAGTACTATTTATTTTGATTAGATTTAAAAACATATTTTTACTGCTTTTAACTGCTTATTTTAAAATATAATCCTTAACAAACCACAGTAAAAAAAATAATACATTGTCATTTTTAACATTTATAAATAGATGTCATGCAGAAATTGTACAAAACTTTTCAAAATTTCAAAGATATTAAATCATGCAAAATAAATTATTTTTTTGTACTTTAATATTCTCATTAAGTATATAGTACAATTACCTGAAATAACATAATATTATTAAGTATTATTATAAAGTACGGTGGGCAACCCTAATCATATTCATATTCTTATTTGGAATTTAATCGAGGATTAACTTAAATGTGCATGAAATCTGGGAATAAATAACTAACTTATAATTGTGTAAATTAGGGATAATTATAGAAATAATTTATCAATTATATGTTACAATAGTATGAGAGCTGTTCTCATCCTGTTGTTTGTGATTTTCATGGTAAAATATTCATATTTCATGGGACAAATATATTTTAGATAGTTTATTTTGTTTCTGTATGTATATAAATGTGTTCAACTATTTGTATATGCAATTTACAGTTTTATTGAACGGCTGTGCAAAGAATGGTGTAGATGACAAAGCGGAGGGGTGGGTTGTGTCTTCAGAGTCTTGTGGATTTTTATCCATTGGTATGTTTTGGTATATTTATATTAAATAACCTTAATTAGTAAATTCATAGAAACAGGAAGAAACAATGTTTAAAAAGAAAAATAAAAAAAATTATAATAAATTTTCTATCTAATATATAAATAATACAAATTTTAAACAAATATTTATAGTATGTTAGTCTTAAAATAATAGTTTTCTTATCATAAATAAAACACATCTGTAATTAAGCTATATTAATTAATAAAAGGACCACACCTTTTAAATCACAGCACAGTAAAATCATACATACTGTAGTTTTTTAATTTAATTTATAATGAATATAACATTGTTATTGTAACCGTCTATATATTGATGATTTTTAACATGCTCGACTTACAATATTTTAAACAACCCCCCCCTCTCCAGGCGCCCGCTACGTACGTGAAGTACTCCCAGGAGAGATCATCGAGATGTCTCGTGAGGGGATCCGCACAGTAGCGGTGGTGGAGCGCCCCGCGGGGAAACAACAGGCCTTCTGCATCTTTGAGTACGTGTACTTCGCCAGGGCTGACAGTATCTTCGAGGGTTAGTTTTCAATTATAAATGTCATCTATATGTAACATTGATATTTGCTCTTTGCCCTTGATGCGTGCCGACTGATCAACTGATTGTGCTTGTGGTGAGTCGTCGTTTACATAATTAAAATTATAAATAATAATAATAATAATAGAAATAATTTTACAATAGCCTGCCATGAATTCGTAGTCCCTATTAGATAGAGATGCGGTATCTGCATACAAAAATTTTAACCTAATTGAATACTTCTAAATGGCTTTCTAAAAACAGAAGTAATGAAGCATATAACAGCAGCAGTGTCCCTGCAGGTCAGATGGTGTACTCAGCCCGGCTGCAGTGCGGTCGCATGTTGGCGCGGGAGTCTCCGGTGGACGCAGACATCGTGTCATCAGTACCGGAGTCAGGCACCGCCGCCGCACACGGATACGCACGACAGGTACGTGCACAAGACACACACGTACGAACATACACACAAGCTTACTAAACTATACAAGTCAATTCAAGTTTACAAGTATATTTGTCGAATAGTCTTTTTATAAATATACCTTTAAAGTAGAAGTAGAAAAGATTAAGAATGTACATAAAAAATAAAGTAAAATATTATCTGTCACCCGTACTCTTGTTATTTTTAATCTATTTGAGAAATAAAAAAAAGTTGTAACATAAAGATCAAAGTGTAAAATATATACTACTATTTTTTACTTAAATAACAAAATTAATTTGTAGTCCGGAATCCCGTTCATGGAGGTCCTCTGCAAGAACCGTTACGTGGGTCGTACGTTCATTCAGCCCTCCACGCGCCTGAGGCAGCTGGGGGTCGCCAAGAAGTTCGGTGCCCTGTCGGAGAATGTCCGTAGGAAGCGCATCGTGCTCGTGGACGACTCCATCGTGCGCGGGAACACTATCGGACCCATCATCAAGCTACTGCGGGATGCTGGAGCTGCAGAGGTACACACCGACAGATATTTTTTTTTGTTCGTTAGAAAAATCCGTTACCCCGACAGCCAGGAAGGTGAAGCCCTCATCGCCCTAGTAGGACGCCAGGGCGTTGCTTTAGCACTCACCGTGACGCCTCGGCGGTACCCCCATATGAGGGTGCTACGAGCACCTTAGGGCTCTCTCACGAGGCAAGCCACACGGACAGACATACATGCATTGTTAGATTTATGATTAATGAAATGAATAATGAAAGACTTGATTGTTGTTGAATGTTTTGATTTTCTTTTTAAGAGGACCAGTTGACTAAGATTATTTATTTATTATAGAAATATTTTGACTAAATGTATATGTTTGGTAAATATGGGTATTTTAGTTTACAATTGTTACAAATATAGTAAATTTGTTGAAAGTCAGGAACAAAATGAACAATAATTACAACATTTACAATTCGACCATCTCCATCCCAGGTGCATATCCGGATAGCCTCCCCTCCCCTGAAGTACCCGTGCTACATGGGGATCAACATCCCGACGCGGGAGGAACTCATCGCCAACAAAATGGACCCCTTCAAACTGGCTGAGCTTGTTGGTTCGTATATATTGATAAGATCAGCCTAGATGTTAGATATTAGATTATAAGTTTAAACTATGATACTTTTTAAGTGTCTCGCTCTCTTTAATTTATCTATGGACAATATTGTCTATGGACAAAACTATCTATGGACAAAACTGTCTATGGACAATACTATCTATGGACAATACTATCTATGGACAATACTGTCTATGGGCAATACTGTCTATGGACAAAACTATCTATGGACAATACTGTCTAAGGACAGTGCTGTCTTTTAGTTGGTATCTCGATGGAATAATACTGTCCCTCAGGTGCTGATAGCCTGGAGTACCTGAGCGTGGAGGGTCTTGTAAGCGCGGTGCACTACAACATGAAGACAACCCCTAGCGACGGTGTGGGCGGACACTGCACCGCGTGCCTCACTGGAGACTACCCTGGTGGACTGCCTGATGACGTGGACTGGTGATAGCGACCTTATTCCTACGCTATAAGGACTGATTTTCCGTGAGACTAGGATGCTTTGGAACCCGTCTTCCGTTTTTGAGTGTATTGGTTGAGTAATGAGTCAACCCTTGACTTGAACTATAGTTTGTTTTGTAGTACAGATTATGTGCAGATTATATTTTAAGAAATATGTCTCGAATTTACATGTCATACACAAATAATTTGGTACATTTATAAGAACCAAATATTTTATATATAAAATTACTTCTACATTGTACATTGTAATAAGTACAAGTACTGACATTATTTTTATATTTTTCATTTTATTTATATTTTTGAAACTCAGAATATTAATAACTATTAAGTGAACAAGTGAAGTTTATAAATTTTAAATTTAAATATTGTATCAATATTGTGACACCTATTATACTTTACAGTTTATTAATCTAAAAAACATGTGCCTTTAAATATAAAACTTGATAAATAAATAAATCATTGCATAATAATCTTTACAAAGGAATATAGATTAACAAAAATATATTTTTAAAGCCTATAAATTTATATTTTAACGCCCAGGAGTCTAATGCAATGTTTTAATTATTTTTTTGAACAAACATTAGCTTACGTTAAGTACTCGAATAAGTGATTTGGAGTAGAATATATTTTTATATAAGTGCCTTATGTAATTAAGATTAATTTAGTATTTTATTAATAAGCATTTCAGAAGTCGTGCTGGTTTCGACTTAATATTGTAATCACATCATCCTCTATAGTCTCTGATAGCATGATATATTTTATATATTTACACAAAAACAAAAGAAAGAGATAAAAAAATGTGCTCGAATACAAGAATCTTACAGTCCAAAGAGGATGGTGTGATTATATTCTCCTTAGTTCCATAGATGAAGTCTGAACTGTGGTTGACCAATGAACGGTCAACTCATGACTATTTTACTTTGCAATGTCTTGAATAGATTTAGATCTGAATTATATTTTAAGTAGACATTATAAAGTATTTACGTGCATTCCGATGTAGCATAATTTAGTTTTTTTTATTAAAATAATCATGCATTAGGGATAATCACAACTTTTATTTTCTATTCCTTTCGAACTGAAATATAGTTTCTGATATTTCATTACCTTGAATGTTTTTATAAAAACAAATGAAACAAAAACATCGTTTGCCAATACTCAATGAATATTTAAAAACTATTTTCTCTACAATATTAATATTAAGATTATTAACGGGAACTAAGAAGTCGAGTCCAATCAATGTCTTATAAATTGCTGTGAAAAGATGCTAATATTTATCTCATCGATTTCTGTTTCGTTCTCTTCAATTAGTCGAAAACTATTTCCTCTTCTAGAACTTCTTCATGTTAAATCAAAAGTTACAACAAATTTGTTTGCGCCCACTCCTACTCATCTTTTATGTTTATTATGAATGTATGAATTCTTAGTATTGTGTCCAAGTAACTCTCAATACATTTAAAACACTAATGATTAAAGTAGAAATAACATTTTAAACATTTAGTATATCTTTAATTATTATACTTTTAATGATGTTAGTTGAAGGTAAAAATTACATCAGAAAAATCAGTTTTTAGCAGATAACGTTTTCCACTTAAAAGCTTATATACTCATCAAGAAACTTAAAAAACAAAATAAACACACTTCCCAGTTATGTTTGAGATAAAGAAATTGTTTTTTATTCATTAATTCCGACATTGAAACGGATATAAATATTTAAACCAATGTATTTTTAATGCCACATTTTATGGTTTATAATTGTAATTGGTGATCATGAATATGACATGGAAGATGGTTCCGCAAAATTACTAGCAAATTACTATTATCTCTAGTCCAGTCATCTCTCCATTTGGCGGTTGAGTAATGATTAGAAATTAAAAACAATTAAAAGAAATCATTTATTCAATGCAATACTTATGTTATGGTAAATGTACATAATATATTCATAAAAATAATTTTTCACATATATTAATGTCACTATATAATTCAAACATAGTGTAATTCTTTGTTTCATAGTGTTAGTCTTTTAGACACTGAAATCAACAGTCACTTTATTAAACTACTGATACCAAATATCTTATTACAAGACTGAATATTGCTAAAATCGCTGGTATAATACAGAAAAAATACATAATTGTTATACTGAAATACGTAGTGGCAAACAACAACAAATGTATTGTATCCTACAACTTATCCTCAATAGGATACACAGTCAAATAATTGTGTGTATACGTTGCTATTGTAAGATAGCAGCTTATGCTATGACATTGTTTGTGTGCCGACGACGGCCTCTATGTCAGTGACCTCCTTGGCGCAGGCGGCGGTGAGCACCTCGGGCTCCGCGTCCGTCACCAGCACGTCGTCCTCTATCCGGATCCCGACTCCCCGAAACTCCTCCGGCACAGACTTATCGTCCGAACGAATATAGATGCCTGGCAATGAAAGAATTTGCTCTTTTTATCTATTTTTTTGTGTAAAGAGGATGGAAGAAGTAAAGCAACATCCTAAGCACTTTCAGGGCCTAAAAGTGCATTAAAATGAGTTTTATAAAGACCTTATATCTTATAAAAAAGATCTGTCATAGTATACATATATGTAAAGGAAATTACAAACATTCAATTCGATGGTATACAGATATGTTGTAAAAATCCTTCCACTCCACTCCACTTTTGGAGGATATATAAGGTGTGTGTGTGTGTGTGTTGTGTGCCTAGTATGTGTATATGTGTGTGTGTGTGTTTTTGTGAGCGTGCATGTGTGTATGTGCGTGCATGTGTATGTTTGTGTGTGCGCGCGTGTGTGTTACCGGGCTCCACGGTGACCACCATCCCGCTGGTGACTCGCACGCGGCGGCGCACGAGCGGCGCGTCGTGCACGTCCAGCCCCAGGTAGTGAGACACGTGGTGAGGACACAAGCGGTACGCGCGCTGGAACCACACACCACCAAATTAAGTGTAATTAAGTGTCAATACGAGGACCCGACGCTCTTTTAACAGAACTATCACTACTCGTTTTTGACAAAATATATATATTAACATTAAATTATTTGCTTTTTAATTATATTAAATCATACATACTCCAATTAGTTCATTATTATCAATATTCTTAGGCAAGATTCCCTCCTGCTGTAGCTGTGTTCCCAGAAGACGGCACATGTGTTCGAACAGCTGGTCCAAGGCCGGTCGCTGCTCGCCCAGTAATTCTATTAGACGTTTCTAGAACAAGCAATTATTGGGTTAAGTGTTGTTATTCAAGAAAATACAATTTGAAAGTTTACAAGAGGCAAATAAATATATACATTACCTGTACTGAGAGGATTAATTCATATAATATCCTTTGATGTTTGGAGAACTTTCCAGAAACTGGCCACGTACGTGAAATATCAGAATTATACAGCCACCTCTGAGTACCTAAAAAATGTATTTAATATTTATCACACAATCTGCATTGTAACATCAATTTGGGACAGGTTAACAAAAAAAGATTATGGTGGCCACCTACAGCAGCTGCCTTGGTAACAGCAAATAGTCAGCCAAGAATAAAACCTGTCCCCAAATAGCAAAATCAATAGCTATAACTATTAATTTCAAAAGACCTGCATCAACAAGCAGCAGTTCCCCGGACTGCAGCAGCTGGTTATTAGCGACATAGTGTATGTGTGTGGCGCGTGGTCCGCCCGCCAGCACGGGGGGGAAGGCACCGTGCTCTGCCCCGCCGCAGCGCCAGGAGTACTCCAGCACTGCACCCACGCTGTGCTCAGACATACCTGGAGAAACACTTCTAATTAAATAGGCAAAGGTGTAATAAGTTAATCTGAGTGCTGTATTTTTTTTTATATGGGGCCAGTAGCATAAGAGAAAAATGTTTGACTAATTTTGTTATTTGTAGTTTAGATGCTGTCATAGTGTATTATTTATTTACTATATAAATGCAGACTAGTCAAAAATTCCTAAATTTATGTTTAATTAAAGTTGGTATTTAGTTGAGTTCAGTTTAAATAAAAAAAAATGGAGACATACCTACCGGGTTTCGTGCTAGCCATAGCCAAGTTGATAGATTGTGATCCAATGAAGCAAGTCTCCCTCATCAGCTCTATTTCCGCTGGTGACTTTATTACTCTCATCTGATGCAATATTTGTTGCGGGTCATTTAGTGAGACATGACCTTGACGGAGCGCAGAGCTGACATATTCATGGATGTCAGGGTTTGCCGGACACTCGTTCTGGTACCATAGGATTGCTGGTTTGGCTGATGAAACTATTCTGTTAAAAAATATAGTATTACATTGATAATAAAATCTAGTGCTGCATATTGCACTTACTACGTTAATTAGAATTTGATTTTATGTAAGACTCAATAAAACTATTATTAATAAATCTGATTAAAATAACAATTAAAAAATAACAATACCTATTTATAAAATTACTAAAATTCTCCACAGGCCTAGCTTCATCCACAGTGAAGAGTGGTGCAGCCGCTGTGCATCCTGTGCGAGGACCCTCCCATAACTCTGCATGACTATCCTTGTCATTTACAAATAAAATACTCTGGAATAAAAATACACTACTCATAATCTGTGTATTTATTTTATGTATTTTTTTGGCTATAATTTTTTACCAAAATATTAAATTAAATGAAACATCAATATAAATAACATATTACAACACTTCTTTAAACATATGACATTCAAATATGTACAGATTATACAGTTGTAACAATTTTTACCTTATAATTATCTGTTTCTGGTGACTTGATCATCACTAATATAGCTGAAGGTTCCAGGCATCCAGTGAGGTAGAAGAAGTCTGAGTTTTGTCTAAACACATATGGTATTTTTTCTGACATGTACTGCTTGCGAGCTGCTGGTATCACTATCTGAAATTCATTTTAGTATTTAAATTGTGTCTAATTACAAATTTAGTACTTAAGTACATATGAGTGTATTATGTATAGTCAAGATTATTGGTAAGCTTAAATTACAAATTTTTTACATTATAATTTATAAATTTTATAAGCCAATTTAGGATCTATAGGATTCAGATTGTTAGTAGTTAAACTAATATCTAAAGGTGTTACTTACAATATGCGATTTATGCTCATTTTCCATGCTAGCTGCTAGTTTTTCTACCAAGCTGTCTCTCCTATCCTTGTACTCTTGCTGTGTGATGCCACAGGTTAAATGACCATCGGATATCAAATGGGGGTGAGTGTGGCATGTTGGTTGTCCGACTATGCCTTTTGGGATGCTCAGGTTTTCTGACAGCAGATCTGGTGGGTTTCCTATACTAGATTTATATCTACATTTTTCTTGACTAAACGTGTTTCTAAATAGTTTTCTGGAGCTCTTGCCTGAAAATAAGGTTTATAATTTATTGTAAACAATTGTGAAGAATGTTTGCATTAATTGATAGAAGTTACGAGCTCACCTAGTTGCAATGTTAACCGACGAAATATATGCATAATTATTTCAATTTAAAGAACTTTATTTTACTTATAAAAATATATTTAAATTTTAGAGTACAAAGTGTATCTTTTAAAAATATTATGACAGATCTATTGTCACGTACGTCAAAAGGACATTTGAAATCCATTGAGACTTGAGGGATCACTAATACAGGCTCAATTCTTTATGGTGGTGGTATATATTATAAGAAACATTTTATGGTAATTTATCAATATTAATCAATATATATATTGATTAATTATTTTCACTGATTGATATTAAAATCAGAAACTATCCATACTAACTGCAGGTGAGTCAAGCGTCTTTTAAATATAAGATATTTATTTAAAAATCACTTGTTCTTACTCTCAATTCGTCCAAAAAACTAATAAAATATCCACTAATAAATCATTGTCGGTTAAATTTACAATGAAATTACAATAAAAATATAAATAAGGTAAAATAAAATTATAATTTAAAAGATTTTATATTTTAAAAGATACCGAAAAAAGGAGTGCTATTTTTTTGCTTCGACAAAATATGAGATTCTAATTAAGAACTTTTTTCAAGTCACAGAGAGCCTACGTTATTTATTATATAAGATTTTGACGATGTAGTTATTGAAATGGGCTAAGTCTAAGTGTAATATTAGGCTGCTCGCAGATACATTAATTTTAAAGTGAGTAAAATTGCAAGCCGTTAAAAACTACTCCAACTGCATTGACAGTTTCGGAACATTAGTTCAGGGCGCTTACCACTATCTCATAAAGTAATAATTTCAACAACCTTACTATTCCTTGTCATACTTAAAACAATAAAATAATATTGTTTTAATTCAATTTATATTTCTGCGATCCATCATTTTTTAGTTGTCACTAAGTGATTCTTCTTTTTCTAAAAAGTAAAGTGTCAAGACGTTAAATTATTATAAACGTTGTTTTAATGTTTATTCTTATGGTATACCACCAGAAGACGCTACCTTCCAGGGCCTACACTTACTTACCCAGTGCTTGCCCTATCTGTTTTTTTGGCAAACATTTAGGTATACATCTAATACTTGATAATTTCTTTAAAAGACATTTCTTATATTTAATGAAAGCGTCGTATTGTTATGATATATAAATTAAACCTGTCTCAAAAAAGGAAAAATATTAAAGTAAGCACACACAAAACATTATCACACAGAAACAACACACAAAAAATTATCATACAGAAACAAGTCATAAGCTCTTTAATACATATGTGCGTGTTTGTCTCTTCATTCCGCCTAAACGGCTGGACTGAGTGTGATTATAGATAAGGTTATTAAGTACAGCTCCGAGTGATTCAGATTCCAGATTAGACCAGATTGTTGTCTTTGCTGTGGTATTCTAATTATTTTTTGTTTTAAACCAGAAGAAAAAAAACCTAATAAGCCAGAGAGAATTAGATTTTAAGATATCTTAACAATAAAGTTTATTATAAAATATATAAAAAATTGCGTTAAATCCTTTCAACTGTTTTTAAATTTTATTATCATGGCATTTATTGTTAATCTTTTTAGCATTTAATGTATTATAATATCAATAAAAAAAAAAATAGTCTGTATATGTAACTTTTTTCTTTGAAATACAAAAGAGAACAAGAACTAGTCTTGAATTAACGTAGTTCTGTTCGGAAGCAAAGAAACAAGGTTAATAAATATTTTTTTAAAAAAGTAAGGAAGTTTTCTTCGCCCTTGTAGTCGCCAAGCAACCCAAAAGATTTCCATGTCGTCGATGAGTGCTTTAGAACCTCATTAGAAATCAAAAAATATATAAAGACATTATTTATTTATTTAAATTTTATTTATTTATTTAACACAAAATAGTTTAACATAAAAATATAAAAATAAGCAAAATTTGACTTATTTCTATAAAGAGATCTCTACTCTTGATTAAAGGAGACATTATTCTGTTATTTACAATATGTGGATAAGTTTGTGAAAAAGGACCAAAATATAAAAAAAACTAACATACTTAAAAACTTATAGAATTACGTCGAGGGTGGTTATATCTGTCCCTTGGTATAAACGAATATAAACTCGTAAACGGGTGCTGCCATCTAGTTATCTTATCTTGCTTCAATCTTTGTAAAATTTATCTTTGTAAAATTGATTTTTACGTTTGCGAAACAGTGATCACAATAAAAAATACTCTGTTGAGTTTTTTATGTGATTCTTGTGAGAAGAAGTTGCGTTTTTAATTTTCATAACCGTAACTTTAAGTAGGAGAGTGTCTATAAAAGATTTATTTCCATAAGTTTGGTATCAAAATAAGGCCTTCTGACAATTCCATTTGATATACAAGATCAGTGGTTTTGATTATTTGACGTAAAGATCACAAGATAGAGATTTTGAAGTGAAAAAGAAATCAATAAAATAAAATATATTAAACTAAACTTATGTATATATTATATACTTATATACATACGATATTACACATTATGCAAAACAGCATCTATAATGCTATCAGAAGGCTATTACATACATATAAAATATATCAATATATTTGTTTTGAATGGTTCTATAGTGATTGAAATTATTTTGTAACAACTTTTGCAGTCCACTTTTCTATATCTATACTAATTATTATATATATTTTTTTCTATTAATTAATAGAAAAAATTTGTTTGTTTGAACGCGATTTGGAAAAATATTACTGAATATGAAACGCAGGCTCATGAGAAAGGTTACCTAAAATTACGCTACTGTTGTTAATTATTCTAATTCAAATAGTAAATAAAAAAGTTCGTCCGTGGGTGGAACCGCAAGTAAAAACTAGTTATATTTAAAAGGCCCTTGTAGTCTACATTAAAAAAAGGAATAATTTCTTAAGATATTTATTTTAAATATGGAATCAACTAATAATTTAATACTATTTTGTCAAGATAATTGATATCTTGCTTGAACCCATATTATTTAGTTTGTTATTTATCATATTAAAATACAATTAAGATATATTCTATAAGTTACATTTGATTTACTTAATTATATTATTAAGAATGTGGGGCAATGACTTTTTAATTCTTGTATTTTTTAAAAATTTATAAACATTAAATTAAGTTTTATTACTTATATATATATATATATATACATTAAAATCGAAGGTAAAATAAACAACAGTTGTTATTATTTTTTATTGGCTATACTTTGTCTCTAAATCTATTAGAAACCCCTAATATAAAGCAGAAAAGGATTTTTGAAACGAGCTAATCCTCCAAACTATCGGACGTATTTGAAAATTCTTTCTAATTGTAATCGACAGATGCATAAGGAATGCTATAGTCCGCAGGTGGAACCGCGCTTAACAGTTAGTCTTATATAATCTTAATCATATCTAATCTGTAAATATGCATCTAATTAAATATAAAGTGAAATTGACTATTTAGAGAAAAAGCATCGCGTTGAAATCTTTTGTAACAATCACTGCTACGATACTTGGCAAAGATCATTTGAATCCCATTTGAGGAGGTATTTCTTAACTCCTAATCTTAATTTTGGATGTGCAATTTGGACCCATAAGGAAAACATATTCCAGCTAAGCTGTGGGCAGGAAGGTCAGAACGTTCACCATCACCTATGCGCTGGCAGTCAGTGCGGAACGGCCTGCGCGTGTGCACGTCACTCGAATGCGCTAGCGATCGCGAACTGTGTCGAACGTGCCGTTATAGTGTTTCATAATCTGTGATTGTTTACTTTTTTAATTTCCTCACGATCTGGACGAACTGCACTCAGCCAATTGCAACGACTCTTCAAGGAGGTTTGTTCTGTTATTAATAATTATTATTGAAATATTGAAGCCATGTTGCGGTTTTAGATAAAATAGATAGTGGGTTGATTTGCAACATTTTGTGAGCTATTCATTACTTGGTACGGTCATTGCGTGTATTACCTAATAGGTGACCTCGCGAAATTTTTATAAGATCTGAGATTCGAAGGTTTTTGTTGATTTAAAAAAGAAATCGGCCAGCCGTGACCACTACCGCGAGATATATGCCTCTTAAAAAGATATTATTTTAAGTAATAAATAGATTATATAAAAAAAATATATAAATAGATATATATTTTTTATACAATTATTGATTCAACGACTTATTGACTCAATGCTTGTGAATAAATTAATATTTATGGTTTATAATATTTTAACACTACATAACTAAAGTTCACGGATAAAAATATTTTTCCTTAACATTATAAAATTGATTTTTTTTAACATTTAATATTAGACTATACATATATATGTATGTTTACATTTTATATTATATTTAATGTTATGTATTGAGTCTTTTGATATAAAAAATATATTAAATAAAATTATACATCTTCGCAGATCTGTTAAAGTTTTGTGAAATATCTTCAAGAATTGTTATTCGAATTATAATTGGGAAAATGAAATATATAAAATTTACTCAATGTTATATTATAATATATATGTAACCGGCTGTACTCGCTTTAATACTCTTGGAATTTGTGCGCAAAGTTTCGAATCCATATGGGGTCCTTATTCGTGACCTCATAGCATGGATCGCGGCGTGAACTGAACAGTTCGAATGGTATTGACGTGAATACAGTAGGCTATTTATATATTATAATAATTATGCAAGTCTAAATCCTAAAAAAGGTTACTATTGGTTACGTTATTATTTATTTGCTTATTTCAAACATAAAAAAAAAAACAATTCTAAAAATTGAAAACTACCATATTTTCTTAATTAAGGCTCTTGACATTTGTTTAACTTAGATAACATTGTACTTACCGTTATTCAGCCAGATTTTTTGTGTGCAGTTAAAGTAATTATAATAAAAAAAAGTAATTCGTGGGAAAACTCTGACTTACGCGTTCTATGGTACTAGGGAAGTAACCGTTTATTTTATTAAAATTTATGTTTGAATTTAAATAATTGTATAGGATTAGATTAAGTTTGATTAAATACATTTTACGAGAGTTTAAAAATAAAATCGTTCGTTATTTGTTTATTCTAAAATATTTATTTATAACAATAATAAATTACAATATATTATTATGTTATCAGAACATTTCTCTACTACACGCCGATACTTTTTATGCCCTTGTAAAAACTATAAAGCCTTCTGTATTTGCAGCAGGTTTAACGATTGAGATAAGATCGTATATTGTTCTATCGACGTTGTTTTTAATGATCTTGTATATTGACAGACTGACTTATTTAAAAAAAATGTAATGTAATGTAAAGGAGTTCTTACATTGTATTTTTAATATATATCAGTAAAACATATAAGGGTAAGCTTTTTAAAGTATTTTTTATTATGTATTGCACATATTCCGTGAAAGTGTTTGTTCGAAAATAAAAATAATCTCGTCATTCTAATGTTTGGTTTTCTTTTATAATATTTTTGTCATTCCATTGCGTTGCTTGAATATAGTTAGTTGTTTACGTCCTCTGTAAGTTCGATGACACGTTGAGTAGATTTATAGGGATAATATATATTAAGGATCTGTCATAAAACTTTCTAAGCATTCCAGTTTTATTAGAGGATTTTAAAGTAATAACAGTATTTACTACCAAATTATATAAAAATATGTTTTTAATCACAATATTTATGACTTATGTCAAAATTCTTATAGGATTAATATCATAAATAAAAATAATCTAATAAAATAAATAAATGGGAATTTAATATAAAACCTTTTTTTTAGACTCTTTCTTTCTCTTTCTTATATTTCACACATAACTATGCTCTGTCAAAGACTACCGACGGTGAGAGCTAAATGCTATGGAACACGGTTTAATGTTAGAACCATTCAGACATTCTAAGTACATCTAAAACGCTATTCACAGGCCGGCGGCGGAATGCGCCCATTACTATAGTTCCGCCTTCGATGCGCTTGCGTTGACGATGAAATGGCGGGTGTGCAGTCAGGTGACGAGATATAGCGAATCTTTTGTTGAGGTTAATCGAAATTTTTATACTTTTAATGAAGTCACGGTGCAAAGAAATTAGTTTGAAGTGGTTTTTTTTATACAACATTAAATACAGAATGATAAGAAGTGTTATTAAACATTGTGAGACTTATTCTTGTGAGACGAAAAAATATGAAGTCTGTGACAGTGGTATCTTAATGTAATACCTAATTGATTTTCGTTCTTTTGTCTCAACTGTGTGATTTGCATTCACAATTGGAAGATCAGAAGGTGAGTTTTTCTTATTTTAGGTAAATATTTGATTTCTTTTTCTTCCTTTTTATTTTGCTACGGAGTAAATGCGGTCAAAAATCATTAATTATAAATATATTTTCAAAACGCTTATTTCTTGTAACTTGCAGAAATAGCCTAAAGCTCATAAAACCTTTACTATTCCCTCGTTATTAACGAAACTAATTCCAAAGAGTGAGCCGTTAACTCCGTAATAATAATGAGATTTTATTTTTTTAATTCCTCAAGTAAATATCGAAGAGGCCTTTTCTCTTGAGCCCGATTGAGAGACGAACTTTTTGTTAAGGTTTTTTTGGTCAGAAAAAATTATAAATCTTTTTCTATAAAGATACAACCAAATATCAGATCATTAAAGTTTTTATAGTTTTTTTGTAGAATGTTAAGTTTTGTTTTATGTGAGCTTGACTTGTAAATGTGTACATAATCTATGATTCTTTATATATATATACATGGATTCTGATACAAACATAAAAAAGAGGTTTTTAATGGTGTTTATTTTGTGCGTATGGGTTAGTGTTGTAATTAACCGATTTTTATCATTATTTTTAAAATTATTAATATTAATTTATGGAATCTCATATTTACGCTTATAAAGACGGTTTTTATTACAAACTAAGTATTTGCTATGATGAATATTAGATTAACATATTATTAACATACACAATATATATGAAAGAATATTTCAATAATATTATAATATAAATCCTTTTTGATAAAAATATACATATAATATTATTTTTTCATTACAATACTACACACAACATATATACAAAGAACATATCAATATTTTAATATAACAATACATAGTACAATAATATCTTTATTGAACTGTCCTGAAATAGTTATGCATCATTATTTATAGTGTCACGGCGCCACGCTGAGAGCTATCCATACTTTTTTATCTGTACCTTTGAGTTTCGCAATAAAACCTCCACGGTTAACATTCTGACTTTTAATGCGAATTATAATTATGGTTTTTGTTATTTAAAAAAATCTGATAACATTAATTGTGTAGTGTCAATTTTTTATATTGATTAATAAAATATGTATATATTTTTTTATATTATTTAATATTTTTAATTATATATATTTGATAGAATTTGGTGCCATGTTGCCCAATTTATTGCAACTTTACGGTTTATGATCACCCTTTTTAGGGTTTCAAAATTAATAGGAATAGGGTGAAATTAACGTCGTTATTTTAGACGAAAGAAATCTTCCATGGTGTGTTTCTGATACATTTATATCTTTTTAGCCTAAAGTTATGAAGCAAAGATAGCCTCAAGGAACATCATTGTCGTGCTTCAGCTCTATGGCATGGTACTTCTAGTACGATATTATTACCTGGGGCGACGTTAGACTGTTCCAAAATTGTCCCTCGAAGGTTTTAAAATTACAACTGATTATTTATCAAGATCCAAATATATGTAATAAGCATTTCTTAGCATTTAATAAATTGTTGCTATATTTAAAAATAATATTTGACAATGAAAAAACTTCAAAAGAAACACGATAAAAATATGAAATGAATTTTACGTTTCTTTACCCTTAAGTAAATACAGCTAACAATAGAAGTGGGCCAGTGTTCTCAGCGTACCAAATTAGGCAATATGACGATTACACTGGCAACACTTGTGTACACAGCGAAATGACTATGGAACTCGTCTGTCCCGTAAGCGGCGCCGGGCGGTAATAAAATGAACTATACTATACTTAATACTTATAACGTACACAGTTATGTAATAAAGTGATTTTATAAAATTAGATATTATTCTATATTATCCGGATATATGCAAAAGCTTCGATAAATCGTTTGAAATCGATTTCTCTATGTCTGGAATAATTTGGAACTTTGTACGATAAAAAGTAGTATTTACAAAATATCTAGTATGTAGTATTTCATTGTATATTAAAAACAGTATTTTGGGACATACTTTATACGATAGACTAGTACATATATAATATGTATGTGGTAAACATGTTGTATATTATAGAATATTAACAAAAAACAGTATTTTGAGTACAGATATAAAATAAAAATAATATTTTTGAACAGAAGAGCGATGACCGTCGATTAGCTGTGGCTTTTTTAGTCTCGCCTCGCAGGATGTACGTGACTCTGTTAGGTCCAACTCCAACTGTTTGCCATTTTACAAAAACGTTGATACTCTCGCTCATATCATAGTCTGCCAGTTTTTTCTAACCGAGATATCATTAAGTTATTTAAAGATCGCTGATACGATTCCTACGACTAATTGATGATTTTGTTCTGGTTTTTACGTACTATTTATTTACTATAAACATATAATTACTACTTTCTTATTATTATAGATTAGGACTTAAAATGATTATTTTAGTCAAATTGTAGTTAGATTACTTCGAACAAACTCCCTTTTTTGGTCCAATTTCTATTAAATTAGAAATTTAAATATAACAAACATATCTAATATCACAAAGATCAGAGTTAAAAATTCATTAAAAAATTGCAATGAATATAATGTTGAAAACATAGATTTTTATTTCGATTTAAACGCACTATTGTCACAAGACCTCGAACACTTGTCCGGTTGGCAAATGCCAAGCTAATAGTTGACGTCATACTGCCTCAAACGACGTGTCCTTAGCACTCGGTTTTAATATTAAATAGTTTTGTATTTATTAAGACTTAAAAGGCTTGTATTCAAAAAAGAAACAGAATCTATATAAATATAATCTCTGCATTGATTGAGTTATATTTAAATTACAAATGCAAATCGAGGTAAAAAAATTTGTTAAAATTAAAACAAATTATTCTCTCTAAAAAAATAATGTTAATGTAGAAAGCCCGCCAAAGCTTCAGACTCAATCTGTGTGGCGGGAATTTAATCTGTTGTTAATTACTTACCGCATCTGATAATTGGCATTCGGATGATTGTGCGTTTTTGTAGCTTTAGAATGAAATCTTCAATTATAATTTTAATTGTCTATAGCTCTTTTACTAGTTACAATAACCTGTTGTGGATACGTCATGAAATATTTAATTCGATATATTCATGTTTAAGCAGATCCTTGGTAAACTTTAAAATATCTCATTTGTTATGTTTTTGTTTTATCCATTAAAAATAGAATACAGCTGTAAGCGTGTGAAGGCTGAAATTACATCGCAAAGGAGCTTTAAATTGTTCAAGCGCTTTTTGTTGGACGCCATATTAATTTGTATATCAAATTAACTCCTTTCTTGTGGCAGGTCACTATTATGCACAGTAATGTATGTAAGTGGCAACATAAAAGTGTTAGTAATTGCTTAAGCACGTAAAAGTAAGCGAATGAGTTGTTTAGCGCCATCCCGCGGGCGTTTAATTATAATGCAGCGTTTCACATACATATTTTATAATGTTTATTTAATAGTCGCAAATGCTCTACGAAGAATTCAAGACACACTAACGTGCATCATACGATATTTTTTAATTACAGGATCTTTACAATGACCTCACACAAGAGGACTTTAGTAGATACTAATGAAGTCAGAATTCCATAATGGTTAATTAAAAGCACAGTAAATTTATAATCTCACTTGCTTTTGAACTAATTAAAAACAATTTTTTAAAATAATTTATATTTTCCAAATGTTTGAATATGTATACAAACATGTGACAGTCCCACAGATAAGAATCAATAAAATCAAATAGCTAAATAGACATATATAAGCTATTTTTATATTTTTATAAATTAAGGCAGGTTCACACTCTTCTGTATCTTATCGATTTCACAGATACGAATGCAAATAAAAAAAATAAAATATAAATAAACTATTTTAATTATATTTTTTTAATTAAACCAGCTTGTTACTATTCTATATCTTATCTGTTTTAAAGACTCGACCGTAAATATAAGAAATAAAACATATATAGCAGTAAAGCACTCAGTATAATCTGTAACAAGTATCTAGTTGAAGCGCCTATAATTTTCACAGCTCGTAACATAACCTAAGATATAATATTATGATATCAAGTTCAAATTACAAATTCCTTAAGTGGGTTCGATTTTTTTTATTTACAACACCGCATCTCAAATGGAGTGAATAAACTGTACGGCCTATCACAGCTGTGTGTAAATAGTGACGTGCTAGTACAGACCACTCGTGTACCGAGAACATTGTACCTACGATATACTTTTACTATTTTGTTTTCAGTGATGTTTTATATTAATACAATTGTATCCTCTCTAAGGTTTTATTTCTGTTGTTTTTTTTGCACTATCACACGGTTCAATACTTAATGCGTTATTTTTTATGTCTAGCAAATAATTATATGGAATAAAAATGTGAGTGTGTGTGTATGTGGGTTTTTTTATTTATTGAAGATGTTACCTTTTATGTAGTGCAGCGTGCAATAAGTTTGATTAAAGCTTTCATGAAGTAATACTAACCTTTGATGTTAGTTTTGATTCCTTCTCTCTAAAAAATGTCACTGTCATTTAAAATTGCTCAATTATTAAACAAAATAATCAAATTGGAAAAAATATATAATTTTTAACACTATTAGTAACTATAAAAAAAACAATTTTAAATTTAAAAATTTCCGATATTTTAAGATAGTTTAATTTTTAATAGCTAAATATTATTTAGTTACTACAAAAAAAAAACTTTTTTAATATAAAAATAACCGATATTTTAGGATACTTAGTTTTAAATGTTAAACTCTTTGTTACAGTGAAAGTAGGAAGTTATGCAAGAGTGTTGTAATTATGTATACGTTAAGTTCTTTGTCAAGACTTGGAAACGTGATATTGTGTTAGTTCCTAGACCTTTAACGAATGTATGACCGAATTGTTTGTTTTGGATAACTAATACTTGTACATATATAACTATATTCTCCATGCAGTTCTTATAGCCATCAGTTTCATCTATCCATTTGCCAAATTGACCTGCACAAAAAAAATAGCAGATATTTTAAAAAGACTTTGGCTTTTATCTAATTATGAAAATTATGAGCTATATTATTAAATTTTTCGAGTTTTATTACGTGTAACTTGTAGCATATATTAATTAATTAATTAATTTAAATTTTACTTGTTCAACTTTCATATCTCAAAAATATTCAATTCATGCCGTCCTTAAATACAATTAACAAAGATAACTTTTAAAAACGTCTGCAGATATATGATTATAGCCCTTGAATCTTTTTTATTTATTATTGGTACAATACGATAATCGATATCGATCATTCGATTTGCATCGCGCATTATCGATCATTTTTCATTTTAGTCACGCCCTACACATTCAAGTCAGAGCGCACATACTGTAATTTTGTTTTTATTACCTAAATACGTAAAGAAGTCATTATATTGTATAATTTACTTAGCACTAGATCAAGTAATATCGAATTGTCAAATCCTTTTAGTACTCATTTTGAAATATATATTTTAAACTATATAAATATATAGATAAATAGTTCTTAGTATATGAATAGTGTAAATGAAAGTAACATAAATTACCTATTAGTATGCTATTCTTAACCCGCATTATAGAAAAGTTGTTTGCTTCATTTGGTTACAATTTATCTGCCATTGTTTTGACATATACAATGTTCAATATTTTCACTATATGATTTAAAAGCAATAAATAAAAGGAAGAGTAGTAAGAACGTTACGTTGGTTTGAATAACAGCCTATAAAGAACAAACAAATAAAAAAAAATGAGTTAAAAGTTTCATAGTCTAATAATGTTTCGTATCAATGATACAACATTTTTAATTTCAAGACTTGTGTTTTTTAAAGCTCAATCAATTAGTAACCTCCAAAAAAGTGAATTCCAAAAATTTTAGTAAAATAATACTTATTTAAAGATTTCGTGATACGAAAAGGAAAAGTGAGATTGTTGTTATAATTCTTTAAGATATGGTAAAGCCCTTGAGCTACCTATAGTCTATCTAAGTCCCATGACGAATAAATGTAAACAAATGAACTTAGGGTCATTAGAACTTACTTTACATAATACTGCACATTATATGACTAGGGTCGCTCATACGCAAACGGGGAAAGCTGAGCGAAAAGAAAAATATGTCACGAAAACTTTAGCTTGATACGACTTTCCCAATGTCTACAATTAACAAAAAATTATACATATGGCCTTAGTAAGAATTTACCTTTTGCGCGTGCAATGGAACGTTTAAAAAAAAATACAGTTAATTGCAAATTACTCAATCTACTAGTAGATTTTTTTCTTTCGATAGGTAAGCATGTGATAAGCAAAATTTGGTCGGTATATGAGCGGTGTAGAAGCATATAGCGGACAAAATTTTATCGAGTTGACTGGTAAAGAGCTTCCCTTCGCTTAGCCTAAGAATTGTTCGAATAAAATTTTTATTGTCATATATCATTAGAAAAATCCACAAAACTTCAATATTTTTGTAATAAAATGAAAAATAAAAATAAAGACGACATTATTATAGCTAGACAGCTCTATAACCTAGGATTTCAGATGTCTTAAACATTTTGACTTAATAGTTATAACTCAAATAAGGATTGGTTACTTATGTCATATTATGTACCTACTGTCTTAATGTTGCATAGATAAACAATATGTTAATGTTTCTTTTCATTGCATATAATTACATTAATTAATATGAATATAATTGTCGAAAAGCTATTAATTATAAAACTGTTGAATGCTAAAATAAAGAATTTTTTTATTACTTCTAAGTACAAACAAAACAACCAGTTATTCACTGGTTCTCACATCACATACATCCTTGACTTTGAAGAAATCATTGCAACGTGACTAATAGATATGGTACAAAGGTGTAATTTTCAAATTAATCTAATATTCATAATTCTTAAATTATTAATGCTTAATTTAACTATATTGATGACAGTAAATTTGAAAAAAATAAAATCTGGTCCTCTATAAAAAGGTTGTTTCGTCGTTAATAAACTCTCTTCATCGAATTTAGCTGAACTATAGTTTTAACTTCACAGTAATTAAAATTTACCTAATACCTACCTACCTAATAATACCCAATATAGTTATAAAAAACAAGCTACTTTCTTTGAGTATAAGAAAAATATGTTAATTTTATATACATTTATCATTTTTTTTAAACTGCAACAAAATCGGTTTAGTACTTGAGAAAAACTAATTGAACAAAGAAAATTGTTACTCTTTTTGTTTTAGTGTTTCGGGTTACAGCCGGGATAAAAGGGTAATATTGCATTTTAATTCTATAATAATAATATAATTTAATAAATATTTACTATACATTTTTATACAAGTATAATGTAAATTTCAATTAAAAAAAGAACAAACAATAAAATGAATTTCCTTAAACAAAAAGAAATGTTTTTTACTGTTATAAATTAAAATATATAATATTAGATTCAATGATGCATGAAACGGAACGTTAAACTATAAATGGCGAACGTCATACTCACAGCTGACTGTTGATTTTTCATACAGTAAGCGATTTAAATGTCAAACTACGAGCGAGTGAGAATAAAACACGTCAGTATTTTGTATATTTATAAGTGAAGATCTTCATTACTAAAGCTATTTCAATTAAAAATGCTATGTTAACGTAACAACATACATTTATTGATATAATAATCCTAATATGATTAAATAAATGTGATATATTTATGCACAAAAAAAATATTTATATACGCCTTATTTTGCCTAAGCATATTTTGATTTCTTCAGTGAAAAATATCTCACAGGTAATATTGTTGATTTTTCTTCTACTTTTTAGGTTTAACAAGACGTAAAAATGAATCAGCTCAGTCTTTTTAACTTATTCGTTACGTTAGTCGGCTTGTCGGTAACCTCGTACGCTGTACAGCCGCCGGTGATTAACCCTGGCCTATTAACTCAACCCAAAGCTATCGGAGAATGTAAATCTTGTAAACTATTCATAGAATCCTTCAAGAAAGGTTTAGAAAGGACTGCAAGAGGTAAATTCGAGGGTGGAGACACTGCCTGGGAAGAGGAAAAGTTAAAAAAATCGTACAAGCGCAGTGAAATGCGTCTTATTGATATACAAGAAGGTCTTTGCAAGGATCAAACTAAATATGCAGTTCAATGTCATCACATGGCTGAACAGGCGGAAGAATATATTGAGGATTGGTGGAGCCAAGAAGTAGACGAGTCCTTTGATCTCTATTCACACATTTGTATAGATAAGTTAAAGTTGTGTTGCCCAAAGCATCACTTTGGAAAAGAATGTTTACCATGCCTTGGCGACCATGAGAAATTGTGTAGCGGAAATGGTAAATGCCGAGGTGATGGAACAAGAAAGGGGAATGGGACTTGCTTGTGTGATAAAGGATATATTGGAGAAAATTGTGATCAATGTAAACTCGGATACTTCTTGTCATATAAAGATGACAATAAAATCCTCTGTTCAGAGTGCCATGTGTCCTGTTTAGGTGGTTGCAGGGATGGAAGTCAAAGAGATTGTGCAAGTTGCAAACCTGGATTTATCTTTAGCATAGAAGATGGCTGTAAAGATATTAATGAATGTGATGAAGATAACATATGCTCAGAAGACCAGTTTTGTTTGAACTCTCTTGGCTCATACACTTGCATGAAGTGTGATAAGTCATGTAAAGGTTGCCATGGAGATGGACCAGATCTATGCATAAAATGTGCTCCAGGTTTTTCTCTAAACGGTGACTTCTGTGTATCAGATAAGGAAGAAGAACTTACAGAAACAATGGCTACAACCCGGTAAGGTGTTTGATAATAATGTTTGTTTTTGGTTATGTTTAATTTTAATTGTTTTAATTTCTTACAGAAATGAAGAGTTGTAATGCTTGAGTGTGATCTTTGTAATAGGTAAATTAATTTTTTTTTTGGGTGGTGGGTTTTTTATTCTTACTAATGGTTATCAAATAATATAAGAATACCAATTTCTTTTAGTATTTTTAATAACACACATGCATCTAAAATAAACTAAAATAAGGTAATTAATATAAACTAACCGAATTTAATGTCACTAATTATGTCTTATTATTATATTTATTTTATTAGTATTACACATCACATTTATAAATGAAAGTGAGAACAATGACTTTAGATTAATGGCGTTCCCACCAAATGTATACAAATGGAAAAAATGAGTGAATTAAGATGGGGTGTGAATGACGGGTGATAAGTGAATAAATTATGAAAGAGCTGTGAAGGAGACAGGACTATAGCCTGTACCAAATACTCCAGTTATTTAGGAGCAGTGCAAGACGTTTATGGTTTTTATCAAAATAAAAAAACTACATCAACTTTATTTATCTTCCTAGGTTCATGACTTATACAGGCCTGCTGATAGCAACGGGAATTCTTTTGCCAAAATCAAAGACAATAGGCGGGTTTGTGGGATTTATGGTGCTGTCTTACATCATGGGTGCAGAGTATTACTGCATGATTAACGGACACACTGGCCTCGTAAATCTAACCAATTACGACTTGTTTCAAATTCTACGTATATAAATAATGATTAATACAAATACAATTGTTCATAATAAAAATAATGAGATTTTGTGTGTTAACTATGTTGTCAAAGTCATTGTAACATGTAAAATATTAAGATTACAAAGTTCTTGTGATATAGTTTAATTAGTATTTGATTCTTTTGTAAGTAAAAATACATTTGTAATTTTTTTAATGTTCTTTTTTTATCTTGCATTTATAAGTTATTTATTAAACAGTTCTACCTGTGTACATATTTTAATGATTGAGTGAAATAAATGTGGTTTCTATACTATTCTACTTCAAGTAATGTAGTATATAATCAATATATAACATTAAATTAAGATAAAGTTTTAAAACAATAGAAATAATCATGATATTAGAGTGAAATGTGCTCTGCAAGGATCAGAAAGTTGTTTTATTTTTAATACTTATTGACATTTGTTCTTTCGTGTGTTTATATTTAAAATGTTATTGTAAGTAGACGTCTTCAATAAAATATAATAAATATTAAAATTCTGTATTGTGGTTTTATTTTATGCCCACCATGGCCAATACTTAAATAGTATGCGTTTATGATTACAACGAAAATAAAAGAGTATTAAGTGTTTACAACTTGTAACTCGACTCCGAATATTTGGGGCCGTATGAAGTCATGCGAGTCAACTGTCAGGCGTTATGTCATGGCCATGACACCGATTTCAAAAAGATTTAAGTTTTGAGATATAAGAGTTGCAACTGAAAATTACTTAATGACTAATTAATTAATTGAAAAATAACACATAAAGAACTCAAATTTTAGTCGCATAAAAGTAACAAATATTTAATCAAAAATGAATTCACATCGACATAATTTTAAAATCAGATCGTGCTGAAATAGAACAACCTTTTTCGTATAATTCTCATCACAAATAAAAAACCAGGGCTTTACTCGTCAGCTTGTGACTTAAAACTTTCTGTGAGTTAAGAATTCTTTCGTTGGATTCTAATCCTTATGTTAATGTTTAACTAAAGTATATATTTCTATAGCTTGTCAATCACCTACACACGTTACGTAATACGTTATGCAAATGTATTGAACTTATCGTTCTGAAACGGTGTCATTGTTGTCTAAAGCTGTTGTATTATTTGTAATGGTTTCTATTTAACATACAAATCGACATACTAAATTAATTTTAATAGAGAATATTTTTAAACGATATTGTTTGTTTATCTTTATTTTAGTCTAGTAGACATATATAATAAACTCTTAAAACTATATATTTATTATAAATCCAACTTCAAGAAAGGAAAAAATTTAAACATAATCGCGGACATATAAATATACATATTTACATACCTTTATACATAGGTGTGAAACAAAAATCTTCCTTTTTTGAAGTTAAATTAATTTGGTTATTTTGTTTCTGCATCGCATAAAACAATTTTCGTATAATCTGGTTTCTTGTGTCTTATTATAACATAGTATAGATAGGAGATTAGTAAAAAAAAAAAATATTTTCTAAAACATTAAAGCTATAATTAAAATTCAACTAGAACTATATTAACCATTACTACTAGATTTTGTGTATTTTAGTGTATATTACCGTAAATGGCTTATTAAGAATGAAGTGGAGAACTGGTAGTGTATGAATACATGTATGTATGCATATGCCATATGGTAATCGTAGAATTTCTCAGACAGTTAAAACCACTAGTACTCAGAAAAAACAAATAAAAACATAACTCGAGCATGTTTTTTTCATTTATAAGAATAACAAATATCAGCAGTGTCTTTGATCCTTGAAATCCGGTTAAATTTGCATCTGTAGCTAAGTAAATAATAAATATATTCACAAAAATAAAGATCAGACGGAATCCAAAACAAGTTTTTGAATAAAATCTCGGAATAAACCAACCGTAATGACGTAATGTCTTGACTAAAAAGTAAAAGACAATAACAGATTTACATCTTTTGATTCTGAGAAAGCAGTTTTTATAGTTTAGTTTAAATTAAGATTTGAGATTAGTTGAAAATAATGGTATAAGCTGTGTAATTTTCATAACAACTTAAATAAGTAAAGTAGAAAAAAATTAACATCAATGTATATAAGTGTTTTTAAGATACCATTTTTTATTTTTTTTTTTGTAATAGTTTTGTACAAGTTGTACATGGAAGTCTTATCGTAAAAGACCTTGTATATATACTTCTTGAATTAAGGAGATATTATAAGTAGGTTACCTTAACTTGAACTTATGACATAAGACTATGTTCCGGAAGTGGTAATGCAATTAGAGACAAACGGAAATGCCATTGGCTCCCGCCGCATCGTCGCCATGCGTGACACACGCGACGCCTGTCACTATCGCGTCACAAGTATTGTTAGATGTAAATTATTAAATGTTTATTAATCACACGACTCATAGTGTCTATGCTATTTAATCGCGTATAAAACTCGGTCTGCCACTGAGCACGATTGGTGGAGCTGAGCGAAGCATTGTTGCTGAATGAGAATTCTAAAGATGATAGCAGAGTAAATAGTGTTTATTACCTTAAGCCTAACAAGAACTCTCGCGTGCGATTTCGAAACGCACCACATGTTAATTCTATGGGATACACTTTGATCATTTAATAAAAAACTGCAATCACAATGTCACCAAAAAACTTCCGAACCTATAAGTCACTGTCCTCGACAATTGCTAATTTTCGTCATCCTACTTATTCGTCTAGTAGAAGTAGCATTAGTAACGAAACACACTGTTGACCAGTAAGAGCTTTGCTTCGCTCAGCTATGCAATCATAATGACTGTTTTTCTGAATTTTTTTACCTATTTATAAATGAATTGAATAAGTCTATGTAAATAAACTCTATTATATAAGTGTGTTTTAAGTTCTTTCTAAATGAAGGTTAGAAAGATCTCATTGCTGGTTATCTAATATTAAAACAAGTCTAACCTGTTTTCCTTCCGCTAAGATTCTAAGTGCCCTGTTACTAACTACTGTTTAGCATTGATAGTGGTGCCGTGCAAATTGTTTCTAAAGAGATTTTATGCTTACAAATGTATAGCTATTCTTTTAACCACGTGACCGAGAGAAGATTCCAGACAATTTGTTCAAATCTCACGTCATATACATACTGTCTAAATTATAAATATACAATATAATTTTTTGAATCAAAGCCATATTGACACAATAGCTCAGTTTAAAGACCGGCAGGGACGTCATGGTTGTCACAGGTTCAAATTCTTATAAATGTTGATTAACAGCGAGCTTGTTATTACAATTCTTTACAAGATGGAAATAATCTGTTCAACCTGGTAGTATTCATCGAAGTCTTAAAACTGTCATAGCCTAAAAGAAAAATAGCAATATATTAGCAATTCTTTAAACCTGAGTAAAACTATATTTTTAAACATGTATTGCTACGAAATGGGAATGTAAGATTATTGTAATATTACTTTAAGAGATAGTAGTAAAGCCATTGTAATGTCAAGGGACCATGATACATTGAGAAGTCGCTTCTTTTTAGTCAAATTGGTAAAGTAAATCTTGCACGTTTGGTCTGTCTCTTCTTAAGGGTTCAAACAATGGGGCGGACATTTTTACTGGTCGTACAGAAATTGCTTGTAGGTTACATTTTTTGGACATCACATTTTTTAAGATACCAGCTTTCTTATAATAAGTAATAATATTCTATTTCATATTTTATGTCCGTGATTGTATAGCAAAATAATAAATTTGTTACCTTAATATCATAAATTAATAAATAAGAAAACATGATAAATATAAGCAAATTTTAATTACAATTTTTTTAAGCTGTTTTTCCTATTTTTCGTGATCCATGATTACTATTATATATAATTATTCGACTATATTCGTCAATACTACATGAACATTTCACGCCGCGATTCCAAGCTCCGAATTTAAGAATAAGGACCCTGTTGGCGTTCGAAACTAATCGGACATATCCCGAAAGTATTTACGTAACAGCTGGATGATTACATTTTAGCTGTTTATTAATTAGTATAATAAAAATATTAATAATCTTATCTTGGAATATAAAAAGAAAGTCGGTGAAATGTCTGTTATAAAAATATAAACAATGCATAAAACACATTGCGTTTTAATACAGATCGCGTCTATTGTTCTCGTATATGAGTTATAAAACATATTTTCACTTTCTTTAAATTTACAGTATTCTTTCCGCGGAACCTCTTTGCTGATGATAAAATTGAAACATGCATACAATCTGTTTATTTAAAAAAAAAATGTAATAAAGAATGACGTATACATATCAATGTCTATTTTCGATTTACAAAGTATGGAATAGATATTTTTTATCTGAAAAAAATATTCTTAAACAATTAAAGAAAAACTATTTCATTGAGAAAGAATATTGCTTAATTAACATTCGTTCAATGTGAAAGCAAATTGCAATAAAGTGTGAACTAATAATGTTTTGTTAGATGTTATAAGTACTTCGTGTATTTGAAATCGTAGTATTTTATTATGATGTTTGTGTTAAATAAATTATTCCAAAACTTTCACAGACTATATAAAGTTTCAGTATCTCAATACATACTTTGACATATATCGCTGAACTTTCACAGACTGTTTTAGTTTCTCAATTGATTTTTCATTGATTTTTATACAGATTTTAAAAAACTTTTCAATAAAATTTGTAAATGCAATAAAATCTTAACAAAAAATGGCTATAATTAAGTACTTCAATTACTATACCAAAGACAATATAAATAATATATATAGAGTATATACATTAAGAAATATATATAGTATATACATTATATGTGTGTCAACATAATTAAAAATGATTCATTGATTTTTAACACAGATTAAAAAAAACTTTCACAATATTTTAAAATTTAATAGAATCTTAAGAAAATTCACAGATTAACTTTAAATATTTAAATTACACCACAGACAATACAAATAAGTAGAGTAACGTACAGGTGTGCTCCACTTTTATCGTTATAAAATCTGTTAGTGAATTATCTTTTATTGCAGTCGTAGTACACAGAGCACGCCGTGGTTTACCGTTCCGCCATTACAGTTAGATGACTTTTAAACTCCACGACACGACTTGTGACCTGTGATTGTTTTATAATTGTTAATCATTATCTAATATTACATATACATTTTTTTATAAATGTGTAAATATTGATTATAATTGTATTATGAATATAAATATATCTGATCATCGGCTACAGCTTTGTTAAAAAAAATTGTATAGAATAAAAGATAATTATTAATGAGAATACCAAAAACAAAAAAAAACAGTTCCCAAAAAGAAAAAAATTAATCCCAAATTAAAAAGTATTTGAATTTTTTGGATAATAAATTTTGATCTGTGAAATAAATTGAGAGTATCAAGAATATCAATATTGTACTCATCTTAGCAATAAGGAAGAATAACTTAATAGGTAAAGCGGGAATATTAAACCTCTTCATTAACATTAAATACAAAGTACAATTGTCTATGGATAATAAAAATAGTGTAAATTAGTCATGACTTGTCATCACTAGGCATATAACATACCTATCTAATTACTATTATTATCTATGTTTTGACGTAATTGCTTTGATTGGTTTAATGTAAGTACAATTAATACTTTAGATGAACTGATTAACAGTTCATTTAGAGGCGTCTAAAGATAAATATCTTGTTCTTTAATTTATTATCTGTTCGTTACGATTCAATGACGTATAATGATGGCGTTTTGTAAATGTCAAATAATTTTAAATGGACTCTTGTTTTTTTTTTAATCTATTGCCATTGAGACAAAGACTAAAAACTTAAGGCGTGAGCAATTTTTTTACATTCAGACAATTGTTGTATGCTATCAATGAACTTTGGTTTTCCTAAAAGCCGAAAACAAAGCTGGATATTGCTTTTATATCCAGTGATTAGCTATTAGTCACACGTACAGGTGGCGTGGGTGTTCGGTCAAGGAACGCGGAAAGACCATATTCATTTGATCATTTTGTTATTTACATAATATTCATAAGGTTCTATTGTATTTCCAAGAGACAATATAAATTATTGTAACTTATACAAATAGTCTTAAGAAAATTTAAAGAGTTTAAACTTATTGAATTAAAGAATCAATGTTTGTTAACAGATAAAATACTATAATTAATAAATCAGAATAAAAAAAGACAAAACGTCATCTACAAATGAATATACCACACGACCATAAGAGCATTCATATTGAATGTCATTTATATTAAAAAAAGTTTGTATACACATTTAATATCGATATCACGTTCGCTAAAATCGAGTTTCAACTTATAAAATATCGATGTTTTTATAATTAAATTGTTCAAGTAGTGTTTAAGACATGTGAAAATTTTTGCTCATTTGTCTTAGTGTTTTCGAAAAACTCCGTTTTTCCTTCCGATCTGTCTGTCTGTATGTGTGTCTGTGTGTGTGTCGAATTTTATTTTTCGTATTTTGAAAAACTAAAGATATATTTGGAATCAGCATCTAAATGTAAGATTCACTTTTCAAAATTATGTTGTTTGTCCAACGGGAAGGTGGTCAGATCGGCCGCCGAAGTTACCGAAAAATGGAAAAAAATTTTCGAATTTTTAAATTTTTTAAAGTTTAAAAATTAATTAATTAATTAATTAATTTAATTATTTTAATTTTTTTTTTCTTTTGTTTGTTAATTAATTTGCGAGTTATAATTTGCCGATTAGGAGTTTTTCATAGCGGCAAGCTCGATTGCCGCGTGTCAGATGTTTTATTATTGGATAACTTATTTAAATATTTAAAAAAAATACATATTTTATTAAAGATAACATTAATGCAGTTATTAGTAACAATTTTTATTATTAAATTATGTTAGTGTAGAATTATTTCTTTAAATATTAATATATTATAACAAATTAGTCTTATTAGTGTCTATTAACAATGTCAAAAAAGAAAAATTTATTTTATATGCAATTAAAAGCTATGTACATATAATACTCTAAAATATATATACATATATAATATTATATATAATTTGGTGTAACAAATCAAATCGCGTGAGACCCAAAGTTAAAAGACCTGTGCCTGCAGCCTTAAGTATTCCTGTATCGTTTCTAAAAACAATATACGAGGACCCTTATATCCACAGGATAAGGTTTGATTCTCATAAATGTAATGATCATTATTGAAACCGGCTGCCAAATGTCAAACGAGTCACATTGACGTAACCTTTGTTCGAATCCAAGGGAAGAAAATAAAAAAAAAACTTTTGAAGTTTGTTTACTTTTCAATGGCTTCAATCCTGTCTAATTATAATGAACTATTACTTTTTTAAACATATATATTTCTTTAAAAGTCAAGAAAGCTTCAAAAGTTTTCTTTATTATTAAAACTATTAACGAACCAATTTTCTATATTTTGTACTAGTAACTAGTTTTTTTAAAAATATTTTTGTTTTCAGATTTCGAGCGTCTAAATGCCGCAATCGCAAGATCCTGTGGCAGACGACAAATAACGAGGTAGTTGCTGTTACAACTGATCAATAATTACAATTATTTTAGAAAAGTAAGACACGTCTCGTCTACCCGTGAACACGATTGCTGCAAAGTATTCGAAACGTCGGGTTAAAATTAAAATGTAACCAAATTATACGCGAGTTTTAATCCGTAATAGTTTTATCTCAAATGTGTACTCGTGAAAATCTATGAAAATACTAAGTATTAGTATTATCAAAGATTTAAATAATTTAAAATATGCTTGCGCGTAAAATAAAACAAAAATCGACTCTACACCACTACCACTACCATCCCAAGAATGGAAATTGATAATTTTGGGAACCCTTTTTTGGGATTATATTTCTTGTTAATGATGGTTTAAAATAAAAAAAAAATATAGCAATATTTTTATTACATTATTTTATTATTTATGTATTGAATAGTCTATGATAATTAACGCTTTTAAAATATTAAAATCATATAATAGTTACCATTACATAAAAATCCCCAATACTTTATAATATCTGTATATCATGTCAATATTCAATATGTATGCATGAACAGTGTATTTTAAATTTATATCAAGTTTTTTGCAAGTACAATAAAGAAAAAATCATCAATAACTCTTGCACTCATAATGTTTACAACATTAAACAAACTGTATCGTAACTTACAACCATACAAGCAAAATAAATGATGTACCCAATAATAATAAATAATTACCTTCTAGTAAGAGGTTGTAAATGAAAATTATTTTTAATGTTCGTAATATTTTATACCGCACTATTTCACGCTCATCTCCTATCAATTAATTCAATAATAATAATTCACACACGCCTTAGCTCTACATACAATAAAACTACGGGAGATATCCTGATTGTCATCGCATTCTTCAGCTAAAAGATTACCCTATTTCTATTCAAAAACCACCCTTATTTTAAGTGTACAGGGTCCACTAATTCTGCTTCATTTTCTATACAGTATGTGGGCCAGAGACAATATAGAACAGACTGCCATGTTGCTTGTCTATGCGCAACAATTTATGGCGCGAGCGGTAGATTTAATTCCGCCATCTTTAAATATTTTTCTTACTTGTTTGCTATTTTTAGCACAAGTTAATTTTGTTTTTGTTCTGAAGCTATGTTAACAGTTTGTTCAGTAATTTTCGCTTTGCAAAGATTAACTAGTTTTATTTTTTTAAAGATAATTTAATATTAAGTACTTTCGAGAATGTATGGAACATTTTATTTATTGAATGTCAAGATTATTTTAAGAACATGGAAGTCATTGTAAATATCAGAATTCAGAAGCGAATCATTAATTTTGCAATTTGTATGTGGTAATAACATAATTATATATTGTAATCAGTCTGTAATGTATGTTTGTAGCGATCGTAATAAGGGGTTGGGGAGTCGTGTTCTTTCGGTGAAAGAAACGTCGAAATTTTTGGACTAATCGACCAAATATTTCGTTTTCCTTAAAAAAATTAAATTATAAACATAATTTGTATTACTATTGCTATATAAATTGGTTTTTACGTAAATTTTATAGATATTTTGTGTTATCTAACGCATATCTTCAAGACCAATGCCCACGCGCATTTAGAATACGAGGTGCTCTTGTCTTAGTATGATAAATGTCACACAGTTATTGCGGTAGTAAATGTTATTTATTGTAACATTAACAATTACATCCACTGTTTTGTAGGGCCGTGAAAGATCAAAGTTGTATATGCTACATACAATTGTATAGTCAAAACGAGTTTTAAATTGTCTTAACATTTTTAAAAGCATGTTGACTTTATTTCAACAATGTTTTAAAAATCAATGAAACAAAGAACTGGACGTGTGATATGAAATAATCAATTTGATTCTTCCATAGTTTTGTCTGTACTTATTGAATTATTTTGACTTTATGTCAACAATATATGAAAGGAAGGAGAGAAACTTTTGACATAGAATAGATTGAATGAATTGAATTAGATTTATAAATCTCCCATCTCCCTCTATCTTCTACAGTTACAATGTTATTTAATAGTTGACGTTTACAAAGACCCCAGGCGATGTAATTGAAAATTGGTAAAATGTAGATGCGTAATCGCAGACCGATCAAAGTAATCGATCGTATAGAGGCAATCTTTTCAAGACTCACGTTACATTGTAAGAAAAACCAGCAAAAGTCGTGGTTAGACAAACGTGAAAGATCTCCCTGAATCTAGATCTGCATGAGAAAATATTACTTAGTGACACAAGTGTATTAGTTACAATATTTTCCTTTATATAGGCCGCTTTGTATCAGCTGCCATGTTATCAGATATCAACATTTGTTATTAACATTTCTTTCCTATTACAACTTATAAAGCGGAAAATTTTGTTTGTTTAAACGCGTTAATCTTCGAAAATAGCAGATTTATTAGAATTCTTTTTCTGATTATGATAGGCCATTAGCAAGGATTTCTAGTATTACGCTATAACTCCTAGTTACCTTAATACTATATAAAATAGCCCGTCCGCAGGTGCGACCGCGAGTAAGAACTAGTAAACTATGTATCTAGAACAACTTTTAACTTATTTTAAGAATACGTACAAATATACAGCTTTTTGAAAGGTTGTTTGTATACTATAATTAAAGCGGAGGAATAAACAGAAAGATACATATAATTATATGAGTTTTTTGTAATTATTTTCCTACGAGATTAATTTAATAGAATATAATTAGTCACTAAAATGACTCAACTCAATAATATGAAGTTTATATCATGGTTCATATCTTTATAGTGATAGATCAGAACTAGCTTCCATCCGCAGCTCCGTCCGGTAGGGGGGGGGGGAGAGAGAGGGGGGAAAGTTATTAGGTAACTGAAGTCCTTTTTATTAATATTAGACTGTGAGTTATTTCTTCTTATTTCTCAATTTATAGTATTATTTATTTGTAACAATTATTATATTTTAGTCAATTTACATAATAATTTTATATCTAAACTTTCCTCAGAAATCACAGTCTTTGTGGAAACAATATAATAATTCGTTTAGTAGTTTCTGAGTTTATTGTATTTATTTAAATATACAGACGCGGAAGGTTGACTTAATTATATAAAAGATATATATATCATCCTAAACAGCTATGGTTAGAGACTTGAAATTGTGAAACACGTGAGACACCAAGGCAGGGTACTTCTTTATCCTGAAACGACAATAGAAGTCCGTCATTTCATACATTTCAAACGACTATAATCAATAACTTATTTTGCTAATCCATATTCTAAATCAGGGATGGCGAACCTTTTTTGATGTCCGTGAGACAAAGTTAAAAAATATTGTTTTTACGTGCCACAATAAAATTTTATTTGAAATGATGGCGTGGTGAAACTATGCATTAAATTTCATCTTTATTTACCTCGAGAGAATTCATGCGATATCTTAATAATAAAATGTATAATTTGACGGTTCTAGTTAACGTACTAAAATAGGTATTCAGTATTACAAATTTACTTCATAAATTATAAATTAAGTGTATATTAATACTTTTTAATTCATATCTATAAAAAAAAAAATAAAAAAAAAATGTTTTTGTGCGTGCAATTGATTCGCCAATCCTGTTCTATAGCCAATTTTAATAGAGAATACATAGATTTTTTATACGGCATATAAAATATTAGACCCATACCACGGATATTCGAACTAAGATGAATCTATACTCGATATGAAAGCAATATATTACATAACTTCAGGTACTCCATTTGAAAGGAACAAAGTTTGTTGCTCTGTTAACTTTGTGTCATTTTTGAACAAATATTTGTAATCGATAGTGTATCCTAGCATGTTAGTATAGGTGTACGGTATACAAATCAACCCACGTACGATAACTTATATATTCAATAATATGCATTATTATGATTAACCTAAGGGCAATTATTGCTTGCAGTTTTAAACAATGATGACGTTGATGTCGTTTGTATGGGCTAACGTGTTGATATTTGAAGTTTTGTATTTGACATAATACGACGCGTACTATTTAGTGTTTTAGATAAGTAATACAAAATTTATAACAGAATATTCCTATAGTAAATAAATATTATAAACAAATTCTAACAAAAATTATAATTATAATTTTTTTATAAAACCTAATTATTTTATATTTATGTAATTAAATATAACCTTAATAAATTCCGGTTATTTTATAATATTTGCCCAGCGAATATAAGGTCAATAAAAATGTCCTTTGCAATCAAATAAAGAAAATTTTAATATATTTTAATATTTGAAATTATAATTTATTATTTAGTTTGAAAAAGATCAAGAAACACACATTACCAGCTTGATTATTGAATAGCAAAATAATAAAATATTATAAGAAAAGATGACAACATATCGTTTTAAATATACTTTTAAAGGAGATAGACGATTAAAAGAGTTTTGTCAAGGTCACGCTAAATGACGCCAAAGGAAGTGAGTCATCAATGACGGCATGTTCCACCTATAAAGAAATACATAGAAAACCCATATGAGAAATTAATTAAACATATATTTATATATATACTGAACCTAAAAATATGTATTAAGGAAGGTTTTTTTATGTTTTTTGTTAATTATATTCATACTAAAGTTTTTGTTTCAATATCCGGCTACTACGAATTGATTAAAGGTATGAGGATGGTATAATAACGGTATAAGGGCGATATAAGGATGGTATAAGGATTATGAAAGGAAAGTATAAGAATGGTATAAGGACGGTATAAGGATTGTATAAGCATGGCATAAGCATGGTATAAGTTTTATTAAATGAAAATATGTAATAAAATATTGAAGTTGCTCTCATCTCTCGCAATGTATTGAGAAATATTAACATGAGCAACATGCTATGTAAGGAAGCATATTTATTTGGAGCACCCACTTGTTTTCGTAAAAGTCGAAGCGGATGTATTTTTAGAGTTTTGTAACATTACATAATATGTTGAGATGTATATTATCAAGCTGAAGAAAAGACGATGTATTGGATGGGTAATAAATTCTTAAATATTGTCACTTTTTCACCTTTGATGTAAATTGTTAGTGAGAAAGTGACAACAGAAAAAAGTTTTAATAAATATAATTTTTAATTAATAAGGCAGTGGTAGGTTCAATATTATAATAAGTAAGAAACGAATAAAAAAAATAATTGCAGAAATTGTTTGACAGAAATTGAAATTTCAACGAGACCATTTGTACATTGAAACGAAAAAGCTAGAGTGTGTAACCGGTACTTCATTCTTGGGAACATTCTTTTCTTATTTAATTAATTTAATTGCACCTTTATCTATCCATCGGTCTGTCTGTCCATCAGATGTTTTTGTTTTTTTATTTACTTGTCATCGTGTTTCGAAAAGGATTTTAAAACGAGAAAAATATTGAAGTAGTAAATTAGTTTTTTAAAATAGAATAAAACGTTAAAAATAGGATGAAGCATAAAAATAAATAATAACTGTCTAGTTATATTATGAGTATTTTTTTTTTGGATGTTCTAATATAAAAAACTAAAATTGTATAATAGTACCGGTACGTGTTTTAGTTAGTAATCAGTTAGTTTATTAACTCTAAAAATAAAACGTAAACAATATTATCTGGTTAATATTACCACAGCTAACTAAATCCTTTTACGTAAAAAAAATTAATTAAAGAAATGAAATAAAATGAAAATGTTGATTAAAAACAAGTAAATAAAAAACATTTTAATTTAGTCAATTATTTACTAAATACAAATTGATTACGCGAAAAGTAATATACGAGGAATAATTGTATTATAATAAAAATAAGGACGAAACTATAAACCGCACATTTATCCGGTTATGAAGTATTAATATTTAAAGCTTGTGTGAGATACCAATATGTTACAAACCGGTATTACAAATAATCAAATAAAATATAGGGATAATTGAATACTATCTTTATCCTATGCAAGGTGCAAGATTTCTGGATTGTAACCGCAAGTAACATTATTCAGATTCTTATCTCATTCATAAATTGACATTTTAATTAATATAAGATTAGCAATTTAAATGAAGATATGTGCATTTATTTATATAAATATTATCGATATCGTTAGCGAGTACTCAAGTGTCTTGTGACATGTCAAATAGTAAGTCAAAGATGGCGGTGAAGATGGCGGTAGAAATCTTTATAGTTTATATTTACTCTGTGATCAGAGAATGGAACTGTTTTTTGTGTATCTTTAATCAAGTTCTTTTTTATTTTTAAACAAGGTCGGATGCTTTAATGGCCTGCTATAAATATATTATGAATAGGGTACCATGAAGATAGAGTAGCAATTTGCAGAAATAATTTAATTTAACCACATGAATAAAGCTTCCAAAGTTTTTGTGTTACTTTATATATATTAAATTTAATAACGAATAATTTTAGCATCGATTTAAATATTAGTTTTAAATCGATGTTACGATTCGTTTTATGTTTAAGTTAATATAGTTATTAGTGATGTGACTTGAATTAGATTTTGTCACTCGAGCACTTTTATTACCTCACTCAAATCATATTTGAGTTTTCGAGTCACTCGAGTAAAAATGTCACTCGAGTTGCATATTGCAATTACTTATAAACTTATACTTACAATCAAATATCTTAGCGACAAAATCAACTCGAAGTGCCGAGTTGATTCGTTAACGATAATAGCGACTCGAGTAATTTTTTTTTACTCGAGTACGCGTTTGACAAACTGAATCGAGTCACTCGAGTGAAAACTGTTCTCGAGTTGCAGCACTAAGTTATATATTTCCTTCATCATTGAGGATGTAGTTCACCCTGGTGTCGCCTTCTGTTTAAACTGTGACTATCATATCTCATAGAACTCATCCAAGTGAGACCAATGACAGACATTCAAAACCTACCTTGTTTTCTTAACTTATATATTTATAAGTAAGCTGAGTTTACAACTCAGTTTATCTAGAAAAAAGATTCCTTTGTCTATTGTTATAGTTATGTATATTTTTTTGTTATATGAAGATACAAATCTGATAAGATAGATAATTTATCTGTATATTAAAATACGTAAGTTGTAAAGAAAAACTTGACAATATAAAATACATGCCAATTTATTAATTTCTGCTTATTTATCTCAACATAAAACAAATACTACCGAAATATTTTAATACACCGTTTTTCGTAGTTAATAAACACCTAAGAAATATCCTATAAAATCTTTTACAAACTGTCTATTTTATTTTTTTATTAACAAATGTAAAGGAAAGCAATTTGGTAATTTTATCAATAGCTTTTTATTAATATATATTTAAAGTATGTGTAACTGACAAACTATTTACATTTAGAAACCGAGCACGTTACGAAGCGCATTTCACTGTACTTAGTATAATTTTACAGTCATACAAAGTATAACAATTTAACAAGATGAATGTCATTTAGAACACGCACGTAGTTAAAGAAAAATGTCGTGTTTTCTAGAATTATAATCCATTGCTTGAATAATTAAATAAAAATAACATCTGGAGTGGAATGTTAATTCTCATGCGAGTTGCGTGATGGCTCAGTTTGTAGTTATTGTATGCAGGGGTCACAGGTTCGATTTGTATCTGATATTTATGTTCTATAACCCCAAAATAAAATTGACGTAAACATGATATTGTAAACATGTTTTAAATGTAATGTCAAGTTTTGTTTTTTTTAATCTATCAATCTTGACTTTTATATATATATCTGATGTTATTAGTTGTATGTATAACTAATTATTACTTATAAATAATTATAATATATTATTTTCTGTGTTATAATTTTTAACATCTATTTTTTTTTATATAGACAGCTTGCAATTATAAAATGTCAGTTGTCAGTTGCACGAAGCAAAGAATAGCACCATGGAGAATAACCGGCGAGTTATTATTTTCAATTTATATTTGGATATTTTTCTAAAAATTATTTATAATATTACTATTATTCATACTATTGACTATTTGATTTATAGTAATTGGTGTATAAAAATAAATAAGATTTAAAAAAAAAGTATGGTTACGAAAATAACTGACCACGTAAATACACCTTTGACAATGTGTAAACAACTGTGATACCTGTATATAATAATTATTTGTGTGTGTGTGTGTGTGTGAGTCTCTGTGTGTGTATGTATTAGTGAGTGAATCATACAAATATTGTACCGTGTGTACTCAGAACTCAAGTACAAGGTGACGAAGATGACAAATACACGTGACGGAAATAGTGATGAATTACAGGTACAAGATATTATAGGAATATTTAATATTGGGTCTGGTGATGTGCCGTGACTGTCAACAGATAAAAAATATTATACCAAAGAGAATAATTATTTATTAAGTTTTTATTTGGATTTGAAAATATATGCCTCTATGCAACGGTTTTTATTTTTGTCATAAAAAGTTTTATATTAAAGTGCATTTTTTTTGTTATTCTAGGTGATTCTTTTCGATAATTTTCCTATCCTACACATCGAGGTAGTCAATATTAGTACCTGTCTCTACTGATCCATATTTTTGTTGTTAGTGCAAATACGAGTAATATTTTGAATTGGTTATGTAGAAATCGATTATTTTTAACATTTATGAATTAAATTTTCACAAAATAATTCGTTATTCTTCAGACAATAGCAAAAAACAGACACAAAAGATAGGATCATATTATGTAGAATTTTATTACGTATTTTGAAGCAATATATATTTTAAATATATTGCATTGTTTATATCGAAACATCATGTTATTTTTCCAAAAAACTACCTTTCAAACGAACCTTGAATACAGACATCATTTCTAAGTAATGTACACGATGATGAATTGAATGACAATAGATTGAGTCACAATACATTTGTATCCTATATATAAATAGTGAGTAAATATTCCACTTTTTATGTTAATATCCGGAGTGAGGTGTATTTGATGTATTTAATAATTATGTTGTGGTATTTTTATATTACTATTGTTTCTATATGTAATGCTTCTTGCTGCTTTTTATTACAGTATATATATTTTTTGATAATGTACATAATAATTGATCAATATTACTAATGTTTCTAGAGCGATTGGTAATGCTTCTTTCTTCTTCTTCTTATTGCAGTATACTTATATATTTTTTAATATTGTACATAATAATTGACGTGTATTTTTTTCGTTTGTTCCGCTCAAAGTTTAATACTACTAGTCGGTAAGAAATGCAAGTTTTTTAATAGATAAGTCAGGGTCAAATAAGAAGTCAATTTCTACTCAATTTCAAGAGATAGATTGATAAGAATTTCATTAAAAATATAAGACATAAACACCATCAACACATACGATATTTCAGTAAAAGAAATAAAAAGTAGTGAAAGTAAGTCTAATAAAATATTTAGACAGTAAGTTTAATAAAAGATTTTGCCAGTAAGTCTAATTAAATATTTTGACTGTAAGTTTAATAAAAGATTTTGACAGTAAGTCTCATAAAAGATTTTGACAGTAAGTCTAATAAAATATTTTTACAGTAACTTTAATAAAAGATTTTGACAGTAAGTCTAACAAAAGTTTTGACAGTGAGTCTCATAAAAGATTTTGCAAGTCAGTCTAATAAACGATTTTGATAGTCAATCAGATTTTAAAATAAGTTTTATTGAGTAAACAAGAACTGATACAAACAGTTTGTTAGTATTTATAGGCGTGTGTGATCTAGTCACATTTGCATACAAAGGATTTACTTATAGTGTAGTTACTAACGGACTTCTGTTTATACATATTCAATGTTTATATTTTTCAATACTGTAAGAAACTGTTTTGCTTATTATAACCGCTTTATCTTATTTTGCAATTTAAGACGTTTTTCCTTAAAAAAAAATGTATTTTTTTAAAACTGTTACATTTTGGGTTCCTTACTTTTACTTATTTTATTATTTAAGTTTTTTCTAATAAAAATAGTATTTAATGCTGTTATATTTTTTATTTTTATATTACGTCTCTTTTGTCTCTTTCATTGTTGCCAATTCAAGGGCACGTATTTATTCAAATATGGCCCTGGGCAACGGAAACCACTAACTGGTAGTTGTACCGCGGCTCGTACTATCAAATAACAAAAACTCTTAGAAATACCAGTTCAAAAGAAGCAAATTACAAAATCTGGACTCTAGAGGTTGTTCTTAAAGTCAATTACTTAAAGTCAAAGACAAAGCCGATAGAAAAAGTTTGTTTTATACTTTTATTATCAACAAGTCTCATGAACCATCAGGGGGCAATAGATGCAGAGTACTGATGGTATCACGATAAAAATAATATTAAGGTTGATCAGGTATTTGGATTAGATTCACATTCAAAGCGAATACGAGTTGTTATAGGAAATTAAAGAGTACATTTTTGTATTTAAATCTTCTTGATCTATGATTATTATTACATATATATATTTGGCTGTATTCACGTGAATTCAATCAGAATTTGCTCGAAAAGTTTCTATCCTATTCGGGGTTCTCATTCATGAGCTCGGATCATTTATTTTCTTGGAGATATTACTCAAAAATAAAGTGATGGCACAAATTTTTAGTAAACAAATGTTGTTTCATAGATGCGATTATACGAAAAGGGAAAGTAAGATTGTTGTAATATTACTTTAATGGTAATATAAACTCAAAATGGTATATATACACCGGTTTATCATCAAAGATCTAACAACATAATATGTTCCATTTCAAGACTAACCTGTCTTAATCAATTATGCTCTTTAAAGATAATAAATGTGGCAATTTTAAATAGCCCTTAATGAAGTCACAATAATACAAGTTTTTGCAAATGATCCATTATTTTTAATGCAGATAACTCGTTATTTTATCTCATTCATGTCATACCTTGTTACAGTGACAAGACGACAATGTGAAGCGTTCCCGCCAAAACAAGTGTCGGCCATCTTGAATCATAGACAAGCTGAATAGACAGGTATTTGCAATTATATTGTCTATTGAATTTGTTTAGCAATTCCTATGAGTAATAAATTTTAAATCGCGATAATATTAAGATATTTTTTTTATAAAAATATACTTAAAATATAATTAATATTTACTTAGAAGAGTCAATTTGTAAAAAACCACAAAACCCACGACTATTTTTAAAGTGGTTTATGTTATATGTTTTTTTATAAAACCTTGGATTTCTGTTGCTTTTATTTTTTTTTATCAGAAATAAAAAAAAAGTTTAGATTTCAATTGTTGATCTTAAAAGTTTTTAATTGAATCAATGTATTCATTAAGTGCAATATATTTTCTTTTTAATTTGTAATTTTGTTTATTAAAAGAAAGATTGCGTGTGTTTACATCTGAATGATTACTAATGTAAAAATTACTAGTAATGTTATAATTTTTTTTCATATTCGTATAGAAAGAACGTGTTAGAACCAACCGTATATTCAAATAAAAAAAAATAATTTATACAATTTTATAATATCAAAATTACATAATATTTTATAACGGTTAGATAATTTGTAATATTTTTAACTTCAGTAACTATAGTACGAACAACTTTCTCAAGCTTGAGGGTATCTGGAAAAAATCTCTCTGTAGGGATGAGCTAACCGTTGTACATATTTTATAAAAAAAGTACATATAAGTATAGTACATAAACAAATAAATAAGATTTTAAAGGGCGAATGTAATCTGCTATTAATCATTTTTATTTATTAGCAAATTGTATAGTTATTTAGGAATTTATGTTCAAACTCATAACCAAGATTCTCAGAATGAGTCTTATCGAGAAGACTTTAACAGTTTGAATGTACAATGTAAAGTGCAAGAGATTTATTTCAGTGCAATTATGTATAGTGTGATATTGAACCTTATGCAAATAGATTTAAGGGTGAAGGCAGGGTTTTAACAAGCTAGATGTGAACGTCAGGTTATCTCCCATCGACTCGTTACGGACGACACTTCAATAGCGACATAGACACATGTATAAACTATCAGTTTTGTTTAATTACTTGCATGAACGAAAGAGACAATCAAAAAGAGAGACGGAGAATATACTATGTGGCTCTAAAAATAATTGTTACATAAAATAAACATAAATAAACAAAAAAAAAAAAGAAATTTAACTACATCATAAAGTATTGTTTCTAGATATAGAAAAGAGTTTCGAGATATAGAAAAGATAGAAAATATTGCTCTCGAAATTTTTTTTCAGATTAAAAAACAAACAAAAGAAATTTAATTACGTGATAAGAAAAAAAAATGGGATATTAGTATAAACTGGCTGACCTATTTTAAAATGCACCACAGATAATATTTATATGCGCATTTGTTTGTGTGTATGGATTGTTGTAATAAAAAAACTATAGAAATTTCTAAACGAATGGAATCAAAAGCCTCCATACAGCTGCTTAATTAGTGCTAAGTTTTTTCATTTCTTTTCATCTCTAGAAATAAATTCATTCATGAATTCCATTCAAATTCAGCCATTCGGAACAAGCGCTTTATTTAAATAAAAAAATATACTTGTTTGTGACTTCAAAGTAATATTCAATAAAAATATATTTTCGTCCCTCCATTGGTTTTAGAAAAAAATCATAGAAAGACCCCTGACTCATTATGAACTTCATGAAAGTTTTATTTTATACTATTGACAGATCTTGACCTCCTGAGTACAAAAATATTGGTCTTACGTTTGGCCTATCTATTGATCAAAACTTTTGAAGGGTCAAAGTTGGAAGGTTAGGTTAATGAATTATTTGACCGATTTTGTTCAATCTTAGAATTCTTATTAAGTGCGGGTATTTGATTGATAAAAACTTTCAGTGGACGTCGAAAATTAACCAGATATAAAAAAAAACGAGTAGTAGAACTTTACAATTTAAATGAGAAAACTACCCTTTTATTTACTTTTATTTACTTTTATTTACTTTTATTTACTTTTACCTAATTTTTTGTTTACTTTTGTCGAAATCAAATAAAAATGATTTTTCGTCTATGCCGGAGTTGACTGGTCACTGTTTTTATGTTAACAAAGTTCGTTTTGAAAGATTTTTACTTTTTTATTCACCTTCGCTTTCTCGATGCAAGTGGCCATTTAAGGTTATCAGTGTTTCCAGAAACTTGGGACGTTTTGCGTGAAAAAGTACATTAAAATGCTGGTCCTTTGAGCGGCTTTTCGCTAACTCGGACATAATTGATTTCATCGCTCGAAGAAACCGACATAAATAATATTCTTTTCGACCAAACCCATATTTTGGGGATCATTATATTCCTAAGACCTCAAGGGATTTAAATTTTTTAGTTATTTGGCATTTATCAAGATTGAAGATTGGATACATGATGGGGCTTGAATACGCTTTGATGAAGTAAACACGAACGTACTTTTATTATTAGAACCACGAGAAAATACGCAGGAATAAAACTAGCAGCAAATAAGTAGTAATAAAACCACGATTTGAACGGTTCCACTATACTTCAAACTCATGAGTGGGACTCCAATTGAGGTACTAGTTTTGCCAATACCGAAAAATGAATTTAGTACAGCCGATAAAAATGTAATCGTAATCATGTATTACGAAAGATAAATTATTTTCACAGAAAGTTATAACATTCCTAGTACAAATACTTTACCATAATTTCTTAAAGTAATATTACAATAATATTATTTTCTCTTTTCGTACATCTATAAGACAACGTTATATTAACTAAGTTTCTTGTTGATTGATATTCCAAAAACCCAAAGGTCAAATTAATGTATTATGTAATTTTTTAAGAGTTCATGGTAGCCATCTTGTTCTATAAAAAGAAGTACTATTTTAAGAAGTTCTTTAATATATTAACTGGAATAAACGTCTCTTAACTGAGACAAATGCTGATAATAAATCTCAGTATAGAGGAACGATGACAAGCGATCGGATCTCGTATACTGAGAAAGGAAGTTATTATTCATATAAAAAGTGATGTGCGATTCAGGAAGTCCATACTGGTGTTTGTTTATTACGTTTCCTTTTAATCTGATAAGATTGTATTTCATTTATCAGTTATTGATATTCTCATTTTTATAGAGAGAAAGTTCGAGAAAAGTTATAGAACGTTCTAGGTCTTTCTATGGGCAATGTTAATATTTTTCAGTTCAAGTAGACTTTATACAGGAAAAATTCTAGAAAAGTTCTAGAAGGTTCTAGGTCTTTTTATGGACAATGTTAATATTCTTCAGTTCATGTAGACTTCATACAGAGAAAATGTTTAAAAAGTTCTAGAAGGTTCTAGATCTTTCTATGGATTTTCACATTCTTCAGTACAGAAGGTTGTGTCAAATTCTAATGCATTCTTAAAAAACTAAAGTGAATGGAAAACAAATGTGTCAAGATCAAATAGACAATACTAGCTATTTTAGATATATTTACAAGAAATTATAATGTACCTAGATAATTATTTGGAGTGGTTAGACCAGTTGCTTAGAACCAGTCGAGTGACTAAACGACTTGTCAGTAACTAGTGTTGCAAATAGCAAGCCTAGCTTACTCAATAGGTCTGCTCTCAATGCTTATATTGCATTGCACTCTTGTACCTTATTTTGACTAGTTAAAAATACACATCATCTTAATCTAGCATCAGGCATATTGCTAAAGATTTATTAAAAAGTTTTAGGCTGTCTAATGTCAAACCTTATTGGACTAAATAAAAACTCTTTTGTCAATCGGGAAATATAGAAAAAAAAATCAAAAGAATGTATTTAAAAATTTGAATATTATTAAAGATAAATATTATTAAATATTCTAACACTTATAATCCAGTCCTCTGGTGATGTCATGGCTATTTATGTTTATCGTTTTAATAATTTAATGTGGTAATAAAATAAAACGAACTTGGATTTATGTTTACAAACGACCCCGAGAAAATATACACAAAATTTAAAAATATATACGAATATTATAAAAAATTGCGATTTGTATTATAATATTTGTTATTTGTAGATAACTCATCGAGGTGAGTTCACAGAGCGACAGGAAAACATCATGATGTTTACCTCAATCATACGAATTATATAATGAAATATAAATATAGCTATTATTGAAGTAATTTTAATACTAACTCAAGGTATATGTTGGCATGTACTTTGTTTTGTTTATCAGCAAACAGATGGATTTCCTGATGATACTTCATTTACAAACAGATGCAAATGTAATCCCACTCTTGGGAAGTGGAGTTGAAAGAAGAAGAGAAGAAAGATAAATATTATACCGTACGAAATAGAGTTATAATGACTACTTCAATCAGGGGACATGTCATGATCTCTTACTTTCCTGTTTCTAAGCTAAAATCAAACTTCTGAGATCAGTCTTTACTACAGGTGGTACTTATTTATTACACTTCTTTTTAAAAGGCAATTCTTAAAAAGTTAAAACATTATAATATTGTGCCAAAACTTCTTTAAACTTTCGTATGTTCGATCGTCTCATGGTACTGCCAACTATAGATAGCTCTATATGAACCGCAGTCTAGAGTATAACTGAATGTGTAGTACATTCAATTCATTCAAGTATTGTAGTCTCTATTAAAGATGTTTATATAAGATAGATGCAGAGAAAAAATCTACCAAACAGCTATTTAGGACGTGTTCTACATTAAAAGGCTAGTAACCTGTCAATTTAATATCAAAAAGCCCAGCAGGAGGTTCACTTTCTTCATCAAAGATAAGTCAAGAACAAATCAGATCAGTTAGAATCGTGGTTCGTTTTTTTAGTATTTTTTCTACTCATAAATAACATACAGATCATTCAGCTACTGTTCATTTGATCAAATAAACGATCTAGTAAATTAAAAGCTACCTCAGCTAATAGTTAATAACACTTTTTGTATCGTGCAGTTTTTTGTTTCAATAATATTTTGTTCACAAAAAATGAGATAACAAATTGCTTTATTGCTTTTAAATATATTGTGGTTTAGTTCTTTTTAGTTTGTGTACTATTATGTAAAAGTAACTAACACATGTGACAATAATTGTGACGTTACTTGTCATTATCGACGATAATTATGACGTTACGACATATCGTAGTTATTATATAGTGATTGGAAGCTAATAGTTATTTAAGTATTATTGTGAATACTAGAACATATAACTATATCTGACTTCCAGTTGGACGAAGAATCTTCTCTATTTATGAAAAGCTTTTAGCTTCAATACTCTCATTAGTCCCATGCTGGTCACGTGGAAGTCACAAATCTGACACGTTTGATAAATATTAAATGAGGACAAATGGGTCGAAGGCTCTGATCCCCTCTAATCACCTATAACCATTTAACCAAAATTCAGAACCCCCTCTTGACTGTCACATGTGGTAGAACAAAGATGTCTCTATGAAGCATGAAAAAATCTGTTAACAACACACACTATCTCTAACAATTAAAACAGTTTCGCAAAGGTTCAAACAATAGAAGATACTGAGAAGATTCTGACCAGAGATGAGAATTTAAGTAGTCTAATCATTTCTTTCATACAGGCTTCCTATTCTTATTATTTTTTTATTTTTTGGGGCTCAAGATTAAAATGTCGGACAAACAATATCTTTTTTACATCTCAACCTGCCTTAAAGATAAGTTGCATGTTTAAAAGTGAAAGTTGTTACCACCAAAAATGTATTGAGGAGGTCGCCCACAATTACGTCATATAAATCCCACTTATTTATTTTTGGACTAATTATTTATTGGACTATATATTCTATTTTAAGTGTTATAAAGTTGAATTTTGTGTAACTTTTATGTGTTTTTGTGTTTCTTATTTGGCGTAAGTTTGTATTAAGCAAGTCCATTAAGAGCCGAATTGTTTTTGTCCTTCACACTCGATTCGGACTTTGTATGAATTGTTTTAGCGAAGTTATAACTCCATATTAATTTACTGGTTTTTTCTTCTGTTGCTGGTTGGTAAAGTAAGTCCTGCAAAACTCCTTGGAGCGTAATTTGGTTTTATGGTTTATTTAGAAAATAAAAATTATTATTGTTATTAATTAAGAAGGAATCCGGCGTGAACATTTCACCGTGGTTCTACTATGAACGCTCCGGCCATGAATAAGAAATGGGTTCGTTATTAGTTGTACAAATCCCGATAGTGTTTACGTGAGTACAGACGGATAATAATATATAGTAGTAAAAAAATTATTATAAACATAGACACTTTCATACACTGAAAAAAAATTACATATAAATAAATTTATTATTTTTTTTAAAACTATTTCGATAGTTGGTTTAAATAGTAATCATTTTTTAATAAATCAAAACTCCTTAGACTAACCTTCGTTTTCAAGTTTATTATTCTAGTGTAGGAGCCGTCGCCCACCTCTATTGCTACATTATGACAATGCCAAATGCTCTTGACAACCATTTTAAATATTTGTCTCTTGTTAACTTGTCTATGTAAATAACTTGTAATAAATTATAATAAACATTGTATATAATCATACAGTTTTCACGTAAATATCAGAATTTGCTCGATTAGTTTCAAACCTATAATATATATAATATAGATAGATCACGAAAGTTTAAATACAATAAATATATTTGTTATTTTTCGTATGATCTCTATAAAATTTAATAAAGAATTATATATTTATTAATATATAATTATAATTTAATAAGGAATTATAAATAAACGAACTGATTTACTGAACTCAACTACAACTAAACATAAGGATAACATGAACAGTTATTATTATTTTTTTAATTTAGTAATACATTCCTGTTATTTGTCTTTAATGTAATGAATATAAAAAAAAATACTCTATGTCTTTATCGAGACTATCCTATTAACAGGTCGTGGGATATGGCGTTAGTTCTTTCGCTTTAAATGTGTTAATTAAATCAACTGTACCTGAATTACTGGTTATATTATACAAAAATGTTATCATCCTTAGTGCTATATGTTTAAGGGTAATAATGAAATAAAAAATATTTAGTTTAGTACCCACTTGATTCATTGAAATTTAAAGCTTAGTGCACAACGTCTAAATATTGTCAATATAACAAAAAATAAACCTTCAATATTATGAGGCCTTAAAATGTTACTACATTTAAATATTTTTAAAATGACAATAAATGATTAAAAGAAATTAAAAAACCGTAGGAAATATAAAGCTAAATTAATATGTTTTATATTACATCGTCAGTTCCTATAAAGTTATAATAATATTAACCATTGCCCGCTATTTTGTTGGCGTGAAAAAAAAGTAATGTCACTTACAGAGTTGGCGTCATCGTATGACGTGTCAAATTATAACCAAAAATAGAGTAACATAGGCTTTATTACATTATGAGTATTTACTGTTAAAATAATGAGCTATTTGTCTTAAATCTTATACAAATCCATCCTTTACGTTGATGAACAATCATACATTTTTTTATAGCTATAGCATTTATAAGAAGGACTAGTAGCTCGCAAGCGGAACTTGGCGTTTATTAAATATATACGTTAGGAATTTTAGGAAATAAAAACATTTCATTTCTTTTTATTTTTTTCTTTTTTTTTTGTTTTTTTTTTCCCTGCACATCTACGGTTGGAGTTCTTCAAAATTACAAAATAATCTATTTTGTTGTCATCACATAATTGGTAGATACAATCGTGTGTACACATCTTGACGTCCGTTCAAACATGGCGTTGCTGTTATGACACAAGTTTTTACCTCTGCTATTATACTTGGTTTATATTCCAAGATTTTTTATTATTTTTCTATTTTTTGTTGCGATCCGAGCTAATAACATAACATTTCTGAGGATACATAATAGTAAATAACTATTAATTTTAAACTGTTAAGGAATATCTTATTAGATTCAAAAGTATATTCATATATTAAGTATCTTTATAAAAAATAAAAACTGGTTTTTTATAGTAAAAAATTAATTAGTTTTATATAACTCTTATAAGATGTTTTTATTTGGAAATCTAAACGTTTTAAATGAAGTCAACCTCTTTGGTACAGAAGGTTCAACGCCCTCTATATCATAAAATGGCGTTCCTGGCTATAAATTTGGCGGTTAATGCTTTGCAAATGACATTTCAATATTAACACACAGAGACAGAAAAGGAATAAGTACTTTTTTATTTTTAAAGTTACATCGAATTATTTGTTTTTTTTTTTTTCAATACACACGAAGGTTTTTGTTAGGTTTAAGGAATAGTGTACATTTCAATGATTTTTTAAATTTCATATCGACATATTATTTATTTTATGCGAATTCACACGTAAGTTTTTTTTCTTAACCTCTAAATAATTTTTAAAATTTAATGTCATTTTATTTATTCGAATGTACACCAATTTTTTTTTATTAGGCTTGGAAGGGGTACATTTAAATGTTTCTTTTTATGTTATAAAAACAAAGGTTGTTAGTTGTCTAAGATAAACTTGCTGAGGTGAACAAACTCAATCCATCCAATCATAAAGACTGACATAATGGTAATAAAATGAATTTAATGATACACCAAAGTTCTTGTTTCCAGTTCGAGCCGGAAGGTTGTAAAAAGTTACACTATCTGTTGAGAACCTTTTTTACTGTAAAATTTGAAATGTATTGCTAATTTATATTATTTTGCTTGGTATTGATGTAAATGCTACATGTTCGCATTCCCAGAGATTTTTATGAAATTCTCGACTCAATAGCTATTAATTTTCATTTGTTCAATAACTATGTATTTTATCTTTTGTTTAGTGAAAAAGTACTTTAACGTACATAATATGTTTAATATGTATAAACGTTTTTTTATTCTGGCCATTGTTTACTGACAATTCGAACTTTTTTGAATCCGTTAAAAACGTAGGGAACTCGTATTTTTTTCATTCAATATGTCATATTTAAATAAACAATGTTTTGAAAATTATAATACATTTAGAATAAACCAATAGATTTAAGATAAAAAAATAATCTTAAAACCAATCTGTAGCAATATCTCAAGTTATAATATCTTGCTTATTAAAAAATTATATCTGACAGTAGATATATTACTGTTTACTTCGCCTTTCGTTTTGAGCTTATTTTTGCTGTTAAAACTAAACCAATTACAATTTCAGTTCATTTACGATAGAAGAAATTGCTTTTGAGATATATCCTTTTATTATATAATTGCTAGAAGAATATTAAAGTTATGCTTTTAAATGGACACATAAATTTTGATTTACACACACTAGTACAGTTCATTATTGACATAACTTGAGTTAGTGTGGGTGTCAGGTGAGAGGTGCTGCAGATAGTAGACGTCCTTGCCAAGATTATCCAACGAGAGGTCTCATATTTACGATTTATTAACCGATTCATAATATTTTTTTGATTTAAATCATTATTTGCTACATAAAACCTTTAATATAAATGTCGAATAATCTACGAAAAATTATTCAATGATTCATCTTTTACTTCGTGATTTAAATCATTGATTGGTACCTATAATGTAAATGTCAAATAATCTACAAAAAATTTATGCAATGATTCATCTTTTATTTTACGATATAAATTATTGCAATTATTGACAATACTCAAAGCCAATAATATGATATAATAATGACATCTTAACTAACATAAATTCCTTAGCAATATTTATAATAAACTAGTTGTTACTCGCGGTTCCACTCGCGGACTTATGACTTTATTTACTATTAGGATAGCTAAGAGCAGTAAATATTAGATAATTATTTAATTATTAGATAAGAAATTTAAAAAGACAAACTCCTCTGCTTAGTAATATTAGTATATAATAATGATATAGTAATAACAATCTAATGCTATGACATCACTGCAATCATATATTATATATTGCATATAATATATCATTCTGTAGAAAACAAAGATATCCTTGTGTATAAAAGTTATTATTTAAATCATATAAGGAAGAAAATAATATAAACATTTATAAAAATATATAATATATAAATAATTGTGTTTTTAAGGACGGAAAATTATTGGCAAGCCATCATAATATTGTATGTATCATAATATGTAATTAAATATGTCAACCTTATGTTTATATAACAAAAGCAGTTACTTTCGGCTTATATATTTACTATTAATATATTAACATATAAATATAGCCTATGTTACTCAGGGATAACGTAGCAAAACTAATAATGAAAATAAAAATAAAATCGGTACATTTATTTTGAGTTTATTAAAATACAAATTTATATATAGAAAAAAGCTACAAAATAAAATAAAAAAAAAAACGAAAACAAAAAAAAACTATAGAAATAACAAAGATCTAAAACTACAAACATACAATTCTTTTCTCTTTATAACATTACTAGCTGTGTCTCGCTGTTCCACCTGCGAACGAATGTTTTTATTTACTATTAGTATAATTAAGAGTGCCGCTTATAGATAGCCTTCCTTATGAACCTGCCTAATATAAGCAGAAAGAATTCAATAACTCCATCCAATATTCTCGAAGATTACACAAACAAACTCTTCAGCTTTATAATTTTAATATACACATTCGTATAGATTTGTAATATACCTTATAAGAAAGAATCTGTTTTTTTTATTTGAGAAACTATGAAAAGGTCTGATGAACGGTTTTTGGTTACGAGTAAAGAGAAATTCTTTAAAGAATAGACGAGAACAAAAAAATATTTCCGAAGAGATTCCGCAGCGTGAGAACAATTTCTACTTTCATAGCATATTGCACTTCACTGAGAATTATATAATTATAACAATATAATTGTCTGTCTATCTTTAAAATAATCATGAGAATTAAAAGTATAATATTTGAAATGTATTCTTTCACAGATAAAAATGGCGCTACTGTATTATATAATGGCTTGCTGCCTCACTGTTGCGCACGCGCAGTCCAACTATGGATCACAGGCCAACAATATAGAATATCAAGGGGACGGGCTGCCGGAGCAAACAGTGCTGGATGGAAAGGTAGTTAATTAATATATAGTATCCAAAAAATATTAAACGACTCCTTTGTATTGTTTCTTTATATCTTGATCCAATTTAATGTATATCGTGCAACAAAGTATTGCAATATGCAACGTTGTAAGTATCAAGACCGATTGTACGCGTTACAGTTAAACTGTTCAGACATTTTATAAAATGTCTGCTTGTTAATTAGGGTCTATAAAATTTTAATATTTATATATGAATATGTATATTTTTATATTAAGACTTAATATCCATGATGATTATTATATATAATTTTTCGGCTGCGTTGGAGTTCACGCCGTGATTCTGCCAAGCTCGTGAATAAGGCCCCGGGATGGGTACGAAACGAGGCCGGCAAATTTCAGTTGTAACGTATTTATAGCCAAACAATATAAACAATATATCCATATTTTATTTAGAAACATATAATATATTTTTAATATTATATAAACATAAAATTTAAAGTAAAAAATTAAATCTGGTTATTTTAATTTCCATTTCATTTAGTTTTAAACCAATCAATATAACTGCAACTCACTATTCATTGTTTGCAGCCATTGTGTGCAGTACAAGGTGATAGATACGCTTATTATAGATCGAAGCGCCTCTGGACAAAAATGTTTCCATTGCAATTTAACTATTTTACGAATTTAATTCGCGTTTATTATTACATTTCCTTGCTTATTTTGTTTCTTTGCTGCAAAACACTCGAAACGTCGGATTTTATTAAAAAAATAATAATAAACACGTTATATCTGTAAAATACAATTATTAAAATGTGTACTACTCTTGTAAAACATAGAAAACAATTTTTCAATTGGAAGATTCGCTTTGAAGTAGGCGAAGTTTACTTACTTTTTCAAGCTTCTGCTATAATTAAAACCAATTATCAACTTATTTTTCAATAGGCTTTTTTCATTAAACCCTTTTTTTTTTAAAATAGCATTTCTAAACGTTTAAGAATACGTTTATTCCATTGAATTCGTTTTAAAATAGAAGTTTACTTACAACTATTTCAAGCTTCTGCTAAAATTAAAGCTTATTTTTCCATTCTTTTTACAAACTTTTTTTTTATTGTTTTTTTTTAAAGATATAACATTTCTAAATGTTTAAAAATATTTAGTATTTTATGAATGTTACTTTTAACGTCGTTTTAAAATGGATACGCGCTGAGAAGGTACAACCCGCAGGCTAATAATTAGCTATATAGATTTATGTTGACGTTTCAAATATACTGTTGTACAATTAAAATAATTTGTTGCGAACAGCAAAATAGCAATATTGATTTATCGTTAATCCTAAAATAACTATAAGAAAACACATTTGTATTGATTATTTTTGAAGGCTTTTTGTCTACTTTCCTTAGCCGTAGTAGAGTTCTTTTAACTATTGTATGTTACAAAAGTTCATACTTCCAAAATATTGTTATTAGTTGTTTTAAAATCAGATGACTAATTAACTGACTTACTGACAGACTCTTAAATCTTGTCTACCCGTAAACACGATTACTGCAAAGCATTCGAAACGTCGGGTTAAAATTAAAATATAACAGAATTATACGCGAGTTAAATCCGTAAAAATAGTTTTATTTCAAATCTCGTGAAAATCTAAGAAAATTATATAATTACTATTATTTTAAATGAAAGAATCTCTAGAGGCCTTGTTATTAGTGCATTATAGAACTAGTAAAACTGTAATTACTAAATTATTTTGTTAGTTGTAGTCCTCTTTCAGTATCACATTTATGTAATAGTCGTTTCTATATGAAGAATTAAATTTACAAAAAAGTCAAAATACATCGAGTTTCTTACCATTTCTTCTTCATGGATTTACTTTTGGAAATGTGCACAATAGTATGATGTTTTATAAGCACAATGTATTTGAAATAGATGTACATTTTATGCTTTCTTTTCGCAGGTGACAAAACTAGATGACCTCAGTCCAGTCATCTTCTTGAACCGTACGAGAGCTACTCTCAATTGTGCTGCTGGTTCTATGCAGGTATAATAGAATCTATGTATATATATGGAGGCTATTATTTGCTTTTATCAGGCTAACATTAGAACTATTCATAGTTACAAGTTCTAAAGAGACTTCGTACAAAAATACATTAATAATTTTTGAAATTTTCATTTAAATATAAAATTTTATATTTTATATTATATAAGAATTTTTTTTATTGTTTTCTTCGTCATCTCAATCTAGATTGAATTGAAGTTCAACGAGAAGTTCTATGGCATCGCGTATGCAGACTTTGATCGTCACTCGGCCTGCCAGGTCGCAGGCAAGGGCTCTACATCTTACAAGCTGGAGCTGCCGTTAAAAGGATGTGGCACCAAGCAGGTTATTGGACAAAAATCATCAGTGTTGCTATATTATTCATATGATAACGTGACTTCGAAATCGTTCCGTCTCTATTCGTGGCGCCATCATATCGACCTGTTTCCATAAATTTAACATTCTCTTTTTGTAACAAAATTATAATAAGATTTAATTTTAAATATAGTACATTACATCAATAAAGTCTGCCATTAATTACCAGTACCGTTCAAATAATCTTATATAAAAAGTAGGTGATATCTACTCGAGTAGATCAGTATGCCTTCACGCTCTATATATTGTTATGTACTGTCACATTCACTGACTATTCATCAATGAATATCTAAATACTACATATTTATTTATTTATTTATTTATTTATTTAAATCTTTATTGTACCATAAAACAAAAGTAGAACAGGCGGACTTAATGTTATAGAGCATTTTCTACCAGTCAACCCATAGAGAAGAAAAAAAAAGAAAAACATAACAATTACATATGACATTATGTTTGCAAAAATATATGAATGTAATGCCAATTATGAAGTTTTTTTTTTCTGTTCAATTAATGATTGACTTATGATGAAATTATATAACTCTGACCAAAATAATATAACAAAATATAATTATTTATTTTCCACAAGGATAAACATTTTGTTTTGACTCTTTTGAGTTAAGCGAACTTTACGGGTCATTGGAACCAAAACATATAGTATGTTAATTATTACTCATTTGTGTAATATTGGTGTTAAAATTCTCTTGCAGGATCCCCTCCGCGTCTTCACCAATAACATAGTAGTGAGGTTCCATCCTGGTCTGGAGATGGACGGTGATGAAGTCATCACCATCGTGTGTCGCTATCCACCTCCAATCGTACCAGTCTTCAAACCTCTTATCTATACGTATGTATTATATTTTCAAAATCTGAATCGGATTTACTTAGATTTAGTCTGATTTGGTCTGATTAAGATTGATTTAGTTTTTAGATATTTTGTTTTTAACTTTAATATATTAATTACATCACAAAATCTTATATGGTACATCACTACTTGCAAGTTACATCGATAATATCAAAACATATTTTTTTACTCTTTATCTGATTCCTTCACGCTCACAGCTTGTTATTGTTGAATAATTATGATGCTAGCTACTTCGTAATTGAACATCCTTGAGTGCAGTTAAGTGTGAAACGACCTATAAAAAATATGATATTCTAACTATATTATTATTTTAGTGAGTAAATTATATTCCATTACTAATTGTTGGCTTCCAGACCCGAGGCTAAAGGCCCTCTCGCTGCGAAGGCTCCTCTGGCGGGAACCCATATTCTGATGATAATCTGCGCGATCCTGTTCCTTACACTGCTGTTGTTGGGACTCGGGGTATCATACCTGTGTCTCAATAGACGGGCGCTGCCAGCTCCCAGGAGACTTATCGATGATTCGTCTGCTTCTATCATTAGCAGGGAGAGTATACAAGGTATCTTATACCGGGAGACTATTAATATATTATTCTTTTTTTATATCACGTAAAATATAAAACAAACCTCTATTTACAAGTAATAATATGACTAAAATATTAATACAAAAATATTAGCCCAAACATAAATCTTAACATCGGAAACGAAATAAAGAATTTAAGACTGTGGTTTTAATGTCTATACGATGCGTTATTCGTGTGCCCAGAGGTGAAGATCCCCCGGGCGCACCCCGTGTACCCTGCGGCGGCGGCGGAGAGCGCCAGCGTGGCTTCCGACACGCTGCCCTCCGACTACCCCTCGGAGACACCCAGCGAGGCCGACCACGCGCACACCAACCGCGCCTTCATGATCGACGACTACCAGAGCGAGGGTGAGGAATTATACTTTTCAGAGATTTGTGGATGATAATCATTCCTAAAAGGGTGGAAGAGAGTATCAATTCGGTTCTGTCATTAAGTATCTTAATAGATTGTGTATAGAAGCCAACTGAGAATGTTTCAGTAGGAGCTTTTGCAAACTAATTACAGACAAGCGATATATCCCCTTAACACTGTCAATCAGTTTGTTCTATCATTTTCGATTAAATCAAAGTAAAGAGACAACTTACATCTCATCTACCCGTGAACACGATAGCTGCAAAGCATTCGAAACGTCGGGTTAAAATTAAAATGTAACCAAATTATACGCGAGTTTTAATCCGTAAAAAATAGTTTTATTTCAAATATGTACTCGTGAAAATCTAAGAAAATACTAAAGAGACAATGTTTTAATATACACAACAGTTTGTTAGCTTCTGTATGTTGTGGTGTAAAGAATTTTAATTAATATTTTAATTTTTAAACTAAGTTATTCGTAAATAAGTCTCTAATTTAAATTGAGTTTAATTTGCAAAGTTTTCAAAAATATACTTAAAGTTTTTGGAAATGAGTAATTCCTTATGTGATAACTACTTATACTCCCAAATATTGACTATAGTTTACATTTAACAGGTTATGGAGAGTCCCACGAAGCCAGCATGTCTCACTCCCGTCTGCATGCAGCCCCGCCCGCATTCGACGTGAGAGTAAGGGTGCAGCGACCACCAGCACCACCCTCGCCTGTATCGACTATCACCACCACTGAGGTCGACGGTGGTAGTATGAGGTACTTGATATTTAAAACGTCTTTGTGTTTGTATATCCATTTGTGGCATTGTAGATATTAATTTCTTTAAATACATTTGTATCTTGCAAAAAAAAAGAAGAATGCCACGAGCATTTTCTTCCTGACAGTTTTAAAGTTTACTTATTATAGAAATTACATAAAAGTACATTAAGAAAAGCATTATTATAATATTAATATTAATTAAGTAAAAGTTGTATGTTCATTATATATGTAGGAGTAGGTTGATTTGATTGTTGTTAATAATGACATCAATTATAATATTATATTTTTGTTTTAAATAAATGTTTTGTATCATATAAACGTTTTAAGACTAAGGTTCCAATATTGAACACTAAGACACTCCTAATTTATGCTCACATAATCAAAATGTTAAATGTTTGATTTATTTTATTTTACATTTAGTAGCGTTATACTACTTGACAGAACATATATTAATTTATTAAAAACCTAGTATAATATAGACATCCTTTTAATTATCAATTCATTGAGTCGTTATGATAGTACCATCAGATGAGTTGTTATGATTGTATTTTCACTCCTGGTAGTTCCTAGTAAATGTTTACGATAAATCGTGTAATGTATTAAAATATTTTATACATTACTTCTATATCTGGGGACATCATCATACGTATAATTATTAATTACATTGTTTGTAGCCCTTTTACTACATAGTATATCAGTACTACCATGTCCACAGACAGCAGACGCTGTTGGAGGAGCACGAGCGCCAGGAGTCCGTCCGCACGGTGTCCCCGGGCGCGCTGCCCCTCCCCGCCAGAGACGCGCACCCCGCGCCCCCCGCGAGGCCCCCGCGACCGCCCGCGCTCTACACGCAGGTGCAGCGGGACAGGCAGGTCAGACCACCATCACATACCACCCTTTTGACTCTACTGTTTCAGTGAATGTGAACTGACTAATTTATCATGTCATTGTGATTTAATCTTGCACAAACACAAAACAAACGCACAATTATGTACTAAAACTGTCTATCTCATAATACAATAATATGTCATAGATATTTCTTACATTATAACAACCGACCTAACTCAGACACGATAACTAACTAGGAATGGTCCCGACGCCCGCGTTCCATCGCGTCTCTGAACACGGAAATGACGGACACTCACTCCGTCACAGAGGTCACAGACCGCTCACACGCCAGAATGTTCCATATCAAGGTATTTAAAAAGCACATGGACACGGTGATGGTATTGACGACTCTTTTGATGTGATTTCGCAAATAATAAACTTATTTTAAACCTTAATAAAACAAAACACCCACTACAATACTAAAAATAAATATGTACTGAAACTAAAAAGATTATACTTTAGAAAACTTCGACTGATAAAAAAGTCACTTTCCATAGTTATTGTATTTAGATCAGCATAAAAGCCAAAGGACTCATAGAAGTCTTAATTTATAAAACTTAACTAAATTTAAATGAATATTTAATTAGAAACCTCCTCCACCACCACCAATCATGAGCGAACGCTTGGAGACGGAGGAACAGGAAATGTTGATGGAGAGTCTCGAACCCATTCCTGAAACACCTATTATGCCGGCAAGGTAAAAGATCCATAAAGATTGTTCTATTTATTATCTTTGAGTATATTAAGCTACAAATAAACTCGTAAGTAAATGTTTTTCGTAATCATTTATACTAATACAGTAATATTCATCTTTGCTGACTATCGCAGGAAACCAGAAATAACCTCCCATGTGGTGGACGACGTGTTCCTTCGCACTATAACAGAGAAGAAAACTATCGAAGACATCGAGCGCCACAAGCGGCTGGTGACGGAGTACCGCCAGGCGCCCGCGCCACACTTCGACGTCACCATCAGGAACCACACGCAGCCCGAGGCGCAGTGGGAGAACTTCTCAGATATCAGCAGTGCTTCAGGCATGACCTTGACGCCCAAAATGGAGAGGGTGCCATTGTCATTGCCGCCACAGAAGTTTATTGGTTAATACTACTATAAATTTTATTATGATGACTACTTTAACTATAAAATCTTTTTTACATTTATAAAAAAAAAAAAAAATTAAATTGCAGGTAAAGGTGGCCCGGATCTTTTCTCCCCAGAGTTAATTAAGCAAACGGGTGCTGTATACTCGACGTCGTCACAGGAACTACCACTGTTGCCGGAACTGCCGCCAGCTCGTAATCCACTATATAGAGAAGAGGATGACGAAGACGTACCGGATCCTATCCCGGCTCCACCAGTACCTCAAAATTGGAGCGTATTGACGAGAGTGCTGAAGACTGAAGCACAGGATGAAGTGAGAAAATAAGAAATTAAGATTATAAACTTTTAAAGCTGATCTCAATTCCAATTGCTGATGATATAAACTGCTCTTGTTATTTATTTCAGGTGTTGTCAGAAACTGAGCGCGTCCACCGCCTGACCCGCGAGGAGCGCCTTCGCTGGCGCGAGGTCATCACTCACGAGAGCACGCTGCGACGTGAGCTCGCGGCGTCCTCCTCGCGCGATGATTTCACAAGAGTTTCTCGAGACCACCGTTACGCACCCTTGTACACTCCGCCTAAGTGGGAGGTCATTATCCGTATATTGGCGCCGCCGCCGGATAAACCCAAGGTTAGTCTTGTTGATATTCTTAACAGAACAGTATGTTTAGCTTCAAAATAAAGCCTCATTTCAAATCCGTTCCCAATTTCTTTCCAGAACCGCTACCGCAAGAAATCGGAATGGGAGTCTCGTTCCCGGCGTAGTTCCCTGCCCACTCTGTATGAGTACGACAGTGACGCGGCTTCACTTCGGGAGCCCCAGCGATCCCGGCGCTCCTCATACCGGAGCGACCACGTGGATATGAGGTGAGAAATAGATGGTGAAATCGCTGAAAACTCTGTAAAAAATAAAACTGAGTGAAAGTACCATGATCCAATAGAATTGTGATATTCCTAAAATCTTGTAGAAAGTTTTTTTTTAAATTAAAAGATTCTTTCTCTTTCCTTTTTTTTGCAAGTTTTTTCTGAAACTTATTTTTAATTTTGAAAACGAATAGTTAATTAAGTTTTTAGAATATGGGTAATTAACTAAACCTTTATTTTTCCAGATCCATGTCTGAGATGATGGTAGATTATGCAAGGGAGCAAGCAGATACACATTCTGAGGTATCAGCTGGAACTCTCCTCGGCAGATATTACGACGACGATAGTGATTCGGAGCATCAATACAATCAACATCCGTTAGTAGACTTTTGTAAACTTTTACCAAGTCTTTTAACTATAAAAACCATCAATACAAACATTAAGTCTTGTCAAACTTTTTTTTCTAACAGTTTTAAAGATAAAAAATAAAAAATATTATATATATAATGAGGCTCTGTTCCGTCTGTAGGTCATGGCGTGGCTCCCTGCACCGCTCAGTGAGTCAGCCATCACTGGCGCGCTCCGCCACAGAGCTCACGGAGCGCTGGACGGCGCCCGACGGTGACGTCACGCCAACACCTCCACGACGTGCCAGAGGTAAATAGCTAGACACATGTTACCACATATGAGTAGACATTTTAATCTAAATACGAACTATATATTTTTATTTATATATGTATACATTTTTATAATAATAAAAAAAATAATCTTATCCAACTTGATTTTATCTTTTCAATTAAAAGATTATGTAAGAAACTATATATAATTGAAAATATTGTTAAAGTGTTTCACAAGGTTCCATATTTGGTTCCTTATAATTTCGCATTTATATAAATAACTATTTTTTAGCTGCGTAATATTTTTAGAAAACTTTAGGATCAGAAATGTATGTACCAAGCTATACTAAAATTATGATGTTCTAATCTTCAGGTGCTCAAGGAATGACAACCTTCACATCATCTGAAGTGCGCACGTTCCAAGCATCGCGGGAATGGAGAGAATAAACAACATATCATCTTTATAATTTAGATTCAAGTGGACACCAACTGAATAGTAATGAAATAATCAAATTTTTGGTTTAATAAATAAATATATATATCTTTTGTCTTCCAAGTTGTATTTGAAGTTTAGGTCAATACAAAAACATATTTTATTGAGTACATGCATATACGCATGCAAAAACATTATTACTATTTGAAAGTAAGTTAATGAGAAATGAATCTCATTTGTCTGTTGTCGAAAATTTCAAGACAATTATGTTTTTATGTATAAATTAATTAGGATTTAAGCTTCCGCTCAAATGCTTATTAAAAACATACACTGCCTTTCAACTGTGAGATACGTACACTATTGATATTACGCAAGTATAGTTTTATAGAGAAGATATATAATTTTTATAATTTAACATACAGTTAACATGCGTTTATCTTTTTAAGGCCAATAACACATTTATTTTTAGAGTATTTTTAATTATATCATATTAGAAATTAATAAAATTCTTTTAATAAATGAAATTTTTTATATTATGATATAATTTTATGGAAGTTTAATATTTTCGTAAAAATTAAGAAAAGCCATTATAATTATAAAATAGGTAGACTAACTTTATATAACATGTTCAGTAGTTTAAGTACAGTTCAATACAAACTACCTGATACATATACAATAAATAACAATAACTTTAAAAACTAACATTGTGCCAAAATAAATTGCGCTCTAACAGCTTGCTTGATATGATATTTTGAAGATTTTTTTGGTTTTTCTTAACTGCCAGTGGTGTGAGTATTTGAAATTATTTGTATATAATCAATATGATGGAAAACCTAGCAGCCACGGCAAGGCGTGCTGTTTACTTTGTATTGTTTTGAACAATTAGCACGAGTTTGAAACTTTCTTGCCTTGATTGCTATGTGCGTGGGTATTTGTGGGACAAGGGAAGTTGATCATCGGCATTTTTGGTGTTATTTAAAAGATTAAAAAGAGATAATGCCATTAATCTAATCTGATTATTGACTTTTTGTTAATATTAAAATGTATGCTAGGTTCGAAGGTGAGAAATGTAGTATTGAATGTTTACATTGATGGTGCTAAGGAGAATGTAATAAAATACTAAATATATTTACATACTGATCGATATTGTATTTTGATAATCGTAATCAATATACGTGCCTTAACAATTTAATTTGTTTTATTTCATTACCATTAAGTCAGTCCTCTTATAAAATAAGTATTTGGTATATATTTAGGATTTAAATAAAAGCCATTAAATTTAAGAAGTTTATTTGCGACTTTGAAAATGAGACATAAACGCGTCACTTGTCCCAACAGGTACAACTTTAAAAATGATAAATTCGACCATTCAGATAAATACAGATTGTATTTATTTTTAAAATTTATATTAAACATGAAAACGACGAGTAACAACTTCACAAAGAAGCGAGTCAGAAATGTTCAGACGTCAATAATTATCTAAATTTTCTAAAAATGTTAAGCTTTAAAAATTAAGACATAAAACACAGAAACATTTACTTAGTAAGTAAATAACAATGAAGTGTATGAGACAATAAGTTTCAATAGTCAACAGCGTTACAAGAAATTGCTAAAACAACTATTGTACAAAGATGAAGCCTTTAAAAAAGCTCATCTATTAGTCTATATGTACACCGTTGATTTACTTATGAGAAACTTTAAACCATTCGTGACAATTTGTACAAATGAGGCCTTAAATTCTACAACAATATTTAACCAAATTGGATTTCTACCTACGATATGAAGTTTTGTTGACAGGTCCCTTTCGTCAGTATTTGGCAAATCCTTTCACATCTGGCAATCTTTTGGCAGCCCTAAACGTTTCTATGCTATAATCCTTTGCACACTTAACATCAAATTCTAATTTTAGTTACTCGAATACAGTCGCATGGTCCTTGAAATGAACACTGTCACTAAGTAAATTTAAAAGTTTTCTATTATTTAGCTTGACTACATTTACTTTGAGTATGAACACTTCTCGTATTTGGGTTAAGTCTTTGGGTAAAAGTCTTATATTTGGCTGATGGAGCCGCAAGATTGACGTCTTCTGGTCACTTGTTTCCAAAAACGTTTCTCGAAATGTTTCTCCTGAAACAATATGGTATTAATTTCTTACACACAATAGAATATTAAGAGTTTATTATGATTTCGTTCGTTATTTGGAAAGTGACTACAATTTTTACGTTAATTCAAATAAATGTACTATCTAAAATGATTTAGTGCAAACATTCCTTAAATAATGTGTTAAAATCTAAACTCGTGATATTAGAAAAATCTATAACAAATATGATATATTTCAATTAAAATAAATAAATTATAAGAGTTCTATAATAATATGTAGGAAGCATAGCGGGCAGAATAAAAAGCAGAATGGATTTCAGTAAAAATATATTTTCAAAACACCCCATCAAAATGGACAGATCAGTTCATTAAAACTACATTACTAACATTTAAAAGCAGGATTTAAACATTAAATAAGCAAGAATTGACTTTGTGCAGTTATTATATACACACAATAACAATAAATATATTGATTAAAGGCAGAAAATTTTATTAAATACTTATATTAAAATTTAACATTAAATTTATAATTTAGTATATTTAAATATCAAAAGGTAATTAAAGTAGCCAAAATGCACTAAGTACACTACGCGCCTTATTTATGTTAAAAAAGATTTTCTAAATGCAACTGTGGGGTCAAATCGTATTATTTTTTTTTAATAATTGGCACTACTAGTTTTTTTTTGGTATTGAATAATTTGTTGTGAAAGTATAAAGAAATAAGTAAAATATATTCAACCATTCGATTCATTAATGTAAAACTTTCGTTTAAATCCAGCTGATCTGGTCGCTGTTACCAACTGCATTTGATCTTACATCACTGCTTCTATAAATGATTACTCCCTTAAGAATCTTAAATAACCTTAACCTTAATTATTGCCGTTACAATTTACTTTATTATGAAGAAATAAAAATTTTGTTGGAATCATTTCAATTCTTCTTTATTGACACTGATTCGATTCAAAACTTTACAAAGGTTAGCCATAAATGATTGCTATCAACACTGACTGTCCATTACTTTAAAAACTATACTATTTCATCATTCTGTCCCAAATTTTAGTGCCATGAATTTCAAAAATCCATAAATCTCAAATGCAGTGAATAACGTAAGCCGTGCATTCAGACATGGCCATTAACAAAGCATATCTTGTAATATCCGTCGTGTCTCACAGAGCTCCGGCGCGGAGAGAACGGTCTCGCGCTCAGGAGGAACGGCTCGCGGCGGGGGCTATCGGAGGACGCTCGACGGCGGAGGAAACCCAGGCTGCTTGGTGAGGATTTAGGTGTGGAAGACAGTGAATCATAAATAAAATCAAACTTACTCACTTTTGTTATAAATTAGTATTATGCAACTACCTCTGAGAATTATATTAATTTTGTGATTTTTTAAAATATGATTTTTATAAGAAATCTATATTCGTGTTAGATACATGTCATTCAAAACATTAGTTGATGTTTTTGAACTATGTTGTATAAAATTAAATAAAAGAAAAAAGTGGATGCATTATCCAATATACTTACATCTTCCCGTTCTGGCATTGAGAGCGCGTCCGCGAACGCATCGTCTGAACTTCCGCTCGTGCCAGTTGTTCCATCTCCATAAGTTTCGTTTCGGTTTCTGGAGCTACAATAATTTGTAGTAATTAATATGATATCTAATTCAAAATAACAAAGTGGTTTGATATAAATTTAACATTATCAAAGTACCTTTCCAAGCATATACAGAACTGCGCGAAGTAGTACTTGGGGCGGTGCGGCACAGCGTGACCGCGTCCGCGCTCGCCACGCGCCGCACCAGCGAGCGCTGGCACGCCGCGCGAAACGACCAGGGGTCGCGCCCGCCACCCTGAGAGGGTAGTATTAGGGTATGGACACATGTCATTATTTTTATATGCTCAATTATAATTCAAGACAGTTTTTTTTATTGATGAATACGATTATAAAATTAGGAATGTATTGTTATTTTATTTTTATAATTATTTATTTTATTATAATAATATATAAAATAGCAAACATTAAAATATTTTCCAATATTACAATGAAACATTTAATAAAATTAGGAAAAGCACAGCGTCAAAAATAATTTGAGAAAAAATAAAAATAAACAATTGATATTCAACTATTGAATAAACGTAATTTGTGTAAAAATTAAAGATTGGAAAGACTATTATAGTAAATTGAAGTAAAATGCAAGTCAATGTCCCACTGTGAGTTCTCAGCCGTTGCTCTATTCGGATCATATATATAAGAAAGTAAATTTATCCAAATTGTCTGAAACGGCAATTGTAATGTTTACAAATATACCCATGCCACTTCCTGTTCCGCCATCATATCCGTTCCCTGATCGAGCGCCAGGCGCATCTCCGCGCGGGGACTGAGTCGCTCCGGTAACGTCACTTCGCGCGACTCCACTACAGCTGGGGCCTCCGAAGCTATAAAATTCCTTCAGTGACACAGTTTTCGTAAATGTAATATTAGAGTTAGTTTTAAAATCGTCGTTGTTGATATAAAAATATAATTCAGGCGATTGAAATTATAAAACGAATATATTATAGAATATATAATATTATATTAATTGAGAATATTACCTGGTGACAGCTGATGTAGGGGTGTGGGATTGTGGATAGTGGTGCGTTCGAGTGTGGAGGGTGTGCTGGCTGAACTGGCTGAGCCCCGGCGACCGCCGCCAACAGATACTCGCTCCACATACTCTCTTGAAACTATTACGAACAATATAGAAATATTATATTAAATAAATTAACATTCTAATATATGATTCACTTTAAGTTCGAATCATGAATTACGAATAAATCAAGTTCAGATGTACCAGATTGTAAGGGCATCGAAGGTGCCTCGTTGGTGGGCGTCCGGTCTGGACTCAGCTCGCACGCGGCGCCACCAACGCGCTCGACAACTCCCACGACCTCCGCGCCACACGCACCGCCCTCTGCTTCTGGGGAATAACGATTACCCTAAGATCCAGGTGTTGAAACATTTTTAGGTGTGTTCACTTGTGTCTCATGGGATTGATATAAAAACATATAATAATAAATTTTAAGCAAAATTATGTTGTACCGAAGCGATCACTGATCATATGTGATGTTATATACGGTTGATAAGTAAATAGGTGTAAGTGGAGTGCATACTTATTACTTCATGCTAGGGTTGAACAACATATATTTTAAAGGATACCGTTGTTAACCTTTAGCTCATTAAAATAAGGTATGCATGCAACGTGCTTTGTATTATTGTAGTTATAATTGTAGAAATTAAATACTATAAAACAGAAATAAAGCATCTTCCACTTCTCACCTTCCACCTTTAGTCAAGATGTCCACTTCGCTGTTAAAATGTATTCTGTTAGTATTTAAATGTTGTGTGTTGTTGACTTGTTTGTAGAAGTTATACATAAACATGATATTGTTTTTGATATAAAAACACACATATATAAGTGAAAAATGTATTATATTTTGTCGATAAGTCCAAAACTTTTGAATTAGTAGAAAAAAAATATATTTATATTAAAATAAAAAAATCTTAGACTATGTAGATTGAAAAGTGATTAGGGAAAGTATAATAATATCATCTAAGTATAATACCTGGCTCTGAAGCAGAGGGCGGCCGGTGCGGCGCGTCGCAGCAGACGTCAGCATCGAGGCCACGCTCGCTGTCCTGCGCCAAGCGCCGCACCAGCGGACCAGTCACAATGTGAGATAGAACCTAGCTACGGTCTATGCAACAGGAACTTGCCAATAACCCCAAGGTAAATCAATTTTGGATATGGAATTTGCATTCGGAATAAAAAAGGTAATAACATAAGGAACCCCAATACGAACCTAAGTTCAACAGTTAACATTATTGGATTAGGGTCATGCACCAAACTACTTCTATTTAAATTTCATTCTATGCTTCAGTTTTCACCATGCCTTTTCATATATACTAGTACAACAATTTCCACTTAATAGCACTTCTAAATAAGAAAATACTGACAAAATTCATCAAAACCATAAATATAATGTGATAAGAATTTATGTAAACGAGGTCTATGCAATTTTGTCAATTTATCTTACACATTCACAAATTAAGGTTACCTAAACACTATTAATGTTTATATTTTTCAATCCATTAAATCATTATTGTGAATTTTGTCATCTTCATTTAATATAAATTACTGTAATTTACTTTTTCAATTATTAAATCTATCCATGGTATTCACCTGGTCTTCAGAGTTGGTGGGGGTAGGTTTGTTATCTTCGCTACCACTATCGGACCCATCTTCTTCGAGAAGTGGTTCTAATCTTCGTCTAAATACATCCCTAATAAAATAGGTAACATATAAAACAGCACATCTTATTAATTAATTATTAGAGGAATAACTTTTAATGAATGGGAATGAACACATTACCTTGGCAAAAGTGGCCTCAATGTTGTAGGTCCAGTAATCGTTGGTGCCATAAGAAGCTCATCCATCATCAGTTCTGTGTCATCATCACCCGCATACGATGATGAAGACTTTGTTGGTGACTATAAAATGAGTAACTGTTCTTTTATTTATATTTTGTAATTGACTATATTATGTATATGTGTTTTATATAAATATGAGTGTGATAATATGTTTATTTTCACTAAAGCTGGGATAGGTGAATAATAGTCTTACTCAAAGAACTTACAGAAAGGGTTCCATGTTCAGAATCAGGAAGGTTGTCTGAAAGATCACCCGAAGATGGAGTTCCCCATGCTTCTTCACCACTAGCGCCACTCCCTTCCCCTGTTTCAACTGTACCTTCCTCTGTTCCAAGTGCTGATTTCCAATCACCCACACCCAGGCACCTGTTTTTTTTACTTGTATTTAAGCTGAAGTTCTCTCAATTTATTTTAAGTACTAATAAAATATGATAAAAACATAATGAATATATCTATTTACGTTTCAAACTGTCTATAAAATTATTTAGAAATGTTAATGTTCTTTAAATTTAAAATAAATATAGAATGAAAATATTTGCAACACGAATAAAACCGCTAAGATATACATTTTACTATATAATTAGTTTCATCGTTTTACTAATTTAAAAAAGTTTATGTATAAACTACATTATAAAAATTATCAATTTTCTAACTATAATTTTATAAAAATGTCACAAAATTCTCAACATCTGTCCTATTGACTATAATTTACGTTAATAAAACTAGCAGAATATCTTCTACTCAAACGAAATGAGATCATTCTAAAAACATCCCTAAAACTAGCGTCGTCTAGTTTATCTATAAAATAATTTAATTCTTTAAAAAAATATAGCATTTTTCTAAAACAATCATCCAAACAAGTGTCATCAAACCTATACACGTACTCAGCGTTTCTTATCCAATTGTGTCGTTTCCAATCTAGTTAGTAAGAAGAAATGATATAGATTAAGTCACTTTTTATGAAGATAGCTAACTCTTCTGTAGTTAAAAATTATTATGAGTTTCTGAAGACTTGGGTGATTTTTATCAATAAAAATATCGCAGCATTAAAGGTACAAACCGTTCTAAGAAAGATGGCTGTTTGTGAGCTATTGAAGTGTTTGGCACACTCTCAGTGTGGCTAAAAATATTAATCTTTTCAACAACAAACGATCCTGCTCGAGCCGTCCATCCCATGATGCCACCAGCTGCACTACTTACTGCAAATGGTAAATGTTTATAAACTATTTTGTGTTTTATTTTGGCTCCTTGGGTTAAGGATGTATGTTTTACCAGTGCTATATGTTTTAGAAGATTCTGGTTCTTGGGAAGTCAGTCTTACATTACCGTCATCAGTCTCATCAGATGGTAGCCTTTCGAGGCTGGACATAGTACCATATCTAAAACAGAAAAATATTTTTTTAAACAAATCTGATTTAAAATAAATTCAAATATTTGAAATATAAGCTATAAATACCTTTTAAGTGAAACATAAGGTAAATCGTCTGGTACATCTGGGGAATCAGGAGATTCATCTACAAGATCATTCTGAAATAATGTCTGGATTATAATAATGATAATGTTTGGATGGATTTTAGAAAAATTATGTAAAAAAAAAAATAAGACTTATTAAACTTACAGTCTTATGTATCGAATTATAATCCGGCGTTGGTGGAACTACAGCTATATTTGGTACAGGTGATTCAGATTTAATTGAACCCAGACTTTCAGGTCTTGAACTCGTTTTATTTGTATTGATTCCGGGCGTTCTCTTAAAAGGTTCAACACGCATGAGATGCGCTGCAGGATTTATAGCAGATAGACCCATCAACATAAGAGGACCGAGTTCTGAATCCTCATCGGATAAAACATCATTGGTATTTGCATTTATATCTTCATTTATTTCTGATTTCATGTTTATGTCACCGTTCATCTTACTAACTGCAGATATTCCCATTCTGGGAGATCTTCGTAAACCTCTTTCTATTCTAAAGTCATTGTCGTCTTCGTGTATCGAATCATCATCTAGAAAAACAGATGAGGTTTTGAGACATGTACCGACATTTTCCCGTCTTGTAATTATGTTCATGCCCAATACTTTATTGAGCACGGTTTCAGCCTTTTGTCTCGTAATTTCATCTTTTCTTATTATTGCTGGCGTTGAGTATATTATAGGTTTGGTTTTTGATAGTGTTATACTTTCCACACATTTAATTTCATTCAAATATTTTTCTTGTGCTATAACGCACTGGACTTGATTTGCTATATTTGAGTTTGATGTTCTTAAGTCATTTGAACTAGAGTTAAAAACCATAGAACTACATGTTGTGTGACTGGTAGACAGTGGACTATTCCTACTACTAGAAGTTGGGCTAGGTGATGTGATGGAGTGTTCTTTTCTTAATTCTAAGTGACTTTTTGTGTGACTTCTTGTAATACTTGTATTTAAAACAGGGGAATCTGTTTTTATTTCGTAAGACTTTGACTTGAGCATTCGTTGACTTTGTTCAATTGAATCTATTACTTTTAACGCAGCCTTAGGGGCGTCTTCTGGACGTATTCTGATAGCACCTTTTCGTTCTAAATGAGTAAAATGTTTTTGCTTACGATTACCACAATGTGCACTACATGTGTTAGTGGTACTTTTTGAAACCGAATTCTGAGGTGAAGCTTCAACTTTTGGTTTAAGTGGTACTGGCGGTTCTTTTTGAGAAACCAAGGGGCTGTTTGGTTTAGACAGACACTTTTTGTGACACTGTCTACAAACAGGGATTGTGTCTACAACTACGGGACTCGTTCGTACGGTTATCTGAAAGTAACACAAAAATATTAAAACTGACGGATTTAGTTCAGAATATTTCATGAAAAAATAGTTCAACTATTTCATTTACGTACTTGACTCCCAGAATTACTGCTTTTTGAAGGACTTCGGTCATTTTCTTTCTTGTCTAGCGTGCTTGGAGTGGTATTGTCTTTCGTTTCAAGATTGTTTTGAATAATATCAGCTACATCTAGAAGATTTAGCTCTTTTGATCGTTTTCTAAGTTCTTCCACACTCCACATCTTTAAATAAATGAAAAAAAAAAATTTAGCTAATTTTAGTTTTCTTCCGACTTCTGTCGTGTCGTGTCGTGTCGTGTCGTGTCGTGTCGTCTCTCGTGTCGTGTCTCGTGTCGTGTCTCGTGTCGTGTCGTGTCTCGTCTCGTGTCGTGTCTCGTGTCGTGTCTCGTCTCGTCTCGTCTCGTCTCGTCTCGTCTCGTCTCGTCTCGTCTCGTCTCGTCTCGTCTCGTCTTGTCTTGTCTGGTCTTGTCTGGTCTTGTCTGGTCTGTTTGTTTTGAAGTCTGAATGTCTTTTCATTGTTACAGAACAGACAAACGAAACTCGTTCCCAGTACTTTTTTAAATTTGTGGGGCTGAGAAGTTTCTTTTGAAAATATGCAATTTTATTTAATTATCATATCAATTATTAATATAATACTTTATATCCGACTTTTTCCATTCTGTATATACTTTATTTGTTTATACCACTTTAAATCAATATCAGAGATCACATGTGTAAATCAATGAGAAGAGACACCACGTACATCGAAATAAGTCCTTCAGTAAGTGCACTTAGCAACTCAAAGTGAAGGCTTTAAAGGTTGCAAACGCACCCTGGTTTGAGAAGAACACACAAAAAACTCATCTTTTTTATTGTGGTCACTGTTTCAAACGTTAAAATATTTAATAAGCAATTTGTTAACAACTTGAACCATAGCAATCAATTCGCTAGGAAGGGCTTAGGATTTTAGTCAAATGTGAAATCCTTCAAGATACCTAATCACTGCTAGCAGCACCGGTTTACGCAAGGGTTATATCACTAAGCCATTACCATGAATACTATAATGATTAATACCTCCATGTCTGGTTCAGGAGGATCTAGCTCTTCAGCTTCAGCCAACTGTGTCATCCATCGCTGTAAGTGTATGGTAGAGCCACGACTCCTATTACTCCTTGAAACTTCAACACCACTTCCTCCAGCCCCAGTTTGAGTTTCGGCAGAACTACGACGTGTCTACAATATTTTATTTTACTATTTTTATTATTTTTATTTAAGACCATTGTATGATTTCTGTGATTTTGCATGATTTAACTGATCAAGTGGATACTAGCCGATTAAATTTTTTTGGTAAAATGTAATTTGGATAGAAATAAATAATAACAAAATTGAAACATACAATAACCAGTCTATTAAACTCACCTTTCTTTGATTTTGAAATATTTTTAAAATGCTATAAAAAATATTGGTTCCCTACAAATGTTATAAAAATGTGTACATTTCAGCGAAAAAATAAATAAATATCATATTTTTCAGTTGTATTCTTCCACTAGGATTTGGATCATTGAAATTTTAAACTATTTTCATTGCGTTACACAGAAAAATGGTAGATAACAGCGCTCTAAATTTTTTGAATAATGCACGATAGCGTCGCAAAAGAGGAAGTCGATGAGCAAAAATTGAAATAAAAAAATCACCACTGACAAAGTCACTTTATTTACCGATCATTAGAAATCTGCTCCGATATAAACAAAAACATCCAAATATTTATAATAAGTCGAGAAAATGCCACGAAGAACCCAGAACAATAAGTAAAAGGCTTTCTCAAAATTATCAATTATTTCAATGTAATTTAGTACACTAAATACACAGCCAAAGACATCGAAAATTATTTAATTCTTAAAACTTTTTTAGTAAAAAATTAGGTCATACATAGAAAAACCCCGGTAATAGGTTATGTGAACATTTTACGATGCTAGCGATTATAAACGCGCTCAAATATTTAATTCATAATACAAATATGGATATAATATAGTATGTATGCATTAAATTGGTAAAAAGCAGTGACTATAATTTTGACTGCCCACAGATAGAAAATTACTACCATTTTTCACTGTAACACATTATTCTAATGGCGATGCATTAAAAAGCGATGAAGATAAACAAAAAAGTGATACTACAATGGATAGTGTATCAGATTTCGCAAAACTAATCGCCAAATATCCACATGACCTGTACAATTTGTAACTATGTACAGATACGGTGTTGGAGTCTGTACAATAAATTAATCAACATCAACTGGAATTTGATACAAATAGTCTAGCACTGTTAGTCAATAACTATTATATAAAGTAGCATCACAATTAAAGGAGTGTGCACAAAATATTTCAATAACATAAACGTCATAAGAAAAGGACGGAAGACTCAAGCAACTATAATGTAAAAACCTGTTAGTTCTGAATCGTATAAATACTACTACCATTGGTACCCTATAGTTACATTTTTGACACTGAATCCTATGTTACGGTAAATTGTAAAATATGAGCTTACACATGAATATTATAAGCGAGTTATATTAACTCAATGTGTAGTAAATTTCAGTTCAGTTTTATTAAATTCCGTTTTAATACACCCAGTACTATTTATTGGAAAGGGTATCAGACTTACAACTACAATCAATTTCGATAAATTACTAATTAATCGATAGCCAAAATACTGAAATTTGAAATACTGTTATTGTTCGAAAATATGTCTCTCAAAATTTTTTTTCCACAACCTTAATCTAAATTCTCGTCTATAAGCAAATTTAACAATCTAACAAGGTTGACACACATTTCAAATATTTACAAATAATTTTGAATTGAGCCAATTTTGGTATGAAACATTTTCAATTTTATAAATTTCGAAAACTTTTTAAGTTTGGTATTAGAACTAAATTACCCTTTGTTTAGTAATTTAACAAAATGTTAGTTAGTTCAAACTCCATTTATGTCCACGGATCCGGGAAAAGCAGGCATCTACTAACTCCGGATCTGACTCCGCAGATCAAAGTTCAAGGTAAGCTGGTGGAGTTGGTCTTTCTGGTAAAGCAACTCGAGGTAATAGAGGATCTTCGGGTAGGAATATATGTTCCTCCACATCATGCTTGTAAGAAGGATCAACATCTAGATCTGCCAATGCTAAGTCTGCCTCAAAAGATTCCCATCGACAAGGAGAAATTTCAGAGTAATCTTCACCTCCTTCCGGAGTAAGTTGAGCACTAGGAGAAGCGGGCTCTTCATTTCTTTCTATACTTGAAGAGGACACAAAGTGGGAGGAAAAAGTTTGAGAATCTACTGGGGATAGATTTGCAGAAGGAGTTTCTGGAGTAGGAGCTGTTCTCCACACGGTGCTAAGGGGACCTCTAACTGGTTGAGGTTGAGGAGAAGCCGAACTAGGTCTTACATCGAAACTAACTCGGACTTCTTTTTCATGTCGCTCTTCCACTAACATATTTAGGTGAGAGCGGTAGGAACTTGCCGGTAGTAAGGCGAGACTTGAATGTCGTTGTATGCTGGATCCTGATACCTGTCGCTGTTGAGAGTCGAGGGTCGCAAGGCTGAAGGTGAGCTGCGGGTCAGGCGAATCCAACGGAGAGCCCAGTGGTGTTCCTGAAGTGGTGTGGGCTCGATATCTACAATTGAATATAATTGTTATTTCTTGCTTTTATATAAAAAATATTGTATTAGTTTTTTAATTTATACTTACATTTGTCTTTGCAGCAAGCTTTGCCAAACAGCCTTTAAGTCAATTGACGGCGCTCGCAAAACGATAGGTCTCGATCGAGCTGGAGTTCGTGGAGCACATGATACCAATGGACTTTCGCCACCAGCACGTCCCAAAATCAATCGGAATTCGGTTGCTAAAATAAAAATTTAATACCATGATAAATTTTAGATAATATAATATTTTATATCTAATGTAACTTATTTTTAGCATTTACCTTTCTTCCTTATATTAAACTGAGCTTCAGACACGGTTCCCAAAGCGACTGGTTCCTCCGTTACAAACAATACTCGATCACGAGAAACAGTTGCGAAGAGAAGTAAGTCAGTGAATAGTAACGCCCAGTACGGCCGTATTGTTCTGCCTTCTACTCGAGATAGTTCTCCTCCGAATATCCATTGCCTTCCTGCCGTGCTTAGAACGAATGGCTAAAATGTCAACGAACATAATTGTACCTGAGGTATTCTAAAGCAACTTCTTTCAACTTTATTAGGTTTTTAATACTGTTACTGATGTAGAGATTTGTTCTTTACCTTACATCTAGTGAACACGAGTCTACTTTCCAGGTCAGCGACGGATAGCAAAGGCTTTCCATCACCAGCCAACCCCATTAAACCTGACCCAGCTGTCACATCCTGATAACCGGACTAGAACAAATATTTTGACATAATAAGCGAGTTATCGGAATAAAATCTAAATATGATTTCATTCCTCATTTATAGATTATAAATTACGTTCTAGATTCTCGCCAAAGAAAATCAGGCTTACCTGTAGCTGTTCCACTATAACCTGAAGTTGTTTTTTCTCGAGCTGATCGTATGGTCCGATTCCACTACAACTTGCTGCTGCCCTCATTAACCTAAGAAGCTCTCTGAACTGTTCTAGTGGTTTATGAACTAAAGACGTAATGTCTGGTCGTTTTCTAGGAATTGGTGGGCTTGTACAAAAGCGTGAAAATGCTCCACTTGGGTCTTTTGATTTCTTAACCTTAAAAAATAACGAGAATCGTAATATATTTATTCTAAATTATAAGGGCTACACAAAAATATGCGCAAATGATCCTACCAGTACGCAATCAGCTCTTTTTAGTCCTAAACAATATTTTTTGTAAAGACTAAGGAATATTGAAGTCTTTTGTAAATAAACGGCAACCACCGTCGAGGTCTGTATTTCACCATCGTCTTGAACTATTTGGTCTAACATGTCTTCCGATAACCTAAATATCTGAAAATTTTTATTATAGGTTCATTCTTTGTCATCTCTATTTTATAATTAATATAATATGAAACGAATGGTTTGAACTGTAAATGATTTTATCGTATTATTTGTTAAATATTACAAAACTATACACTCTTACCTCTTCAATATTCTGAAATAGCAGCTGGTGATCACTGGGGGCTATAAGGTCTGCTCTCTCAGCGAGGGGAGACACAAATCGAACCAGACCAAACTGGAGAGATGTTGCATAATGCTGTTCCCTTGATACTACTGCCAATAGAGCACGTTTTCTCCCATCTATCGTCAGACCTGGAGCCTGGAGGATGTTGGTCTATGAAATGATCAATCGTTGGTACATTTTGTACATTCCTTAAATGTTATCAGGGTATGTGAAAATTAATCAAATTTTTAAAGTGTTTGTTATATAATGTTTTCTAAGATTTAAACGAGTACTACACATTTCAATAAAACTATTTTTCGGATATAACTCGCGTTTATTATTACATTTTTAAATTTAACCCGACATTTCGGATGCTTTGCAGCAAACGTGTTCGCGGTAAGACGAGATTATGGTGTCTGTCAGTCAGTCAGTCAGTTTATTTGTCACCTACCTCCAACGGTTCCTGAGTTTACGAGCATAGAGTTCAGTTCTTGAGACCAGTTAAGAGTAATATTCCCTTGCAATGTGCCGGTGTATATAAACTTGATTGTGATTGTGGCTTATCATACATTGGTCAAACAAAGAGGAGCATCGGTAGTAGAATCAAAGAACACATCTCAGATTTAAAAAATAGGCGTACGTCGAAGTCGTCAGTGTGTGAACACACAATAGACAAGCCCAACCACTTTCTCCGCTTTGACAAACCAAAGATCCTCGCTCGTGAACACAGATATATACCAAGAATGATTCGCGAGGCTATTGAAATTAAAAAACATCCTAATTTTAATAGAGAAGATGGTTGGAATCTATCGAACACCTGGGATCCTATCATGAAAAATATTAAATCCCATGTCCGTGAACAGACTGCCAAGCCCATAGACACAGTTAGTGCGTTTTGTGTGCATCCTGAACTCTATGCCCGTAAACTCAGGAATCATTGGAGGTAGGTGACAAATAAACTGACTGACTGACAGACACCATCATCTCGTCTTACCGCGAACACGTTTGCTGCAAAGCATCCGAAACGTCGGGTTAAATATAAAAATGTAATAATAAACTCGAGTTATATCCGAAAAACAGTTTTATTGAAATGTTCGTTATATTATAAAATATGTAGATAATCAAGTTTAACTGCCAGTAGAGCTTTAACTGAATAGTCTAAATATGTTTGGTTTTCTATTGCATTCACTCAAAAATGAGATTAACATATACTTTAATCATGAACAGAAATGAGTCTGAACGATGTACTTAGCAAATCTTGAGTTTGTCTTGAGTTGGACGTTTGTAAAACAAAAATAATAGTTAGTTCTGGTACTCGCAATTATTATTATTTTTTTTATAGATAAAATATTATATGAAGAAGCCTATTGATTCATAACTATAAACAATATTTTTGACTTAATATAACGTGTATGTATAAAAATTGTTTTTTCTTTAAATGACAAGATGTTTCTAAAATGCAGAAAGTGACAGTATTTTTTGTATCGTATGATATCGTATGATTTTTTTAAGGTATGATAATTTTCATTAAATTTTTATTCTATACTTTTTTTAGCTGTTTTATTTTCGTTTATCTAATGGGTTAATGATATCTACACATATAGGCGCATTATGAAATAACCAGAACAGAACAAATCAGATGAGAACAAGAATGGAAAAGAGAAAAGAGATTTATTTTTCAGACTCTCTTACAAGTTGTAGCCTATCGTAAATATATGTATAGAACAAAATATATATATTTTTTTAATGTTATTTTTATTTTATTCTTGTATTAACCACCAAAAGGAAGAGGTATATTTATGGTTCTGAAAGTTCAAAACCATCTTTTAATTATTATCGTAATAGATTTTTAATTAATAGTAGCTGTACCTCTATAGTATTCTTTGTCTATTTTTAAATATGTTATATTTAATTTATTGTTTATGTAATCTGTTACAGAATAACAAATACAATGAAATATAATCAAAATCAATTCACAAACGAAGATTGGATTGGATTGAACTATATTTTTCAGATTTAGTAATTTTAATAACCACATAATAAATGAGTAGTTTCAATTATTGTAAATATTCCTATTATCTAATATATATGCACATGAAAAAGTAGGTTTATAGGTTTATATATCTGTAACTTTTATTCCTTGCAGTTTAAGATGTTATAGAAAACTCCTATGTTGTAGTTTAAACCCTAATATACTACAACATATGTCTTTTAAATCGTTTCTAATAATATTCAAAGGAAAAACTCTTATGTTGTAGCTTAGTATATTACAACTAGATTCTGTATCTTTCCGTCTAGACCGTTAAGAATTAACGGGTTTACTAGTTTTAAATAAAAGGGATTATTTATAGAGATGATCATAAAATAAAAATGAAAAACAAAATTAATCATAAGCAATAAATGTATTTGCACTTAACACTAAGAAACATAAATACGAAAAATGAAACGAAGAAATCATAACAGCAACGAAAAAAAATTACGAATTAAGAAAAAAGATATATAAATTAGTTTCACAAATTAAAATTGTGATTTATACAAAATAAACAAAATAATAAAATAACACAAGAATCTAAATCTAAAAATGGTTCACAATAAAACCTGTTCGACAAAATAACACACGGTATACAAAAAAAAAAAAATTAAAAAAATTGTTAAATAACAAAATAAATATTAACAAAAACAGCAATCTTAAACGTAACGATTTCCCCCTTATAAATAGTAGCCATAGACAAAATGCCTTAGCTAAGGCTTTATATATTACCAGAAAAGCTCTGGAACTACCACGCGGTACTAAAATTAAAAGTATGTACAAGCATAAAGACAAATTAAATTAAGAAAACATCTATACGATAGTGGAATGTATTGTGAAGTAATCTTGTATGTACAATAACAATAGCCGCTAACACAACTGTACAGGAATTATAACAAAAAAAAAAAGAAAGAAACACACACAAAAATAATTCTACAGAGAAGACAGCTGTCATCACTAAAATCGCTAAAATTTTAATTTTAATTTTTAATTTACATCAAACTACAGATGACTAGTATGAAATTCGAAAAGTTGGTTGGGTTGATTTTTTTTTTAATAGAAGAAATCATCTAAATTCAATAATAAAATAAATATAATTTATTTAAAAAATCTAAAAAATCATCCAACCAACCAAAAAAATTTACCGAAACTAAACTATGATACCATTACCGACCTCCTTGGAGAAGGTGACTTGTGGCAGATGCAGCTTGCGTCTGTCCAGGGACTGGCTGGTTGACGAGCATGCGGTGGGTGGTCGGGCGGCCGCGGGGGACGCCAGGGCTACCGCCCGAGGGGACCTGGGAGCTGGTGGAGGAGTAGACTCCGGAACCGGTATCGTCACTTGGTTCAATGGCCTTGGCCTTATACCCGAACCGTTTTGGGGCACTCGTCGGAAGGTCTCCAAATTTAGGTTTGGACCAGCAGACCTGCAAACATAACCCAAATTAAATCTTCAAATTTATTTAAATGCAAAATTTTGTTTACAATGGTGATTTTATTATTATATACAAAATCGAAGTTTAACATATCCATTGCTCTTACTTGACAAGATTCCGGACCTCCTCTTCTGAAGCAGTAACAACGTTTTTGTTACCAACAAACACGATATAGTCTCCAGCTCTCAACCCTGCCCTCTCCGCGGAACCCCCCGCCGCGACCCTCTCCACCCTCGGGGGTCTAGTCCAGACCACGGTGAAACCAAAGCCGCCACTCGTTCCTCGTATCAACCTACGAAAAGTGTTATTGTTAAAGTAACAATACTTTTAATTTTTAATACTATTGACTTTATAGTTTACTAGAGAAGAAAAAGATTAGTAAACCGTATTAATTATGCCTTGAAAAATTTTACTTAACTTCATACATTTACTAGTTTTAAAGAAAAAGCTACACTCACTTTCTAGTTGTAGTAAAAGGCGTTCGTCCATTCCTTTGTGTGCGTCGTGGAGCCGCGGGATCTTCAGGGGGGTCCAGTTCCAAATATCGCAGGAATAAGTGCTCATCGGCTTCACGCTGGAGAGCTGCGGCCACTTGTGCTTGGTTGGATGGACCATTAGATGCTACTTCTAGAGATAAATATTGAATTAATAGCTGAATTTATTAAAAAAAATTAAGGGAGAGAGGCGAACATTCATTTACCTTTATCTAAGTTTTCCTTGGCACCCTCATTGGTACTGGTCTCAGTGGTCTCAGTGTTGTCAGTGGCCATCTTGCGTCGTTCGGTCACGCGGCAGGGGTCCTGCGCCGGTGCCTGGCGCCCTTGTAAGAAGTATGTGCCGGAAATGTCGCTTTTAATCGCATCTTTTAGAGGGAACGAGACACATCCTAGAAACTCGCTCCTCCTGGAACAATGAGAGTAACGTAAACGAAACATGTACTACAGACAAAGATTTTCCAATTACATACAAGATTAACAAACAAGACTGTATATACATAAATAAATAACACGTAATAGCTTTTTTAAGATTCATCAATCTTTGTAAGTAAAAACATACATAATGATTAATTATAATTATTGTAATGCAAACGTTGAAAAAGAAAGTCATCATTCGACATAACTTTTCACTGCATTTTTATCTCACACATGGAAGACCTCAATTTCGCTTTAAAGAAATGAGATATGTGAATAAAACAGACGCATCATCATGATTCCTAAATTCTATGGTTCATATTTATGTATGTCACACTGTAAGTATGTCACCTGGAGCCCCAAATACATCACTGAATTAGATATTTATATTCCTTAGTTAAGTGGGTCATACTTCCCAATTATATTTCGTCTCATACCATTAATATATTTGATTCCGGAACTAAACATAGACAAGCTAGAAAAATAGGATCACACGTCAAACTATTGTTTGAGAATTTGCCATTTTATATCTTGAAAAAAAAAAATCATCTTTGTGCCATGTGTCAGTAAGCCCATATCAAAATCTCTGATTAATTTTACTTGCAATTTAGTGAAAGTGAGATTTCTGTCATCGTTTTTTCTATGTTACCCCATCCTCTTTAATTAGTAATCATAAAGCCTAACTAATTTCAAAGTAACAATTGATTTTCTTGATAACTTTCACTACTCCTTCAGAAGTATAAAAAGCTCGCATGCTTGAATCGTTTGAAAACAATTGAAGGGGAAAGTTTCGTGACCTTGCTTCTTTGGTTTATATAATTACTAGGTCCTTGCCAAGTAAACTGTGCCAAGTTTACAGTAACATTGTTAACTTCTTTTTAATAGTTGTTGTGTGTATTTAATCGTTTTATTCTGATATCAATCTACCCTGAGTTTATGGATAGTATAATTGCAAGTAGACCAGCCGATATGGTACAAATTAGTCTTAGTGTATATTTTCTTGCAAAATATATTTTTGCTATTTGACTAGTCTAGTATTGCGCCACACCCACATATCGATCAAACGTCACTCATGTTTTCGATTACCAATCGAATTATTGCTTGTCGTTACCTCATGTAGCACGAATAAGTCATATAACACAGGATATTACATTCTAGCCTAATTAGTTTCTAGTTAGCTCGCTAATAAACATCAATCAATTACAACGATGTGAATTTTACTCGCATTTAGTTGTGTTTAAAGTAATTAACTCTTCATTCCAATTTATTTTATGGGCGCTATTCAAATAACGTCAGGTTCTTAATAGCAAGATATTTATCCGCTATTATGCATTCCTTCAGGGATGATTAAAACATTTTTAATAAATAGAATATAATGTACATATAGTAATGTATATAGTTCACAATTCTTATTATAAACATCGATACACACATCTATAGGGTGTTCGTGCTTCCCTAGGGTTTCACAAAAGCTTCTAAGCATGCAAGGGCTGTTTCAAAAAGCCTTTCTTCCTTCGTGACAGTGGAGTGCGTTTCCATGCGGACTAGTGACGGGGTACACCAAGCGGGGTCACTTACGGCGATAGTTGTCACTCTTCTTCGAGTATGGGTGAACTGCCAGTGTGGGATACTTCAGATTTATCGTGGATGTCAGCAGGAAGGCTATTTTTCCTTGCTCTAGGTTCTGGGGGATCCCATTCTGGTAGGCTATTCTTTCTGCTAAGTTGCAGATTACGATGCGCGTGCTGATGAGAGCAATGCTGTCTCGGTGAAACGTCTTCGCGTCGGGCTTGGCTCAGTCCGGCGACCGTTTGGGATACAAATGACATTCTTCCGAATGATTCAATCTATAGGAAAATTATTGCAGATTTTTCTTGTATTTTATTAAACGGTTAAATTTTTAATAATTCAATCCTTGTTAAAATAATTAAAACTTGTTAAAATTTTAAAAATTCTATTTTTATTTATTTATGAACGGTCATTTTTAATATTTAAATTTTAGCTCAGTTATAAATGACAAGGAATTGTAGCAAACACGCAACGGAAACGGCACCCTTGAGTTATTTCTTATTCGAAGCTACATTTGAAATTTTAAGTTTCCTTATAAGACCGAACTGGAGGAACATTTTTAAAAGAGTTAGCATAATAGCCATACTTTAAAACTTGATTCTACCCTGACGTTTCAAAAGTGAAATGTACGCCTAAGGACTAATTTTTCATTCTCATATAACCCAGCTATGGAACGTTCCTAATACTTGAGGAAATAAATAAAAATATCGAATTTTGTTTCCTGATTAATTAATTATTCTTTTGAAACAATTGCAGAATCAACCGAAATCAAAATATTAACAAATGTCTTTGGTTAAAAATAAAGATAGTGGATCTGTGCCCAAAAAAGTAAACATCGTTATATGTTATGACTTGTTATTACAAAACGGTCTTTTATAATCTGACACACATACATAAAACCGTAGATTGAAACACATACATACAGATTGCATACAAAGGCTGACTAATCGAAGAAAAAATATATAAGAAAAGTTGGCTTGGTGCCAGCAGCTGTCATAGCTATCTAGATATTATGCTTTATTTAATAAAAAATAAAAGTATATTTTGGTTCGCTTTTAAAATGTAAACTAACAATTTTATATAGTCACTAGACTAGTCTGGGTTTCGAGACAGAGACCATTTCTCTAATGCGGGAATTGTGTTTTTATTTTAAAATTACTTAATAGGGGATGTTCTTTGTAACGTCTCTAGATTAGCTTTATACTAAGATGAGAGTCATAATAGCCTGTATAGTTTGCTAATGGGAGCAAAGTGATTAAGGGCATGCCCTACTTTGGCTTGAGTGTCTGAATTTGCGACTGAGAATCCGACTGTTACTATCCCAAACAAATCTATTGAAAGTTTTTAACGAATTTGATATTTTTTAATTATGATAAAAATATTTGTATATATTTTTTAAAATATACATATAATCAATAGATAAATTAAATTGCTTTCGTGCAAAGTATTATACGAGTACTAATATGTTATTTTCCAATGAGTTCTGCTATCCAATTGGGACGTTATTTGACATTTATACCACCTAAGAGATATTTATAGCAAAGAGATGCCTTGATCCTACAGAGCGCTTCCAGGACTGGAAAATTTGGAGAAGGGTTCATAATTTTATAATAATAATAATAATAAAATAATAATACTTTTTCAAACCTTTGAGTTTTTAAAAATCAATCAGTAATATCATCAAAAATTCATTGCAGAAATTTGAGTGTGTATATTGTTTTATAGAGTGCGTAATACGAAAAAGGAAAATAAGATTGTTGTAATATTACTTTGGGAGATGGTGGTAAATGTCTATAAAGCTTTATGTAACTAGGAAATTGAGTAAACAATAAAAATTGGAAGGACCAAAGATAAGAAATTGGATTTATAGACTGTTAAAACTTTTCCTATTATTTTTTTATTTTTATTCTATTTCTATATTTTTTGACCTTATATTTAAACTTTCCACATAATTAAGTATGCAGTTGACTTAATAAAATCTTTATTGCATATACAAATAAATACTTTATAAATATTTAAACGTTTTGAAATATGTTTCAAAACAAGAGGTAAATAAATAACTCGAGCGTGCTCGGTAATGGTGCTTTTGGAGTGAAAATAAACTGCCAGCTTCTGAATCCCGAAATGTTTTATACATTTTGTAGAGGACTTGAGTATACACTGGCTATATACTGGCAACATTCACTAAAGAAGATTGAGTTTTTATTTATACAGAAATTGTATATAAAAAATAAATACATTTTCTAATTTATGAAACCCTTATGTTGTATTAAAAATAGAAATAGTAATTGTCGTTATTTATGGACTTGTGTAACTTAGAGAATGTTTTTAAATCAGATTGAGATGGGATCCTGGCCTAAATCCTTCGCAAGAGAAAAAAAAATGTTGCTGTCAAATTTTAAATTTTTATGAAATTATGTTTACTTCAATAGATCATTTCATAAAAATTTAAAATTTGAAATTTAAAAAAAAGAGCCTGTTTCGTGTCCCATCATTGGCCACTTTGAAAAGTTTTATTAGTTTTTTATATTTTATTTTGTTACTAACTAAATAAAATCACACATTATCTAATGTACTACTAATCTTTATACTTCAGATTACTCTGTAACAGTAAAAGTATACTAAAATGGTGTAAATAAATTCAGTTCGAGATAAAATTTACGATCTCAGTGGTTTGTAGGCAGCTCCCGGACCAACTCCAATATGTACCCACCGTGTGTTGTGGTAGTAAAGACAAGTTAAAGTGTATTTGCAATGCGGTATATGACAAACATACAGATGCTTTTATTAGATTAAATTAAATATAGATTTAAAGTATACTAGATATAGAATGAAACACTATTAGATATAGTTGAAGAAGTGAAATTATATATATATATCGTATGTCAAAATAAAAAGAAGTAAAAAAACTAATATTATTGTTTTGTATGTAAACTTTGGTGATCTTTGATTTATTTTATTTATCTATTATATAATAAACACCTTACAATACAATAATAGAGGACAACAAGGATGGTTTGAACGATTAAATTATTTTGGATATCTCACTAGGATACCCTGTGCTGAGACATCCAGAGAACTCTGACCGTGCTACTACACCTGCTTTTTTCTTTTATTTAATAGTAACATTGTTGTAACTAACTTATTACATGAAGTATATGTAAAAATAATAATAATGCAAATATATAGATAAATAAATAATAATAATAATAAAATTAAATATGAGACAAACAATTACACATCAATTAAGTAGCAAATTATAATCTACATATTTTATTAAATAAAATTATACGGCTGTGCTGACATTATTATCAGAATTTTCGCTCGACTAGTTTTGAATCCATTCGGGGTCCTTAGTCGTGAATTCTGAGTATGGCGGAATCGCGGCGTGAACTGAATTATTATATTTAACTTAATTATGGTTAATAAAATATTAATTATGATACATGAAGCAAAGTTAACCCTTTTGCATCACCGCTCGAATTGCGCGACGTATAAAAAAACGACATAGTTGGTTCTAAGTGAATAGAAGCCATTATTTACGGATTATTCCGTACTTGGTGATAAGAGAGAATTTTTGTTTGCGGACTATTCCGCTCTTGGTGACAAGAGAAAGTTTTTGAATTGAAGATTATTCCCTCGAATGATGTAAAAGGTTTAATATAATATTACTCGGTATTTATTATTAATGAATTTAACTGCGATTGATTAAATATCAATATTGACTTTTACTGTAAGGGTTGAAAATGTTTGAACGAATCTATCCCCTTTAGAACGAACTAGACCTGACCGTTAAACCTTTAGAACTGGATAGATATAATATAATCAAAATAATAACAGTATATTATTTTGATAGGACAGATTTGAGGACCATTGTGAGAAGTATAAACACTTTAACGAACTTCAAGTTTTTTTTATTTTTTATTTTTGCTCGGAACTCCCATCATAATCAAAATAAAAACAAAATATACCTATATCTGAAATCTATTTAAATATACTCGTATCTACCATTTCCTAAACAAATATGGACTTTTTAATTTTATTCTTATAATCAAAATATAATAAAACTTAAAAAGTACAGATTAATAATAATTATAAATAATAACTGTATACTTGTTAGCAATAAAATTAGTTAAGTCACGTAAGTGGTTCTGTGATTATACGTACTATTTTACTAAGTGCCTTTGAATTAAAGATTTTTAAACTACTGAATTTTTTAAACGTAAAGTTATGGAGGACAAAAACCCGTGGGTTAATATAAACGCCATGTTTTATTGAACGAATACATCCAAATTCGGTGCAATACAATATTCATGAAACCTTTTCCGTTCGTTTTGAAAATATTTTTCAGATTTTCAGTGTTATAATTAACAAACATGTTTTTTTTTTCTGTTAGAGTTCACTTTACAGTTTTTTAATGCTAAATTATATAAAGTGTGCACTTATTTTCATTTACACTCTTTGACACGAGGTATCTCTCAGCTGATGTCAACTTGACAAGCTCTTAACCTGAAAGTACTATTGTCACAGTGTATAATAATTCCTTACATGCAATTAGAATTAAAACATTAAATCACAGTGTTGTTTATACTATATTATTTGTCCTTTAGTGTTTGTAGTACTGCCAATTACTAATGCCATACTGATAATAATTGCTTACATATATGGGAATGTTCTAGTAAGTTGCCTAATACACAATGATTTGATTAAGCTACATTGGAATTGGAATTAAATTGAAGAGATTTCGAATAAACTCGTCCGAAATGTTTGAATTAACTTATTCTAACATGTTAAAATGACACAGGCTCTTAGCGAGAAGGGGCCCCCATTTAAATTACTAACAAAAAACTAAAAATTCAAACAATTAGAATAAATTGGAAGAGATTTAAAACATACTGAAATGTTTCAATTAACCTACCTATTGTATAAAAGATTAGAATAAATTGTAGATTTCAAACATAGTCGTCTGAAATATTTCAATTATTCTATTCGAAGATGATCAGATGCCACGAAAAGACCCCCCGCCCCCCCCCCGCCCCCTTTAAAATCACTGAATTATTTTTAGCCTTAATATGTAAAACATCGTAGTAGAGAAGGGCCCCATCCGGTGAATTTGCTGGATCTCAAAAAATATAGTTTCACTACTGGTTTTAATTGACTTTTTCTTGACTTTATGTATTAAAGATTGTATTAATAGAATTAATCAGGGTTCCAGATTAAAACCTTATAAATTTTCATATAAATTTAAATAATTATGATTTCAGTTATGTAAGTTAACAAGATTTTTGTAAATACACGTGTATATTTTATTTGAAATGTGAATAACAGTGACCCATATATTCGCTGAGCGTATTCAATGCTCAAGTTTCAGACCGAAATGAGCCTTTTGAATTTATTTTTTAATTTATATTTATTTTGTGGCTTAATTTTTAAAATTCTAATTATCAATTAATCTTGAATTATAAATTTTTATTAAATTACCTTAATAACAAATATATTTGGTGGAAATCTATTTTAAAGTAATTGAAAATAAACTAAATATGAAATAAATATAACTTATCAGATTAATAAATAACTATTATATATATATTTTTATTACTTTCAAAATATAAATTGAAAAAAAACAAGGTATAAAATAAATATGGTTTTGAGAAATTATTTTTATTTTTTAGTCAATTGTACAAAGAATATAATTAAGGATATATACAAATAGACAAATAGTATTAATTGTATAAAAATAATATTTTGTTTTTATAATGTCATGTCAGTTGGCTCACCGCCATGAATACCCATGGTCAGGGATGCGGTTATCTCAGAGTATAGCTAATCGCTTTACTGATTCTCTTCAGCCAAGTCATGACTTTATTTCAAATTGAAACTATTTTCTGGTTATAAATGCTATAAATTTATTTTGGCTATGGAACAAGCGGTTTTTTAATTTTTTGATTTTTATAACATGATATGTAATAATCGGTAATGAGAACAGACATCTTGATTAAAATAAAAATTATCCCAAGTTTTATAATGCTGCTGGTTTAATTGTGTATTTTTTTATATAGTATTCGAAGTACTATCAAGTGATATTACAAGAATGTTCTATAAAACTACAGGACGCTTGATGTTCTGATAATATCAGTTAAAAGAATTGTTTAGAAGTGTATAAAATAATAAAATAATATTTTTATACAATAGCAGTCAATTCAGTAGACCGCCATAATATGCCGACATGACTGTGACACAAGTATGACTTAAATATGATTTAGGACGTATATAATGCTCTAATAATTTTCATATATTTCGTAATTAATTTAATGAAGCTTAACTGAATTCAAGCAACCAAAAAATATAAAATAGTGCCAACAGACTCAGTTCTTCAATGGACTCTTACCGTTTTGGTCCTAACAGAAACTGATCCTTAATTCACGACACAGCACAAGGTGACACAACACTATTAATTTCCAATGCGTAATTTTTGCTAGAACCGTATGTAACACGTATTCTGGTTGAGGACGACGCGAGACTGCCCAGGGTGCGCCGAATCGATCGGTCTGCGCACGTCCCTTGCGCCCCGCGTCATTCCACCCCCTATATCTTATGAAAAATACACCACCACTCGTTCAGCTACTGTGTGGCTGTTACGACTTGTCCTTTGGTATATCCAGAATATTCCACAGCTTAATAATTCCGTGTATTAGCTTCGTATTCAGTTATGTATTAGTTGGGTAATAAATAATGCTGATCTAGACATAGAATGATTAATGAGAGGCCCTCTTTTCTTGTTCCATGGTTAATTTTAAATGTCGTCGTTAGAATATTCAGTAATGTTGTCGTTAGAATATTCAGTACTAATTCCGTGTGAATTTTTCAGAACTGTAATGAAACTTAATGACGCTTTTGTATCTAATATTTACGAAGGGTGTTGTTCAGTTATTTATGCATATTGTTGTTTTTGGGCAAATCTAGATCAAATGTTTGTGATTTAAAGTTTAAATTTGAAAAAACAGTTGGTGTTTCAAATCAGTTGTCATAAAAATAAATGGAATAATATTACATGTAAACCTACCTGTACTTTTTGTCTCTATGCCATACAGAGATGTGCAGCATCTGGTGATCATAAATAGCGTTTGGCAACGGCAGTTTGAGATGTCGTTGAAACTCTGGTTCTCTCTTCCCATACAGTACTGAGGTTCGTTGGAATATTGATCTTTGGGATGGTAAGGCTTGGTCTTCGGTTACTCCACTGATTACAACCTGGATTTCAGTTAACAATGTTATAAAAATTATGACGTTTGTGAAACAGTTATCACAATAAAAAATAAGCATCTGAGTTAGTTGTGTGGTTCTCAGACCAAGGCGCGTTTGGAACCTTCATAACCTCAACTTGAACTTAGAGAGTGTGTCAAAAGAGACACTTTTCGATAAGTATGGTATCAAAATAGTCCCTATTGTCACTTCCCTTCCAAAATGGAAAATAAATATAAGTAAACATAAAGCATTTGAAAGAAAATGTTATATTTAACTAAATAACCAACCTTTGCGTAAGCATTAATGTCATCCATTTTTCCTGAAGGTCGTTGTAAATCTCGACAGCGTATGACTGCAAGTAAAGAATTGGTTACAGAATTTGACTAGATATATTATATAACTATAAATTAAAGGGCTTCGATAGTCACCACTCACCGTGCACGTCTATTACATCATTTTTTGTAATAATTTCCAAATCAATTGTTCCTTTTAGAGCTTGAAATCTATCTGCGCTTCTCTCTAAGCGGTTACTAGCGACGCTACGGCGTTTTTCTTCGCTGCTATTGATACTGCTTTCTTCTGGAGAATATGTCAAGCAGCGTCTCGATGTTTTATGTTCGATTACTGGCGTCATTGCATCATTTGGTACTAAATCTTCTCCTAATTTACTTGTTTTGTGTGCCCTCTCTTCACTTAATACATTACTTGTTCGTTTGAGGTTTGGCAATGGTGTAATAGGACTAGGAATGCCGTTTTCTAAAGTTAAACCAAAAAGCTCGCGAGACCGTTTATTTTGTATCGGCCCACACGTCTTCAAACTGCTATGAGATACGTTAGATCTTAAAGAAGTATTTATAGATATGTAATCATTTTCAGGAGGTGGCAAAAATTCAGCTGTATGTAAAGGCTGACATAGTGATGTATTTTGTAATTCTGCTGCAGGACTAGGTATTCCCATCTCTAAAGTAAGGACTAAGGAGGATTTATTTTCCACTTGCTTTGGTTTCCAAAGACTTTCATTGCTTACCGTTGACTTTTTTCTGCGAATACATCTTTGCCTTCTTAATCTATTGTTTTTACAATCATTTAACACAGAATATAAATCTGGAGTGGACGCAGACGCAACATTCTCTAGATTTCCTTTAATAGGTGTTTTAGATATCAATGATTTTGATCTACTCAACGATATGTGATCGTTTATTGTAACTTTCTTCTTTAAATAAGAGTTTTTATCAGGAGTTCTCACTTCCCTTTCATTATATCCGTCACCATCATCTAAAATAAAACCTCCAATAGGAACATTTTTCAGCAATTTTTCATTTGCCCTGTGTACTGGAGTTCTCTTTTTAATCGGAGTTGTTTGAGGGGAGACTGAATTTTCTCTAGAAAGGTTAACATATCGAGCCTCTTTAATTAAATTAGTTTTAATTTCGGTTGTAGGTTTTACAAACAGATCCTTAACAGACTCGGCTGTAGGTACTTCTTCTTCAATATTATCATTGTCAGCAATTTTGTTCAAAATTCTTCTTTTAGATTTTACTATTTTTGTACTCTTGATAATATCTTCTATCATTTTTTCTAATGTAATATCACCCATTTGAGTCGTAGAAACTGTTGACTCTGATACGCTTGCAACGGAATCTTTACCAAGTATGAATTTGTTTTCCATTTCAGTTGCACTTTCTTCGTCTCTAGATGGTATAGTAAAAGGATTTTCTTTATGAAAATATTCTGTAACATCATTATTGTTAATAACCTTTTGCGGTTTCGTGTGGGTACTCATTGTACTAAATCTTAAAGCAGCTAATTTTATTGATAGTGGTGTTATTGAAACCGGAGAACAAGCTTCTCTAACTAGAGCATGGACGTCCCTTTTATCTATGGAAGGTGACTTAAATGAACTTTCAAATTCATTAGATTTTTTTCTTGTACGTTTTAGTGGTCTTATATTAGGGGGACAATCGTCACTTTTATTAAAATATAATGGATTATCAGTAAATATGCGATGTCCAAATATTGGTAGAGTAGATTTTTCTAATTCCGTTTTGTCTACAATTATCGGTTTCTCTATACAATTTATGACTAAATCTTTATCATATTCAATTTCTACTAAACCTTCACTGGCTGTTCTTGTTGTACTTACTGGCATTTTATTGTAAATCTGCTTCGCAATGGCGAAGGAACTTCTATTACTTCCGGTTGATGCACTTAGTCGATCTGACAAATCATTTAGAGAAGGTTCCGATACACTGTGGCTTAGTTTTGGCGATACTATTATACTTCTATCCTGTTTCAATCTTCTTTCAGATTTGTAAATTACACTATTCCTGGCAAATACCACGTTATTATTGCAACTAGTTATTTCTAACTTTCTCTTCTTAGCTTCTCTTACTCGTCTGCTATACGTTGGAGGAGTTTGCGGTAAATCTGGCTCCAGATCTTCCTTAGTTGCATTGCGAAAGAAATTTCTTTTCTCTACAAGTGGTGTTACAGAAGTTGGTGTTATGTTACTTACATCTTTCAGTGCGAGTGTTTCAGTTTTTTTTACAAATCCTTCTCTAAAGTGATTCGGAGTATTTCCTATACAGTTATAGTTTTCTTTGTCAACATTTCGACAGCTATTTCTCCGAGCAGCAGCACCTAGAGATCTTCTTTGATATCTACTTGGTTTTTTGCTTTTTTTAACCGTTTGTGCGTCTAGTGATCTTCTTGTTTTTTCATCATAAGCCCTGGATCTGTAGGGATCATCTTCATCAGTAGCCACTTGAACATCTTGATTTTTCTTACCGTAAACCGTCCACTTAAGCATTGTTACTCTGAAACAAGAAAGATTTTTATATTTTATATTTTATTTTGATTAGGTACAGAAATCAATAACGAATTATGAAATTTTAATCGTGTTGAGTAAATGAGTAACAAGTCATTATATCAATTTAAATTATACACAGTATTTAAAAAATATATATAATAATAATATAAAAAACTAGTATTAAAAAAATACAAAGAGATATTACATTCGGCAAACAGTTAACTATACCAATACATACATAATTTATTAATATACTATAATATAATACGGTCATTCTGAATTTATTGTTAATAATTGTATAATTTCCTAAAAGACGAAGCACTTTAAAATATGACACCAAAAAAGACAATTAATTATAATTTTTAAGAATTCTAAGATTTATCCCCCTTTGTTTGAAAATTATTTCTACTCAGTATTATATATTGGGTGTCACTCTCACACCTGTGAGATAAATCGTTGGTGAGAATAAAACAGAAAATAAATTCTATTGAATATAAATATTTTTATAAATAAGGCAGATACAGTATAAATCATAAATTCCAGCTAATATTAACTGTGGTATGAAAATAAACCTGTTTTTGATCTATAATTTTCTAGCTTATTAAGTTTAAAAGTTACACATAGTCTCACAATCTTTAAAGAAACCGCGTCTACTAGAATTATGTTTGAAATATAGATGGTTAGATTCAATTCTTTATGACATGAGAAATAGGACACCATTCTAAAGAGGAATATTCTGTGACTGGTTTAACTAATGGTGAATACACCTTTATTATAGTATTTTAAATTGTAAAGTTAAGCAGTTATAAAAACTTGTTTAGAAATATTTTAAATAGCTTAGATGGCTAGATGAAGATATTTATTATTGGTCAATTAATATTATCGAAGTAGTTGGCCAAATCTAATAGCCATTTGGCTATGTTGGTTATTTAGTTTGGTTTATTTGTATCGAGTATATTTGGCCAACTTTTGTAAAAAACTCACAAATTCGATATGTTTTAAAATCTTCCACATCTTATGTAGTATTAAATGACATTTTTCAAAATTATTTCTATTCACGATCTAAATTAAAGTAATTAAACACGAATAAAACATAAATAATAAGATTATTTTTTTAACTGTGATATAAATAAGTCTTTATATTTATATATTAATTTTAACATACAAATATATAAAAATTTTAAAAACATAAGGTTAAATTTTTATCAGTTTTGAAAAGTTAATAATATTACTGCCAACATAGTCAAATAGTTTGTCAAATAAATTCGTTAAGTTTCAAAATCCGTTACATACACGATACAATTTCACGAGCCAATCCCGGATATCACGACATCGATTAAGACTAACCGTTCAGAACATTGACTCGCTAATCTAGATCTCGTATTGCTTCCGATGGTGTAAACCAGGTTTAATATTCTAGGCCTTCCGTATTATGGAAAATAGCCATTTATCATAGAAATATATTCAAAATCGTGATAAGTTAAACACCGTTAGTGATTACGGTTTTGCTTTATCTGTGAGGCGGCCATTTGTAATAATCACTAGGTATAATGCCTTCATTTATTAAAATGTACGTTTTGATTTGATAGGTTTTTGACAGGTTATACTTTTTTAATTATATAACATCGTAAGATATCGTTATCGTTTTTAGGTTGGCTAAACTTATTTTGTATAAAAAAAGGTTAAATATAATAAATATAATTAATTATGTATTATTATAGTATAAAATTATTATATGCTTTGTTTAATAATATGTTAATATCTAACAGCTAATAGTGAATTAATTAATCTTCAAATATCAAAACTTCTGCAAGGGCTTCCCTAATCCCTAATCAACTCAATTATATCACAAAAAGAAAACTAATCACTTACGAATATAATATTGAAAGTCATTCATATGCTAAATCTCGATTTAAAATTCCATACAAAGTAAAACCTTTGTTGGAATTCAAATATGGCCGATTTCATCTGGGTTACGCTGAGGCAATAATTCACATTTCCCGCTGTACCAAATTGACTGTGTAATTAGAATCTTTGCGCGTTTTACCCGCCATAGTCTGTCAGACACATGCTGCGTTCAGAAACCAGTGTACACAAAACGACCCTGAAGAATTCGCGAACTAAATACAACACCGCAAAAACAGGGCGTACGACTTGGTCCATTATCCTCTCCCTTGCTTTCAAATTACTATTGAATTTAAGATTTCTCCTGGAGCATTTTTAAATATCGAATGCACGTCTCGACTCTGGAAACATGGGGTCCGCGAACAAAAAGTTTCTTATTCAATGACATAGGTTACTTTGCAGTTCCATTTTATATAATTCCTGAACTCATAACGGAATAAGGTTTAGATTTATTTAAAAAACATTTTAGTATGGTACGTGCTGTCAACGACATTCTGAATGTAATGGAACACGTTTTGGCGGATTTTGAATTTGGAACGTCCATTGCTATACCTACTTCTATCAGATAAATTTAAACTTAATAGCTTTTGAAATAAGTGTTATAAACAACAACAATTCATTGTATAAAAGAACAACCAGCTTGTGCCAATAATATTGTAAAGAAATAAATGTATATAATGTCACAAGAAACAGACTTCAAGCTATTCAATGATTTTTTTTCGCCTCCATGGTTTTCTTGTATTATAACTTCTGCAATAAATGTTGCCATTTAAGAACCACTTATGTTTTAAAAGAAGAAATATTCCTGTGAGAATTTGAATTTGGAATAATCTGATATCTGATGACTTATAACATAGAAAATTAATAAAGAGACTGTAAGTGTCGTAGATTTTAGCTTGAATATTTGGATTAATAATCTATTAAATCTTATCAAAATTGGTTTATGCGTTTTGAAAAGTATTTTAAAGTAATAAATAGATTTATTGTTATGTATACATCTATTTTTTTTTGTATTTATTGGTACAATTTAGATCATTTTCGCCAGTTGGCGGCAGGTGGCGCTAGGCAATGAATAATTCATACTGGTCAGTGCGTGTTTGTTCGCACCCCCGTACCCCGTATCTACGGTAGTGTTTACTGTATTTTGGGGACATTTGTGCTTCATTTAAATAATATATGTAAATAAATTCCTAAATATAGTATTTCAGTAAATTATGGTTACGATATTGTACCGTTGTTTTTATGTAAATTACATTAGGGCTATACAATATTACTTTGCATGCGCTACAAGACATACATACACATGCAAGTGATGTATGTATGTGAGTATATGTGTTGACATGTTTATATTATACATAATTATAAAAATGTCTATGTCCGCAAATAAAAATTGTTAAGAAATTCGTCTTAGTATACAAACACCCACTAAAATATGGTGATTTTTTAAATCACCACTTTAAAATAGTTCTAATAAGTTACTACTTATTAGAACTATTAGCTTGCCAAAGTTTTATCGAAATCGGAATAATGGTTATTTATTTAAGTATTTTATTATTTTTGTACAGTTGTTGAAGTTGTAAATTGTAAATTTACATGAACTAGTGGAATTGCGTAAAAGTAGTAACTTTTTATAGCTAGCCGTTTGTCGCAACTTTGTCGACGCAGAAGACATCACGTTCGGAACCAATATTTAAAACCATAAATAATATCTACATTCAAACTATTTTGTCGACATTTCCAATACTTTGTTTTGTATCTAATTGCTCTTTTTATAGTCTTATATAAAACCATAGAGATTATAGAGTGTTTTGTATAACTTACTAGCTGTCACTCATGGGTCCACCCACGGATGATAAAATTAAGATAATTAAGATAATTAATTTTCTATTAAGATAAATAAGAGTAGTATCGTAATACTAGATAGCCTGTAGCCTTCCTCATGAACCTGAATATTATAATCAGAGAGAATTTAATAAATTCTTCCATTATTAGTATTTTCTTTTAATTTAGTTCATTACTATAATAGCTTCACTATATTACTATTACTGTTAAAAATGCCAATCCAAAAACTAACTTTAAATTTGTAGATTTTTTTTAGAGAAAATTTTGGCTCTTCATAAGTTTAGGTTTTTTTTTCAGTATAAAATTCCGCACCGATTGATATATATTAATAATTTTTTTAAGACAAACATTTTTTTTTCCTCAAATACTATAACTATACAGAATTATATGATATATTAATAAATTTAAAACAAATTACATTGTATTTTCTTAGATTTTCACGCGTACACATTTGAAATAAAACTATAATGTAACCAAATTATACGCGAGTTTAAATCCGTAAAAATAGTTTAATTTCAAATTACATTGTATTGTAATTTTACTATTTGGTTTGTTTTAGCGCCATCGAAATTATAATTGAAGTACGCAGCTGCCGCCCCCTCGATAAGTGACTCTAATTACATGAGAACGTGCGCGGCTAAAGTCAGAGTATTAACTTACAATTCTTTTCAATATTAGTTGCATCAAACAAAAGCAAAATTTTATTTTTTTAACCTAGCTTTAACCCTTTTTAAATTAACACGTCTATTATCTAAATAAAAACAATGACAACGCAACAAAGAATTTCATTTTTATAAATGTTTTTAAATGGGGTTGCCAGCAAGCAAGCGAAGAAAGCTTTAATTTGATATGTCTGCAATTAACAAAAATTTAGCATTCGCGCGTGTAAAAGATGTTCTAATTGAAAATAAAGTTAATTGCAAATTGCTCTTAATCTATAATTACATTTTATTTCAAAATATATCCATATATAGGCATATGATAATCAACTGGTCCAAATTTGGTAAGTATAGCTTGATCATTGTAGGAAATAGCGGACAAATTTGATCGAGTTGACTGGAAAACAGCTTCGCTTCACTCAGCTCAATAAAAATGAAAATGCGTTGACATTTGACACTGTAACTTTTCAATTTTTTTATCGCATTAGATTCTAGTTTGATTATAGGCTGTATATGAAAACTTTTTGGAGAATAACGTTTTGGTGGTAACGTCATAACAATATGTTCAAATAGGCTTATCTATGATGTTAATCTTACCATATGGCGGGTTCTATCGATGTATAATAAAATTATAATTTAATATATAATTTTATTTTAAGCATACATTAATGTTATATGATATTCGTATAAGGTTTTTTAAAAGTTTTTAGTCCTTCATAGGACAGATAAAGGCTTTTATGCCGCCTCGTCTTAAGTACATAAGGTTTAAAGTATTTGTCATACTTTTTTTTAATATATGCATACAGTCATTATGCCAATGATGACAGTTTCTATATGCAGTATTTATTAAACCTTTTTAAAGCAGACGTTACAAATCCGAGCTTACATGTCACAAATATTTAAACAGCTGTTGATATCTGTTACGAGTTTGGTGTTTTACTCTGAATTTACTTGGCGCCATTTTTCTTTAAATCTGTTATAATCAATTGAATTTTTTACCAACTGCAGACATATAAATAATTCTGTTATCTTTACACTTTTTAGTTAACTTCATATTTTTTACTCTTTTAAATCTTATAGATTTTAGATAAAGGACGATTTTTTGTCATTTTCTGGTCAAAGGTTTTATAGCGTCCCTTTTTTATATATCATTGGAATATAATTTAGTTCTACGATATAAATTAAAACAACCACAACCAGATTTAATATTTTTTTAAACGTCTTAATTTTTAAGATTGCAAAACTTAAAAAAAAAGCAGATGTCTGTCAAAGTGAACCCTTACTCAATTTGGCGGCATTGTTGTATCGTCTTCACTTTCAGATAAATTGGAGTAATAATAGCTGATTGTTATTCAATCTGGAGCGATTCTGAATCATCTCCCATTGTTAGGATATGACGAAGATCCTTATTGTTATAGGAAGTGTGCAATTTTTGACAATGGTGCCTTAGTTCGAAGGTCATAAGTGCAGCTGGTAGAGCTGATTGCCCAAGATCTAGTTTTTTGTGCCGTCATGTAAATTGTATGATTTATTTTTGACAACAATGACTCCTTGCTATGGGAAATTTACGACGAGGGGCGGCTTCGATTCCTTGGCGGTTATTATTATTTATATGTTATAGTTTCTATAAGTTTCTATAAGATGTTTTTTACCTGCCTACTTATTTATATTTCTAGTCGTACCCACTAAAAATATAAATACTTTCCTTTTCATAATTATATTTACTTTTATATTATTTTTATAGAATTCTTTAATATCAATTTTATTTATACAATATCCCTAAAATATATATTTTTAAGGTAAATTTATAATAAAAAATAACTTTATTATACTTTAAAAATCGAAATAAATATTAGTTTATAAAATGTTAAAATAAAAAAATAATCTATATTCAAATATATGAAAAATATGTCATAAAACAAATGTCAAAGTTATAACATAACAATAAAAAAACAAAACAGTATATAACGAACAAATAGTCAATAATAGAGCCGTAAAATGTCGGTAAAATTTTTACGATAATAATATTAACTGTAACAGAACGATTTTTTTCAGACTCCCCTCGATAGTCGATATTTTATTGTCCTTAGTCTTGTTCTTAGTCATTTGTAATGTGCCAAATGCATTGTCAACTTCAAAATCGAAATGGTTTCTAAAGAACACGTTCGGAAAGTTGATATGGCAATTTTAGTTTTTTTTCAGGTAAGGGATTAAATCCAGTTCTCAACTGCTGATTTTCTCATGCTTAGGTCTGTGCGGTTAATGTTAAATAATTCTTTTACTTAAGAAAATATTTATTAAAAAAAATATGTCTTTGTTTCAAACATAAAGAAAGCCAAGTTGTTATTTACATTTATGTATTTTCTAATAATTTCCGAACGAACATTTATGACAATAAAATTTCTGGAAAACAAATAATGTATTATTAAGAAAAATAGTATTCGTATACAATATAAGTAATTTTTTTAAATTTAAGAACGAACATTTATGACAATGAAATTACCAAAAAAAAAATTAAAAATAAATATAAATTATTTGCGGCCTTAAAAATTAGTCCACTTGGTAACATGCATGTTCCTGGGAACCAATTCCCTAATCCTTAAAACCCGGAGGTCAGGAGGCCAAGCAGGGTGATTTATGTCAGGCACCTGGGCTCCAAGATATCCAGAACTTACAAGGGTGCAATTGCTACATAAAATTGGACAAGACATTATAGATCACAGCAAAATAAACTTTAATTCTATTATATTAAGGCTCAATATATATATTTTTAATATTGAGTATTTTATAGTGTGAAGATTATACAAACATTTAATAAGGGATCCTGTATTTGTATAGCGATAACTCAGAATTGACAATACAATCAAAAATGCTACTACGCTGGGCAATAAATTAAATTTTAAAAGCAGCGGTTTTATTTTGATTTATAATTGTTATATTTAATGCTGATAAAATGATTACATATTACAAATTCTATTTATTTGTATTTGGGGAATAAAAAAATTAAATCTTTCAAAAAAAATATTTCTTTATATCAATCGATGCGGAATTTTATACTGAATTTAAAAAACCAACACTCATGATGAGCCAAAATTTTTCCTAGAATTTATTAATTAAAAACTACAAACTAATATAAAAATATCTGTTGAATAAACGACAAGTTTTCATTACTAGTAAATATGAAATGATTATAATCTTTTTATATATTTATTTTGTTTCTGGACTCTATAAAGAACCTAGTTTTTGGCATCATAAAAATCAACAGATTGTAACAGATTGTATCAGTTAATTTAGCTGTGATCACCCCTTCGCGTTATTTTGTTATATTTTTTACTAATAATGTAATCGTTTTTTGCTTCCTTTAGGGTCGTGAGAAAGATGAAACTTTAACAAGGTTCTTTAATGAGTCCTGATAATGACCGATTTATCTTTTTAATGTTGGAGAGGGTAAATGAAAAAGTTTTTAAATATTCATACTAAATAACTATTAACTAGTAAAAAAAACGTACCTTTAATATAGGCCACATATAATTTTTAAGCAAAAAAAAATTAAGATTGTTTTTTTTCGAAAAGTGATAAAATGACGGATGAAAGAAATGGTAAAGATTGTTATTTTATTTAATTTTATACATTTTAATTGAGTAGTAAAAGTATAAGAACATAATACAAATATATATATATTTTCATTATGTTCTTATATTTTTACTATATATGTATTATTACATATTTTAATTTTATCGTCATCAAACATTTTTGACAGAATCCTGAACGTCAAGGGGACAGCCCTCGTCCCTAATTAAATGCATGCGTCTAGTTTAAAAATAAACAAATACATTACAATGACAATACATTTATAAGACATTTTTATAGTTTGGTTGACGTCATAAGGAAGTATTAAGTGATGTTTTGTGATGCTAAGTTCAGTCTTTATATTAGAAATTATATTTGCATGTTTTATATTAACGTTTAAACCAGTTTACCAAATTTGTTTTAAGTTTTTTATTGTCTATGCTTTTTATGATGTAAGTGGATGCGGATTCCAGTTTTGAATTTGTGTCACCGAAAAAAATGTTAATTCTACACACACATAGGCACATTTACATGTATTTTTTTCTTTTTTTTTGTAGATATTCTGTAAAAAAAAATGCTAAATTTATCACAGAAGATTTATATATATTTTTTCATATATTTTGTAAAAGAAAATGTTTAAAGTATGAAATTTATCACAGATTTATATTTCCTAGATAAGCCAACCTTTTCAGTAATAGAAAATATAATGCTGAATGCACTAGACTGTAAAGCAGAGTTCTCACAAAAAAAAAATCGCGCAAAAAAATCCGCGCACGGTCCGCTTAACAAGGGTGCTTTATTATAATCTATTTACTCTTTCCTCTCTTTCCCTCCCTTGGACCAGTGTATATCTATCTCGTTCACTAATTAAAGGCATTACTGACCCTTGAAGGTGAGCTGTATGAAGTGCGTGAGAAGTGGTTGTTGTGATCCTTTGTTTTATTGTGTTCTTTATAAGAGTGTATGAGAGCTCTTGTCAAGTTTTTTTTATTTCAGTTAATTGACTTTACTGAAGTACATTGCGAATTTGTAGAAATTGAAAGCAGTATACTTTGTAATTTGATTACGATTTAATAACCTTTGCTAATATTCATAGATGAAAAAAAAATACTGTCAAATACTGTCAAACTGCTTTAGTAAGAGAATTGAAAAAATGTCAGAATATGACAGAATTGATTATAAAAAGGCAACCTTACTAGCACTGCAGGTAAGAGAGTACCTTAAAGAGAGCTCTATATAATGAAACGAACGTCATTTTTTAAATTGAGGTTAGTATTTTTAATGGACCAAAAAATCTGTGTTCATACAACCATTATTTGAGCTTCTAAGTGTTTTTAAATTATCGAAAACTAGACACATCTAAATTTTAAATTGAACGAGCAGAGCAGAGCTCGAACCTGTGACCTCTGTAACGAGATTAAGTTCCAGAGCTCATGGGCTCCAGATTGATCATTTTATTTTTATTTAAAATTATATATCTGTAATATGGCATATTTTTTGCGTAAAGCATCTCTTATTTCATCATCATCATTATCATCACCTTAGTGTAAATAATTTTAAATGAATAAAGAAAATAAAATATAGATATCTAATATAAAAAATTCTCGCGTCACAGTGTTTGTATATAAACTATTTCGTAACGGCTTGGCCGATTCATATGAGATCTCGTATGTACATTTGAAGGTTTGAGAATAAGAGGTTAATTATTTTCCATATCTAAGTGATAAGAATGGTCTATTTGACATAGAAAAATATATAAAACCACACACTTTCAAACTTAAATCACCACCCTCTATTTTTAAATATAACGTTTTATATATAAATAACGTTTGCCAAATAAGCTATATATATTTCTTTAATATTTGACCACGATGGACTCCTGAAACTACTTTAAACAATTTTCCAACTTAGGCTGATTTCAATATTTTATCATTATTTGCTGAATATCTTAAAATTATTAGTTATTTTACTTCATATAGATTGTAAAGTATTTAAATACACAATATATCTTCAGGGTATTGACAAAATTCCAACGATTTCATTTTATCTGACCTTCAACCAATAAATAAATGTTTGTATAGGCAGGTACTAAACTACCCTCTCTGGAAACTGTCCTGCTACAGTTTGAACAGAGTTAAGTATGGATAGCTTTGGTATATACATCTATATTTCATTCCTTACGATTCTAAATTAATAATATTTTCATTAGTAAGTTTATATATTAAATATTTTTAATATAAATTTTAAATACAATAAAAATGACTATTATTGATCTGATTATTCTTATTTGTATATTTTCTATACATTTATTATTATTATTGCAAACTAATAAAAATTTTCTAATTATTTTGAAGACATAACAATAAATTAATTAAAAATATATATTATTTGTAATTAACATTTTAAATATAATTTTTATTTAAAATATTTTCTTTAATCCTGTAACATTTAATACAACGAATGATACTATATATTAAATTCAATAAAAGTTTAAAATGAAATGCAAGTAACAAAAAATATCCATTCTGGAAGTGCATCTTCGTATCTTATAAATTATGAAGGGTTCTTTTTATAATTCAACTCACCAACACAGTTGCTGCCTTAAGAATAATCCCTATACACACAAAAGGATGTTCCTGTCACATAAAAAATCCAATATATGCACCAAAAACCACATTTCCACTTAGTTCCAGAGGAAATTAAACACTATATTTAATTAACTACACAAAAAAATTACGAAAACTTCGAAAAAATTGTGGCGAATATCGTATTTTGAAACACGTGCTTTCCCGCGCAATGTTCGCGTTCGAATAAATTCAAACATGTTACTTACCTGGGGACAGCATGACATTTGCGATGTATTGTCTGACTCTTTCACTCTTGCGGGATGTGGTCTAGTGTGAAAGAAAAAGACGATGTATTGTGAAGGTGGCACCCCAAAGACTTTGGGGCAACTTTTTTCCTTACCGGTGTTTTGTTTTGGCGCCTTATCTCTGATGATCATTTGATAACCTCTGCTCCTATCTATTTGATAAAGGCCCTGAGTAAAAAGTGATAGTTTTTTCTTATTCTTATAATAAAACAAAACAAACTCCAAATATTTAAATAATAGAAAACATGTCAGTATGAACTTAATACCAATATAATATAGATTACGTGAATAATAAATAAAAATAAATTATATGTTTAAATGTATTATTTGTACATTGTATAATTTATTTTTATTAATTTATTATTTAAAAATTACATAATTTATTATTAAGCGGATTTTCGAGAAAAACATTAAAAAACTAATATTTTATAGAAATAAATTGTGATTTTTTATTAAAATTTTTATTTTTTATTAGAATTAGAATAAACATATTAAAAAAATATATATGAAAACTTTTTCTGTTAATATCAATAATTTCTATTTTTCTATATATTTAATATTTTTAGCTTAAAAAGTGGCAAGTCATTATTAAAAGTCAATGTAAATCTCAAGTCATGCTTTACCCGTTAACTCTACATAGAGAGAGTAGCGTTAACTCTATCATTACGGTCAGTGGGTTTAAGTGCAATTAAACAATTTTCTCATAGCTTAGCCATATAAACCATCTATTTGAAATATTTCCTTAACATCCACTTTACATCTATTTGACATTATTATGACGTTACTGTGACATTGAAAGAAAAATACGAATTACGTGATTTCTTTATACTGTTATAGTGTGATAGTAAAATAATGTGTTACACAGAAAACTGTATTATACAGTTATTTAAGTAGACTTGTCTTGATCATTGTTCTACTAATACACAGTTTTAGCTTGAATATTTGTTTTCAGGGATCCTACCACCATCTTATAAAAAAAGTAGTTTTATAATAACTTTACTTTCTCTTTTTATACTACGACATTTATAAAACAATATCATTTTACACAAATTTCCGTGATTCACTTTTTTGGAGGCGTTACTTTTGATTGTAAATTGATTTTCTTCTAAAATGTAAAAGTCTTAAAAAGTAATATTATTCTAATATGTATATGAAACTGTCATAAAATGTTTTTATACAGTTTCAAGAATTTGTGGTAGACTGCAGGTTCTTTTATGATTTTGATACTAGGATATGGATTTTTATAATATAATTTATAAGATTTAATATTTGGCAGATGCATAGAAATCCCTCAACTTTGAGCTAAGTAAAATATATAGAGAGGCTTAATCAATTTTCTAACAAAAAATAGTTATAACCAGATAAAAAAATATTGTGTAAAAGTCTTCAAGCTTTTATAGAAATTAAGATTTTAGATAATTTGATAATATTACAATAACTATTAAATATTTTGGCACAGAATTCTTTAATTCGGACGCGGAACGTCCTTGCAAAATAACGACTTTTTATAAAAAAAATATACCATAAAGAATGTAAGATTTTGAAAACGTTAAAAACATGGCGGAACGAACAACTCTCATTCAATTTGACCGTAACGCAATTGAATGAAGTGAACTGCTTGATTTTGATAAAAAAATGCAATAAATTACTAAAATTTATAAGTTTTTTCTGTATCTTCTTTTTTTATGGAACCTAAAGGAGGTAACGTGATAGATCATAGCCATTTTTAGAAAAAACTTATAAAAAATTACAAAGAATTTCTAATATCTTTAAGAATTTTTTTTGTTATTTAATTTTATTTCTAAACAAAACTTTATTTCTTGTACTTTTACATTTAAAAACATTGCTATTATAATAAAAAATACTAAAATAGTTATACTTAAACTAATAAAAAAAAAATTTTAATCAGATGTCATACAATTTGTTGATTTTTTTACAGACCTCATAATATTTATATTTAAATATTCATGTATAATTACTGAGAATTTAACAAGTAGAATTAGTTCAGTATATTTAACTGTCCAACATCTACAATATCACGCACCTGTTGTGTTAAAATGTTCTCAATGCATTTAACAACACTTTTTTCATACATAAAAAATAATAATATGTAATTAATTTTTATGAAACTTAAGTTTTATTGCGTTAAGTAATTTAAGCGTAAGCATGGATTTGTAATTTCTAACGTCTAGAACAAAATACATGGTACTTAATAATAAAGCACTTTAAAGCGCTTTTTTCAACTGTTATATTATTAATAAGAAAAAATATTTCTTGATATACTTTGAGAACCACATGCCCCTAACTTTCCTTACGATTGTTTGTATGTGTATGTTTTTCATGTTTCTAATTATAGGGTTTGCGACAGGTGAAGTTGTATCATTATTGTTTTAGGAAATAAAAAGAAATAAATATATTATTTAGTCACTTGATTATAGTTCATGTATTACTACTAACGGTAAGATTATATTTAAAGCTTCAGCTCTACAGCCTTTTTTAAATTTCAACATTACAAAATAAATAATTTTATTCATGGGTGAAAAAAAATATTATATTCATCTTTTTTGGAGAAACGAAAATAGAAAACTGAAATTATTTTCAAATCAAAAAAAAATTTTGATTTTTTTTTTTTTTTGAAATTATTTTTAATGGATTTTTTTTTAAATTACTTTATAAGCTTAAATGGACAACATGTTTTTTATCTACATTGAAATTATAATTTTTTATGTTGGTAAATAAGACAACTGTCTATCAATCAAAATGTTTGTAATCATAAAATAAAAGTTCTGAGTTTCTACAACATGGTCTTTGTTGTAGAAACTCAGTCAACAAGGGTTGTGGCATTCTGTCCCATCTGATAGCATTGACAATGAAAAAAAAAAGTAAAAAAAAATTAATTTTAATAGAAATTTTGTTCCCATTAGTTCCACCTCTTATGAAAAATCAGCGAATATAAGAAACTTGGACAGACAGAAATTCAATAATGTTGTTACCTTTTTCTTGTAATGAAACTTTCATTATCCACGACTACTATATTTGATTATTAAGCTATACATATTATACTATTATATTTCATTATTAAGCTGTATTCACATCAATACGATCGGCATTTGCTGACGCACAAGGGCCCCGAATGGCTATAAAACTAGTCGGTCAAATTGCGATAATATTTACGTACGCCAAATAAAGATATATAATAATGTTTGATACTATTGTAAATTTATTGCGATTTTTACACATTACAAATATATCAGTACGATACCTTTTATTTATTCGACGTTTTGATCAAATTGCACCTACTATTCTATTCAGATTAAATCCCGATACATTTGTAATTTTGACGTAAATGGCTGTGACACAATTCATTAGTGCAGTTCACACTATCTGTTTATATGTAATTATTTTGCAATAAATAATGAAAAATATATATAAAGACTATGTAGGTTCGATAATAAATTAAAATATATACAAGTTGTATTATTACAATAGTATATTGACACCTCACATAGTGACAATTATAATTTAATTTGTTTAATTAATATGTATTATTGTTTTGAAAATAGTTTAAAAAATTATTGTTTTTATATATTTTTTTCTATTTAATTGGTACAATTACTAGATTTTATATTATTTTTCGTATTTTAGTTGATGTTTAAAACTGCAATGCTAATTAATGTTCTGATATTTGCTGTAGATAAAATATAACTAAGGGAATTTTAAATATTTTGACAGTTTCTTGTATAAGAACTGAGAAAATTCATATTTTTTATTATGACAGATTTTTGCTTGATTTTAGCAATAATTATTTTTATTTTATAGCTTTTAATAAATAACTATTTTACTACTAAAATACTAAATGGCTAAGAATTAAAGATTAACTTAGTTTATATGATTTTATTTTAAATGAATTATATTCAAATATCCCTTCATATTAGTCCTTATAAAAAATATGTAATTAAAGAAATGATGTACACAAACTTAATTATAATATTATGGACTTTGTGCCATATTTCAAAAATAATTAAACCTAAAAAATTAAACTCTAAAAACAATTATGGATACTCAAATTTAATTAAAAACGAACATATAATAAGGCGTCAGAACAGCTATATGCACACTGTATCAGTATCGTTCGTAAATTGGTAGTTTTCCCACGTGACTAATTAGATAGCACACCTGCGCCTGCGCAGCGTAACAATGCGACGGTTACCTTATTTTATCATGTTAAACACTATTAATGTGTTTTCCTGTGACATCACTTTAAATATTTTAACCGTATTTGGTAGTTCTCTATGGTGTAAATATTTTGTTGAATTTTCATATGAAATATTCGTAATATTGCAATCGAGTGAATGAAAAGTTAAGTTAAGTTTTTAATTGATTACAAATTCAAGATTTTAAAAACATTTCAAATTTTCTACGCTTCTTCTTAAAAGCCATTAGAAAAATATTTACTTAAAAGAAAAGAAAACATATTTCATAAAAGATAAAAAAGAAAAATAAAGATAAATGTTATTTGGTTATTGTTATAAACCAGTTTACTAATAACCGTATACTTTAACGTGTAAATCGAAATTTAATATTCAGATATCATTTTTAAGATCTTTACACGTGTTGCAATATGGCACCATTCTACTTTTCATAATTAAGCATAATTATCGGAACAGAGTTAATTGGTTTATTCTAGTTTAATTCAATTAAAAATATTGTTTTACAGAACTTTTACAAATACATTTAAATTATAATATAATTCAGTAATATTTTATTTTGAATTTTAGTTTTTAATAATTTTTAGTTACTTGTATTAAAAATTATTTTAAAGCTTTATATAGACAGACAACTCTTGAGTCAGATAATTTTCTATGATTATGATTGTATGAAATAATTCAGAGCAACGATAGTTTCTCAGAGGTCGCGGGTTTGAATCCTGCTCGCATCGATAATTTTTTTCTATATTATCATTATTTAATATTGTACACATTTCACGGTTTTACACCATCATGACGTCCATATAACTAATGAATAGTAAACAAAACCATAAAGAAGCCATCGCTAGCTAATGTCACCATGCTGTCAAAAACATCCCGTAGAGTCGATTAAAATCGATGATTGGACATTTTTTGAGCTATCGCAATCTCAACTTTATATTATAACACTAGGATTCAAATTGCTTTAACCGTGGTATTTGGTTTATACTAGAGATTGATACACTTACCTCAATACGCAATGAACAAAATAATTATAGATTTTGTACTCGTGTCACGCTTCACTACACGTAAAGAACTAATATGCGAAGTCATCGCTAAGATTTATTTCATATTTATTAATAGTGTGAAATAGCTATATATAAAGAGGCTAATATACATGTAAAAGTAAGACTTGAAGTTTAATTTACATCTTACAAAAGACATTGACAGCTCAGATTTACCGCCATAAAAAATTTCTGCTTTAAAAACAAGTACTTAGGTATTTATATATCCGTGTCTTTGACTACATAATTGCATTAAAAAAAATTCAAGTTCAATATTCAAGTTATAACATAAGCTTTTTATAATATATAATTAAAGAAAAAAAATAGATTTTGCAAATAAGAATCCAAATCTAAATTAATCCTAATGACTTTAACGTAATTGCCGCCAACTGTCAGTTTTTTTTTCACAGTCCAGCTTAAAATCCGTTTACGATTCCAACAAATTAGATTAAATAACAGATGTACTATCGGTTGTAACATCGAAATAAAGATTTATAGACTTAAATTAAGTTATACGAATTAAATATATTAGTAGTTAATAAACAATAATTTACAGTATGCCTTGTAAAAGCATCGAATTTATAAACCGCTTAACTTATTAGTTTCAAATTCTGCTTTACAATTGGGAACTCCGTGAAGTTCCAATACATATTTAATTTATTTTGTTACATAATATAGATAAAAAAATATATACTATATGTAAAAAAATGTAAGTAATATTGTAATTTATGTATACAAAAAGAGTTTAAAATAGATTTTACTACATGAATTTCTTATTATTGAATGCAATATCGCTGTAACAGTTCGAAGGAATTACAATATTAAATGCGTCAAGCAAGGTGGTTGCAAAGGTCGGCTGAGTTCGTTACATTCCTTACATGACCTTTAGTTTTTGCTTAGAACTGACTCCAATTTATAATACAGACGTAAAATTTAATGCAAAGGAATATTACTTAATGAAAAATATAATTTAAATAATTTAAAAAAATACCAAATTAAAAATAATTCACAATGAAATAAATCTACATTTTTTAAATTAAAATAATAGAGTATTATATGTGTGCCTTCTCGGTGGGGGTGGGCGCCCACTGGGCACAGCGTGTGGGCTTTGTCAGCCATGAGACTGGACGAAAGGGTGAGAAGAATTGACGTGTAATGAACATTATTTGACACGCGTATTATTGTGTTTTTGCGCCCCCGGCGTCAATATTAGATTTAAAATGTGTTAAGTTACGACCGAAGTACCGGTCATCTGTACGTCACGTGATGACTTTATTATGATATTTACATTTTTTTTTCGTTTGCGATTCTTAAACTTAATTTGAAAAAAAAATAGTTATAAACAAATACTTATAGTAGTAGTAGTTAATTTCTGCTGGATTATTTATAGACAAATATTATCATTTTGACCGTCTATCTGTCTGTTGAAAATACCACAACCACCAATTTTATCCATATGTTTCTTGATTAGAGTTTATTTAAATATCAATGTATTTCACTTAAGAGCAGCCCACAAAAATTTAAAGGAACCGAAATTTGATAAAAGTGACTTTAAAAAATATTCTAAATATTTTATACTTTAAAAAAAACATAAAAGACTGCTTAATGTATTCTTTATCATAAAACAAGTCGCTCACACGCAAAAAAAAACCCATACAGTATTCTTACCCACGTTTTTTATAACCGTATTATTATTAAAAATACTTATCACATCATTTAGGGGCTGGTGATATCCTGACAGTTCAGTTATCAATTTAGAACAGAATAACAAGCAAAATCTTTTGTATCTTAGAAAACGCCCTAACAATTTTAAAATGCCAGCCCTTATTTTGTGATAATTTGGTGAGGAAAAGATTTGCATATTATATCTGATTTTTATGTCAGTAATTGGTGTTTTACAAGTGTATATATTTAGGTTTGTTATGGAGATTCATTTAATGAGTGTTCTATTCATGTCAATTTGTAGTATGATTTCGATTGTCACAGTCACAATGTTAATAATTTTATATTCTATGAAATAAATAAGAGGTTGCTCAAAACTGTTAACTATAATTACTTTAGCTGTTATGAAGGTTACTTATTCATGAAGAATATACCACTTCAGTAGACGACTTGCATATACAGGACATAGTTTATTATAGTTATTACGGATTATATACTTCTACACTTTATATATTATATAGTCAACTTTATATAGAGGTTATTTCAATATGTATTATGTATTACATTAAGAGAGTAAATTCACTAATTCATAAATTTACAATGTCATTCTCAGGTCACATTACTATGACATGATATACTATGTAATATGAAACATTATTGACATAATATTAAATCTGTCGACTTTAAAAAATTGGAAAAATTGTAATAATTAACATTAAGAAAATATATAAGTTTTTTGGTTGGTTTTGTTATTTTGAAACATATAACTATGGTCTGAATTTTGTTTTTTAATAATTGACACATACGCGTCGCCCGTATTCTTTTTAATCTTAATTATATTTGTTATATTTTCATTTTTGATTTGACCTAAGGCTCAGGCAGTATTCGCAGATCAATACGACATGGGAACTTTGAAGTACCTACTCCTTCCTCAAAGACCGGCAACGCTTTGTACTCTTCACTTATCGTCAAGAGACCTGCATGCTCTTTTGCGCTCTTTTGAATATAAAAAAAAACAGAGAAGACAATAAAAACATGTAGTAGTTTGTAGTAGGACCTTTAAACTATACTAAGCTCATTTAAAATAATAACTTTGACTTAAAATGTTTTACTTGATAAATAAACACCATTTTAATAAATGTATATTTTAAAACCTAAAAACATTAACGATTAAAACAAATGTCATGAAAAAGGTCCCAGGTTACATCTGCCAACGGCTTACATAACATTTATGGAAGAAAAATGATAAAAATAACACATGAACCTATCTATCAAGACTGACTAATTCACGTACTTGTACAGGTGTAGCTTTAATATTACTCGATAGTTCCGTTGAAAAGACGGTTATGCAATTCTGATGTAAAAATATTTAATAACTAGGTTCGCCAGTAAGTAGGTTGGGAAAGCTGAGCGAAATGAAAAATATATCATGAAAACTTTGATTTGATATTACGTCTGCAATTAACTAAAATGATACATATGTCAGTTATAGTAAGAATTTACTATCTGATTTTTTTTTCAAAGGCATGTGATAATCAACTGGTCTAAATTTGGTTAGTATAGCTTGATCGGTGCAGGATATAGCTGACAAAATTGGATCGAGTTGACCGGTAAAGAGGCTTGGCTTGGCTTCGCTCAGCTTAATTATGCAAGATCTTTTGTAGCTTATACATGAGAAATTCTTCAATTGTCAGTTTTGAAGTTTCGTCCCGTCAAAGAGATTTTAACGAGGCTGCATTTCACACAAATTGGAGCAAAGCAGCAGTTGGATCTGAAGATCAGCTGCGTGTCACACAATGATCTAATTCACCCCACAGTTCAAATCTTAAGCCATTGTTGACGTAAGTCCGAGGTTACTTCCGCGCGAAATTCAATACAATCGCTCTATTGTGTTTTAAACTAGTTTTTTTTGCATGTAAATCATGATTCTCAACAATGTGTGGGAAAGGGCTTGTAGATACTTCAGTTTATTATAAAAGTTATTACTTTTTGAAGAGTCTTTAAATTTATCTATCATTTTTTTATGGTGACTCTTTAATTAATCTGGTTATTTATTTTATATAAAGATATTGATAGGTGAAGGGGAATAAAACTGAGTTTTATTGACTATATTTAACTAGCCATTAGGCATTACAATAAAACGATGACCTTTTATTAGAAGGAAATTAAAAAGGTAGGTTTTCTTATCTTACACATATTTTTGTGTTATACTTACACTTAAATTACACTTTTCAGCGATAATTTCAAAGTCAAATCTTATATATTAATGCAGGAAGCGATTTCGTTGGCACACTGTAGCTCGAGAACCACTAAAGGGAAAAATATCGTTGATGGCTCAAATCAAAGGTCTCATTATACTACACTGCTGAAAAATAGTGACAACTCTCAAATCTCATTAGCCTAATTGCAGTAATTAATCAAAAAAATAATTTTTCCCATAGACTTTGCATGGGGAAATTTTGCGCGCGCTTTCAAATTTTTTGTATTATCTATTGTGATTAGCTGGTCTTAGCATACTAGTCAATCTAATAATAGGAAGCCATTTTAAAAATAAGTTTTCGATTATAGCAAATTAAACATTGAGAAAATCTTATATAATATAATACTATATATATACACAATATATACAGTATGATGTATATACGTTACTGTCTTCTAATATATGAAATTTCGAGTATATTCAGCAGATTTGAGAATAAGACGTCAATCATTTTATACCCTTAAGTAATAAGGAAGGTTCAGCTCAATTTTATTAATATATTTTTTTTATCAATTTTCATTATTAGGCGTTAAAAATACATACAAAAATTTTCACTTTTCTACCAGCAAAGTATTTAATATTATATGTATTTTAATATTTCTTTCTTCTATTAGGCAATATAACATTTATCGGGTCAACTTGGCTTATACAAATTTGTTGATAAATTATAATTTTTATAAATCTGAATCCGTTTCATTAGAAATCGAGTCTGTGTAGAAGTATAGTAAAAGATACGAGTGAATTAAATCTCTTCTTTAATAATCTATAGAACCATTACAAATGAATTTTGTTATTCAATATCAGATACATGAATCGTCACAAGTAAATGAATTTTGTTATTCAAGAACAGATACTTGAATCATCACAAGTAAGTGAATTTTGTTATTGAATATCAGATACATACAGACAATTTGCCTAAAGCGGATAGTGAAAATAAATAAAAAAAAACATAATGTCATTTCAGAATCGTTAACAAGGAGCCGGTTCCACCCCAGGGTAGGGGTCAAAATAAACGTTGATTTATTTGTGACCAGACCCCAGACTTTGGTCTGGATCTGGTTTTCTGAATTGGAAACGAGTTATAGGAACGCAATTAGTGTGTTTTCAAGTGATAGTCTCGGGTATTCTTTTTCTGAAACCTAAAGTTCAAGAAGTTTATTTCATTTGCTATTGTATGTCACAAGCTTGATATATGTACTTTACTTCTTTTATTATTAAATACTCTTATATTATAAAAAAAAACTAGAATCATCATATTTCTTAAAATTACAATTAATAATTGAAAATGAATAATTCAAGATGGCAATGAAGAAAATATTCTAATTAGAATTAATAAAAATACTGTCAAATTGTATTCATAATATATAATATGCCATTCTTGTGAAAATTTCTAATATTGTCTTGATTTTTAGGTAATATGTAAAATATAATATAATATCGAATTAACAGTTTTAATTTGTAAACTGAACTGTGAACCCCTAATCGAGTTACAGCGCAGGTGGTCAGAGTTCATTATAATTTTCAATAATTTTTCATATCCAACACACTGATTGACACACATTAGCATGTCACCCTCGCTAATAACAGGCATTGGTTTAATATGCGCCCGCGCATGTCACGCGTGACAACCTCACAATCATAATTCGCCAAATTTTCGGTTAATTTTTAAATGTATCCGCTTTTAATTCAATCGTTTTTGTAACAGCAGTTTGATTTTTAAAGCAAAATAAATAGCTGAAAGTTATGTAATAAGAATATATATTATATTTATAAATAATAGTTTCAAAAATTACAATTCTACCAGTCATAGTGCATTTATCTTATATATGATATATATAGGCTATATATAGCATTAGGTATTTCGATGCAAAAATGTACATTTATTTTCAAGAAGTAATCTAATTTTTATCTAAAAATGCAGCTGCCACAGATAACAATACTATTTTACACGTGCAGAAAAATAAATTATAAAAAAAGTAACATCATAAGGGCGTTGACAGCTCCGTCAACTTGACATTGACATGTCAGAACTGAACGTCCTTGGAGGTCTGGGCAATGGGCATCAAGCATCTGTATTTATTTAGATATCATGCAATAATAAACATGAATACATCAAAAAAACTTTGGTTTGATATTTTATCAATTATATAAAATGAAAACTTTATACGAGCATGATTCGAACCCACGATCTCTAGGAAACTTTACCATCCCTCTGAACTTCCGTATCGCTGATTCAATGAATTTAGCATTCTATATATGACCGTTCCATCTGTGTGAACACGGAGGTGACATTTATTGGGCTTGTTTCGAAGAGTAAGTTTTAATAGTGATGGCCTTTTATCGACTTTTTAAACTATGCCTCCAATCATAAATTATACCTATAATAGAATTATGCTCTGCCCTAGAAGCTTCAGAGTTAGCAACTTTGTATTATATTGGCGAATAGCTTTTACTCGCGGACGAACAATTTTATTTCCTATAAGAATAACTAAGAGGTAGTATAATGTTAGATACTTTCCTCTTCAACCTGAAATAATCAGAAATAATTGTTAAGATACATCGAAGTTTCGAGATTACTGCGTTTAAACATATGCACTTTTCCGCTTTTTATGAGCGAAGAGAGACTCTTTTGCATCTTTTGTGCAAGCATCAACCAAAAATTTCAAAATTTTGCACACTGGTCTGGTGGTGGGCTAGATATGATTAAATATTGTTACTTGGTACAATAGAAGATAGTATGCTTAACTTGCTCAGTCAATCAATCAATCGAGATAGTTAACTTGCTCTCTGATTTAAAGATAATAAAAACGGATAGATGCTTAACTTGCTCTCTGATTTAAAGATAATAAGAACGGATAACGTATTCATAACGTATGAGGTTAACCTCATAACCGAAATAAATAAATAAATAATAATCGAACTGCAATTAGAGAATATAACCTTAGTAACCTATAACAAAGTATTTTCTTAGATTTTCACGAGTACATATTTCAAATAAAACTAATTTTTACGGATTAAAACTCACGTGTAATTTGGTTACATTTTAATTTTCACCCGACGTTTCGAATGCAGCAATCGTGATCACGGGTAGACGAGATGTTAGAGTCTAACACGTCTAACACAAATTATACGCGAGTTTTAATCCGTAAAAAATAGTTTTATTTGAACCTATAACAATATATATTCTATATAGAAGAAACTCTACACTCTCTACTCTTGAAATAGATTATAAAATCGCTAGAACAAAAAATATCTTTCTTCGTTTTTTGATACAAAAGTAGCTCTAACATAAAATATTCTATAAAAAAATAAAACTAGTTTTAATTATATACACTATTAATAACAAATAACATATATACTACGTAATTACTACCCCTAATTTAGTTTATTGACACCGTTAATTAAATGTTTGACAACTAACACCATCTATTAACAGTTTTTGTAAACACAAACCACTGTATTAATTGCTTCAAACAATTGTAATAAGATATATAATTCTTAGGAAAGTCAAGTAATTTGAGTACTCCTGTATTCAAAGAAATACATGCAAAGAAGTAAAAAGTGACGTGTGTGATTGTAATAAGATACAAATTGGAGTGTTTTGAATTACAAAGTTCAAGATAAATTGGTTGGTTTATAAAGCTCAGCTGCCAGTTCCTTTATTATTTGAATCGGAATAAAATATTGCATCTAAAAGGAGTTCTGTTCAAGAAATTTGCGAAGAAATGCGGTTAAATGATTCTGATTTAGTGATGTTCTTTGTCGATAGAAATTTGAAATATATATTTTTTTTTATGGTCATAACATAAAAATAATATAAAAATAGTTATATTTCGAAATTGTATCTATTTATTTGAATATTTTTTTCTTGTATTCACTGCATCATGCACTGGTGCTAGTTTGTTGGCTGAAAAAACTAAAAAAAAAACAATTATAGACACATCAAAGTAGAAGTAATTTTGTTTTATTTTACGAAGGCCCAGATTACATTTATGAGACGTTATACTCCAGATTCCAAAAGGTACGACTATTTAGAAGAAGCTTCAAGAAACTCCATGGATAATCTTTTAACTTATTATTATAAATAAAAATTAATATAAGTATTGAAGATTTGACTACTTGAAACAATTGTACGCCCGAAAATAACTGAAAACATACCAATATGTTTTCAGTTATTTTAAAAATACTTAACCAATTATTTTTTAATATAGATGAAAGTGGTTTGTACCACGGGATCATCGTGCAGTTGAAATAGTGGTTCGGCTAAATGTAATAACAAATAAAAGTTTTATATCGATAGTATCCCATCGCTAGTCCAGGTGCGGCGCGTGCTACAGATATCTGAAGATGACGATAAAAAATATTCTTAGATTTTCAGTTGATTCATTTTTTTTATGGCTTTAGTAATATTTATCTAGGCCACAGATTGTTTAATATTTTTACAATTAAAATAAAGTACATATAAGATATTAATATGAATTTTTATTTGTATTGAATAAATATTGACTAAAAAAAAATACTATAAGAAATAGTTTTTGTAAACTGTTTTACAAAATAAATTGTAACAATAGCTTCCTTAGCCGCCTTCTTTTGAAGAAGATATATACAATTTGTCATACAGTTTATTGAACTTAGGATAAATCAAAAATAAAAAAGCTTTTGTTAACATTTGCGTCAGTTATCTTGACACTGATCTCTTACTGCACTTTTTTCAAAAATCACCTTAATATAAAAAACTTATAAAGTTTAAATTCGTTTAAACGATACTATTCTATTGATATTTTCTTAAAGTAAGGTTACTCCAAATTAATAATTTATTGTCAGGAACATTAAAGGAAAATAACGTTTATTTTATATAAATTAAGGGTTGAAATGGAGTGCATTATTATAGCTACGGTTTATATGCGCGGGCGTCGACAATCACAAAGAAATCTAGAGCATTTTGGCACGTGGCACAGCTGGTGCTCGAGTTCTATACATTTTTTCTTAAGTTACAATAATTACAATTTGTAAGATTTGCTATTGTTAGTTCCGCCATTGATTTTAAACACTCAAAGCTAACAATCATTGAGCGTATAAAACTATAGTTTTTATATATATGTAAAATGTTACATATTCCATAAGTAATGATATTTTTAATTGATTTTCTTTAAAAATGTTTTTTTTTTTATTTTCACAAATTTTTAATTAAAAATTTTAACATATTTCTAAACATGTCCTCGAAATCATGTCTGAACGATGAAAAATCTTTCTTTGGTAAGATTAACTTGTATTCTCATGAACAGTTTTTTATTATACCACAATATATAAAAACCTTCAAACATATCTAGCAATAATTTTGGTTATTTGAAAAGCACCTTTACCAAATTAAAATGCAAAAAAACAAACTAGCTTCCATATTAATATTAAAATAAATTTAAAGAACAACCAATATAACGCCTTACAACAAACACTCGTTTCCAAATTAACGATAATATTATTTTAATCCAATACCTATAAAACTTTTTTTTGCCGCTTAAATTTCGATTGTAATCGCCATTACTGTCAACATTACAAATTGCATAAGATAATTAAATATTTCAATCAGGCGATTTTCAACTCTAATTCAAAGCATTAAGGGTTTTAGAGATGCAATTTAAAAGTTGTTAAAACACCTGTCAAATGAGTTTTCTTTTATATAAACGTCATATGCTCAAGTGGGAACAGCCTGTCGATTTTGTTTCTATAAGAATTTAATAGTCATGGTTCTGTATAAAATAATGCACACATTAGATTAATTTAAGTTAAAAAGGAAAGTTGTAAACAAGTAAAAATATTGCCAGTATTTAAAACTAGGTTCACTGTGCACGGCGAGTGGAGCTGAGCGAAGGATTGTTGCTGAGTTTCGTATACTTGTAAAATTTGCAGAGTAAATAGTGGCTATAATCTTAAGCCTAACAAGAATACGAAGGGCGATATCAAATCGTTCCACTTGTGACCATATTTAACACCCTTTGACTATTTAATAACAAACTACAATCACAAATATCACCAAAAATTTCAGGACCTACAAGTCATTGTCCTCGACAACTGCCAATTTTTGACATCCTACCATTATTCGTCTAGGAGGAGTAATATTAGTAACGGAACACACAAGAGTAGCATTAGGAACAAAACACACCTTTGGCCAGTAAAAGCTTTCTTCACTCAGTTCAATAATAATATAATACCTTAAAAAACAATAGTAAGTTTAAAAAAAATATAGCCAGTGCGTAAACGAAAACATAATATATTAATACTTTTAAAAAACCTCTTTTGTCATCGTACCACCAAATAATAGTGGCATCTGCCACCCCTATCAACGAGAATAGAAACATAGTCAGTTTTATTATTATAAACCCTCATGAAAATAGCTTATCTATTTAACGTATTTAGGTGCATTTTGACCTTTATATGAAAGTACAAAATTGTGATATAATAGCTATAAACCAATCTTAAAGAAAACCTCTCTGAGAAGACTGTACTAGTCTGGTCTAGTCAGAATATTCTTGAATGAAGCGAATTTTGAAATACTTAGAAAAGAGTATTGATCAGTTCCTGTGTATTTATAAAAATACCTACAAAAATATGCGTAGATGGTACTCCTTTCATAAACATAAACAATGTTGGAACATTTTCTTTTCAAATATAAAAAAAAATTTGCTTTTATAATTTAGTTTTTAGTTCAAATCTGACCAATCAGAAGATATATTTTTATATGCACCTCATATCAGAAGATAACTATATAACAACAACACGTTTGTATGAATATAATTGAACTTTAAAAACATAATAAAAACTAGATAATTATATAAAACAAAATTTATAAAATAGAAATAATTTGTCATCGCATTACTAGATGTCACTCTTTATAAAAAATGGTATTTGTTATAAATACAATAAAAAAAATGTCTTAAAGAAATCAATGCGGCATTGGTTTATTTAGAAAGGACGCTTTATAATGTACCAAATAAAACCATAATTAACTTTTTTGTTGTTGGATTTAACGACAATAAAACTAATGATGTTAAGATAACAAATATTTTTCAAATTAATGATTGTGATAAAAAAAAATAATATCTATAAATAATATATATTAATTTGTATAATACTACATAAAAATTACGTACAGTACACAGATAGACAATATTAAGAATAAATTAAGAAACTTCACTTTTAGGGTGAATAATATGTTATTGTACAACACAACGATCAAGATATGTTTAAAATAATATTATTATTTAATTAATAATATATTTATTAGGTCATGAGTATGGTACATCAATTGACAGCGAAACAAGATGGCGGGTATTGACAGCCTACTATACCTCTGTAGAAGCCGATAAAAGGAAATGAGAGCCTGTCAGCATTTGCAGCATGGGCAAGCTTCCTTGCATCATTAAACATCGTGCTGACAAATGCCTAGGAACTATTTTACATTTCGTTATACTCGATATTTAATCTTTAATCAATACATTTATCAGTTCAAGCTTGAGAACACACTCTCTTCTGACGTCAAAACGACGTCAAGTCGAAACCAGGTGATAGGATAGAGAGTAACAGTCATGAGAAAGATTAGAAAAAATCCATTCCATGTATTTTGAAAATTATAAGCATTTAAAAAGAATTATGATCATATTGTAACCATTCTTGAATACTGTGGTTAATATTTAATACTTTTTTTTCTTTTTTAGTTTGTTGGTTTGGGCTGGACGTCGAGTTTTGGGACACCCTGTATATTGTTATGAAAAAGAATATAGATACCATATTTAAAAGTCACATGAGAGTCGTTCGAAAAAGATATTTTGTTAGAAGGACGAAACTTAATCCTCTTTTCTTTTGAAGAACAGATTTCAAGTATAGTTGTAAAGTAACAGTTATGACAGTGACCATAAAACCAGATTAAACCAGATTAAACCAGACTACCTCATGTGTTAACAGTGAACAAAAACAATATATTATTATAATAATAAAAATTCGAAAAGGATTGAATGAATTAATAAAATTAATAATATTTAGCTTTTAATTAACAATACAATTTTATATAATAATAATCTTGGCTTGGCCTTTAGAAATGGAATGATGAGTCTAAATATTTTTTGTTTAAGGAATTTTTTTATATTTTTATTACTTTGATATAACAAAATTAATTTTGAGACTAAAATATATTGTAGTCTCAAGATTAATTGTGATGTAGAAAAGAGCTTGCTTTGAGATCAAATGATTATATAATAAATAAGTTATTATAAACAAAAGTCTTTTAAATTGTTGTTTTTAAGATAATATTACACACTTATTTCTAAATGGTTACTTCATAACACATTAATGAGTAAGTCTCACGTTCAATCTTTTTTGACGTCCAATCTCAATTATCGAAGTTTTCTATTTACATCAATAACACTCTATAATTGTATTTTATGACTATTTTCTGTACTAATATTATAAAGCCGAACATTTTGTTTGTTTAAACGATCTAATATTCTAAACTATTGAGTGGATTTGAAATATTCTTTCTGATTACAGTAGACAGGTTCACGAGGAAGGCTTTACGATTACGATACAATTACGATACGATACGATTTAATTTTTTTTAATTACTTATCCTAACTATTGTAATCATAAGTAAAATTGTTAGTCCACTTATAAAACCACGAGTTACAGCCAGTATAATACATAGCCAAGTTCTAAAAAGTAATTCTAACAGCAAACATAAATATATAATGTAAAAAAATGGATATATCAATATTATTTTTTTTATATTAATAATACACCCTTATTCTATTTATTTGCAAAAACATGCAATTTTAGATAAAATCACACTCAATTGTTAATATTAATGAGTGGTTTGTATCAACACAAAGTTATCTTGATTCTGCGCACGCGCACCTTTGCAATTATAATGTCACTGATTTGTCATCGTTGTTAATTATTAGAGATTGCAGATTTTACATTTCTATAGCAACTAATAATAAACACTCACTTGTACTTTATAAATTATTATTATCTATACTAATATTATAATTCAATAAATTTGTCTGTTTGATGTTTAAACGCGTTAAACTTCGAAATTATAGAATGTATTTCAAGAATCCTTTCTGATGATAGGCAGGTTCATGAGGTAGGTATCTAGTATTACGATACTATTCTTAGTTTTCTTAATAGTAAATAATATTCTTTGTCTACACATAAAACCACGAGTAGCAGATAGTATTATATATAGCCCACCTCTCAAAAGTAATTTTCTTACTAAAATAAGTATATATATATAATGCTTTCAGATTTGTCAAACTTCTTCTTAATTTCAAAATAAAAAGAATTTAAAGAATAAAGAATACTTCTAAATTAAGTATAGTAAATATACCCTAAAAATATATATTGTACAAAATTGTATACAATTAATTATTATTTTTAGTAAACAACCCTTCCTCAAACAATAAAACAGACATATTGTTCCAGTGGCTAATAAGATAATTGAGAACATACAATATGACACGAGTTTTTTATTAGAAAAATTAAAACAACGCGTGTGCATTTAAAAACGCATCAGGGGACATCTCATTAAATTAATGTTTAATGACGACACATGTCGCGTGACTTATTGATGGAAATAGGGTGAATGTAATTGTTTAGATTGAAAAAGTAATGTTAGAACAAAATTTATGTTAATTTTCAAACATTGTTTAGTCGTTTTGGTGTTCTAAATTCAAAATACCGCTTAAGAATAAAGACAATTGCAATTGTCGGAATGATATACCAAAGTTTACGTCTGTTTTCAAACTGTCAGCTATTTTGATGTTCTAAATTCAAAAAGCTCTTAAAAATACTGAAAATTGCACTTGTCGAAACCAAATTCTATGTTTGTTTTCGAATAAATTGTTCAGCCAGTTGGTGATCTTAATTCTAAATCCCGCTTAAAAATACCGATGATTGTACTTGTCAAATTAAAAGGAATGATATAACATTTTTTAGGTTCGTTTTTAAAATAATTGTTTTACTATTTTGGAATTCTAAATTCGAAACAACGCTAAAATACTGACAATTGCATTAGTCATAGTAAAAGGAATGATATAACAATTTACAAGTTGATTTTCAAACAATGTTTAGACATTTTGGTGTTCCTAATTCAAAATCCCGCTTAAATATACTCAAAATTGCACTTATCGAAATGATATTCTAATTTTTACGTTCATTTTCAAACAAATTGTTCTGCCATTTTGGTGTTCTAAATTCAAAAAGCGCTTAAAAATATAGACAATTGCACTTGTCAGAGTAAAAGCAACAACTTTGTATTCAGTGAAGTCTGAAAACAAAAGTCAATAGTGGTTTAAAGTTTGAAAACTTCGCTTTGTTCCTCTGCACTGCGTTTGAGTATTGTTTGTGACTGAAAAGTAAATATAGTAGATTTTCAACTTTGTTACCTTTACCTTAAAAGCATTACAAAGTCATTTTGTTTGAAATAATATGATTTTATATGAAATAAATAATTAATATGAATATCGTAAAAAAAACTCTTTTATTATTTAGAATTAATAATGTATCATCATGTTCAGGCTCGAACCTGCAGCCGGTATACCGTCTCCTTTGCTTTGAAAACTGAGAAAAAGAATCGATGCCTGCTTTGCTGACTTTCGTCCACCTGTGTAACAAAAAAAATATATAATGTTTTTTAAGATTTTCACGAGTACTACACATTACAATTACATTACAATAAAACTATTTTAAAATAATCTGTCTGTGAGTCAGTTAGTCAGCCAGTCAGTTAATTTGTCATCTAACTCACTCACAGACATCTACATCTTGTCTTACCGCGGACACGTTTTCTGCAAAGCTTTCGTGGGGTTATAATTAAAGGTATTAATAAACGGGACTTAAAAAAGTGTTATTAAAGAATTTTTATATTCTATATAGTCTTGGCATAAATATTGTAATAAGACGTTTAATTTGATGAGTGTTCATTTATATATTGATATAATAAAATTAAAAATATACGAAGTTCATTCAAAATGATGTCCTTTGGCTTTCTAACAAGCCTTAAACGTTTAAGCCAGTTATCAATAGAAAGACGCAATTTCTCCATGAGAAAATTATATACGTCTTGTGATTGTGTACTGGATTGTTTTAAGGACTCCAAGTTTTCATTACATTTAGAGGGTGATTTACTCTCTAAAACTGTCCATAATTAATTTTCCAGGGGATTGATGTCAGGACTAGACGACGGCCAGTCTTTGGCTCTTATAAAGTCTGAATCGTTCATCTTTCAAAATACTGGAAAATATTCTAAATTATAATCTTTTATGTAGATAATTTTATTTATATCCGGTCAGTATTTCTTCGCATTATGTCATTTAGTGCTTTGATCGGCTATTTCGTACTATCACAGATCTTTTTATGTGAAAAACTGAGGACGTTCAATGTACTTCTCACTAGCGCGGTACATTCGATTAGTAACAAGCGGTTGAGAGTTTCTACATCCTTACCTTTTCTATATTTATGCTATCACTACAATTAAAATCTCTTTATCACCATTTATAATTGATGTCAAATATTGTGATATTAAAATGGAGTGACCATTTTAATTGCCGCGAAAATAAGAAAACAAATGTTATAAATGTAAGAATGACGGATTCCAAATTCAAATGTATTTTTATTTCCTTGTTACACTATTTACGGCCAGGCTATGTATCTTAAAAAGCTTAAAACGTTTAACATTAGCATTTTAATTTAAGTATATTAACAACGTAAGAAGCTAACAATTTAAATGAAAATATTTCAAAATTATATAACAAATTAATAAAAACATGTGAACAAATTAACCCTATGATAAAATATAAAATTTGTTCATTTGTATTTCAAAACGATTCTATTGTCAGCTACACAACTATTTAATTTATAAAACCCGTTTAAATCTCTATGGTTTGTATAAATTGAATGAACGCATCTGAATAATCAGTTGATAAATTTATATTTTATTCCAAGATTATAAATAAAATTTATCAAATTAAAACAAAAATAAAATAATACACAAACCTTTTTAATTTAATATCAATTAACGCATTTGAATAATAAATTAATTTTCTAATGGCAACATAATAAACACAAAATACCAAATAAAATAAAATATACAATATCATATACAATCTTTTTAATTCACAGCATTTATTTGACAGATCAAAAGAATAAAACTAATAAGTTGTGGTTATCGGTAATTTTATATAAGTAGGTTCTTTTTCGTGTTTATAAAATGACAAATGATATATTGTCTATGGTAAAATAACAGTATATAAAGAGAGACTATTAAATGACAATAAAAGCACCTCATACTACATCTGCCGCCCGCATCACTCGCTGACGAGTGTATGGAGTGCAAACAAACATTCTAACAGTCCCATGCCCCTAATACTAAAATTAAATAGAATAATTGTATAGCATACATTGATAATACATTAATATAATTAATTAATTAATTTTTTTATACTAATATTACAAGTGATTTTTTTTTTTTAAATTGGCTAATATTGGAAACTACAGAATAGTTTTGGAAAATTCTGATTATAATTTCAGGTAAATGAGGAATTTATAGACTATTATTACGCTTCTGCTTGTGATCATATTAATAATAAATAAAATCTGTGGGTGGAACGGCGAGTAACAGCTAGTATATTATTTTTAAACACAGTATTGTTTCCAATTTCAAAAAATGTATATTAAAACAGTATATTGTATATGAAAGAGCAATGTAATCGCTACAGGCTGTCCACTCCCATTGCACTGGGGGCTGCGCGTGCGCACATCACGTTATAACGTCATTATCTATATTGTCATTGTCACCGGGACCAATTGATTGGTCCGCAGCATTATTTATTAGCTGATATGTAATTTATGAAACCGCTTGTTACATTCAGAACAGTTAGTTAATAATACGATTTTTTCTAGAAAATTTTAAACTATAAAAATATAAACTAAAATTGTTGTTACTAATATCTTTTTCTTATTGTATGTATTTTTTGTGATCCATGATTACTATTATATATAATTATATGTATATGTACTCAGATAAATAATATCGGAATTTGCCAAACTAGTTTAAAAACCATGCGGGGTGCTTACTCATGGGTTCTTAGCATGGTGGAATCGCGGCGCGAACTGAAATTGAATGGAATAATTGAAATACGTATAAAATAAAATAGTTATAAATATATCATTATTTTATAAAATATTGTCACTTACACAAAAACATAAGTCCGAAATTCAAAATTTTGATAATTTTTTACAGCATATTGTCGTTTAAAAATATATATATCAATTTCATATCTTTACAATGAAAGCTAAAAGATAAGAAAGTTCGTGGGAACCTCTTGGATATTTAATTGTAGGAATACTTCCAAATTGTAGGCGTAACTCACTTACCGACCTTGAGTCTACTCATCTATTTGTAAGGGCTGCCACATAAAGTAATTGTAATTTTTTTAAATATAATTTTCCGTAATTTTATAACTAATTTATATGAGCGAGTTTCTGAAATCATTAATTTTTGTATCCATCAAGCTGCAAATCAGTTTTCATCTTTAGTAAAGGGGTACATATGCCGTAAAACGTAGAAATATAGATAGAGAATTACTCACCACCCGATCATAGACATTACAGTATTATACGCGGTTTGTTTTATAAGGGAAGTTTTACCCCTTTCGAAATTTTCTAATTAAATAAGCACTTTCTAAGAGTTTCATTAATGTAATAAATATATATAAATTATGCTAAAAATTAATAAAATAATTAAAAAGATCCAAATGTATACATTTTTTTTTTTTACTTATATCTAATATAATTAATTTAAATCAATTAGTTTAATAAAGTTTTATAAATATATAAATATATATTTTTGTTTGTGTAAAATAATATTATTTATAACTGATTATCGACAGCCCTGTGTGTAACGGAGCGTGTCCTAGACGCGGAGAGACTTAATAATGTCCTCGCAGTCTATCCAACATGTAATTTACTCCAAAACGGTGTTCTATTCTATTAAATTTGTCATTTAAAAATAGAAGTTCATTTTTTGTTCTAATTATTTGAACACGGGTCAATGACCTCAAAGCATTCTGTTTTTAAAAATTTATTACATGACATTTTTTTTATAATTCAAAATGGCTTCTTTCAAAATAACATTATTTAGTATTGAATTAAATGTAATCAAAATCACACATTTATTTATTTATTTGTAAGACTGGCCATACACTAAATTTATATGACAAATATAATTAAAAAGAACCAAGTTTATGATATAAATACTCATAAAATCGTAAATTATATAAAAAATAAACTAAAAGCCAGATGCTGACCCTTTCTCTCTTATCCGAGATATTTAACTGCAGTCACGAGCCCATTGTTAATAACAATACCAATTGTAATGTCTGACCGTATTTTTATAATTATTTCGTTAAAATAATTACATACGCGTGTTCATGTGGTTTTTTGGAATTATTATTTATTTTAATGTTGTTATTATTTATTTGAAATATTTATTTTTTTAGTAAAAATATTAGCAAAGATTATAAAAATCATGAACTGCATTAAAAAAAAATTGTACATAAGACAAGGCGAAGGCTTAACAATAACATACTTTAAAAAAAACTGACCTCTAATAAAAAATATATAATCTGATACTTATAAAAATTTACACAATAGAGAAATATTTTATTAGTAATCTTCATTCACTACATTGTTTTAAAAGAATAGGAAAAAAAATATTAAAAAATGTTGTATACCTTTGCTTTTAAATGAACTAGAACGAAATAAAAAACTTAAAAAAAATAAAACTATGTTCATTTACCCGTGTAATATATATTGAAATATATCAAGTGATACTAAAATCAATCGACCGCTTACAAAACCATATAAACCACGAAAACAATATCGTAACAGACACCATTAACGACAATTTTATATGTAAATGTAGATTATCTTAAGTGTGATCGATGTACGGTCACAGTTAGACTGTTGAATACACAAGTGCTTAAATATTTATAAATAATAAACTTTTTATTAACTAAATAGTTTCAACGTAAACCTTTGTTGTTTGAAACAAAAAAAACGTCGCAATGATGATCATACCTTTGTCGATAAACGTGAAAAAAAAACTTCAAAATAAACATTTTTTTTTTATCTTTAAACATGAAAAAAAATAAACCGCAAATTTAAGTACCTTTGCCTTTAAAGATAAAAGATAAACATCAAAACAAACATTTTTTTTTTGTCTTATTATAAGTATGAAACAAAAAAATAAACGGCAAAATTTATATACCTTTCCTTTAAAGATTAAAAAAAAAATAAACATCAAAATAAACATATTTTTTGTCTGTAAACATTAAAAAAAAATAAACGTCAAATTGATATACCTTTGTCTTTAAAGATTTTAAAAAATACACGTCTTAATAAAAAGTTCAATATATGTCAGTTTTTTTAATCTGTTATTCAAATTAAGTTACATGAACATCTATAAATAATAAAATTAACCGTATAAAATATATAGATATAGATTTAGAAATCCTCTAAGTACTATTCCTCACAAGTGTACAATAGAGCATATGCCAGTAAAGCTAATTTGAATACAAGGGGTTAACATGTGCCGGTGGCAGCCGGTTCTTCTAAATGTTGGTTACATTTTAAAATTTCGGCAACTATAGCATTTTTCTTGACTAGAATTCATAGGTTATTAAAAAATATGAATAGAACATAATCAATATTGTCAGTTGTTTGGCGCCAATTTTTTTTTAAAAAAACGAAGATTGCTGGTATGTAGTTTGAGGTTATCAAGAGCTTGTTTGGAAGAGCTATGTTTAATTATATTAATAATTTTACTCATACATTATTATATAAATTTTATATAATAATGTATGAGTAATTATATTGCCAGTATCAAAAAAGATTTAAGAAATAAAAGCTCCCCCGCATTTAAATATATATTGAAAATATCAATAGACAATTAGCAAGTATTTAGTCCATCGTATGCGGGTTCTGATGCGTGACGATGACCAGATGTATCCAATGAGCCAGAACCATTCGCCGTTTTAAATACCAAATGAATGAATGATTGAATGAGTCAAAAGACCGATGCATTCAACAACTGAGTGAATGTTTAATGTTCCAATAAATTTAAATGCACATTGGAATTATGAAAAATTATTATAGTATATTTCATTGAACATAATTATTTTTAAACTAATACAATAAATATATCTATGGCGTCTTAGTTTCAATTAGCTGATGTAGCCACGGTGTAATGTGTTGCCACCCTTGCTACCACCCTTTCTCACTTAGGTTAATGGACTGTAGCGTAAGAAACGCCGTATATTTATTATTATATATAAATGTCGACTTATGAAAACTTTTGAGAAAGTTATAAAACTTTTTTGTTGGAACTTATTGGTTAAAGGCTAAAAAAATTAAAAAAAATACTCTTAAAAGTAGATAGACATTTTTTTTTAGAATATTCAAATCTAAACGTCAAAAAGGTAAGTTCAAATATATTAACTTGGTATGTTTAAAATAATGATATAAAGAAAAAAATATTTTATCTAAATAATTCACTATGAATATTTTAATAAGAAAATTACTTTTTAGTTAGCTAAATATAATACTAGCTGTTTGACGCGTTTTCATTCGCGGATGAACGATTTTATTTACTATTAAGATTTGTTTAAACCGTAGCGCAATATCTAGATAGCCAATAGTTTTCCTTACGAACCTGTCCATCATAATCAGATATAATTTTTCAAAGCGAATTTAAACAGACAAATTTTTCTACTTTATATATAGAATAGTTGAAAGAGGTATCTTTAATAAGAAGGAGTATTATTATCAATTAGTGGATACCCTTACAACCTTTAGTGTAAAGAAAGGGGTAAAGTTTAATTATACTGTACGTAAATATTATTTATAGAACTAATTATAATTATACGTAAAAAAATGAAATATATTTTTTCCTAACTTACTTGAAAGTTAGAGCATTATTTTGACAACCTTGTTTTTTTTATTATCTATTTTTTTACAGGACTTTTATACTAGCTGAACATGGTAGTTGTTAAGCAATTTATATATTTATAATTTTAATTAAACCAGAATTTTAACAGTAATAAACTAAAGACGTAAAACAATAAATTAAAACTATGTAACTCGTCAAAGTACGGCGCAAGTCGTACGGCGCCATCACTATCTTTTTTATCTACATATATTTGAGGCTTAATTTCGAATTTGGCGAAACCATTGTTTCACTTAGTATTTTCTTAGATTTTCACGAGTACACATTTCAAATAAAACTATTTTTACGAAGTGTCTGACACTTACATCTTGTCTACCCGTGAACACGATTACTGCAAAGTATTCGAAATGTCGGGTTAAAATAAAAAATGTAACCAAATTATACGCGAGTTTTAATCCGTAAAAATAGTTTTATTTCAAATGATTCACTTTCTGAATCTAAATATATATCTAAATTGTTGAAACACTGTAACACCATTCTTTGAGATAAATCTTAATTGTTATGTCAAAAAACGGCGGCAAAACTGACAAACGGAAACCAAGTTCATATAACAAAGATTTTATTTAAATTTTGAACTCGGCTGCCAAATAAAGCTGTTGGCTAAGTGCTCGGTTGGCTGAGGTTAATCAAAAAAAAAAAAAGCAAATGAACTTTGGCGCGTGAAAAGTTATTGTTGTTTATTATTGATTTTGAATTGCAATTGTTTTTTAATGCATTTTAATTTTAATCTATAATATATTAAAAAGTTAAATGATATACAAAAACTATAACCTACAACCAACTACTATCCCTTTCCCGCTCTTTTGTTTCTTTCATAAAATGTTTGACAGCGTTTCATATTTTCTCACTACAAATATGTAGTATTGCAAAAATAATATAAAATAAAATATTATATTACTAAAGATAGATTATTTAATAATATTTTTTATATATTAATCGAATTTAAATAATGTTATCATTATATTAAATTTTTTGTGGATTCTTTAAATAGCACATATTTTATCTATGCTCAGCAAGAAGTTTATATATAATAATTGAAAATTATATATTTTTCTATCTTCATAATATAACCTTATCATCTATCATAGGGTGAATACCAACAAACAGAAAATACCGAATCACGGCAAGGGTTGTGGATTATACCGAAATAATCCCCATAAACAGTATTATGGTGAAGGGTAAGGGGTGTTTGTGGAGCTAATGGGGTATATATCGCCTTGAGCTAATATTATTGTATGTAATTCGTATATTCAGTTTTGTGTTGACAATTCCGGAGGTAAGTTGGTCCTGAGTAATACGGTCCTTGTAATAATAATATGTTTTAATAAAATTAGTTTTTATTCAAAATACTTATTTTAATTTGTTAAAAATACTTATTTTAAACATAGACTTTTTATTAGAATCTCCAAATATCTGTATTAAATAAAATAAATAATTATTTGACATTTGTTTTTTTTTTGTTTGTTCTTAAAACCAACACCAGATTGATCTCTATCAGTGTGCAAAATTTGGAAATTTTCGGATATACCGTTTTTGATCGATGCTTGCACAAAAGATGCAAAAAGTCTCTCAGAGAGAGCTTCGCTCAATGATAAAAAACTGTCATAGGTATATATCTAATCTATGTACATATATAATATGTATAAAAATTTTAAAATACAGCTTGAACAATACGTATTAAAACTATTTTTAAACTACAATCAATCACTCACTGTTTTGCATACAATGATATTGTTTAATTTATTAAACAGAAGTGACGGGTTGTTTATGGCCAGAGCCGCCCTCTATGCTGAGTCACGTTTAATATCTATGATGCGTTATCTCTTTGTGATGTAAACTTGTCTATGGTATTGTGAAGACAATAAACACGGATTAAAAAATAACACAATAGTTTGAAAGTTATTGATATGTTCGGATTTAGTAAATCTCGAACGACTCAAATATTGTTTAGTTAATATTGAAATATGGTTGTTGATGGCTTTATTATTTATAGTTAGATTGACAATAATATGTTTATATTAAACCACATAATGTAAGCTTAAATTCAAATAAATTTGTTATTCTAAGGTTAGAATAATATTATACTGACTATAACATTGGCCGATTAGCCTACTAGTCGACTTGTTGGTTCCAAAATAGCCGACCAATCCGACTAGACGGAAATGCCGATATTTTTTTTAGTTTTTTTTGTTAATGTAAAATAATATAATGTTAAAAATTTTAGTAATTTTGTATGTTTTCATAATAATTGTCAAAGAGTTCCTATTGCATAAGTTCTTATTGCATAATAAAATATTATACAAATGTTATAGATGCTAAAAGTAAAGTAACGTAGAATTGTTATCAAAACTAAATATTCAAATATGATAAAAAAATATAAAAATTAGTAGGTAAAGTACTTTTTACAAATTCTCTAAAGACTATAAGTCTAAATTAAATGGAATTGTAACGTATACTTAGATAACTAAAATTTTTAAATCTTTTTAAACCACTAATATCAAGGCAAAAGTATGTATAATAATTGAACTTCAGACTAGGCACATAACACAGCCTAGATACACCTAGAAATCTTTTTATACAATATATAAATATATGTTAGAAACAAGTTATAAAACTAAATTAAATAATAAAATCAGACAAAGTTCAAACGTTCAGTTCAAACTCAAACTACTTCTTAAAATACAGCGAAATTATTTGAATCATTTTACTGTTAAGCTTAAAATTGTGCATCTGTAAATAAGTGCCAACTAGTCGGCGCTTTTTCTGACTAATCTGTGCTAGTCAGCGACTACAAAACAGCGGACGTGTCGGCTGTATTCACTAGTGGGCCGATCTCGAATAAAAACCAATGAGGGGTTTGGTTTTATTTTATTATGTACATCAATATCAATTTTATTTACTTTTCTTACATACAAAACCCTAAGCTATATCCGAAAAATGTTGAAGGCAAAGAGAATTTTTACCAGTAACGTAACATGACGCTGCTGATATCATGATAGATCTATAATGATAAATATATTTATCTATTCTTTCTTGCAGCCACATAGACCAAAGTGAAGCCAAGATATATATAAAATATGAAAATGTATTCTCATATACAATTGATTGTGTATATAGTATTGTACAATACGACGGTCTCATTGCGGCGGTAGTGATCTCTTTAACACTACCTCAAACATAATATTATATACTAAATATAAATTAAAACAAATAGATAGATATAATATACTATAAATATATATAATTGTATGACGCAAACGTAAGTAACAAGAAAACAAACGAAGAGTTAGTACAATATGACGATATATAAACATATTGAAATGTATATAGAGATCTTTGAGCAGCTTCAGGAAATCAAAGTCTCTGCTTGTTTCATCTCGATGAGTAATTAATTCAAAATTACTTGCATAGTAAAAGACTAATAAAATGTGTGTAAAGTGAGAAGGCAAACAGAGATTGAGGTAATAACCTAGAAGACTTAGAAGATTTTTGTATTACTGGTACTCGGAAACTCGAATTGTTCTTCTTAATTGATCGGAGAAGTTGAATTAAATAGCACACGTTACAGAAGCATAAGGATATGAACATCTTTTTTGGGAACACCAATCTTAGTTGGTTCCAAGGTTCCAAGATTAAAATTTTGTTCGTTTCTCCGTCTTTTTGAAATTCTTTAATTACAAGTCAAATTTGTAAAAAAAGCAAAAAGAATTGTCAATCTTAGTAAAACCTTTTTCTGTAATTAACGTGATCTTTAATTACCCGTTGATGGTAAGGGCCTGAAGACTCTTTTAAATATAAAAAAACAACACTTTTGTTTTATTAATAGTTTTTATATTCACAATATAAATAATTTAAAATAGTACCATCTATTGACAAATAGTAATATTTACAAGGCATCTTGATAACTACACAGTAACAAAGTAAGACAGATGTCGCTTCAATTAGTTTAGCACAAGGTTCATAGATGGCGCTGTAGCAAAAATAAATAAATAAATAAGTAATTTGTCTCAACAAAAGGTCATATAGTTTGTGTTATGTCGGAACAAATACGAATTATGAACCACTTAAAATTTATAGAAATAGAGATACATATTTGCTGCTTGTTCGTTTGATCTGAAAATTAAGAAAAATTTTATGGGTGGGTTTGTTGGTGTATCATAATCAGTGCATTAATTTCTGAAGGCAAATTAAATTCAAATTCAAATACAAAATATCTTTATTCAAATAGGCATTTACACGCACTTTTGAATCGTCAATTATTACATTATAAAAATGTCAGTAGTAAGTCCGTCCTTAATTACAAAATAGTTTCATTTATTTTATAAGCAAAAAATACACACACACAAACACATACACACAACTTAAACGCATACATAAGTATGTTAAATTAAGGGTATTTTAATTTAAATACAAGGAAATATCTCATGAGGTATGTGTATATTTGTAGGACATATCTGTGTACATCGCCTATACGTTCTCTAAACATATGGTTCAGTACTGACACAGGTACTCTCAGCGTGGGAATGGTATCTTCGCCGACGTTAGATGCTTATCGCAGATGTTAGATAAGTGTAAACTATTCACTGCATAACATCAATTAGTATTTATCTATACTTATATTTCACTATTAATAGTATACGAGAGGATTTCCCAAAGGTCGTAGATTTGAGTGTTGTCAATGTCGATAAATTATTCTATGTTTCAAAAGAACTAAAAAAGCGCGCGCAAAATTTCCCCATGCAAAGTCTATGGGAAAAATTAATTTTTTGACTAATTACTGCAATTAGGCTAATGAGATTTGAGAGTTGTCACTATTTTTCAGCAGTGTAGCATAATGAGACCTTTGATTTGAGCCATCAACGATATTTTTCCCTTTAGTGGTTCTCGAGCTACAGTGTGCCAACGAAATCGCTTCCTGCATTAATATATAAGATTTTGTTATAACCCAAATTATCAACTGTGTATATTAAGTGTAACAAAAAAATGTTATATATATTTTTCCATTATTAAGGATTATTCAGTACTATATTTATTTATTAGAATCGAAACTAAGTACCAAATATTGCCTTGGGAAAAACCTTTTAGAGAGTTAATTATATATAATTTTATACAAAAATTTTTTGGGAACAAAAATTGCTATAAATTTGTTAATGAAACCAAAACAAAATAATCCCTCAATAAAAATTTAGACAATTATTTTTAGCTGTATCGACTAGCAATTAAGCTTCTAATTCGTTGTAGTATTAATGTTATTTTTTCACTAATATAATAAATTAGATTATATGAATATGAAATGTATGTCTTAATTTAGTTGCACTAATCCAGCTTGTCTCATTTATGTTACATTCCAGAAAGATTGGTTTTTAATGTCCAAAAAGATTTAATTTTGTCCGCGTCATATTATTTTCAAAGAATAGTATATAGAGGAGTCAACTAAATGATTGAAATAAAATTATTCTTTATATTTAAACAAATATTATTTAAACATTAGCTCTTTATTCTTTTAATTTTAATTACAATATTTTTTTACTTACCTACTTTGTAAACAGTACGTAAGTTATTTTTTTTTAATTTATTTTACTATAAAAATTTTAGTTTAATATAATCTATTCCAGGATATTTTTCGTTATTAGGATTATATTTTATATTTTGAATAAAACGATAAAAATCGTTTTATTTATAAAGCTTATATTCTTGTATCAGAATCTATTTTCTTTACAGCCTCTGGGTATTAACGTCATGGATTTTCTCATATTAAAATTGGGCGTAACAAAATTAATTATGTATGGTTAAATGAGTGCTTTGTTTCATAACACCCGTAAAATATTTCTAATTTAAAATAGACAAAAACTCTACTGTTAGTTTATGACAAAAATTTTTAGGAATTTGAAATAGTTATTTATTTGTTTCAGCTTTTAAATGGCAGTAAGCAGGGTGCGACCTACTCTTACCTACTCGTTCACGTAAGCGTAAACTTGAATTTGTATAAAATAAAATTAGTGTCACCTTACTTCTACTAGATGGCGTTGTTAATTCATTGGGCTGAGCGAAGCTCATACTGGTCAAGTGTGTTTCGTTACTAATGTTACTCCTAGACGAATAATGGTAGGATGTCGAAAATTAGCAGACTTGTCGAGGACTGTGACTGGTCCTGAAGTTTTTTAGGAGGTCCTGAAGTTTTTTAGTTTGGTGACATTTGTAATTGTAGTTTTTTATTAAATGGTCAAAATGTGTCAGATAGAGTTAACATGTGGAACGTTTTGAAATCGCACGCGCGAGTTCTTATTAGGCTTAAGATTATAGCCACTATATTTACTCTGCTAGTTTTACAAGTATGAGAGATTCATTCATCAACAATACTTCGCTCAGCTCCACCGCCACAGTGGTAAAAAACAATGTTTACTTTTCCGAGTAGGTTAAATTCTCGCATACCACCAACTCTATGTATTTAGTTTTAATGTTTATTTATTATCTACGTGCAGCAATGTTTAAATTCCAAACTGTTTTGAAGATTAGAATCTCTCATGCAACTACTTTTATTATCAGATTCTAACTTAATTTCTTCATTAATTTCGCAAATAATGCAAAATAACTTTATATATTATAAGACTAGTCTTAAAGACTTAAGAGACTTATCCAGACTATCAAGAGATATACTATAGTGGGAGACTCAAGTATCTACTTGAATCAAGAATAAACTTACCAAGAATAAACTTATCAAATATAAACTTTTCAAGAATAACGACAAACAAAATTGAACAATCAAGACTATCAAGACATTTTTGGATGTGCACAATACATTTATCACTGTCTGTAAAATATGCCGAAACACCGACATCTTATGAAGAACAATAGATCACCACAGATTATTATTGATAGCTCTTGGAAGTTAAGCATTTATTGATCTCGAAAAAAAATATATCACAGTTATGTATAGACAAAAACATTAATAAAAGTATACAGACTCCATTTTTACCATAGCCTAAAAATATCCTTAAAAATTTACGTAAAGTAGCCATTTTAGTAATTTTTCTCCTAGTCTCATAAATCTATATCTATTTCTCAAGTATTGCATATGCATATTAGGCTATTTTCATGGGCGATGATAATACTTATCAAGGAGACTGTCGACTTGTTTGTCACCATATATTATTAAAAAAATATATATAATATATATTTCTAGGGAACCTTATTCAAAAGAGATGTGTAATAAGGAGGTTGTACGAAATAAAAATACATAAATATAGATATAAAAAAAATTAAATATAAAAGTTCTAACAAAAAATAAATAAACAAATATACCAATTTTCTGTTAAAATAAATGTTAAGTTTGGAATGTGGGACGGATGGAACTACATATATCTACATTTATTAATTTAATTCATTAAACAACGAATTATTTTAACTGTCACAAGAATGCCACAGAATAAAATATATATTTATAATATGCATGTATTAAATTGTCAACTATGTATATCGCTTGATCAAAATCTGCCGTTATAGTCATTTTACATACTTCACTGTATCTTGATACCTAGTACATTTGCCTAGCTTTGAACAAACACCCGGAATAACTGTATCTCAATATCGAAAATATATATTATACATAATTTGTCCTTATATTTCCGAACTTGTTTTTTTAATAATTTCTTTACAGTTATTGTATTTGAGGAATAAAAAAAAATATCTTCAAAAAAAATATTTCTATATATCAGTAGATGCGGAATTTTATACTGAATCTAAAAAACCAACTCGTGACGAGCCAAAATTTTTCAAAACTATGACGAGCCAAAACTACAAATTAATATAGTAATATTAATTTGATACTGTTTGCTTACAAAAAACCTAGTCTTCCACGAAAGTTTCTATTAGAGTAAAAAAGTTTTAATTTACGTTTCACTCCATAATCTATTAACTAACCTGTTTTCTTAAACCTCCATAAAAATAACATTTAATCAATTATCATGGTTTCTATATTTAATTCTCACTTTTATCCAGAAACGGCATTTGTCAATTTGACAATTGGAGTTTGACAAATCAGCCATTAAGCATTTTAAAAAAACTGTTAGAACTTTTGAATGTTAGCTATATTTACATAAATTATTTTGTGTATTTGTAAATTACTTTTAAAGTTATATAATTTCACGCAATCATTTATCAAAATCAGTATTAAACCAGTTTTGACGATACTTTAAAACATATCATAACAAAACACCGTGGGAAGATGGAGCCTGATTGTTTTGTCTCTTTCTAAATTATATTTAATGTGTATGTCTTGCTCTGTCTATTAATCGTGACCATACGATTCGGTCTGTAAAACGCGAAAGTATACTTTTGTTTGTATAAATGAATACGAATACATTACGTATATATTTCAATGTATTCGTTTAATAGTTTATAATATGTTATTATTTAGTAAGTTACAGATAATAAAAGAAAAAAAAAGTACATATTACTATAAGTTTCAAATCTCTTAAAGATATATATATTTTTAAATATACTGGTACGAGTTTTAACTGTATCAAATTACTAAGACATATATTTTACATAACAATAAATAGGCTTATAATAAATATGACGATCTATTGTTCGTTTTAGATGCGTAGGCGAACAAAGTATGCTCTTGGTCATAAATATAATACATTAAACATTTAAACTAAATAATTACTGTTATTTTAAATATAATAATCGAATATATTGTGACAAGGTACCAAAGAATTTAATAGATATCGATTATTAAGCAACGGTGATATAGTTTCGGTTTTTGATGGGTGACCGATTTAATGTAACCATTTTTCCATCACCATCTCACCATTAGGGTGGAGAAATAAGATGCAAAGTCGAAGCTTGAACTAAAACTAGCAAAATAGTTTTTGATAAATAAGCAAGGACACAGTATTAGAAATTTATACAAGTTTGAGTTCGTTTGTCAACAAGAATGACTCATACCTCCTCGCCCCTTCCATTCCCCTTCCCCTCCTCCACTGTCCTCTCTCTTCGCCACAATAATCAAAAATAGTGCAACTTTTAATTTATTATAACATAATATGTTAAATATTCACAAGTAACAATTACTTTTATTTAAATGACCTTGACGTATCGTATTACATTTGTGATATCATACCTTTTTACCGTAATGTTGTACTGTAAATACAACATTCAATATATTTAAACTTAACAATAATAAAAAAATGTAGTAGAAACGCCATATACATTTTTTTTATTGGTCAACAATAATTATATTTAATAATGACACTACAATGACTTTAAGCCGTTCATAAAATTGTTATTACGATTTTAATCTTAAACATACACACACAGAAACACATATACACACACACACACAACCAATACATACTGTGAATAATGTTACTTTACTACTAATGCAGGCATTTCACTAACCAATTTTAATACAATATCACATTTTTCTACCAGATTTTTTTTTACCAGAAATTAGTGTATTAAACATTATTAAACAAACAGACAAATTTATAATTTGATCTCTCAACAATTCGATATAATAATAGTTCATATTGTACTTAAAAAAATTTATGTTTTAAGAATAAAAACAAATTCATCATACTCTATTAATTTTTCAAATAATATTGGTAAAAGCATAAATAAATTAGAAAACTAGCCTTCCATAAAATGCTTTACTTGTTATTAATGAACTATGTAAATTTGTTTAATCAGATGGCAACACTGTGTCTTTAGAGAAAGTTATTACTTTCTTTATTTTATATATAGGGCATGGTCGTAAAAACTATTAATATTTAGAGCAATTACTTATTGGTTAAAAAGCTGTATAATGAAAATTGCTGGGAAGCCTTATTCTGCACCATCTTTCCGGAATCACCACGGAAGGGACGTCATTCGATGCGCACGATCATATAAACGAGTTTATGCAATATAGCAACCCATTTTATAATTTTATTCATAAATTATTATTATTATAGAAATGAAATAAAATGAGCCATCAAAGATAGTTTATATTTCATAGGTATATAAGATATTTGTTATTCATATAGTTTTTAAGTGTACTCTATAATAATGTTATTGAAAGAAGCTCTCTATGAGAGACTTTTCTGCATTCTTTGTGCAAGTATCAATTAAAATTTCCAAATTTTGCACACTGATCAGTCTAGTCGTGGTTTAAAAAAATAAAGTAAAAAAAAACTAAAATTTAATAATGCGTCTCATCTTGAAAAATAATTGAGGACAGAATGCGTTTTGTAAATGCAACTTCGGTGCTGTTTGCACATCGATATGCTCAATATTCTAACACATACCGAAATTTTGCGAGCGCAGCGAGTCAAAATTGAGGTCTGGTTCGCGCTCCTAGTACATTTATATTAAACCGGTAATAATATTGCCAACGGTCTATTAATAAGTTGGTCAATTTCAATCATTATTTACATTACTAACTAGTAGTATAATTTTATAACGGTTTACTATATTACATTGCGTTTAGTTGCGTTGTGTCACTTACGTTTTTACCATCCTTATATTAAAGCAGTTGGTTGCCGGTTCGGTGGCGCGAAAACCGGCAGTCTCTCCGCGTTTGGTCCGCAGTGCGCATGCGTTGTCCGCCATTGTCCGCGTTGCTATGGTGACGTGATTAGTAATCAAATAAACTACTTATAATATACTAGTACGAAAATAAACTTGTGTTTTTTCACTCTTGTCTTTTGTTAAATTATGGTAAGTTTTTTTTTGTTTCGGCTATTTGATTTATTAATAACATAAAGCAAAAAAAAAATAACGTAGTATTTTATATTGTTGATTATAATCAAATTAGAGTTTTATTACTCTTTTTTACTATTAGACGTAACAAGAATTTACAAAACTTAATTTGTGTTAACTTAATTTGTGTATGATTCAGTTAATTTAAAATAAAATATGATTATTTTATTAACTAACATAATGAGTATGACAAAATGTTGGGTTAGTATTATATATACCTACTTATAAAATATAAGTTTACTATATATATATATATATATACATATATATATATATATATATTATCTACTTTAAATTCCATTGAAATTCTCACCGCCTCATCTCCACCACCATATTTGGAACCGTCCAATTAGAGTCTGATATTTGGTAACGAGGTGTGCTTACTCGAAATAAAAACTTAAACTTTTTTCATATACTAACAAGAGTTCCAAGAAAAGATTTTTTTAAACTCTGAAATCCGATAGCAATGCCACCGGATCCACTTCCAAATTGAAACTTTTTTGGGGTCAACTCAAATCCATGAAAATGATCAAATTCAGCTGCTAATTTATATTATGTGGAAACTGTTTGTTGCATAATAAACAAAATAAATTATAATATATAGGAAATAATACGCAAACAAGAAAATAAAATAAAGTGTACAAAGAGTCTTATTCCTTAAAGATATATCTTCCACTCAAGAATACTTAACATATACAGGCCCTACGTAGTAATCGCCCTAGGGGCCCGGGGTGACTAGAAAGGGGCTAAAGTGGTTATAAAAATTTTGAAATTTTTAAAATAACAGGACTTTAATTTTGCTAAATCCTAAAGGTAATACTGGACTTACATATACCGGCCCTACAATACCTAGCGAGCGCCCCAAAATTGCTATCCAAGGGGGGCCTCGAACTAACTTAGATAGAGCGGTTTCTCGAACGCAATGTATATATAATACCACGCTAATAAAATTACCACAAGTTCTCATGGTGTTAATGTGTTCCTACTTTCCCTTTCATTAGCTTTGTGAAGTGAATCGGATTTAATATCTTTGTAATTACAGTTGCAATTTGTAATTACAATTGTAAACGCATTGTAATTCCTGTAATTGGAATTCTTTACAAATTATACACACCTATATTCAATATTCTTTATTATACTAAAGTGGTAATTTAACAAAACTTTTCAAAAAACAAGTACTAAAGACCTTTTTGCGGTAGAGCAATCTCTTCCAGACAATTTTTGGATAGAGGACATACATTTTGAACGTGGACTTAACTCTATACTGATATTATAAATAAAAAAGTTAGTTTGTTTATATAAAGGCTCTAATCTTCTAAACTAAAGATGGATTTGAAAAATTCTTACTGATGTAATAGCAGGTTCTTGAGGAGGCTATAGGCTATCTAGTATTACGATACTCTTAAGTATCCTAATAGTATTTTCATTCGACCGCGTGTGGATTCGCGAGTCACAATTAGTTTATTGTATAAATCAGAACTAAAATTTATTATAATTTATTTGTTATATAAAGCTATCCAAGATATATAAAATGTCATTTAAGAAACAATACAAAAATAATTTAAAAAACAGTAAGCATCTGTAAAATATATAACACCGCTATGTTGGTAGTAAAATATATCTTTAATTAAATAATAGTCTATACCCAGTGTCTTTGGTATCCATTGATTTGTATTTCCACGGCTTCTAACAAGGTGAATATGCTTGCACTTGACCGGTTTCCTATCATCCTTGAACTCTATTTCTCTGTATAAATATATAATATATTTAACTAGCTGTTACTCGCGGTTTCACCTGCGAACAAACGATCTTATTTTGGTACTAGCGAGGTGGTCCCGTCATAAGTGACGAAATAAGTGGTTTTAATCATTTACATTTTTTTTTTCACTGATCGTACTTTATTTCCTCTAAATATATCTTGATTTGTCACTCGTGATGTAAATGCTGCCGATGCTACATTATGTCGTTTCGGGGTGCTGTCGGCCTCCGCACCCTCCACCTGGGCTTTTAAAATTTAATCACTAATTACTATTGCACCTTGGTAACTTGCACACCAAGTTTGGTCAAAATCGGTAAAGTAGTTTTTGAGAAAATCGTTTCGGCTACAGACGGAAAGACGGAAGGACGGACATCGCAACAGTTTTATATTAGATCAAAATAACTAAGAGTTGTTTGATGCTAGATACATTATAGTCATGAACTTGCCTATATTCTAAAGAATTTGTTAATATCTTCTAGAGGTTTCGCAGATTAGCTAAATAAGCACACTTTTTCGATATTAATATATATACAACTTAACATAAAATTAAACAACAACATTAACATTATTAGTCGGAATATAAATTTATATATATATATATATATATATGTTTGACACAATTTAATGTAATCAAAAACTATAATTAAATTTATATTCTGACTAATAATATACATATATATATACTTATATATAAGTATATATTGGTATTCTGTTCCTGACCGGTTAATATTCTTGAAACAAAAAGCAGGCCATCGAGTCCACTTTCAAACAAAGTAACTTGTAGGTTACTTATTGGTTTTTATTAACTCGATACTCGTTGACTTTAATTTAATACATAACTAGCTGAATTAATTGCACGCTGAATCCTTAACAGCTTTGTCTTCTGCTTTTGAATATATATACATACAAACCATAATTTTCTTTTTAAAAATTCTTGTGAGGTACCTCCATCTTTTATGGTAATATTACAACAATTTTACATACATTTTTCGTATTAATATAATAAATAACAATAAAAAAATCTTTTATTTTGAAGTCTCACAGGCTCATACTTGGTTACTACAATACAATTACTTAAGAACTATGTTAATAAAACAAAATACAAACAAAACTAAAACAATATTAAAACAATTATGAAATATTTTTCTCAAAATATCTTCGATTCACTTTTATTTGAAGTGTTAATCATTTATCCTAAAAACAAGGGCCAAAAAAGTAAAATTATTGTAATATAAGGAAACATCATTTTTAAAATCCAATACTTTTAAGAATTCGTGGTAAACCTGTTTTCAAATATCTATTATAAAACAAATTTCAAACTTAGAAGCATTTTTGGATGTCAATTAGATTTAGTTTTATTTTACGTACCTTATAATGCGACGCTAATAATAATAATGATGATAATTGTACTATAAATCAAGTACGAAAAATTATAATAAAATATATTCCAATGAGGCTACGTATAATCGAGTACTGGTGTAAAAATGTCACTATTACTATAAATATATCTAATTCGAACGGTAAATACCGTTACTAACATACGAATGTGTTAAATAAACATTCGAATTTTAAATGAATTTTTATGTCAAGGACATCAGAGAACGAATGTTATGAACGAGAGAATGATTGAATGATTCAGATCAATTATAACATTTCCGTAAATGTACATGTAAAATACCATTACTAATATACGAAAGTGTAAAATAAACATTCGAATTTTCAATTAATTTATTTGTCAAGGACATCAGAGAACGAATGTTATGAACGAGAGTATGATTGAATGATTCAGATCAATTATAACATTTCTGTAAATGTAAATGTAAATTAATGTATAAATGAATAATAATACTACATAGGATAGTGATGTTAGTTCAGATGTTTTAGTTGCTCACAGAAGTGTGCGTATCAAATCTTCTTTAACGTTTTTATGTTAAATTGGAGTAGAATTCATTCTATCTAATTATATTTAGGATAGAACATATTGATAAGTTATTTTAATATATAATAATATATATACAGACTTTTTAATGAAAAAAATTGCCATCTTTTATTACATTTGTAATCTATGAAATAGATATATAGGTATTTTTTAAAATATTATTATTAAAAACGCTCCTTTAACAGAATTAATTTCGAATTTAGATGTGAATGACCTAATAAACAAAAAAAAAAACCAAAAACGGAATGTTTACATACCATTAAATTCTGCTTCACAATAATTAATTATAACAAATATTTTTATATAGTATCTATAATAAAATGTATTTTTATATTGGTTGAGATCAATAGCATGTGAAACACACTTTCGGCAATGTTCACATCGTCCCTGTGGCGCAGAGGATAGCGCGTTGGACTTCTAATCCAAAGGTCGTGGGTTCGATCCCCACCAGGGATGCAATTATATCATCTTTTTTAATTTTATTTTGTTATTATTTATTACTTTTTATAATTATTATAAAATAGTATAAAAATAATAAATTATTTATAATAGAAGATATAAAATTAATTTTTAAATACGTACTCGTTTTCAAAGAACTTTTTATACAGGTTTTAAGAATCGGTCAATCGGTCAATGGCTCGATATATCTCTTAATAGCTGGATATAAAGTATATACGTCGGTGAGTTCTGCTTTTTGTACAACTGGCCTACATCTCAGAAACGTGAGGAAAGCGTAAAATAGTATTAATAGCTTTACAACTCATTATTGGTTAAGTACTTCAACCATGGCCTCTGAGATATTTGGCATCAAAACAATAATTAAACAAAAACGGTCATAATTTTTGTTATAGCTTTGAACCGCGGTTTCACACGTGTATTAGCGAGGACTCTATCTACTTAAACATTTGTGTAGTACATGATCTGGACGTATTCTTGAGCATATCACCAGCGCAATGGATTATAATAATTTGCCCCAAATTTTCTTTCGACTTATATAAGACTAGCATATCCTAATTAGTCTTTCTCATAAACCTGCCACTCATAATAATAAAAAAAATTAAAATGCTGTAGCTTCGAAGATTTTAAACAAACAAACATTACCACTTTATAATATAGATAATTCCTCATATACAATACATACTTTCCAAAAAAGTGACAATGTAATAAAAAACTGACTTAACCGTTTATATTTTCCTCTAATACATTGCTCGAGTATGTACTTCGCACGCATGGATGTCTTAGGTCGTATTGATATGACCTCCAAGACTGACTAGCATATAGGGAAAAGTTCTATTTTTAGTTGACCAATTTATCTAGATACCTACTATATTTTTTTACTAGTAGAGATATTGCTGTTTGGTCCTTATTGACCCCCCACGAAGTCTTGAATTTTATTTTTGATAATTGTATGCAATAAACAATATATATTAAAATTTATTGTAAAACAGAGTAAAAGGAGAAAGTTACTTCTTAAACCATTATCTTATATTCATTATTACAAAACAATTCAGAAACTTATATTTAGTCAACTAGTTAGTTAATTAGTCAGTTAGTCAGTTAGTCAGTTATAATATTAACAACTAGGATGTGATATTAAATATGGTTGTAAACTAGTTTGAATTTAAGACGACATTTATATAAATGACATTGTAACATAAATAATACAACAAATTCTAGAACACTCGTTCAAGGGCAGTGCAACTGGTTCAGTTATGCGCACGCGCATCGCATAGGTATACCTAAGCATACGCCACAGATTCTTAAAGGTTTATCCTCTTTATAAAGAAGGGAAATTTACATATATATATATATATATATATATATAACTTTGTTTATATTTTTTAAGTATATAATTTTTTCATGTTTTTACATTTCATATAAATATTAACAATACACATTATATATACATATACATATATATATATATATATATATATATATATATATATATATATATATACTATGGAATCAACATATTTGAAGTCAAATTATTTAATGATCTCATAAATTATCTTCCAATTGACATATTTGCTAAAGTATGGTGTAAGACCTTGAATTCTCATTTTTTCCTTAACATACTACGTACTTAAATATATTAGTAACGAATATTGTATGAAATAGTGAAAAAATACATCCAGTTTACAGAATATATGTTATTTAAACATAGCTGTTTCAAGCTAATTTAAAAAATATATAATTATCTTTACTTAGAATTTATATAAATTCATACATATTTAATGTTATTGTACATAATTTCAGTATGGATGTGTTATAAATTTCATTTTTCAATTCATTTTCAATGTATATGTATATGTATATGTATATGTATATGTATATGTATATGTATATGTATATGTATATGTATATGTATATGTATATGTATATGTATATGTATATGTATATGTATATGTATATGTATATGTATATGTATATGTATATGTATATGTATATGTATATGTATATGTATATGTATATGTATATGCATATGCATATGCATATGCATATGCATATGCATATGCATATGCATATGTATATGTATATGTATATGTATATGTATATGTATATGTATATGTATATGTATATGTATATGTATATGTATATGTATATGTATATGTATATGTATATGTATATGTATATGTATATGTATATGTATATGTATATGTATATGTATATGAATATGTATGTAAAAAAGGTGTCACTAACCCTTTAACACTCAACACACATTAACACAATGAAAAATCAATAATACTAATATTATATGTATTAGTTCATATCTTTCCACTGTACCAGATAAGAGAATTAGTGATTAATAATCAGTGAATAAAATTCGCAATAACTCACTGATAACGTAGTTAAGTTAGTTTATAGACTGCGTATGGTATACTTTTAGTATTCAAAAAGTGAACATAATATTGTGTGTGTGTATAAAGGCTGACCTCTGTGGAGGTTAAGCTACTTATATAAATCGGATTGCTTTTGTTTACTAACTGGTAAGTGCAGACAAATTCTTCTAAACATACATTGTTATCTAACCTGTTATGTAAGCATAGCCAAGGGTAATCCTTATAGTAAAAATTAACAAAGTTTCACACTAACTACTAACTAAATGCTGACGCCAAGCGTCTTTACTAATAATAAGTTATAACTTAGTTTTAAATATATTTTAATAAATAAATTGATTTTTTTGCATCCTTCGCTGCAACCTAACATAATTAAAGTTGGTGCAGACAAATTCTTTTAAACATAGATTGTCATCTAACCTCTAAATACGGAGGTCAATAATAATAACAAACTTAAATTAACTATCTTAATAGGATTTTGATTTATAAATATTATTGATACTTTTGATTTAGTTTTATGAATGAATGGTTTTGATACGAAAAATGACAAATAAATAAATTAATTTGTAAATTTTAGATATCAGATATCAAATATGAGAAATATATTTAATTTAGAAGTTTTCAGATGTTTGATACCAAAATGAAGAAATAAATAATTTAATTAATAAATTTCAGATGTTATATATCAAAAATTACAAATAAATTATTTCGTAAATTTCAAATGTTTGATATCAAAATTTAGAAATAATTTATTTTGTAAATGACACAGCGTGACATACAGTCGTTCTACATCACAGACATACAAATAATGTAATTGGTAATAAATGTTAAGTAGAAATAAATTGTTTCTTAATTAGACTATTAAATTGATCGTTATCTGTACTTCCTAATGGCAGCTTCTTTTGTGCCAGTCATGGTTTTAAAAAATATTTTTTGTTTAATTTGTAATAATTTGCTTAAGGAGGAAGATATATTACAAATATATATATTACAAATATTATATATTATAGCTCTACTAAAAGAATTAAAAAACACGTTATAAAATGCAAATCCTCTTAAAAAATTAGCATTTTTTTTCGCATACAGTTGACTATTGTTATCTATTTACAAAAAATATGCGGAAGATTGTTTCATTCTTCGTTGCGGTCAGTAGTTCTAGTAGTCTACTGTGAACTCTTAAATTCATAGTTTAATAAGTTTTGTTTTAATATTACAATAATTTTACTTATGACACTTTTGAGATTTTAAAAGAGCAGCCACCTAGTAACACCTCGAAAAAATTGTGAATGGCATAAATTTGTATAAGACTATTGTTTTATAGACGGCGTGGTATGAGGATGGGACTCGGGGAAAAGTATCCATTATAAAAACGTACAATTTTGGCTATAAATAATTTTTCCTACTTTGAATATCAGTGATAACTTGTACGTCATATAGAAGTGTCAGAAAAGCATATTTTGATACCATACTTATTATAAGCCCTTCTTTATAGAAGGTTACTTTCCATATGGAAACTCCAATTTAAAAATTAGAGCTACGAGGGTTCCAAACACGCGGAGTATCAGTTCTCTGCCCTTCTGAACCACACAACAAATTCAGATTGTGGTTCTTCTGAACCACACAATAAATACAGACAGATATTTCATCATGAACATTTTTTTAAAAACAAATATATTAAACAATTTAAACAACTAATAAAAAAGTTGAGATAAAAATAAAACCTCAAATATGAAACCAAGTATAACACCACATAAGTTCTAGAATACCTCAAATAAGTTTCATAAGTGCGGTACCGTTTCATAATTATATAATCATTTACGTGGATATCGGATTAACAAAGCATTAACCGTAAAGAAATTTAGAAAGGCTATTCCGGTACTGTGTAATTGATCTGCATGGCTTAGATCAATTAACAAAATCAGAAGAACTGAAACTAGAAAAATATTTTCATAGCTTTCATAGTAATTGTATTTTTTTATAAACAATATAAATGTTTTAATTAAACTATTTTACGAAATCGAATGTTTTCAGGAATCGTGGATACGAGAAGACGTTACAGAACTATGTAGATGTCTAGTATTTTCTTAGATTTTCACGAGTACACATTTGAAATAAAACTATTTTTACGGATTAAAACTCGCGTTTAATTTGGTTACATTTTGATTTTAACCCGACGTTTTGAATACTTTGCAGTAATCGTGTTCACGGGTAGACGAGATGTGTCTATTTTTCTGACAATGAATGAATTATACGCGTTTTAATCCGTAAATTAGTTTTATTTCATATGTAGATGTCTATTAAATTCTATTAGTAATAATAAAAATAAAATAATTATTAAAATAGTTAATCTAAATGTGTAGACTTGAAAATCTTAAAAAACATTAATATAAAATTTGCTAACTCCTTTTATATTTCTTTCCTTCTGTGGAACCTATTGTTAGGAGTTTTTTAATGTAATAAAGACAAACAAGTAACTCTTCCATGAAAATATATTGCATTATATAATACTAAATATTTATAAGTTAAAATACTTGGACATTGAGATCTTATTATTTTTATATAGATTAAAAATGGCTTAACATAAATTATTGATAAATAATGCCATTAATAACTTAATTCATAAAATCAATAAATTTTTTTATTTTTTATTGTATTCTTTAATTTCAATTCTAGTTAATAAATAAAGTCAGTAACCATTAAAAAAAAAAAAAAAAAAATCTAGATTCATTGAAATAAAAATCCATTCACAAAATCGTGCAGCGTGACCAATACACCAATGAAAGTAAAAAAGATTTCTACACATCTATCGAGTTCACATGTCCTATACGTCACGGTCGATAATTACCGACAAAGCAGATTGTGTCCACGTTTGTCTAGTTAGAAACATCCAGTGCAGTATATTGTTTCATTTTTAAAAGTACAATTTATGTCCTGTACATTATAATAATAGTAATATTTCATTGATTTGATTTGATTTGAATATAAAAAAAATAGCGTGAAGTAGTAGAATTTGTACTTCGTGAGTTGGATCTAAGAGCTACATGCCTTTCTTCACCTTGGTTTCATTTTACTCCTCATTTCTCACAAGTGGTTCCTTATTTGCACATGCCTATAGAAGAAGTCACTGGTTACCATCAGATATATTATGAAGTTTATTGTAAATAGAGTATGCCTCTTTGGAATTACTGTTTGGAATTACTATTCTGTTTGGAATTACTAGTATGTCTGTTTGGAATTACTAGTGTGTCTGTGTGGAATTACTAGTCTGTTTGGAATTAATAGTATGTCTGTTTGGAATTACTAGTATGTCTGTGTGGAATTACTAGTCTGTTTGGAATTAATAGTATGTCTGTTTGGAATTACTAGTATGTCTGTTTGGAATAAAAAAAGGTTTTAAATTTAAGATAGCCCCGTTTTGTGACAATTAATAGTTCTATATTAATATTTATTCAAATATATTAAAGTCAGTTACTTAAAACACATGACATGTTTATTTATCATAAAACATTTTTATCTATTATCATGTGTTTACAGAACATCAATGATAAAAGGATTACTTGACAGTAATTGTATTTAAATAGGTTTTATTATAAAGATATATTCTAAGCTTGTTCTTAAGAAATACTCATAAAAAATATATTTACTTATATATAATGATCAGTCTGTATCAATGTAAATATGAGGACACACCATGCTCAAAGCTCGTGTATATGAACCCCGGATGGGTTGGAAACTAGTTCGGCAAATTCCAATAATATTCACGTGAGTATAACCGGATTTTTATATATAATAGTTATCATGGATTACAAAAGTTTAATTACATATATTTACATATTAAATATATAGAAGCTTTATTTTTGACAACCCTTATGCAGCTGATATACGACTTTTATAATATTAACGTTGTTCACTCGTCAGTTTGTTTTAAATAATTATTCTAATACAAAAAGTATTAGGTTTTTGGTTTATAATAACTATTTTAGGTTCAAATTTGAACAGTCAATACGAAAATATGTTTCTTTCTTTTTGTAATGTGGTTCACAGGTAGCAAGTTACATATACAATTTCTTAGAAGATATGTAAATAATATAGGTTTCCTTTTCCTTTTCAAATAATGTTCATATTATTATTATTGTAATGCATACTAATGTTGTATTCTAAAATAAATATGTTTCATTAAATAAAATTTCTAACATTGGATTTACTAAATTAATATATTTTTAATTGGATTTTTTTAGTGAATTGAATTAAAACGAAGAAATTTAATGTGATTCTCTTTTTTCTACTTCAGGTTACAGTAAAATCAATATCAACATTACATAGAATTCTGGTTAGTTTAATTAATTTTGAAGTGGCTGGTGGCTCTGCGCGCTAAGCCAAGATAGTGGGTTCGATCCTCGTGGGACAATTGCTTGTGTGATGCACAGATTGCTGTTTCGAGTCTGGACGTTATTTGAGTCCGTTATTTCTAAACCTCCCCCTGCTACAGAGACTATTTTTATAGTTTTTATCATTCCATTTTAAAAATATATATATCGTTACGTTACTTTGTTACGGTTATTAGATTGTTTAGTTCAAAACAAATTCTTAACAATATTTAATTGTTTAGTTAATTTAAAAAAAATCTTAATAATTTTTAAGATTTCTTTTTTCTGAAAAAGTCAGTTAACATTAAAGATTAAAAAGATTTGTGAAGGTATTATTTTTTAATTAAACTTAATATATAGCGGGCTATGGCCTTATAGCGTATTGTGACGTCACAGTACTTATACTGTGACGTCACAATACGCTATAAGGCCATAGCCCACTACAGTTTAAGATATGAAACAGTTATTATTTCTCCATTGATGCGGTCACGATCAATCATGTTTCTTTTATTACAATTCGTTTTCTATTGCGTAAGATATTGTATTGTGGTTCGAATATTCTTGATACTTATAATTTATCAATATAGATAATATCTGATTTGTAAGAGATTCTAGAGCCGCAAGCAAGGGGAGTGAAACTCTTTTCAATGAAAGAAACATTGAAAAATATATCACAAAATTTTTGGCTTGAAATGATTTCCCCATTGTTTGTAATTAACAAAAACTGATAAATATGTCAATCATATTAAGAATTTAGCATCTGCGCGTATAATAGAACATGTCAATTAAAAATAAAGTTTATTGCATATTACTCTACATAATAATCTACAATGAGATTTTTTTTTTCAAAATGTATTTATAGAAAGGCAGACATGTGATAATCATCTGGTCCAAATTTTGGTTGGTATACCTTGAACGGTGTAGGATAGAGGACAAAATTTTATCGAGTTGACCGGTAAAGAGCTGAGCCAAGCGAAGTTCTTTACCGATCAATTAGATTCTTTTATAAAATTATTCGTCTGTACTTACGTTAATGCTATCAGTTGTCCTGACTAGCTTCGAACCAATTCGAGCATTTTCATGAGCTCGAAACATGGCAGAATCGCGGCGTGAAACTAGTCGGTATCCGATATTTTCGTAAATACAGTCGGATAATATATAATACTAACCACGAAAGTTATTTTATTTGTATACTTTAATAATATTTAGAAATATTTTATTATGAAATAGGCATAATATTTCATATTTCATTGGTCTATATTTATGTGAAAAAATATTTTTGTGACTCAACAGCGCGTCTCGTCTCTTACCAGCGGAGCGGAACATTAGATCATTGGGGTCTTACCACCTCTTAAATTAATATTACAACAATATTACTTTCTCGTATAAACATACATAAAAAATGTTCGTTTTATTTAATTTTCTTTATATTGAAAATGCTATTACTTAAGTGTTTACTAAAATCTAAAGTCACAAATAGTAAAATTATTGCAATTTTGTAAAAATGTTTACAACTATGATAGTTTTAAAGGTTCACTGTAATTTGTATATATCTTTAATTTAATATAAAAATGGCTTTTCTAATATAGTAATAATAATATACGAAACAGTATGTATGTAATGTCCAGAAGTATCCTTGGTTTTTATTATATCCAGACGTTACAAAAGTTTACGTATTGTATTACAGATGTTAATAAAATTTTATCTTAAAAACACGTACAATTAAATAGTACGTGATAAAAAGCATACAAGATTGGTTAAAAACAGACCAGAACATATATTCTTATCTTAATTATATCTTATTTAAAGACATTATAAAGATAATTTGTCAGTACTCTGATTTTATTGGTTTGGCCCTTTCCCCCCCATTCCCCCTTTAACGAAGTCCCTTCATCTCGTGACTTGGAAGTATTTTTCCTATCGCATAATTAATCACAAAAGTCTAGATAATACTATCTTATCAGTCATCTATCTCGGTTGGTTATTACCTTAATGTTAATTTAAGTATTGTTTGTTTCAGACGTGAGGTGCGCGCGCGCAGCTTCACGGGATGGCTGTGTGGGGGTTGTGTGTACTCGCCCTTATGGGGCTCGCCGCTGCTCAAGGTCCGGAGAAAAGTGAGTTTGTATATAATATATATATTTAAAAGCATTTTATTATATGTATTATATATATTTTGATATTAAGAGTTATGTAAGTTAAGAATAAAGTAGTTTTCAATGAGGTTATAATTTCAAATGAATTAACTATTCCTGAAAAAAATGATTGGATATTAAGTTATTAAGAAAATATGTTATTTATGAGAATTTAAATTTACGCACATATGCATACGTAAATATAATATGTTTTGTACTGTGTGTGTCTCGATATCTATCAATAACGAGATGTTTTTATTATTAATTTTTGACTTAATGTATTTTAATGAAAATATTTTATTTACATAAATTCATTTTAATTTCTTAAAAAACATTTTTATTCCGGTTATATAAAAAAAATGAGGATATTATTCCTGTTTATTTTTTTTTATTTCTGAACATTACAAGCATATTATTTTTTTCTTTTCTCATTCCTAAGAAAATTAAAAAAAAATCTACATTCTGTACATGTACTGTTTGTTGCGTATACATGTGTGTGTATGTGTGTATGCGTTCGTGTGTTTGTGTGTGTGGTGCGTGAGTGTGTGTGTGTGTATGACGCGGTTTTGATGACAAGTCTAAGTATAACATAATTATCTCAAACAATAAAAAAAATGGTTCATATAAAAGATAAAAAATTAATAGATTTATTTTACATATTCAAGTTTATAACAAATTTCGCAAAAGAAGAAATCTTACTAAAAACCGCAAATCGTATCACAACCGACAAGTCATCAGAATGAAGTTTCTCATTGAGTTTTCGTTTCATCGCAATATAAAAGTGAAAGCAATCTGTTACGTGGTTTTATTTGTATGAAGGTACATTGTAACATAATATTAAATAAAATATACTTTTGTATCAAATTTTTAAAGCTTTGATTTTAAAGTAAGTTTAAATAGAAATGAAAATAAGTTTTAAGATTATTTTCACTTACAACAGATATACACCTAATTCTGTTTTTACACGGTAGATTTGTTCCAGAAAAAACCGTGTAAAAAAGACATTGATCGTATGCAAAATAAATTAAATGTAACGTTGGAAAAACAAATTTGACACAAAAAAATTTCTTTACCAAACACGTCTGATTGCATTGAGAATTCACAAAATATTATGCTCATTTCAATTGCTCTGACCAGTAAATTTGCTTGTATGTACAAAAAGGGAATTCGCCTAAATTTGTGATATTAACATATTTCGCAGAAATTAAATGTGACAAAATATATACGACAAAAATTGAAGCAAAATTAAAGCGTGCTAAATGGAATAAAATCGTGTAAAAAACCGTGTTATATCAAAACCGTGTAAAAAACACCGTGTAAAAGCAGAATTAGGTGTACTCGTATATTTCATATCAGCAAGTTTTAATCATGTACTAAAATGTAAAATAATTTAGTTATGTTTTTTTCTTGTATATTATATATCAAAAGATTTTATACCTTCACGGTGTCTATTGCAAGTTTTTTAACAACTCGATAACGTTAGATTAAACGGAAATTCGTATGAAGTAAGATTAACGCCATCTAGCGAAAGGACGGTGACCCACAGAACTATGGAAATATTGAGAGAAAATACAAAAGATTATTAAAATACAACGCCATCTATCGGAAAGACGGCGACATGGAAATATTCAGAGAAAATATAATAAAAATAACTTAACTATTGGAGAACTTTTTTAATGATAACAATATACATTGCTAAATTTCATTTTGTTATCAATCCTTTCTATGAACATTTTAAATATTTATTCAGTTACTTCACAAGTAAACATGGACTTGCCTTGAAGTGTGTCACACCCTAGATTACCTTATCAGTGGAAATTGGGACAGCATATATATATACATATATTAAATGACTTGTATTTAGGTTTGAATTCCGGTTAAGTTTCTTTGTGCAAGTTTCTCTTTATGAGAAATTCATTTTTGTATGTTTCTGAACTTTTTTTTAAGTATTTTAAAATGGGTAATATTTTGGTAGTTCGAGACAATATTATTGGACACAAACTTAAAATAAAAAAATTCCGAATTATTATTTTTGTTATTTTTTATTTTTATCAGTCTATATGAATTAAAAACTTCAAACCTAGTTAAATATTTACAAACATGTCAAAGATAACTAGGCATTTTATTAATAACTTTTGTTCACGATTTCACTCGCTAAGAGAAGCGTAATGTTAAATATATTATAATTAGAAATAAAATTTAAAATTTACCAGATACTTTCAAAGATAAGATTTAAACAATCAAACTTTTTCGCTTTATAACATAGGTATATTTATTAATTTTAATAAGTTTAAGTCAATTCAAGATAAGTAGGTTAAAAAAAAATAATTTCTGTAATCAAATTAATTCGAGCCACATTGTCTGCGGTCACTCTCTAGATACAGTTACATTTTAAAGATATAATGAGGACATTGCACGCAAAATTTAAAAACTGAACCGTTAATAATGTTAATTTTGTTTTTTATTAAACTGACATAAATTACAGCAATTAATCTTATTTACAGAATATTTACAAATTTTTTTTCATCTGAAACCCCCGCAAGTGACACCATTTTTCTTTTGTCTTAGAAAACCCTATCTTTAACATGAATTCTAAGAAAGATATCTTTTTTGTTTCCTCAATGTTTCTTAGTTATTCAATGTTATTTAATGTAACTCCTAAAAATCTGAAATATCATTGTACCAATAGTACCATTTAGTGTATGTGTACTAAATAGTACCAAATCTGTTTAGTTATCTAGACAAAAATCAAACATATACTGTTGCTTCTAACATTTATAAATAACCTTTACACCCTCTTTCACCCTCGGACCAAAGATTATATTCATTATTAAGATAATTAGAATCAGTAGCATAATACCACATAGAGGTCATATAGTTGTCTTGCTTGCTCATGAAACTGCCTATTATAACCAGAAAAAAAAAATCAAACACATCAAAACGTTTCAAGACGTTCAAACAATCAAACAAATAAACACTCTTCAGCTTAATAATATTACTATAGATACTATTCAATGCCCTTCCTCTATAGTATTTCGTAATCAGTCTTACCTTGATTTTGACTTACAAGTAATAAACGTGAACAAACTAATAACACGGTAGTTTACTTATCTGAGATGACACTCTTATCTAAATTGTCATTATAATTTATATATAGTTTTCAATTTACGTTACCGGTTACTATGGTTACAATAAGTACTAATGGAAATATATACTAGGTCCGCCACTGTACGCGAATGGAGTTGGGCAAAGCATTGTTTCTGAATGAGAATTCTAAAGATGATCAACAGAAAATTAAACCATGTTTATGAAAATGATTGGATTACTAAATGTTACAGTCAGTTGTGTTTCGTTCCACATGTTAACTATAGGACACACTTTGACCATTTAATAAAAAACTACAATCACATCAGAAAACTTGGGTACCTATAAGTCACTGTCCTTGACAACTCTGCTAATTTTCAACATCCTATCATTATTCGTCTAGGAGGAATAGCATTAGTAACGAAACACATTTTTGACCAGTCAGAGCTTTGCTTCACTCAGCTCATTAATACTATATATATATATATGTTTATTTAGTATACTATATTTACATACTAATTAAACAATACATATAGTATATATATATACATAATATAATGTATATATAGTATTTTCCTAGATTTTTACGAGTACAACGTCACTACAAACTCTGTTAAACTCGGGATTAAATTAAAGTTTAATATTTAACATTCAGTTAAATTCGTAAAGTTTTTAGCTGATGATATTTTTGACTTATTGAACAACAAACAAACACATTAATTATCAATTATACCTTTTAAACCATTTAATGATAGAATTAATTATTAATATCATATACACATTAAGATTGTATATCTTATATAATTATATGTTTATTTAAATAATATAATATATGAGACTATTTATTTCTAGTATATTTCCAAGGTTAATTACATGGTAAAGAATGTTGTTCCAATGATATCAGTAATCCAAGCTAAACTGAACTTAATATATGTATATTAAGGTTTAATATCATCAGCTATTGACATCAAAAATATTTTTTCCTATTGTTCTTTAAATTACAATAGTTTGATGCATTGTTTTTTTACGTTACGTCATATAAGGTATGAGTTTTAAATATAATAGCCTGGTATTGTTCTACGAAGCAAAAATATTTATAATAGTAAAAAAATAAATAATTATTTCATCTTTGAAATGAATTTGGAACGCGAACCAGACCTCAATTTTGAGTTGCTGCGCTCACAAAATTTCGGTATCTATTAGCATATTCAGCGAAGCGAGATGCAAACAACACGGAAGTTGCATTTACAAAACGTCGACGCCATTCTGTCCGCAACTATTTTTCAAGATGAGACACATTATGACATTTATTGCTTTTTTTTTTTAAAGATGCAGACAAGCCTCTCATAGAGAGCTTCGCTCGCTCCACTTAGTTCGCTCAATAAAAAAATTGATAAAGGACATGTTTTATTTCAATGAGATTACATAGGACTTTTGGTTCAGTGGTAACTATCTATCTGCTGAGCCCAAGGGTCGTGACTTCGATTCCCATACTGGAACATTTGCTGTTTGATCTCCAACATTATATACTATTAAGACAATAACATATGTATTTTACTGGACTTTTATATAAGTTCATTTATTATTTAATTTAGGACGAACAGGCAACATTTGCAGCGTAGACCTGGACTGTCCAGACAATGCCTTCTGTCGGCAGAGCAGCTACTGCGTCTGTAAGAACAGCTTCGTATACGCAGCTGTCAACAGCACTCATAAGGGATGCTTGAAAGGTAGGTAGAGTCAGTCATTAGAATGTTAAGGTCAGTTTTTCGACAAAAAAGCTGTAAAGGATGTCAGTTATTAGGTAATCTTTCGACCAAAAAAGTCAAACATTAGTCCAGCTCTTTACTGAGTCATTATATAAGTGACCTTGTAAATAATGTGTTCCTGCAGAGGCACGCAACGGTGAGGAATGCGTGCAACATATACAATGTCACTCGACCATGGGCGTGCACTCTGAATGCAATAACGGAGTTTGCGCTTGCGCACCCACCGCGCATCTTGAGACAGACCGCTGTTACGAAACTGCGGGTAATCTATTTTACTTAAATTATTGATTTTAATAAATAATTTTATGGTTTTTAGTTTTAATACACTTGTAAGACTCGAATCTTTGACTTCTAGGAATCTTTTGTCGATCTGTTAAATGAGCTATGCCTTGTAAAATTTCCCAGTAATCGGGGAGCGATGCGTGGTTGATCAGAACTGCTACCTCGGCCAGCCAGGCCTGGAGAGGGAGGCGTTCTGTGTGAGAGGATACTGCACCTGCCAGCTGCAGTTCAGTCCCAGGGATAATGGAACTCGGTGAACTATTGTTTATATTACGCTTTGATGATTCACGAACTCCAATACACTTATTGAGCTGAACATAGCTCTTTACCGGTCAATTCGATCAAATTTTTTCCGCTATCTTCTCCTACACCAATCAAGCTATACTAACTAAATTTGGACAAGTTAATTATCACATGCTTCCCTATCTATAGATAAATTTTGAAAAAAAACTTAATTTTAGATTAAAATTTATTAGCAATTAAGTTTATTTTTAGATAAATATATATGTATACATTTGATTGACCACGTAATCATTTAAAATCATGTCCTCCCAGCTGTGTGCGTGACGCAGCGCTGGGTGAGTCGTGTGAGGACGAGCTGCAGTGCGCAGGCGCAGGGCTGCTCTGCCGCGGGACCTGCCGCTGCAAGGAGGGGTGGGTCGCGCATGGAGACCTCAACGCCTGCGTGGAGTGTGAGTACACCTGCATATGATTACACCTGCATACACAATCTGCAGATGTCCACGCAGACTATCTGATATTTCTAATAAAAAAAGATGATGTTGCACGTGTGGTGAATAATGATATATTAGGAACAGTAAAATAACTATATATTTCCATTAGTAATTACTTACATGCCCAATGCTGGGACGTGTCATTAATATTAATGAGATCTTAATTATTATGTAAATAATGAAATTATAATTTTTAATTTATTGGCTTTTATGTATGATATCATCCTCCTCCAGCCGTCAAGGCCCTGTCCGAGGAGTGTCAGTACGACGTGCAGTGCGCCGTGCTGTCGGGCGCCGGCGAGGCGGGCGCGCTGTGTCTGGGCGGCGCCTGCGCCTGCGCGTACGACGCACGCGCCGTCGGGAGCCCGCCGCGCTGCTGGAGACGGAAGAGACCTGGACAGGACTGCGATAGAGATGAGGTGATATGGCACAGATGTTGAAGATCTCATTTATTTCAAATGCTGAGGAGTTCGACTCCCGTTTGTGTTAATTAGTTATATTTTACAATTACATATAATATTTATATATTATATTATATTATATTTAAAACTATTTATTTAATGGAAATATAAATAATCAAGTAGATCTAGTTAAAGCTATATAATATGAATATGGATCAGTTGTTAAAGAGTCTGCATGTTGCAAATATAGTAGGTTCGATTATAATTACATATAGAAAAAAATACAGTTAATTTTAAACAAACTTTATTTATTAAAAACAATATTTTTTATTCTAGGAGTGTGTATCAGAAGAAGACGAGCCAGGATACTGTCTGGCGGGAAGATGTACTTGCAAGACATGCTCTCCTGACGCCAGAGACTTTGGTAGTGCGAGTTCCGTCTCCCCCCCATTAGCCGCCATCTTATTCACAGCCGCCATCTTGATTCGCTAATATCTGTCATTTCATCCGCCATTTTGTATGAAGCTTGATTTAAATTTGACTTTGGAAGAGGTTTTAAAGAATAGGTTTTTTCTAATGAATTAGTTTTTGATGGATTTCTGTAAAGAAATAATGACCCATGTGATCATATAATTAATATAATTAAGACATCACTTTAAGTGTCCCTTAGTGTTTTATAAAATCAAATTCAAAATCTTTAATTTAGTTTTTTAGTTATTTAGAAATATTTTATTTAGTAATTGGTTATTTATTAGCACAAATGCGACTCCATTGTTATAACCCGACCAAATTAAGTAGATATCTATTTTTGTAGGTCGTTTAGTTTCAAAGTTTATTATAAGTTGTAAATAATATTATCATGTTGTTCGTTGTGTTATTATTAAGAATAGATCTTCATCTGATATTGACAGTATTTTTCGAGTGCAATTTTTATTACAGCGTATATGAATGGGTAGATTATGCCAAAGAGATGTTCAGCTATCCGAATGTAAATAAATTATATTTATTAAATATTTTTGTTTTTTTAATTCTTACAATAACTGAATATAACACATTCACACACACCTACACAGACTCACGCGCGCACACACACACACACACACACACACACAGATGAATTTGAAATTGTCACAATTCTCCTATATAGACTGTCTCGAATAGTTTACTACACACACACACACACACACACACACAAAGATATACGAACACACACACACATTTGAAATTGTGACAAATGTCTCCTCTATAGACTCCACGTCCCTTAAAATTTACTACACTCATACTCGAAGTTTGAAAAACTGACAGTTCTTCCTTTTCAAATTTTTCACAAACATTCAAAGTTGGGAAAAGAGACATCTCCTTAAAAATTACGCAAGTGTCCAGCACTTACACACTCTTCTTGTGGACTGTAGCTCGATGTTCCTCCCGCTGCTGAGTGAGGAGCGCAGCGCACTCCTGACTGCGGGCGATGCAGCCGCGTACACCAGCGGGTTGAGGGACGAGTTCACGTACCCAAGCCATGTGCACCACAGCCACGTGGTGTCGTACACGCAGTCGAACAGAGAATCTAAAGGTATTATATATGCAGCGGGTTCCAAAAACAATGTAAAACCGAGACAATTGATTAAGTGACATTTGTGGTTCACACTTTCATTACACTTCTTTATTGAAATAAACTAATATCTTGCTAATAAATTAAAAATACAATACCTAAGGGTAGGATTATAAAATAAGGCGTCCAACACACCAGGAACAATATCATCAACATCACTATGATTCGAGTCGCGCGACGTTGACGAGTGATGAAACTTGCACTGTAATAAATAACGTATTTAAAATTGTCTAAATGTTTGCCTCTGTCTGTCTGTCTATCTGCCTATCTGACTCTGTCTGTGTCTGTCTGTCTGTCTGTCTGTCTGTATGTCTGTCTGTCTGTCTCTGCCTCTCTATCTGTCTATCTCTGTCTGTCTCTGCCTGTCTATCTGTCTGTCTTTGTCTGTCTGGCTGTGTTTGTCTGTCTTTGTCTGTTTCTGTCTGTCTGTTTCTGTATGTCTGTATGTCTGTCTGTCTGCCTCTGTCTGTCTGTCTGTCTGTCCGTCTGTCTATCTATCTGTCTCTGCCTGTCTGTCTTATTTGTAAGTGATAATATAACATAAAAATACTACAATATATTTACTGGATACTGCATTTCCCTGTCGTTGGCGCAGTACACTGACTAATTGTGGAAGGTACGTTTAAATTGCACTCACTTGGTGCAATGTTTCTGAAATAAACGAAATTTATTTTATTATTTTTTGACAATAATTGAAAATTTAAACAAATCAACTTACACAGTGTTTTGATTGTTATCAGTAGTATTCTCCTGACCACTAGTGCACGCCGAGCTTATGGCTGTTGACTCCTGAAACAAATAGACAAACAAGGTTCTATTCAAATATCATTATTGCAATTGTTCAATTGAAATATACACAATTACTTACCCTCTTACTAAGATACGGAGACCGTCCACGATGTGCTCGTAGTTGCGGTGGTGAAGACAGAGCCCGTAATATTAAACCATACAGAATTATCATTACTGTTGCTGGTAGATAAAAGGATAGAGTTACACTGAAGAACACATAACTGTAAACAAATGTACATTTTAGACCTTACGTAATATACGAGTATATAAAGAATTCGTCCCAATACAGTACACTGACCCAGGGTTAGTATTAACTTCGCATGCTTTTTCCAATTCTCCCGGGTGAAAATGCCTGGGGGACGGTACGAGAGCATCAGGTATAGCTATCAGAGCAGCGACCGGCCACACGAGACCCGAGAGTAACCTTGCTCTTCTTGCTCTACGAGCTCTTGTAAGAGGAGATGTGATGCCAGACCACCGTTCCCAGCCCAAGACACATAAGGAGAGGATGGATGCTGTGCTGCATAGCACATCAAATGTACTCCAGCATGAACAAATAAAACGATCTGTAACATAAGAAAAGCATAGTGAAAAGAACTACGAAGATTACTTTACTTAACATATTTACCATTGTTGATGAACTTACGCAATTTAAAAACATACAGTTCTCTCATAGCCGCCAAAGGTTGGACAAGAATCCCAACCAGCAGATCCGCTGTTACTAAACTTATCAGCGGGTAATGGGATGGGGCCCGACGTACACGCGCCAACGCGACCATCACTGCACTGTTCCCCACCACAGTGGCTATGGTGATTATCACCATGACGGTAACAGCTGACCACCATGCTGTAGTTGTCTCGCCCCGTGGCTGTAAGCCCACTGTTTGCTGGTAGATTTGTATTTTGGTGCAACGGTAACACATTATATAAAACGAAATGAATTTTAAATGTGAATATTTTTATTTTTTTTAACAAAAAGTTTTAAACTCTTAAAAATCTGAATAAAATTCTATAAATAAATCAAATTTGTACAATACTTTCAAAGTATTTTTTATTAAAATAACAGAGCCTACTTGGACATATAATATTATATTTGTTAAACTTACTTGTTATGAGTTGTTCAAAACAATTTGATGAGTTTTATCACATTTCACAACAAAAAACAAAACATTCATTTTACACAATTAACATTAAGAAACAGTGAGGGTAGTATAACATTTTATAGTTTTAGTTTGAAGTCAAAATACCAATGTTGCCCTATATTCTTATTTTATACATTCAGATGATGTTCATACAGTTATGAATAGTAATATTATTATAATAATAAGAAAATAAAGAAGAAAATATATTTACTTTATATTAATGATGAAAACGTTAGCTACTGCCAAAGGATATCTGTAATTTTTTGTGGACAAGTCGTTTTTGTGAAACCGACTAGAGAATATTATTGTTATAAACCTCCCAGTAAAAATGTACAAAAGAAACGTCAGTTGCATTGTATATAGATGTACGTCTCAAATTACATTATCCATGTACTGCTTCTTGTAGTGTGTACAGTCAGCTAAAGTAATTAACCCGATCTAAATTTCTTTACAACTATACACCGTATAATTCAAAAATTACTTTCTGAACAAATAGTAAGGAGCCTGTATATTCATGTCTCTTGACGTTATTTTTATATTATTATAAGTTAAATTAGTATTGGGCATGCTGATATATGGTGACCAAAGGAAGCCTCTTGGTCACGCATATTCTTTGGAACCCTAAACAAACGATTAACGGCCAAAAGAAGAAAAAGAAGAAGTTATTGTCAATATTTAAAAAATGTTTTTTTTTTTTCAGTTTTGGAGAATATTATAACTGTTACTTTATTTTATTAAAAAATATGCGTATTTGTTTATACATGTACCCACTCTGTTAGAAATTCAAAAGTATGGTTTGTAATATAAAATTGTCGAATTTCTAATTATGGATTAAAAAGTTATTTTCGTTGTAACAATACGTTACTTAATATTTAAGTAAAAAAAATTTCAATTGTGTAGGTGTTTTTAAAGTATATATCTGTTGCTTAAAAATTACAATTATTATTTAGCAGTTTACTAGAGTTATAAGATTTTAGCATATTAACAATTCTAGGTACACTTCATTCTGCTTCGTTCATAAGTACATTTCGATACAAATTTTTATACTCTCTCCTTCAACATAAACTGTCATTTCCTTAAAGAACTAATAAAAAACTTAAAAGATAATTAATCAAAGAATACTTTAATGATATAATATATATAAAGAATAGGTCAATTTTGTAATGGTCAAAATATATTTTTAATTTTTGAATTCAGCAATATTCTCTCATTTGGTACAAAACAGCGTAAGACAACGTTATTGTTGTCTATGGACTGGGGCCCCAGTTCGAGTTTATCAACCCACTGAATCGCCCGAACGTAAGCTTCAATTTGTATCTAATAAAAGCAGTGCTAAATTACTTCCATGAGATTATTTTTGACAAATCGAATTTTACACAATCGTTTTTTTTTAAACTCAAACTAGCCACATCACCACCTGGCCCCTCTGCACTTCATCTCATCTTATTTCCAATTCCTACTTAATAAAACTACAATTTCTGAAAAACTTATTTATCCCCATATTGTTGCGACTGTTAGCGCTTAGAACATATCCGGGCAAGTACCTCAAGATTGCATCGGTTGCTTATAAGCGCTATCAGTCAAAGTTTGAAATCAATGTAATTAGGAAAAAAAAACTACGCAAATTATACTAGAAACTTTAATTTCAAATTACAGCTGTATACTTTTTCAACCTCCTGTCCGTATACGATGGTTCTCCTTCCCCCATGTTTATTTTTACTAAACGAGGATGTCCGATTTTATCGAATATATTAGTGGTGCTAATTTTGATTTTTATCATTCGAAGGAATAAACTAGGGTTTCCTATATAAACCCGTAGCTACAAAATCGAATAATCTTTTAGTCTTTTTTCAGTCATCTTGAAAACAGTTAATACTTTTTCGGTTCCTTATTTAAATATTATAAGGTAGAAAATAAGATAAAACAGTGTAATATTTAATCCTTTATTGTCAGTTAGGGAAATATTAAAAAAATATTCTCCTCGAAATTTTAAAATCTTACAGTGAAATGCATTTCATAAAAATAATGATAAAAATCTATTTACAGGAGTCTTAAACTAACTTAATTATCATAATAGTTTTACAATACTTAATATAGTTTAAAGGCACAACGAAATTGACAAATTCGTGCCCTAATTTATATGCAATAATGCCTTTTTAACAATGTGCCAAGATTTGTAAGATTTTTCTAAATATTTTTATTAAAAAAATGACTTTAATTTATCTATATTTTTTATCGATTAATTTAATAAAATGGCAACACTAAATCAAAATTACAATTTTGTACTTCACGATACAATGTCTAACATTTTTCATTAACTATATTTTTATTTCAAAGAATGCATTTTAAAGGAAGCACGTGTTTCAATTATAACGTACATTACTTAATTCTATTAGTAATACAAAAGATCTAAAAAAAATATTAAATCTGTTACTTTTTAGAGTCCAAAATACAAGATTCTGTAAATTTGACATGACATTTGAAAGATTTTATTAAAAAAACTTGGCGCATTGGCACATAACAATGACACAGATAATGTAAACTAAAATATATAAAACTACGAAGATCATTTTACGATTCGAGTTCTTTTAAATAATAATTATAAAGATAAAATTATATTTACAATAATGTAGGCGAAGTTCACGTCTGCAGCAGTTTTAAAAACTTAGCTAACATATTCACTTAACAATAATATATTACAAATATATGATGAATTTGACAATTCTAATAAAATTGAGCACAAATGTCCACAGATTGATTAACGTTAAAGCAAATAATGGAATGATGAGATCTTATTGTACGTTAACGTACTTTTGGAATTGTTGATTTGTTTAAAAACCTATCTGTCATTTTGACATCACAATGACATCAGATTGCTTGAAAACTAAATTCTAAACTAAAATTGGAAGCAATTGGAATGATAAGCGGAACAAAACATCACTCAACAAAAATTGACGTCTGCAAAAAAAAATATAAAATGATAACTACAATCAGGCGTCAATGTCTGTTTTCACTTAACCTATATTTACTTAAAATTATAATCTACATACAAGTACAAGTGTTACGTGCTAAAGAATCACACATAAATAATTTCCTTTCACGTCACTATGCAAAACAATCTCAATAGTTGATACATAATCCGATTTAAATATAAACACAGTGTAAACAATAAAAAGCATTTAACAATAACAATAGTACGGCAGTCTATTTATTTGTCTGTGTGTTATTTATGGCTGTCAAGTTACAATCCTAATAAATTGCCATTAATTTCGAATGAAGTGTATGTTTCTGCAACAAAATTACTTAGAAAACTATATCATGTTACCATTTGCACTAAGCTACATGGCTATACATATCAGTCTATCTACGGCACTCTAGCACCTTGAGATTTCCTCTTTAATACCACTTTTCAATTCAACTATTCCCGCACTTTTCAAACTACAATCCCCTATTTAATTAACATTAAAACGGGTCCATCTTTCACAATTCATATGAAACTCCGTAATATTTGTAATCATGGAATTAAATCTCATTCTAGGCTCCCAGCGTGCCTTTCATTCCTTCCAACCAATGTACACTTAAATATGGAAATAGAACGTTCTTAAGTCGAATTACGATTATATATAGAAGGCTTCCGTCGCACCCTTATTGGTTTGCTGGATGTCGTTAGGCGACAAAGCGGCGCGGTCCGACCAGTCGGAGTGGGGAGATTGCGTGAGGGGAGTCTGGGGGGAGGGGGTGGACCAGTGATCGGGGGATTCGGGGGAGGGTGTGGGAAACGTGTCGCCCATACCCCAACTGCCGTACAGTCCTGCAAAGAATAAATCTATTAGTTGACTGTTTTTCAAGAATTATTAAAACTTCCTGTCTTAGTGTTCAGTACTCACCCGACATGATATTGGTGATTGCAGGGTGCTGCGCCCCCTGCACGTGACCCAGAGACGCCGCATGCGTCATTACCGCCTGCAGCTGTGCGTTGTGCTGACCGTTCGCACCTGCAAGGTGAATATTGGTTAGATTGGGAAAATTTATTTGCTTTAACAGTTTTCTCAGCACTCATAATCATTTATATCTGTCTTTTAGAAAAGAACGGCCGTTCTTTCAAATTATAGAAATATCAATATGTTCATTCCACAACGCTTCGTTGCGGGTTGGCCGACTATGAATCATAGAATGGAATCAACATAAACATCTAGTAAACTCACTGAGGTGCGCCAGCGCGGAGTACGCCCCTGCGTCGAGGTGGTGGTGACGTAGCGCCGCCATGTGCGCCGGAGATGTGGGGAGAGACGGCCGAGACTTGCCCGGGGACGGGGAGCCTGAGAGAAAGACATTTATTTTATAAATAGATGTGTGATTCTTGTCATATAGTCATATGGGATTAGAAGTTTATGACAAAATAAAAATTTACGCCTATAAAATATGACTTAAGTATACAATTTACTTTATTAAACATCTGATCAAATAATTAATAATTCCAATATAGATATTCCACGCGGTGCGCAGTACGTACCGATATATGCATGTGGTGAGGTGGTGTGGTTGCTGTGCGTGGGCGAGTGGTTGGAGTAGGGCGGCGACAGCGACGCGCCCAGCGCTCCGCCCGCGTGCAGCGCAGGCGCAGACTGGAAAGAGAGAAGATTAGTATTGGATCACGGAATATACATAAATAAAATTCGATATTATTTCTTTAAGAAAATTAACGAGATACATAATATACCGACGTACATTCTTAAAAATATCTTCCTTAATCGGGAATAAAATAAAGTAAAATAGAAATAAAAAGTATACTTACATGTGTATATACTTTAACGCAGTCGTCGTAGCTGGGCGGCTGTTTGTGAACGAACTGTTCCACGGGCGGGAACTGAGCCATCGCGTTGGAGTACAATGACGTCGCGTCGTACGGAGACGGAAGGTCCTAAAATAAATATATACATTTTACAAAATGTACACGACGACAATCAAAATACTCTACCGTCACTCTATTATATGAATCATCTCTTTGATGGGCAGTTAATATATTTTATTATACCTGTAAATTTTGTAGCGGCGACTCCACGGGGCTGAGACTGAATCCCAAACTCTCAACACTCTGTGGCACTTCTTGCGCTACTTTCTTATTATTCTTTTTTACACTTGGTTTCCTGTACATAAAATTATTAAAAATATTAGACTCTATATAAAAATGTTAAATTTACTGTTCATTTTTATTAGTAAAATATATACCTTCGTATTTGAGAAGGCTGCATTGTGGAGTCGTACTGGTCCTGCGGGCTGTCGGGGCCGGGCTTCGCCCTCGGCTTTTTCTTGCCCTTCCCCGCGATAACCGTGGGCTGGCTTATGAGTTGCGGATGTGGATTCGGTGATGCTGGGAAAAAGACGACAATTATTACCCAGAACTCGATAAAAATTTTCTCTTTCACAAATTGAATTTATATTACATAACTTACAGAAGTTATGTCTGAAGTTTTTTTTTTATATTGATATAATCCCATATTGTGAGTTCAGTGTCCTATGCAACTATGGAACACACAATCGCGACAGCGGTTATTAAGCTACTTACACATGAGGTGGTGGTGTTGTGGCGGTCGCGGGCAGTGTTCGTCCAGGAGGCGCACGATGTCGTCGTGCATGCGCTCCTGCGCCACGTCGCGCGGGAGGCGGTCCATGTGGTCGGTGATCTCGCGGTTGGCGAGCGCGTCCAGCAGTGCCTTGCACGCGCCGTACGAGCCCTCGCGAGCGCCCAGGAACAGAGGCGTTTCGTCCTGGAGGGGTTCAGAAAATTAATTATGTTCGGATACATACATTCAACGATGACGAATTTTTACTTGCTATCTATATTTACAATTTTAGGAGAATTGTTCAATTTAAATTAAAGTTTTAGATCCTCTTCGTACCTTATCGTCCTGAGCATCCCTGTTGGCTCCGTGTACTAGCAGCACATTGACGGCGTCCACGTTATTGACGGCCGCAGCCCAGTGGAGCGCCGTCTTGCCGCTGTTGTCCGCCGCGTTGATGTCCGCGTCCGCATTGATGAGGTCCTCCACCATGCCCTCGATGGCGAGCCTGGAGGGAAACATGGATATGATTTATTTTGAAGTTTAGACAGGTTTTTTAAAACATAGAGTCTATATTTGTTTGTCGAATTGTATACTTAAAAAGGTATATAGTAATTTTTACCTAGCGGCCAGTATAAGCGGGGTCGTGCCGTCGTGCATCCTGGCATTGAGATTGGTAGCTCTGTTCCTCAGCAGTATCTGGAAGACGCCCATGGCGTCCGCCGCAACTGCGGAGTGCAGCGGCGTTCTTCCGGTGTTGTCTTGCGAGTTGGCGTCCGCGCCTGCATCAAGCAGACGCTTTGCTGCGTCTGCGCGAGCATATCTGTGATGCAGAAATATTAGCATTAAATATTTATATGGGTCCCGTAGTCTTTATTTTTTTATTTTATTTAAAATTTATTAAACGTTTATTATCTTTTATATAAATCAATTATAAAAAACAGTGGATTTCAGAATTATGTCTTACCTTGCTGCCAGATGCAAGCTCGTCTCTCCGGTTTTGTCCATGGCGGCATTAAGTTGAGCTCCTTGCGCAACCAGCTCCGATATTATATGCGCTGTCTGTTCGTCCTCCACATCTGAGCCGGTGTCTAAGCCTCCGCCTCGTATGGCCGCTACCATGAGCGGCGTCATGCCGAGAGGACCACGCGCGTTCACGTCTACGTGGCCGTCGTGCTGAAGAAAAGAACGTTATAGTAAAAGCAAATTAAAAATATTAAGATTAATTCGTATGTTTTATACAAACATTTTATCTTGAATGTGTTTTAAAATTTTTGCATTGCGCAAATTAAAATTTAGATACTTACGATAGCAGGCGGTGTCATCATGCTTGGTGGCACTCTTATGTCCGCCGCATCTAGGTGTTGTTGTGTCCACACTCTTGGTTCATGGCCAGCCTCTTCATAGTCAGTAATCGCTGTGTGGTCTGATGCGTAGCCCCCTGGTGCTCCATTTGCGTCTCCGGGTCCTCGAGCTCTTTTAGCTCTGGGTGGAGCTGATCCGTCGTCATCTTCATCTGACCAGTGTGGTGGTCCCATATGACCACCATTAATATCGACATCTATACAACCTATTGACGCTTTGTTTAAATTTCTCATTTCCTGTCCATCGGGTCCTCTTCGTCTTGAACGACGCCGGGTAGAGGAGTTATTGCGAATAAATCCTTCTGGGAACCATGTAATACCCGCGGCTCGTTTTCTTTGAGCAGTCACAAGTACTCCAATAAGTAGACCCAGTAATAAAATCATAATAACACCGATAAAAACGTATTTTGAGTTCGTTGGTAATGGTTCATTTTCCGGAGTAGTGACTCCTTTTACTTGGAAGATAGGGAAGTCTGGGGATAGTGAGTGCTTTGATGCAGTAGCTGCTAAAAATTCAGCTGCTTCGCGAGCCGAGAAGAAACACTCAGAATTCGACATTGTAGTACACTTTCGGTTATCAATTTCTAAATAAACTTGTACACCAGCTTGTCCTCTTTCTGTATAAACTATGTGATGCTTTTTTCCAAATTCTGTGTCTTGAAGGCCTCCGTCTGTAGAACCCTTCCATGGATATACCATCTCGTTGCCTAAATGATCTCTTTTTATAAGTATAGTAGTTCTTAGTTGATGGCCTAGATCTCGTAAGAAGGCGACCGAGTTTTCTTTGAATGTACGCATATCCATAAGCAAGATTACAGACATAACACCTTCAGCTAAATCAGGTGGCTCATTTTCACAATCGAGACCGTCCCAGTTACACTCAGCATTGTTGCATCCATAGTCACAGTGGCCATTGGCGTAGTGCTTTTGACAATACGCATCGTATACCGGATTGCATCTCTGTAGCGACTTCTCACAGTCTCGTCCATCGAATAAACAAGCCTGTGTATTACACACTTCGTTACATTCACCATTCATAAACACTTCCCAGCATTTAATCGGAGCAGTACAATTTGCCCATGGATTAATACCAAGGGAACAATCATTTCCATCAAAATCACATGCGTATGTATTACATTCTTCATCACATCGATGATCAGATTGTTTTTCTTTGCAGCCCAATTTTACGCATTGTTCTCTTTGGAAAGCTAAATCCAACTCTTGAAGAGTTAATACCGGATTCTTGCCGTATACTCCTGATACTGGACTTCCATAACCACCTCTTGAATGTGGGTCATGTATTTCACAGATTTTGCCGGTCCATTGTCTTGGGCAGTAGCAGAGATAATCCCCAGGTTTATCTATGCAGCGGGCTTCAGGATGTTTACACGGGCTACTAAGACACTCATTCATAGAATCTATTTCACAGTTAATGCCAGATAAGCCAGACGGGCAGTCACAAACGTAATCTCCTATTTCAGATGTTCGACAATAACCGCCGTTCTGACACGGGTTTGAATCACAAGCGTATCCTGAATATTCACAGTTCTTGCCATAAAACCCGTCCCCACATAAACAATCATGTCCACCTTGGATAGCTGTACAAATACCACCATTTTGACATGGCGAATTAGCACAGAAGTTTACCTTAGCATCACAATGCCTACCCATATAACCAGGTTTACAATTACAGTGATAGTCATTTACCAGTTGCACACAGTCTTGAGTTCCAGGATTTGAGCATGGGTTTGATAAACACTCGTTAATATCACCTTCACACCTGGGCCCTACGAATCCTGCAGGACACTTGCACTCGAAACCGCCAACTTTATCCATACAAGTACCGTTATTGTGACATGCGTCTTGTTTGCAGTCATTAACATTGATTTCGCATATTTTCCCCAATGTGCCAAAAGGACAAGAACAAGAGAAGTTGTTAATGAGATCATGGCAAGTTCCTCCATTCTGGCAAGGATTAGGAAGGCAGTCGTTGACGTTTAGCTCACAGTTTTGTCCTTGGAATCCTTTGGCACATTGGCATTGATAGGTTCCGACGAGATCTTTACACACGGCTCCGTTCTGGCAGGGGGCGGAGTCGCACTCGTTGATTTCCTTCTGACAGTAGGAGCCTGTGTAGCCGTCCAGGCAGTGGCAACGATGAGAATTCCCAATATCTTCGCACGAGCCGTTATTACACAGCTGTTTCAGCTTCACACCTGTAGGATAGAATTAGATTAGCAACTTTTTTAATAAAAACTTCTTTGAGTATGTATAGATCATCATGAGTACAGACCTTTTCGTATGCTAGCATCTTTGCAGGACACCATCTCTACGTCACACAGCTTGCCGGACCAACCGGGAGCACACGAACACGTGTACTGTGGACCTTTCTGCGAACACGTGGCGCCGTTCTCGCAAGGATTGTTCTCGCACCTAATAAAGAATATGTTTTAATAAAATTCAAAGAATGCGTTATGAAAGATATGTAAGTGGAGTGGATCCCAGTACCACCTTGTTAACAAATTAACTAGTTTATAATCTATTCTATGATACGCAGATAGAGTAAATAAGTTTTTTTTTATCTTACCAATCCACAAAGGCCTCGCAGTGCTTGCCCGTGTACCCGTGGGAGCAATGGCATGTGTAGTAGGTAACGTGATCGTGGCACGTTGCCGCGTTGTCGCAGGGGGAGCTGTCGCACATATTGATGCGGAATTGGCAGTTCGATCCCGTGTAACTAGGGAGTTCAAATTAGATCACATAAATATATCATTCATTTTAATAGTTTTACTATAACATTATAAACGTTTATATATGAATGTTGTTAAAATAATATGTTTGTCTTTAAGATATTTGAATAAACACAAAATATTTTACCCCGGCGGACAGGAACAGTTATAAGAATTAATGCCGTCGATGCAGGAGCCTCCGTTCATACAGCTGGACTCTGTGCAATCCTCGTCGTTGGTCTGACAGTTGATTCCGGAGAAGCCCAACGGACAAGTGCAGGTGTAGGAGGCCACGTACTGAAATGACAGGTACGTCAAGGAATGCAGTTCCCGTAAAGAAAAAAAAGGCAAATTCGAATGTCATTGAAAATTGGTTTGTGTCTATGATTTCTGATAAGTTTTAATTTGTAACAGAGTTAAGTAATGGTTGATTACAAATGAAATCTCATAATTAAAATCAATGCCCACCTGGTTGCAAGTGGCTCCATTCATGCAGGGTCGTGACTGACATTCGTCGATGTCGACCTCGCAGTGTTTGCCCGCGAACCCGCTCGCACACACACAATTGTAGTCGCCAATGCTGTCCAGACACGTAGCGCCGTTCTGACAAGGGACTGCGTGGAAAAAACATTAGTATTATGGATTGCAGTTTTAATTGAAATTAAAAAATTATTTAAAAAATTAAACCATAATTAAATAGTTACAATTCACTTGAAACTATTCTACAAATGTAATACATGACATGACTAATACTCACACGAGGCGCAGTCGTCGGTGTTGATAGCACAGTCCTTGCCCTCGTAACCCCGCGCGCACAGACACGCGTACGAGCCCTCTGTGTTGATGCAGGTGGCCTCGTTGTGGCACGGCGCGGTCACGGCGCACTCGTCCACGTCGCGCTCGCACAGCGCGCCCGTCCAGCCCACGGGGCACTGGCACGTGAACTCCGCGTACGACGCCTCGGCAATGCAACGTCCGCCGTGGCGACATCTACACAAAAATATACATCGTTTTGATATCCAACTCGAAAGTTCAACTACCGAAAGCGAGTTACAACATTGCAATATGAACGGTGCAATTTTTATGTTGCTTAATACTCGGTGTAACCGAGGTTCTATCGGCTCGCACTCACTGGTTGGGCAGGCAGGGGTCCAGCGTGTTCTCACAGTTCCTGCCGGAGTGTGGCGGCGCGCACACGCAGCGGTATCCGTTGACGAGGTCGATGCAGGAACCGCCGTGCAGGCATGGGTTGCCCGCGCAGTCGTCGATGTTGGTCTCACAGTTCACGCCTGGGGACCACAGACATTGATAACTTTTGATATCAGGCACTTTATATGGAATATTGAGGTGTCTCTAGACTCTGTAACTAAATTATCAAACAACTTTTTCAATTTAACGTCTCGAGAGTAGATACTCACCGGTAAATCCCAGCACGCAGTCGCACTTGTAGGCGTTGAGTCTGTCGTGGCAGGTCCCGCCGTGTTGGCACGGGTTGGAGCTACACTCGTCTATGTCCCGCTCGCAACGTTGGCCTGCACGTAAACATTTAGTTAAGGATTGTTACTTTTCTATGTCTAACATTAAAAACTACATTCCAAAATAATAATATACTTATATTGTTTACTAATTGCCATGACATACCTCCGTATCCCGGCAGACAGTGGCAGATGAACTGATTCACACCATCCTCGCAAGTACCTCCATTGATGCAGGGATTGGAAGCACATTCGTTCACATCCGACAAACATCTATAAGGAAATAAAAGTTTAGCAATTAAAATGAAATTAAAACTGACTACCTAATATAGATTTAGCTTTGTGATCTAAATGTCCAAATGTTTACCTTGCGTCATAATAGCCTCTTGGACATTCACATCGAAATCCGTTAATACGGTCTATGCATTTGCCGCCGTTGGCGCAAGGGTTGGACAAACATTCGTTGATGTTGGTTTCACAGTGCTGGCCGGTAAAACCCGGGATACATTCACAAGTGTACCTGAGTAAAACAGTGGCTTTGTTTAAAATACGTCTTTTTGTAAATACGTTCATGCTTTACATATAAAACTAATTTATTATTTTCTTATAATATATAAAAACATTCATGCAAGCTAGTTTTGCAGTCGAGTTTAAATTTTGTGTGTTTATATTTATTTAATAAAAATTAAAAGGACTACCAAAAATTTATCATCAAAAGCAAAATAAATATATATAAATAATTTGTAAATTATTCATACTAAGTAATACTAACACATTTTTTTATAACTAACACACGCAGCATGATAAAAATATATGAAATAAAAGCAATAAGATTCATGCTGTAACTATAAAAGCACTTACTCAAAATAACTGTTGCTGCGTGGAAAAGAAAAAGATATTATTATATTATATACAAGAAGAAATAATTAAACTTAAGACTACACAGAATAGAAGAAAGTATATTATTAGCCCTGTACCAAGCTGATGAAGGCAACATTATTAAAGCATTAGAAGCACCTAATTTATATTTCTGTGGTGTCCGCAACACTTGGCACAAATCTATCAATAAAATAAAAACTGTTTCACTAACCTGTTGATTCCGTCGATACAAGTAGCTCCATTCCTGCATGGGTTGGAGTAGCATTCGTTGACGTTGATCTCACAGTTACGACCTGATGTACCAGGCTTACAACGACACTGATAGCCGTCAATCAGATCTTCACAATGACCTGGATAAAACAATTTTAGTTTAAAGGACCGGACACAAATTTGGACGTACCAAGCATGACCTATATAGTGGACCAAATATTATGTTGTGTGTCATACATAGGTCCTCATATAGTCAAAAATAGACCCACCTCCAAACTGGCAGGGGTTGGATTCGCACTCATTGATCTGTGTCTGACACACGCGGCCTGTGTAACCTGGGTGGCAGTTGCACGTGAAGCTGTTGTCTCCGTCCACACACTCGCCGCGGTGGCAAGGCGCTGATAGGCAATCGTTGATATTGGTCTCGCATGACATACCTGCAACCGAATCGATTTTAAGTATATTTGTAAGATATAATTGAAAAATCATATTGAAAAAAAGAAAGAGAAGGGTGTATTTTTAAGAAAATTATATGTATAAAAAAACAAGAAGGGTGTTCAAGAGACCTATATTTAAATGATTAAACGTACCCGTGTAGCCCGGAGGACATTCGCAAGTGTAGCCCGCGATGGAGTCGTGGCAGGTGCCTCCGTTTCGACACGGACTCGAAGCGCAGTCGTCGATGTTTACTTGACAACGAGCTCCCGTAAATCTGTAAAACGTATTTGTTTATAAATGTTTTTGAGATACACTAAAAGAAACCTAATTGGCGAAATTAAAAACTTAATAGGGACCAACTATCCAAAACTAAGATGGTCGGATATAATGGATACGCGGGACATTTGTTATTTTTTTTTATTAAAACTATATTTCACTCACCCTATAACACAGGTACACCTAAATGCGTTTATCATATCGTGACACACGCCGCCGTTGAGACACGGGTTGTTCGCACATTCGTCGATCTCCACCTCGCACTGCGTGCCCGTGAAACCTGTAATTTTGGATATTTTTAGATTGGGTCTCATTTTATCTTCGATTTTTGTTACAAATTAAGACAAGCATATACAAGCATAAGCAAAAAGTTAGAAGCCAGAGTCAACGGAACCGAAATATCTATTTAAGGAATTATATTCGCAGTAAATGATAAAATATCTTGATATTAAAAAGCTAATGATATTATCATAATAAAATAACAACAGTGTTAAGAAATCAGCTTCATCGGCAAAACTGTTATCAACTCAACAATAATTCAAATATCTCTTTCCAGGACAATAAAACATTGTGCAAGAATTTGTATAGCTGACATGCCCTATTGATCCTGTATCGTATCTACCAAAATGGTAGTTAGGGAGGGGAGACCACGCCCTATGCGCGAGCGCATGTCGCGGATTACTTATTGGTATAAAATATAAATGGACATTTATAATCAAGAAGATAATTAGTTAATTTACTTAAATCTCTAATAATATGTATTATTAAACAATAAAATTATGAAAATATGTGATTCATCGTACTATTAAGTAATGAAAACAAGACTAAATCATGTTTAATTTTTTGATATCCTTGAAAATTACTAAAATTTTTATGGTAAAAATAAGTAATAATAAAAAAGTGATAAAAAACATCCGCTATAACTTTGTACCACGCGCGATCGTCACGATTTCGGATCACAAGCCACAATAAGAATGTCCGGCGCAGGCGCAGCTAATGCCGGTTTTATGCACATATTTGAATGTTTAATGCACGCCTCAGATTATACAGCGTCTTGACCAGCTGCTTTTGGGAATTTAAATATATTGAATATGTTATACTCTGATAATGTGTATCTTCATTCTTCAATATTTTTATACTTTTTCTTGTTACAAGATAAATAAACTTCTGAGATACATATAAAGCATACAAATGTATTTTTTTTGTATTCGCGATCGGTTTTATTAGTAAAAACAATTAGTTTATAAAATATTTTAATACTATAAACAGGATAATATTGTTTACTGATACAAATATTTTCCCACATCCAGCCTCGGTATTGAACTCGGCAAAAGGAAAAATGTGCCATCAAAAGTTGGTCTTGCACACCATAACATGTTGGACAATTTAAAAATATTTTCATCGAAGTACTTGCAACTAACGGTCTCATCTTCAGATAAAAACCAAGAGCAAAGGCCTTAGGGACGTGTTTTGTTCTAAAAAAAAATATATAATGTCGTCATATCAAGTACCACGTTTGCCCTTATTAGTTCACTTGCCAGACGAGTCTGGAATCACTCATGCATGAGATAAGTGGTATAATACGACCGCGTGAAGTCCACAAATGTTTCTTAACTCTTTATCCAACCAACCGTCTTTTTAATTCAGTACATTCACCACCACTCGAGTTGAGTGTAACCCAGCAAAATGAAAACGTCAATCCATAGCCCATGCTTGTTGAATAAAATGACTTTTATAATTTGGGCGGGTTATAGAGGGAATGAGGGGGAGGGATGGTTCCACTGAGTGGTTTCATTCGCATCATTGCTTCGCTGACATGTTTTGTACTTGACAATGTGTTCAGGTTGTTATGGACATGTGGGCATTAAACTTGGTTAAAGGTTAGATATAAAATAATACACTAGCAGACACGACTATTTTTGTCCAAGCATGTTTTCAATTTATAACTGTTTTATTAGTTAATTAACTACTGCTAAAATTAACTTGTTATTAACTATTGATTGGTGTTTATAAATTATTAAAATCAATATTAATATTTCATTATGGACCATATTATGATCGTTCAAGTAGTTCTTATTGCTTTCAAATAAAGATTATATATATGCTCAAATGAGGTGGTACTGCTTCCGTGTACGGGTGCTCTCATCGTCATGGGAACGCGCGTAAGGTTGCCGATGTAGAAATTATGTAATAAAAACTATGATCCCGCAAAAAAGACATTTGCATGAAACAGCAAGAAAAATTAATTCTAAATATTTAATTTTATTGTAGTTGAGTTATTATATATTCATTATTCTGTTAAGATTAATCTTTATTTTATATAAATATATAATATATAATAATTTTATTAAGCAATAATCAGAATTATACATAATTTGTTAATCAATTTTTAAATTACATAAAAAAATATGTTTAAATATTTAAATATATTATAATATATATTATTTATCTATATATTTAATTACTGACATCCCTAATGTTTTAAACTTTCACAATCCGTCTCCCTCTATCTAATGATAATCATCAAGCCATCGCGCTGTCAACTAAGGAGCAAATTGTAGTGTAGTACTGATACCGTTATGTTGCAAATCAAGCCTGTTCATTTTTAGTTAACTTAAATCCATTTTTATTGTAGTTAACTGGATCATCGATAATTTGGATGACAAATCTTTGATGATGACTTTTATAGTATTATTATAAACAGTAAATTGTAGAGTATCAGACAATAATAGAACAACGGCAAATTAGCAAGAAATTTAATCAAAGTTTAATTTAAGTTTTCAGCATAAAAATATTTACAAGGACGATATATTATATACAGGTTTTGTTATGTATATTACAATTATATTAACTTTGATAAAGTACCTAATTATAAATATACAAATGTGACTTACCAGGCATACACACACATCTAAACGTGCCAGGGTCGTCAAGACACGACCCATCATTCCTGCAGGGGTGACTCTCGCATTCGTTCACGTTGGTCTCACAGCGAGGACCCGTGAATCCTACAGAACAGTTACACGCGAAGGATCCCGGCGTATTCACGCAGATGCCATCATGCTCGCACGGGGAGCCTAGAAAGAGGTAATTTTAAATTGGATATCTAGTTCTATCATAAATATCTTAAAAAAGCTTGACCATTTAAATCAAATTCTAAATACTCTGAACACTAACCTTGTTCACACTCATCGATATCCTCTGAGCAGTCCAAGCCCTTGTATCCAGATGCACAGGAACAGGTGTAGGAGCCATTGATGGGGCTGGTATCGCAGATAGCGTCCGCGTGGCAAGGGTTGGAAGTACAGGCGTCATCCAAATGACAAAGAAGACCTGGTTTCATTAAAAACAATGAATTCCCTTGCATTTAAACAATGTTTTAAAAACACCTAGTTCGTGTCTTATATAGCATTATTTTTTTCAACATAACAATAGAAAAATCTTACCAGTTTTCCCCGGTGTACACTTGCAATAAAACGATCCCACGCGATCTATACAAGTAGCTCCGTTGAAGCACGCTGCGCCGGCGCAATCGTCGATGTTAACAGAACACTCCGGTCCCGTCCAGCCGTTCACGCAAATGCACGAGAAACCGCCAACAGAGTTGGTACATGTCGCTCCATTTTGACACACCAGAGGTCTATGGACAAAAATATTGTGTTTACATATGATAGCTGTAACATTATTATACAATAAATAAGATAAACATCATAAAATTCACTGTATTATTATTATTATTGAGCTCAAATTTCTACGAACTAATACATTGATTTTAGAGCGACTAGTATTTATAATATGACTTGGAATATGAGGTAAATTAGACTTATCTCATATATATTTACCCCTGTTGTAAAGTTTGGCGTAAAATGTAAGTAAACGAACCGACGCGGTAAAGAAAGGTCTTTAAAAGTAATTTTAAAGTGTTTTTCTGTTATTAAAATATCACTTGTTAGTGCATCAGCAAATGCTTTAAGAGTAATTTCTCAAGTTCCTCCTTTACTCAGTTGTGGCCAATCAAAAAATTCTTTGAATTTTTAAAAAATTCAAAGTAAAAGGCATACCAAGATAATTATTTTTAATGTTGAAGACATTTTTTAATTGCTGAAGAGATTTTTTAATATTAAATATGAAATTGTTCTGGTCGTAATTAAAATAAAAATTACTTGAACTAAGGATACAAAAAAAATTTTGTAAAGATAATAAGGATACAATTTTGTATATTTAACTTGTGTTTAATATCCTTTAAAGATAAGATAAATCAGAGTTTCTCAACACAAAGACCCAAAGGCTAGTTCTAAAGGGCGTGCCGGAACGCGTGCGCTCTTTCGTATGAAATCAGAGGGCCTAGACAACTGGCATTTATGAATAGAATAATAAACAATTTGCTCTGATAAAGATAACGCTTGCGTACATTTAAGTAGAATAGAAAAACGAGCTCTCTTCATTTTACTATTGAATCTGACTGTCCAATACATTGGAAATCGGTAAAAAAAGAAATTTAAAAATTTTGTTCAAAAAAATCCACTTATACACGCTATATAATATGTATTATTAAAGAAACTAAAACTAATATTAAATACAATTGTAATTAAACAGACAAGTTTTAATATAATAATGCAGTATTTCTTTCTTCCAATTGGGAATAAAGAAACACTCCAATGAGAGTAATAACCAAGGAAAACATAGTCTCAAACTACTCGTATATAACAATGAAAAAACTTAATATGACTTATAAAATACCAGAAAAAAAAATCCAGACGTAAATAATTCACTTCGTACAATAGCAATGAGCAACTTACAATTCAACTTAAAATTCTGAATAAGATTTTCGATCATGAATCATACAGTATGTACTCAACCAACAATTCAAGTGTTTTCTGAAAGTTATATTCATGTGTTGATAAGTTTAAAGAGTTAGAGAGATTAAACGTTTTTTATTTACTCCTAAAAAACTCTATACTAAATAACTTGGTTTCAGTGATGATTAGGTCTTTAGAATCAAAATCATCAATCTCCATCATCACAGCGGTTATGGATACGTCTGTAAACAATCATGGGACAATAAACCTAGTGTTTCTTGAACATCAATGAAGCCCAGTGGCAACGACCTCACACGGAAGGCATTTGCCATCAGAGTCATCATCGTTAATCATTTATTTTACCTTTCTTATTTTTACTTCTATCTATTCCATTGCCATCATTGTAACTGTACTTTTATTTACATCTAGAGATTTAATACCATTTTCATTTTAAAACAATTATTACAAAATTAATAATCTATCACTACAAGATGGATTTTCTAAGAAATTAGTTAATATTTTAATTTAGTATGCCCAAGGGAAGGTTATGTATACGCCAATCTTGTATAATTATTAGCAACCGCAGTCAAACCCTAGTAATATATTGCCTCTGAAGACGACTACCTGTACCGTGTTTATATAATAACCGCGCCCGAGATTGTGCAAATTGTGCAAAATTATCCTTTGAAGACATATCACACGAAGTCTTGTTTGTAACAGCCCGGAAGCCCTGGATCAAATGACCACAAACTAGCTAAAGTCATCTGTCATTTGTTTATCTTGAGGCAAACTTTAATAAGGATATTTATTTTGCGATTCATTCTAGAACAATTTAATCTGATACACCTCTGAAAGTAATATTACTACAATGTTACTTTCCCTTTTCATACATCGAATTCGATATACTTTTTTGAAGATGTTAGATTAATCTGCTAAAAACTCAAATCTCAAAAGTAATGTTAGCGTTATTATGTTAATAATAAAACACCCTTTTTTTAAACTATCATATTAATTTTATGGTGGGGCAAAAATCGGAAAATAATAATGTAGTAACATTAGACATGAGAGATGGACTACCTGTCTTTTCATGACACAGGACATATATCTCTAGATCAATAAATTTTCCCAAAAGAAGCATCATTTTATTTTATGGCAATGCTCCCTTATACGAATAAAAGTGTGTCAGCAAATGAATAATTCCTAAGACATCTGATGATTTTCTGACGACTCAGCTACCAATTGCATAAAGCAGATAAATTCTATTAGGATTGATGGACTGCCATGAAGTATTAAAACGATTATAGTTTAAAAAAAAGTTTTGTTTTAATTATACAATTAACTCAAATAAGTTCCTCAAAAATCAGACTAATCTCCTCAAAAAAATGAATTTCAAATGAAAAGAACACTGTTTTATACTTACATGTTAATGACTGGTACAGAATGCTCTATAGTATTAAGTACGCCTATTGTACTTTTAGTTTTTTGGTACAATAAAGATTTATATAAATAAATGAATAAATAAATATTTTCGTACTAAATTGAAAAGTAATATTATTGTAATATTGCTATAATAGATGGTGGTTAAGAGATAGTATATCTTATATCAATTACTAATAGTGAAGTTCCTTTTTAACGTTTTAAATTATTACATGAATCGCCGCCAAGAAAAATATTTATCGATACATGTTTAATAGATAACACCAAATTGAATACCGCTACCACTGTTGGTAACTAATGACCAGACGTTACCAGTAATGGAGACGGCATCTTAAGAAAATGAGATACAAATTATATAACTTTATTTTTGTTTTATTTTATATAAATTTTGACCTTTATAAATTTATTTTATTACAATTATATTTTTTTTTTTACGATTTCAGTGATTTATGGTACGGACATATAACAAGTTCATAAATAAGTAAATAAGCCTTGATCTTATTCAATTTTATGTTTAACAAAATTAATAAGACTAATATCTTAAAATTTGATAAGATATTTGTAATTTATTCAATACTTAAGGCTGTTAATTATATTATTTTGTCCCATTAGCTACTCTTTTTTATTTCAAACAATTTCTGATAACACAATTTTATAGCGATTTTTCAATGTATTTTTGTAGGTCTGAATGAATATTTTTTTAGAACAACTTCTTCACTCCGTGTCATCGATTTTACAAATATAAATAAATATAAAAAAAGTGTCCCATGTGGGAATCGAATCCAAGACCTTTGGTCCAGCAGAAAGAGCTAGCAAAAATAAACCAATTGGCCGTCTAAAATAACATAAGACGATCTATAAATAATTTTTTTTAAAAGTTAAGCTATAAAAGTTAGTTCAACAGGCAGAGCTACCAATCACTAAACAAAATGGCAGTCTAAAATAAAAAAAACTAAAAAAAAATAGTTTTAAGATTTTGTCTGTTACCCAAACATGGAGATTATTCTTCATCCTTGTTTTTAACTTCACCATTAAAATAAGAGCTACTGCATTTAAAACTCTTATCACTCCACGTCTCAGCTTCTCGTTTATTTACAACATTGATTGTTATCTACGTACAAGTAATTAATAAAATAACTCAGTACTAACGGTTTGGTGGCCTCATGAATAAACATGTCCCTTTAGTATTCGAGAAATGTTTGTCAGAGAAGTCTTGAATTAATGTGATTTGTAAATTTAATAATTATTTCTTTTATCTATACTCTATACATGTACTTGAGTACAAAATAATATTCATCATCATTTCTATACTATTTAAAAGTACAAAATAATATTCATTCACATTTCTGTACTATTTACAAGTACAAAATAATATTCATTTTCATTTGTATATTTTTGTATTTAAACCTAAAAAATAAATATTTATTAGTCAATTCTTTTTATTTATTGTTATAATGTATATAATTAATATAAATATTCATTATGTTAATCCAAATATAATTTGGCAAAATTTTCTATTATTTTATTTTATTGTTACAATACGTTTTGTAAGTGGTCTCAGTTTGTTAAACGAAATTAACCAGAACCATTAGAATACACTACAAACGAAATAGAAAAATAACAAGACAAACTCTGAAAGGCAAAACGAAAAGAAAGACAGAAAAAAAAGAAAGCAAGTAAAAATGAAAATCAAGAAGTCTTGATTGAAAGCAAGACTTCTTGATTTTCATTTTTATTCAATATTATTATAGTATTAAAAATATAGCATTATAGTATTAAAATTATTAATCAAATAAGAACATTTCGTATAATATAATACTATCATAATCTATTATATATAATTTATTTTCAATACATCTTAAGTATCCTTAGTCCCGTTAAGGAACGAGTCACATATTGAGAAACATTAATCATCGTTTATTGATCACCTTCAGATACTGTAAAGGATAAAACCGCTATCTAAAGGATTTACTTGTGCCGGTAGCTCAAAAATTGGATGCCATAAAACTGAATAATGTAGCGGGTTCGATTTTTTTATTTAATTTTTTTATTTGATTCCAATTTTTTTTATTTCTTATATAAGAGTTGTTTTTTTATTTTAATAAGTGTAGCTAAAAAATTGGATGCCATTAAACGAACAGATTCCATTTTTTTTTTTTTTTTTTATTAGATTACATTTTTTTTATTTCTTATATAAGAGTTGTTTTTTTTATTTTATGAAGTGTTAACAAATATGTAACCGTAATAAACCAATAAATTTTTACGATAAGGATCCCCTAAGGGTTGGAGAATCCCCTATAAAAGTTTAATTGTTACTTTACATAGCTATTAATATTGATTTAAATCTAACAGACATACCGACACTTATATTAAAGCGTTCAAAATATCCGAATTTACTCGCCTCAATGGATATTGAATTAAAAAAAACTAAAATGTATAGTAATCTGATACTGCGCGTGCGTCTGTTACGTTTTACGTGCCAGCGGGTCGGATAGGATGACATTATCCTTTGCACTCTGGATAAAGAAATATGATTCTTAATATATATACAAAGAGTTTAAATTAACATAACATAAGTTAAAAAAAAGCAAGAATATAGAGTGCTTTAGTTTGCTTCGATGATTTAACTCTGGTCATTAATTTTGTTATAGTAAATTAAATTTTATTGTGTTATAATAAAGATTAAATTTGATTAACAGCAGTTGGTTGGGCGGTGAGGTATCGGATTTTGGTAATATTGTATAGTACTGCAATAACTTAAATATCAAACAAAAGATTACAAAAAATGTTATTGTCCCATTGTTAAATAACTTTATAATTATATAATTAAATCATTTGTAATCATTACAACTGCCTTATTAGAGTTAAGAAGACTGTTATTTTTTTTGTTCTGTAACAATTGCTGCCATACTTCCATGTGCGTCTCAAATTGACGACAAATTATTCTTTTAGATATAGGAAAAACCGTTTTATTTCAATTCAATAAGGTCGAAATTTATATGACAGGAAATTTAAAAAGGATATTTGAAATCTCTTATAGTAATCCAATTAAATATTATGTTACCTCAAAGCACATTCGTCGACATCAGACTCGCACAGCTTGCCACTGAATGTCGGGGGACACTCGCATGTATAGGAATTGAGACCGTCGATACAAGTGGCGCCGTTCTGACACAAATGTCCCGGACAATCGTCGATATCAATCTCGCAGTTTTGTCCTCGATAACCTTAAAAAAAATATAAAATTAATAAATATAATTAAAAAATTTTAATTATTTTTTTTTGAAAAGATTTGATGATTTATTTATGTATTAAAAAATATATACAGAATATCATATTTCGATATTTTTATTATAATAAATTTTTTTAACTTCCTTTTTTTCATACAAAAAATGAGGTTAAAATAAAAATACTTAATTATCTAATTTAAAAAAAATAGAAGAAATAAACAATAATATTAAAAAATATATATATAAAAAAAATATATATATAAATTTCAACTTGTAGCCATTTTTTATAATATATAAAAATAAACAATATAATAAATATACTAGATGTTTTCTAGAAGACATAAATAATTATTTATTTGTAATAAACATCAAAAGTTTCTTCACTTTTCTATCAACTAATTGAATTAAGATGGCATCTGTCGAAACAACAGTCTACAGTCTAGACGATTAGCAACTCGGCAAACTCATTACCTCTATTAGCCCGACGTTTCCCACGAACACATGTGTTTGTTTATGGGAAAAAAATTAACTGTCTTAAATCTATCGACAGCTTCTGTTCGTGTCTGTACATTATTATTATCATCCCTTATTTTAGTGAAATTTGGAGAAGAATTATTTGAAAAATATTCTCCAAATGCATTTATGTAAATTAATAAAATATTATTCTCTAATTATATTGTATAATTGTTTTTTTAATTATGATTTTTGTTTATATATTAAAATATAATTTAGCCCCTACATATTACAAGCAATATTTAGATAAAACAAATATTAGCCCGAGCAATAAGTTTCAAATGATATAAAAATTAAAATAAAACTCTTTAATTAAAACAAAAGTCTTCATAATAAGTACTCTATAACATTATATAAATAAAAAAAACGATATTTTGATTCAACAAATATTACTTTAACCCGCAAATCAATAATAATAAAAATAACGACAATATATTTTCGACTTTATATTAAAAGTTATAAAATTTAAATTCACTTAACATTATGAGTTGTCACTCCATAAATGAATTCTTGATAGTTGACATTATTTATACTGAATAAACTCAGTTTGTGTTAAGGGTTCATTCACACTATATAACCATGGTGTTTTGACTATTACCATATGGTGTGAATGTTCCTCCTTTCCCATACATATGGACAAATCATTAAAATACGGAAGCTTACTTAAAGCTCTCGAAATAGGGCTGCCTAGCAAAATATAAAAAAAATCTCTAGTACAATAATTTAATACAGTTATGACCTTGATATGACCCTGTTATGATCTTGTTATGACCCTGTCAGTAATTTTTAATTCTTCATTAACATGTTAACCCCCATTATTTCATTTGACAGTACTAATAATATATATTATTTTTTCTCAAAAGTGAGAACCCTATTCGACATAAAAATCTTTAATTAATAACTACAATAAAATATATATTGATAGGATTCTTTAATATATTTTTTTAATCTGCTATGAATTTTAATTTCCACTTAGAAAGCCCTGTCACCGGTAATACACAGACAGATTATATATAGATATGTCATTAATATTTGTCATATAGCCACATGGTACAATAAGTACGGAACATGTGGTACAAATATAACATTAATAATAGAAGATACATCTATATTAATATTCTAAAGCGGAAAGTTTGTTTAAAAGCGCTAATCTTCGAAACTATAAATTGGATTTGGATTTTTTTGTGATTTTGATAGGCAGTTCTATGATAAAGGATATAGTCTATCTAGAATTAAGATATTGCCCTTTAGGTTATCGTAATACTAAATTAGGTCCGCTACTATGCTGTCGCGTACTAGTAAAATTAGCAGAGTAAATAGTGGCTATAATCATAAGCCTAATAAGATCGCGCGTGCAATCTTAAAACGTAAATTTAAACTTTTGGGACACACTTTGACCATTTAATAAAAAACTAAAATCACAAATGTCACCAAAAAACTTCAGGACCTATAAGTCACTGTCCTCGACAACTGCTAATTGTCGACATCCTACCATTACTCGTCTAGGAGTAGCATTAGTAACGAAACACACTTTTGACCAATAAGAGCTTTTGCTCAGCTCAATAAAATCGATCAGCGCGTGAAACCGCGGTTAAAAACTAGTTAGAAATAAAGTCATTTAAAGTGCAAAAGTAACGCAATTACCTAATTTGTGAAGGAATATAATTTTGGCAAAAAACAATAATGTTTTTAGTAATTTTCGCTACAATAGTACAAGGGAAGCTAGTCTTTATATAGTTATAATAGAATTGAATTTGGTTTGCTCTTTCTTGAGAAAGCGTACAACATCCGCAAGCTAAATGTCGCTTACGTCACGCGCAAATGCATCTTCATTAGCTTTAATTCGAGTTACAAACTCGAAATTGTTTCATTGAGTTTTGTTAATTTTATTTCTAGAAGCTTCGTTCGCATAAGATTGAAATACAGATTACAATAAGCTTTATCGAAAAAGGTGTTAAGTTTTATGACTATACAAACTGTTACTCGCGGTTTCACTCGTGGACCAATGATTTTATTTACTATAAGACAGCTAAGAGTATAATTTAATTATATATAAGTCTTTTTCATGAACTTGCTTATCATATCCAGAAAGATTTTTTCCAAGGTTTAAACAAAAAACATTTCCACTTTATAATATTAGTATAAAGAGTTATACCATGTTGCGACATGACCAGTTTTTCGAAATTAACGATTGAAATATTTTTATCCTATAATTAAAAATAATTATTTTTAAATAATCTTTGAGTACCGGTTAAGAAAAACAAATTACAATTATTATATATTTACAATCTTGGTTGGAACTATCTATCAAACCAACACCACAAGAATTAATAACATGTGGCAACTGTGGGAATATTCCAGAAACTTTATATACATAGATATTAAATTCCTCATAAAATAATTTATAGACAAAATAATATTACATGTGGCATACAATATACTTCAGCCAGTTCAAGTGGTTAACATGAAGTCTTTAATATAAAGCTAAAAAGTTTGTTTGTTTAAACTAATCTTAACTACCAAATGGATTTGGAAAATTTTTACGTAAGTTCATGAGCAAACCTAGGCTATCAAGCATAAGGCTTATTACGAACCTGTTCTTTGTTCTCCCAACAGTAAATAAAATCGTTTGTTGAAATCTGAACTAAGTAATATTATTATACTTATTTCGTACTTTTATAAAACAATATTGTTTTATTCTTATAACCTTCATTAAATTTCAAAATGACATAAAAGTAACATTACAATAATGTTACTAATCAAAAATGACCTCATCTACGAGTTCATTGTTCTCATTAAAAAAATAAGAATGACGTCATCAAAACTTATTTAAAACAAAACTATTAATCTTTTAGGGATGTTATGATACAAAGAAGTAAAGTAAGATTATTGTAATATTACTTTAAAAGATTTTGTAGTTCCAGTTTTCAGTTCAAGCAACATATCTTAGTTGTGTATTGTATATATTATATTATATATAATATATGTTTATTTATTAGTTTATAGTTCATAGCTGGTCGTGGTCGCCGCGGGCTTGACCACAGACCAACTATCGTACACGCAACTCACATTAAGCTATTGTTGAGAATTTCTCATGGAATTAAATATAAATAATGCATGTTTATATTTTCTAGTATTAAATAATTTCTATTATATTAAAAATGATTGATGATGATGATACTCAAATTTGTTTTATTACCAAAATATATTATTAATGATAAACCAATAATTATATACAAATTTCGGATTAAACTTTGACATGAAAAAAACTGAACTCTCTGTTCTAAATCTAGTCTATAATAGACTATAGTTAAGACTATTTACATAACGCAACGGACTATCCGCACAATTATGGTCTTTGATAGTTCCGTTGCAAAATAGTTAACAAATATGCAAGAGAAACTATCCCGCGGACATTAACGAGTACACTGATTACCAACGATTGGTTATTGCTTATGTTCTCGAACGTTAGTTATAGTACTAAATAAACTAACTAATAATAATACTGAAAGTAACTAAAAATATTACTGTAACCAACTAAACTAACTAATCATAATACTGAAGCTAACTAAACTAACTAACAATAATACTAAAACTAACTAAACTAACAAATAATTGTACTGAATCTAACTAATATTAATACTGAAACTAACTAAAATCACTAAGACTAATTCTAAAACTAACTAATAATAATAACTAATTAAACAAACAAATAATTATACTGAAACTAACTAAACTGACTAATAATAATACTAAAACTGACTAATAATAATATTGAAACTATGTAAACTAACTAAGAGTAATACATAAACTAAGCTTTTTATCTACATTTTCAACCTTATATATAAATCAGTTCGTACGAAATTTTCTAAATAATATATTCAAAGCGATCCTATAATTAAATTGATAGTGAACTTTTAGTCGTAATAAAAAGATAATCTTAAAAATATTGTTTAACTAAAAAACTAAGTAACAAAGTGCTGATAACATCTAGATGTAAGATAAGCAGCGGCAGGTCAGAGTTCATAAGGCAAACCAATGACAGCTAGAAATAATTGCCCCTAAAATGTATGGGTCTGCTGATAGGAAGAGTCCAATTCACACGATACCTAATGGATGATATTATAGAACTAGTTGGGACTCTCGGATCCACTCGCAGATGAGTTCATTTATTATATAGGTAAATATTTTATGTTACTCAGGGACAATGTTAGATTTTAATGGTAAAAGTAAAAGAAATCAATCAAATAGTTTTTGAGTATATTACTTACAAACGTTATTTATATACTAAAATAAAAAAACCTATGAATATATATATATATATATATACGTATTCGTGAAATAGTTACAACATGTACGGTCAAATAAAATATATATTTCTTTACTATATTATAGAAAAATTAATTTAACACAATTTTAAGGCGTTCTCTCATAATTGTTATTTTATTGCGAGGTTCAAATTAAATAATTAATATAAGTTGAAAATCCTACAAAAATACAGATATAAAAACAACCATTCCCATATATATTAATTTATTAAACGTAATTACTTTTATGGTATAATTATATAGTAAATAACACACTTTATATAGACACTACTCGAGATATATTCGAACGTGACTTAGTTTGGTAAATGTTTGACATTCGACACCGTTTCGCTTTTAACTTTATCAATAATTTAACAGCAGAAGTTTTATTTGAGTATTTCTATAGTGAAATCGAAATAATAAAAATTATTTACATAGTGAAATTTAAAGGAATAGATAATAAAATAAAACTTACCAGTAGGACAATCGCACTCATATCGTAGCTGATCCATCTGTGTACATCTTCCTCCATGCAAGCAGGGCGATGGTTCACAAGGCACGTACTCTGTGTCACAGTCTCTGCCTGTGTATCCTGGCTCACACACACAAGTGTAAGAGCCGAGTGTGTTGAAGCATCTTCCGTGATGACAAGGCCCTGAACCACTGGAGCATTCGAAGACATCCTCAGTACACCTGGAGCCAGTGAACCCAGCTGGACATGAGCAGGAGTAACCAGCGGCTGTGGTGTTGTCAGCCACACATCTTCCCCCATTTCTGCAGGGTTGGGACGCGCAATGGTCTTCATGAGAGCACTCCTCGCCTGGTAATTAAAAAATTAACTTCAATAATTTGAAACCCATACTAAAGCTATAAATAATTTTTGAACAGAATTGAAACGAAATATTATTTATATCTTTATATTGTATAATTCATTTTTAAAACTTTGCGTTTGATAGTAGGATCTTTTTATGATATAAATAACATGTGAATAGAAACGAATTATTTGGCTTTGTACACAAAAATTTAAATTAATAAACTGAAATAAAATGGTCAAATATATGCCGGAAACAAGTCAATTAACAGTACATAAAAAGTATGACTAACTATAAGATTAGTCTTATCTTTATCTTTAATTCTTATTCATCAAACTTGTCAGTCTTATTAATAAATGAGCAAAAGAAATATATATTGTCAAAAAAAAAAACAAAATATTAAACCAAATTTAGGGTATGGCAATGAGTTAACGAATAAAATACATTCAAATCATCATTCTTGACCTCTAATAAAATATGTAGTTTTTCATTATATACTATAATATAATAAATAATTAATTACATATATATAACTCTCAATAATAAATTAACATACTTTATCTCGTAATACAAAATATTCTAAGAATCTTTTATCACCAAAATTATTGGATATTATGAACGGCAGCTGGTTCTTTTTTATAAAATTTAATAAGCCAATGTCACTGTCACAAACAACTGGTCTCGTTAAGAATTTTTAACAAGTTTCTGAACGTAATCTCCAAAACAAGCCTAACGGGGCATAACAGGTCACACTGTTGTACCGAATGTCAATAAAATCAGAATAAATTATAATCTTTAGCTACTTAACGACGAAATGACACTGCGGTTGATATTTTTAATGAAACTTTCATTAATAATAAACAGCTTCTATTCTAGAAATGATTCGGTTTTATGATTAAAAGCTTCTCAATATAAAAATAGTAAATCCCATATAATGTAATGGGTTTAAAACTACAACTATAAAATATTTAATGCGTTTTTGCCTTTTTAGAAAAGTATTTTAAACTGAATAGGTACTAATATTTAATAGAATTTTAATTTATCCATGTATATTAAAAAATAATAATACTATATAAAAATAATAAATCAATCACTTTTATAACAAAAATACAGTTAAATAAAAGTAATTAATTTAAAATGGTTGCGATCAAATGAATGCATGACTATGAAATCGTCACCAATTCAATTGAAATGCCTAACTGACTAATCAGCTTGCTAAATGACACCAAGAATTTGGTTTGATTGGTTCAAACAAGCTCAATTGGTGTTATGGCCACAGTTTCGAATCTCATTGGGCCTATCGATTTATGCCGACATACTATTAGTGTTTGGTTATTAATGCGACAACATAAACATTCATAATATCTTAAATAGTTAATTACAATAATAAACACACAATAAGAAATATGAAACTTAAAATTTCGTCATCAATAATTGCTATTATATATAATTATCCGGCTGTATCATGTTCACGCCGCGATTCCGTCATACTCAGAGCTCATGAATAAGGTTCCCGAATGAGTTCGAAACTAGTCTGGCATATTCCAATAGTAATAACGCGAGTACAACTGGATAATTATTTATAATAGTAACTCAAACTTACCAAGTAAATACTAACTAAAGACTTATTATTGTTATTTTTAATTAATTTATTTATCATCATTATATAGCGGATACTTAGATTAGATTTTTTTTATTCACAATAAAAGTGAAATGGCAATCTAATAAATACACCATGTATTGTGTAATGACAGGTATCATAAAGCATTGTGAAGAGGAAATACAAATTGCTATAACTAGTTCCTCTTCATATCCGCTGTAAGTTAAAAGACACCATTCTATATGATATAATTCAAAATATCTAATAATTCTCAAAAAAATAATATTTTATTGGATCAAAAAATCACGTTGCTACTTTCATATATATATGTATAATACTGATAGAATTTCTAGTGTACTTTTCAATGATGGCCATGTACCTTGCGTTTGTTACGCTAACAATGTGACGCAACGCCAATTATCTCCGCAGATCTGTATCTATCGCAGCATCAGCACGGTTCTCTTTGATTACAACTAGTTACTGTCTACCGATTGACGCTTTAACGACGAGACTAGCAACGCCCGATTTCGACCAAATGATACGATTTAACAAACTGGTATCTCTGTTTGTAATCTTTTGGACAGATATTTTATTCATTTTACGTTTTTTTAATTCCTTACGTTGTATAATAGTTATTGTTTATAATAAAAAATTGCATTTACTAATATTGCCTCCTATTTACTGACTGTTAAGAGCTTTCCGAAAATTATTTATGTCTATTAATTTTTAATAATTTAAGTACAATTTCTGATAATTATATATTATTAATAATGTTCAATACTTCGAATTTAATTAATTTAATCATACTAAAGACCGAGACAAAAATTGAAAGCTGTATTTAATTGCACAAGTCACAAAACAAAACTTGTCGGCATCATTTCAGTTGATAACATAATTGCGCGTGAAAATAAATTTATAGAAGATTGAGCTACGAACAAATTCAACTTTATAACAACGTGTTAAGAATTTTATATCAACCATTAAAAGGTTATATTGGAAGGAAATGCTAACAGTTAAGACAACTTTCAAATTAAACGTTGCCAGTTTTATCATCTCTAATTGATTGATTTAATAATATCGTTTTATTTATTAACACAAAATTATAAGCTAAGGTATAATGCTTATTGCTTTTGACTTATTCTGTTCACTGATTCTCTAATATTGTTGTAAACGTAATAAATTGATCTATGAATGATTTATTTATTACATATTTACTTCAGAACACAAAGCTTAATTAAAGTTGCATTCAGTTCCGCAATTTATTCATATATTGCCCATACACCTGCTGCATTGTAGGCGTCGTACACCGTATATGGGAATTATCTAATGAGCATCTAATAAGGATTCACCAGATAGCTATCTCGCATTAAAGTTTAATAAACGCAGTCATATTTCAAATCAGAACACCATTATGCTGTCATATTAAGATTTATTGGTAATACTTGCTAGCGAACATAGCTTTTGATGAATGCTTCCAGCCTTTATCATAAAAGATCCCTTATATCTTCGAAAGCCTTATTGTAACCGATGTATTTCTGCATATAATAAAACTATACTTTATTATTTCTCATCTTGATAAACAAGTTACAGAAAATATATAGGTAACTAAAGTGCTAGCAATCATTGTAATACGTGATCTCAATCATAATGAGCTCAATAATATGATCTTTCAATAAAACAATTCTATAAAATGACTAATTCAAACTAAATGATTCACTAAATAGTTATCCAAAGATCTTACCTGTATACCCAGGAGGGCAATCGCATTCATAGCTGTACAATGACGTAAGCCGACATGTCGCTCCGTTCAAACACGGAGCAGAATCACAGACCGCTGGTACTCTGATTTCACACAATGAAGCACTAAATCCAAGAGGGCAGTCACAAGCGAATGATGGAGGGGCCCCTCCAGCACCAGGACGCACTCTACACGAGCCGCCGTTTTGACAACGAGGACTTGATTCACTGTGGCAAGGATTCAGGTGCTGGCAAAACTCCCCGGCGTAACGAGATGTACAACTGAAACAAAAAATATCAATTAATGTTTGAAACGTAATTAAATATGTAGGCATTACATTTATTTCATACCATTCGAATGTCTTTAATAAATAAGGTATGAAACTCATTCTTGGGCCTGCAATAAATTATTATATCGTCAATAAGATACGACAGTAGAAAGAACCGGAAGTAAATATGTATATAATCAATCTAAATTACTCAGTTAAGATAAGACAAATGGATTCAAAGGCTTTTCCATAATTAAATAGTTGCATAAAATTTAAGTGTTCTAATTCCTTCTTAAGATGCAAACCTTGTAAATAGTAAAGTGGCTTTGTTTCAGAGCTACCTGTACGATACTAAACATACATCGTATAAACACGCTCGAGCCACTGTAGGTGAGCACTATCGTGCCTTCGTTGGACGACGCCAATAAATAACACAGATACGTCGCGACACGGCACCGTGACATGCGCCTGCGCCTCGAGCAGCTTTATATTCTAAGTCATTTACGTTGTATATTCTAAAACTGGGTATTTTTATTTACTAAAAATTAATTGGAGTATAGATGTCCATTTAAATTATCGTATTATTATTTAAGATTAAATTATTAACAGGTTAGTAGTGAAACCTATAATTATTTAATTTAATTATTTTGCGACAATATGCGACATGTCATAAAACTAGTATGTTGTTTGTACTTGAAGCATGTGTGCTTCATTTACTACAAGGGCATTCATTGTATGAAGAAAAAGTAAATTTCCTAGATAAGTTCTGACAAATACTGCCAAATTTAGTACGGTTAAATATTTTTTTACTTTTCAAAACAAAATAAACGAAAATTCCCCAAAGTCTAATTATATCTGTAACTTTATCGTAGATTTGAAATACCGATTAATAAGTGCCAAAATTCAGTAAATGTATGCGTTTAGTTATAGTAAAATACCAACAATGTTCACCAATTAGAATATGTGTGGTCACAGTAATGATCTAGCGACGAGATTCCATCAAGTTTATAGACGCGAAATATTTTCATGAATCCACTTGAAAGTGGGAACCTGTATACGTGGGCAGCTCACGCTTGCGCCCACGCACTGACCTTAGCTTCAGCCGGGTGGTTGCACTTTTCTCATATTGTTCTGCAGATTTATATAGGCTATTTAACATAACGCTTTTGTGTGGATGATATATTGCAACACTTCTGTGATTTGTTACATTGATTTTTCAAAAACTTATAATAAAAATAAATATTTGAAATGTTGTATTTAAATAAACTTGTTGAATGTTTCTTTAGTCATAAATTAAATCTATTTATAAATACTTTAATAGAACGTTTTAACAAATCACAATAAATAATTGATGATTAGGGTAATTACTATAAACAATTCTGCAATGTAGTACGTTACAAAAAGATGACACCAAACAGCTACTTGCTTGCGCGTGATTATCTTTTAAACAATGAGTGGTCGCGAAAACACGCCTTTGTTTAAGAGAAGAATGCTTTTATAGGAGCTAAATCTTCATTATAAGGAGAGTTATAAATTATTATTGAACCTATCGATGATCTAAGTACGATGAAAAAGGGAGAGCTTGATGAAACTAGTACGCTGTTCGATGATAAACTAGACTGTGTTAGTGTGTTTAACTAAGACTGTCTCACCCGGCCGTTAGTTGGAAAAGGGTTGGCAAGGTTTGTGTACGGCAATAATTTATTTGAGTCGACATGAGATCCCGTGTCGTTGAGAGCGGGCGAGCGCGCTTGCAATAAATAAATAGCGTTGCGTGTAACTGTTTGGATATTCGATATTCTGTAACGTTCGTGAACTTTAAAAGACAAATTAATTGTGCTATTGGAAAACAAGGTTTCTATTTGTTTTACGATACCGTCACCGTTACAAAAGAGTAAAATTAATGTAGTATGAATTTACAAAACTTTCATTACTTTTCAAAAGACTGATTGCATCAGTGTAACCCAAATTTTTGTATTTTAATACTATTTATAGTGTTAAAAGTAAGTATTTATGCTTTAAGAACTATTTGTACGTATAATGTATTATTGTAAAAGACAGATCACGTGGCAAATACTCGAATTGTTCTAAGAAGCGAGTGAGGCATGTCGCCGGTTATCTGATGCGGGACGCGCGCTGACAGCCTGCGTGCGCATACGCATACTATGCACTTTTATCGTTAATCTTTTAAGGCACTTACTAATACTATTATAGACTTTAAAGCTACCTCATTTCATTAGTTAACTTCTTAAGTTATAATAAAGATTAATGTAGGCTAAAACTTGCAACTATAAATAGTTGGGAAAAATAATTTGGTTAAATCATTTCGATATAAAACATAAATTATCTATGAGATTTATATTTGATCTTGATTATATAAGCTTTGACATTTATGAGTAAATCTAAATGACGTCAAATGCTGATTCCAGTTTAGTAACAGTATATCAGTATATACAAGAAAAGTTAGTCAAAATTATTTTTCGTTGTAATCAAAATTCCGCACATCATTCAGAGATAGACGATAATAATTATTATTTGGTTTAATAATATATAACATATATTGGAGGAAGTAATTTATCATATAGGTTTTCTACCTACACTAGATTTACTACTAAAACGTGTTACACAAGATATATTAAAAATATTGGATACTGATTTCCCAACATGAAGTCTGTTTTTTTCATCTTTGAATCGTTAAGCCATCTGTAAATATTGAATCCCAATTCAGCAGATGCCGCAACTTTATATGGTTTTGTGATATCCTACTTAGTGACAGAAGCTTTAGAAGTCCAGTTCCTGTTTTTATTAAGAGTGTCATTACATTGCATCACATCGCAAATGGAAAGACAGTTTCAAGTGAGAATATTTTTACTTTAAGATCTGTATAATGAGTTATCCTAGTCGGTTCACTCAATGGAAATTCTATTCGACTTATAAGAAATATAAATTCAGGCAGGAAATGTAGCTGTAACTGTCATTAAGTCTTGCTTAATACTTCGCTGCATAAATAATTTTTTCTTGATTTATTTCTTCCATGAATTTATCGCTGACGTTTTTTATGTTCTGATGGTAATTAATTTTATTGCTATGTATATTTTATTAATACATTAGTAGATATTTTAAAGATAAAATATAGAAAAAAAATTAGGTATTGGTAAGTTCAATAACAATAAACTTAAGTAAGTTAGTTTTTTATAGAAAAACTAACTCATAAAAAGTATACACGGCAGTTCTAACCGTAATTTATTATATGGATAGGCTATAGTCAATAACTCTTAAGGATAATATTTCAATGCTCAGATCAACAGGGCAATAAATTTGACGATTAAATAGTTTTTATAAAGAATACTGCTATAAAGAGTACTGAAAAGGTTTCAGAAAATAAAACTGAAGAAAAATAAATTAAACTAAGTTGATTTTTAATACAAATTTCTTTAGTACTTAAGATTTTTATAACAAATATGAAAGAGATGCAAATAATCTTCTAGTTTCGATTGTCCATGTTGGACTTCTGACTCCCCACTCTTGTAAATATTAAAGGTTGCAGACATTGGATGATAAGAAAGCTCACGAACCAAGTAATTGACTATATAGGAAAAGCTGTAGATTTTTACTCCGTATAACTTGTCTTTACGAGAATGTCCTAGAGATAATGTTGATAGTAAAATAGATAGCATCGCTTTAACTGTTGTTATTGCTATTAAATACCATAACTTTAAAAGGATAAAACTGTTTTATAGTGCATAAATCATAAAAGCTATATAATATATATACTTCTAAGTAACAAGGAAATTATGTGTGGTCGATTGGATGATATATTCCATTTAAGAAGTGAGTTGGAGTGTATGTGCAGAAGTGCAATGAAATAAGTAGATCACTCGAATTCGCTGTGCGATTGGGCGAGAGAGCGGCGCAGGCGCAGCGAACGCGATTTGCTGGGCGTGGTCTCGGTAGCGGGAGGGGACGGGTGACCGAGATTAACTTTGACCTGAGGTTTATCTATACGGATATTAATGTCCTGTGTTACTGTATAGGGCAGAATGGCAATTCCGGAGACTATAACTTTAAGTAAACGATAATAGAATCTGAAGAAACTTTACGTATACTAATATTGAAAAATTTAACACTTAATTTATTTCGAATTGTTTCATGTAGAAGAAATACGGTTGTTATAATTAACGAAGCAAGAATAAATTTTTTGGATGTTCATACTGTTTAAAACTATGAAATTTTTAAATACACTATATATGGATAAAACTAACAAAATATATTAATTACTATTTACAGAAAGTTTGTTATTGTGCAAAGTTTTCTATTTTTCTGGAACTCTGGAAATTGGATGGACTGGTTGTATTTTCTAAGGCAATCAAAAATAATATTTATATAAAGATTAAACCTAGTACTAGTGTATTGATATCTATACAAAGGAAAATAATTTCTATAGTATTTGAAATTTACCACAAGTCACGAAAAATTAATATAAGAAAGATATTTCAAACCCAGATAGTAGCGGTTATGAAAAAGTTTTCTACAAGCATCATATACATTTTTATGAACGTTTAATTTATTCTAGTCATAAGTCATGCTCTTACTTTAACAAAGGGCAATTAGTAATAAACAAGTTGAACGTACACGCATCGGAATTAACCAAAATGGAAATATGGTCGGCTTATAAATGATCTATGAAATGAACCGCCTCGGGGTCTGTCGGATCTTGCTTTACATAAAGTATTGGGTAAGGATATACTTGTATATATATATATATATTGGTAAAGTGCTAAAAAAAATGAAAATAATCACAATAATTTTTCTAATTATTAATTTCAAGGTTGCCTATTTTTTTAGGACGTTACTTAAAATCATTTTAATAGAGATTCTAGTTTCGAGTGGTAATCTATTTCCCACAGTTTAATTAGATTTTGGTGATATTATGATAAGAACCAGGTGTACCGTGTAGTACTGCACAGCCAATGATCAAGGCCGAGTCGTGCCACTCACGTTATCGCTTGATCAGACCTGCGTTTTAGGAGAAAGGCTCCTTCAAGGCAACTATTTAGCCAAATTAACAGACAGTTATTTAGATTTCATATAATCCTCATTCACATTCAAATTATAGCTTAGATTTTTTAAATCATTTCTGAAATTAAAGTTCAGTAGTATTTTTATTTTTCTTATTGGTCCATCGTAACTTTTTTTAGATTAAAATTAATAATTAATTTAAAGTTAAACAATCTTAATATTAAAACGTGTTTATTCAAAAATGAATCGTCAAGGCATCTTTATCTTAAAGGAGGATTTACTATCACCTCTAAAAGATGAAGCGTGGGCGTAGATACACCAAAAACATTTTATACTTTAAAATAATGCACAAAGCGCGTCAGTATCGGCGCACGCGTTCCACGTTCCCACGCGTCCACACACGCGCACGTGTCTGTGTCTACGCGCGTGTGTGTGTTAGCTCGTGTGTTCGCAGCTTGCGTACTGTCCATAGAGTAAGACTATAGGAATTTACGTTCAACTTGTTGTTATTGCGAACTTATATTTTTTAGAGCGTAGATAGCATGTGGTGTCTTTATAAGCTAAGAAAATAATAGTAATAACACATTGTTCTGTACAATTTTTTGAAATGCATCATATAGAGGAAGAAAAAGATAAAATTCCAAAATCAAAATTAGTTTTCTATAATTCTTTATTGATTCTCTGAAAGGCTTTTATATCTATTTATATTTTCTTGGAAACTTTAAGTCGTGGTTTAGTCTATGGTACTCACATCCGCATCCGCCGATCCATTGAGCAGCTGTTTTAGATGTGAGGTGCCGTAAACTGATCAATCCAAGGTGACACAGCATTACAAGATACAAATTCTTTGATATGCAATAGTTACAATGAAACTGATTCATTGTTAGACATCCTGATTTATATATAAACCACTTTATAATATTATAAGTACTTTGAATTATAATATAACTATGTGTTACATGACACTAAAATAATATTGACTAATTACCTTTTCTACATATAATAGTAGGATGGAGAGAGCTACCCTTTAGTCTTTATGTGTGTTCTTGTTGCCAAAGTTGGTTTCCAATATTTGTTCAAAAATTGGTTAAAATATACACTATTGGACTAGATACCAACGACTCTTGAATTAATAAGGTCGAATCTTTGGGTCAATAATAATAGTAACTCACTTTTTATAATGTCCAAAATGTCTTGCGGTTACTGAAAGCCACGCGAGCGAAACTGCGAGCAGAATCTAGTCAAATGAATTATAGAGGGTTTAGACTCAATTACTTGTTCTAAAGGTAAGTAAAGGTAAATCAGAATAAAAGATATAATAATATTGTATAAATTATGACACGGATACCTTGACGGTTTCTCTTACCATAATGAGATAAGCCGTCATCGCATTACCTTTCATTATCGTCCAGTTTAAACAATTCTCATAGTTTAAGGGTAATGAACCTTTTGTTCGTTGTTGTTTCGTGAGACTATGTTTTATTACAAGTTTCATGATAACGGGACCAGTCGTTTGCGGGGTGTTTGTTTTTATGTTATACTTTAAACGTCTTTCGATGGTCTGTGTACTGCATCTATATAAATAATTATTTTCTTCTGGTTGTATATCGATATAAATTTTTAATATATCAACAAGACTTAGTTACAAATAAAAGGTTTAAAAAAATTATACATAGAATTTACTACAAAGATATCTCTTCCACCTGTGAGTGTTAGACAGAAGGTTTTAGAGGGCAGAGATAGGTAATTAGATATTTCTATAATATTACAAAGATGCGCGTACTACAAGTAGTGAAATCTATTAATCAATATATATATCAAACGTCATTTGAATATAACGTGGGTATATTAACACCTTATGTCTAAATTACAGCGTAAAGGGCCGATTATCTTCGGAGAGACATCAATTCAATGGGACCCCATCGTCCAATTGTACGCGATGCGAAGGTCTGGGCCTCAACAATATAGAATTATTATCTATAAGCGAGGATCAAGTTACAGAACACACGTGCACCGTGCAAATGACGCCGCACCCCTTCATGTTAGAAGACATTCCAAAATAAACCCTGTTCAATCTAAATAAAGTTTATATTTACTTTACAATGAGATTAGTGTTTTCAATTTTTTAAAACCTAATTTTGTTGATAAGTCTAACGAAAATTCCGATAGGTTTAGAAAGTTTCCGAAAGTTACTAAATATTGATCTCAATGTAGGTTATTTAAATTAGCACCAATACTAGTGTAACATGAATGAAGCCTTGAATGAGATTAATAAGACCACTTAGCAGGGTGCAAGAGTTGCGTTAGAGCTTGAAATGCGATCGCGCTGATTACTAATACCGTATGATGAACACCATATGTTACGCCTGGGAAGTGTTTAAAAAAAGAAAGAAAATCGATAAATTTATGTTCTTGTATAAATTTTTAATAAATAATTCAACCAATCATAAAACTGACAGTTATTATGGATACCGCGATAGAGAAGACAATCAAGAAATATGGAGACACTATCGACTCTCAATCAGCATAAATATTAAAATGGGCGGAAGGTGTCATAATGAAAAATATGAATTTGTGAATGGTAATGAAAATATGAATTTCGACAAATAAGTTTTTTTTTTATTTAATTTTTTTACAAACCATAACACTAGAGAAATAATCTTTGTGTAGCGAAGAGTTTCACAAACAGAAATAAACACACAAATAACACACACAATCGAAACAGCAATCTATGGATCACACAAACAACTGTTCCGTGGGGGAATCGAACCCACGAGCTTAGGCTCTGCAGGCAGGGTCGAACCTTTTAACCACTAGAACAATAAAAAAGTGGTTTTCAATCAATAGATTGAGGTATAAAATACGAGTACCAAAATATAGGTTACGGTAACATGTTAGCAATCTTTAAGGTCCAAGCCAATGTACAAAAAAACCAATCTTGTTGATTTTTTGTAATTTGTGACTTGAATAACAAAAATGGTGAAATCAATAATAAAAGATAAAATGGATGAATACATCATACAAACTTTTTCACAGGAAAATAATAATGTCCAAGCGCAAATAAATTTGAACCATTAACTCTTCTTATTTACTTTAAGTAAATTTTACTTTTAATATAATATTGATCTGAAATGAAGATAAAAATATTTTTTATAATGAATGTCGAACATTCAAAACTTATCATTTTAGCAATTATTGCATGCGATATCTGAGATCGTGATAATGGTGCGACAAACGCAAGGCATACGCGCCGATGTCGGCGGCTCTTGCAGCCATAAATCTTGGTGCAGAGGACGTGCGCAGCCCTTTATTATACCAAGACATGATTGCCCTCGAGCGCTCGCCAACAAAACGAACGCTTAGTAACGAGCGGACTCGAATGCGACTATATTTTTTACTTTTGCCTTTTCGCCAGTTAGAACGCTGACCCAAAGTCCAAGGTTAAACATAGAAGAACCACTAAACCGAGTCTATGACGACCGTAAACAAACGTCGCAGTGACGACTGGAATACAAATTTGTCTGTAACAATTTTTATTGTAAATTCCCAACTGTTTGGAAATACCAAGGCCTATTGATAAACTATGTTCTATATTATATTCGTACTTAGCCTTCAAGATTTTTTTTATGAAATCATAATATCCAATAAATCCATTAATAGTTTTATGAAAGATTAGTATAACTCAATGATTCATTCCGTGATCGCAGCTGAAAAAAGTCGACCATAGCATCGGGAAATAGAAAATATAATTTACCCTTAGGTTTAATTACGAAATATAAACATTCATCTAAATTTAAAATACTTACAAGTAACATTATTTTAAAAACATTAACTTAATAAACATAACAAAGTAAGTAAAATGACCCCGAAAGCACGACAGCGACGAGTGAATAGAATGTAAAAACATGACATCCGGGTGCGAGTTCAGACTAACATCAGAGCAAAATCAAAATGGAAACATTCAGTTTAATCTCATATCGAATCAATGAGATCGACTCTGGGGTCAGAGGAACATGCTAAAGGTGCAACTACTCGGGTAGTCTTCGAGAAAATCAAGTCGAAAATACAATAGAAAATGACTTGTCTGTCTGTATTAGCATAACCATTGTTTCGAATGGCTCCGGCGCTTGTATCTGTTATAATTAAAATGCCGCCTCATCTTCTTGGTCTCAGACATTTCAACCATTATTTGATAGTACATTCCAAATATATATCGAGACATATATGTCTTATGCTACATAAAAACTCTTATTGCCTATTAATTAAAATGATTAATTATTATGTTTAATACAGTGTTTCATACATAAAACTTATATCATTTAGTTTATTTGGACAAAATTATTTGCGGTTTTTAAGTCCTGCCGATATCGGTAAAAGGGCTACAACTTTGTAAATTATTTATCATCCTTTAAAACGTTAAGAAAGGCATAAAATCAGATCCGCTCCAACTAAGTTGAATAACAACGACAGAAACGTAACAATCGTGCGGTTTGTCTCAACATAACATTGCGCAATTTTCTTACTAACTTTATACTTATATCCAAGACCTTTAGTAGTTCAATCCAACTCTAATATCTATTTTAGTCCAATTTCGGAATCCAATCTCGGTAAGAACAAACCTCTGTTACGGGTTTGTGGGAACGCTCTCTCGTGCCCTGAGGCAAGTTGCCCCTCAGAGCCCTTCAAAGATTGGCTCGATCGCCTTAGGGTGCACAACTAACCACCGGTTCTCCGTCTAACGTTTAGTTTAGCGGAATGTATAAATTTTGAACATTGCGTGATTTAGTTCTTTCACTCTTATATGACTAAGTGGTGATTTTTTTCAGAACAAGATTGCTCTCTTTGGAATTTTGAAGTTTTGTTTTATTCTTTTCAAATTCCATTCAAACTTTGAGAAGGAAATATCTCCTTGCCAAAAAAGACGATTTCATTTTTTAAAATGCGGTTAGTCCAGAAGTGACTACATATTATATATAATTCTAGATTGACTAAACATAGCAACATATACAAAGCTGAACTAAATACACTAATTGCAAGTTAACGTCACTTTGATTAAAGCGTAACTAAAAGCAATTTTTTTATATATAGATGATTTACTTCTTATTTACTACGGTATAAAGATTCAATGGAAACATATTGTTATTATAATGGCAAATAAAATACAGTTTAAACAATAAATTATTTATACCAATATATAAATTACTAATCACTCAATCCTGTATTATGTACCTTATAAAATTTATTGCTCAATTTAAATGATAATTCCAAAAATAAATTTTGTGCTTAAGTGTTCATAAATTTTTTGAAAATAAATAAGTGCTTTAGCATTATAATGTTTCGATTTGATCAAGTAGCGTATGCTGGCGCATGCGCTGTAGCTTCGTAGGCGATTCACATGTTAGATTTTGCGATAAAAATCTAATATGACTGTTGATCACTGATCATCCGGATAAAGTTACCATCTGATTTTATCATTAGACGACACGTTTCGTTCATTACAATTATGAGATATAATAGTATAAACTTTTAATCTCTTTAGCGTATGAATAATTATACTGACTGACTAACGTATCACCAAACGGCCGCAGTTAGAATTTCAAAATTTTAACGAAATATGACGTATCCAAATACCTGCTAAGAAAGGATATTTCTAAATTTATCTCCTCATTGGACTAAATACAGGACAAAGTACATTGTGTATTAATTTTAACATTAAATAACTTTATCATTATAAGAAATGAACTTATTTTGTTCTAGTAATAATTTAATAAAATAACTAAACTGTTAACTTTATAATTTTAGCATTTTATTAGTATATGGCAGTTTTAAAGTTCCTAAAGCTGAATGAGACGTTAAGAGTAAGTTTCTATTATCCTCCACAATGTTAACAAGGTCCTCATGCCCTTAGACATGAACAAATCATATCAAACTAGTTATGGTCACTCGTGATGTAACGACTAGGTATGCAAATTGTGCGCGGGCGCAGGGTCGATGACCGCCATGTTTGCTTCGTCCCATTGGCTCCGCAGAATCGATTTGTAACGTGCTCTCGGCAAGATAAGGTCAATGCCGAAGCGTCTTTCATCTGCTACCGATTTTCTTGTTGAAGATGTTTTATATCATTATGTACTTTTTGTATTTTGATTAATGGATATTGAGTTGTTTGTTCTACCTGAATTAATAGCTGTCTTTATCTTGTTTAGTAGAATGATTAAGAAGCATCTCTTTATAGTATTTTATCTATTATTTTAACGAACAAATAACAACTAGTTTCTTTGGTCGCCCTCATTTCTTCTATGAAAAGTAAATCTGACGCACCTCCGGACCGGTCCCGCCCAGTCTTCAACTATCGTAATTATAAGGTAACAGCTCTTTCTCTATTAATTAACCCCTTGAAACCGAAACGGTACCGACGTCTGAGAAAATAATATTAGTTATCAACCTGAATACTTAAGAGCTAAATTGTGGTCCTTTTAATAAATCTCTAGAATATAGATAACTTTTACTTACGTAGATAAATTAACCGTTGGTTTTATACAAACTAATCAGACAATAATTTGAGAGTGTCCATACAATTAAGTTATGAACCGATGCGGCCATAAAACCCAGTCGTATAAAAGCCATCTCTGCATTTGTCCGTTCAGAACCGATTGGTGCAGCGAACGAGTTTTTTGAAGCAATAAAAACTGTTAATGGATCAACAATAATAAAAAGAACCGAACAAAAAGCCGCAGACATATTCAAATCTTAATGCCCACCTGCGATATTTCATATATCGATCACAATGCCCTTATATGGTTTTATTGCAATGGAAAGATATTAAAAAATACCAAAACTTAACGATATATTCAGCAAGGTCAAAATTGATGTGAATTAAAAATTCGAAGAACTGCTATCACTGCAATTGGTATCGCAATACAAAAAACAGGCTTTAGTATAAGTATAAGCTGTATTATCATCAACTTGTGTCCTCTTATTGTAAATCTTTTTAAATGGTAATGGGGATATAATTTTTTAAGATAAGATTATTTTTTTACTTTATAACATCTGGAGATTTAAGGCTGAAGATTGCGGGGACTTATTCAACTGAAGCAGAAAATTTCCAACGATAATAATATCAATGAATTCATATGCTCAAAACTTTACAATGCTATAAAATAAAAACTTTAGAGGAGACTATAAAAACAAATTTTATATTTTATTTCAAAAAGCTATAAAAAGTCTTGAGAAATAATAATATGCTAGAAGATACTAAACTAGAAATAATACTCACTGGAATAAAACAAGATATCAAAAAGATAGAAAAGTAAGGTAAAGATTAGTTTTTATTTCATGATTAGCAAACTAGTTAATCTTGTTGGGTGGGAATGAATGGGTTTCATACATCTTCATGGAATCTCGTGATGGTGAAATTAGTTTATAGAAAATCTTGTACAACGCTTGCTGATTTGCCTTATTAAAAGGGTATCGTTTACAATAAGACGATGAAACAAATACCATATCAGCTTACATTTATTGTTTATTATTCTTCAAAAGTATATCCAAATATTTCTTTTGACAGAATCATTTACTTTTAAATGAATAATGAAATATTTGAAATTATAGATAAAAAGTTACTAACCCAACGTTATACTTTGTCTATAACTTTTCTTACCCATCAGTCAGCGTCACCATGTTTTATTTTTCCTTCCTTTACGTCTGTCTGTCAAGCACTCAGGCGTTACATTAATATGTCAGTAAATTAGACGGTTTTTGATTTATGGCCACACCTACTTCTAATTCCCTTGGCCCATATCGTTCTTCATTACAATAATTACCTCCGTAATTAAAAATTAAAACGATAAATAACTCACACTTTACTAAACACAGTAAACCGCCTCCTCTTATCATAAAACACTGTCAAAGGTCTTAAGAATGTCGCCTTTTAAGGGGAATATTTAAATTTTAAATAACATGATAATAAGCAATCAGAGTTGCGTAGGCGCGGCTTGCACCTGCCTGATAGATTGGGTCATCTTGTTCAGTTAAACAATAAAAGTACCAGAATCGTTACGATTAATAATCGTAGTCTTTGCCCACCATTAATTTTATAGGTTTAGTTAAGCCCTAAAATAATTATGTTTTACCTGAACATGTAATAAGGCAAATTACACGAGTTTATGATAGCTTTTATGCTAGTATACTCTTAGTCTAGCGTGACAAGACAATCAGTAATAATATAAATTGTATAAACTAGATAGAAGTAAAAGAACAGTTGAAATAAAACTATTTATACGGATTAAAACTCGCGTATAATTTGGTTGGTAAAAAATAGTTTTATTTCAAATGTGTACTCGTGAAAATCTAAGAAAATACGTAAAAGACCAGTTATTGTTATTTATACAATTATTGATAATGATATAATACTTGAAGGCGTCGAGACCACCAGATCAATGGACTTGGATGAACTTGGCCAAAAAACCATGAAGATTCTTTAAATAAACATTTATCGAAATGGATTCGAGACTTCATCTCTAAGTGTTTACTTAGTAACAGTCCGCTTTGAATAAATCGATTTCGAATGAATCCACGGCAAGCAAACAAAACTATACCTTGGCGATCAAATATTAAACCCACTTTTCATTGCAGACAACCAATATTTACTTTAAATATAGTTGACTAAGAAAAATAGATTCTATTACGTTGATCACATGGTGCTTTTTGGATTGGTAACATAATAGTTAATCCAATGATAGACGCTTTGTTGTATCAACTGTTAACTTGATTTTGAAGCGCCGGAGAAAGAATTATAACTGAACTGTGAGACTAGTGCTACATTCAATTCCCTTGATGTAATTTGTTTTTCTTGTAACGAAAACATTTATGAACCATGATAATGTAGAGTCGATGATCTCGAATATTATTTTGAAATCATCCTGTTAAGGGGTTATTCCTGTAATTAAACGAATTTCCAAAATCATTTGGGGTATTGTTCAGACGTTGACCCTGTCGATCGATCAAGGCTGGGCGTGTCCGCCGCTCAGCGTATGTAAAGGTATTACAAGTAATAACAGGTTAAGGAACACCTCAGAACAATGGTTATGATCTGTTCTTTACGATTGGTTTTGTAAAATTCAAACTTCCATATTAATTATTAATAAATCATTGAAAAATTTTCAAATTTCATTGAAGTCGTCTAAACACAATTGTTGGATTTTGAATTAGTTCTATATATTTATAGTATTTGGGATATTAAAAAGAAATATATATATTAATCGATGCGGAATTTTAAAACTGAATTTAAAAAAACCAATACTCATGACGAGCCAAAATTTTCCCTAGAAGTTATGAGGGAAAAACTACAAATTTAACTATGAAAATTTAAATACTAGTAAATCAGTTTTAAAAAGATAGGCTATTGATTGATGACACTACAAACAATATCACACCGCTCCACTCTAATTAGGAATATTAAGCTGCACCGCATTCTATCTTTTTAACGGCTCCACCGTTAAGTACTACTAAATGTCGCGCTATATATTTATTAGACCCTTCCTCACTTACAACGTCCTCTTTCACTTGACAGACTTCTTCATTCCATTTTCGATGTTAATTGAAATCACTTCTCATACTTCCGATAATATCCTACCCATTACTCAATGGTAACATTCTGATAACGAAACGGAAATTGAAAAATATATATTTTTTAATTAAATCGATATTGCATCTTTACTATATGAAGTTTTAATATACTTATATAGTAAATATGACACACGTCCTCCTATTTAAAAAAAAATATGGCTTTTATGTATGTACAGATGAAAATGTTGTTGGTATTCAAACTTTGGATTAGACCGTCAGATATGTACGCTTGAAATGCGATTTCTAAAATCCACTGTCCAATTAGAAGTTATATCTATTGAATAAGTAAATTCTTAACATATGTACAAACTTTACACGGCTTTTCTGACTATAGACATACATAAATATTTAGTTCTGGAATAAAGAGATTTTATTATCTAAGTGACTGTGCACATTTCGACATAAGCGATTCTGTCGTGTACTTTTTCGGCTTAAAAAAACTGTTTATTTTAAAGATTAAAATGTTTCAAAAATCGTTTCAATATTTATTATTTTTATGAAATGCGAGTTTCTTCAAATATGTTCTGGGAGTCACATGAGTTAGGAGTCTCGAGAGCTATTATACATATTGAGAGAATACGCGGGCTGCACTGTGAAGTTCCTAACTTGATGTTTAAAATCTCAAAGCATCTAACAACCAAAATGACTCAAAAATTCTTAGTTCGTGCGTACATAAAGTAAATCTCTATGTAAACAGTACGAGCCGATTAGTTTCGCTCGTCGGTGATCTGAAATTTAAATTGGGTTTTTTCGGTTACTTTTTTGTCAGCAACTACCCGGGAACTGATTAAATGCTGTTGTATTTGTCCATGATTTTTAAGATTTATTCAGATTAAATTTCGATTATCAGAAGAATGCGTAATAACATAACGGTTATACAGAAACATACCAGAATAACACCATTAACATAAATAGATATGACTGTATAATTACAATAATTTATTGAATGATCGTGTTCCTCAGTCCTGCCATTTACTTATCTTGATTAGTATTAATATTATGCTACGTTTTAACAAAATCAGACAATGATATATGTGATTTTATGATTTGTGTACAAAATATTAAGAATATACACGTTTTCTGTCTGAAGCGATTGTTCTGTTAATAAAAATATATCTTAGACTAGCTGTTGCTTTGACATCGTCCATGTAAACTACATTTTATAAAACGTCCGGAATTTTAACAAATTTAGAATACTGATCGAATAATTTTTTTATGAATTTACAATACAAAGAAACAAATCTACGTTCATAATAGTTGTAGGATGCTCGCATTCAAATATTACATATGTTAACATTATGCTTTGAAGCGAGGTATTGTGTGAGTGAACTCAATAAAAATCCACCGTGCTATTGTTCAAAAGTCATAGTATGATATGTTACAAGTCGCAATAAAATGTCTTCATAACTATAAAATATTATTTACTTATACCATAATCTACACGTATAAAATTACAAATAATTTCGACAAAAATATATCAGCTTTCACAAATAGGTATATGCTGGTTTCTTATGCAGGTCGAAAAAGTTAGAAAGTATTTAGACAGAGCTTAGTTAACGGTAAGATCATTAGGGAGGTGTTTTCGCAGAACAATACCCGACTTGTCACGATGTTGAATGGAATCATATCGTTTTGTCTTCTATTCCATTGAGATCTTTAATTAATGACGTTGAAGCAGACCTCATTATACCGCTGTTGGAATATATGATCTCAAAGGGTATTGGTAATAAATCATCTAGGATTTTGCACTGTGCGGTAAAAGCAATGGGGTGTTAGATAGAAATGATGTTGGACGTTCATAAGAATGAAATAAATATTGACAAAAAATTAATATAATTGGTAAAATTGAGACGAGTAAGCACATGTCAGTTGGCATTGCGATAATCACGGTCAACAACCAAAAACTAAACCAAATGTAGCAGGATCAAGTTCAGTTCAGTTGTTTTTGAAATTATGTAGCATTATTTGTTAAAAACGTCTAAAATATATTCGTAACTAGCATGTTATCATTTTGTTATAACTATCGCTTTTATTGGAATTGTATAAAAAAAATCTCGGAAATAAAATTATTTTCGGATTCTTAACTTCTATTAGAAACTAAACTAATAAGCAAGTACTAATAAGTATCTTCTCTATAAAATATAAACAAAGTACAGAATAAAATGAAGTTATTAAACTTACAGCTAAATTAAGCTAAAAGACAGCCAGGACGAGTCCCTTTAAAAAAATTAAGATAAAATATCTTCACATGATTTAACGAATAAAATATTTGTAAGGTTTCTAGAAATATACAGCAGCAAATCTAAAACCTATATTGAAGAACACGAACACATTCGTCATGTACATCTCAACAAGTCGTGAGATGCTGCCATTATTTCATTAGACGAATAATTGATAGGTAAGAACTGTGTTGCAACGCTGGATTAATAGCTCGTGTTACGCGTCAGTTTGAGAGCTGTCTAAATAACATAACCCTGATGGGTTGCGGGTTCTTTCTTACCAGTGATGTCCGTTCAATTGATCATTTTATAACAATAACGTTACGTAACTTATGGTTAACAAGAACGATTGTTGTTGAAATGCAAATTGCTGGATTTTTTGAGAACTTAATATGAAAGCAGATTTTATCATGGTAAAATTTAATTGAGTTAATGGAATTAATTTAGCAGACTAGCAGAACAAAAATAATTGGATTTATTTCTGCCCCAGTTATAAAACCGTGAACACATATGTGGTCTGACAGTTAGGAGGGCCATTAAGCAGAGGACACGATAGAGTAAAGCGGTTCAAACGAAACGTGCTTCACGGCATCGCGATAGGATGTTCAGGTGTTTTCACATATGAAAAATTTGGCTGAGATATTTTCCGCCTTATTTTTAGAAAGACTAGAGTTTGTTTTTGTTTAATAGAATTTATATAAATTTTTGATCTTTTAAGGCAACTCAAGTTTATGGCCCGTATTGTCATCAAGATTTTTCATACGATAGAATGACCTAAGACAAAAGGCAAACTGACACTTGGTTCACGGCCATCGTTTACGATTACTCAGAAAATAAAAAGTAAAAAACTTTTTTGAAAACTGATAAGAATTTCCATATCTACATGTGAGGTACTTAGACTTATTCGTAGAAAATGTACAAAATGTTTTACCGTAAGGGAATAAATAAGTGTAAAACGAATTGACATGAATTGACAATCATTGTATTTATTACATTATGTATTAAGAATGATTGAGTGGTAATAAGAAAACGATACCGTGTGTGGTCTACAGAAATTTAAACATCTTTATGCTTACGAATTGCCCATTACTGAGTATAAAACAGATTTAAAGCTTCACTTCACTGCTGGGAGGCACCCTGGTCTGTTTATGCTAAATAGCCATTCAAACTTGGCCACATAAGCTCATAATATTTGCATGAAGAAATCTTCAAAAGGAAACCAAACAAAAGGTAATGACTTAAGTCTAAAACCTACCAGAGGTTCACTTAGGTACAGAGATAGAATCTCGATTTATAGCCGTCGTGTTTTATATGTTATTATATTTAAGACCCGTTATGCTAGACACAAAAGATAATCAGATTCAGACACTCGAATAAACAGTCATACAATATAAATGTTAGAAAGTCATTAATTTATTAACTATAACAAATCATATTAAGTATACCGATATGTCAATTAATTTCAAAACTCAAGAATTTTATTCTATAAATGCGACGAAACTATATATCATAATATATTTTTTGGATATATAAGAAACGCCAAAAACGAAGTTCATCTGCGTTCACGCATTGTTTCTAATTCATCTAAACAAACCGGTCCCAGAGATAATGGCACCACCAAAAGGGCCGCACCACGCATGCCTAACCACCAGACGTTAGAGAAATTCCAGCCTAAAGAAGTTTTATTTGAGAGCATTGAAAAGATTCCCAGTCAAAATAATAGGTAGACGTCCTTCAATATATGAATTCGCACAAAAAACTGACATCCAAATATTTCAATCGAAATCACTTTTATTAGGTGCATTCTCAATTAATATAATGATAATGTATTGTAATTGAGTATTTTGGTTTTCTTTATTTTACTGAGGAGTTCTGTTACAAACTGTCGTAATAAATGTTATAGTAAACTTTGAGGTGCAATTTTATTTTATAATGTTATGAAGAAATACCACTGAGTAACAGGAAAAATACAAAATGTCCCAAACAAAAGCCTATCTAACATTACGCTACTACTCTTAGTTATTTCTATGGTACATCGTTCATCCGCGGGTGGAACCGCGAGTAACAGCTAGTTCTTTATATGACTTTGGTATTCTTCAAAAGTATTCAACTATAATTAGAAAGAAATTTTCAAATCTATCCCGTAGTTTCGAAAACAGTCACATTTAGCCAAACAAACAAACTCTTTAGCTTTATAATATTAGTATAAATTGTAACAGTTATTTGAATTCAATTTTTATTAAATGATAAAAAAGTTGACAGTACATACTATATACTATACGCATTTGAGATTTTTTTTAGTTGTTCAGTTTATTTTATAAGATAAAGTAACCGGTATCGTATATACATTCTTCACGAAAGAAAAATGAATTCCGATTCTTACACTGAGGAAATAAAACATTTCAATGTATCAATCACACCAAGACGAGAGCAATCCTTAAAAAAACGTCATTTCTCACGCTCATGCTAAGTCATCATCAAATGAATCTGAGGAAGTACAGCTATTATCTCTTTGAAACCAAGTCAAACAAACCCGGAGAATGGACACCCTTTTTCTCTATACCATTAACATTTTCTATCAAATCTATTTGCTTTTATTTGATGATATATTTTTTAGAGAATTTTGGAAATAAACAACCCATATACGAAAAATGTTTTGATGTAATAATACAAAATTAGTATACCATTAAAACATGAACCAAGATTTTTTTTTAATTTTATTTAAAATGAATAACTCAAGAAATCTCTATTGCGAAAGGTTTCACATATATAGAAATAACGGACACAAATAACACCTAAAGTCAAAACAGGAACCTGTGAATCACAAAAAAACTGTCCTATGTGGGAATTAAACCCACTACCTTTGACAAAGCATGCAGGGTTATCAACCAATAACTAGTAGAGCAATCGGCCGTCAAATCACTATTTTTAAAGTATACAGAACTCCCCAAAATATTGTAATCACACTTTTTATAAAGTGTCGTAACAAGGCAGCTTGAACTTCGAAGGTAATATTAAAGTAATGCATTCCTTTATTATAAACGCATTTGCCTCTAATGGACTGTCTAGAAAGGACTATACAATTTTAGTTTTTGTGCAGAGAAAAAACTATTTAAACCGTTACAGTAAATGGTATATGAATTAGAACTAACCGTAATTTTTGTTATTTGACAAAACTAAACCTTTCATCTAAGTATTTGTATGACACCACTGGGTTACCTAACCGTCCTTGCTACATTTCGACCAAACATCCATTACAGGATTGCGCAAGCGCCGTGCGAAGTCTCCGCGCCTCTGACTTATGTTCCAACCTTCCAACGTTTGTTTTATTAGATCCTATTTGCTTAACTCACCATCTATAATAAAATTTCGTAATAATGCTCACTGGATCATTTAAATGCGAACAGTTAAGCCTATCTGAATTTCTAATTCTCAGTATAATTTTGTATTATAATTTTAAGGAAAATATTAACATTTTCATAGATTATAAATATAATTATAATTCACGCCGCGATTCCGCCATGCTCAGAGTTCAAGAATAAGAACCCCGAATGGTTTCGATACTAGTCGAGCAAAATTCTGATAGTAATAAAATAAGTACAGCCGGATAATATTTTATAGTAGTCATGGCTCACGAAAGCTTAAATATAAAATTTATAAATAGTAATTTTGATTTATCTTTTAAATCTTCTTCAGAAAGCTCACAAATAACTTACAAACTTCGGACATATTTGCACTTTTTTAAGCATATATGTCAATAACAAAATCACTTAATTTGACGATCTATGGAATAGACAACTACGAGTAATCTGTACTCAGTAAAGCAATTACCACAGAAAAGCGTTTAGAGTTTAGAGGGTACTTAGAAATAGAAATTGGTGAGGAAATATGCCATTAATACGATCGTAAACCAATGATTGGAGATTTTGAGATAATCGACAATTTAATGCCTATTTTAACTCAGTCAGTATTTAGTATAATTTAATGTTCTTGTATTATAAAACAATTATATACTAACTGGCTGTTACGTTTCTATCAGCGGGCAAAATTTTTGTTTAATAATTAGGATAAATAAGAAAAGTAGCGTGAAACGAAGTAGCGTGAAAGTAGTCAGAAAAAATGTTTCAAATCTATCCCGTAATTTTGAAAATGAGCACGTTTAAAGAAACTTTGGCGATTATAATATTTGTATTTAGTCTTTATGTGTATAATATGAATTTAATATCAATCATGGAACAGGTTATCCATGAATTTAATTACCAAAATCATGTAACATCCGATCGGTGTTGGAGTGCGCAGGCGCATGACATCAGCAGGATCTAGGGCGCACGCCCACTTCCATTAGCCACGGGTTACTAACAGTAGACGCTAGACCGATCACTAGACGTTTCTATCATAGTCTATAATCTCTGTCAAAATCTCATTAGTCATCCAACACAACACATTTTAATGTATTGTAACTGATTTTTGGGCGTTTTTTGAGAACAATATACTTTAAAGATGCCGCAGTCATATTATATACTTTATTTTTAGGAATTTGTATTTTTAATACCACTAATTTTTTGTAGTACTCAATTGAATTAATAATAAATATATTTTTTTAAAGCAAAAAATTAATTGAACTTATATAAACTATTTTAGTATTCAACCATAATTGTTCTTAATAATATCATATAAGAATTTAAAGGTTTCGAAACATGTTTTTATATATATTAGAATATTCTATGGAAGTAGTTTGTATTGAAATTTAATACGATTATTAGTAAATTAATATAAAAATAACTTTGTCATGAGAAAAAATTGATTTACAAAGAGGAAAAAAGGTGAGACCTGTTCTTTATTTTCTTGTTTCTTTTATGCGGAAAGTATATTTTAAAAAAAATTTTTAGTAAAATAATTTATATTTTCAATTTAAAATATAATTATAAATCCTGGATCCGGGAATTGCGAAAACGTCCCCTAGCTCTATCAAGTGAACTGCCGTATTCCTGATTCTACGAATTTAGCATTCTATATAATACCATCTATAGGGTACTGTGGTAATTTGTATTTAATTATGGTGCAGTACATATAAAGCGATTGAAGCACCCCAGACTAACAAGCGCCTTATACGATGCACTTGAAGAGCGAGCTATTTTAATGAGACAACCAAAGTCCCACCTACAGTAACCATTGACGTATCGTTGTTTTTAGATCAAAAGTAAACTAAATTTCATAAAACTATAATATTATAGTTAAGTAACAGTTTTTTATATTTCTGTCCATTGTTGCTCTAAGGTTTAAGTTTAAAAATAATAGTCTTTGGTTCCTGTTCCATTGTTACTCTATTCATATAAAAACATTTGAAGATATTTAACTATTATTTTGGTATCCATATCGGTCTGGTTGTAAATATTGATCAAGAAATCTTTTAGAATAAGATTTATGAGAATCATTTATTAAAACTGTACAAGATATCTACCTATACTTATCTAATATAATATTATTAACGTAAGCAGATTTTTGTTGTAGTGATATGAGAATCACATATAGTCTAATTTAGAAAGCTCCAGTCGCAGTGCAGAAAAAGAAATAAAAAGAAATATCAAGGTTACATCATTTATGACAAATATAGACAAATGACTTGCAAATTACTATGAAATTAAATCAAAACAAAAACTATCATTGGTTTCGAAATTCAACCTACTGGTATTATATAAAATAAGTAATGCATATTTTATAATGTTAAAAATTAAGTTAAATAAAAATTTAATAAAGGACTTAATAAAAGAAATCAAAACTTAAACAAGTGGTAGGGGACGTTCGCTGATTTCTTAAAAATGGCCACATATATGGTGGTACTGTAGAGGGTGTGAAGTGATATTAAACTGACCTTATAAGTAAAGTCTTAATGGACCTTAATGTAAAACACTAAACTTTGTAACAAAACAAACTTCTTTTTTAATTAACATACTGGCACCTTTCCAATCTCTTAAAGTAATATTTCAACAAACTTACTCTTTTTGCCAGAGTACCACATGAACAAATGTAAATTGTTTTACAAAAATTTCTGCAATTTTCTTTTTTGTTACTGGCTGATAGGTATTTTAAAAACTCAAAAAGTCAAATGATTGTAATATTAAAAAAATTATTTATACCATGAGAGTTTTAAGAGTTCAAGGGACAGTCGGCTTCAAAATTCAATGACCATATACAAAGTTCAAAAATAACTATACACTATATTATATCAAAACTGCTGAACATGACAAACGCCAATATTGAATGAACTTCTTTAGAGTTACCTGAATATCAAATTGTCTAATTCAACAAACCACTTGCCACTTTAAAAATACATTATTTTTATAATAAAGTGGAATTTATAATATGAAGTACTGTAAGTAAAAATAAATAATCTATAATTAAAAATTAAAATTAATAATTAAACAATGTCTTTAAATCATTAATATATTCTTTTTGTAATATGGCATCACTGTTTTAAAACTGAATTGCAAAAAAAGATCCTCTAAATTCTTTGCCTCAACTTTCATTCCATACACAGTTTATACAATGATAAAATTTAAAAATTTGTGTCAATTATAATTTGAAGCTAACTGTACCTGCTCTAAAAATTAAAAAAAAAAACTTTTTAGATAATACTGGTGATTAGACACCAGTATTAATAAAAAAAAACCTAAATGAAGTGAAATGACGTCATTAGATAGCATTCATCCCATGATTTATCCCCAAACCGACGATACTCAAAAAATAATAGTTTTTTACACAATTAAGACCCTTCATAATTAAGGGCTTCACATCTGCTTTGAAAGGGCGCCATTTTACGGCGTATAATGTATTATTATTTGTCTATTACCTATTAGCCATTTTATTGTGTTCTAGACTAGAAAATACTCTGAATACTAAATCAAACCTTGCTTTATCTCTGAATTTTATTCATATAATACTAAACCAAACACATATAAAGGAATTGTCAGTTATTACATTCAAACGGAACAGAAAAAACTCATTTTTTTAGAAATGGGGTAACTAGAACCCCTATTTTTTGGTAACAGCCACATGATTCGATTTTAATAATAAAAAAATATAAAAGATTTTGTTGTTTGATATATTGCTAACAAGTATACAAAAATATATTGAAAAACTTTAGTAATTAAAATATACTCACTTGCAAAAATATTCTCCTCGCGGAGTTGAGAGACACGTTCCACCATTTTTACACGGCGAGGGCGAACAGGACACAAAACCTGGAATAAACAAACTTATTAATATTCTTTGATTAGCTTAATTGACAGATCAAATGATTGATTACTTTAAAATGTAAAATTTTGCATTACCATTATTAATAAAGTATTTTTCTCTCTCATCAATAACGATTTCGGTAAAATTTTGTAAACATTTTAAAGTAAATTTCAGTCAGATATGAATTCTCGAATGTCAATAAACTGAGGTGTTTACATGTCAAAATTCATTTCCCACGCGCGTCTCAACTGTCAAGTTGTTTGAAGATAAGATTTGGTCAAAACTTAACGGCTTAGATAGTGAGTTATATTTGCAATTATGTATAATATTCTTTAAATAAGAAAATTTTTCAACTATCGTTAGATAAAAATATTTTTGTTTATTTTGGCTTTTTCTAAGTAAATTATAAATATAATCGTTTTTGAAAAAATATGGGATAGAAAAGTAATCACTGAAAATATAGAATCTGTTATAAAAACTCATGACGAATTGTAAAAAAAGTAGATTTTCTAGGAAGTTTATTTACAATATCGGAAATAAACAACAAATTGTATATTTGATATCAACCTTGGTGGTCTGATTTCGAATCGATACAACAAGATTGCCGCCATCTCGATTATAGCTTTGATTATGTACATCCGAATAATTTAAATCGTCGGTGTCAGATGCCATCTCAATGCTAGATCTATTTCTCTTGAGACACCGTTCATAATTATTGTTTTTATTGTTATAAAATATAATAAAATTAACAAATGAATTACATGTGTTTTTAATTTGAAGTAGCTCCAACAGCGGTTAATTCAAAGAATAATGGTAATGAAGTCGAATTAACTCCAAAACTCTGTTTGATTCTAATCAGACAAACGTTATACTTATAAGGTTAGCAAAAACCATTAAATAATCAGTTGAATGACATTAAACAGTTTCAATTACTACCGCCATATCGATTTTCAAATAGAAAAAAATCGATTAAATGCGCATTCCTAAACGAAAGCAAATGACTTTCGCAAGACTGTTTTTTAGCTACAGTTGGCACACCATACCGAGTTGTAAACAAAAAGTGGACGAGCAAAGTTGACTTACCGTATATGGTAAGCTATTGTTTTTTCTTCTGCTGTCACCGACCCAAGTGAAAAGATCTCTGATGGATGTTTACCGGTTTTCTTAAAACTACGGACGTGAAATTAATGTTTCTGTTCTGCTTTCATGTTTAATTTAAAGATCCCAATATAGGTAATACGAATTTTATTTTGATCATTGATGTCTTAAATAATGGGGGACAAAAAAGTAACAAATCCTGCTTATATATTGTTATATCATTATCATAACCAAATGAGCAAATGAACAAATGAACAAATAACCAAATGAACAAATGAAATGCGTGTTAAATTTCACGTAGCGCTCGTATCAAATTATAAACAAATACTAGATGACCCAAAACCTACTCACGAGATAACTGTCCGTGGGAACGCGTATTGATAAGAGTTTAAAAAATATATAAAAATCGCCAACGAAACATGCTTCCGCGAAATGTTCCGTGAGAAGTTGATATTACATCCGTTTGATTAGCATATTGATAACGTTTAAATCTAGTAGATAGTATAATAAATTATATTAATTTATATATATTTTGATATTGCTAGATCCATGGCGTAGTTTTTTTATCTGATTCTGATTCCAATTACAGCAGCGCCTGTAATACCAAACACACCACTTGGAAGCGTGATGCTTTCCATAGTGTCATTCTTAAGAAACTCTTTTTATTAAATATTTTGAAAAATATCCGGCTGGGTTTGTTGTGTGGTTCTTCTCAGATCAGGGCGCGTTTGGAACCCTCCTAGCCTTAGCTTTGAGTTGGAGTTGTTTTTACAAAAGGGCATATTTCGATACCTAGAATATCAAAATAGGTACTTCTGACAATTCGATTTAACGTACACAAGTGAAAACTGGTATTGATTCAAAGTGGAAAAGAAATAAATAAACATTTTGCAATTATCAACCTGTTGCATATATGTATAAAAGTTTCCATTTCATCATAAATAATAACGAAAGCTTTATGAAACAAAAAGTTTAAAATTTTAAACAAAACAATGTTCATACTATAAATAGTTGAGATTCATGCCTTCCTCTTACGAAGCATAAATATCTGGAACTCATTAATAAAGCAGGTAGGTTCTTCACTACTTTATTGCAAGATGCGCTGAACAGACGCGACTGCAGGTTTATTGAACACGGTAAGATCTGTTTCTAGGATAACTTTAGTGTCACACTACTTTTATATCCTATATTATTTTTAGCAAATTACATTATACAATTTAGTAAGCACGAGGTCAACTAGGGTAATAGGGTAATGTTCTTAGGGTCATTATTGCTGGGGTAAATAGTAATTGGATAGTAATGGCTGTATATATTTTTATAATTTGTAACTTCACTTATAAGTAGAAATAGATGTTGAACCGATGACAGCTTGTATAAAATATATACTAATGTTAAGGAGCGTGAAAGTTATCTGAATAGTAAATAAAATCAGTCATCTGAGAGTGGAACCGCGAGTACCAGCTAGTATTAATAAAAACAGCCACCGCACCAACAAAATAGCCCATTGCGTGATGTATATAACATTAGAAAAAATACAACACAATTCCCAGCTATTATCAATTTCACACGAAGTATATTTGACAGTGTATACAATTTGCAAAGAATTTTAATCGCATATCGGTGTTATATAAAAACTTTATTGAAGAAAATCTCAATTAAATACTTGAGTCACTTAACAAAGTACAAATATATATTGACCTATCGATAAATTGAACTAATTGTCAGAAAACAAATGAGTTTGATAAGCAATGGATGATAAGTAATTAATATCACATATATTTTATAGTCAATACTAATTTGTTTCCTGTAACAGATATTATTATATACTGAGTCACTATATTAAAATAAGTATATTATGATATCTAGAACAAAACAATCATAATTAGAAATTCATCAATACGAGCTGGATTTGAACCTACTGTCTTTGTTATAGAGCCCCTGCCTCACTTGAAACTAAGCTGTCGTGTCGGTACTCTCCTCCATGAATAGCCATATAAAATTTTACCAAAATAAAATTACGTATATGTTAAATAATTAAATATATTAAATATATATAACACTATTTAAAGTCATCATTAAAACAAATGTACCGTTTGATTTTAACTTTTAATATATGTAAATTTAAGCTACTAATAGACTGTGGGCGTTGTGGAGCTTGCTTTGACGTATTGTATTGTAACCTGACTTATTAATAGTTGCTAAAGTATAAAATTACTGCCAAATAAATATTAATTTATTAATGATTTAAATAATCTTATATATTAATGCAGGAAGCGATTTCGTTGGCACACTGTAGCTCGAGAACAACTAAAGGGAAAAATATCGTTGATGGCTCAAATCAAAGGTCTCATTATGCTGCACTGCTGAAAAATAGTGACAACTCTCAAATCTCATTAGCCTAATTGCAGTAATTAGTCAAAAAATTAATTTTTCCCATAGACTGCATTGGGAGATTTTGCGCGCGCTTTTTTAGTAGCGATCTTTTGGCTTTGTTCCCAGCCGCACGCTGCTAACTAGTTGTTTACTAATTATTAAAACAAACCTGTAGTAAAAGTAATACTTGTATGGTATGATACAGATAGCATTACGCATAACGTGGGTATTATTACAAATATGAAAATTGTTTAGCATTGGAAGGGTGCTCACCCTCTGTTACGTGTCCGTGACCCTACAATTAGAGTTCTAGAATGTACTTTTACTTAATATATGTTTGAAACATAGTACAGTTAAATAATAGTAAGTTATTCTTGCATGTTTGTCTTCTATTTTTTTTCTTCTTTTTTAGAATTACTTCGATCGAACAAAAGTTTTGGGTGTCCTATATTCTAAACTATGGAACATTATATTTATGTTAATATTATAGTTTGTTATTACTTGGTTGAACGAGGTAATCTTGAAACTCCTTAATGGATTTGAAATAATCTTTGATTTTCATAGATATATTCATGAGGAAGCTGCAGGCTATCTGACTTTATGCTACTATCTCTAATTATCTTAATAATAAATAAAAACGCCGGTAACAGCTAGTTATCAATTTTGATAAATCAACATTTTCAAATATTTAATTATATTTTAAAGGTTTAATTTTTTGTTAAATGGCATCCTTCATACTCCTGTCTTCTAGGAATAATGACCTCCAAATTAAATATTGTTTAATTAATGAATAAGAGACCTAAAAAGCAGAACCAGTTGCTGGTACTGAATACTTTAGTCGCTTAAAGAAATCGAGCTCGTTTTAATTACACAGCAACTGCTTTTATCCCAAATTTTCGAAAATACTCTAAATTCTCTTTCCAACCTGTTATCCAAGGTGACATTTTACCTACTCTTGATAATGGGGGCCTCAAATCATAGTAATTGCGGATGCCCCAGCTATTGCTGCATCCGCTGACACGCCTTGATACTTCGATTGCATTTGAAGTCTATTACAGTAGCAGTAGTAGTAGCGATTTCAATTTCATTTAAGTGATGTTACTGCTTAGTTATTTCTAGTCAAATATATGACTTTTTTGATACAAAATTTGTTTTATTAATTCTCAGCAATTAGATTTAATCTCGACTTATCTGAAAATACATATGATAAAAAAAATAAAAAATAAAAGATAAAAATACTAAGACGTTAAAGGTAAAAAGTTTTTTAATCAAATCAAAAGTTGCTCCCATATATGACGAAATTCTTTCTCACAACGTCCTCACAAACTTGCCTCTCATAATCAGAAAGAATTTTATAAATAATTCAACTATTTTCGAAGATAATCACGTTTAAACAAACAAACTTTTCCGCTTTATAATGTTAGTATAAATTTATTGCAAGTAAAAACAATAAAACCATCGTTAATGTACCTACAGGGTAGGCCATTTGTATGTATCAACATAGTAATTTTAACACATTATAAGAAACGAAATAAAAATAAATGATTCGGTAAGTCCACAACAAATTACATTTATGTAACTAAGAAACAGTTATCATAAAAGAAAAAGATACTTAAGGTCTCTGCACGCAGTTATGATTAATGTCAAATCAACTGCCATTATTTATTTCTTTACTAAAGGAACAAAGATGTCCGCCTAATTACCATTTTAACAATTGATGGACTATGATGGAAGTAAAAGAGCCAAATTATAAAAAGTGTGGGATATTTATTACTATATCTCAAAGTGAAGTTTTGTCAAGTGTAATAATTAATGTTTCATTTATATTACAATAACATTTTGTTTCTTTTTCTTAAAGCCAGAAAAGTAAGTGTTTGACTACAGCCCGCCTAATGTAAAGCATGGTCTGTAGTCTAAGGTGTGGCACGCTTACCTAGAAAGTACCTATTGTCTCTAGATTTAAAGACCCCTAGATTGTAATTATCAGAAAACACCGACTTTGGTAAAGAGTTGAAAACTTTCGCCGTCCGCACAAGACAAGTAAAAAAAATTTAGATAAAAATTTGCGATGCGAGAAAAATTCGAACCCGCGATCTCTTAGAAACCGTCCCCTTACATTCATCTAACGTATCGCTTCGATGAATTTAGCATTCTTTATTATCTCTCTGTGTATTATATTGACAATTATTTTTAATATTGTTCTGTTATAAAACTTTAAACTTTCTTAATGAGTGACCTTTTATGCAAAGTTTGTTATAAAATGAAGTCATTAGCCCGCCCCGGTGTCCGCTTTATTACATAAAATAACAAGATACCGTTACTTCGCCAACAAATATAGACATAAATGTTGCGCAGGATTCGATATTGCTATTTAGAGAGCATTGTGTTTGAATATATTGCAATGCGGTATTAACAAAGACCCAGTTTAAAATAACTGTTAATCTTAATAACAGGAATAACGTGCTCATATTTTATCAGCTACAGAATTCATACCTAATAGGTAGGACCAAAAGTTTTTCGTTATTTCGCAGTCATTATGTAGTCATTGTGTAGACAGTTACAACAACATATATAGGAATACATTGTTATTCTTTGGTTAACTATATTTATATATGTTATTACTTCATTACGATTCCTTCAGCTACTAATAGATAGGACCAACAATTTTTTGAAGTATAAATTCGCAGTAATAAATAGCGAGATTACGAATTACATGATGAATACATTCTTAGTTTTGTTAATTTAAGTACAATATCTCTAGCTGTCACTCACAGTCACAAAGTAGAAATTCAAACCTACTATCTAGGACCAACAGTTCTTGAAGCATAAGTTCACATTAATAAAGAACTAGACCATACAGTTCAATCAACTCAAATGATGAATACATTATTATTCTTTGTTAACTTAAATACGATTTCTTCTGCCAGAAACACAAAGTAAATAGTCATACCTAGTAGCTAGGACCAACAGTTCTTCAAGCATAAGTTCGCTTTAATAAAGAAATAGACCATACAGTTCAATCAACTCAAATGATGAATACATTCTTATTCTTTGTTAACTTAATTACGTTCACGTGTGACAAAATAATCTCGCACCATTGTTGGGATGAACCGAACAATCCATCGCAGAATGACGTCGAAATCTTTGATTATATCTCAGATGTTTATTGGTTCTGTGTGAAATGATATGATTATCTTCCAATTGAGAGTAATTTTAAATGAAACATATAATAAAATACTATCATAAATGTTAAAGACACCAACTTACTGTTTCGACGAAATACCCAAAAATTTAATTTTATAAAAACCACTTCCTAAAGCAAGGTTCCGTTTCCTCAAAGGTGTCCTCAAAAGTACGATCTCCAGGAATCTTATAAGATTCTTCGTTGAACTTCAAACCCACTAACATAAAGCTCCTGGAACTTGAGTATTAGAAAACTTTTATAATGTTTTAATATCGATATTTTCTAATACTGCATTCCTCAAATTGATTTTAAATTACAAATTAAGAAACATACCAATAAAAAATAAATTGTGCAGAAAGGTACAATATCAATAAACTTATGGCGTGGTGAAAACTAACTCTTGTCTCATAATGCAATCCCTTAAAAGGATTGATTTTACTTATCAGAAAGTGGACATGGCATGTTGTCATATAATTTTCATTAAAAAACTTTGTAAACGTCATGTTTACAAAGTTACAAAAACTACAGCAATAGCTGCAACTATGATAAATGTAAAACTGTCAACTTTTATGGAATATATATAATTTTATACTTCACCAATTGCTTATATTTATCTCAAAGCTTATAACTATCCATTTACGGAGAGAAACTGGGTAGGTCTTACATAAAAGAAATGCTAATCCAGTTTGAGAGGAAAACAAATAAAATATAGTATATAATGTACTAGTCCTATAATAGAAATCTAGAATAGCAAATGAAATAGCTCCTTCGCCGGATCAAGTTGAATCTGACCCTAGCCATTACTATATGCAAAGCACCTGAAATATATTTAATGCAATTGCAAAACATAAAACATAAGTCATCATATTTGATATTCTGTATTTCTAAATATCACGTACGTAAATGTATCATACACTATTAGTATCTGTTATTCGCTATCAGACGTGTTGCAACGGTTGGTCCGGTCTAAGCGTGGGTTTTGATAAATTGTTCCAACAATTTACACCTTGAGCCCTGACTAATGTTGCTCTAATGAACTGACGACGTTCTGAATAATCTAAGGATCATATACAAATCATATAATTTTGTTGGCCATTTCTTTAGTCAAACAAGACCATATAACTAAAAAATATTACTAGCGACAAAGGTTTAGTATGGATTGAGGACATTTCGAAAATAAGTGTTTCTCTCGTAGTGATCATTACATTTTATATTAGATGAAAATAACAGGTTTGTTTTATATTAGAATATTAAGTGTGAGTTAATACACTAACCTATCTAGAAAACTATCTTGAGGGGCTATAAATTAATGTTTCTATTTATCTCAGAATGGCCTATCTACTTTGCAACATTTCACAAACATATCCACTTTGGTCATAACTTCTCGTCAAGGATATGCAAATCTTGGCGCAATTTCCATATTTTGAACCTAATATTAAGGTACCCTTATCTAGCGATACTTGTGACAAATGTTGGCTTCAAGAATATACAGCGGGAGTAAAACAAAGCTGTCAACCTGTAGAGGTCACTGACATATTATATCATCTACATAGACGATATAATGATTTAAAAATCTCAACAGAATATAAAATCCAAAAAACCAGTTTTGCAAAATGAAAGTATTCCGTGAAAATTAAACAAAATATTTTATTGACTGTTATTAATTTGAGAATAGTGTATGAATAAAGATAAGAGATAGAATCTTCATGAAACTAACCATTTTCTAGACACACAGTAAGTTTGAATAGTATCTAATAATTAGTGTCTAATTACTATTGACATTTACTCTAGCTAGAGCTAATAAAACACAAGTAACTAGTCTAATAAGTATGCCCTACGAGCCTAAGATTAATCGTTCTATTCTGAATCGGATTTATGAAAGTGTATCTTTGTAGAGAGATTAAGACCCTGGACGCACTGGGAGAATGAACAATATTATTTATTTTTAATTGTAAGGTAAACATATACTTAAGTTTCAAGTTTAAAATTAGGCAATTAATAAATTTTAAAATCTTGATACTAATTCGACTGAAACTATTAATATTTTTATTTTGATAGACAGGTTTATGAGAGCTATTTTACATTTTTTTTTTTTTTTTTTTTTTATTATAACGCATTTTTTTTATCCTAATAGTAAATAAAAAGGTTCGTCTGCGGGGAGAAACGCGAGTAACAGGTAGTAGACAATAAGGCTAAATAAGGGGGGAAATGAAAAGTTAAAGTTGTCTTAGTATGCTCCCAGCTTTAGATTGATTCCTGTTGACATTCTCCCGCATTCAGATGTCTCCTATCACTAACAATAAGAACGGATTACAATTTTATGGACCACGACTTCACTTGTGAAATTCAATCATTAAAGATTTTTAATTACAATCTAAATATCGGTATGTTTACAAACGCAATTTTTAATTTAAAGAGAAATATTATATAAATTTTAAACCATCAAATATAGATAGAATATTAAACCAATGTCGTATTACAAAAAAATAACAGCGCAATACTAAGTATCTTTATTTATAATCAAGAGACCTTGCACTGTATAGGAATAATAATAATTTGTCAAATTACAATGTCTTATATAGAAGTCATATTACGGTCATTATTGCTAAGGTCAGTATCAAGTCAGGTTGTCAAAGGATAATTAAAGCCTTCAAGATCTTATTTAATTGAAATAAACTGACATATACTTATGACTGTGTAATATTCATAATTTATAACTATGTTCGATGTGAGTCATATCAAAGTCAGATATGTTCAAAACAGCAATTATTTTTATTATCTTGAAGCAAAAAAATATACCTAAATGTTACTTATCCTTAAATAAGGACTGAGAAATATATAAAAAGTCAAATCGTTCAAGTGGTTCTAATTTTATAATGGAACATTTTGAAATACCAATTTTTTATTTGGTAGACCAAAAAACGAATCAGCCAATAAAAATGTTTCAATAATAAATAAACATACAGAAAATCATGTATATTTTGAATGAAGCCATGGGAAAAGCCTTGTATGTAATATCTTAATCTTAAGTAGTTCTCACACTCAAAGACTTGTCCGAGCCCAGATTGTAATTATATTGTATCGCCGAGTTTCCACTATAAAGACTAATCATTTAAATTTATTTTAATTATGGTTTTAAAAGCGTATCAAGTCCACATAGAATAATAAATAAATATATTACAATGACAATTTCAATTTATTATTCTAAACTATAATTGTTTACCATCCACCACCACCTTTTAAAGTAATATTACAACCATACATTTCGTTTTCATACCAAAACATCAATAAGATTGTTTTACTAAAATTTCTGCAATTGCTTTTTGTAGTATTACTTGTTACTTAGTTGATTACTCTTCTAAGAACTCACAGGTTTCAAAAAGTATAATTATTGTACTATTGAAACAAAACTGTTTTAAACTTTGATAGTTTTAAGAGCTCATGGTGGGCCACGCTTGGTACATTATTGATAAATTCCACAGGAACCAAATGTGGGAAACTTTGTAAGCTTATTTACATTGACCTCTTTCAACATGTCATTTTCAAGTTTATTTCGATTAAGTGTAGGTTCAAATCCATTTGTTATAACACTTACAATATCTGTCCTAAGTTAATATATATTAACGTTATTTTAAAATATGTGGTGTATGTTAAAGTGGTTACTATTAATATTCTGTTTAAAAAATTTTACAAAATATTAATTATAAAAAAACTACTGTTTTTTATCGTCAAAATGATTTAAAACAAAATAATTTCATTAATTCGTTAGCAAGTTAATTACAAAAATATATCACGTTCTATAATATCTATCGCTCAGATCTTAATCAGATTCTGATGTTTTTTATAAGTTGTAAATCTCCGATTAATAATATTTTCTGTTTCCTCCATCGTATTAAAACGGCGGGATATCATGGGATAAAAAAGAAACACACATCTAATCCTTAATAAAAATTTATAAAACGTAATTGAATAGATAATATAATTTTATACATATTTTATAACACCATTGTCTTTATTATATTTTGAAAGCTATAAAATAAATGACATTGACATTTAGTATTTAAAAGCATTTTAAGACCACAGATTATATTAAAAACTAATAAAAACACATTTTAAAGTATGTTAAGGTAATGTATGTTATAATAAAAAATTAACCAAAAAATTCATAAAATATTTAGTACACATCCAGATTTATTTCGGTATGAACCGATTCCCATCGAAATTAAAAAACTCTTCTCAAGTGCGCGCCATCTGGCTGCTACATGTGTTAATTCCTTACATGTGGATCCGTATTTTTTTAATTGAAGTTCGTTGATAAAGGCGCGTAAAGGATAGGGTTAACGATTTATATTTATTCAAATTTAAAACCGTTATAAATATAATTCATTTTTTTTGTTATTTAAAACCTCAAAAAATGGAAATTATTATATTTCTTATCGGATTTTAACAATTGATGTTAAGTAAAAACTTGTAAAAGATTTTTTACTACACTTAGTTGAGTTAAGAATACTTAATTAATTAAAGGTGTACGAGATGAAAGAATTTCTCCCTAATGACAATTCTGGTGGTCGCAATAGTGGCGCCAGCGCAGAGGGACGTCCGTCCGACGACAGTCATGAGAAAATATTCATAAAGTATACACACGTCATATTAATTAATGTAATAAAACTTCGAACTTTAATTTTATTAAAAATAATAATTGGGATACCTAATAATGTACCATGTGGTACCAATACCAATCTATACTCTACATGATATTCACGTATAAAAAATGGCGGAAGCCGTGACAAAAAATATCCCAACATAAAACACGTGGCTTCACATATCCAGGATTTTTTGTAAACCAATAATAGATGTTAGAGTTTTATTTGATTCTTCAAGATGTCCGGATAATCTTTGTCATAGAAATAAATGTATAAAATAGGTATAGGTGAATGTAAATGAGTTAAATGTGTGCGTGTGTGTATTTATAATGCTAAACACAGCTATAGAAATTAAACAAATATATTAATTAAACATTTATTTTTGGGATTATCAAAATCTCAGATCAATAATCAGAATCTGTTGAAGAGTCAGTGAAGCGAGTGTTCACGCGGATTTTAATGTATATTTTTATTATGCACATAACATTAAAATGGGAACTAGTTTCTGTTCACACAACCAGTCCGCTTTCGATGGCGTAACGGTCTCTCAATAACTTTAGCGAGCGAAAGATCATAAATGAATTAAAGAACAGCAAATGTACATTTATTAGACTACTGAAATTATAATTTAATATGCAACACATCTAAAACAAAAAAAAACCGTTAGACTTCTATATTTTTAGATACGATTTTGGTAATAAAAAATAGTTATAAAATATATATTTATAATATTATTTTTTGGAATTTTTTAAACATATAAAATACAGTAAGCATAAAAGACGTACAAAGCTAAACAACGGAATGTAACTTTTCGTAGACAAAAATCGATAATTTTACCAACTCAACTCAGACGCCGCCTGACAGATACGCAACTAGAAGGAGACAGACAATATTAAACATAATATAGACAGAGACAAGTATAGTTGTACGTTGGATGCAGCTGCCGTTCACGTCACAAGGGCCTAGGGAATTATTGGACCCGCTCGACCGTGGACTTGAATAAACATTTGTTATAGCTATGAAACATTAACAGTAATATTATTATTACTGAAATGTCGAAAAGATGCCAATCTCTTGATAGTAACCATTTATGGAGAATATTCTTTGCGTGTTTACTTACGTACTGGAGGCTTTGTTTGTTATTGCTTTGTGTAATATTGTTCAGTTATATCTTATAAATTTGCAAGCCGTTATGGTGTTTCCGGAACTACATTACATTAATTACTTATAGAGACAATTACGAGACATAATTCCATACATGGTTCTAGTTATTCCATGTTCTGTTCCTATTGTGTTCTTAACTGGCCTGAATGTGAACGAATGCATATTCAGGATAAGAACTTTCAAACAATTAGATTCTCGTTCTTGCCCCACGGTTGTTCGTGCAACAATCGCAGATAAGGTAGCCCATAAATAACCTCTAATTACTTCCTTTGTTCATCGGGAATTAGAAAAGCTTAGCTCTGATTACACTAAGTTTAACCAAATAGAATTAATTAACATTATTGATAAGGAACATTAAAATAATGGACAATGTGAGAGTAAGATAGGCTGGCAATAAATCATCTATATATGCAGAAAGCTAGGCCGTCTATAAAATAATATTATGGCGATGAATCAAGACCCGCTTCAACAATGTCTATCATCTGAAATGGACTTGTTGAAGCCGATATCGGAATGAAGGGGGTTCTAGTGTCAAGTTGAAGCGTATATAACTGCAGAGTTTTTGCTATCATAACAATACAAAAACTAATTATTAGGTCTAACATCTGCTTTATGAAAAACACATTTTTAACAATTTTCAACGTAAAGGTAATCTCAATGTGGTATTTTTTTTATTAATACTTAGTAATATTATTTAGAAATGTAATAAAAATGTAATTTGAGAACAATTTTATACTTAAAAAAAGAGTTATCTTTAATGTTTTCAATATCAACACAATATCAGTTCACAATTTTATAACTTGGACCCAACCGAAGATCAGGAAACGAGTAATACATCTTGCCGAAGTATAGTCATTCCAATTCGTCATGACGCTAACAAACTGTGGGATCTCTAAATTATCTTGTAATTATCTGCACAACACTCGAATATCCCAGATACAGAAGAATCCATTGACCAAAAGCACATTATAAGCATATTATATTCTGATAAATATCTAAAAAAACTTTTTAAAAATTTTTAATTTGCGACATTAATATATTTGAATATCAGTAAACTATTGTTTATTTTGTGCCGCCTCCGATAGATACCGTTAAAGGATATGCTAACTTTTCGGTCAAAGTGTCAGCAAGTAGAGATTAAGATCTTGTTTTATCTGACAACGAAACTAGAAAAAAAGATGGTCACGTATCAATATATAAAACGTCTTTATAAAACCATTATACTACTATAGAGACAGTTATTTATATATCATAGAAGAAATATTATAAATGTATGTATTAGTTTATATTACTCCATCTGTATTTTGTATCACAGTAGAAAACCAGAAACGTAAAAATATAATAAGTCTTCACGGTTTAAAATTTAATGTTTTTTTAGCTAATCAATATAGAAACTTTTCTGTATTCAGTAAACGAAATCGACTAATTAATCATCAAACTCGGGTTGAATCGGATTATTAAGGCAGTGGCCAATAAATACGAACGCTTCTAACACAGCATAGGTAAAACTATTATTAATTTCAAAGCAATTTATTGTTTATTCCAAAAATCTTTAAGACTCAATTTCCCATAAACAATTCTAAGTTCATTTGTGACCATACTGAATGTATCTTCCGCCATACAATCTGTCTTGTACATCGGACTCATTGTGGAACATCGATTTTGATAGCCATATAATATTATTCGAGAGTATTGAACTCCGTTTTTATTGGTCTCTAAGTTCGTGAACTGTACCATTAATCTTGATCGGTAAATATCATCGCATTTGCTAAATCGATGTTTTTATAACCATAATGAGTGGCTGAATTATTATAATTTAGAAAAACACTGACGAATTATAATCTGCTATCCACAATATTACCATACGAGAAAAATAAGCCACAAAAAATATGTTTATAATTTATTTTTTATTTATGTATCTACAATTTTGTATGTTTTAAGCCAACTTATAAGGATTAAAGATTTAGCTATATATAATGTTCCCGTCCTAACAAATGAAGCAATTTATAATAATAAGAATGACATTAATAATCGCCATTACCTTAAATTGAATTAAGAAACTGTCCCAAATTAAGAGATTATCAGAATTATGGAGAACCATGGAGAACCAGTTCTAGTGATGGCGTAAAGCTGTAAATGGAAAGCTATATGACTTAGTTAAAATGTATGGCGTCGAATGGTTATGGCCGTGAGTTATGTTTGGTGAAAACATCGTTTAAATAATGATAAATATTAGACATTTGAAATCTTGTCAATAAATGACAAGCAACAATTTGTATAATAAATCAAAGTTGGTTTTTCTATATTCTTACCAAATTTAGACAATTTAAAACTTTATTTTGGACATCAGATATTAAGTCAATTTATATTTGCCTTTTTTTAACTTTATGCTTCATTATGTGAATAATGGAATCCATAAATGCCAATAAATGGTTGACCCATGGAATCAAGAAGTCATTTCATATATTCCATATATGTCTTACTCACAATAAGCCGGAGTTCACGTTTTACTTTAATGTTGGTGATTTGGATCGAAATGGAAGCGAATGGTTCTCCAACTGAGCTCTGATTTTGAATATGGTCCTCCAATAAACGAGATAGTTTTAAGAGCATTGTACTATTCATATTCGCGATTTTAAATTACTTGAGCAATTTAACATCCATTGAATAACCAATTTGACACTTCCTGTACAACTTGGATTGTTTCTCAAGAGTATTAATACATAAGTACTTTTTAGGGAGCATTGTCAAGTAAAACAACTCATGTACAAACCTGGAACTCTAAGTCAAGAGTGAATCGGTTGCTTCTAGGCAGCAAGCGCGCTCTATCTTAGACCACTCACTTGCTAACCATCAGGTAGTCTGTGGTCAAGTGCTGGATTATTAATAATGAAAAAAAAAAACAAAAAAACAAAATCATTCATATAGATTACTCAAGCCAAAACAATTAACAAATGAACATTATATGCCATAATGCCCATGCCCTCCTTTTCCATAAAAAAAAAAAAAAAAAAAAAGCTAGAGACATTAATATATGTAACAGAGTAACAAATTACAGACACGAAGATAAATTTAAATAATAATTAGAGGCATTGCGTGACTTATCAGAGTGAAAGTTCCAAATTGTATTTAAATCCCTTTGTAATAATTTACAAGCGCTCTGGAGACCGTGAGCCTGTTTGGGGAAGCTGTATTAACCTTTTAATATATCTAACCCAAGTTCAATCCATAACTATAACTAGTCAAAATATTACCATCATTAACATAATATTGGTAAGGTTAAACCAATATCACAATCAATTTATGACTAAATCAACACGACAACTATATACAATGTAGACATAAAAATATTTAACAAAAAACTACTTGTTGTCATTTCTCTATAACAAGTTACATGGTCCATTGAAATTCGTTGTAAAGATTATACGCTGTATATTCATTGCAATGAGTTGAATTTAAAATATAATATACCTTATCCAAAAAACAAATGGACATTAAGACTATTAAAGTGATGAGACATTTGATTGCGACCACAGAATATAATCTTTGTAAATCATAGACTATCACGCGAGCTGATTCACAGTTCCGAGAAAGCGGAAACGACCGAATTCCCGCTTTTTTGTGAAGCCAAATAACAGTTGCCATGACACACGGAGCTTTAAGGATTCATGCGATATTTTTAGTAATACATAATATCTGTTATATATACATATATAATATAAGTATATTAATAATATTATATTTACATCATGTGAAGGCAGTACTTATGTAAACTGATTAGTTTATTTTTATTGACTTAATTTTTGCAATCTTAACCTTTTACAATATTTATTTAGTAGAACTTGGTGTATATTATTCAAAATTATAAAAAAAATATTCAGTTAAAAACATCAAAATAAGCTTCCGATAACTTAAGATGCAGTTCGCGCCATACCGATGCGATGCGGGTAGCGGTCGTGCGCGGGACACCTGCGCGCGCACCCGGCGAGGGTGCGCCTGCGCAGCCTGGGGGGATCGAGCAGGTAAAGAACCCAATGCAAAGATTTGTGAGCGTGTAATTCTTTAAAACGTCTCCCAAATCACTGTGTTATGATTTAGGTGTTTAAACGTTGAATTTTAGTGGAACAATTGATACTATAAGCAACTTCAGCCATTGTTTTATTTTAAGTTATTTTGTGGTTTTTAATATATAACAAAGTCCGCCAAATAACCACAGATATTAATAACCGGCATGATACCATGTTATGTAAATGATGATGTCGAGACTGCGGCCGCCATTTTAAACATATTAACTTGTCTGTTTCGCTATATTAAATTATATCTTTGCAGATAGACATCTAAAATGCTAGTTAATAGTTTATTATATGAAGTAACTACTCCTGTAATATTCTTAATAGCAATAAGATAAAAATCAATAAATGTTATAATTACAATTTTCAGAGCAGTATAAATATTTTTATTCTGTATTTTAATTTTAAAAAGTGTAGTAAATTCTTAAACTTGAAGATCTCACGCTCAACAATTTAGCTAATAATCTTGACCTTCTGAAACCAGTAGCCTTATGTAAGTGAAGCTGCGCCCGAGCACCAGATGCCAATGCTGCATACATTTGCAAGTTACAGGATAATCTTAGTAATTATCATTGAATTCTTCAAGACATGTTATTTAAATACATGTTATTAGAAACCAGGTGATCAGTATTTTGTTTTTGAATCCTGAGTGAGTCAGTAAGTTTGAGAGATTAAAAAGTTAAGTTCACCCAAAGCTAGTTTAGTAAATGGTCTCACAAAAATATTGCAGGCCAATTTAAAACAATGGAGCCCTTGACAATAGACAAGAGCAGGTAAGACAAGTGCTTGAAAAGAAATATCATATTATGTTTATGAAGTCTATTGGATAGTAGGAAATTGCTCTTTTCGAAAAAAATCACCAGTCGAGGATCTCATCCGGTATTTTAGATAACCTCTTAACATGATAACAATAAAATGTTCACACCTGTATTGAATAATGAGATTTAAAAACATGTACTCGTACATTTCGTTTTTGTATTCACAAACATGACCTTAATGAATCAAAATTCACGGTTGGACATACGAAAACATAATGGCAACTGATGCTTCATAAAAACTGAACATTGTTCAAACTACGAGTATTCATACTTCGAGGTCATTTGTATTGTGTGAATTGTCATACGAATATTGAATTTATATAAACCTCAACTCCACCTATCCTTAACTGCTTTTAACCATACATATTTTACCAATATATGCTAAATATGCCACTAAGAAAGGGCATTTTTATAGACAATTTATATGAACAAGACAAATATTCACAATTTCCGTTACAATATACTAATATTCATATATATATATATATATATATATATATTTAATTTCTTTATAATATTTTATACTACGATAATAAAAACAAAGAAATTGAATACTACATATTTATTGACAAGAAAATTAAAAACAGAGTGAACTGTGAAAAGAAGCGTTATCGCGAAACTCATTTTTTACAACTAGTGAGAGCAACGCGACGGCGCTCCTTGGCACTAACAGGGTTAAGACACTACCATATATATAAAAATTCCATTCATCCATTCGAAATAGTCATTAGTTATGGTTGTGTAGATATAGTGATGTAACATAGACATTATCCAAAAAAGATAAAACAAAACATGTCAAAACACGATTTTCGAGCATCGTAGTGGTCATGCCGATAGCGGGGTTCACACGCTCCGATATAGCTTCAAAGAGTCTTCCGGTGACTTGTCCAGACTTGCACTCGCTATCGAGCCACTTCCGCCGGACACCGCGGTCGATACTGATATACGTCGATACGACATTGACCCATTGAACACGAGTAAATATTTGTGAAATAAGGAATATACTGGGCTACTGTACTAACCTGGACAACTATGTCTTTATCTGTACAAAATATATACATCTGTATATAACCAGCCTTATCTATTGTCAATATTACATTATATAACAAATATATATACGTTGACATCATATCGGCATTGACACTACAAATGCAAAGTGTGACAAACGGACTTTATAATGTCACAAAAACATGATTATCTCCCAGACGGTACGCCCCACTTGGCGACGAACATTTCATAATCCAATTACTAACGTCTCTGAACCTTGCAGTGTTATGTAAATTACCGACGGTTGATCGCACTACAGACAGACATGCATTACCTGTCACATGTAGTATATATAATATGATTGACATTGTAAAAGTTTTGTTATTAGTTCCATTTAGTAAGTAGACCAACTAAAATATCAGAAATCAATTAAATGAACTCACGAGTTTTTTACATTCTGTTTAATTACAATTTAAAATGAGCTTGAAAATAAATTGAAGCAAAAAATATTCAAAAAAGATGTTGGTGTAAGTGACAGGCATTTCCGTTTATCATAGTATTGAACTAGACGACATAATATCTTCAAGTTTGGATGTAAATACTATTATATTTGATCGATTTTAGATAAACTTCAAAGTAAACGAAATAAAATATGAGGACGAGGTAAGCAAAAATGATGCTGATTTGGAATTTAATTGTAAGAAAGATATGTAAATAAAAACAACAATAAATATTAGAAAAATTATCAAAATCAAAGAAACAGTTCTAAAATAATGCGTCATTGCTACATCGATTACTATCTATGCAGATAATCTTGGCCATAATCAATAATTTACAATTCTTTATATTTATAGTATTTGGGCAATAAAAAAAAAACTTTAAAAAAAAACCTATATATCAACAAATGCGGAATTTTATACTCTATCTAAAAAAAAAAAAAACCTATTAAGAGCCAAAATTTTCCCTAGAAGTTATGAGGGAAAAACTACAAAATTCAATAATACTATTAATGTCAGACTTTTGACATTAGTAACAATAAAAAAAAAACGGTAATCTTTCACAGACATTCGACGTCGATATCACGATTTTGGACATCATGGATGAAGGCAAGATCGAATTCACAGTAAATCTCAATTCAGACCTTGAATGCGGTACAATGATTGATGAACCAATATTTGTAACGTAATGCGTTCTTGATTGCCTCACCGTTACTTTGCATCCAGTTTTCGTTGCTCGTAAAACAATACCACGACTTCAAACAATGGATAACGATAGATTGAGATCTTAGATTTGTTTATTTTATTCACTAAAGCTTAATGAGTTATTGTTATTGATATTCAATATTTATTCGAATGTCAAAAATGGATTTAAAAGGATTTAGAATTGAAAATATGCACATAAAATGCTGACTCGAAGCTGGTTTTCGGTTGAAAAAAATTTCGGCCTAAGCGCTCTAATATGGTTTTCAGAAAGCTATTACGTGTTGACTGAAATGATATCTCTCTGTCGCAGGGCTAGTATTATACAAGTAAAGTATATTTAAAAATGAAAGAACGAGAAATTTTAAAATTAAATTAGATAGGTCCAATAGTTTTCGCCTCTAAAAAATAATAAATTCATCTCTTTCTTATCTGGCAAAATAAAATGGGTAATAAATCACATAGAACCAAGTAGTATGGTTATTTTAACATCAAATTAACCTAATTAAAAATAATTTCTTAAAAACATTCGAGCAGGTACAGTTGTGAAAGCTTAATAAAAAAAATAATTGATAAAAAAACAGGCAATATTGATAAAAATCTTCAATAACCTTAAATATCAACAGTATTTTGTAAACTGGTTTTGAAAATTTGCATTTTAATGAAACACAACGTTCGTATAAGCAATATAAAATGCAATTTTTATTACATTGTTATTAAAATCTGTTATTTAATTGATATAGTGTAGAATAGTTGTAGATTGATCTAAAGTATTTATTAAAATATATTGTATAATTCTCTTATCTAAACTATTATATATTAGTTTTAATTTACTCATGTAAATACGTTGATTTACACTGACTAAGTGGCTAAGTGGTCAGTCGGAGATCGCAGTAAATCGAGATTCAGATAACACTTTCACGTTTCTTCCGCCATTGCAATTAGCGGTCTCTGTTAAGCTTGTATAAGTCATATCTGATTATTTATTTTATTTTAGATTAAATAATATTCGCATACAAATTTTCTGTAAAAAGTATTAATATTTATTTACTCTGTCTAACTATATAATAAGAAAAACAATTTATAATAATTAAAAACCTTTAAGCAATTGACTGTTAAACAATACATCCATTGTTAACTAACCAATTATTTAAGAATTCATTAAGCAAAATGATTCTAAAAAAGTAATTGTATATTTTCTATTTACGACCATTTGGACCCAACTCGTCTCTGAATACAAATTATATACAATGTCTTTACGTGTACTTTAAAATAAATTCAAATGTCATAAACATACATGAGAAAGGACTAAATCTTGATACGTGGGAAAGGTAACTTTTCAACACGATAAAACTACAAATAAACTAAAATAGGAATCTATTTGACTATCGAATTTCTGGTAAAGTATTATGTAGCATTCATCCTCCATTCTTAATTTTAGTAATTGATGAAAATTTGATCAATAATAACAATTTTAATCTATATATTTGGAATAGTCTATTAAAAAAATTATTACAGTACTTCTGAGAAATACTTAAAAAGCATTTTAATTTTACTTGTTGGAAAGATATCTTTTGTTGTTTTTTGGTGTTCAGTATATAAGAGAAATATAGATTTAAATAAGTTTACTAGTTTAAGATTTCCTGAAGTGTTATATGTGTTTACGTTGATTTTTTCTAGAAACTGTGAAGCTAGTGTTTAGTGTTCGTGACAGCGGCGCGGGCGCAGGCTTATTATTAAAGCAAACGGACGAACGGACGTACCGATAACCACTTGCGCATATGCAGACGATACTATGTAAACACTTTGCCCGGCATTTTGTTTAAAACTTCCAAATCCTTCGCGTTAAGGTTTAAATCTAAGTTGAAATTGTTGAACATACTAACCGGTTTTAGTTAGAATGGGCAGGATATTCTTACCTTCCAAGGAATTTTTTCACAAGTATCAAGAAGTTTTGAATATGCATTTCAATGTATTTTAAAAATCACTTTATGTGAGAAGTATGTTCTATAATTCTAGAATAAAAATCATTTACAAAAATAACGATTGTTTCAAATCTTCTCAAAGACTCTTCCCTGAATTACTATAATTAGACGAACCCAAATCCCAACACAAAATTAGTTACACTAGTTTTCTTAAAAAGTACTGGATGAAACTTAATAATATCTCACTTCGTTTGCCTAAAGTTCATTATAAGCTGGTCTTATCATAAATAGTACATAGTTTTAAATGTAAATTTTGTGTCAGACGTGACTTTATCAAAAAGCAAACTAAATTATACCCCTGGCTTATCTTTTTCAAGAGGGTCGCTAGATCAAACAGTGGATGTGGAACTGGTTTTAGACCTGTTTGTGATGGCGAAATTTTAACCGACCCCACTCATAGAAAGAAATTTTTGGGCGCCAAAAACTCTTCTCTTTTTAGTTAAAAAGGATGTTTTGTATCACTTATATACGCAGAATTCTTAAAAATATAAGCAAATATATCAAAAACAAAGAGTTCTTTCTGCTTCCCAAAAACCAGGTAAAAGATTATTTTTGTTTAGTGTATTCATGTAGATAAAACTTAACCTTTCCATTCATACATTCATGTTTATTTTTCGCTTACAATCGTTTATCTTAAGATTATCGAGGGCTTTTGTTTATTTATAATATTTAACGTTAGTACTAATTCCCGATATGGTTTTTGGGGAATTTTCATTTATTAATACTTACCATGTCAGTCAACAATTCTGTTAATTTTTATCATTTACCATTTAACTTAAATCTTTATTTTCTTCGTATTAATAACATGTCCGCATGTCCGGAGATCTATATCAATTTACTAATATACCGTCAAAGTTAATTGGTTGGTGACAGTGACAACTTGACAGTGCTGTCACATCATATTTACTTGACTCGTCCAGAAACCGCTCATTATTCTGAATCTTACTTCATCTTAATTAAATATAATTCGTGTTACAAAAATAGTTAAGACATATTATAATACAATAGCGCACTTTCGCATGAGAATCTAACATTTCCCAGACAATACTACACGGCGATGCAATAAAAAATATGTCTCAACCGGCATAAGAAACCTCAAAACTATAATACATAATGATCCCGCATGCTATCTTCATTTTTTATGACATATATTTATATATTTTTAAAAATATTACACCCTCTTCTTTACTATCTTAATTTTTTTAATTTGTACATCCATGATGATGTCACAACAGGTATCCCAAAGCAAACTGGTGTTTCCAAAAAGTAGAACTACTTTAAGTGTTTTTGTGTTAGTACTATAACTTACTACAATTTTCTTACTAAAAAATTATTATTATTGCAAATATAAATTATTATTATTGCAAATATAAATTTTGAATATTTTTGTAGCAAACTGTCATTTAGTTGTGATACGTCACTTTATTTCAAGTTCCTTAAATTAATATTAATTATTTAATAATGATCTTGCTTGTAAAACACAATATCTAATCATATACATTGTAAAAGGTGTTATTGTTATCAATAAACTTAAATTGCGGATAAAATCGCAGTTTAACAAGCTGTAAGATTAACTGAAATTTAACTAGAATAATGCATGTGTACCAAATTGTAGTTTTATGAGATAATAAGAAAATTATTGCTCTTCAGTATACAATTATATAAATTTTCATATAGGATACAGTATTTATAGCTATACATAAGTTTATAATTTTAGACTGGTTAATAAAATATATTTTTGTCTGCCTGACTGTTATAACAATGTTATAGACGAAGATGTAGGGATTTTAAATTCTTACAGTAACAAATCGTACAAACATAAACACCATATTAATTTTATAAAATAAAATTTAAAAAAATATATAAATTCTGTCATTCTCAGTCTCAAGCAATAGTCTAAATTTTATCAAAATTATTATAGTATTTTTGCTTAATTCGCAAAATAATCGTAAAATTATTAAATGACTCATCACTATAAACATTTTATTGAATAGCTTTTAACTTACAAAATTAATTAACAAAAGATTAAATATCGTAAGACAATTTATTGATCTTAAAAGCCTAAGCATTAAAAACTAGTCATCGGCTAGAATCTACCAATATGGTTAAGTACCAAGAAAATTGTTTCTTAATATACTTTACAATGATGTAAGCGTGTGTGGTCCAAATATTTTAAACGTATATAGACAGATTTTGTAATTACCTTTTAGATTTGCAGTTTTGTATTTAATGCTAAAGTTCTAGTTGTTCGCGAATTGTTTATTAAATTGGACGTTTGTGAAACAATGATCACAATAAAAGATATCTCTCTGTAGGGATAAACTATCCTATGTACATATTGTTAAATTAAAATGTCTTTGTAAACTTAAGGTACATAAATAAATAAATAAATAAATAAAATAATAAAAAAATATCCGGCCGAGTTTGTTGAGTAGTTCTTCTCAGACCAGGGCGCGTCTGAAACCCTCGTAGATTTACTTATTAAATTCAAGAGTCCTTATAGAAGGGCTTATTTCAAAAACTGTTATCAAAATACACACTTCCATTTGAAGTATACAAGTCATCATTAATTATGATTCAAAGTGGAATACGATTAAAAAACAGATATTTGAGCCTTGATACCAATTACAAATTAAGTTGGATTGGGAGTTCAAAATAAAAAATCGTAAATGAACTATATTTTTTGTAGATACATTTTTGTGACCATTATCTTTGGTATCTGTGTTAACAAACTATTAAAAAAGACATTAGTCTTGTCTCAAGTCTTGATTGATACAAAACAGCGAATTCTTAGTCATGTTGAGGACAGCACTACCATAGAAATAAGATTCAAAACGGCAGGAACATGCAAAACATTAAGTGAGAAATTGGTGCTTCTTAGTTGAGATTTATAAGAAACTCTGCCCTTAATAGGGTTGCTACATTTCAATTAAATGGCATTCATAAATAATAATATATAATAATAATAGTATTTTTCGCAAATAGATGATACATATGTTATCAAAATAGATTCAAATTCATTGGCCTATTTATTTACCCTGCACACGACTGAATTTAAAACACAATAGCATTGACAACCCCAATATTTTTTGTGAACATCGGGCGTGCACACATGGCCGGTTTAGCACATTGCATCCCCAATCCAAATCATAATAGGAATTATTTTGTATACATTGATAGTTTGGAGAAGCGTCTATCAAATGGCAACAATAAATATTATTTCCAAAAATAAATAATCAATAAAGCTACTTTTAATCATCAAAGACCAGGAAATAGAATGTTTTGTATATAAATATAAATTATATATGTTTTAGATGTTAACATTAACAGATAAGAAACCTTCAATTGTGAGATAAAACCGTTGAAAATATTTTAGCCAACCCTAGGCGCCAGAGCAATTCTCCGCATCAGACAATTGGTCATTAATTGCGATTGTTTTAAAACTGGTCCAGTAGCCATGTTTGGTCGCCATGTTTGTACAATATGACACATGCGTGTATCAACCAAATGTAATCAGATCAAAATATATTAGAATATATACTGGCAATTGATTCTATAACCTATAACTATTTTAATGTGAAAGTATATTTGTTTTTTTGATTGATTGATTTTTTTAACGACATTTGAAGGTCTGTAATGTTAAAATCTTCTTCCAAATTGTAGTTTCAAGTATAAGAGTTAATACAATAAATCTATTTGATATATTTAAAAATTATACAGCTGCATTTATATAACCATTTGAGAAACTTTAAGAAGCTTGCAACTAAAATGAATTCCGAACGAAGCGACGACTTATGAATTCAAAAAACCCTACTTTCTCCCAAAAAGAGGTATTATACAAAAAATGTTGTTTTCAACGATAATATAATGTTATGGCGTGATCAATATTCAAAATGCTGCACCATAGTCCCGACAACAGAAATCGTGTAGAGATGAGTCGAATACTAATAAACATTTTACCAATTTGTATTCACGTAGATAGGTTTAGGCGACCGTCGTGCGAGCTATGCGTGGCATTACTGTAGTTCTTATCAACTGATCTAGTACTTCCAATGTCCTTGCTCGTACATTATAAATATACCATTTGACCCTTCGGCAGTCGCGTCGAATACTGATTATTGTATAAATAGTTTAAAGTAATGTTTATAATATTATAACTTTGATTCCGCGTGCAGTAAGATAATGCCGGTTAGTTTCTAGAAATTGTACTTAGCGCTAATGTAATATGAGAACTGTTATGAGACTTTAAAATAAAACATGACAGCAAATTAGATTTCATATTACAATATCTTATTACAATTATATTAAGATTAGTTTCTTCGCTTCTTATAACGGTTCTTCGCAAGCGTTCTTAACTTAAATAATTTGAAATGAAGGATCTGAAAATTATTATGATATATTTTTTTTAAAAACAATACATTTGCTTCTGTCAAAGTTAACAATGTAAAGTATTACAACAAACATAATTAAGAACTACCCACATTAAAAACCATATTTTTTATTATAAATATTGTCTTAAACCTGTCTCAGAAATATATTCTGATCTCACGTTCCAATTTGGATCTTCCGTTTCATATTAATCTAGTCCATATATTTCTTTCCGAGTTCAATAAAAGTACCTTAAGATAGGTAAGTTATTTAAAATAAACGGCTTCATTTTACCATAGTTACATATAAGGCTACGTATAATTAAAATGTATAAAAAGTGCGATGCCACTTCACTCCAGTTTTTAAAGCGACAAGTTACACAAGTTCTATAAAACTGTGAGAACCAAGTTTACGCGACTAATTAAAGAAGCCGTCGAGACGTTGAAAGCTCCCTAAATCAGCGCGCCAACTCACCTTGGTCGGGTAATACAAGACCGCGCTTTCATAAGCTCAACTACTCTTCAAAATTATAAGCCACAATGAAACACTTACCTTCGACCCCGTGGATTTCGGAAGACCACGTCGTCAGCAGCAGACCGAATGAAAGCAATTTTATCCCATAATCCGGTATAAAGTTTCTCGACCACATCTTGTAGCACAACATTCACACATGGATCACACACATTGGTTTTACTCCTTTTATGTCGTTTAAACACAAAATTATAAACACTTCACGGTATTAAGAGTAAGAACTGACACTTCATTTTGTTTTTAAACTGTTGTTACGTTGAAAAAACTTGTGTATCGGTCATTTCAGCGGTAAAACACATTCAAACACAACGTAAAGCCCGGTAGAAACATGCGCAGCCGCGTCCTGCTCGCATCTGACGGCTTTGTTCGTAAATACACAACCTACGGTAAATCAAAATGGCGGACAGCGCGCCAGTGTGCGTGTGCGCAGCTTGTAACTATAGTTATCTCGCTATTAGGATCCTTGCCAGGACAGTAAGGGTTAGTTTTAGATTATTTCTACCTAATAATCCCTATTTTAAGTAATAAATCCTTAATATATATGTTATAAAACCGTGAGAACCGTGACACGCACACATTGACAAATACGCGAAGGAATGTCGATTCAATGGAGAAATCAAGCAATTCAACACCACTCTTCGCTCACAGCCAATAGAGAGCTTTTGAACTTAGCAGTTTGCAGCTCACTGCAGAGATGGCGCTGCTAATTTTTTTAGGGGTTGTTTCCAAAACGGGAAAGTTATTATCTATTCCGTTAAAAGTTGACATATTTATGTAATTATTTAAATTTAACGGTATTTCGTTACGTTATATTAACACTTTTAAGGTAAATAGAATTTTCATAATGAACAACCTTGTATGGTTTAATCGATAAAAGCGGGTCTTGTTAGGTTGCTAAGTACAATTCTCGTAGAAGACTTCTAAACAGTTGTTGAAGAATTAAAATTTTTAATTAAAATGGCCACTTGCTATCAAAAACATCCTTTCGAAATAGAAACAGAAGATAGATTAACTACTATAAACACAAAAATATTTGAGATAAAGAAGAAAATACAGTTATCAGGTGTATTATTGATCTTAATTATTTTTAATTACTGTCCCCCCAAAAGAAATATTAAAAAAAAACTGTTATTGATATGTTAATAATTTTTATAACTGCTTTAGAGGGTCAAAGGAAATCACATTACGAAGAAAATGAAGCCGAGAAAAAACAAAACAACGATTTTATAGATACATTAAAAATGGAAATAAAACTCAGATTAGTAGAATTAGCAAAAGCTAGAGAAATCGTAGCCGACGAGGAAGCTATAATAAAGAAATATCTGAATGATGTTTGTCCCATTGGTAATAAGACGTCAGACCAGGTAAAGATTATATAATTATTGTTCTCTCTGATGTAATATGATAAATGCCGGGTTAAAACTGGAATGTCTTGGATTCTTAATAACAAATATTAGAAGTCCAAACTAAGCAGATAGGGTTGGCCCTATCGCAAGGGGGGCCAAGTGACGAATTCCCAGCTCCAAGTTACAAAAAGGGTTATATATATTAGATGTAAGGGACACTTACATTGTATTTTATCGAATGTAAGTGTAAGCCATCGTAAAACCAACCTTATAGGCAATACTAATACATAAGTGCGCGATAAAATAATTCCTGACAGAAATATCTAAGTATTACCCTGTTTCAGTTGATTCACAATCTCGATCTTAAAGTTATAGAACAAAGGAAGATACTGGATTTATTGAAATATGAAAAGGGAAGCAAAAAGAAGAAATTACGAGAGTTAGAAGTAGAATACGAGAAGCTTTTGATTGAAAGCACTAAAAGTGATTTGGTTAAATCCAAGATTACAACGAGAGCCAGAAAGGTAGCTTTAAATAAAAATAAACTATTACACTACACTTATGAGTAGTCTAAAATACATATAATACCAATATAAAATTGGTAAAGAAAAAACATAAAACTTGAAAAAAAATAATAAGAGTAATAAAATAAAGGATATGGAAAATATCAAAGTAATAAAATAAAGACTTCCAAAATCTAGATAATTTAATACACAAAACTTATAAAAAGTTATAAAAAAATTACTTTAAGACTATTTTGAAAGTTTTTAATAATATTTCTTATTTTAGAACGTGTCGCACTTAGAAAACGAAATTCACAAAGTTTTGATACAATGGACGGAAGCAGAATTGGTAAAGAAGAAATATTTCTCTATCAGGTACAAAGGGCATACTGGTTACAAAAAATCACTTATTAAGCAGAATTGAATATTTTATAAAATTAAGTTCCTTTCAAGGCAAGCTCTAGTAGAGGATTCGGTCAAATTTGAAAGCTCGCTGACCCGAATTGAGGATCTATTAAAGAAACAAAAAGAAGAGATAAAAAAATTAGAGGTAACACAGGCTGGATTTTGATGAACGGGGAATTGAAAATCCAATACATTTTGTATTTCTAAATAAACAATGCTATTCCAGGTAGTTCGTGAAGAAGCAGCAGACATGCGAATTCGTGCGACGGCAGCTACAGCGGCGGAGGCGGCGCGCGCGCACGGCGACGAACACGGGCGCGCCGCAGAACGAGCTTTCTTTGCACAGCGCTTCGAGGAGAGGAAGAGAGAGCTCGAGAAACTGGAGAAGAGGATATTCCCTCCTGCGAGTTGTTACTTGTTTTTTAGTTATCTTATTGTTGAATTAAAGTTAAAGACCAAAAAAGAGATCATATTGTTAAGTGTTATTGTTATTTTTTAATTGATTTGAAATTGTTGTACAAAATAACCGTGTACATGTTAAGATTAGGTATAACATTTTAAATGTAGATAAAATTTTGTGCTACTGAGTGATGTAATCGTCATATTGTAGTTCGTCCGGTGCGTCAAGAATCCAGAGGATCTACAGAAGGAGAGGTAGCTACTGAAGATCAATCAGCTGCGGCGCAAATGGAAGAAGTCTTTCAGAGATTGATGAAACTCACAGGTAGAAATTATTAATGTTATATAAATAAATCGAGATATTAAGTAAAGTAATAAAAGACAATGATTAATAGGAGTCACAGAACCCGAGGAAGTATTTGATAGATTCAGAGCTCAACGAGAAACCTTAAAACGTCTGAATTACCTGCAACAGACCACTGAGGAGGAAAAGTTACAGCTGGAGGAAACCCAGACCACTCTGATGAGCGAGCTCGAAGGATACAAGTTTGCATCCGTTAAAGATAAAGATGAGTAAGATCTGATTCTGATTCATATTTTTGTAAGCGCCTATGTATTTTTGTGTCAACTTCCTTACAGAAATATATTTAAAATTTTAAAAAGTTTCATCAAAATCTTTGGTTGAAGACCCTTCGAATATTTTATTGTGATGTTGAATATCGTATTTTTTTCAGAGGACAAGATGAAATATTAGAACTGAAATCAAAAATAGAGGAAGAAGATAAAATCTATGAAGAATTACAAAAAAAATGCGATGAGTTGGAGTCATTCCTTTTAGAAATTAAGAGATTGTTGTATGACCTGTGCAAAATGTTAGACGTAAGTTCTTAATACAGATCTAGAAGAATAGAATAGAATTCTCAACATAAAAATTCTACGGTGTTTTTTTTATACAGGTGGTGGGTGAGCCAGCAATGCCGGAATGGACAGCAGAGGCTCGCGACATATCGCAGACTCTTTCAGCGCTAAGTGCTCGCTGCGCTACTGCTGCCACACGCGCAGCAGCGCTGCAGCGACGTGCAGAACAGCCCGCTGCTTCTAGTGTATTTATAAATCATAACCATCCTTTATAACAACGCATTTGTAATTCCATTTACAATGAGAATATATTCTCTTATGATGACTGGTTCATCCACTTATCCTTAGATGGATGTATTCGTTCAATTCTCGAAGTTAAGAAAGCATATAGGTATAATACCTGTTTATAAATGTCCAGCACTTGGTAGAGGTCTATTCTTTCAGTCTTTCTAATATAAACGAGTCGTCTAGCGATATTGGCTTAGCGTTGCTTGATCTATAACCAGAAAAATAGTCGATGTCACTGTAAGGAGCAGACAATACAATGAATTTTATCGATTATAACTCATCTTTGATCTTTATTAGAAACATAAAATTTTATATTCTTTGCATTATAGGGTTCAAGTAAACATAATTTTTTCGGGTTGACGTAGAATATGTAATGTGAAATATTTAGTCAATAAACCATTAAGAAAAAAAAAATTGTTGAATGAAATGTGTTCCGATAAATTCAATAATATTTTTTTTATCAGACCCCGAGCGGAGTTCAATCTCTGACAGGCGCGAGTGCCCGAAGCCCCAGCACTGTGAAAGATTCAGAAAAACTTCTACCCACATACAAGGAGTTGGTGACTAGAGAGCCCGTCAAACCACCTCGTAAGATTTAGTTTCCCAAGAAATGTTCATATTCGTACTTGAATTCGATATTCTTGTTTCTAAGCTTCAGAATTAATTTTTTATTTAAAAAAAATATATTTATAAATATTATGTTTTGGTAATTGGTTCAAATATTTATTAAGCTTCTGATGAAGAGGAGGACATACCTTCAAGATTCTACTTGAAGCGTCAAGCTCAAGTCATTGTGGATACAAAGTGCAGAAGAAAAGGATTCCGTACACCGTACCCAAGAAAATAAATCTAGATAATGACATATATATTAAAGATTCAAATAAAAACTTAAATCACTAACATAATCGTTGTTTCTTTTTTACCAAAATTGACACATTTTATTAAACTTATTTTCATAATCTATTTATATTTTTCTATACTTTCTGTTGACATCATAAATAAAGTCAAAAGTCAAAACATTTATATCTGTATACATAAATAATTTTATATATTTTTTGTAATATAATTAAAATTATAATCATGTTCTGTCCTCACAAAAATTCGTATTTGCAACTAGTGTGCTCGATGAACCCGCGTGTTATCAACAAAGCTGTGGATCGCGCGATGCAGAAAAAACACTTCGATCCTCATACAGGTTTGAATTGATTGCAAATAGTTTACTTGATTTTGTAAATACAAAAACATTGAGGATGTTGGTGTTTCGTCATCCAGACCGGCCATTTTCCTTTGCTCCAAACATCTAAGGCCTACTTTAAGCTTCACTGGGAAACAAACTTTCCCAGAGATAAAAATGTATTAAAAACTAAATAGCTATAGATTAATAGTCAATTTGTACACTATGGAAGTAGTGTAGTAGTGGGGCCGAGAGTATAACAGTAAAATATCTATACAATCTACTAAATATCATCTTTGTATCAGTTAATTTCATAGGAAGTTCAAAGATGGTATTAGAAGACCTGTATCAGAACTGCTTAGGAAGAAAGAGAAACAATGAAGCCGCAATTTAAAGGGGTTGCTTAAACACTCTTCCCCTGCAACGTTATAGACTCGGCAACGGTGAATCCTTGGACTGCTAAAATGCTTTAAATTTAATATTAAAATTGACTAAAACACTTAATATTATGGTTACAATCTGCATACTACAGACAACCATTCATTTATCCTGTGCAAATACTGAACTGTTAAAAGTTTTACTGCGATTTATTACGTTTATAAACGATAGATATTAAAAGATATCTATTAAGAAAAAGGCTTAGCTTAACGTGTATTGTATTATTTAGAGATTCCTGCGGCGCAGAGACTTCAATCAATGCAACCGTCTCTCTTCGCACCTCATGTAGACATTACCCGGGCCCGCTTGGGTTTTGAACGAGTTGGTCTAAGGCTTATCAACAGGGACCTACACTCGCCAGATGATTTAAAGCAATTGCAAGCTCTTCACAGTATGTTAGACCAGGTACATCACCTTGCCTTGGATAGTTATTTCTAATGTGTTAAGTACAGTCCTCTCTATTGAAATTGAGTGTGAACTAAATAAAATAGCAACTAATATAGCAACACCTTTCAGGTACAAATATCAGAAAACGCGCTTTTCCTCATTGATCTCCAAGTTGTTTATCGTCTGATTGATTTAATGTTGCACAAAAATCCAGTATTACGGGAAAAAGTTTGCCTTATTTTGACGTCTCTTTCGAATTTCTATCAAGGCAGAAAGCAAATAATGTCAAAACCTGTAGTAATTGAGAATCTCATGTGGCTTATAATGAGAGAACGTAGAGAAATACGGTATGCAGCAGCATATACCTTAAGGACCTTAAGCAGAGATAGATGTTCCAGCGAAATAATCTTAGGTTGCGAGAAGATAATCACAAATTTGCTCAAAATGGTTAAGCATGAGCATATTGGTATTGTTGCTATACATCTAAAAACTTTAGAATCTTTGATCGAATGGGATCAAGTACAGCCATTAAAAGCAAACGCATTTAGAATTATGTTAAAGCTCTTCGAGAATCGGGACCCTCGTATCGTGAGCGGTGCCATGGATTGTCTGACGCAATTGTGTAAGCACGATGTTGGCAAAAGACTGGCGGATATGTATGATTTAACTTTTATATTGCGACCTTTCTTGTTATCACCGTCCACTGAAGTCAGAATAAGTGCAGTTGGACTCATGGAGTACACAACTTTAACCACCCGTTCTAAATGGCGGGCAAAGGAATGCTGTGAAGAGTTAACAAAGCGTCTGATGGTTCTGTGCCATGCTCCAAATAAACCACTTCTACAATTAAGAAGCATGCAAGTCCTAATCAATCTCTGCGATTGTCCCGACATAAGACATCATATGAAGAGGCACTGGGAGAAGAAAGTTAAGGCTATAAGGATCAGAACTCACGAGGAGTGGGATGGAACTTCCGAGACAACCACCTATTGCTTCGAAACCGGTCACAATTATAGAACAATGTGTATAGAAGGTGTCGAAACCATAAAGAATGATGTTGGTGATAATGCAGAAGTACTGAACGTGCACAGTTATCTGAGACGTCTTTGTGAAATCAAAAAACGGTTACTCTATGCTATCAACTGGCAGTCCTTTAAAGACTAAATCATTTAATAAAACACAAATTTCTCTTTATACCTTTATTGAGATAAACAGAGTTACAATCATACGCTACATTTTTGTGCCTTTGTTGGCAAACTTACAGCTAATTCAGTCATTTACTTTAAAGGATTATAAACATTAAAGAAAATATAGAAAATCAATGTAGTATATATACATTATATAAACCACAAAAAATAAATTTTAAAGAATTGGAAACATCAAGCATTATATATATTATATCAAAAATAATCAAAGATAATATATATATAATAATCCTTACAACATTCAAGCTATTTTGAATTTTGTGCTGCTAGATATAGAATATATTATACTTTTCAATAAAGAGTTTTTAGAAGCTAAAACTTTTAATAGTATCAACTACCATTTTACATAGATTAATAGTAAGTACATGTTTAGCTAAATTGCTCACTATCCTAAGTACACTAATGAGCAAATTATATATCAGCTATAATAATAGTTTATATATGGCACTTATATTAAAATAATATAAATTGAATCCTATCTGTATATGTGTAACTAGAATTGTGCATCGGTTATTAAATTCTCTTGTTTTTTAAAACTAACCTTAATAAATGTAAAGCAGTTTTTAGGTATTAATAATGTTTAATTTTGGTTATTCAGCTATTTACAGCGCATCTAATCACAGTTCTCTTTGGAATAATGGTTTAGAATCATAATATACAGTAAACATATCACTTCATGTCATATACACACATATATCTATATATGGGTATACAGAACTTGTATGTAAATATGAAATCATATCCACAATATATATCTTCGAGCATCATGTTAACTATTTATATGTTACTTATATACGTTATGTAATACTTACATCATACTGTAACGTTATGAGTCACTTCTCTGACATACAGATGACAAAATTAATCGAAGTAGATCATGAAATCGATTCAATATTACGTAAAGTTTATGTAACATTCATATCATACTACTATGTAATATCAAAGTCACTTCTCTGACATACACGTGACACCAAAGTAAGTAGAACATGAATCGCGCGTTTTTTATACAATAAATTATATATTACTCAAAGTATATAATGTTATGGTATAAATATTAATAGGATAGTTTTATAAGTCATATTAAAATATAATAACGTTGGCATTATTGCTATCACATACAAAATATATTGACATAATATTTGTTACATGCCTGAATATAAACCTTTTTTTCGAATGATGCCAATAATTATAAGGCAATTTTCAAATCGATCTTAGCACTAGAACGTCATATTTATGTCATTATACATCACACTTTGACATCATGACATTTTGACATCTTACTTATAATAAGTAATATAATATATAAGTATGAAATAATAGTTCATAATTGACTTATATAAGTCAATAAGTAAGTAAGTATAAGTGTTTTGTAAAGCATGATACAGCTTGATGTCAGTGGGATGTCACAATGACATAAAAGAGTTATTCTTAAGTATTTTGAGCATTCAGACCATGACCTATATAGTCCCTTATTACTGTTTATTTTGACAAAACATCTTTCAAATACATTTCAGTAACATTAATAATTAATTTAAGCTTCATTTACTAATTTAGCTAAACCTGTATCTCTAATACTAGTGTGTCCCACATTAATAAGTTTGAAACAAAAAATAAAAATCACAAATAAGTTCACAAACCGATCCAATATCACACACAATACTCAAATCCGTTCAAATCTAGTCAAATCTCGCTCGCTCTCACGTACTTGTACAGTGCTTTGCACAGGTCGTGCATGGTCGGATCTCATCTGGCTCGTTTGTTGAGAGGGTCGTATATCTCTGTCTCAGAATCCATTTCGTCTTCTGACAGCGAGAGAGAACCGCCAACCCGTCGTGTGCGCAACCCCTCCTAAGGGCAGTAATGGGGATGTTTTTAATTAATGTAGTAATAATTATAATGATGATCAAAAATATGTATATATAACATAAGCTTTGCTTGAAAACTTTAAATACAACTATAGAAACAAACATTATAAGTACACTACAATAAGTGCAATTTAGTATCAGCGTATATATGGTTAGTGCTTTTTAAGACTTAAGGATTATGTTAATGAATATAGGTAAAATGTTTATTAGATTTGTACAAAATTATATTTTTATGTCTTACCCCTGTCATTTCAATAAATATTGATTATAGATAAAATGTATAATAAATAAGCAACAAAGTTGATAAATACAATACAATGAAAATAAGTAAAAACTTCTGAAAGATAAGTTTACAAAAAGTTTGGCTTCCTGAAACAACATGCAAACATTTTTCTTGAAAATAAAACCCATGACTGTACCACCATAAATGAAACAAAACCTGTAAGACAACGAAAATATCTTAAGCGTTAAATCCCATTTTTTATAAACATGTGATTGCAGACAAAAAATTAAAACAAAATAATTTTCAAAATTTTTCCTTTCAACAATTTTTTTGTTATATTCTGCTTATATAACAAAAAAATTGTTGAAAGAAAAAATTTTGATTTTTTTTTAAGTTACAATTAATTTGCTGTACATGTTAGTAATAGTGAACCTTTTAATCATATTTTATAATATATATTTGTAATAAAGTAATAAGAATAATTCAAGATTTAGTAAAAGGTTTGCAATCACAAGTTCAATCCCACAACCTAAGCCGTTCAAAAAAAAAAGTGTAAACCCAAACTAATGCGGCTCGTGCTCAATAAGTGCCCACCAGTTCTGTGTCGCTGATCCACGCGTTGCCGTCTTCCACACTGGAAGACATCTATAATACCCATATATACATAATATTAATAATATTTAACTACATGCCATCTTGGTACTAGTCTAATAAAATGTCTGATTTACAAAAACATTTTTGACTATAATTACTAATCCTTCCAATCATCAAATATCAAAACTATTCAAAACCCACAATACAATATAATTAATTGTGCCCACCTCCAGGAGCCCTCCGCTGGGTTCGGATGCGTATCCTTCGAAATGTCTCTGGTCGTCGTAGTCGGATTCCGAGCTCGTGTCGTTGTCGTCTCGTGCCGTACGCACCGAGCACACCATTTGTGCTAGATCCGTAAACGTGTAGCTGCAATCATACTTATTACTAAATACTGACGTACACATAACATATATATTATAAGTTATGTTACTATTCAAATACTATGTAAAGGACGTAAAAAAATATAATATGACATTTTAAATATTACTTCCACATTAAATTACACATTTCATAACATACATTTATTCGGGGGTCGATAGCCCCTTAATCCGTGTTCAGCCTGAAACCTCACAGATTCTGCCATAATAATTAGACTTGAATGAAAACACATCTGTGTTTGTGCCCCCGCCCCCAAGTATGTATAGTACAATGAACACATGTGTGCGTCGTGGCCCACTCACTCAGTGACCCCCGGCTGTGCTGCGTGTGTCCGTCCCTCAGCGGCGGCCCCGCTGACCCCGCCCCCGCCCCCGCGCCGCTGTCCCTCGAAGTACGCCGACCCGTGCCTGTAGCCCACCTCGCGGATCTCGTCGAAAGACCCAAACTGAAGGGTTTTGTACGCGTCGATCGGGGGACGGATGTATTCGCAGTAGTCCGACTTCTTCACTTCCTGTTATTATATTTTTTTTTTAATTGAGCTATTTATTTAAAACGGAACATACATACACATATGGACTAAGATAAATATTATTTTTTCATTCCTTCTATTCGAAAAATGTCGCTTTGTTCCTCTTTAAGTGGAAGCAAAAGAGCAGTTTTCTGATAGGAACTTTTTAGCGAGCGGAAAAGCGATTTAAATTTGGAACATACATAGAAAACAAATTGTATGAATTACTGGTTGATTACTTACTTCCAGCTGTCGGTTACAGGATACATAAGCCAATCTGCTTTGAATATCCGGAAGATTTGGGACTTTCACTGGTGTAGTGAAGGGATTCCATCTGGAACAATCGATATGTATAATAATATTAGAAAATATATTAGCAATATATTATAACTAGGAGCGCGAACCAAACCACAATTTTGACTCGCTGCGCTCGCGAAATCTCATTATGTGTTAGCACCGAAGTTGCATTTACAAAACGTCGACGCATTCTGTTCTCAACTATTTTTCAAAATAAAAAATCTATATAAAAAAAATTAAAAAAAGGAAAAATTCTAACAGCTGTTAAAAACATTCAGCACGCGCATGTCATTGGAATGCTAAATTTTCTAAATATTTTTTAATAAACATTTTCTAATTAAAGTCTATGGAATTTAATTTTTTCCGTAATTATTCTTGAAAGACTAAAAAAAAAATTTCAAATATTCGATATATCTGATTTTTTTTTTAAAAGACCACCAGACTGATGTCTATCAATATGCAAAATTTGGAAATTTTCGGATACACCGTTTTTGATTGATGCTGGCACAAAGGATGAAAAAAAGTCTCTCATAGAGAGCTTCTCTCAATAATTTGTTTCCATACCGTTTCCAGAGCAGCCACCAGCCAGATAAATCATCACCATAATTAGTGAGATCAGTATCGTCTTGAGAACCGACGTCGATGGCCAGAATGTGCTTGGCGCCAAGAGATCTCATAACATCAGCTGTAATGGTTAATTAATTTATAAATTTACCACACCAGTAACACAAATATAACATTAGAAAAAAACTATAAAAAACAATATATCTATAATAAATTCACTCTATTTGCAAAAGAAATATCCGTATCATTATTGTAAATTACCGAAATCATAGTAATTACTAACAAATGCACAGAGTCTGCAAGAATGGTTGACACAATAATTTTTTGATAGCAATCTCAAGATTTGTGACTTTCCAAAAAGCTAAAACTACAATTCAAGTTAGATTTGTATGGAGCTTTTAGGAATTTTTTTACTATTTATTTACTTAGTTTAATATATTTGAAGGTTTGTACATAACATACATTCAATACTTTATTTTCAGCAAATCGACTCATAGTTCCGTCAGATATAGCCCACCAACTTACCAGGCACGTTGTTAACATAACACCCATCCAGTAGCAAATGTCCATCAGTGGGGTCACATATCGGGGGGAAGATACCAGCGATGCTCATAGACGCACGGCAGTACCTCCACAACACGCCTAACAAGAATCACCTTTATCTGGACAACTGAACGAAATTGCCTCCATTGTCCAGACACTTGTGTTGCCATCACTTACCTCGGTAACTGAGTGTAAATATATGCCAATACCATTCTAGGTGAAGATGGAGGAACGAGCGAGTTATCCATGTTGTCCAATATTTACACTCAGACTCTAGTCATGGTGCGTCGTGATTGGTTTACCTGGGAGGTTGTTGACGTAACCGCCGTCCAATAGGAGGTGGCCGTCTACGGGGTCGCAGAGTGGGGGCATGTACCCGCTCAAAGACATCGAGGCGCGAATGTAACGCCAGAGGGAACCTGAAGCGCGCGTGTCCATTAAAATAGCGTTTTCTCGATTTTTTTTGTCCGCCCAAATCCGGTGCAATACGTTGGGTGCACTCGAGTGTTATTAACACAATCCATGGAAAGGAAACGATGTTAGAAAAGCCTGTACATTTCATTATCATAAAGCACGACCATAGACAAGTAATTTAGATTACATTAACCATATTTCTGTTATAACGGTCTTTACGTGACAAGAAAAAAAAATGACATCCAAAATTTAAATCGCACCCCCGCAAAAAGAAATATATTTTATTATATTTATAGTTTTAGTATCGCATACCAAAAATTGCTACTGAAGCAAAATTATAAGCTGGAGTACAAATATTGAAACATGGCTAATGATGTTATATACATTTTACAAAACATGCAAATATGATGATGGAATATTATTTATTACAAGACACTGATACTAAGATATTAATTCTTAAAGGTTAATAAATAATACAATGTGATATGATTTTATTGAAAAATTAATGACATAAGGATATTGTTTACATGTTTTAAGAATCTTTAAAATAATTATAATAGAAAGTTTTCAATAAAATATGATGATATACACCAAAAATCTGAAATTCCCACATTCCTTACTCAATTTGTATAAAAACAACTAGGATTAATAAATGAAATATAAAACCCTATAATAATTATTATACATACAAATTTTGTATGAAAAAAAACTAATAAAAATTACCAAAAGTTTGGATGGATCATACAAAAAGGATGAAATTACATGCATTTAAACACAAGACAGACAGACCATTTACCTACAATGGCTATAGCTACAAGTACAGTGAGTGTCGACAAAATGAGAGAACCACACTCATGCAAATACATGAAGGTTATGATGATGGATAGAAAATACAATAACATCCAACCCGACATTATTGACGCATCGATTTAATCATTTAATCAATTATTTATTTATTCATTTATGCATTTATTCAATAGTACTCCCATTAATTACGTAAACCAATCACAGCGCATCTTTTATGGCAACACAAAACAAATGTCGGATTCGTATTGGAAACAATTTCATTAAGTGTATAGTAAGGCACGGACGTACACATAAATGCAACTGAGTGTGGTTATGGGATGGCAAATTAAAATCACTGTAGCGGAAATCGATCCTTTCATCCTGACGTCACCCCCACCATAGATATAACACCATATGATGGGACAGACAGACCGCTATACATATATAAATATATATAGATATTCTGGTCGGCAGTGTTGCACACATAAGCAAATTATAAATAAAATGCATGCGAAACACCAATTTTTAAATAAATAACCGACGTTCTTATATTATATTTTTACCAGAATAATGGTTTTTGTTAGTAAATGTGCAAAGCAACAAATAAATATAAAATAATAAAAACACACAATTTCCCGTCCATGTGTTGTGTTAATAGTGTTTGGACAAATTTGTGTATGATTCTTAATATTATATTCTAAAATTAATCTGCTTTTAGCACAAAATGAATTGAAAATATGTTTTTTTAGATAAATTTCTGTCTTACAAGCAATATATTACAAAATGTGTATTTTTTAAATTTCTTAGTTAAATATATATTTTTTTAAATAAAAAAAATAACTAATTTAAAATCTTTGATAATGAACACCTGTACCCACTCACCATGTCGGTGAACTCTCATACAGCTGGAGCTAATATCAGTAGTGACCGTAAAGTATGGCAACCACAGGTCCTCGATGTGAACCTCTCCAAATGTAGTTCTGATGGTGGTGTTGAACTGCTTCCCGGAAAACATGGACGTAGCTGGGTAGGTCAGGTCCAGGAGCTGTTTGCCCCATTGCGTCATTTTCTGGTTGAGTAAGAATTGTTATTAAAACAGTTAATTGTTATTAATAAAATAATCTTAATAAAGTTGGTAAGAAATATACGAGAGGATAACAGTATACAAACCAAATTTCTACCGATGAAAAACGACTGAAGAAGAATAATGAAGAAATAATGATAAAAAATATATATATTTAATTTCTATTTCTTAGAGATGTTAATAATGTCAGAAACCTTAGACCACTCCCTGGCTTTCTGTGTGACAGTAGTGATGTTCCTGTCCATGCACCACAGAGCACCCATGAATGCTCCAATGCTGACACCACCCACCATGTCGATAGGTATACCGGCTTCCTGGAGTCATTGCATATAAATAATCAACTTTAATTTCATTGGTTTGTGAAACATTTAAACACTTACAAGCACAAATGTGATTATTGCCACGCCGCATAGCTATACATTGTGTAGTATAAAGTGGAGTATACACAATATTGAACAAATTATAATAATTAAGCTACATATACAATGATGTTATAAACAGCTATATATAAGAAATTAATTTGCATACATAGAAAAAATCGTATTTTAAAATATTAAGCTAAAAAGTAAACTACTATGCAACATTAAGCTGATTTCAGAACATAGATCATTATGCCTTACGTTTCAGAAGTTATAATAATAAATAAAAATATCTTAAACAATATCTAAAAGATAATCTCAGTAGATATAGATAACAATTTATAGATTATTTACTTGTATATAATGTATGGGAAATATGAAGTCAGTTAGATACTTCTTTATGAACCACTCAGTAAACGTCTACTCCACCTGTATGGCTCGTATCATCCCCACGTGCGCCGCTCCTCTCGCCCCTCCACCCCCAAGCACCAGCCCCACGGCTGTGGCGGTCAGCCAGCGAGCCAGCCGGGAGAAGTCAGAGTGCACGCTCGCCTCAGACATTAACACCTTGCTGTACAGCTCGCTCTGGAACGTACAAGATATTACATTATTTACAGAAACTAAACTCGCATTTTCAACTTGTCTAATGACTAGTAGAATAAATAGAAAATCGATAATATATCGGGTCAGTACTCACAATGCGGTACTGGCTCTTCCGTGTGAACATCCTGTGTGGGCAGCGCACGTGGTGGTGCTGGCTGACCCACGAGCGCATGTTGAGCCAGTGCACCGTGCCCGCGGGGGTCACGCCGCCCTCACGATGTAACAACACCAACTCCTTCTGGGTACGGATCGCTAGACGCTCGATCTCCTTCTCGATCTGATGGAATTAGTAATTGTAAGTATGTAGTAACTTAATGTAATTATAAAACGTACTTAAAAGATTTTGTTAATTGAGTTCCATCTATTAGACTAGAAAAAAAATCTTGATATTGTTTGTCTATAATTAATATACAATACAAAACAGTTGTGTTATTATAATAAAATATAAATAAGAATTAATGGTTAAAAAAAAAAGTTAAAAGAGAATAAGTCAAAAACATCTGTTTTTACAATGAGTGTCAATACATATGAAAAAAAATTTTTTTGTCCGTTCAATATTATATAATAAATTCGTACTAACGAAATGTAAAACTCACTTTGCCGATACTAGGTTGTTTGTCTCCCAACGCCACTATCAGGATACAATCTGCTTGACGTATACATCGCTGGGTCCATTGTGTAAGACTCGGGTCGCATTGATATAAAGCCACCTACAGACAGACAATCAGAAAAAACATTTAAAAAATTCTAAAAACTTTTTTACTTATTTATATTTTAAATAAATTAACTTGGCAATGATATGGTCAGGGATTTGAACTTGCGACCTCTAAATGTTCATCCCTAGCCTTCTCTTAACTGAGCTAGTGTCGATATCCGTAGTAATGGAAAACTTATTATAAATGTTATACATAATAGCGAGTCTAACTTTGTGTTTATCTTCTTGCTGGGCCAACCACGAACTTAGCCGATATTCATTGTTGGGGTCCATAATGGTCAATCCTAGAAGTTTTCTGATGACGTCAGATGTCAGACGAACCGTCGGACCTGGAACATATAATATTGATTATAGAAGCAATAAAATATACCTTACTTGCACCTCAATGACAGAGTATGCGAAAAATTGCATGAGCTTGCACTTTGCAGAGAACAGAAGTCTCTTATGTGGTAAAACAAAGTCATCATGGATATTCAATCAGTTTGATAGGTTCCGTAAAAACATTTTCTAAAAATAAAGGACATATAGCTTGTAACAAGTAACTCTCATTCTAGGTCTGGAAAGGTGACAGAAGGGGTTTACAGGCAGCACATAACGAGTTGTCATCTCTCGCTCACACTAACAAACATCGCCAGGGAGTAAGAGAGAGGGATACCTATAGCACATAGCGAGTGGTAGAGCTCGTAGGTGAAGGCGGTGAGAGGCACATCGTCGCTGACGGGCACCACGGCCACCGTCGAGAAGTTGTGCTGAGAGGGACGGGACTCCAGGTGGGCCGCGCCTCCAAGACCTCTAGTGGGTTTCTGCCAGGATCCTAGAAATTTGTAAAAACCATATTAACTTTATTATATTATTTTTAAATATGTGTGTGAGATTATAATCAGTCTATATATTGTAAATATATGTTAATATTTAACTGAATGTATACATTATTTCGCGTTGAAGAAAAGACGAGCTTATTCAAATATGAATAAAGTTTACCTAGAATCCTATGACCCAACAAATTAATAAGCCGCGTGACCACAACTGGGAATCGAAGCTTAATCGCATTGAACAATCCTTCTGGAAGCTTCGCCAGCTCTGAGTCTCTGACCGCCATTACTGTTGTACTGCGACGAGTTTGGGTCACCATCTCCACCTGTTAATATTACAAATTTATAGACGTCAAAGACACATATTAGCTAAAGTGCAAAAATATTATTTAAAAATGTTCTATACTTTCATTCAAATATTAATTATAACAAAATTATCTTTACTTGAAAATATATAATCTAGATATAATAATAACATTGAAATATCTATGTGTGTATAATTAGCTTTCAAATTACATAGATATCTACAATAATCAAAATGAAAATCATAAATTTTATGTCAAAATCATAACTTTTGCTTTGCAAGAATTTAAAGATTTTTTATAGGACCTTTATTAACACTCTAAGATTACTTTTCTCTCAAATTGGAACTTAAAATAAAATCATAATTTATCATTAAACAAGAATATTAACACACTCACAATGCCAACTAGATCTCCCTTCCCGTACTCTCCCACGAGCTCCTTCTTGCCATTGGGGTGTGTGATGACAGACCGCAGTCGCCCGCTCAGTACTATGAACGTGGAGCCTGACTCCTCCTCCTGGCGATACACTGCACGACCTGATTCTAGGAACACCTGGAATTATTGAAAAAATTAATCTAATATCTTATTTTAATTATGACTGCATTCATAACACCGGAATATCGGATAAGTATATTCTAAAGTAATATTAATTTTTATTAAATCAAAGTGTGTCCTATAGAGTTAACATGTGGAACGTTTTAGAATCGCACGCGCAAGTTCTTATTAGGCTTAAGATTATAGCCACAATTTACTCTGCTAATTTTACAAGTATGAGAAACTCATTCAGAAACAATGCTTCGCTCAGGTCCATCCGTGCACAGTGGCGGACCTAGTAATATTTAAATAAGAAATTATAAAAGCCCCAACTTACCCAATCCAGGGCAAAATCCACTTGTCTAACAAAAGGTGACAATCTTCTTACAACAGTATTAGCGATATGAAGCACTACTGAGGGGCGCTCTCTCATTATGCTATACACCGTGGTCTTAGAGAGTAGCCCGATACGCGAGAAGTGTTTGGCTCTTATGGAGAAGAAGCTGGGCTCTCCCGTCAGCACGGCTAGACCACCTTCAACTTCACCTGATAAAAAAGAAAAATTCCTTATATCAAATTAAAAAGAACAAAATGTAAGAACAATAGTATATTTAGAAATATTTAATTTTTTTTTATTAATATGCTTTACTTAGATCATAGCCCAAGTATCTTAGGAACTTGAAATATTTTTATCTCTAAAAACCGACAATAAAATAAATATCTGGCGACATACTTATCAATATACCCCCCACTCACCTGGATACGCAGTGAACATGTGCACCTCCCCCTCCCCCTCAGCCACGCGCTGTGACACCAGCAGCGCACCCGACAACAAGTACACCAGCGCCACGTCCTGCGCACACGCACATATAATATATATATATATATATATATATGTTATTATTGTATATATATACAATAATAACATATTTTATTATTGATATATTTTTTGCTTGTTGGTGAATAATTAATTCTATACTCATTTGTAAATAAATGTCATTGAGTTTGCAATCTTAGATTGATTTCAATTTCAATTTAAAAATTAATTCTTAATTTTCTACTTGATATATCAATCATAACAATTTAAAAGCTAATACAATATTAAAAACTCGACACCAACGCGGTTAAATATTACTTATGATAATTATTATTAATACATACTAACATATAAATGGTTTTTTTTTCATTTATAACCTAAAGACGATTATAAATAATGGTGCATTGAGCTTGGACATACATATATGACATTATATATAATTATCTTGTTGTACTCGGATCAATACTATCGTAATTTGCCCAACTATTTTCAAGGCAATCAGATTTCCTATTTATAAGCTCTGAGCATGGAGTATCGCAACGTGAACAGTTCCCTTGCAAATTCCCATAGTATTGACGTGTGTGCAGTTATATATATATAGTAATGGATCACAAGAGTTTAAATACAAAAATACATGATTTTTATTAATACTATACTATAACAATATTATAACTAATCTAAATGATTATTAAATTACTACAAAAAACTTGAAAAACAAAGCTTTCAACTACCTGCACAATTTCTGGTTCGCCTGCGACGTTGTAATAAAGCTTGTGACAAATAAATAAATAAATAAAATAAATATATTGTGTCTAATATAAGCTATATATTGTAGCTGGTTTATGGTTAATATCTTTACTATTTGGTTTAATATTGAACTTAAAAAAATAACAACTAAAAACTATAACTGCTAAATGAATTGTAAGTAGCATTATGTTATATCAAGGAAAAAAAATTAACTGCTATTTTAGCTCTTAGACTATAAAATATATAAAGATATATAATATAGTCTAGGATCTAATACTATGATATACAGTACTAATAAAATACACTATAATTACAAAAAAATATTAGCTTTTAGACAATAAAATACAAAATAAGATATTGTATAGTCTAGGAGCTAGTATAGCAAACTGTTAAATTAATTTGCAGTAATAATTTTATTTAATAGCATGTCATAAGCTCATGTGGTATTCATGACATTTAAGCTTACCTTGTGGCTCTCTTCCTTCATGATGTAGGTCCCAGCAGGCAGATCTCGTACTTGTACGTTGCCTCGTAGTATCTGATCATTGTCGAGACCCAGTTCCTTTACAAAGGCGTCCGTTGCAATTTTTATTAATGCCTGTAAAAAAATTAAAAATTATTGGTGTCTATTGTCGTGAAGAACTATTTTAAATAAATAATGACGATTTTTCTATTATTTTGAAATGTGTAAAATAAATGTAAATGAATTTTCGTGATATACACCTATTTCCATGTATTTATTAAAAAAGTATAGGTATTAAAATATCATTCCAATTCTAAGCTATAATAATAGATTTGATTGTTAATTTAGAACTTTATTAGAGTTGGATGAAGGATTAATTTACCTTGCTAGTAAGATGCTAAGTACAAGAAAGATTAAAGTTAATAAATATTGAAGACTACAGATATTAATAGATAAAATAAGAAGAAAAAAATATTGTAGGTTAATATATTATTGTTAATTTCTCAATAATAAATGTAATAAAATAATAAAACTGCTATTACCTGTTCGTCCAAGTTGTCAGTGTTCTGTTTTTTAAATGAAGATCCTTCTCTCGTTCTATGTAAGGACGACGTCGGCTGAACATCTGGCTGAAGCTGAAACTTTATAATTAAATTACTTGAAGAAACTTAAAATTATGAATTTTTAAATATAATAAACTAAAACCAAAAATAATATTAAGTATTAAAATTTTGTTAAATATTTTCATTTTATTTTATTATATATATATATACCTACTGAAGTATATTTTATTATGACTACGATCGCCCGCAGCTCCCGCGTGGCTTTCAGTAACCGTGTCTTTTTGGTCATTATAAAAAGTGCGTTATTATTATTAATGGCTACCCGCCCAAAAATTCGACCTTATTAAGTCAAGAGTCGTTGGTATCCAGTCTAATGGTATATATTTGAACCAATATTGGAACCAACTTTGGCACCAACAGCACACAGACGTCTGTCTGTCCTTTTGTCTAAAGGGTGGATATTTGAACCAATATTGGAACCAACTTTGACACCAATTGCACACAGACAGACAAAGGGTAGCTTTAAGGGTACTATAATATGTAGTAAAGATTTTGTGTTCCCCCACCTGTGTGTTCTGAGGCGTGTTAGAGGTGACGTCAGGCACCATATCTGGTCTCTTCCGTGGGATGTGTATGGGGGATGAACCTTGAGCACTCTCCTGGGAGATGATGTTAGTATGAATAAAACTATTTTATAGAATTTAAAGCTTATTATTTTTAGTGATCATTTATTATGCTTATTATAATATTTAATTTAAAAAATCAGATGATTTTTTTGTATTTTTCGCTGCATGAGATCTTTCAATGAGTCAATAATTTAAATGCCTTTTAAAATCATATTTTATTACACTTTTCAAATGGTTTTCAGTGTTTCAATATTAATTTATCACTTTTAGCGAATAAATCCTCTAAAATAGTTTTATTTAAATGTGGTAAACACATAACACTCTAATATGATGATGATTATAAAAAGTAATGATACTTTTATTATACAATGAGCTTGATTCCCTATTGTTACTTATTTTCGTTTCATCGAGTTTTAAAATCATACCCATTCTAAAGAAGTTTCACTTCGATAAGTTTAATTAAAAAAAGATACATGCGCCTTACAATTTTTGCAAGGTTTTAATTAAAAAAAATAATGATTGAAAAACAAAATGAAACTCTCACTGGTAATACCACAAACAAAACCCACCAGTAGCTCCGTCTTCTCGTGGTGTGGTGAATGTGTGGTACTCTCCACTTTAGTCTTAGCTGGAGAGGCTGATGAAGCGTTGTTTGGACGACGTCTCTCACGTCCCTGCAAGAATTAATTAATTTTATTTAACAGAATTAACTGAAACGATACTCGAACCTATGACCTTTTCGTTTAATATCCTTTTGCTGAACTGAGCTATCGTGACTATTGTAGCTTTTATGAATAATGTTTACAGACGATATTGAACTTGGGACTGATGACTTCACTCGTGATGGTGATGATGATAAGTTTTGTACTTACAGGGTTCACCAACTCAGCACTCAGGCCAAGATACTGATGAAGAGCTGTGAAGGTGACTCGTTGGAGACGCACCATAATGATCTGGAATAAAATTAAAATATTTTAATGTGTTATTTATTTCATTGTTTTTTGGAAAATATAAATATCATATACTAACCTGTATAACTCTCACAAATATGTCAGGATATTCCTTGAAAACTTCCTGAAAGGCCCTCATCGGTAATTTTATCACTTGAGAATCTTCTAGAGCCTTTGCATTCACAGTTTTGTATGGTTGAGAGTGGCCCTGTAAAAATATAATAAAACTATGTATATATTTTTATGGCACTAAATAATTATTAAATTACTATTAAATAGTATAGAATGAAAGTGATCAACGCCAACTATACCCGGAATCGTTGTGTTCAATTATACAAGATAAAAATATTGTATTGATAAGAAAAATTTAGAATAGATTTGTTAAAGTTTATATATGTTTGTCAATATATTTCCCAAAGGTAGGTTTGATTAGTTTACAGCTGGATGCTGGATGTTCCTGTATAAAATTTTATTTTTCAAAGTAAAAATCATCAGCTGTAAACCTGTTAGTTCTGGGATGCTGTCCCTTTGTCAACATGTTTGTACTGGCCTTGTGTCTCATAGTCAGCTATTCAAAAGTTGCAACTCATTGTTGACTATGACAGTCTATTAAATTAAGTACTTAATGTAACACACATAATGGCAACAATTTAAAAAAAAATCAATCATGTTAGATAAAAAAAATGATAATTTAGATTAATATCAATAATTTATATATTAATGACATGTCATTAATTCGTTATTTCATTAACTAAAACTCATAAAGATTAAATAAAATAAATTAGTTTTTGAAATTTAAATATAATTAAATTTACTTGAAGAGTTCTTTTAATTATCTTCTCATTTTATCTTTCTCTCTATCTTCTCTCTCTCTTTCTTAATTATCTTATGAGTTTGGATAGTTATAGCAGACGTGAGGAGAACATGGATTGAAAGATAGGATAGAGGAGGGAGGAATTGACATATTGCAACTCAAAAAAATTGGCATAAGGGTAGATTGTCATGACAGAGACATGTTACTTAACTGTATTAATAAAATTAAAAATATTAGAGTAATAAAAATAACGTGATGGTAAAAACAAATGTTATTAAATATGAAATAAGGTTTCTAATTAAATAATTAGAAACGAGATATTAAAAAAAAACCTTATCCATTCCTAATAACAAGTCAAATAAGTAGAGATCAATGTTAATCTATCTAAAGCATCGGTACTAGGATCAAGGATCACATCTGAGATTTAAAAAATAGGCATACGTCGAAGTCGGCAGTGTGTGAACACACAATAGACAAGACCAACCACTTTCTCCGCTTTGATAAACCAAAGATCCCTGCTCGTGAACACAGATATATACCAAGAATGATTCGCGAGGATATTGAAATTAAAAAACATCCTAATTTTAATAGAGAAGATGGTTGGAATCTATCGAACACCTGGGATCCTATCATGAAAAATATTAAATCCCATGTCCGTGAACAGACTGCCAAGCCCATAGACACAGTTAGTGCGTTTTGTGTGCATCCTGAACTCTATGCCCGTAAACTCAGGAACCGTTGTAGGTAGGTGACAAATAAACTGACTGACTGACAGACACCATCATCTCGTCTTACCGCGAACACGTTTGCTGCAAAGCATTCGAAACGTCGGGTTAAATATAAAAATGTAATAATAAACGCGAGTTATATCCGAAAAATAGTTTTATTGAAATCAATGTTAATCGTTGAAGATATTGATAAATAAATCTTAATTCTGTGAAATCTTTATTTTTTTCCTTTTTTAATAAAAAATTGCTACAAAAACAATTTTAAACGACGGTTACGGTTAGGATTTATAAAAGAAACAGGAAAAAAAACTAAAATGCACTAAAAAGACTTCTATTTTTAGATATTGAAGACTACTGAGTTCATACTATTGTTAAATGGTTTATTATTTTATACACAATCTTAATTTCATTTCATATGTTGACATTATTATTACTATTTAAAATATAATAATATAAAAAATATATATATAATTAGATATAAAAAAAACGATACTCTAGCTTAACCCTACTCGAATCGATAATTTTTTCATAATATATTATAAATCACGATAACAATTTTATTTAAATTTAATCCTCATTCGAAAATTTTAGACAATCTTAGTTATAGAGCGTGTAAAATAAAAAACTTCAATATAAAAGTTATCAGACAAAAAACTTTAAAGATAATACACCCTTAAGCGTCCTTACCGTAAGTACATCAGTGAAGCTCAGTAGTGAGGTGACACTCTCTCCCGCTCGCACGATCTTCAAGGACAAGCTGCTGCCGTCCTGGTTAGTGATGTACACGTTCACTCGACCGTTCTGTACCACGTACACATTCTCGTCCTTGTCCCCTAAGATATGAATTTTGGGGTTATAACAATAATTTCTATATTTAGCAATAATAGCCCCTTTGTAAACACTATACTTAAACCTATTTAAATAAAAATAATATAAACAAGTAAAAAAAATAAAAATCGTGGTACATCAGAATTTATTATGTATTAGTGTTTTAACTAATTATAACTCTTAAATAAACATTGATCATTGTACACAGCATTGTGACAAAAAGATGAGTGACTTGCAGTGTATAACGAATGAAATGAAATAAAAACAAAACCTGTCCTAGGTTCCTGAAATATATGAATAAATGCGAAGTTTTACACACAAACAAACAAACAATACAATTGAATGATACTTTGAGAATCGTTCTATATGCGTATATGATAAAATATTAAAGACAAAATTTAGATACTAGATAAAGATTATATTTCTAACAAAAGATTATACAACGGTTATTGACACGATAAATATATAAGAAACTCCCAATTATATTATATTAATTATGTATCTACTATATATTAAAATTATAGAAAATTAAACTAAAAACTATATTAAAATTATAGAAAAACTATATTAAAATTATAGAAAATTAAGCAGTGGAGGTAGGGATCAAAATTCCACTCACCGACTTTAAACAGAAATGACCCAGCAGGTAGGTTTAGTATCTCGGTGTGTTTGCACAGCATCAGAAACACTGGCTTCTCAAAATGACCGAACACGCGGATGCTGTGCAGCATGTACAGCGCGTCAGGAGGGACCCGGTCGTCGTTGGTCAGATCTTCTTCTAGGTATTCTGCTGGAGGTTCTAGAACCTGGATAGGAATCCTTGCTATTTAGAAAGCCATTTAAGACTAAGAGATACATTTCTTGCCGAAAGCGTTACGATACTAAACGTATTTAAATGTTTTTGCTCCATAGCTTAGAATTATAGAACTTCTTTTAAGGTATGTCCAAGTAAATTGTGTCACAAGGAAGCGAAATAGTAATTTTACGGCGAGGGCGCAATTTTGAATTACGTGTGAAGCGAAGGATTTTAGAAAAGGGTCCCGAGAAAGAAACAGAGGTCATTGGCGCCCTTTTGTTTTTTTTTACTTAGCACCATGCAACCAACACATACAGCCAGTAATTCATAAAATTTGCGTTTTGATTTCTATGAATCTTCGTATTTATATGTATGTTCCAAATTCAAATCACTTTTCCGCCCGCTAAAAAGATCCTATCGGAAAAGTGCTGTTTTGCTCCCACTTATAGAGGAACAAAGTGACACTTTTCGTATAGAAGAGATGAAAACTACCTTTATAGTTTGTAACTGCTGGGTATTGAACGGGAAATAATTCGTAAACACACAATTAGTATTAAAACTTCAATAGATAAATAAAAAAATATTCACAAAAAATTGCTAATTTTAATATTTTTTTACCTTCAATTGTTCAGGTGCAGATTCTTTCTTTAACTGCAGCAATTTCCTTGCGAACCTCATGACGGCCCGTCGCTTCCGACCCTGTCCGGAATTTGAGATCGATTTCACCTTCCGTAACATTCGTCTTCCGTAAAATAACATCTTGTCGCGTTTCCGGAAACGTTTCGCGGGTTCTCCGGTTGATGCTGCTCCGGTGCATCCTATTAACTCTATTAAAATATTAATAAAATTAGTATTCCAAATTTATCCATTATTTTTTTGTCAATGAACTGAAATTATTTATAAAACTTTGTTATTATGTTTCTTAAAAGTACACAAATACCTTTTGAGCGCCATCTTTTGTAGTAGTAGAAAAAAACTACTAGAAGTGAAACTAACAAACACCCACAGAACGACCACAGCAACTGTAAAAAATGTTTATATAAAAAAGAAATTCTCTATAAAACCTCGAGTTCACTTCTTGAATCATGAAGTCAAGGCCTTTTGTTTATTTTTAAAAAACCTATTGTTATAGATAAAAAAGTTTTTATAACAATATAAAGATAAGATAATGATCACGCTGTCGACATGAAACTATTTTCACGTATTTTTAATTCATCGTCCACGAACATGATTGTACTTCTCATAAATCTAACACGCATAAACAGTATTGAACAAAGATTTTGTATTTGTTTTACGTTTTTTATCAGTGACATGACAGATTGAAAATTTATCATTTTTATAAGGTATTAAACCCATCAAATAAATAACTATGATTTATGATTTAATGTTGAACCTTCAACTATTACTTAAGAAGCGTACCGAATATTTTATTATATATATTTTAAAATCGTTTGTCTTATGTTAAGAACTAAATACTCGGTCTATAAAAATGGAACACAGATTTTTTTTTATAACATAGTTATCGGAAAAGACCGTTTTTTTTAAATATATCAGACCATAAGAGTTATAGTTTGATAGCTGATGAAAGTCTATTAACAATGTTAAAAAAGTTGAAATGAAGTTGAGGTCAGATAGGTTAACCGTGGCCTTAAAAATAGCAACGTCCTCTATGCTACCGGCTACACCAACGAACTATTAACGGATTTTGCCAACGATAAAAATAAAAACAAAAGAGGTTAATATGAAGAACAAGGCGGAAACCTCCTGTTATGCCGCTATCCACTATCGATGCCACTCTGATTCGTCCTGTAGCAAGAGAAACAGTAACAACCAGTGCTCCCTGAACAAAGATTAATGAGTTCTTTCAGGTTCAAGTTAACTGTTTGCTGATGCACGGCACAGCTTGAATCGGCCATGAGTATTCGTATCCGATTCACAGCTGATTGAGGGGGCCTTCTGCTCTTCTACCACGACGGGCTGCAGCCTCTTTCTGTCGAACCCTGTCGTTGGAAAATGGTCAGCACGGGGCCGCTTTTGTTACTTATCAGTTTGCAGAGAGAAGCAAAGAGTGGTAGCGTGACTGAAGGGTTCTGGGTGAGCGTAGGGCACGAGCCTTCTTAAACCACCCCAGCAAAGGATGATGCCTGACTTAGTCTTTATTTATAAAAGAATCTATAACATATATATTAAGTCAACTTATTTACTGTACATAACTAATAATACAATATATATTTTGTTCTTATTGTTCCGATAAATAAGAAAATAAATAAATGTGCCACATTAATGGGGGACTATTGTTATAATTTTATGTTTCATTGAATGATTATTAAAGTTTATTAAACAATAATTCGTAAATATATTTCTTTTTAATAAATACGTAGAATATAAAGTTGTATTTTTATACGACACAGTAGCTCAATTGGCAGAGCAACGGAGCCATATCCCGGAGGGCTAATTCAAGTCCTGCCTGTATTCATCAATCTTATTTTATTAACATAAACAAGATGAAGATGTCATAATATCAACTTAGACTTAGAACTATAACCAAAATTAATAAAAAAAATATGAATAATAAATAGTACAACTCGGTAAATAATTATCTATCAGTATCCACTTGAATGTTGCTCTTCCGTTCTATTTTGTAATGAAATTTTATAACTACGAAATTTATTACATAGATATATATTGTATTAAATAACAAAAAAATAATCACGACGACTGATAATAGATCTAAAATTCGAGATTAAAAACCAGATAATAACTTCATACGAACTACAAATCGGTTATTGGTTTTGAAACGGCTTTGATTTCAATTTTTAATAGCAAATTAAATCGATTATTTATTTAGGTCGTTGATTATCTTTAAAGTAGGATTTCTATTGGCGTTTAAAAATATAATACGATTGTAATAATAAGAGTTTGAATGCTGAATGCATCGTAATAAGCATTGGGTTACAATGTATCATGTTTGTAATGATACATCTTTGATAACTATGAACACCAAGCCTTACATTACAGCTCAGTTTCATTGACAAAGAAAATTATTGAATCATATATATTTTTAAGATTGTATCAATTTTGAATTTAAGAATGAATAAAAATAAAAATAACAACTTGACGCGTTTCTGGATACGTGTCGCTGGTTCTACGGTTAATGGTTCTCTCGTGCGTCCTATGTTTACTGTGTACACCAAGCCTTAGATCTCAGCTCAGTTTCTTTGACAAAGCAAATTAATCAATGAATCATATGTATTTTGCAGTTGTATCAAGTTTAAGCGTATTGTTCGTTAAATACCTAAAGGTGAATGTCCTTCTTATCGTTACGAGCTGGTAGTGTATTATAAGAAACTCTTAATATAATAACTGTACAAAAAAAAATTTATTTAAATAATTTAATATTATAAAATTTTGTACAAAACGAATTAATAAGGTATATTTAAATTTACACCTTTTCAGGTGATTCTTCATTGTTAATTTACTTCAGATTAACATTGACATGTAAAAATATTGTCAAAGTGACAATTAAAATGACGTCTTTATTAAATATTAAAAACAAACAGCGGCTGGCTTTCAGCAATAATATTAATTTTATTAATAAAGACACCAGAAACGAGTGTTTATAAGATAAGATAAATTTATTTATATAATGCGGAAGCGATTTATATCAGAAATAGAATCTATTACTGTCTTAATAATATTTTAACATTATTCTCGAAAAGTATAAATTAATAATTTATATATGTTAATGTAAACTTACCCTTAAATACATAATCGTTTTTCAAATAGTCACAAGTGACAACACTACACAACTCTGAGAAATCGACAAACTAAACTATACTAATGTAAACAACAAGGTTTAGTCCTTGTAAATTATAGGTAAACAAGTCTCAAGATTATGATGACCTCTATAAACATAGACTTAAAGGCTAAAACGTACTTTCTATCGCTCATACGTAACACACGCTCGGAAATGGCGAAATTTGCGAAATTTTGCGAAATAGATGCCTAAGTGTCAATCGTTAAAATATAGTATTAAATATATAGTATATCTTTTGGCAGTACTCACCAGAATATTGTAAATATTTTTTTTTTGTTTTTGGAAAATATTTCTTTTTTTATGCTTAAAATTGTCACCATATCACTATGTCACCACATCAACACAAAAAAAAGTTTTTAAACATTAACAAACTAATAAATTATGTCCATGTATTTTTCAGGTTAGATTAATTGAAAAAAATATTTAAAAAAATTATTAAGCCCAACAAAAAACTTGTTTATAGAAAATTGCAATTAACTGACAATGAAAATTGATGTTGTAATAACTAAAAAAAATATTTGTTTTTGTCTGATGTTTTCTAAAACAAATATTTATTCCTGATGAAACAAATATATTTTTTATATAAATATATTTTTTAAAAGATATTAAAATATTTTACAAACAGATTTGAAAAGTAAATATACATTGCTATTCAAATCTTTCGGATAAGGTTTTTTTGAATCCCAGTAACAAAAGCATGTGTAACCAATTTTACAATTATTCAATGAATATTGCAATTTTAAGCCATTAATTTAATTTAAAAAGAAACTTGCAATAAGCATAACAAAATATTGATTCACTGATATAAAAGTCAGAAAAAAAAAAAATAATAATCATCACATAACAAGTTATAGAAAAATAGAATTTTAATTTAAACACAAAATACTAACAGTAATTGCAACAATTATTAAATATAATTGTTAAATATTTATTAATTTTCCATTTTTGTCTTATTATAATAAATCTTTTCCTGGATAAGGAAATACCCTTATACCCTTTAGATTTTTTATTTATATATTTTTTTATTGTTATTGTTATTTACCAATAAATAAAATATATATAATGTTTGTATGTTTTTCAAACAAAAAAAAGCCTCTCCCGTTATTTGTAGTTGTGTTGTTTTAAGGATGAAATTACTTATTTACCAATTTATATTTACAACACTTTAGCATTGTTTTAATAAAATATGTAAAAATAACTTTTTTAATTTGTTTTTTATTTCATAAAATGGATAACATGTTGGATAGACTATTTCTATAATATTTTTCTTTAAACTTTGAACAAACTCTTTGCTATATAAAATTGCTCATTCAAGTTTGACTTTAATTTATAAATCTAATTTTCATTTCATATTAGATACCTTTATCTGAGATGTTTTTATTTTTTCAAGAACTTATTAATATAAAGTTTTTTTTTTGCAAGTTATTATACTGGCTTAATACTTTCATGACCCCCAGAATGGCAATGTCCCCATAACATTCTAAAACCCCCTAAATCATCACGTTTTTTTAAAAGAAATGCGTAATTTGCGATTTCTAATTGTACCCGTAATTTTTACTGTATATTATTATACTAAGAAAATTATCTCAATTATATATTCACCCACATGCAGTCAGAAATACTATTAAAAAAGCTGTTGTTTTCTTACTTATTTTATAAACAAAATACATTGAAATCAGCAAACGTTTTAATTATAATATTTAACTTCCGGGGTGATTTCAAGGATTTCGATCTATTTGGCAAACTCTTCCACTAATAATACAAAGGTTGAGTAGTTTTAAAAATATAGTAAGTTAATACATAGTCGTTTTAATGTATTTTTGGTGAAACGGTGGGTATTGATTTAACCCCAAACAAAGGCTTCATAAAATCAATATACTCACTTGATTGTCTTGAAAACTATTTGTCCACTCGGATGTCCATGTTTTTACCGCAAACATGTCAGCCTTATCATTTATGTTATTTAAAAGTCCTACTACATCCATTTTATTTATTTAACCACTAATAAATAATAACAATAATGTCACCTACGCAAAGCGAACAAATTACTGATCAGCTGTTTAACGATATCAAAAAATTACTGAAGTTCTGGCTATAGATTGACAACCACAAATCCGATCTCGAATGAACAATATTAAAAGAATTAACATTATTCAAATGAGTGAGTTGTGAATGAATTAGGAATGGAAGCAAAATGCGAGAACCAATGACAGGTACGGTACTTTAAAGTTTGACATTTAGTTTCCTATAATAATTTATAACTTTTGTAGACAAAGGCATATATTTATAGTGCCAGTAGTGATAGCCATCAGTGATTGTATTTATAATATTCTTTTATTTGGAAATAATTTATCTATTTCCAGACAAAAATATATTATAAGTATATTTTTCCTTGTATTTTTTCCTTTTATTATTGCTTCTAAAATCTTTATATACTTCATAATTATTTTATTTTACTAACATGGTATATTTATTTAACTATAGTATATCACGACTTCTAATATTTTAATATTACACTAAATTATTACTTATTAAAACACTAAGCAAATTTATATGCATATTTAATAAATATATTTACTCTTACATAAACCATATCTGTAACTCAATCATGAAATTTTAAATTTAAAATACATTAATAGTTATAGTTATAGTGTAGCAAAAATGTCATGAATTATTTTCTGAAAAAAGATTTAAAACATGTTTAAAATATTATGTGGAAAACGGACACTGAAAGTTTGTTACCTGTAGTACTATTCTGAAAAAATAAAACTCGAATGCAATTTTCGTTCAAGTCATAAAATTTTCTTCAAAAGTGTAGTCTTGTTTACGATTTTCATCACTCCAGAAACACAATCGAAATGAAGTCAGATGCTTATTTAACCTTAGGTAACTAAAGTCAGACCAAGAATTTTGATTACGTTGATATACTTTGTCCATGCTATTTTTTCGGAGCAACTTATAAATTCCTTATTAATAGTGCACGCAAATATCTCTTACATATTGATTTTAAAGTACATCTATTCGTTTTAGATTAAAGAGATCAAGTTTTGTTCAACAAAATATAGCTAAATAATCTATATTTGTGTTTTGTAAGACAAAATTAGTGGCACTAAATATAATTCTTGAGTTGGCTATTCTTTAAAAAATACAATTTTAGAATCGATGCAAATCGATGTACATAATATCGATTTGAAATACAATCGAGTTTTAGGCTCAATAAAATATGTAATATTAATATTATTTTCTAATAATGAAATTAAATAATAACATATTTTGTAAAGAATTCACAGCATATCAATTGCATTAAAAATATAATTAGCAGACTTCATAAGTCTGCTAATTATATTTTATTTTAACTATTTTGTGGTAACTACATTTTTGCAATAAAAATTGATATGATCTAACATACTCCTTTGAGTCGTTAAGGATTTTTTAAGTGGACTCGAGTTTTGATCTTTAAAAAACATGAGACCTAGGGATCGATTATTCGATTAATCATTGAGATCGCCATACGTCCATAGCCTGTGAAGTGTGAGCGAGTCGTCCCGATCAGTCAAGTTGAGTCAAGCATTGTAGATGTGCAAGTGGTGTCGTATAAATTCCGTGTCTAAATATAATACATTAGTTACTATTTATTTTTTTATTTTATAAATTATATATTTTTTGATTCAAGGTAAGTTTTTGTAGGCTCTAAAATTTATCCTAATCGAATTTTATAGATTTATGTTCTGATCAAGATGGCGACGTGTAACTGATGGTATTTTTCGATGTATTTGTAGATGTCTCGGTATCGTGAATGGGATCTTTCTTGCAAAGTGTATGTTGGAAATCTTGGTACAAACGCGTCTAAATATGAGATTGAAAAAGTTTTTTCAAAATATGGAAGTATTAGAAACGTGTGGGTGGCAAGAAATCCTCCTGGTTTTGCATTCGTAGAATATGAAGATCCACGAGATGCTGAAGACTCTGTACGCGGTTTAGATGGCACGTAAGTAAACCTAGCAAAATACACATGATATTCATTCTTAACGTGTTCAAATTATTTTTTAGAAATTTTTAAATGTGTTTGAAATCTTTGAAAGTTAAATCGCCATGATGTTAGGCGCCATCTTAAATTTCTTTGACCTCGACTCGCATCTGTTATCACTCACTGATTTTTACTGGAGATGTTAATTTATTAATTAACTTTACAGATAGTAACAACAACATTGAAAATTGTATATTATAATTACGACTATTCAACTTTTTGAAGCCTGTGATATTAATCAATCTGGTGTAATGGTATATGATTGAGTTCGCTTCATAGCGGGACCTGGGTTCGATTCCCGGTTGCTAAAATATTTATGGATATGTTATCTGCTTACCCTAACGAAATAGACAAAATATTTTAATATTGCACACTCCTTAGATCCGTTTCATCTTTAATGTGAAACGCTTGAGTCATAAGTGTGCTACAGTACAATACCTCCATGCTGAGCCTGATACGTGAATTGACACTGTAAATTTCACTTGTCTTGGAATGGGGAACATTTATTAATATATAATGTTTTTTATACATTTACAAAGAATATTATGTAAATTAATTTCATCTTTTACAGACGTTGTTGCGGTACAAGAATCCGTGTAGAGATGAGCAACGGACGGACACGTAGAGATCGCAGGTACTGCATGTGCATCAATTGGCACTTTGGAAAAACATTGTTTTCATACATCACTTAATATGTTGTCAACATATTTTATATTAACAAAAAAATATAAATAATATGTTGACATCATTTATTTATTAAGAATACTTTAAGATCTCTTATAATAACTAATAACTTATTTATTGTAAGACCGAGTACAAAGAAAAATAATTAGTCTTTAATAATAAATTATTAGTGGTTTGCATGTAAAGGTTCAATATATTAATTTATTTAAGAGATTTAATTAGTAGTTATTTGAAAAGAAGATACTAAATGTGGTGGGTGTTGGAACGTTTACAGGTCCATTTTATCAACCAACCACCAACACACCAACGACCTCACCACATCTCTTCACCACAACTACGGCTTCTTTACCAATAAGACATCCGCGAACGTCGCTCGCAACTACATCCCGCTCTGCGATCGGCTCTCCAAACTACTACGCGCAGCTGAAGCCTTCGTCAACTGCGTCCCTCCCATCCTCTTAACCGCCGTTACCTAGTCCTAAACCCTTATACCTGGACCTAACAGTTCTAAATAAGCCACAGTAGGAACCTACTATCGGACTATCCTGAACCATTGCAAAAACTCCTGATGCTTCACGACTGCACAATTTCGTCGTCACCAAGGCACGGAACTAGGAATTCGACTAACGGAGCTCAACTCTTCTCTGTGTCCGCAATTTGTACTTGAAACTCCCGGTTAAAACATCATTCGAAGATCATGTTGCAACTTGCTCCGCCTCGGTAGTCAAACCCCCTTCGGCCTCACAGCAGCCCTCACAACGCTCGACGACCTACAGGCTCACCAAGTCTCGGTACTTTTTAAATCCTATACTTAGCACTGCCTTACCTTGTACCAATTTAATAGACGGCGTTTCGGAGCAATAAAAAAATTATTAACAGTAGTTTCGGGAAATCAAATTGTACATAATAATAAAATTACCATGTAAAACATATTCAAAAATTTTCTCAATTTTTTTTGTTAATTAGCGATTAAAGATTATAAGTCCTCTGATGTAACCATGTAAAAAAACAAACTGACAGACGAAACGAGAGTGCCGTAAATGTCGAAGCATTCATACAAAACGTTTACAAAACACACACAACCAGCCCAGCAGCACTTGGTAAATGTAGTCTGATCCACAGATCCCGTAGCCGCAGCCCGCGTCGCCGTTCGTACTCGCGCGGACGCTCGGGCTCACCCCGGCGCTCTCCGTCCGTGAGGCGGCGCTCCCCCTCAGTGAGGCGCTCCCGCTCCCGCGATCGTCGCAGCCGATCAGATAGCAAGACCAGGTATATAAGTCCCGAGAAAAGCCCCTACCGCCGCTCCGCTTCACGCTCCAGATCAAAAGAGCGCCATAGCAGGTCGCTCAGTAGGAACAGGTAATTATGGTTGGTTTATATTTGATTAAGCAAAACATAACGCCGTCTCTCTTGCCTGTGTGGTCTGTTCACAAATGGAATAATTTCGTGAGATTTATTTCCTGTTTCTTCATTTTTTCAAATCGAGATCTTTTTAAATCTGCTTATATTCATTTCAGAAAGTGAATAACAGTATATTGTGTTACTAATGTGTTTTTTAATTTTCAGATACTAGACATATCAACCCAATAATTGGTGAAAAAGACTTCTTTATTACATTTAACTTGTAATATAGTGATAAATGTGAATTGTGTTTGTGGTGTTAAGTTTAGGTATTACTTTAGTGTTACTTTATTTAGAACAACCATTACAGCTTATATGTACTACATTTCTTTTTCCTATTTTTGTAAAGTAGAATTTATAAAATGTACTCCTATTTTTCTTACTAAGCTACTGTAATAACTGTCTAAAAATATTACATACTGTTAGAATGCATAGAAAATAAATAGGATCTTATTCATTAATATTGTTTTATTTAATATTATCATATATTTTTAATATTACTTTAACAACATAGAAGTATATATTTCATTAAACTTCTAAATAATAAAGATCATCTTATTTTTTTATCAACATTACTCTCTTTCCAGCTAACTGGTTGTTGTTTCCGATTAGCAAAAAAATCAAAATAAAAATATGTACCAACAATAACTAATATTGTTCCTATAACATGTAACATTGTTAGATTATTCTTAAAAACTATAGTGGAAATAAGAAGAGATACAAACTTTCTTAATGTTAATATGAAAGTAACTGTCATGGAAGTTTCTCTTGTAGCTAACTCGTGGACAGAATGAGTGCAGTAAAATTGGAATACTAGGTTCAGTGCAATAATGCACCAACTATAAACTGAGAGATTTAAAGCTATTGCCTGCAATTGTGGATATATACCCAGGAACAGTGGAAGAGGCATTGCATGTGTGTAGTACAGCATCTGAAAAAAAAAATTTAATAACATACACTTGTCTTAAAATAGTTCATAAAAAAGTAAAATACCTCTGTGGGATGTTTTCCAAACTTTTTAAACAGAATTTCCTGCTGCAATCCAGTGAATGCTCCAACTATTAACATAGTTATCAGTATTATAACTCCCAGACACCAGGGTAGAAACCTTTCCTTCTTGTCCTCAACTACTGTTGCACCACCACACATGGCTAGGGACACCCCAATGCTGATGATGACTGATCCTATCATTGCTTTTGTACGTGGTCTTTGCCTCTTTACATACCATGATACTAACATACTGGCTGGTGATGATGCTGATCTATATCAAATATAAAGTATGTTAATCTACAAACTAAAGATTGCGAATTTTTTCATCATAAATATGTAAACTAAAAAATAAACAACTAATGTATCTTACCTTATTATCATATGAAGCGTCGACGGCACATGCAAAGCATACACATAATTATTGGCAACATTTGTGACAAAAAACAATGATACTAACAAAAAATATTCCTGTATTGGTATTTTTGGGGAAAGCTGAAAAATGTTATTGCACTTTTAAATGTCCTTAAAAATTTAAGTTTTCCGAAGCTACGAAAGCCAAGCATGTTGCAGTATACAAAATAAAATCTAATTTAACAACATGTTCACTACTATTGCAAACTGACACATTTATAACACACAAAGACAAAAATTTAACTTACCATACGAGTATTTAAAGATACCATGCCTTGTATTGTTATAACAAAAAATTGTAGAAATGTAATGAAATTGACACTATCTGGAGCAATAGCCATCATGATTTCCATGAAAAATGAACTTAAACAACATCCTATGAAAACAATAGCTACATTCTTGAAATAGGTCATTGTTATAAAATATAACTTTAGTATAAATATAAATTTATCACTAATATTTTTTTCCTATTTTTGGACGGAATAATTGCGGTATTTTATAAGGTTGGTTGTTACGATATTATCATTTTGAGAATTATTTATAAAGCAAAATAAATAAATTAAAAGTAACAAAAATATAGGAACATTCTTAACAAGATTTGACAGTGACACCCATAGTACTCTGTGGTGACACCTGGCAAGATTGACAAGTTTTCAAATAAATACTTAAGCAGGATATATTGATAAAGCAGATTAAATTATAAAAAATATATACAGAGAATTAATAAGTCAAAATAGTACTTTTATATTATTATATGATAATAAGTGTTTATGGAATAGTGTTTCAGAGTAAATGGCGTTTTCTAACATTTTCGGAGTTTGATAAACCAAAATATTATAGTATAGTTCCCCATAACTGAATTAATTGTATACCCAAGCAATTTAAGGGACATGCATATTATATTAATATAATAAAGATAAGTATATATTTATTAAAAGTGTTCAACCTATCTATCAATCTTACAAATGTAACTATTGTATTGCATACATAAAGAATAATTCTATTCTGTTATTTGTCTTATTACTTGTTGGTCTGTTTGTGAGCATCAGATAAAAGTTATTTAAATATGAACTGTTTAAGGGGAAAGCTGCCATCTGAATGAATGTTGGGAAAATGCTATTTAACAAATTGAATATACGTTTCATATAATTTTTTCATATAATGGTCAGAGGTTGAGCAATTATTTTATACTTTTAGTATTTAAAATAAGCCAATTCATTATTGTCATGTGATTATTTCTGAAATAATTAGTAACTTGTATTTATTTTCAATTCAATTTAAGTAAATTAATAAGTGTTTATATGTTAGGAATTATTTGACGTTATAACATGTGGTATTTTAAAATTAAAAAATATGTTGACTAGACCTTCACAAATTGATAAGACATTCAAAACTGTCCCCATTCATAGGCGATAAAAATAGCAAATTTTCTAACAATTGTCAAAAGTTTATGGCATAGCCTATTTCCTTATGGACATAAGTGTTGGAGTATTTATTAACGATTTTAGTTTGATAACAATATTAAACCAACATGGTCGGACATAATAAACATTCAAAGACATTCATATAGATATTATATGTTATATTCGTATGTAGAATAAATAATAACCTAAATCATATTTTCTTTGTTTCTTTTAACGTTTAAACCTTGACTTAGTTGAAATTGTATTGATATTAGAATATGAGTTATTTATATTTTTTTACGTTTAGTATAACAAGCAACAAACTCATATATAATTCTAGAAAATGTAAGTATTTAAAAAAATTAAATAGAATTAATTAAAAAATTATAGTCTTCATAACTCGTAACTAGTTTGTTTTAATATATATATTATAAAACAAAACAAAAATGTTAAAAAAATGTTTCACTTTGAAAAACCGCTTCAGCGACTTAAATTAAAAAAATAGCTTCAATAATAGTATTTTCTTAGATTTTCACGAGAACACAACTCAAATAAAACTATTTTTTACGGATTAAAACTCGCGTATAATTTGGTCTACCCGTGAACACGATTGCTGCAAAGCATTCGAAACTTCGGGTTAAAATAAAAATGTTACCAAATAATACGCGAGTTTTAATCCGTAAAAAAATATATTTTTTTTAAATCTTCAATAATAGTTTCACAATACAAAAGATAATATTAATTTAAGATTAAAACATAATCTATGATTTATATCTTGTAATAATAATTTATTTCCGATTTAACGCAAACCCTAATATATTTTTTAGTATGTAGTGACCGTAACATTCTGTTGTAAGATTGCCTATACGTTGAGCTCATTTGCCAACAAAGCGCTTTCCTACGCTATATGGAATTAGTATCCGCCGGCATTCTGGCATCGCGCCTTCGCCGTCCGCTTTGCCGCTTCGAGGTGAATAGACGTGTACCGTTTTGGCGCGAAAATGATTCCATACGATTTTAAATATCGTAACATTAGTATCATAGTTTTCGAAGTTTAACTGTTATTTTTATATTGTGCTTAAAAATTAACAGAATCTTTTCAGTGGCCAGTGTTTAAAAGCTAGTGTAGTGATTTTTTATTTACTGTTGCTCGTTTTATTCACAATTGACTGCACAATGCAAACCTTTCTGATTTTAAATGTTTATATGTTAAAAGTGTACAATTTAGTACTTTTTGAAAAATGTTGACCGGTGTTTTAGTGTTTTTATTTATTTATCTTCAAACCTTTCAATTTGGTAAGTATTAACTTTTTTATATCCATTATAGCCCTACCCACTAATATGTACTTTTTTGTATTCAATGTATTAAATATATATATTAAAATTATAAAAGTATATGATAGACCTTTACTAGTCGTTATCCGCGACTCTTTTCGTGACCTAAAGTACCTACGCAGGTTTCGTAAAAAAACGATATTTTTGACTCTTTCAAAATTGGCCTACACGCAAAGGTCTTTAATAACTTATTTTCAACAATTTAATACTTTGGTCTAAAAGTCCATTCGAAAATTATGTATATATATTTCTTAGTTTACCTTCAACATAAAAAACTTAAAATTACCTGCAAGAAAATTATATTTCAAATTGTTTTTTCTCACATTGCAATACGTGTTATAGTTGGGTATTATATCAAAGCCTTTTTCTTGTCTTCAATTAGGCTCGCTTAAAACATTACCACTTATAAAACGTTTGATTATATTATACGGGTGAAGGGGGGAGGTGCAATTATAAGAACATGCAACAAATTTCATGGATTTTACTTTAATATATTACAATTAAGGTATTATTGATTACTTTAAGATGGTTTAAAAAAACATTTTTTTCATAATTCTAACCATATGTAGCCGCCTTATTGCCAAAAAAATAGATAGTAAATCACATTGTAAGGCCTGGACTAAAAACTATCGAGATTTCATTGTCTATGAACATTGTCTTACTTGTGTAATTAAACTAGAAACATATTCATTGTTTGTGTTCTTGTTATCTGTTTGTTACAGTTTTTAAAAAGTCCATATTTATAAATGGCTTTTAAAGAGTTTACATTAAGTAATTAAAGTATTAATTCATTAAAATATGGGAACTCCCTGGCGTACAATTAATAGATTGTCTATGCGTCAATGTAATATTATTACTAATTACATTACGTATATTTAATTATCGATAATGATAATGATAAGTCTGTGGTATAGTCGCTAAGGGGAACATTTCAAAGGAAATTCGTTTTCTTTCTATATTCCTATTGCAAGTATTGATTGATATCTATTTAAAAATTATACTTTTTAAATCTGTTTTTTTTTTAAATTTTCGTGGCTGTAATTATATATAATTATCCGGAATTACTAACATAAATACTATCAGAATTTGCTCTACTCGTATCGAACCCATTCGAGGTCTTTGTTCATGAGTTCACGCCGCGAAGTAAATATGCTCATGCGTTGCAAAAACTATATGCGCTCGAATCTAGTCGGGCAAATTCCGATAGTAATTGCGTTAGTACAGGTGGATTATATATAACACTGAATATTTTTATATAAGAATTAAGGTTGTAAGTCACGAATGGTAGAAACCAAAAACAAATTAATGTAAAAAACATAAAAAAGTAAGGTGTTAATTGAATGTCACGTCCACGCGACTGTGACGTGATTATATAAATTCTCCTTTAATATTAAAAGAATGATTTTTTTTAAATTATAATTCATTCTTTATAGCGTCATTTTTTTTCTTATTTAAAAGTATTTTTTTTTATACTGCTATTTTTTCTTGCTTTTTCTGGCTTTCGAAGTCATGTCTACACTTTAACTTTAACTTTATAATAAAATATTTTTTTTATTTAAAAGTATAAATCGTTCTTTATATTGTCATTTTTTCTCGACTTTTCTTGATTTGAAAATCTTGTTACTCTTTAATTTTCAAAGCAAATTTTATTTTATTAAAGTTTAGGTATATATATTATAGTGTTATTTTTTCTTGCTCTTTTTTGCTTTGGAAGTTTTTTCTGTACTTTATTTTTCAAAGAAAATATTATTGTATTTAAAAGTATAATTTGTTCTTTATAGAGTTATTTCTTCTTGTTTTGGAAATCTAGATTTTGCATTTTAATTGTAATGAATTGCATCTTAATTAATGAAGTAATATAATTGCATATATAAAACAATTTGCTTGAGATAATGGACATGTAACCTAAAATGGAAGAATATATTATAATAATATTGTTAAATAAGGATTTAATTTCCGTAAACATGTTCTATTTGGTTATTTCATCAGGCTGTTTACCATGAACTGTTAGAAGTTACTTTTTGAAAATTATGACTTTTAGGAAAAGTAATAAATAAGTAAAATAGCAACAACTCAAAAGAAAGTAACAGAAATTTGAGTAAAACATTATTATTTTATAAATTTGGTACGAAAAGGGAAAGTAATATTGTTATAACATTACTTTGAGATAAGGCCCTAGTATACTTAACGCTATACTCAATACTATTAATAATATTTCCATTTTTTGTTGTAAACCGTAACCTCCAATCAAATTTCATAATGTCACTCCACCAATAAAAACATTCGTGCGTTATCGACTTTATTCGCTGGTTTTTATGTATTTTTTTAGATTAAAATAACCAAGCAGTTGAAGGAGACATTTATATAGCTTATATATAAAGTTGTAATATATTATGTTTGTCATATCAGAATATAATCAGTATTACATTAGAATTACGTAAACCTTACTTCATAATAGATATATCATTATATATATCTTAATATCACTGATATAATTACAGCTATTTAATTACAAAATCATTTAATATTACAGTATTAAACCAAATAATAAAATGTTGATTTAGTATAAAGACATTAGTGGTCTAAAAATAAACATTTTCGTAATTACGGCAAGCATTAATATGATGAATTGTGAATTTCTAAAAGCAATTACTTGACTTGAAACGGGAATAATAATAATAAAAATTGAGCGAAGCGAGCGGAGCCAGGGAAGCTCTCTATGAGAGACTTTTCTGAATCTTTTGTGCAAGCATCAATAAAAAACGATATATCCGAAAATTTCAAAATTTTGCACACCGATAAACATCAGTCTGAAGGTGGTTTTAAAAAAAAAATTCAACAAAAAAAAAAAACAAAAAATGTAATATGGTGTCTCATCTTGAAAAATAGTTGAGGACTGAATGCGTCGACATTTTGTAAATGGAGATTTTGCGCAGCGAGTCAAAATTGAAGTCTCGTTCGCGCTCCTAGAAAATTTTATTGCCAAGTGCCATAATAAGCTTAATAATAACATAAAAGTATTAAACAGTAGGGTACAAGATATTTTCCAGCAAACATTATGAGTATGAGGTCTCCATCATTATATTGTAAATGAAACTGAAGTATTAAATATTTTAATAGTAAACCAATATATACTATATGTCTCTTTTCTATAAAAATATGTTTTAAAGAATCCATCTCGAACTTGTATTCATATGAAAGTAAAAAAAATTGTACCGGTAAGTGAAAGCAGTAAGTGTTGTCAGATTACAATTCAATATAATTATTTTTTTTTTTGTACTACGGTGGCAATTTGGATATTTTTTGAAGACTAAGACTTTAAAAATTGCTGTCACTAAAATAATTTTACATTTATATACATGCTTTTTTACCGTGCGGTCGCTGTTTAGAATAAAGTATAGACTCTTTTTCTTCTAGAAGATACCGTGAGAGTCGGCTAAAAACAAAATTAAAGGTATTCCCAAGAATGGTTGACTCCAGATCAGCAGTTCATCCTAATGACTTGCCGAATATCTGCAACATACTAGACACATTGCGCTGATCCAAAATCATTAAGATAAGGCAGGTGGATGATGACCCAACTTGTTTTGTATGTAGCATTATCTCATACGTAGGACTAACCAGCCTACGTGTACTCAAAAACCGCAAAGTCATATCATTTAAAACTAATAAACGTCAGCAAGTCTCTGATTTATTATCCAATTTATGTTATTTTTAATTAATTGCGGTGACATACGGTAGTCTAAATGTATGTAAATAAAAAAAAATCAAATTATTATAATATTACCAATTATATTTTATCGAATTTAATTTTAAGAAAATGGCGAGTGTAGATTAATTACTCACAAGGTCAATTAGGGTACTAAAATAACATTGGAAAGATAGTTAGTGGGGGAGAAATTTTTGGGGGTCAAACAATGTTTAATAAATTTGACAGTGATGGCAACATTACGTGTAAGATTTGAAACGCCATCAGCTTTCTCTTGCCAACATAAATATCAGCTGTTAACTATATATTATTGTGCTATTTCCGTTACATATGATTAAAATTGTTGCTAATTGCAATATTATTGTTTTGTCAAGTGTCAAAACATCTGTACAGACTTATCGTGAACTAATTCCAGGTACTTAATATAAATATAATTTACTAATATAATAAAGTGGAACAGTATGTTTGTTTAAAAATGCTCATCTTGTAAAATACTGCATGGATTTAAGACTTTGATGATAGACAGATTCATGAGGAAGGCTATAGGCTATCTAGCATTACGTTACTCTGAGTTATCATAATAGCAAAGAAAATAAAAAGCGAGAGGAACCGCAAGTAGCAACTAGTTATGAATAATTTTATACACAGCAATATTTATTTCTTACTAGCTGAACCGGCGAACTTCGTACCACCATATTTTATTTCTCTAGTCGCGGCTGAGGAAATATAGCCCTTCCAGTTAAATCAAATAAGCTCTATTTTGAATAACTTGACAATATATTAACTTAAAAATTATTTATCATTTATTTACAAAAATCTTTTGTTTACAATACGACCATGTAATAATGAAATAAAATTATAATTAAGTAATTTTTTATTTTTTTTTTGAAATGAAAACCTTGTTTTGTCAATAAGGAACAAAAAAAAAAGAATCATCCAATTTCATGCAGTCGCTCTGAAGTTATGTACATACGCGTTAACGATATGATATTTAATCAAAATATTGTTCTGGTCAGGTAATTTACAGAAAGGACAATGATATTGACTCAGAATTGCTGCCACGGTGACCAGTTATTGTTTTTGATTACGGGAATCATATAACCAATTAAACTAGGGGTCAAATGAAGAGTGCGTGGTCATATTTTATTGAATGATCACAGATGGTTATCAAGGTTAATTTATCACTTGGACATTTTAATATTTAAAAAATATATTATTTATACACTATATTGCACAAAAATACATAAAAAACAGATGATAAAAAAAAAAAGAAAAATAAAACTATTTTAACTTTTGGTGCAAAGACGGCCTTATCACTTATTGTGATCTACAGGCAACCTATTATTAAAAGGACAATTTTAAACAAATAGTTGGTGCATAAAATAATTAACTAAAATAAATTAACAAAATGATGTAATAGTATTATAAACATTTGAACAACCTAAACAATATAACAGAAATATAAATTTTAACCAGACGAGTGTCTGACAGACACATCTCGTCATGTGAACACGAAAATATCGGGTTAAAATTAAAATGTAACCAACTTTATACGCGAGTTAAAAACAGTTTTATTTCAAATGTGTACTCGTGAAAATCTAAGAAAATTCTATTTAAAAAAATAGTCTATAATGACGATATTGTTTCTAATTTAAGTTTTGAGATGAGAAACATACCCATAGAATATTGTTGAGAAGTTATTAAAATTGTATGTCATAGTGCATTTAGAAGCATGTGGGTAACTGGGGCGGATTAGTTCTCATGAGAAGGTTCTCAAGTCAGGACAGTTAGGTCGCTGGAACACCGTTGTTTGGCATACTTGGCCAAGACATAGAAGCGATTCCTTAAGAAAGAAAGAAAGAAAAAAGAAAAAAATATTTTTTTTCGACAAACAATTCTTACAAAAAAATAAAAAAAAATAGACCAAAGAAAAAAATAACCCAAAGAAAATATTTAATATATAAAATAAAATAACAAAAATACAAAAAAATAAAAAAATATATTATTGCAATCAAAATTATATTAAAAATAAAATGTATAATAAGCCTTTGATTGTATTACTTCTCAGTAATAATAAAATGTTCTACAAATTAACATTATTATTTAGTTATCAGCTACTTAAAGCTATGAATACACTTAATATGAAATCAGTATTCAAGAGGCAAATGAATATAATGAGCACGTGGTCGATTATGTTGTTTTAAATATCAATTAAATAACTAGATTTCCTTATTCTTGAATTACAACGATCTGATTAATAAGATATCCAAGATCACATATTATATGCTAAAAATAGTGTCCAATGTGGTCAGACAGACAAGCGTACGATAAACACTGTCTGTATTATTTTTAGTTTTAAAAGAATATTTATCTATATACCATTCGTTTTATCAATATTTATAATATAATAATAGTCAAAAAACTGTTTATTAGGTATTTTATAACATAAACTTTAATACGTTTATTAATATATATGTATATATAGTTTAATAATACATAGTATATATACGACACCAGCTATAAAATAGTTCTCAATTTTGTTAGGGTTTCTGTTTGTATGTCACGTATTTAAAGTATTTTTAAGAAATGTTATGTTATTATAATTAATTACCGAATCTCTTATTCACGTCAAAACACAGAAATAAGTTTAGGATAAATCTTTATTAAGCATATAGAAATTTATGGATCTGTAATAAAAGAAAACTGTATTCTTTTAGCCTTTTCTTCTCAGATTTGGTGAAAATTAAATGGTATTTATCAATTGTTTTTTAATAAATCTTTAAGAAAAATGTATAAAGTAATACAGAAAATTCTTTTGCTTTTTTATCCAATATATAAAATTAAAATGAAGCGACTATAAATACCTTGAACTCAAAACATAAGACGACAGTGAAATTGATTTAAATAACATCTTGGTATACTGAAGAGCTGTCTATTATATTTCTCAGGTCAGTACACCCGTACACGTGAAGAGGGACTTATATATTGATGCCAACAGATACATATAGATAAAAGCATATATATATATATATATATATATATATTATATCTGTGTTTATATAATCAGTTGCAGATATATAATGTATGTAACATTAAAAAAATATTAGAAGTATAAAATAGGATCAAGTTTTATGGGTTTGACTAATCGTAAGCATTGTTTTGCTACGGTTGTGGAAAGATAACACAAAATATTGGAATGGTGACGAATCCGGAATTACTGGATTTAATTGTCATTTATGTTCTAAGAAAACTTCATCAATTTACTTGTTCATATTTTATCATGTTTTTTGTGTGAAATAATTTCGTCAAAAAGTGGGGTGAATTTTGAATTTGATTTATAATTTAATATTTTTTTTTTTAACTTTTACCAATTAATTATGTTCGGAGAACTATTTTATTATGAATATTCAATATTTCCACATTCGGTTTTGTCGAAATCATTATCAAATAACAGAAAGATCAAATGATCTTATTAAATCATCAATGACCAGTTGTCTTCAATGTCATCTTTGTCTCCTGATAGATAAATATAGTCCAAAACTTCCCACATAGGAATCACCTGAACTAAAGTATTAATAGTATATACATTGGTACTTATATGATTCATTTCGATCGCGGCGTCCATTTTAATAGAATAGCAAAGCATTCAGTAGCAGGTATGTGCTTCTTTTACGAGATGAGTGTGTGTTTGTGACAACACTACATAAATAGGTCCATTAACAAACAATCTCTTGTTGTTGTGTAGAAGTCAGTTTTTTCTTGTATTCTGAGCAATGTTGTTATTATTATATATATAAGTAATTACACTCTCGTGAGTGCAGCCGGATAATTACTAATAATAATAATATTAATTATTTACGAAAATACTATTGGAATTTAAGCAAATAGTTTCGAACTCATACAGGGTCCTAAATGAAACTAGTCTGGCTAAATCCGACAGTATAAATATATTAATAATCATGGGTCACGAAAGATTAAATACACTGTGACATTGTTTTTGCAAAAATCGTGCCAAAATACTTTAAGATTATTTAGTTCAAGATATATAAAAATAAGGTTACATACATCAATATGAGAAGAATTTAGTACTATCAAGAGATTGCCAACAAAATAAAAACGATGTAAATAAAAGAAACAGTCGATGGCGTCATTGCGTCGCTGCGAGCAACTTTCTGTTAACTAAGAACGTGTCGAACAACTTACGTAAAGCTGTACTATAAATAGATTAGCTAGATTAGTACCTTATATATGATTTATAGTTAAGGATAAATATTCGTTCTGATAACGAAACTTTGTTATAAGATTCTTTACTACCATTTCATGAGATGTTCAGTTTCTTGTCTATGTTCTCAACCTACATATATTTTAATATATCCTTTGCTCGTCACCAGTGACTCACGCCAAGACAAGAAACTTTGTAAGTGTAAAATAAGTTCAAAACAAGTTAATAAAAATAGTTGGACCTTCGAGCGCTTTTAGCAGGTTTTTCAACGGTTATAAGACGATGCTTCATACTGACAGATGATGTCAATATTTAAATTGGTGGTAATGTCTAAAATATATTTTTAATTATACATACATATATTGTGAGAACAAAACTCGCTTTAGAAATAAAATAATCAGCTGTTTTCTTTATTGGCGAGAGTTTCCAACAAAAAAATATTTTTTTGTACAAAATTTTAAGATTTACAATTTCAATTAACTAAAATCATATTTTGCAAAGTCACCTTTACATTTAAACAAACTTCCAAGTAACTATATTATACTTTGTTATATTTTTCAACCAGAGTAGGTCGCTAACTGTACGTTACTTCAGAGATAAATAAGCCAGTCAAATCCTTTGTCACATGATATATACATATGTTCATTTGTAAGTTATAATACAGGTGCTTGAGGTTACGATGTTATTTAATGACATAACATGACGTCTGCAAATAAGATAGACGTAGACATTTGCAACTATAGACACGTCAGATATATATATCATTCTAGAGGGTAATTTATTTTTAAGAATTTTTCAATATTTATGTAAATATATTTATGGATATTTTTTCCCCATAGCTGACTCCTCAAGCCTGCTATGCGGGCGTACCAAGGAGGTAGAGGTGGGGAGCAGTATCGGCGCGGGCGCAGCACTGGCTCTGACCCTCCTGCGTCCCCCGGCCTCCACCGCCACAGGCCCCTGCCAGCTGCGCTTGAACGCGCCGGAAGCAGCTGCCTTCACTGTCCGACTCATTGATGTTAAGGTAGGCATTATTCATTTGTTTTTGGTTAATAAAGTAATGTATATATTTCCTATCTTCTTCTACGTAGGATGTCATATTCAAGATATCTTTCATTCTCACCTTACCTTTAACATCATAATATCGGTGAACTCATACAGTTCATATACATTAAGATGTACATAATATCAAAAAAAAAACCTCACTAAATCTGTATTAATAACATACATTAAAACACAAACATGATCCTTCGATACCAAGAAATTATAATTTAAATCTTAAACTACCTACATTTACTTATAGAGTTTGAAACATATATATTTTTTTAGCCAATATTCACATTTCTACGCGTCTTAATAAACTTTGAACATGTAAGATTACTAAGGTAATATTTAGTTAATATTTATTTGTACCAATGAAAAAAAGCTGTCTACAAATTACAATATACAAACTGTTTGTTGTCAACAAACATATCTATTTAAAAATACATTTAGACGTCTGAGCAAAGTATAAAAGCGTTTAAAATTATGTGTTCTAAATATTAATGTACTCGTATTTTCATCGAATAGTTGCTTCATTATTGAGGTTAATATTTCTTGATAGTAATTTTGGGAAGTAGGTTAAGGTGGGTTGGCATTGTAGTATGTGGTGGAATAATAATTATTCAATCTTACTGTCTATGTTTGTAAAAAAAACAACCATAAAAAAATATATAAAAAAAAACTGGTTGTAGGTGTTGGGTTGGTTGGTTGGTTGCCAAGTTGCCAAAAGCGGAAACTGCGAAACTGCATAAGCCAATAAGGAACCATTTTTATTTTTTTATACATATATATATAGATGCTTGTATTTGTACAGTAAACGTGTGTGCGAAAGGAATACAAAGTATCTATTTACTTAGTGATGCGAGCCGTGACTGAGCCAGTCTCATAAACAATTAGTAGGTTTATCTATCTCGACAATTTTTATCTTAATATGACGATATTATAGCGTAATATTTGTAAATACCCTTGGAATTATTACAGACAATTCTAATTAGCAATCCACAAATAATCCTCACAAATCCTATTAGCCATCATGGCCGCCTCATAATTAGTTATTTTATTTTCAGTAAAACTAAAATGTAAACCGCAATTTCCATAACTAATGTGTAAATAAAGCTTTTGTTTCACAAATAACTATTTGCATAACCTATTTGTGGATAAAACTTGCTTCTTGCAACCAGGAAGTCATCAGAATCACACAATACACAATAAGAAAATAACTGGGGCTATAACATTTGAACCATCTAGATTTACTTCAACTTGTTTATCTTATTGCAGTATAATATTATTCATGGACCAATGTCCATTAGTGTTATTACAGCAATTGGTAAAGTTGCATGTTGTGTTGCTTGATAATGAAGTCGTTAAATATAAGCCATTACTATTTCAATGGTGTTCTACAAGGTACTGTATTTGCTCCTTGGTTATTTCTTACATCTATAAGTGAAAATGATTTTATCTTTTTACTGTGTAAGCCAGAAATTTAGTAAATATTGAAACAAAGAATTTATTACATATTTATTAATTATAACATTGAAAGCATGGTTTGGGAAATAAGTTTGATTTAAGGAAATAGACAACAGATGAGTTCTATTTAAACATTTAGGATTTTTGAATAATAATATTAAATTTTTCACTGTGATGATATAGGTTTATCGCAATTATGCAGTAG